>CM066741.1:35200214-36667214 GCA_033961575.1 Aselliscus stoliczkanus
AACCAACTGAGCCACTCGGCCAGCCCTACATGGATCACTCTTATAAAATAATCTTTGGTGGGTTAGGGAGCTGAGAAAACCTGGGGTTGTTAGAAAACGTAATAAACTTTAGAAGGACTGTTGAGAAACCCCTCGAGTTGTCCAGTGTGAAGGTGAGGACAACTGTAAGACTGATCTTTGAAC
Source organism: Aselliscus stoliczkanus (assembly GCA_033961575.1). Classification (NCBI taxonomy): domain Eukaryota; kingdom Metazoa; phylum Chordata; class Mammalia; order Chiroptera; family Hipposideridae; genus Aselliscus; species Aselliscus stoliczkanus. The sequence goes on from CM066741.1 coordinate 35,200,398, forward strand.
TTTATACTAAAGATTATTTAATGTACATCAAAGTTATCTTTGTATGGTGATAGATGAACCTGCAGGCATCTTCCTTCTACCAAATTCATTGTAAAAATACATTTATCTGAGCAAAGGTAAAAAGTTCACCAGGAGTGTCATCAGCAATACAGGAAGAAAACTAAGCCCCCTAACTCACTGCCTCACAGAAATAATGACTTAGATATGGTCCAAAACCCTTTGTGAGACCTCTAGAAACCAGTTAGAAAGTTGTAGTACCCCAGGCAAGCTCAAAGCCCAAATCAGCCAAAGACATGTAAGAAACATTATTTCATGTCAACTGCTTCAACCCCTCCCCAGGCAGGCACAATTTACAATCATGATGAAAAGCCCAACTCCCAGCTTTGCCTGCAGGAACAAAGAGAGGATAAAAATATGTCCAACATTCCAGTTTTTTTTGGGGGGTGGAGTGGGAAGGGGTGGGGGATACGGAGTGGAGAGGGCTGCCCAAGGGACTAGTTTCAGTCTTGCCTGACTCAGAGAACTGATGGACCCAGCATACACTGAATGCCTTGGAAGCTACAGATAATAAAAGGTGGTTTCCAGACTTGTTGCACCACCAGAGACCCTACATACCTACCACAGACACGGGAGAGGGCAAAGAACTATTTAAGATAGGCTTTAGAGGTATCATGGATCTCTAGTCAGGCAAATGGTGAAAGTCTTCCCTTCTATGAAGCCAGTCCATAAAGACTGGGAGAAGCGGCTGTTTTTTCAAATGGAAAATACACACACACCACCACCACCAATAACAACAAAACACACAAGGCACTTTTAAAAAAAAGGAATCACAGCCCAATCAAAGGAACAAAATAAAGCTCTACAAAATGACCTTAAAGAAAGAAACACTCTCTTTCTCTCTCTCTCTCTCTCTCTCTCTCTCTCTCTCTCTCTCTCTCTCTCTCTCTCACACACACACACACACACACAAAATACGACACAGAGCTATGAATTATCTGTCAAACAAATTCAACATATTTGCCTTAAGGACATTCAGTGTGCTACAAGAGAACACAGACAACCAGATGAAATCATGATGCATGAACAAAATGAGAATACCAACAAAAAGAAAATATAAAAAAGAATGAAATGGTGAAGAATGTAATAACTGAATTGAAAAATTCATGAGAGGAAATCAACAGCAGACTTGATCAAGCAGAATAAGGAATCAATGAACTCCAAGGTGGGTCATTTGAAATTGAGTCAGAGAAAAAAAGAAAGAAGTGAAGAAAGCCTAAGGGGCTTATGGGAGGGATACTATCAAGCCAACTAATACACGCATGAAGGGACTCCCAGGAGGAGAGAGAATGGGGCAGACAGCTCGTTTGAAGGAATAATGGCCGCTCTCCAAATCTGAGAAAGAAAATGGAAATTTAATTTTAAGGCTAAAAGGACTCCAGCTAGAATTGGGCCTCCAAAGAGACCCACACTAAGACGCATTATAATCAAACTGTCCAGTCAAAGACCAAGAGGCTAGTCATGTACAAGGGGCCTACTATCAGAAGACTGTATCAGCAGGTTTCTCAGAAGCCTTGAAGGCAAGAAAAAGCAGGATGATATATTCAAAGTACGGAACAAAACAAAACAAAACCTGCGAACCATAACACTTGATCTGGCAAAACCGACTTTCAAAAATGGAGGAGACATACAGACCTTGTAGGATAAACAATAGCTGAGACAGCACCACTACCAGTCCTGCGTTACAAGAAATGCAAAAGGGAATCCTTCACCTTGAAACAAAAGGACGGCAGACAACAAAGCAGAAGATTGAGGGTAAATATATGTAGACAAAAACAGAATCCTGTAATACTGTAATGGTGACAAGTAAATCACTTTTAATTCAGGTACAGATTTAAAAGATAAAAACATTTAAAAAACTATATTTTAATTGATACAAAACACGGATCTAATTTGTGTCATCAATAACATAAAGGGAGGAAAGATATAAAAGAGCAGTGGTTTTGTATGCAATGGAAAATTATCAGTTTAAAACAGATCATTACAACTGTAAGATGTTTTAGGTAATCCCCAAGGTAACCACAAAGAAAATACCCATGGAAGATGCACAAAAGTGAGAAAGAAATCAAAGCATGTCTCTACAGAAAAAAAATCAATGAAACAAAAATGAAGACATCACAGAGGAAAAGATGGGGAAAAAGAACTACAAGACACACAAAACACAATGAACAAAATGGCAATAAATCCTTAAGCCCTTCCCTATCAGTAATTACTTGAAGTGTAAATGAATTAAACTCCCATATCAAAAGACATCAAGTGGCTGTTAAAAAAAAACCCAACTACAGTCAGGCATTCTGTAACCGATGGATGCATATATAGGTATGATATAACCTTATGATCCCATAAGGTTAATGGGGAGCTGAATATTTCCTTCCTCCTGGTATCGGAGCCATCAGAACACCGTAGTGTAACGCAGGGATGCGGGAATAATTACACCAGGAATTTAAAACAACCATGATTAACGTGATTAAATAATATAGGCTCTAAGGGATACAGTGGACAACATGCAAGAATAAATGAGTAATGTAAGCAGAGAGATGGGTCTCTTTTTGGAAAGAACCAAAGAGAAAAGCTGTACCAGAAATGAAAAATGTCTTTTGACAGGCTGAATACTGGACTAGAAACAATGGAGAAAAAAGTCTCTGAACATGAAGCTACTATCAATAGAAACTTCACAAAAACAGAGAACAAAGACGAAACACAACAGAATACCCATAGACTGTGGGACAATTACAAGAAGTACAACAAACACGAAGTGGGACTACCGAGGGGAGAAGTGAGAAAGGACAGAATATCTGAAGCAGTGATAGTTGAGGATGTCCCCAAATTAATATCAGGCACCAAACCACAGGCCCAGGAAGCTCAGAAAACAACACGCAGGATAATGCAAAAAACCAAACTACACCTAGGCATTTCATACTCAAACTACATCAAAAATAAAGAAAAATGCTGAAAGAAGCCATAGGAGGAAAATACCTTACCTACAGATGAACAAAAAAAGAATTACATCTGACTTCTCAGACACCTCACAAGCAAAGAGAGTAGAAAGAAATATTTAAAGCACTGAGAAAAAAAAATGACACCAACCTAGAATTCTATACCCGGTGACTTTATTCTTCAAGAGTGAAGGAAAAATAAAGACACCCTCACACAAATAAAAATTGAGGGAATCTGTTGCCAGTAGACCTACCTTGCAAAAAAATATTTAAAGTTCTTTAGAGAGAAAGAAAATGATACAGGTCAGGAACTCAAACCCACATAAAGGATGGAAGACCACTGAAGAAGGAATAAGTAAAAGTAAGACAAGTATTTATATTTTTCTAAATCTTAATTGATCTTAATACGTTTGTTCAAAACAATAATACTAACAATGTATCAGCTATGAATACTTTGTGTGTATAATTACATATTTATGTTTATATATAAAAGTAAATTACGGCCGGCCGAGTGGCACGGTGGTTAAGAGCTGGCTTAGGAAGCTAGCGGCCCCGGTTCGGATCCCACATATGAGGGCCAGTGACACTGCCCTCTGGAAAAAAAAAAAAGTAAATTGAATGACAGCAATGACACCAGGGCAGGAAGGAGGAACTAGGATTACTTTGTTATATTATAAGGTCTCCACTCCCTGTGATGTGACATAGTGTTACTGGCAAGTTAACTAGATTAAATGTAAATGCATATTGCAAACTCTAGGACAACCATTAAGTAAAGTAAAAATGAAGGATAACTGACAGGCTAACAAAGGAGAGAAAATGAAATCATATAATGTGCTCAAGTAAAACCACAAAGGCAGAAAAAATGTAGAAGACAACAACAGGAACAAATAGAAAACAGTAACAAACATATTATTAGCTATTAAACCAACTATATCAACATCACTTTAAACATCAATGGTCTGAATGCACCAATTAAAAGACAGAGGTTGTCAGAGTGGATCAAAAACAAGACCCAACTATAGGTTGTCTATACTTCAAAAATAACATATACAAATTAAAAGTAAATTGAGAAAAAACATACCAAGCTAATAGCATGTTTATGAATAACATGAGTCAAAGAAGAAATGTCAAGAGAAACTAAAAAATATTTTGAACTCAATAAAAATGAAAACACAACTTATCAAAATGTGTGGGATGCAGTGAAAGCAGTGCTTACAAGGCAATTTATAATTCTGAGTGCACGTATTAAAAAAGATCTAAAATCAGTCATCTAAGCTCCCACCTTAGTAAATCAAAAAAAGAGCAAATTAAATCCACAGCAGCAGAAAAAAAATAATAAAAATGAGAGCAGAAATCAATGGAATTGAAGAAAGGAAATCCACAAAAGTCAACAAAATCAAAAGCTGGTTCTTTGACAAGCTAAGTAAAGCCGGTAACTCTAGTCAGGCTAGGGCACTGGCACGGTGACCAGTGTTTGTGTGCACGGACTATTCCAACACCAGTCCCCAAGACTTGACTTCTCAAGGGAACTTCGCTCCTCTATTTCAATCACTTAGGCATATTAAACACCGAACCTCTGATCATTATCACTTATCCTTACAAGAGTTTCACTTACACTGATCCGTCTCTGACCGCTCAGCGTTTTTTGTAATCAACCCAACACCTTGTCTGGCCCCTTTCCAATCACGGCCACGGCCAACAACACATAAATTCCACTACTCCCGAGTTAAGATCCTACACACAGGCCACTAGGGGTTGTGTGTCCTTGCTGCTCTATTACCAAACCCTGAAATACCACGCTCCCTCTGGCTAATAAAGAAAAGTCCTAACACTGCGAGTAAGATAAGGTCTTACTCAGCTGGCCGCTCAGCAGCCTGAGACTCTTGAAAATATGTGGTCCACTTCTTTACCCATTCCGCCCAGCCAAACCCCCTAACCAAACCCTGTGTTCCACAAAACGCTATTAAAAAATGCTTCTTGGGCCAGCCGAGTGGCACAGTGGTTAAGAGCTGCCTTGGGACGCCAGCGGCCCCGGTTTGGATCTCACATATGAGGGCCAGTGAAACTGCCCTCTAAAAAAAAAAAAAATGTGTCTTAGGAAGTTACTTGGTCACAGAACTATAAAATCACCTCAGTTCCATTAAAATCACTACTATCAAAAAAATCACCCAGATAATTACAAGTGTTGACAAGAACGTGGATAACCCTTGTGCACCACTGGTTAGATTGTAAAATGGTGCAGCCGCTGGGGAAAACATCAGAGGGACTCCTCGAAAAATTACACATCGAATTTACCATATGATTCAGCAATAGCACTACCGGGCGTACACTCAAAGCATTAAAAGCAGGGTCCCGAAGAGATAGTTGTACACCATGTTCATGGCTGCATTATTTACAAGTTAAAACATGGAGGCAGGGCCGGCCGAGTGGCACGGTGGTTAGGCGCTGACTTGGGAAGCCAGCAGCCCCAGTTCGGTCCCACATATGAGGGCCAGTGACACTGCCCTCAAAAAAACCCAAAAAAACATGGAGGCAACCCAAGTGTGTGTCAGTGGATGAATGGATACACAAAATGTGTTGTATACACACAGTGTTAGCCAGCCTTAACAAGGAAGCAAGCGGACCTTGAGGTCACTATGCTGAGTGAAATAAGCCAGTCACAACAGGGCACATAATGTGTGCTTCCCTTCTATGAGATAATCAAAATCACAGACAGGAAGTAGAATGGTGGTCACCAGGGGCTGGAGGGTGAGTAGGGACCTACTTGCGAAAGGGCAAGGTTTCACATTTGCAAGATGAAAAACTGCGAAGGTGACAGGCAATAGTTGCGCAACACAAATGTACTTAACAACACTGAAATGTACACTTAAATAAAGATGGTATATTTTACATGCATTTTTGCCACACACATAAAAAGAATATAAGGGCAGGCCAAGTGGCGCGGTGGTTAAGAGCTGGCTTGGGACGCCAGCAGCCCTGGTTCAGATCCTACATATGAGGGCTAGTGACACTGCCCTCAAAAAAAAAAAAAAGAAAAAGAAAAAGAAAAAAAAGAATATAAAAGGTTAGATGGACACATAAATTTGAGAAATACACCTTATGGTTCCTTCTTGGAGGCGCATCGCCATTTTGAAGGATCTCAACTCTTTTCAGTAAAGAGGCCTGCCATTTTAGTCAGCATTTCCTGAACTTATTTGACAATTGAACCCCGTTTTCAAGCAGCACTGGGTAGGATCATCAACAAGGAGACAGAAGCAGGGGTGGGGCAGGCCGAAACTCACTTACTGAGAACAGTGACTCAGGCCCAGATGACCCTGACCTCCCCATCTCACCCCCAAGCACATGCAACATCCATCACACTTCCATCTTCACCTCCTTCTTCTAGTTTGCGAAAATGGGGGTCTCTTTCTTATTCCAGAGCAATTCCTGCGCCTGGATCCTTCACTCCAATGCTTACTTCTCACAACGGGTTCCTGACGTCTTAGCGGTTTCGCTTCCTACGTGGTTTCTATAACCCCAGAAACTGTCCCTGGAGCTCGCCCTCTCGCACTGCCCTTGTTACGGCTCTCCCAGATGGAAGGGCTGGGCCTGACCACCCACCACCATCGCTTCTCCTCAATCCTGTCTGTCTGCTGCCAAATTACTAAACAGTAACCCGGGCAAGGTGACTCCCGCCTCCCGAATTCCTGTGAGGGACAGACCCAGCCGCCCCCCCCCACAGCAAGCCGTGCGCTCGGCCTTCCTCTCGAGGCTCAGCTCCTCCAGGCCACCTGCACTCAGTCTATGATGTGGAGAACCCCACCTGCCCCGATACTCACTGTGTCGCTGTAACTTCACTCACGCTTCTGCCAGAAGAAACCTGCCCACGCGCCCAGCGACCTCCCTCCAGTCACAATCCCGGCCACCTAGCTCCCCTGCCACCTGCCCTGGCTCCCCACAAGCCTGAGCTCCCACGGCATCCAGCCACCCTTCTGCCAATGACTGAATGCTGGGCTTCCGTGTCCTTCCCCGAGTGGACTGATAATGTCTATAGTTACCAACTAATCCTGAGGCTTCTTTGTAGCCACAACGTGGCACCAGATGCCTCACACACAGTGGGCACGTAGTAAATGACTGTTAACTGGAACTCTTTCCCCACAACTGCCAGGTGAGCAGAAAGACAGAAAAACCCAGGCATATGCCATTATCTACAGAGAAGTAGAAATCTAGTGACGTGTTACCCAGGTTTAGAGGTGTCTATTCGGTGGGGAAAACAGTAGCTATAGTCCTATCTCCCAATTTTATTTTTTAAAGCATTACTCTTTTAACTGAAAATCATTTTCAAATAATATGATACCATTTAAAGCAATCTAAGGTAACTTAAAAGACATCACAGCCTCAGCCAGGTGGCACTTACATTCGGCTAGCTTCAATGTCGTCAGACTGAGGTTCTCCTGGTGATCTGCAAAATGCAATGGAGGAAAGTTAAGCAAAATATTCCACATTCCAAAAGGGGGCAGATGTTATTTGGGAAGACAAATTTGAAAACAAGATTTAATCATCAACAGTTTTAAAAGTAATTAAAGATTTCAACATGAGAAAAAAGTGATCATACCTGATTACCATCAAACACATTTATTACAAGGACTCGACTAATAAAAAACGCAGTGCATTTTTGTTAAGGAAACTATAAACACTACATTTAGATTCCAACATACAAACTGCTATAATCAACCATAACTGTTCACAAAGTCAAATGTTTATAGTAAAAACATACAACTATGCAACTTTCTACAGCCAAGTATTGGGTACCACAATAACAAACGTATTCACTGCTATTCATTGTCCCAAACTTTAGATCAGGGGTCAGCAAACTACTGCCTGGGATGACAAATCCAGACCTGGCTCGGCTGCCATTTGTCAATAAAGTTTTATTGGAACCCTGCTACCGTGGCTGCTTTTGCACCACAAGGGCAGAGCTGAGAAACTGACAGAGACATACAGCCTGCCTGCACGCCTAAAATATTTATTATCTGGCCCTTTAAGAAAAAGTCAGCCTGCCTCTGCTTTGGATAATTCCAATTTGAACCCAACAGCCTTAGTGAATTTGGAAACACTTGAGTCAGATTTAGCATTCTGATCATGATTATCTTGGTTCAACGATGCAATTAGCTTTCCCTGAAAATACACTGGCAGGATGTACTACCTGTCAAAAGTGTACCATCCTGGGGCATTAAATTTTTGCTGTGGATAACCGTGAATTAGCATCAGTTAAAAATAGTTGCCAGCTGGGCCGGCCGAGTGGCGCGGTGGTTAAGAGCTGGCCTGGGACGCCAGCGGCCCCAGTTCGGATCCCACATACGAGGACCAGTGACACTGCCCTCTCAATAAATAAATAAATAAATAAATAAATAAATAAAATAGTTGCCAGCCATTTTCTATCATTTTTTAATGTACTGCTGCAATCTTATGGAGAAGGATTCAAAATTCTAAGATACTAAAAAGACTAGTTTTCTTTTTTTTCCCCATTTTTGGGGCATGACCCGATTTTGCCTCTCCTTAAATTAATTCCTGTTACCCTATTCACTTTTATAAACAGCATCGGTCAATGTATATTAAGGTGAAGCAACATAATACTGATTTCTAAGTGTCAAATTCTCAAAATAAGTAAAATATTTTTTAGAGTTCCAAAGCTAAATTTTCAAAATGACATTACAAGAACTTGATCTGTGAATTTATCACTGACTTGAGAATTTTCAACACCTTCAACAAGAATCTTAAAATTAAGAGCCACCAGCAAGAAAAAAAAAAGTTTTCCACATTTCTTAGCTTTTAAAAAACTAACTTATTTATCAGACTTTCAAAATTATCCCTCACTGCAGTTCAGAGTCCAAAAACAAAAACAAACAAACTAAAAGACTCCAGCAGCTCAAATATTTATTTTAGATATTCTTTGCAGTATATTTACAATTTCAATCTTGCACAAAATTGTATCAGAACTAAAAATTGGGGCATGTCGGAGGTGGCGGTGACTTGGCAGTGACACAAATGTAAAAATCTCATTCCACCCTCTCCCCCAGGTATCAAGCAAATCACCTCTGTGACACACCTGGTCTCCAGCAGCCTTGTGGGTAAGTACCCCAAGATTGCTTCCAAACTTGTATCTGTCAGACAGAAGAGCTAACAACTGGTGATAACCCCATGTACCAGCTGACTCATTTTTGAAAGTGCGACCCTCCAGCATCGGGTATCATAGTGTAAGGAGGCAGAGCAGGCTTACAAAACAAAAAATAAATCTGCTGGCACTAAGGGAAGAGAGGCAGGTTAGGAGCTTTCAAACATGGAAGCGGCAAAACTTTCAAAATTCACAGGGAAAGAGAAAGAGGGGGGTAAAAGAGGACAGAATCACAGGGAAGATTGAAACACACTGCAAGGAGGTGAGTGAGACATGAGCAAGACGGTAACCAGGTCCCAGTCTGAGAAGTACAGGACGGAGCTGCTGCGAAGTTCTGAGATTCGGGAAGGGACAGAGGTTAGACACACCATCCAATGATAACTACATTCTAGTTTCCAATTTCTGTTCCCTAAACAAGAGAATATGTAATTAGCATCAAAACGACACCAAACTACTGCAAACACACTCGATTATCATTTTATACTAGCACGTTGAGGGCAAGCAACTAAAACCCACTATAGTCAAACCAAGTCATTTAAACTGACTCAGTCTAAAAGGACCGAAGACTAAAAAAAGTTGGAAAGATTATCACCCTAAAACAGATCTATCCGGGTCTTATACATAGTTTTAGCACAAGTTATGTTGACTCGAAAGGGAAATTGATTTTAATCAAGAGAAAAGTGAATAGACACAGAACTAGAGAAACACTTTTCCTACACAGAGTAACAAGTACTAGTACATATCTGAAGAAACTTCTAGTCCTCCTGCTTGTAGCACATTTTTATAATAGTCTAAATAATTTACCAAAACACATCCTAAAGCGAGCATTCCAAACACTCAAAACTACGCAGCAGCTAACATGCAGCATGTTTCCCAGCTTTGCTTTGGCCCCTAACGTGTCTTTATGCTCTAAATTTTACCAAATTCAGGAGAGAGAATCCAAGGAAAAAGAGACACAGACACTACTGACTCTACACTTTATCAGAGTAACAAATCAGAAACAAGATTTTAAAACTGGAACAATAAGCAGGTAATCTTGGAAATCTTGGAAGAATCTCAATTGCAGGTCTTGATTTCAATCGCGGAAATGTGATCACAAACGCCCACTAATCTGATCGCGGCAGCGTGAGCTAGAAAAGCCACGTGGGGGGTCACTTCCAACTGGAGCGGTGCAGCTTCCCCAGCCTGCAAGCCACTCTCTCCCCTCCACGCAGCTCTCTGGGGCAGGCAAGTACACTGGTGTCGCTCAAGTTGTAGAAACTTCTAGAAGTGTTTCATAAAATCTTGCACCACATAAAAGACACATTTGAAAATGCTCGTTCAAAGTGTTTTTCATACTTCTTTTTTTATCATGTCCATAAAATGTTTACTCAAGTTTTTTGAGAAACACTTCTCTATTTATTCATACAGATGGGTCTGGGGGAAACGCGTGACATAGCTGAGAAAGGCAAGCAGTGGAGAAGCCGGCACCCTCGTTAGCAGCTACAACTACATCCCGTCATGTGTCAGGGCGCGCACCGGACGTGACAGCCTTGTCAAGGCCGTGAAATAACATCAAAAATTACCTTTTACAAGCTGTGGCCATTCGTTGACATCAGGGTGATCACAGCTTTGAGTCAGTGATTAAAAACAGGTGTCACACGAGTCTAGCTGCTACCTTGATCTGAGCGTAGATTTTAATAACTCTAATAAATTAAACAAATCTTTCGTTAGAATGCTTTAATATACAAACCCGATTCACTGTTCAAAAAATAATCTTCAAAGCTTCAAATTAGCTGTCAGCGCAATCAATGTTCACCAGAAGAGGAACTACAGAAATGCTTTCAAAGACTAGTCCCCAGAATGTTTTTTACTTAAATGATCTCGTCACTTGAGAAAAGTGGTAACATCCTCACATACTCTTATGGAGTGTTACAGTTTCACCAGCATCTTGGTGGAGTCTCATGACAGCTCAGGCGCTACCTAACCTGGGCAGACGCCATTGTAAGAATTTAGAAAATAAATCAACAAGCCGCCTCGGAGTGATTAACTGACTTGCCCAAGATTCTAGCATTAGTGGTGAAGTCAGGACAAACCCAGATCTACTGACTTGCTATCTGGGGTTAGAGTTTTCTGATTTGTTTAGTTTTACTATACAAAGTTCCCCAATTTAGACATATGTAAACGAGTCAAGATTTAGAATGTGGATTAAGCCCCCACAATTATGCCAATCTTTAAATGGGACTAAAAGTCACTGGGTTTGCCAGGTAGCCGAATGCTTACTGAATACTATGTACACACACACACACCAAGGTCTAGTCCCACTCATTCTGTTAAGTAGCTGATCTAACATTAGCCAAAACCTTCATGGCAACGTGTTTTCTTTCTCAGCCATCAATTCACTAATACTCACTTTCATGAAAGAATGGCAGATAGGAGCGCACCCCCCCTTCCTTCCTTAGGACCTCCTGGTCCTCTTTCTTGGCCTTGGCTGACCTTTCCTGATTGCCACTGTTCACATTTATCAGGCATCCTAATCACTCTGTAGTTCTGGAAAGACGGACATCTGAAATATCCCAGCGTCCCCTGAGGACTTCCCCACCCGCCTGCATACCCAGGCCAAATCTGAAAAACGAACTAAGGGAAGCTGAGAAAATGAGGAAGAAAAAAGACTCTTGTAATAACACCTTTGAAATGACAACAGACCAGCGTGGAAAGCAGTTACCAGCGTGGATCCAGAGCCCAGCAAGGTATCTGAGGCCCAAGCAAAGGTTCAAACAGGAATGCCTGAGCCCCGGATGCCCCTGGCTGCCTTTGAACTCAGGCCTCAAATTCTGACAAGGGTGAGGAGGGTTGGCCTAGGCGTACCTAAGTGACTTTAGGGGACTCCAGTAAATGGGACACATCATCCCTGGAAGACATCATTCAATTCCCCAGGTTTTACTATCACAACCACATGTTTCCTAATAAGAACCTAGAACATTCCTGAGGCCACATGGGGAAGAGGCAACAGAACCCCCGAAATGAACAGTGTTCCCTCTCGGGTTCTCGTAAGACTAACAGTATATATGGACAGAAGATCCAAATAAGTCTAACTGTCCAACCCTGTAAACACAAAAATGAGATAGTCAAAATACCACTTAACTGACTAGTTTAACTGAGGAGAATTCACTCATTGAAGAGCTACATGCAATTTGAGAATTTCTGAGTCAAGCTCTCCCTTCTAGCCCCATTTTTCAGGAGGTTCAGTGCTCAGCAGAGCACAGACAGTCTGGCTTGGAGTCCGCCTGGTCACTTACTAGATGGGAAATCTTGGGCAAGTTACTTAACCTCTCTGAGCCTCTGTTTCCTCCTAGCTAGAACTGAGGTAATAGTTAGTAGTCACTATTTCTCAGGGCCATCATGAGGATGAAGAAACTAGCATGTAAATTATTCAGACAGTGCCTGGCACATAGTAGGATCTCAACAAACAGGGGCTGCTATTATAATAACTCCCAGCTTAACGCCACACCTGCCTCCTCAGTCAGCTTCCGCACATGTCTCACTTCTCACCGCACAATGGCCCCTCGAAGTTGTTCCCGAGTCCCACTCAGGGCCCTCGGACAGGTTACCTGGTAGGTTGCTTTACAAACGGTAGGGATCCAAGTTTGCGGAACACATTTGTCATTATTCTAACCGTGGTATTAAGATGTACATGCAATTTTGAATTCCAAAAAGTAAAACGAAACATACCATAATTCGCCAAACTTCTGAGGAGCTGGTGAATTCTAAAATCAGGATCTTACAGAGTTTTGACCTAAAATATAAAACAGCTCACTCAATTCTTCTTATACAGACAACTGGATACACTTTCAAAAAACAAAAAGTTTTCTAAAATCATTATAAAAGCAAATTTATCTTGGTCATATTTATGAATATCCAAAAACATCCACATCACGAGCCAGGGCGCCTGGAGGGGGCCTGGCAGGCCACAGTCGCCATCCTGGGTGCTGGGTGGCCTGCGTGCCCTTAGCTCGCACAGCCACCCTCCCAACTTCCCCCAGAGCTCAGCGCTTGCCACCTCTTTCCTGTTACCTCCCTCCCAAAGGGCTGAATACATGGAAACCTTTTGACCACATGCCTCCAATTCTTCCTTCCACTTTGGACTAAAGCCCACATGATGGGCGTGTGCCATGGTAGGTACACATCCGGGCATCTATCTGCCCACTACTTGCGTTGGGCAGGTCTTCTGACCTGTAGGTCTCACGGGTCAGGCTGTTGTGAGAACTAGAGACAATGGTTTAAAAACTAAGTAAAACAATACTGCCTGAAACATAATAGGACCTCAAAATATGGGAGCAATTATTAATTCTTAAATCAAACATTTAATGTATCCATCAAAACTCCACTCTTATCAAAAACCAGATTCTGAACTTAAAGCATGCACCCAAATAATCACGGTCAATTCCTAACTCATCTGTAGACATGAGAGCATTTCTCAGTAGAAAGGCAACTGGGGTCCATTTCCTTTTATTACAGATGAGAAAACCAAGTCCCCAAGAACCCCACCCAGTGTCCTACAGGTTGATGACAGAAAACACACACTGCATATACAGCGGACCCTTCAACAAGGGTTTGAGCTGCGCGGGTCCACTAGGTGCGGATTGTTTTCAATAAATACTGTAATTGCATTTTCTCTTCCTTATGATTTCAGTAAGATTTTCTCTCCTCTAGCTTACTTTATTGGAAGAATGAAGGATGTAAAACATATACAAAATACATGTTATTTGACTGTTTGTTATCGGTAAGGCTTCCTTCTGGTCAACAGGAGGCTATTCCTCATTCATGGCCACTCGCCACATTCCCACCACCAGCCCCTTCTCTCCACCTCAATGGTATCCATCTCCATTGCACTCCTCCCGAATTTGTCAGTGCCTCTAGCTGTCTGTGCCTGATTAACGGCAGGGCTCATGTTACCCGTATTTTTATTTTCATAGTAATGAGGACTGTGTTTTCTTGACACACCCCGTCTCTACAAAAGAAGGAAGAAATCAAGATCCATGGGCTGCGAAGGATTTGGAGCTAGTTTCAAATGCCATTTACGGATGAATAAACAAGAGTATCATTTCTTCCCAAATGGACACAAATTTAGTCTAATGCCAATTTTACCAAAGTTTATTTCGAAGACCAAGAGTAAGAATAACCAAAAAAAATTTCATTTTCTAATAGAATAGTATCTCACCAAGGAGCTTGTTCTACTAAGGATTAAAACACAGAGTTTTAATCTAAACAGTAAACTCAGTACAAGTCCTTCAGAAGACTGACAGTATCTACTCAAACTAAATGTATGCATACCCCACGACTCCAAAATTCTACTCCTGTGTACACATCAGAAAGAAGTACATATGTTCGCTAGAAGACTTTCATTAGTGAAATGTTCAGAGTAAGAATATCCTTAGCAGCCCCAAACCGAAAATGACTAAAATGCCATCAACAGCAGAATGACTAAATTGGTATATTCCTAAAGCAGAATACAACATAGCAACTGACAATGTTGATGGGTCTGAAAAACATGTTGAGTGAGAGAAAAATGTTAGAGGAGCCCTCTCCTCTAACATATCAAGTGTGAGAACAGCAAACCCAATCTATGCTTCTGAAGTCAGGAGAGTGGTAGCTCGTAGGGGAAGACAGGCAGTGACAAACAAGATGATGTGAGCGACACAGCACCAGGGGTTTCCGAGGACCTGCTGACGTTGTGTGTTGCTCAGTGTGTGAAAGTTCAACAAGCTACGTGAATGCTCAAAGTGCACTTCTGTATAGACGCTATGTTATATTTCAATCAAAATTTTATTTTAAAAACTCAGGACAGTATGAGCATTAGACAGATAGGTAAGTGAAAAAAAAGTTTAAGTCTAGAGAAAGATCCAAAAGCGCCCAACAGGTGCTTCTTGTCAAAAGCAAGAGAGCCGGACCACACGCGTGAGGAGGCTGTTTTCAGCCGCCGGCTGTGATTTCAGGCGGCACAGGGCTGGGCCATGAGAGAAGCAGCAGAAAGGCGGGGAGCCGCCAGCGCCCGGTTCCCCCCTGGGGGCACCTTCCAACAGCAGTCAGTGGAAGGGGGACCCAGTCAGAGGACAGCAGCCTCACCAAGGTGAGAAGCTAGGGCTCAGAGCTGAGGAGGCCGCATCTGTAAGACAGAGTGCCAGCGAGGAGGGGACCACGCAGAGAAACACTGCAGGGAGCTGGGGAAAGGGGAGTGTGGCCTGGAACCCTCCCAGTGCTCCTGCAGGCCGGGGAGAGAACACGGACACTCAGCGAAGTGCTAAGGGCCATGCCCGGTAGGAGTCACTGACCTTGAAGTCTTCTCTCCACACAGCCTAGTACAGCCATGAAGGTGTCACGCTGCGCACAACAGACTTAGCTGGTAGCCAAAACAAGCTGAACACTCTGACAACAAAACCCAGTCACTAGACAACAGGATATTGCAATGCCCAGCATGCAATCAAAAATTACTAAATATGCAAACAAATAGGAAAAACAGGACCCCAAACCAACAGAAAACCAATCAATAGATCCTGAAATGAAAGAATTGATGGAATCAGTGGACAAGGACTTTCAAACATACTCCAGGATTCAAAGGAATACATAAAGAAATAGAAAGCATGAAAACAAATCAAATGTAACTTCTAGAAATACAAGCTAAAATACCTGAAAATGTGTGACATCGCAGGGAAAAGTAAAAGAACAGTGAAACAGAAGACAAAGCAAAATGAAGCACGGAGAAGCAAAAGGATTCAAAATGGCACGTCAGTGACCTGAAGACATAATCAAATAGTCTGACATACATGTAACCAAAGTCCATGAAGACACAGTGTAGGAGGAAGAGGGGTGATTTAAAAAACACATGTTTAGTTACTTTCCCAAATATGATGAAAGCAAACTCACAGAATAAAAAAAAGAAAGAACTCAACAAATCTTATCTGGTAGTCACAAAGAAAATCTGCAGTATAGGGAAAACCTTAAAAAGAAAAAGACTACAGGGAAAGGGAGATAAGTATAAGCACAGACTTCTCCTCAAAAACAAATGCTGAAAGAAAAACGTGTCGACCTAGAATTACCTATCAAGTGAAAATGCCCTTCAAACTATGGGGGAAAACTGCTCTCCATCTCACAGGATGGCCACATCAGAGAGTGACAGCCCCAAATGTCGGCGAGGGTGCAGGACAACTGGAGCTGTGGTGTGTAAAACAAAACCCATGTGAGGAAAAGATCTGACAAGACACTGTAATGATCGCCTAGCCCAGGGGTCGGCAAACTGCGGCTCTTTGGGGACATTCCGCCTCAAAAGTTGGCCGACCCCTGGAAGAGCCACTCTTGTCCCTCACAACAATTTAAAAATTATTCAACAGCCATAACTATATTTTTACAGAATCACCATTATGTGAATAATATCCTTCAAAAATTTTATAAATGAAACTATTATAGTTTTATTTTCATTTTCAATTTTACTTCAGAGCCGCATTAGGTACCCAAACAGCCGCATGTGGCTCGCAAGCCACAGTTTGCTGACCCCTGGCGGCGCTTCCAGCTCAAGTTTGCCAATCCCTCCTCTAGCCCAATGATCACATTCCCAGGTGTTCACCCAGGAGAAGAGAGATCATATACATCCACATAAAGACGTTCACGCTATGGTTCCTTGCAGCTTTATGTACAACAGCTCAGAACTGAAAACAGCCCAAGTGTCCCTTAATAGAAGAATGAAGTTACAAACGACTGACACATGCATTCACATGGACGAATCTCAAAAATATTACGCTGGGTAAGAAAAAAACCCTATTTAATAAGTGCTAAGAGACTATTTCTATGAAATCCTACAGCAATCTAACCTCACCTATGATGAGAGCAGAGACAAATGGCTGAGGTGGGGAACATGCTGTGGAGACAGGGACTGACTAGGAACGGGGATGAGTCTAACTTGATAGGATTTTGTGGTGCAAATGTGTGTGCATTTGTCCAAACTCATGGAATCCTGTATGTGGCACATCGTATTTACCAAAGAAGGCCACCACCATACGCCCACCCCACGTATCTTACAAGGCACTCCTGGCATTCGCCCATCAGGAGGTGGGGTCTGTGTCCCTTCTCCTTGCATCTGAATGGCCTTTGTGACTCTTTCCATCGAGAGGATAGAAGTTTGTGCCAGGTTGTAACAAAGCCATGCCCTCGTGCCCTGCCCTCTTGAATCTAGCCACCATGCAACGAGGAAGGCAGTCACTTGGAAAGAAAGCCACGTGCCGTGCCAGTGTGAAGGCAGCACGCGAGTGTACTGGACCAGGGTGCCACATGGCCCTCCGGGGTACGAGCCAAGGCTTCAGAGGACACGCCTCCAGTCACCTGCATGCCTCAGGCCAACACACACAGCCCCGCCCACCTCTGCTCCAAGTCCAGGGTCACAAGCAGGGTATGTGACTGCTGACACTTACAGCACTGAATTTGGGGTGATTCGTTACACAGCAACAGATAACTGGAACAATACATAAGTTCAGTTATTCACACTAATTATTAAGTTTTAGTTAACAGTATACATGCTCAAGTGAAGGATGACGTGTACTAACAGCTGCAACTTAACTTTGAAAAGCACCAAAAAGATAAGAAATTAATAGATGGATAAACAGGAGACAAAGGAAATAAAGCAACCTGCTAATGGCGGAATTGCATTCTCTAATAATTTCACATCTGTGTAAGTTTGACAACTTTCCTAACAAAATGGTGAAGACTGAAATAAAGGCATTTTCATACACAGTTATGTGGGCACGTGATGTGACGCACAGACTGAATGCTGTAATTAATTCTTATTCCGCTCCATTCTCAGTTGCTCTGACATCTTTCACTCCTCCTTTCGTTTTACACTCACTTCGGGTCTGTTACCAAATCCTGCGGACACAGCTCCAACATGACAGCAATTCAACCACTTCTCATTGACATCGTGGCACGGGCGTGCCCTGCCCCTGTCACCTGGGCCACTGTGACAGCCTGCTTCCTGACTGGCCTCCTAAGCCTGCCCGAGCCCTCTCGGTCTGGGCTCCATGTGGCAGCCAGTGATCGTGCTAAGACATAAGGCAGACCTACCTCTTCACTCCTCTGCTCAAAACACTCAAGGGCTACTACCCACCTGACCCGAAGATAAAAATCCAAGTCCTGATTAGGACCGAATGATCAGTACCCGCATTTTGCCTACTTCCTGTCATTTACTTTCTAAAGCCTCACCAGTCCTCTCTCCCACTCCAGGGTTCCGTTTTCACACAGCCTTTGCCTGATACGCCCCTCCCCAGATACCCACGTGGCCAGCTCTCCATCCCTCTACGTTCTTCACTTAAGTGACCATCTCGGTGAGGCTTTCTCTGACCCTAAAATTTGCACTCATCTCCGCCATCCCCAAACACTCGATACCCCACTTCCCTTATTTGTTTTTCTTCTTACAAGTACTATATAACGCACAATATATTTTACATAATTTTTAATAATCTCCCTGCTAAACGTTAAATCCATGAAAAGAGGAGCTTGGATGGGTACAGTACTGTCTCCACCAGCATCTAGAAAAGTGCCTGACACAGCAGGTGCTCAACATGCATTTGCTAAGTGAATGATGCCACGCAGCCACTGACACAGGACTACTTCTACAACCATGTTGAGAGAAAAAAACAAGTACAGGATACAAGCTCAGTACAAAACTCTACACACTAGCAACAATCAATCTGAAAGTGAAATTAAGAAAACAATTCCATTAGCAATAACATCAAAAAGAAAAAAAACGCTTTTAAATATATTTCTTTTGAAAAGAAGTGTAAGAAGTGTACACTGGGCCTGCTGAGTGGTGTGGTGGTTAAGAACTGGCTTGGGACGCCAGCAGCCCCGGTTCGGATCCCACACGAGGGACCAGTGACACTGTCCTCTTAAAAAAGAAAAAAAAAAAAAGAAGTGTACACTGGAAACTACAAAACAAAAAAGAACTAAAGACCAAAGAAGTGGGAAGACATCCCATGTTCATGGATCCAAAGGTAATGTGAAGGTAGCAAGACTCCTCAAACAGAAGCGCCAGTTCAACAGTCTATCAAAATCCCAGATGCCCTTTTGCAGAAGTTGACACCCAGAAATTCATGCAGAATTCAAGAAATCCCAGAGAGCCAAAACAGCCTTGAAAAATAAGAATGAAGTTTAAATATTCACATTTCCCAATTTCAAAGCTTACTACAAATCTACAGTAATCAAGAAAGGTGTGTATGGGCTGGCCGAGTGGCGCGGTGGTTAAGAGCTGGCTTGGGAAGCCAGCGGCCCCGGTTCGGGTCCCACATATGAGGGCCAGTGACACTGCCCTCAAATAAATAAATAAAAATAAAATAAAAAGAAAGGTGTGTCAATGGCTGAAGAACAGACATACGGATCAATGGAAAAGAACTGAGTCCAGAAATAAATTCTTACATTTATGGTCAACTGGTTTTCAACAAAGGTACCAAGACAATTCAATGAGAAGGAACAGTCTTTTCAACAGATAGTGCTGGGACAACTGGATATCCACAAGAGAATAAAGCTGGTCCCCCTACTTCACATCGTACCATATGCAAACATTAACTCAAAACAGGTAACAGACCTATTGATAAATATAAGAGTGAAAACTACACAACTCTCAGAAAAAAACAGGTATAAATCTTTATGACTTTGAATTAGGCAATGATTCCTTAGATAACAACCCCACTGACAACAACAATAAAAAAACAGATAAATTGGACTTCACCAAAACTTAAAACTTGTGTACTTCAAACACATAATTAATGCAGGAGAAAAGGTCAGCTATATAGAAGGGGGGGGAGGTAAATATTTGAAATCATACTATCTGATAAAGGATTTGTATCCAGAACAAATAAATACAAAAAACCCAACATTTAAAATGAAACCCAATGAAAAAAATAGCAAAAGACATGAATAGGTCTTCTCCAAAGATGGCCAATGAGCACATGGAATGAGGCTCATCACCAGCAGTCATTACGCAAATGCAAATCAAAACCACAGAGAGATGCCTTCATACTCACAAGAAGGGACAGAAGGAACAGCACAGGCAGTAAGTTTGGGCCAGGAAGCAAGAGAAATCAGAAAGAGCCCTGTAATTGCCGACACAATCGTAGAATGGTGCAGCCACTTTGGAAAGTCTTGCAGTTCTGGAAAGATTTGAGCTGTCACCCTATGACCCAGCAGTTTCATTCCCAGGCATATGCCCAGGAGAGCAGAGCATGTGTGTCCACACCAAAGCACCTAAAGGAGTGTTCATTGCAACATAATAACCCCCAAATGGAAACTCAGTTCTCAACTGATGGCTGAATAAACACTCTGTGTGCACTCACACACTGCAACATTCTTCAGCCCAAAAGAAGAACTGACAAATGCTACCCGGCACAGATGAACCCAGAAGGAAATGTTAAGCTAAGGTAAATAAACCAGACATAAAAGATTTTATGATTCCATTGATAAAAGTGTCCAGAATTGGCAAATCCATAGACAAAAGCAGATCAGTGGTTGTCTGGGGCTGGGAGATGGGGAAATGGGGAAAGACTAATAGGAACAGCCCTTTTGGGGAATGATAAAAATGTTCTCAAATCAGACTGTGGTGATGGTTGTACAACTGAATCCAGTAAAACCCTTTAAAAGGGTGAATTTTATGGTATGTGAATTACAGCTCAATAAAGCTGGAAATTGTAAAAAACAAAAACAAAAACAACAAAACAACAAAAAAGCCATGATTTTTTAAAACCCTCCCCTTAAAAAAGAAAAACGCTCCATGTATCTGTATTTACAGATATATCTGTTTACTTATGAGGCATTTTTACGCATTTCTACACTTAATTTAACAACCGCTCAGTTTTAGAACTGGATGAAAAAGGAAACTTGCACTTCTTTTTATACTTAAAAATATCCATTTATTTGTTTTCTGTGTTTCCTCACTTTCAAAAATAATTAATTCTAGATACCAATATTTGACGGGTATAAGGGGCAACTAACCATAAAATGGAAGAGGCTCCCTGGAAAGAAAGAAAGGTTAGAATTCCCGGTTTTATACATTATAGGAATACCCTACCCTACCAAGTAACACTGAGCTGTGCAGATAAGCCTGGGGTGTGTGGTCACAAACATACTGGCTTACACGCAGAAGGAGATTTCTGGGGCACAAACACTGCACTGAACTCTCCAAAGTGACCCTTGGCCCTCCTATCTCTGACCATTTCAGAAAGTAAATAAGCTCTTTACCTACCCGAGTAACGAGAGGGTAGGCGCCTGATCTGCTGATGTTAGAATGCTATCTTTTCCCAATACTATATATTTACTTCAGTGTTTTACTAGGGGGCTTAAGCAGTGAGAGAAGCTGATCTGAGCGTCGATCTAAGTAGCATCTATGGAGATCCTTTAGAAATTCCAAATGATTTTAATTTCCTGGCTTTAATGATAAACCACTCATTCTGGTCAGCAATTCTATGATCCGAAAACAGGAGCAAATGTGCCAATTTATTATTGTAAAAGTTGTCTTCATTCATCCAGCAGCGCTCACAAATGCCTGAAACGCACATGAAAAAAAAAAAAAAGTCAGATTACACACATTTTCTCATAGAATGTGCAATTCAGGAGTAAAGAAATTATTTAATTTCAGTTGAGAGAAGTACTTCCTCAGGAAAAGCGGAATCCAGCAACGAACAGTGTAACACACAAAGCTCTAGAACCATCCTTAAGGAAGGCGGGCCTGAGCAATACTTAGGCAGAGCCCTAAGGGATAGGGGTGAAATCTGTCAGCTAAATGTGTTCCCGGCAGACTGAAATGCAATGGCAGCGGGTTTGGCACAAGGAGGAGGTTGACTGGCTGAAAAACGGCCAGTGCTGTTAGATGGTCCTTAACAAAGGCAGGGCTGGAGGAAGGTAGGGCTGAGGAGGTAGAGGAAGGCCAGGCGATGGGACCTTACAGGCCAGTGAGGATTCTGGGTTCTATTCCAAAAGCAACAGAAAGCCAGAGAATTTTAAATAGAAAGCAACAAGGTTAGACTTGTATTTTTATTTTTTTATTATTTTTGAGGGCAGTGTCACTGGCCCTCATATGTGGGACCCGAACCGGGGCCACTGGCTTCCCAAGCCAGCGCTTAACCACTGCGCCACTCAGCTGGCCCACAGACTTATATTTTTAAAAGAGCACTTAAGGGCTGGCTGAGTGGCGCATTGGTTAAGCGCTGGCTTGGAATGCCAGCAGCCCGGGTTCAGATCCTACATATGAGGGCCAGTGACACTGCCCTCAAAAAAAAAAAAAAAAAAAGAGCACTTAAAAGGACAGAAAACAAGTATAATACAAAGCTCTCAACTGTTAGCAGACAATATTAAAAGGGATTTCTTACCAAACACAAATGGTAAAGGAAAAGACTCAGATTTTGACACTAAAAATGGAGATTCTATATCCCTCAAAAGAATACCATAATGAGCAATAAGGATGATTTTATATGTTATTCTTATTTTGATAAATTTCCTGGCTAATTATAAAGAAAGATGGATGAGATGATCTATCTCCAAGGTCCTTTGTAACATAAATGCTGTATGATAGTGTTATGTTCTTTTTAAAACAATTTTTTAAATTTACAAAATGCTTATATAGAAAAAACTAAAGTTCATATCCATTTATCTATCACCCAGAATTAATAATCAAGGAAAGAAAATTAAAATGAGATGCCACTTCACGTCCATCAAATTAGCAAAAAATTTTTAAATCTGACAATCCCAAGTATGAGCTAGGATGCTGGGAAAAAATGTCCATATACTGCTGTACATATTGTACATATTGAAATATCATTTTGGAGAAGAATTTAGCAATATCTAGTAAAGCTAAGGATATTCACAATCTACTGCCCAGCAAGTTCACGTCTGAGTCTTCCCAAAGAAACACCTGCACAAAGACATGTGTAAAATTGATCACAAATAATAGTAAGAAGGGAAAACTCAAACTATCCACCAATAGTTGTATATGCCCATTGTATATATCCATACGGAGTACTGGACAGCAGGTAAACAGAATAACATAGAGCTACATGAATCAACATACAGATTTCAAAACAGGCTTAAAAAAAAAAAAGCAAGCTGATGAAAGATATGTACAACGCCATTTTGTAAAACACAAAACCCACACCGTACATATCGCTTATGGATACATATACACATGCCCAGTAAAAATATAAGCAAGGGTATGACACACACTCAGAATCTCAGGAGAGTTACCAGCTCAGGCAGAGAGAGGGGGACAGGGCTTGAGGGCAGCGAGGCTGCTCTCCATTAGCGTGGAAGACTGCATTTCTTTCCCAAAGAGTCAAAACTTACAGCTCCAGGTGGTGGGGAAATAAGTAATAAATATTGTTTACTGTATGTTTTAATATTTTATTATTAAAATACACACGTTATTTTAAAAAGCAAAAATGAGCATATACTACCCAAGCTGGAAATTACCTTGGAGATCACCTAATCCAACCTGACTTTATCAAAGAACTCAGGAAAGATTTCAGAATAAGAATATAAACGCATACTAGGCGTCCAACACAACACTTAGGGGAAATGCGGTCTGGGTCCCTTCGGAGCGCCTTGGTGGGCTCCGGCGACCAGTCCCCTCTCTGTATCGGCCGTCAGCTAGAAACATGGAGCACACACATCCCTTGTCAAATCCTGCACAGGCAGAAGCAGTGGATGGGGGGCCCCCGCAGGTCTGTGGCCCACTGCCAAGGCTAACCCCCATCCTGTCCCTACTTAAAATGTCTGCAAATTCTGCGGCCTCAAGGGTCGCTCCTGATCAGCCCACAGCAGAGCGCGAATCGTCCTAAACTGTCTAAGAAGTGGTTCATTCTTCCAGCTCTTACAAATACCTAAAATTGCACATGGAAAAAAAGGAAAAAACAGAGAGAGACGGTCGGCAAATGTCTATTACCGCTCTCACAGGATCTTCAATCCAGGAGTACATAAATGATTTCAGTTGAGATAAGTGATCTATCTGTTCCCCAGTTGAGGTCCATCTATTTTTAGTTCACCCCTCCCTACCTGTCATCCAGCCCAAAGGATGGGAGAGGAATTTTCAGGGCAGGGAGGGGACTGACTCTCTACTGAGTTAAAAGACACCAGAGAGTTTACTTTTCCATTTAGAAGATCCTTTGAAATAGTATATACTGAGCAATAATTAAATTTGAAGAAATACAGAATGACTTGAAATGCAGAAATCTAGTTTTATGTACTAAAGACAAGTGTTAGCTCAGGTTTTCTAGTATAGTTAAGAGTCCTTTCGGCGTTTAAGAAGCACGTCCATTGGTCAAGCACAGGGTCCCTATCTTAGCTACGTTTATCCACTTAACGTTCTACTTTCCCTCTTTCAACATGTCTATTATAATAGGTGCCCCAGTCCTCTTGGGCTGCTAGTACAAAACACCCCAGATCAGGTGGCTTATGAACAGCAGACATTTCTCTCTCCCAGTTCCGGGGGCGGGAAGGCCAAGATCAAGGCGCAGTGGGCGGATGTGTTCGGGGCGGACCAGCCGCCTGTCCTCTGCCTGGGTCCCATGTGGTGGGAGAAGTGAGGGGGCTCTCTGGCCTCAACTCCTGAGGGCTCCCCTCTCCTGACCTGATCAATCCCCAAAGGCCCCACCGCCTAACACCATCATATCACATGGGGGGGGGGTGCAGCACCCACCATAGGAATCTGGGGGGGCATAAACATTCAGTCTATAGCAACATGATAGCAAAACATGTAAGAAATTAAATATGAATGAAGCAACTTAAGTAATTGGGGAAACTTTTCATTTCTTAGGAGCTCTAAATCTGGATTATCTTAAGCAGCCTAGCTTCTAAAAACAACATGGACCATCACACATGTTGTCAGTCCATTTAAAAAACTAGAAAAGAAAAATGTTAATCTTTGTGTGAAAAAAGATTTATCAGTCGGTATACTTGTCACATACTGTGCTCAATAGGAGCTCACACTCTCTAAACAAAAACTTCAAATGGTTCTAAACAAAAACTTTAAATGGTAAATATTTAATATTATTTGTGGCACACTGTGAGGTTATCAATATTGGCGCACACACACAGAGGTACAGTAGATAAAAGCCTAAGGAAAAGTCCTAAGATAATTAATAAGCTGGCAGGAACCCACATTCCTCCGTATGGCCCATTAGCTCCACAGAGAACACGGGCGGGCGCCTGGTCCTTCTGGTTCCACGCGGCAGATCCCTGGAAGGAGACAGCACAGCGGCTCCTGCAGTGGGGTCTGCAGTGCTCCAGGGGCCCTCGGGAAGATAATAAGGAGCATCAGTTTGAGGGGCAGCGGAATAATGCAAGGAAGTGACAAAATGCGTCCGCACTGAGTGGCCCCCACATGGTTGTTACATTGTTCTCTGTAGTGCCTGTATGTTGAATTTGAGGGGGAATTCAGAATTCATTCTGCATCAGAGAATACAAAAACAAATGCGTTCGGTTGGAGGCTACAGTCCACAAGGGCATTCTAAGACGACCTTCTCGCATTCCAGAGGAAGGCTGCCGAGGCAGAGGTCTCTGAGAAGCGTGACATGGATACGCCAGCCCTTTGGATCCACAGAGACAGGGTCACGTGTGGAAGGAAGTGCAGCACTGGGAGTGCTATCACCCAGCCCACAGCTCCCGCACCTGCGTGCGGCACAAGCCGTCTCACAGGTGGAAAGGAATACCATGGATTACTGAAAGCATAGGCGGTGGGCACACGTCAGAGTTCAAAAAGCGCTACACGCTGCACACCACAAAGAGACAGGTCAAAAAAAATGCATGTTTATTTCAGTGACATTAAGGATCTGTGCAGGACTAACTTTGATCGAGCCAAGCGGGCACAGAAGGTCAACTCTGGTACACACCGAGCTGTTACGTGTCACCACCCACATCGGAGTCCACACTGGCCAGCCGAGAGTCTCATTTCAGGGAGATTCACCCCACTGGGAGAGAGAGGATTCAGGTAGAGTCACCACACACACTACCTCCAAGCTTTCATCTGCAGCAGCGAGGCCGGCTTCAATCAATAGTCTTACGGAGCCTTCTCCCCTATGCTCTACATGTAACATCTTACACAAGATTCCAGCAGACTCTCTTGAATTGAACTTCTGCAATAATCTTATCTCATAGATGCTACATCTCCAAAACCTCTTTTCCTTTTGGGTCAACCTTATGATTCACTTGCCATTTATCAAATTAACAGGAGAGGTCAAAAGGAAAGCAAATCACAGAAGGGATCTGACTGTGGATTAATCAACGTATCACCAACATTACGATCTATTTATTTATTTCAAATGTAGCTACCAAGTTTAAAATAAATTCACACACTAAATATCTCCTAAAACACTTTTCTGTGAAAAGGTTAAAAATGTGAATGGAGAAAGCATGAAAATATACCAAGGTTCCAATCACCTGTCTACCAACCTATTTTCTTGCGTGAGTCACTAAGTCAGTATTAATCCATTCTTTCAGGAATGATCCCATTTCAAAAACATAATCCTCTGAAACAGACAAAGCAAGTAACACCTTCGTCTGAGCAGGAGCAGAACAAAGGCTTTGGAAGCTAAATGATCTGCCCGTGACCAGTCAGAAGCTAAAGGGGAAGGAGGAACCTGATCTCCTGACACCAGGGTTAGTTAGTGCTTCTTCCTCCATGTGAATGGTTCTCGTTGGCTTTTGTTCACCGAACCTGTTGAGATTCTGAGGCACTTACAATTTCATATGTAATCTTAGGGAGTTCACAGTCACAAGGCTTAGAATCAAACAGTAATAACTGTCAGCTAAATCTTATGTGCAAATAGCAGTATTCAAAAAAAAAAAAAAGTACTAGCTTTATTTCATTCTCAGATAGGCCTTGTACTTAATAATCCTGACTTACCATCCACAATGGCATTTTCCTTGTGAAAGATAACTGAGATCAAAGCACTACAGGTGACATTCCTGAGATTAAATGAAAATGAAAGCTGGCCAAGAAATGTTTTAGGTATTACTAGGAAGTTATTTCATTTAAAAATCATTCATGTAGCATCTTCCAGTATTTCAAACATCTCCTATCTGGGACATAGGATATGAGTTTATAGATAACACAATTTCTAGTTACTGAAATTTTCCGTTATCAGAAAAGGAAGCCGTCTCCAGCTCTCACTGCCGTGGTCAGAAAGGCCCACTGACGGCGGCCTGTGAGCCTATCAACACTGCAGGAAACACTCCGTGGCTCCAAAAATGTGGGCGGGCAGTCACAGAGCAAAGCAGCCAATCCTCCCACAGGTAGGACAGACGCCGGCCACTGGATGCAGAGTCCAAAGCTCGAGCCCGGAGACAGACAGGCCTGGCTCTGCCACCCGGGTCACTTTGAGAAACTCACGCTAAAGCCTTGCACTTCAATTTCCACCTGTGTAAAATGAATGGGGTCATGGACCTCAAGGCCAGTCCCACTCAGGTTTAAAATGTCTATGAATCTACAATCAGAGACAGAATGATAATCACCTCAGAAAAGTATCAGAGCATTTACAGGCAACTGTCAAATCTGTTTTAAATTTTCCACACACGAACACACTATGTGTCACAAAGAGTGGTAGACTGGAACCAAGATATTAAGACACCAAGCATCTAGCATGTGCTAGACTCGGGACAAAGAAAGGGGTGAAACATGTCCTATGACGCAGCGGCTGGGCTTCGGGGGTCCACAGACGCACCCTAAGGTGGGAAAGGTGCAGGAGACCAAGGCTCCAGTATGACAGGGCTTCACAAAACATGGTGCTATGGGGACAAAGTCACAATTCTTGTCTTTGTAGCCCCTACGGCTAGCTCAGCTCATGGTAACCACAGTAGGAACCTAATAACCAATGTAGGTACCTTATCTGACCATTTACTGGCCACTAATTTATCTGTACTCTCGTAACACTCTCTCCTGTAAACACTATGAGTCCTTGCTCTTAAAGAGTGAGTTCACAGCTGGAGAGAAAGAAAAACTGTACAGGACAATGGGCCAGACGCTACGTATAAGGTGCCTGCAGGTCACTCAGAAAGCCAGGTAGGGAGGTTTCAGAGGATAATACCCACGTGCCTCCTGTGTGCTGGGCACTGTAGACTGTACCCTCACAACTAACTCTGAATTGGTTTCCCACCCTGTTTCACAGATGACAGAACTGCAGTTCACCAGGATGAAGTCACCTGACAAGGCCACACAACTAGAATAAGCCAGCATTAAAAGGGGCGGAATCTAATCCCAAAGCTACCTGCACTCAACAGGCCACCATATCTCTCATTTGTCTGTTTCTTCTTTACATTTGCCAGAGGGACTAGCACACTCAGCCAAGGACTCTGCTGTCCTGAATTGTCCCATCTGTCATGAGCATCTACAGCTTTGCCCACCGATTTTACTTGAAAAATCACTAGTGAAAATGTGTCTTCACTCATAAAAATCAATAAACCAATTTTAACAGCTTCAGATGTACTTAACATTTCCACATTTTAGCCTATACAAGTATAGGTCTAAACAAATGTGCAACATGACTGAAGAATAGTACCAGTAAACACTGCAAAAACGGACATTTGTAAATATTATTTCAAGTGCTTGGGTTGAGAAATTCAGGTACAGTCCACTGTTACAAGTATTCCACTGCATATTGAGGGAAAACAGCGATTATTCCAGATTTTTTTGAGGGGAGAGATGAAGGGTCATTTAGAAATGACCTAAAGTTTAAGAAATGCAACTGACTAAATAGTACAGACCAAAGACACTGTAGGATCCCAAGAAATCTCGTTCAATTGACTGGACAAGTGGGATGAGAGTGTGTCTTCCTCACATTTCTTTTTTCTTTTTTTGAGGGCAGTGTCACTGGCCCTCATAAGTGGGACTCGAACCGGGGCCGCTGGCTTCCCAAGCCAGCGCCGCCCTTCCTCACATTTCTGATTAGTAAGTACCCCCTACCTAAGAAGCTATTTTTTAAGCCATTTTAAAAAGTGTAGAATTTGACACAAAGTAAAAGCTGTTTTTAAAACCTCTCAAAAGGAATCAGAGCATTATGATTTGTAACACTGTGTAAAGGGAAACGCCTCAGGACCCCCCCCCCAACCCCCCCCCCCGTGTCCAGGGGATATGGACACTAGCCCCAAAATGATACTTAGTAAATACTTTCTTAGTTTACCTTCTAATTTCATAGTCATTTCCTAAATCTATTTCTTATTTTTGTTTTGTCATGATTATTAGTTTCCCGCAGTGCTCTGGTCATCCTTTGGGTTTATGGGCACCATCAGTAAGATTGCATTCATTTCGATGAAAACGTGGTATGTAGCTCAGATTTAGAAGCAGGATCTAATTCTAAAGTTATTTGCACTGTACGCATGACAAAACTTCCTTTTTTAATCTTCCTAAATCCTTAACTTTTTTACGTGGTTTACAAAATAATTTCTTGGCAAGGGTACTTACTAGTCATGGTGAGGGGCCAACTCTTCTCATACTGCTTGTCCAATTCACTCCCAAGATTTATCGGGTACCCATCGTATTAATGAAACCCAACAGTACTTCTCAACTTTAGGCCATTTCCATGTGAAGCCCTTTTCACTACCCCCCGCAAAACACTTCGGCATCATTTGCCGCTTCTCAATGTTGCAGGCGGCGCCAGGATTCAAAATTACGGGCCATATTCTTATTTCTTCATGATGGAGGGTACCTTTGGACCATACATATACACTAGTAGTTTCCATTTTCGATAGCAATCTGAATGCAATCCCAAAGAGACCTTGTAATGTTTCCTTTTTAGCATGCCCAGAGGACTTTTTTTTTTTTTTTTTTTTTTTTTACCATGTAGAGACTCAACTTGTCTTTTGGGATGTCTAAGCTTAATCCAGTAGCGTCTGTATTAAATGATTGTGAACAATTTTATGGGCTAAGGAAGACTTTGGCCCCATTCAATTCTGACTTGACCAATAAACACCTCCCCCCCCCAGGCCGAGGACACAAGCCCTTCTCGTTTTCTCAACTGAAGCGGGGGCAAGGCCAACTGTTTGCAGGGCTGCATTGAACGGGTCTCTGCAAACCCACTAGAATCACGCTTACTTCCAGACTCCCCTGAGTCATCTGTGGACACAACCCTGGGCTTTCATTTTATCCCTCCGTCCGTCCTCCCTCTGAACCAGTCACGCCCCAAAACCCCAGCCCACCAAAGCACGCGTCTGAAGATTTCTTCACCCCGAGGGCCCCGGCGGGGACGCGCCGGGAGAGGGCTGCCCCGGGCTTGGAAAAGGCCCAGCGCTGCGCGGCCTGCGGCCCAGCTCGCGTCCCCTCGGGCGACAAAACCCTCCCTCCGGCGCCCCGCCAGGGCTGACAGTTACGGCGGCCGCCGCCGCGCCGACCAGAGGCCTAGCGCTGGCACCGGCCCGGCCGCACCGCGCGCCCCGCATCACGCCCCCGGCGGCGGTGCGGGCCCCCCGGGCGGCCGCCGCCCGGCCTCCCCCAGCGCGGGGTCTCCGGCCGCACTGACCTGTGGTCGCGCCCGGGCTGCGGCCCTCGCCCCAGCGGCCGCCTCGCTGCGCGTCGTCGCCCTCGCCCGCCGCCTCCGCCCGCCACCACCTCGTTCCCTTTCGCTGCCGCCACCGCAGGGGCTCATGCGGGACCCGCGCTTCCCTCTCCGGAGATCAAGGCCGGGGCCGGGGGCGCCGGGGCCAGCCGCCGCTCCGACGCTGCCCGTCCGCACCGGGGGGCTGCGCGGCCCGCCTGCTCGGCGCTAGGCTGCGAGCTGCTCCGAGCGCGGAGCCGAGGGAGGCGCCGCCGCCCGCGGCCGTGAGCGCCGGGTCGGCAGGGGTGACGCACAAGCCGGCGGCGGCGGGCTGCGCGAGCGAGAGGACGGGCGGGGTGTCGAGGTGCCGGCGACGTGGGGGGACTCAGGCTCGGTCGAGTCTCCTGCAGTCACCCGGAGCCCAGCGCCACCATCTTGGGGAAAAACGCGGATCTCGCGGCCGCGGCGCAAGCCGGGAGGACTGGCGGGGCGGGCCGAGTATCCCGGCAGGCAGCGCGCGCCACCCGGCCAGGCGAGGGAGCCAGGGCCGGGACGCAGGGACGCGGGGCGGGGCCGGGGCTCGAGCGGGAGACGCAGCGCTCGGCCCCGCCCTCCCGCGTCGGCTTCGCCCCCTTCCCGCTTGCCGTCGTCGCCAGCGCAGGGGGCATTGGGAAGGGGAAGTGGCTCGCGGCTCCTCGGAGACCCATCGGGGGCTGTCGCCATCTTGGGACTGGGCAGAGGCGGGCAATGCCTCCTTTGAGCCGCTGCTGTCTGCGGCCCGAGAGAAAGAAGGGACTGCACTCCGGAAAACCCCCCTGGAGCCCCCAGGAGTGTTGGAGAGCCCCCAGGTCTACCCAACCGAGGAACGTGTCTAAACGTGGACGCTCCCGGTGGTGTTGGGGGTTGAATGGACTCCGAAAGTACGCCCAGGGCGTCTTCCAAGGCCCTCAGCCCCGCGGGTCTCCCACCCGCACCCCTTCTCCGCCCCGAGCTGCCTTTGCAAACCCTGCACGCGTAGCCCCAGCCTGCGGGCCCGCTCGCAGGGGACCAAGGTCATCGGCTTAGACTCCTGCTAACACACGATGTGTCACTGGTTTACAAGAAGGCAAAAGCCCGTGTCCTGCAGGTTTGACATTCGGTGGGTTGCAGATAAAGAGCAAAGTGGCCCCCTGGTTGACACCAGCTGGATGGAGGGAGGCTCAGTTTGATCCGTTTGACAGACCCGTTGAAAGTCATGCGTCTTCCTATTGAGCAGCCAAGTCACCATTTTATTTAAATGGCTTTTTTTTTTTTTAATGGCTCTGCACACTTAACTAGCAACGCTGTCATGGAATCCCGAATGGTTCAGTCGTAACAGCTTCCACCTTGGCTGAGATGCCCATCCAGCACGACGTGGGATCCCATTTATCTAGTACTCAAACTTTTTATATAAACAGACGCCGATGTGACTAGTAGCTGTCACTCTTAGAACATTATATATGTTCTGCCCCCGAACAGTCACCAACTGTAAAAATCTTAAACCAACTATAAAAAATAAGCTATAGAGGAATTTAAGGTATTCTAGGACCACTGATGATAAATGACAATGTTAAATCACGTCCAATTTTAACTCAGTCCCTTATTCTTTTTTCATTTCCCCCCATTACAGATCCTCAGTTGGAAGCTATTTGCAGCTACACTGCATGGAAGAGACTAAAGTCATTCTTTTAAGGATTTATCAAAACAGGCAAATGAAAATGAAAATCTTTTAAAGACTTCGTTAGAGTAAAGCAAAATGTTACTACACTATCTAGTGTGACGATGCTTTTAGCTATCCTACTTCCCCTTAAGTAAAAATTGAATAAATGTAATTTTATAATAATCTGGTATAAAAATGTGACCGAAATCCCAGAGTTCCAAAAGACTGAAAAGAGGTAAATCTGCTCTTAGTTAAATGTGGGAATGACTCCCCAGTTCTTTTCTAAGACCAAGAAAGGCCCCAGTTTCCCCTTAGAATCTGGACAAATTACCCACAGCCCTTTTTGTTCATTAATATTAAATAGATATTCTTATGTGTGACACTAGTGTCAGACTTGATTCAAGAGCCCATTGTGCTCTTTGCCTTATCTGTTTTCAAATTTCAAAATGTTTGCTGGTAAAAATTATCAGCATGAATACTGTGAGGAATCATTAGAATACTAATAATGTCCCACGTATGTATCAACTCTTTTTTTTTTTTTCTTTTGAGGGCAGTGTCACTGGCCCTCATAAGTGGGACCTGAACTGGGGCCGCTGGCTTCCCAAGCCAGTGCTTAACCACCGTGCCACTCGGCCGGCCCTATATCAACTCTTAATGAATGTTTTTTCTCCAAGATTAGACTATATTTTTCTTCAGATGTGTTTTCCCAGAAGAAACAACTTAGTATCTACTAAGTAAGTAGTAAAAATCTTGGACTATTACAGTCAAAAAACCCAGTTGTTTCTAATAATTTTCTCATTTCAGGTGTAAAGTGAAAGCCATTTAATTTTTTTTTTTTGCATAACACATTCATTCCTTGAACAGACTTTGACCTTTTACTGTTAACCCAGAACTGTGCCAGGCTTTGGGAAACAATAAAAGGACATTTCAGGGCCAGCCGAGTGGCGCGTTGGTTAAGAGCTGGCTTGGGACACCAGCGGCTCCAGTTCGGATCCCACATGAGGGCCAGTGACACTGCCCTCTACAGCTAAGGTGGTGAACAACAGCTCGACCTGGAGCTGGGCTGTGTGAGTCCCCAGGATGGCATAGCTGCAGCCCCTGCTGCAGTGGGCTGCCATAGGCTACAATGAGTGGCCGGTAGCCAGCGTGAGCTGCTAAGAGCCACTGTGAGCAGCTGTCCAGAGGCCAGCGACCGATCTGCCTCACCCAGGAAGAGTGCAATGATGATACCAACATGGGCCAGTGAAGCAACGTCCTCCATAACTAGACTGAAGAATAAAAGGACAGCAACTTGTCTGTTCCCTTTCCCTGGTTCTCCAATGGTGTTCCCCTCCCCCAATTCCCCAATTTAAAAGAAAAAAAACAAAAAACGAACACTTCAGTGGTTACGGGAGTACTTACTAATACATACCTTTTGATACTCATAGACTTGTTTTGTTTTTGTTTTTTTTTAATCATGAAACATTTTGCCCTAAATTGCTGGGGAAGTTGGGCTGTTTTGCTGCTCAAGATTTCTTGTTGATATGAGTCACAGCAGATGAATCAAAATGCAAAAACACAATTTTGTATTACCTAGCGTTGCCCTGGGATCAGGAATAATAAACAGAGTGTGGGACAGAAGAGAGTCAGATGTGGTGGGATGAAAGTTACTGCTGCCGTTTTTAGGTGGCATCAAAATGTTACACACTCAGCTATTGAAAGAGCATGAGCTTTCAGTGTTTGAGAAACACTGTTGAAGTAAAATTAGCTCCCTGGAGAACATTGCCTGGCATAAGTGCTCGGCAAACGTTGGTGCTTAGTAATAGTCCTGGTAATAGTATCATCTATGTCATTGTTTCGCATACACACTGCAGGTGTCAACTCTGCCCTGATTCCTACAGACCTATCTGAATTTGCACTCCCCGATCACTTGTCTTAAAATGAACCATCCTTCCTTTCTACAGCTAATATTTTCTGGGAGGTGTCCATCTCAAGACTTTAATCCTGCTTTTCCCTCTCCTGTTCATAATTTCCCTCTACTAACTTTGTCCCTTCTGTTTAGAAGTGTTATCTATATACTCCATTGCCATTTGCTTCCCAGTCCCTCTTCCACTACTGACATTTAGCATGTGCCCCCATTTTACCTTGTGCATTGCGTGTACTGATGTCAGCAGTGGCCTAACAGGCCAATCTCAGGATTGCCCATGTTCATGGCCTCTGACCTCTGCAGCCTTCC
Source organism: Aselliscus stoliczkanus (assembly GCA_033961575.1). Classification (NCBI taxonomy): domain Eukaryota; kingdom Metazoa; phylum Chordata; class Mammalia; order Chiroptera; family Hipposideridae; genus Aselliscus; species Aselliscus stoliczkanus. Next base: position 35,234,968 of record CM066741.1, read on the forward strand.
TCCTGGAAACAGCCCCCCTTGGTCCCTTGGTTCCATCACCCTGCCATCTCCAGCTTCTCCTCCTGTGCCTCTGGCCTCCCTGACTCAAGTCTTCATGACAGAATGCTCTCCGTCTCCATCCCTGGTTGTCTTCATCCACCATATTCCCCAGTGTCTGATGGTATCCGTTACGTATACTCGTCATCATTTATTTCAGGCAGGGATCAGGTTTGAATCTCAAACACTGGCCTCACTCAGAAACTTGAGACAGTTATCTCCAACCCCATGTTGGAAATCTGTCCTCGATGTTCTACAGGCACCTCAAACTCAACACATCTAAGATTGAATGGCTGAATTTGTCCCATGTGCCACCATTAACTGAGATGGGGTAACGGGAGAGGAACAGGTTTTGGAAGAACAAGGAACTGGGTTCTGAGAATGTGATATTTGAGGTGCCTGTATATCTGTAGTAGATATGTGTAGTAGAGACAGATTGCTAATTGACCCCTAATATGCATTCTTTTCTTCATCCATGATAATGGAACATCTAGCCAAACTTTAGCTGTGGCCATATCACTAAGTTCTGGCCAGTGGGACGTAAGCAAAAACGATGCGTGCAGCTCCCAGAAGATATCATGAAAGAAACTGAACGTCCTGTTTTTCTTTGTCCCTTTCTGATGATTGGCATGTGGGTGGGGTTGTGAGCCAAGCTGGAGGGATCCTAGAGCAACAAGTGGGCCCCTGGGGACTCCGTGGAGAAGCTTGAGCTATGGTGTGAGACAGCTACTAACTGCTGTAATGTCCATGGTTATTCCAGATCCTTTTTACTGCAGCTGACCTAAATCCACATGAAGACATGAAGGAGGCAGTTGGATGTGGGCATGGAGAATCAAACCGGCTCATTCTACAACCCTTTACTGAGGACTCTCCCATGTGGCCGCCCCCAGTCATAATAAGATCAGTAATCCTAAGAGTTCTTTCTGTCGCTCTCCTGGCAATTAGGAGGCACAGTCATGTATTTCTTAAAGAATTCGTTTTAGAGTTAGGTAGCATAGCACACTGGTTAAGAGCACAAGCTCTGGATTTATTAGCAAATGCAGAATTGCCAGGCAAAATCATAAGCCCCTTTCTGATTGAATTTTCTCCTTGTAAAATGGAGTTGTTGTGAGGATGAAATGTTAATATACGTAAAGCGCTTACAATAATGCTGGGTGCATAATACAAGCTCTGTGAAGGTGAGCTTTTTTATATCACACACATCCCAATTTTGCCACTTACCAAATAGAGAACATTCCATTAAACCTTCAATGAATCTCTCTGTTTCCTGATCAGAGAAGTGTGAAGGATAATAGTGCCGACCTCAGGAGGCTACTGTGAGCCTTCACCCATGCGGTCAGTACACGTTGATTGAATAGATTGATATACGAGCTCTGGTCTAGGTGGCAAGGATGCAGCAGTGACCAGAGCCTGGCCTCATGGAGTTTCTGACCTAGTGGAGAAAGAAAACCAACGGAATTTGTGTCAGAATGTGACCAGTGTTAAGGAGGAATATAAATCGAGGTGAAGAGAACAGAGAATGCTACAGGAATGGGATCACGCAGGTGGCAAGAGGCGTCTCATGGAAAAGATGACATTTAAGCAGAGGCTTGGCAGCAGCGAGGAAGCCAACAGCGGATAGGAGGGTAAGAGCATTCCAGGCAGAGAGGCCCGAGGCAGAGAAGTGCCAGGAGCCATCTAGAAGCACCAGGAAGGCTCGGTGGCTGGAGCAGGATGACAGACAGGAGGCGTTGCAAAGAGCTGGGGGAGGTCAGGGCGGGCTTTGTGCCTGGCGGGGTTACGAAGCAGAAAGCCTCTGGAAAGGCTGGGCTGGGAGAGTCACTACAGGGTCTGAGCAGCGGGATGGTTCTGACTACTGCATGGAGACAGGACAGAGATGGCCCAGGGACGTATTTAGTGCCTGACGTCCTGGAAGTGCGCAGTAAATGGTGATGGGTGGTATTATTATTATCATTATTGGCTATTATTGTCACGGTTGTTGCAACATCCATTTCCTTCTATATAACCCCACTGCTACTACCTTAATATGGATCCTTGGTGTTTCTTAGTTCAACTCGCACGTGAGCTGCAAACGGCAGGGTCAGATGACCTTACTCGTTTTTGTGTCTCCAACACCCACCAAAACGCTGCTCCACACGCAGCCCTTACCTGCTGGATCTCCTCCCTGTGTTGTGTTTCTTAAAGAAACATGGTCTCGTTGCTGCCTTGCTGGAATCCATCCGTGACTCTTCATAGCTTTCTGCATAATGTGCAAACTCCAAGAAAAGGCTCATAGGATATGGCTGCCTCCCTTCCAGCCCTATCTCTGTCCACTCCCCATGTACCGGTTAGGAGTCACCTGGGGCCCCTTGGCCTGCAGCTCCTCCTGCTTTTAGACATGTTCAAAGGGGCCCCTCCTCGGAGAGGCCTCTAGTCTTTTCTGTAGCTGGTGCCTCTGTACCACTTCCCATCCGTCCTTCCTGCAGTCTGGGCCCTATGCTGGCCTCACACTTCCGTCTCTTGAAGCAAGAGAGGACCTTCGACCTGCTGGTGTTCCTAGGCCCGGTGGTCAGACCTGTCCCGGTGGTCAGACCTGTCCCGGTGGTCAGATCTGGCAAAGGAGAGTATCTTTGGCGATTTTACTTTCCCACTCTGCCAAGCACAGGTGTAAGGCACAGAGGTGCCTGCTTAGACAGATCAGTGGGGACAGAAAAACCAGGCAAACGAGTTTACTGTATGACATGATAAGTTGTTGTGAGCTCCTGCAACTAAGTAGGCAATGACATGTAAGATGCTCGGATTTATAAAATTAAGATTGAACAAGATGACCTATAAAGTCCTCTGGAATCAACAACTAACTCACCATTGATTTTTCACTAATTGCTCCTATCTCCAAGACTACACAAGAAGTCATTCAATCAAAAACCTGGAAGTCCAATCAAATTATGCCTTGACCTTGGTCGTTTTGGTCTCTCTGTGCCTGCCTTAACTCAGCTGGAGAGGAGGTGGGAAAGAGGCATTTCATTGAACACCTGCTGCCGCTGCCACTCTCAGCTGCTCTGAATAAAACAGTTCCCCTCAAATCAATGAAGCAGCACTCGCAGACGGTGCCTTCTGCCAGGAGAGTCCTGGGAGCTCTGTGAGATCATTCGCACTGCAGCCGTATGTCTGACGCCATTTTTAATACATGTCATCCTGGTTCTAATAGGAATTCTAACACAGCAATGTTTTTTGGTTTTTTTTTGAGGGCAGTGTCACTGGCCCTCATGTGTAAGACCCAAACCAGGACCGCTGGCGTCCCAAGCCAGCGCTTAACCAATACGCCACTCAGCCACAACAATGTTTTTAAATCTAAGGAAGTGCACTGGTTAAATAAAATCTCAGTGATTAAAAATGGTGCAGACAACAACACTTACTGTTTGTTGTTGTTGTTGTTTTGTGTTTTAGGATAGCTCAACTAAAGGAAACATCCCGCTAGGGAAGGGTCATGAATATAGTTTGCAGTTGACAAGCAATGTTGTATTTTTTGGACACTAACAGAATACCAAATTATCAAAATGACAAAATTTACTATTGGAATCCTTTTGCGATTGCTTCCAACAATTTTATACCTAAACCTTGCCTATTTATTTATTTATTTATTTATTTATTTTCAAGTTTGTAGCAGAGAAGAGTTTATTAGAGTAGAGAGTAACAGCTCTTAAAACAAGAGGGGGTCCCAACTGGGGTGCCCCTAAAGCTTGCCTTTTTAAAAAATTTTGCTTTTACTTTTTTGTGACAGTGAACTATCATTATAATATAGAACTGCCAAGGTGTTTTCAGATAGTAATGTAGATATTATTCATGACATAAAATATTTTCTATTGCTTTTTTTTTAGTTTCAGCCAAGCATGATACTGATTGCATCTGTATTTCAGTACTTAACATAAAGTTCCTGAAATGACTGTTGCATTTGTGCACCCATTAAGTGCTAGTTGCTTGAATATGCTCATTAATTCTTACAATAATTTTGGGTGTTATGCGTTTTACGTCTTAGGAAATCGAGCTTAGAATAAGAAACTTGCCCATGTCTCACAGCTAAAACCTAGTAGAGATAGGATTTAAATCCAGGTGTGTGTGTGTGTGTGTGTGTGTGTGTGTGTGTGTGTGTGTGTGTGTGTCTTGTTGTTGTTGCTTTCCCAGAAAACAAATTCTTTGAATTTCAAAAATATGTTTCATTGAAATGTTTTGTAACCATGCAGTCATCCCTTTTATTCATTGCTTCCTAGCAGCATTTTACCAGAATCATAGTCTCTGATAGTTACCCCAACAGAAAGCTCCTTTCCCATCCTGTTCAATTCACAATGGGCTCCTAGGAGCCCAGCCTCCTCTGCCACCCCCCCACACCCCCACCCCACCCCCAGCAGCCAGCCCCTGGCGGGTCATGTGAGCGTGGGCCAGCTGCTGCCTCCTGGAAGCCTCAATTTCTTCATCTGTAAAAGGGATGACATTGTGATGATTCAATAGATGACATTTTGCCAAGGACTTGACTCAGTGCCTGGGATATAAGTGCTGGGTAAATGTTGATCACTTATTGGGCATGGGGGTGAAATTGTCTTAATTTGGGGTTCCCCCAGAAACAGATCTTGAGACAATAGTTTGAGTACAAGTTGTTTCTTTGGGAGGTGATCCAAAAGCATGGGTGGGGAAGTACGGAAGTGAGCCAGGGAGGGGAGATAACCAATAAAGGGTGCTTTGTCCACCAGGCATCCACTGTGGGCAACTGGCGATGCATGCTGCTGAGGCACATGGGGACCGGTGACAGCACCCACCTCACCTTCTCTGGCAGGAGGGTGAGGGAACGCTTTCCACTGACTGTCCCCGTGACGGCCACTCACACTACTGGCTAGTGTGGTGCTGCGGCAGCCAGTGGGTGGGGAAAGCCCAAAGCAGGGGAATGAGCGTGCCAGCAGTGGGGACCAGGACAGACAGGGGGACCCTGGCGAGACCAGGTCACCACAGCCTCTGCTATACACAGGAATGCACAGGCACCCGGAGGCTCCCCGGGCTTCCTGTTCCTCCTGAGCCTTCTGATCTTCAGCAGCTGTTTCAGGGGCTGCCTTCCACCAATGGGCAGCATGATTCATCAACAGGAAATGAGCTCCATTTTCTGGGTTTTTCTAACACACGCTCGCCACCGGAGAATGGTATGAGAATGAATGTGGTTTACAGTTCTGGAACTCTGTGGAGCCTGTTGGATAGGTGTACTAGACTCACCCTGCTTGTTGCACCAGTGGGCCAGGTGTGTGCATGCGCCAGCAGCATGCAGAAACATCACTCTGGTCACGGAGCTCACCATATATTACAAATCCTGTCCAGCTTGCTCCATACAGCTGCTGAGAGCACAGCAGCAGTCAGAGCTAGCGGTGCTGAATTGCTCGCATCTCTAACACTCACCTGGGGCTTTGCTGACTTCCAGTGTCCTGGCGCCATGCAGAGTCCCGAGCAGCAGGTCTGAGGTGGAGCCCCCAAAACTGTACTTGTAACAAGCACCCAAAGTGTGCAGAACTGTCAGTGAGCAGCGTCAGGAAGGAGATACACGGGCACGACTGCAGAAATGAAGACAGAGACAAAATATGGAGAGACTGCAAGGAAGCCAGTTGTACTTCTTGCTGGGGACAGTGGTTAGGATCTGGCTGTGGAAAGTGGTTAGTCCCCATGGTTCTCCACTTGGGGCACATCTACCACAGCAGGGCTGAGGCAGGTGGGATCTTACCCTCCACATCACCGGGCAGATTTGCTAAGACGTCCGTGGTACGTGCATGTACATCAAAAGAAGAAATCAGGGCCAGCCAAGTGGCTCATTGGTTAGGAGTTGGCTTGGGACGCCAGCACTGAGCAGCAGGGTCCCCGTTCGGATCCCACTTGAGGGCCAATGACGCTGTATCCTCTACAGCTAAGAACAAAAGCTCGACCTGGAGCTGGGCTTCCGTGAGTCATTGGCGACTGCATAGGCTGCAGTGGGGCTGGCTGGCAGCTGGTGTGCACTTTCGTGAGCTGCCGTGAGCTGCCGTGAGCAGCCATCCAATGGCCGGGGACCGACTGCCTCAGCCAGGAAGAGCGCAATGGTAATACCAACATGGGCCAGTTAAGCGACGTCCTCCACAACTAGACTGAAAAACAAAAGGACAGTAACTTGTCTGTTCCCCTTCTCTGATTCCCCAATAAAACATTTAAAATAAATAAATAAATAAAAGGATCCACATGGATCTGGGCAGAATACAACATTGTCTGCTGTACAGGTCCGTGTATATGAGTAATGCCAATAAATATAAATGAAATAAACCTACTGTGAACAAAAACAAGATGTCCAAAAGTTGAAAGTATAAGATGGAAAAAGACATGTCAAATACCAACCTTTTATCATTTCTCTCTCCAGCCCCACTAATACTGACAGTCTTAAATCCAATTCTTATGTAGTAGATAGGAAAGGTCACTAGATAGTGATAAAAATTTCAACACACCAACTTGATATCTCAATTTTAAACATATATGCACTTCGATAAAACAACTTCAAAATATTTCAAGCTGATGATTCAATAAGGTAGAGTAACAAGTAAAATGGTTAGCATGCATATACAAGGTATGATCAAAAGATATGGTGAATGTTTAAATTAAAAAAAAATTATTGCAGTAAAAGACACATTGCCATTAATCCCCCTCAAAATACGCCCCCTTGCTTTGAACACACTTATCCTTTGTTCTTGCCACTTTTTGAAGCAGTTCTGGAAGTCGTCTTTCATGAGTGTCTTTATTTAATCCTCCATCAGGACAACGCTCCGTGTCACACATGATTTCTTTTACAGCAATTTTTGTAAAATAGAAACATTATGGTGTGTCCTCATTCACCTTATTCACTGGATCTGGCCTGTGCCACTTCTGGCTCTTCCCCAAAGTCAAAATGATTCAGGACATCGAGGCAACCATGACAGCGCAACTAAAGACACTCACGAAAGAGGACTTCCAGAACTGCTTCAGAACGTGGCAAGAACGATGGGAGAAGTGGGCTCTAAGTGAGGGGGGTATTTTGAAGGGGATTAATGGCAATGTGCCTTTCCCTGTAATAACGTTTTTTATTTAAACACTCACCGTAGTTTTTGATCACTCCCCATTGTTATGGAGGAGCAGATACAGTGTGTTTAGAGCAGAGTGCCTCCTGTTACTCAAGGTATTTAAATCGTTTCTGGAGCAAAGCCTGGGGCTGGAGAGGAGACACAGAGTATTTTGGAGGAGGAATGGCCGACGCGATGGCTGATGGGATGTTTGGACGCCGAGGAGGGAGAGTGTAGGGGATCACATCAGTTTTGAGCTTGACCGACAGAGAACATGGGAGTGCCATCAACAGGCTGTGATCATGGGAGGCCCTGCCTTACCAGTGGGCACAGAGGGCATGTATTGAAGCTGTATCCACATGGCCTGTGGAGATGGTACCCTGGAGCTTGTGCTGATGGGTCCCCTGGAGGAGGGAGGGAGGGAGAGCATCTCTGGGCACAGTGCCAGTGGGGGGCAGGCGCCAGTGTCTGTGCCAACGTCGTGGCTGGCCCAGGAGAGGCACGCAACACCAGGGCTTCCAGCACCTGGTGTCAGCAGGGCACAGGACGGTTACTTTGCAGGTCCTGGAGGAGAACTGGGGGGAAGAGAATGATTGGGGCATGGGTGCCAAGACACTGGTTTAATAAGGCCTAAAGGTTTCCTGCAATCCTAAATATTGCAATAGGGGAAAGCAAGAAAAGTAAGCATAAAGCTGATACAAGGTAGAATGTCAGGGCAGTGCCAGTGAAAAAGGTTTGGAGGAAGTCGGCGACACTCCCAGAATTTGTCCAGATTCGCTTTGGGTGCTGAAATCCTGTTGTATTGACTATTACTTTATGTTGTCAGCTAAATCTTGGGGATATTTTGTACTAGATGGATTTGACCATGGTGTGGAATACAGAGGGTACCAAAAACATATATACACATTTTAAGAAAGGAAAAACCTGTATTAAAACTACGCTGAGGGTAACCACTTTGAGCACCTCTTGTAATTGCAGAAGTGAAACGTCACTTGTATTCATCTTTTGTTATCGGTATATACTGAGAATTACAATTTTAATAAGGAAAAATTTTTTTTTTCCTTTCTTCAAATTGTGTATACATTTTTTTGGCATCCTCTGTATATCTCTCAGGAAGCAGCAGGTAAGGCCATGGAGTTTGGATGCTGCTCAGAGCAGTGCCCAGGAAATAGACCCTGACGTTAGCAGTCAGCTTAGCTTGTTAAGAACACTCCACACTTCCTTGATCCTTGGCCAAGAAACACAGCCAAGCTGTAACACAGAAGCCGGGACAGAATGCTGGGTGTCTAATATCCTTGCTACCCTCAGAAATCATCCCCAGATAATTCCGCCGGACCCAGCGTGGAGCAGCTCACCAAGCAGACAGGCACAGCCTGCGGGAAGGGTGTGTCTGTGGGCTCTTCCTCTGAATCGTTACTTCTGGTCTGGCTGCAGTGGCTTTTGTTGTTGGATTATACTTTTTCCTGGGTGGGGAACAGGTGGTAGCAGTCTGGCCACTGGAAGATTCTAAGTCGAGGTCAAGAGGTTAGGGATGTGTTAGGAGCCCCACTCAAGTCTGTGGTGAGGCTGCCGGAAGTAGAAACCGTTGTCCAGTGCCCCTTTGCCTGGATGGTACAGTGTCCGGTGACCTGTGGAGCTCAGGTCAGCACAGAGCATGCATTTGTCTAAATCAGTGACAGCTCCAAACAATACATGCAATGAACAGATCGCAGAGAAACAACCTGAGTGGAGGCACCAAGGCTGCCCTCAGATGCATCACTGCCCGACAGGGGACATTGCAATGATGGGCGCCACGCGGTCCCCCTCGCCCAAGGCCCTGACTGTAAAGGGCCAAGCCCAGCAGTGGCAGCTCCCTCCTGTGGGCAGAGCGATGGAGCTCTTTGTCAGCAGAGTGCACTTTGCAGTCAGCATGGTGTCTGTTCCTGAGTCGGCAGAAGAGTCCGTGTTAGAAGATGATGTTGACATCATTCAAGAAACTTAGTTTCTAAAGTCTGAGAGAGCAGATGGGTAAGTTTAACACCTACTGGAGGCCCCCCCACCCCCGCTGCCGGCCCCCGTCACCCTCAGCAACATGGACCTTCTCATCACCTGTATTGAGAAGAACTGTCCAGGATGTGACTTCAACATGCAATAATGAAGGGAACAGCAGATAGAAAAAAACGTACTCAAAGAAAATAAAGAAGCCTTGGGAACCAAGTTCTTTCTCCTCAGCTTCGCCTCTCCGGGAGATTTGAGGTTAGAAAGGGCAGGCTATACAGTACGTGCTTCGACTGCACCATGTGAGAATGTTTAGTGACCATACCATTTTTTATATTCTCTTTTTTAGAAAAATAAATTTTGAATCATATGTGTTAAACATGTCACAAGCGGGCCGGCCGAGTGGCGCGTTGGTTAAGCATTGGCTTGGGACGCCAGCTCTGAGCATCGGGGCCCCACTTAGGATCCCACATATGAGGGCCAGTGACGCTGCGCCCTCTACAGGTAAAACGGTTGAACAACAGCTCCACCTGGAGCTGGGCTGTGCGAGCCCCGGCAATGGTATACGCTGCAGTGGGGCTGCCCGGCAGCTGGCATGAGCTTTCGTGAGCTGCTGTGAGCCGCCGTGAGCAGCTGTCCAATGGCCGGGGAGTGACTGCCTTGCCCGGGAAGAGCGCAATGATGATACCAACATGGGCCAGTGAAGCAATGTCCTCCGCAACTAGACTGAAGAACAAAAGGATAGCCACTTGTCTGTTCCCCTTCCCCGATTTCCCAATGCTGTTCCCCTCCCCCAATTTCCCAATAAAATCTTTAAAAACAAAGCAAAACAAAAGAAAATCCTGCCACGAGCCTTCAAACAACTGTCCAACTTTAGGATGAACTTTGCAAATGTTACAAATGACGGTGGTGACTGGTTAAATTCTAAATTTTGTATTTTAAAAAATGACTTTTCTGATTAGAAAAGTAATTCATACATATATTATTATGCTTTTTTGATTATAAAATAACACAGTAATTAATTCCAAAGAAGACCACCCACAATTCTTCAGGGAGATCTACTCTCCCCCTGTGGGGCGCACACTGTGGGCATTCCTGGGTCCCCCGCTGCACGCTAGGTGTGCTTGTAAGGGCTGCGGACACAATATCGGCAGACACCATTCTCACCTCCAGGAGCACGCAGCCTGCAGTCTGCAGAGGAACACGGGATGGAAATGGGCATGCTGCGGGGTGCAGGGGGTGGCTAAGAGAGGAGCAAGGGAGTGGGGGGCCCTTGGGGCAGAGAGGATTTGAGGCAAATTACAAAGGAGAGGGTTGGTGGGGAGGAGGCTGCAATCAGAGGAAAGGTGTGGGGGCTGGCAATGTGGGGGGCACTTGCATTTGGTGAGGCTGGAGAAGTGACTTGGGCCCGTGTGCTCCGGAGGGAGGGACTTTCAGACGCAGGACGCAGATCGGTAGGAATGTAGGTGTGCTCCGAGCTTCGGCTGACTCCCACTGACTACCCTTGCTTTTGAGCTGTGACAACAATATTTTATTACAAAATATTGCCCACCCTAGAAGGAAGGCCTAAGGAAGGCATAAACCACGACCTGACCTCCCCCAACCCCGCAACCCCAGAGATGAACCCATCTGGGCTCTGACATGCCATTCGTGTACAGACAGTACCAGGCTCACTCCGTGTCCTGCACGTGTCACTGTGAGCTGTGGTAGCTGCTGCCACACAGACTGTGTCCATCCTCACTCGTGGGAGCGCCATTGTTCCCCCAAGTTAGCATCCTTCCATCAAAAGAAGCTTTTAGGGCCGGCCGAGTGGCGCATTGGTTAAGCGCTGGTTTTGAGATGCCAGCGGCCCCGGTTCGGATCCCACATGAGGGCCAGTGACACTGCCCTCTACAGCTAACAACAGCTCCACCTGGAGCTGGGCTGTGCGAGCACCGGTGATGGTGTGGGCTGCAGCCCCTGCTGCAGTGGGCTGCCATAGGCTACAGTGAGTGGCCCACAGCCAGCGTGAGCGGCTGGCAGCCAAGTCTGAGCTGCCAATAGCCGCGGTGAGCGACATCCAGAGGCCAGCGACCGATCTGCCTCATCTGGGAAGAGCGCAATGACGATACCAACATGGGCCAGTGAAGCAACATCCTCCGCAACTAGACTGAAGAACAAAAAGACAGCAACTTGTCTGTTCCCCTTCCCCGATTCCCCAACGCTGTTCCCCTCTGCCAATTCCCCAATAAAATCTTTGAAAAAAAAAAAAAAAAGAAGCTTTTAGTACAGAAAATGAGCCAGACAGGCACAGTGTCAGTGTCCTGCCTCTGGCTGAGTATCCAAGAAACCTGGATCTGTCTCACCTGGAGAGAAGAGGATGATGGGAGACATGGCATTGATAGGAGCGGGAACTACACAGAGGCTTAAAAAATCAGCTGACAACCAACTCATGCTGGGACTGATTTCTGGATACTCCCAATCCTTATGGCTTAACGACACCTTAAACTGCCTCATGGATCACGGGTCTGTTTTGTGACTAACTAGTAATAATAATAGCGTTTTCCTGGTACCAGATCTTGCGGAGTTTTCCCGAGATGCTCAGAAGGCCTGAGCACCTGCCTTCCCACTTGTAACTCTACAGTAAAGATGATCGAAGCTGCTCAGTGTGAGAGCAAGCACGTTACCCATCAATGTAGGGAGGGTTAGGAAGGTGTGGGCGCCATGAAAATGCCCCAGGTGCAGTGACACGTGCAGGACAGGAGCGAGCCTGGTACTGTCTGCACACGAATGGCATGTCAGAGCCCAGATGGGTTCATCTCTGGGGTTGGCAGGGGGGAGGTCAGGTCGTGGTTTATTCCTTCCTTAGGCCTTCCTTCTAGGGTGGACAATATTTTGTAATAAAATATTGTTGTTTTTACAGAAGAGTTATCTGGCTGAATTGGAGCCCAGAAGCAATGAATGAAAATGACCTCCATGTTTCTCTAACTGCCCCTGAAACCACTGAACCTGAGTGTGTGTGTGTGTGTGTGTGTGTGTGTGTGTGTGTGTGTGTGTGCATCGCTGTGTGGGGGAGTCTCCATGCTGTTATTATGGGGGAGGTCTGGTTGAGTCAGAGGGCGGAGGCTTTTACATCCAGAGGAGGGAGGCAGGAAATGGACCGAGCAATTTCTGGGAGATTTGGTAGAGATGGGAGGTCAGAAGTTGACAGAACTATTGAAGAAAAACTTTGGCTGGCTCTGGTATCAGCAGAGCTGGAGGTGGCCCAACAATGGGGACGAACCCCATTCTCCTGGCCCTGCACAGAGCCCAGCGACGCCGGGCGTCAGGAGCCCACTGGGACCACGGCACGGGCAGAGAGGCCCCTCCAGGCGGGTCCCTGGACAGGTGGCAGCCGAAGCTGAAGACCAGCAGGTGCAGCTCCCTGAACGGCCCCTTTCAGACTCGGAAGTAACAGGAAACCCTTGAGGGCAACTGGCTTGGAGCTCCGCGGGTGGCCTTGTTCTGTGATCCCCGGCTGATGACCCTCAGAGTGCAGCTCTTACCAGAACCTGAGAGGTCCTTTGTGAGTGAGGATTTCTACAACCGCTGGAATTCAGCCCAGAGCCTGGCACAGGCTTTGGTCCATCTCACGATCCTGACAAGCACCCCAGTAGGCAAAGCAGCTGTGGCAGCTGGGATCCTTATGAGGGAAGATGGCAGATGTGTCGTCAACTGCCCTGTCCCTGCCGGGCCCACAGGGGACGTAAGGAGAAGCGGCTTTCAGAGTTTGGGACCACACCTCCCGATTAATCACAAGGTCATGACCATCTGCGGCAGCCCCTGGGGCTCAAGTGCAGGCTCGTTAAAGTGAAATGGGAATTGATTGACTAAAACATCTGGCTGTGTGAATAAGGACTTCCTGTGTGGCTGGGCATGCCAGCTGTGCCGAGTGCAGACCAGGCCAGAAGCCAACCTGACGCCCACCCGTGGATCTGGTGAGAGTGCTGAAAGGTCGGCTGTCATCGCCACGTGGCCACAGGAGGCTGTCCTGGGGACAGATGCTAAAATCAATGGCAAAACCAACATAAAGACGCCCTGCTGAGAGTGTAGTCACTCAGAGTACACTTTCAGATTTCCCCCACCGCCCCCCAAGACAGGTTTAACAACATTTTAGAAAGAATGTATTCAATCAGCGTTTTCAGAAATAACTGTATTCAGTAGGCATGACACTATTTCTGGGCTCAGGATGCCAGTATGGACCACTTCTTCGAAAACCTGTGTCTTGTTTCAGGGCTTATTGCTGTGATGTGGAGATGAACTCTCGCAGCTGTTAAAACTAGATTTACCGTTCAGGCCTGACAGCACTCGGCCACTCCCGCGGAGGTGGTGACCCCAAGCCCGGAGTGACGAGGCCCCCGTGTGCCCTCAGCTGTGCACCCCGTGTGGACACCCCAGAGTGGTCTCCAGTGTCCTCAAGTATGTTCTCAACACCGCCAGCCTCTGGACCTCCCCAGGGATGGTGCCCGTCACATCATTGTGGCTCACAGCATCTGATGGCTCCTTAGACATTCACTTGGGCCCTGAGACATCCTGGGTTAAAAAGTGTCCTTAAGTCCATTTAACCAGAAATGCTCCATTATTTGATCAGAATTTTTTTGTTTTGGTTTCTTTTTTTCCCTTGAAACACCTCATAGCATGGGACACTTTGCTTGCTAGTGGGGATTCAAGTAGCTCTTTCCCATTGATTTTGGGGACACACCTGTTATTTCCTTCTGGAATATAACACAGAATGTAATTATTCCTTTTATGTCTTTACGTCATGAGATTGCCCATCCTCTAAGACGTGGGCTAGGGCTGAGCCCACAACCGCCATGGCGGGTAGCCACCCCATGAGGTCCAGTGCTGTGAGGCTGCCTGGCCACAGGTAGGATTTGGCCCTGGACTTTCTGAGGGTAGGGACAGGGTTTCTCTCACAGATGCTAAACTGTACGGTCTACGGCAAATGGTAGCTGCTACACGATGTCCTGCCGGTTATGCTATTGATGGGTTCTTATGGGGCTATGGGACACCTCTGCCCTGGGAACCTCCTTCCCCTGAGACAGTTATCCATCAAGCATTAGGGTGTCTTCTGGGCCCCATGTTTGAGGGTTCAGTTTCCCATTGTTGGTAGACAGGAACCGAACTGGATGGCTGCTGCTGGGGGGAAATTGTCTCTAACCAACTAGAAGAAAAACTAGGAGAAATTCACCTTTGCCTGAAGTTTGTTAATCTTCAGTTGCCCTTAGTTTTATTGTTAAAATTTTTGGAATTTCACATAATTTTTATTTTTTAAAATTTTCTTAAAGTTTTTTTCATAATGTTGAAATAATTGTAAAATCACAAGAAGCTGCTAAAAATAGTACAGAGAGGTCCTCCCACAGTTTCCCCCAGTGACAGGATCTTGTATGAACATAGTGCAATATCACTAAGTGGAGATGCTTAGTCCCTGCCTCGTTCATCACGTTGGAAGTCTGTATCTCCTTGTCATGTTTATCAGTCTCGCAAGAGGTGTGTCAATTCCTTAGAAGTGTTCAGAAAACATGCTTTTACTTTTCTTGGTCTTCTCTATTTTGTGTTTTCAATTTCATTGATTTCTGTCTTTAATATTTCCTTTACCCTGCTTGCTTTAGGTTTGTTTTGTTTTTCGTGAGGTTTGTTTTATTTTTTAATTTCATGAGGTGGAAGCTTAGATTATGGATTTTAGAACTTTTTTTTCATGTTAGCATTTAATGCTATCCATTTCCCTCGGCTGTACCTTAGCTGTGTCCCACAAATTTTGATACATTGTATTTTTTTTTAATTTAAAGATTCTATTGGGGAATCAGGGAAGGGGAACAGACAAGTTGCTGTCCTTTTGTTCTTCAGTCTAGTTGCGGAGGACGTTGCTTCACTGGCCCATGTTGGTATTGTCATTGTGCTCTTCCCGGGTGAGATAGATCTGTCACCGGCCTCTGGATGGTCGCTCACCGTGGTGGCTGCCAGCCACTCACTGTAGCCTATGGCAGCCCACTGCAGCAGGGGCTGCAGACTACACCATCGCTGGGACTTGCACAGCCCAGCTCCAGGTCGAGCTGTTATTCACCATCTTAGCAGTAGAGGGCAGCGTCACTGGCCCATGTGGGATTCAAACCTGGGTCCTGCTGCTCAGCGCTGGCGTCCCAAGCCAACTCTTAACCAATGTACCACTCTGCCAGCCCTAGGACTTCTCTTCTTAATTCTATTGTGAGCTTCTGGTGATTGCTCCTTTTTACAGCTGCTCTTGGTTTTCCATTTCACTTGATCGTACCATGTACAGTTTGTACAGGGCTAGAGCAGTATATTAGAATCACCTGGGAGCTTTAAAAGATGCTGATGCCAGGGGCACATTCTAGACCAATTACATCAGAACCCCTAGGGATGGATTCTGGGCATCTTTTCTTTTCCAGAGCTCCCCTAGGTGACTCCATCGTGCAGCTAGAATGAGGATGGCTGGGTCGAGGCTCTGCGATGTGATCCAACTCAGGCCTCCCAGGTGACCTGCCTGGGAAGAACCACAAGGTCAAATCGAGTGTCTGGAGTGGCTCATCCGTCAAGCTGAGATGGTGAGATGGTCTGTCTTGTGCTGTCTTAGGCAGTAGCACTAGCTACATGTGGCTGTTGAAATGTGGCCAGTGAGACTGAGGACCTGAATTTTTTATTTTATTTTGAGTAACTTAAATCTACACAGCCACATGTGGCTAGTGGCTACTGTACTGGACAGGCAGCTCTAGATTCACGTAGTTTTCTGCCTCGTTTTGCCAAATATATATATATATATATATATATATATATATATATATATATATATATATATATATATATATATACATATATATGTTTTCATCCAATATTTCCAATGACAAATGATTCTAAGTGGAAATTTTTATCAGTTGAGGTGTTCTTTTCATATCATGTAGTACATTTATCAGCAAAACACGTGAATTGCTGTTATTTCTCTCTGTTGAGAAATGAGACCTTAGGAAATAGTTCAAAATGCCTTTTGATTACAAAATTGCACTGGTAGAAAATATTTGAAAATGGTATTGCTAAGGAGTAACACTTGTGTCGGAAAATAAACACATTTTCCTTCCAATACATATGTGTCATCTGTGGCTTTTAAAACTGAGCTCTAATAACCCCCCAGGGATACTGATCATCTTCCCATTTAGTTACTTGTAGTTTCCAGGGACACAATTGTAGTAGTAGAAACATTCAAACCCAAATGTGTCAGACCCAACGAAGGCTAGCAGTCAGCTTGTGACTGAAGTCAAGATGCTGTGCTAGGAGGCACTTATGTTGGCTTCTCAGTGTTTGCAGCATGGCTGGCATGCTTATACAGAGAGCAGCCCCTGCATTCCCCACCAGGACAGAACCCTCTGGGAGTGACTGACTAGCTAGGCCAGACAGAGCTGCTCAGCGATAAATCCAAGATGCAGGGACCAGGTAACAGGACCACGGCCTAGCCTTCATTCCTAAGCATCCATTCCATCACTCGTCATTTTTAAATATGAATTTTTTTTTCTTTTTAGAGGGCAGTGTCACTGGCCCTCACATGTGGGATCCGAACCGGGGCTGCTGGCGTCCCAAGCCAGCACTTAACCACCGTGCTACTCGGCCAGCCCTAAATACTAATTTTTAGTGATGAAATAAAACTAGAAAGAGAAGGAGAGATATGAAAGTCTATCCAGAAAAAGGGCTACAGACTTTCAGTTATGCAAGATAAATAAATTCTGGACACCCTTGCCCCCCCATACAGCTGCATGCCCATAGCTCATAATACTATATTATATACTTAAAATTTGCTGAGAGAGCAGGTCTTACACTACACAAAATAATAATAATAATGATGATGATGATGATGATGAAGGGGGGGCAGAGACGTTGGGAAACGATGGATGTATTTATGGCTGTGACAATGATGGTTTCGCAGGCACACACTTATCCCCAAACTCCCTGAGTTGTATACAGTAAATACATACAGCTCATTACATGTCAGTCACAACACGATGAAGTGGTTTTACAACAAAATCAAATTATAAAAGAGGAAGGGGCTATAATAATAACATTATTCGCTTGGTTCTTTCTAAAAATATTTCTGAAAAGCTGAAATAATAAGAGATAGTATATCCTGTCAGCATGAAAAGTAGATATAGTTTTCCCATCTTTTGTCACTCAATAGAAAACCATTAACGGTACATGTACACTTGGCAGAAAATGTTGAAAAGTTTTAATGGACAATTATGTCTTCTTGCTTTCCATGGTTTCTTTTAGCTCTAGGAACCAAGAGCTTTAACTTTTCACTCAGGCCTGTCCAGGTCCTGAGAAAACCCTAACCAATCCTAAGTCTGTATAAACAGGCTCTTCACTAGCTAGTTATAGGAAACCCGTCTGCTGCTGGAAAAGTCTGATGTATGATTGAGGGCAATGCCCAGACACTTCTGGGGATGAGGAAGGAAGCCCTGGGTCCTTGCGCCCGCCAAGTTCTAGCTTCTATTCCCGTGGTTCTTGTTTGTTTGTTAGTTTGTTTTGAGCTGAGCCATCTTGCCACCTATTGGCAGCTTAGCAGCAGCTCAGCTCTGGCCCATGTGGGAATCGAACCCACGACCCTGTTGCTCAGAGTTTGTACTCTTGAGCGAGCTCTTAACCAACTGAGCCACTCGGCTCGCCCTCCTTAAGCTTTTTAAGTAACAGAACCTTCTGAAAATACAAAACCATAGACATTGCTCCTAGAAAAATACACATATATCCCAATTTTGCTTACTTTCTTAGGACCTTTAAAGATCTCCAAAGTGCACCCATGGTCTGAGCTTAGGGTCCTAACCCCAGGTGGGTTCTCAGGAGCAGGCTTCTGCCTTAGGTCCTGGGCTTTGGCTGCTGGCCAGGGGCCATGAAACTGCCTGGCCCTTGCCAGCTCCCACCCCGCCTCCCACAGCTGTGGCTGCATCCTCCCAGACTCTCAGCTGGCAGCAGAGCCTGGGGTTGTCTATCCAAATGGTATGCAGGAGCTGGGCAAAACCATGGTTTTGTGATAGCAAAGTATTGGGTTGTCGGAAAAGTCAATACATTATGACTTTTCCAACAACCCAATAGAAACCAGAGTGAAAATTATTTCTAAGAACAATCACTTGGTATTTTCATCCCATCATTAAAAAAAAAACGTACTCCGAGGCCACAACCTACATCTCTCTCAAGCTCCTCACATGTACTTTGGGCATCAAAGATGACTCAGTGCTTCTGAACCAATCACATTGCTTTTCTGCCTGCAGCTCGGCCCCTTTCCAGGCCCCTTCCCTGTCCTACTGCCCTACAGTCCCAGGCAGTTTTTGTTGATTTTTTTTTTTTTTTAGCTGAGCCATTCTGCCACCTGTTGGCAGCTCAGCGGCTGCTCAGTTCAGGCTGGGCATCGAACTGCTGTTGCTCAGAGCTCAGCTCGCACTCTTGAGCGAGCTCTTAACCAACTGAGCCACTTGGTCGGCTCTAGTCCTGGGCATTCTTACAGTTCCCTGATAGCAGAGCTCTTTCCTGCCCCAGGGCCTTTGCACTGCTGCCGTCTGGAACCTGATGCCATCTCCGTCTTCCCCCTCACAGCTTGTCACTTGGACATCACAGAGAGCTTCAGCTGCTCACCTCATATAAGGTAAGTCCCCTATTACTCTCTTTCTTCTAGCTCCCCCTTGAGAGTGCATTTTATGATTTACATATGTTTGGGCTTGTTTATCCGCGCTCTCCTTGGCTAGACTATGAACTGCAAAAGGATAGGGGCTACATTCCTGCAGGGTTACACTGTCCCAAGCCCCGTTCCTGGAACGCGTAGAAAAAGTGAATGAATGAAGCTGCAAGGTCAGAGGTCACTGACAAAAAGCCCCAGGTTCTGTGTCTGGTTGTGGAAGTGAATCAGCAGCAAACCCGACTCAGCGCCTGTCTGGTCCCCTCCCCAGTGCGCTGAGTTTCCTCAGGTTCCCTCACCATGGCTGAACCCACATGCTGCAGAGGCCTTGGGAGTTTTTAGTGAGTTCACTCCAAAGGAAACCAAAAGTCCAGTTTCTTCCTTTTTATAGAAAGGTGGCACTGCTAGTGTGCTTACAGGATAATCTTAAAACATCTTTTGAGATTTGGAGTTTGCTTGTCTTTGCAGAATGAATGAACTCAAGGGGGAATTACAGCACCCAGGCAGTACCCTTGTTCTATGTAGCCATCATGTCCAGCGTTCCCTTAGAAACGGCTCCAGGGGTTGGAGGGCTTTGCCTCTCAGCATCCGTTCACGTGCTGCCCTGGGTCCTGAGATCTCTACCCAGAAGGTCCCCTTTTTGCCGCATTTCACTTTCCTTCTCTGGGGATGTAAATCTGCTCCAGCAAAAAGACCCACCTGGGCAATCACGGATGCAGTGTACCTTGTCAGTGTTCCTGATTGCTGTGACGTAGCGATGGGACCTCACTGCTATGTGAATGAGCCCCAGACTGTGCGTTTTAAAAGCTGGTAGATAAGTGCATGCACACCCCCCCACACACAGTGGCAACGTCCGCAAGTCATTAGATCTGCCCTTCTGAGCAGGTGAAGCTTGGGGTGAGAGTCTGGGCACTTTGTTGTTTCTTTGATTGTTTAAGAATATTTTGGAATATAATACAAGTGAAACAGAGACAAGAAACATCACTATTCCAAAGAGGAAGGCTAATGACCACTCTTTCTGAATAACAGGGCTGGAAAGCTCATGAGAATCGCCAGCCTAGAATGCGTCTAGGAGAGTGGCTGGGTATGGGATGAAGTACCTCTCAGTTATCCATCTGGCATCGCTCACCTACTATGTGCTGCCTGAGTGTGCCTTGCTCACATCATTCTTCTTTTTTTTTTTAACTCATTTTTTTTTCAAATTAGTTTCAGATGAACAACACAGTGCACTAGTTATCCTTTTTACCCCTCAAAGTGACAACATCCCTCTCCCAGTTCGCCACCCCACTCCTCCACCCATATCATACACATCTATTACAATTCCTTTGACTCCACTCCACATTTTACTCCACATCCCGTCACTATCTATATATTCAGTTACAGTTGGCATACAATATTATACAACATCAGCTTCAGGTGTACAGTGCAGTGATCAAGCCTCTACCCCATCCATGAAGTGGTCTCCCTAACAAGACATGTGACCATCTGACACGTCACAAAATTTTTCCAACATTATTATATTCCCCGAACTGTGTTTCATATCCCTGAGGCAATATTGTAGTTGCCTATTTATGCTGTCTAATCCCTTCCCCTTCTCCCTTCTCCCCACCCCCCTCTCAATTAGCAACCCTCAGTTTTTCCTCTATATGTATGAGTCTGTTTCTGTTTACTTTGCTCATTCATTCAGTTTTTCAGATTCCACATATAAGTGAGATCATATGGTATTTGTCTTTCTCCGGCTGACTTATTTCATTTAACATAATAGTCTCTTCACAACATTATCAGTTACATTCCCAGAACTGCCCCCCATATCCCTGCGGCAACATTGTAGTCACCTACCTACCCTGTCCAAAACCGTCCCTCTCCCTCATATCCACTCCCTCCCAGCCATCAGTTTTTCCTTTATATCTGCTTGATATGACTTCAATCCTCTTAAGTTTACTGAGACTTGTTTTGTGGTCTAACGTGGTCTATCTTGGAAAATGTCCCATGTGCACTTGAGAAGAATGTATATTCTGTTGTTTCAGGGTGAAATGCTCTAAAAATATCGACGAAGTCCAGCTGGTCTAAAGTGTCATTTAAGGCCACTCTTTCCATGTTGATTTTCTGTCTAGAGGATCTGTCCCTTGGTGACAATGGGGTGTTGAAGTCCCCTACTACGGTAGTGTTACTGTTGATCTCTGTCTTTAAGTCTGTCGAAATCTGTTATATATAATTAGGAGCTCCTATGTTGGGTGCATAGATGTTTACTAGGGTTATAGTGCCCTTCTTTGTCTTTTATTGTAGTCTTCATTTTAAAGTCGATTTTGTCCAAAATAAGTACTGCTACTCCAGCTTTTTTTTCTCATTTACATTTGCATGAAATATCTTATTCCATCTGTAAACAGCATATACGTGGGTCCTATTTTCTTATCCACTCAGCCACTCTCTGTCTTTTGATTGGAGCATTTAGCCCATTCACATTTAAAATGATTATTGATAGGTGCATATGTATTGTCATTTTGTTATTTGTATTCCTGGTCTTCCTAGGTTAGCTTGTTTACTCCTTTCTTTTGTTTACAAAAGCCCTTTTAACATTTCTTGCAATGCTGGCTTGGTGGTAATGAACTCCTTAAGCTTATTGTTTTCTGAGAAGCTCTTTATTTCTCCTTCAATTTTAAGTGATAGCCTTGCTGGGTAGAGCAATCTTGGTTGTATACCTTTATTTTGTGTCACTTTGAATATCTCCTGCCACTCCCTTCTGGCCTGTAGAGTTTCTGTAGACAAGTCAGCTATTAGTCTCATAGGAATTCCTTTGTATGTAACCTGCTCTTTTTCTTGCTGCTTTTAGGAGTCTGTCTCTGCCTTTAACCTTTGCCATTTTAACTATGATGTGTCTTGGTGTGGACCTGTTTGGGTTCAGCTTGTTTGGAACCCTCTGCACTTCCTGGGCACGTATGTCGACTTCCTTCACCAGGGTAGGGAATTTTTCAGTCATTTTTTAAAATACATTCTCGACTCCTTGCTTCTTCTCTTCTCCTTCTGGTATTCCTATGATGGGAAGATTGTTGTGATTTATCTTGTCCCATAAGGCTCTTAAACTATTTTCATTCTTTTTTATTCTTTTGTCTTTTTGTTGTTCCAACTGGGTGAGTTCTGCTATTTTGTCTTCCAAATAGCTGATCTGATTCTCTGCTTCATCTACACTACTGATGATTCCTTCGAGTGTGTTCTTCATTTCAGTTATTGTATTCTTTAGTTCTGTTTGTTTTTTATGATTTCTCTATCTTTCCTTATGTCCTCACTAAGTTTGTTAAACATTCTTATCATCAGTGTTCTAAACTCTGTCTCTGAAAGGTTGGATCACTCTGTTTCATTTAGTTACATTTCTAGAGGTTTCTTCTGATCTTTTACTTGTGACATGTTTCTTTGTTTCCTCATTCTGGCTGTCGTTCTGGGATTGCTTTGATGTATTAGATAGATCACCAGGAGAGCCCTGGCTGGATCACGCAGGCACACAGATCATGGCCCAACACTCCCAGGAAAACTCCCAGTCTCAGCCTGTCCCAATCAGCTGCTCGCAGATCAGGCCGAGTAGCCCGACAACCAATCACCAGCCTGGCAACTCTGAACACGCAATGCAGAGAGCGGGGACCCGAGGTGGCTCTCGCCCTCCCAGGTCTCAGTGAGCTGTCTGTTAGAGCTGGAGGGCACCCACCTGGAGTTTCCCTGGCAACACAGTATAAACAGGGCGGAGGGTGGGGATCCAAGGCCACATGCGCACTCACGCACACACGCACTTCTGCGCCAATTCCACCAGACCAATGAGGTCCCAGACCTGATCCTCTGTGGGAGGGCCCAATCCTGACAAAATGGCGCCCTCCTTACACCACTCGTGTGCAGGCTCCACACCAGGGGAACAATGGTCCCAAAACCTGCAGCTTCCCCACCGAAGGCGCTCAGTTCAGTCCGTCCCCGCAGGCTCCTGGGCCCGGCTCACACAGCCACTCCCTCCACCTGGAACCGAGTGAGTGCTCACCAGCGAGCAAGCCTGTGCGCTGGCCCCACTGGTTCTCCAGCTGCTCTCAGCCTCACCAAGCTGAGCAAAGAGAGTCCTCACTAATTTCTACTGTGGAACTCCTCTTCCCGGAAAAGGAACTCTGGGCCGATGAACTTGGCATGCGGCTGGAGGGCCTCTCCCCCAACCGGAAAAGGCCCCCCACATCTGAGGCGTCCCCCACGGGGCTCACCCTCCCCTGTCTCTGCCCCTCCCACCAGACCCAACTTGGCCTCCTCCTTAAGTTCTTTGCCCAGAGGCTCTGTTTATCCAGTGTTCCGGGGACCCCCGGGGTCCAATGCTGTATAAACTATTTGCAATCTTGGTGTGAACCTGGGAGGCAGCTAGCACAGCGTCAGTCTATTCGGCCATCCCACCGGAAGTCCTTGCACACGTCATTCTTAAATGCTGAGCAGAGAGAGGAGCTGCAGGCTCTCGTGAGCCTGTCCTAGCAGACCACCGTGCTCCAGGCATTTCTGGTGTCATGGCCAGCTCAGTCCAGGGCCTTCATACGCTTCGCCCGAATTACTGGCAGTGAATTTCTCCCGCCGGTAGGACTTCCTCACTGACCGGATGAGGACAAAGAGTCATTCATAAATGCAGTTCTCTGCCAGGCTTGCTAGGTGC
This sequence comes from Aselliscus stoliczkanus, assembly GCA_033961575.1. NCBI lineage: Eukaryota > Metazoa > Chordata > Mammalia > Chiroptera > Hipposideridae > Aselliscus > Aselliscus stoliczkanus. The sequence continues at coordinate 35,258,399 of CM066741.1, forward strand.
CTGGGTCTGGGGTGGCGAGATCCCAGGGCCATCAAGGGCATGCAGGGAAGGCTGTGCCGATGCTCCCAGACTTGGCAATGGGAATGGAGATAGGATTCACGGCGAAGAGCGAGTTTGGGGGAACACGGTGAGTTCTGATTTGGATGCGAAGGACTTGCACTTCCAAAGAGCTATCCAGACTGTGATGCCCAGTACACAGCCGGGAGCGGGCTCTGGGGCAGAGTCAGGAGTGGAGTCTGAGCCGGACGCTGGGGCCAAAGCCGTCACTGAAGCTGGCTAGCTGTGTGCTGGCTGAGGAAAGTCACATGGGAAAGGGGTGTGGTTGAGAAGCGATGCTTGATGATAGACCCTGAGTTCGGGGCCTGCAATAAGAAGCAAAACAGCAGGGGAGATGGAGACGATGCCATCAGAAAAGTGTGGGAGCTGGGAATGTTCCCAGGAGACAAAGCCAGGGAGGGCTCCACAGGGCAGATGGCACAGTGACATATGCAGGAGCGAGTAAGGCAGCAAGGCCGAAAAATGGCCTTGTGTTGTCGCAAGAGGTGCTGGGGACAGTTGTTCGTTAGAGCGAGGGAGGTAGAAAATGCCTATCAAGGGTCCAGGAGTCGGGGAGGTGAGGGGTGGAGGCTGCAAGGGAGTCTGGGGCACGTGGGTGGAAGGGGAGAATGGGGGGGAAATAGAGACTGATAATACTAGGACACAAGGGGCCATCTCCGAATGGAAGGGAGAGTGACAGGAGGGGGAGATGAGAAGGCACGGAGTGGGCTGGAAAGCACTTTCCTGGGTGTCCTTGACCAGTTTATAGAACTGGGAGGAGAGAGGTAGTTTCGTTAAAATGGAGGGGGACAGAGGCATCTCTAGGGACTTGAAGGAGGTGACGTATGCTTGGAGCGATCTCTTTAGATAATGCACAAGAAAGTCAAGGAAAGATGAGCAAGGCTGAGCGTGGTGCAGTCCCTCTGAGGGCCGATCATAGCGCACGTTTTGAGGCTCAAAACAGTGCATCTTGGTGACTTCCTCTGGAAAATCTTGGACGAGGACAAGGCCGTGGGTTGGAAAAGCAGCCATTGTCAGGTGCTAATGAGTGCAGAGATTTAACACCACTGGTGATGGGGTCCAGCCTTGGGACACCTGAACGTGATGCCAGGAAGGAGACGAGAAGCCAGGAGCACAGGAAAGGTTTTAAGGCCAGGACGCTATGCCGAGAGGGACACCACTTTCCATTGGAAGGAGACACGCCAATTCAGGGGTCAGTGATGAGCCCCGTTTTCTGCTGGGTGAGCAGGTTGTAGCCGAGAGAAGCCTGTGTTCCTGGTGGAGGCGTCCCTGGGCCGCCCGAGTGTCCCTGCCTTACACCATGTCTACACCGCAGCAGCAGACGTTACCCTGCTGAACGAGCCCTATCCGCGTCTGTCAAGGTCAACGAACCACCGTGGGTAAAGGGGACTCCCAATAACAGTGCTGCGTGGTTACAGCAGGCACTTGGTTACAGTTACGGGTCTAACCTGTTAGACCCCTGGAGAATTCCCGAAGGCACATACGTGCCCCTGTGCCAACCATTTAACACAGAAGGCTGGGACAATCACACAGGCGTTGCCAAGGCATGGTCACGCTCATGTCGCTTCTGGTGGCACCGGCTTTCCACCCTCCCTCACCCCGCCCCCTGCAGCCTTGGCTGTCCTGCCCTCTTCCCTGGGCCTCCCAAGCCTGGGCTTAGGGCTGTGGAGTTAGCACTGCAGCCCTGGGACTCAGAAGCACAGCCAGGTCAGCATGACCTAGAATGAGGAGAAGCAGGGCCGAGAGCCCGGCTAGGTCTGCCTGGGGACACAGGGCAGGGCCAGGTGAGAGGCCATGAGCTCCCCAGACAGACTGTTTCCGAGAGAAGGGAAGACGGGGGTTTCACTGTGAGTGTGTGTGCAGGTGTGCAGGTGTGCAAAACACCTTGGAGAGTGCGGGTTACCTTTCACTGAAAAGTTTTGATATAATTATAGACTCCTGCGCAGTGATAAGGCATAACAGAGAGGTCCCATCCACACTTCCCCAGGGGTGGTGATACCTGCAAACTTGCTCGCACAGCTAGGATGCCGGCACTGACCTCTTCCTTGTACTCATTTGTGTGTGTGTACCTTCAGTTCCCTACAGTCTGATCACAGTTGTAGGTGTGTGTATCTAGCACCACAGCCAAATACTGCAGTTTCATCATCACTAGCCGCCCCCTCCCATGTTGCCCTTTATAAACATGCCCACCTCCCCACTTCTTTCCCATCCCCACCTGCCACTACCCCTGGCAACCACTGTTCTCCATTTCCAAAATTTGGTCATTTCAAAGCTGCTATGTAAATGACATCATCTGATACATAGCATGTGGGATTGATGTTTTTTACTCAACATAATTCTCTGCAGCTCCATCCAAATCATTTGTCACATCCGTAATTTGTTCCTTTAAGTGCTGGGTAGTTCCCACCATATGAATGAGCCAGTTGGTTGCATCCTTCCCCAACCATGACTACCTAAGCTGTTATATTTGAGGTGACTCTTGTTCATTTTTTAAAGTCTATTTCTCTCTCTTACTTAGATTGGTTGCTCAAATTGGGCAAATTTTATCAACTTCGTGATTTGATCTTCTGTCGTCACCATTCTACTATTGAACCTATCTAATGAGTTTTTTATTTTTTAAATTTACTGTATTTTTCAGCTTTCTAATTTCCATTTGTTTTTGGGTTTTTTTTTTTTTTTTAAAGATTTTTATTGGGGAATCAGGGAAGGGGAACAGACAAGTTGCTGTCTTTTTGCTCTTCAGTCTAGTTGCTGAGGATGTTGCTTTACTGGCCCATGTTGGTGTCATCATTGTGCTCTTCCTGGATGAGGCAGATCAGTCGCCAGCCTCTGGATGGTCGCTCACCACGGCTATTGGCAGCTCACACTGGCTGCCAGCCACTCACACTGGCTGCCAGCCACTCATTGTAGCCTATGGCAGCCCACTGCAGCAGGGGCCGCAGCCCACACTGTCACCGGCGCTCGCAGCTCAGCTCCAGGTGGAGCTGTTGTTAGCTGTAGAGGGCAGTGTCACTGGCCCTCATGTGGGATCCGAACCGGGGCCGCTGGCATCCCCAAACCAGCTCTTAACCAATGTGCCACTCAGCCGGCCCCCATTTGCTTTTGTTTTTGGTAATTTCTACTTCTTTGCTGAGATTTTGGTATTGTTTTTATTTGTTTTAAGAGAATCTGTTGTTGATCATTGAAACATTTTTACAACAGCTGGTTTAAAACCCTTATTGCATAATCCCCATGCCTCCTACACCCCATGTTACGGTAGGTTGGTTGTCTTTTCTCGTCCCACTTGTGATTTTCTTGGTTCTGGGCATAGCAGGTGACACTTTATTATATCCTGGACATTCTGTCTATTGTGTTAGGAGACCCTGGGTCCTACATAAACCTTCCGTTTGAGCAGGTGGCCAGTCTGTCTGTTTAGTACCCAGTCCTGGCTTCTCTTCCAGACTGTGGTTCCCATTCACTTATATTTCAGAGCCTTTGATCTCCTTGATTTCTCTACTGGTGCCAGGACTCAGGGGGTGGGACAGACTTCCCCAGGCCGGGCTCCTGTCTTGGAAGAAGAGGGGACCGCGGGGGACCATGGCTGGGACATTTGTCATGGTGGCATCCCTTTGCTGGTTCTGCCCCCAGGTATGGGAGGGGGGACTCTCCACTTAGTGGAGTGTCTTACTGATATTTTTCCTGGACTGTCACCGATGGAGGGAAAACCGGGGCCAGCTGGAGTTGTGCCCTGTGCTCCAGTGCGTCACGCTGTGTGGGAGGTCGGCTGTGCGATTGTTCTCCAACACGCAGGCCCTGGTGAAAGTCAGCTCATCCATGTGACTCGCCGGGCTCGTGCGCTGCGAGCAGGGAGGGTGAGTGTCACTGACAGGCGGAAGCTTCAAGAGCAGGAGAATCTAGGCTTTGCTCCCCTCCCTCTGTCACCGTCACTGACGATGCTTCAGACGGTGGCTGTTCCGTCAGCCCACGTCCCAGTGCGGGGGTGATGACAGCTCAGCGCAGAGCCCCCGCAGATCTGGGAGGGCACGTGGTGCGAGTGATGTAAATGAGCGGGGACCTTTGTGTGAATTGTTTGTCGCCATGGCACCACCTAGCCTGCTCTGCAGCAAATGTTGCTTAAAGGAGAAACTGAGCTAAGAGGCAAATCTCGGTAGCCCTGGAGGGTATTAGAAATACATAAAATCATGTATCTTCAACATTCTGTAAACCAAACAGCTCATTGATCCAGCCGATGCTCCTTGGGTAAACATAGCAAATGCAGTTTCACCCAGGCAACGCGAGGCCGTGTTGGGTTTGGCAGCATCTGTGCATGCAGTTCCCCGGGCGGTCTGTGTGGACGTCTGCACGCAGCGTGCCTTCCAGGAGCATGTGTGTGTGTGTGTGTGTGTGTGTGTGTGTGTGGTGCGCTGCTTGCAGAGAAGGCGTTATTTCTGGCTCTACCTGCCGTGGGCTGAATGCAGATGAGTGGGTCACGAGGGCCCTGCGTCAGTGAGGAGTTCGGCGCTGACACAGGAGCCTGCAAAACCTCCCTTCACTCCCACCACGTGAGGACACAACGAGAGGCTGGCACGTGCAGCCCCCAGACAGCACCCACCGGAACCCTGGCGAGCCGGCCCTGACCCAGGACTGTGAGGAATACATGCTTGTTGTTTACCTGCCTCCCAGTCTCTGGTATTTTGTTCTGTCAGCCCGAATGAGCTAAAGCACCATCCCCAGCATTCAGAATTATTGATCTCAGGGCTCTGTGCTTATCCCAAAATTTTCGCATTTGCATTTTTGGGTCATTTTTCTGCACATGTCTGTCTCCATTTTACAGCCTTGTATTGGGATCTGCACAGGTCAGTCATGGGATCAATTCAGCTTGGCACGGACCACAAATACAGCCTTCCGGTATGAGCAAGGCCATAGGCTGGGAGACTGAATGCCGCCGTCAAAGAAAGAGGTTCAGTTTTCTCTGGCAACTCGCAAGGCAAGCCCACGGCACTTAGGTTATGGCTAGATGGTGTTTATTAGACTAGGCTGGCTTCGACACACTCTCCAGCGCTCCTAATATAATTTGTCCTGATGAAAGCTCTCCTGGCCTTTTTATAAGGATGCAGAAATTCTCTCTGTCAGATTGTGCACCTTTCTACAATACTGACTTGCTAAAAGGGAAGTCACTTTACAATGAACTTAGAATGACACGTGTAGCTCTGAATTGGGAGCCATGGGATTCACTCACCTGACTTACAAAGGCTGAGCTGTCCTTCCCCTGACCTGTCGGCTGGGTGACCGGAGATCTGGTGGCAGAGTTCCAGTCTGAGCCTGCAGGCCTGAGGACTCAGGGGACCAAGGGTGCGAGTTTCAGTCTGAGTGCAGCGGAGAGCTGCCCTCCCAGCTGGAGACACGGGCAGAGGGCGCGAAACCTCCCCCATCTGTCTGCCCTGGTCTTCAGGCCTCCAAAGGATACGCTGGGCCCCCCACACTGGGGAAGTTAACGTTAGTCTCAGCCAGAAACCCCCTCACATCTAGAATAATGTTTAACCAAATGTCTGGGCACCTGATTTCCAAGTCAAATAAGGGAAATTCAAATTAAACCTCCAGCAAGACGCCACTGCACACCTATCAGAAAGACCAAATGCTGACAACACGAAAGGCCGGCGAGGACATGGAGCCACAGGCACTCGCGTCCTTTGCTGGTGAGGATGCAACAGGGTGCGGCCATTTGGGAAGACAGTTTGGTGGTTTCTTATAAACCTGGACATCCTTCGACCACACAATCCGGCAGTTTCACCCCTTGGAATTTACCCGGAGGAGCTGAAAACTTATGTCCACATAAGCACCTAAACGCAGATGTTTATAACAGCTTTATTTGTAATCGCCAAAACTTGGAAACAACAAGATGTCCTCCAGTGGGTGACGGATCAAGAAACTGGTGTACAGACACAGAACACTGTTTGGCAACGAGAAGAGATGAGCTATGAAGCCGTGGAAAGCTATGGAGGAACGTTAAGTGCATGGTACTAAGTGAAAGACGCGAATCTGAAAAGGCTACATACTGACTCCAACCATATGACTTTCTGGAAAAGGCAGAACTGCGGAGACAGTAACAGATCACAGGAAGGGAGGGGTGAATAATGAAAGCACTGAGGGCTTTCCGGCAGTGACACTCTCTGTATAGTGGTGGATGCATGTCACTGTCCTTTCATCAACACTCACAGAATGCCCAGCCCCAGGAGTGAGCTGAACCCTAATTAAACATGGACATTGGGTGATACTGCCGCGTCATGGCAGGTTCATCGACTGTAACAAACGTATCCCTCCGTTGGGGAGGTCACTGTGGGGGAGGCTGAGTGAGGGGCAGGGGTTACCTGGGAATTCTCTGTGCTTCCTGCCCAGGTTTGCTGTGGACCTAAAACTTCTCTAAAAAATAAAGTTCATTCATTACAGAAATACATAAATGAATGAAAACGAAATACGGGGAGATGGAGAGAGCACACAGCGTCTGTCCTTAGTTTCTTTAATATGCTCCTGGCAAGGACTGCTCAGCATGCTGTCGTCCCCTGCCACCCCCGGACTTTACAGCCCAGAGAACATGGTGGCAAGATACTAAGGACCATGTAACCACATCATCCTCACGTCGATTCCTCAGTAAAAGGCTCTGATACCAATTTTGACATATGCATGTGTCGGGGGGTTCCCCACACCAACAAGCAATTCTTCAACACCAGCTGGGTGTACAGTTCAACTCAATTCTGTCACTGTCTGCCCAGAGAAAATGCCATATTCTCATGTTAAGGTCTCAGTCCTGCAATACCGCCCCTCCCGCCACCTCAGACACCAATCTCAAGTCCAGGTTGTCCCCAGGGCTTCTGTAGGTCAGAGGATCTCCTTGTTGGATTCATTTACTAGAGCAGCTCACAGAACTCAGAGAAACCTTTTACCCACTAGGTTACCTCTTTGTTACAAAGGATGGTAAAGGACATGAATCAACAGCCAGGTGGAGAGAGAAATAGGGCAAGGTTCCAAACAAATGAGCCCCTGTTCCCGGGGATTTTTTTCCCCCCAGAAAGTGGTGAACGGAAGTGGTCCAGCTGTGCATCCTAGAAGCTCTCCGAATCCCTTCCTTTTGGGTTTCTGTGGAGGCTCCTTTACGTGGACAAGAGAATATCCTGGGCCATTGGTGGCTGATTCAGCATCCAGCTCCTCCCCCTCCACAAAGGTCAGGAGCTGTGACTGAAAGTTCCAATCCTCTAATCATATAGTTGGTCCTCCTGGTCGCTGGCCCCTGTCCACAGGGGGGGCACAAAAGTCACGTAGTCCACATAAAAGGAAGCACTTTTATCACTCTCATCACTGAGGAAATCCCAGTGGTTTTAGAAGTTCTGTGCCAGAAATGGGACAAAGACCAAATAATAATATTCCTTACTGTAAGTCACAATGTCACACTCAGTCTGCAGGGACTTGTTGAGCATCTAATAGGGGCCAGCACTGCCTGGAGAGTATGAGATGGGAGCTCAGTTAATGCTCTTTACAGCCTGTAGCCACAGGGACCTTATCACCTCCTTGGGAGACAGAATGTCACCATGAGGCTGTCAGTGAACATGGTGACATCACATACTGCCACTCAGCTGAGGGCTAGGATGAACGCTGCAGAGCCCAGAGCACATGTGGAAAGGTTTGGTGTTGGAGGAAAGATTCATGGGAGCTGAGAACCCTGAGACGACTCCACTCAGAGAGGGAAAAGCCGGGGCAGTTCCACACCGGGCCCCACACTTACAAGGGCTCCCCACATGGCTTACTGCTCAGCTGCCACCATCTTGAAATTCTTAACAGTTTTGAACAAGGGTCATTGTATTTTCATTTTGTCCTGGACCTCACCCATGAAGGCCCCTCTTCTCTGGGGAGGAGACGTTTGTATGGGGGTCATGCTTGATTTGGAGCTCATAGTTGCTACCACGTGTGCATAGAAGGGTGCCAGGAAGGGTCTTAGATGCTTAGAGGTTTTCCCCTCGCACCCGCACACAGGAGGAGAGAGTCAGGCACAGGACGGCTTCCTGGAACCAGCCAGTCTGTGGGGCAGGCAGCGCTCAAACCCAAGCTCATTTCTGTTCCTTCTGATTCATTGTTTTGTTTTGTTTTGTTTTGTTTTGTTTTGTTTTGTTTTGTTTAGGGCAGTGTCACCGGCCCTCACATGTGGGACCCGAACTGGGGCCGCTGGCTTCCCAAGCCAGCGCTCAACCACCACGCCACTCAGCTGGCCCTCGTTTTTGGTTTTTATGTCGATTCTTTTTTTTAATTTTCAGCTGAGCCATCCTGCCACCTGTTGGCAGCTCAGCAGCAGCTTAGCTCGGGCTGGGCATCGAACTGCTATTGCTCAGAGCTCAGCTCGCACTCTTGAACGAGCTCTTAACCAACTGAGCCACTAGGCTGGCCCTTTTATGTCGATTCTTTAAATTCATAATTTAATACTGTAAAATAATGTTTATGTTTTTGAGAGGAATACAGCAGCCCACCTCTGTGAATAGTTTACTCCAGAGGGTCCCAGACATTTTCAGGTCATGGCACCCTTAAAATCTTAGGGATATTTCCCTCTGCTAAGCCAACAGAAATACTTAATATTTCTGTGTGTGAAATGCTTAGCTCCAAACACCTTAGTGAAACTTTGTGTGTCCTAACAACTTAGTAGCTGGATAAAAAATCATATGCACAAATTGAAAGAAGGGCGACTATTTCAATTCTATGCGTAACCACAGCTTCTCACTCCCGGCATGCGTCTGCATCTGTTGGGCCCTCACAGCACTGGAAACCTTAGAATGAGACTAGACCTGCCACTTTCCTTCCATGCCCATTGCAGCAACTACCCAAATCCAATGCCAGCCTTGCAAAGACGGGACATCTTGGCAGGGAATGTACACTCTCAGGTTAAAGCTGACTTATCTCAAGCTGGCAGTTCCCAAGGTTATGACAGATGTTGCTGTGTTCCCTCAAAAATTTAAAACATCCAGGAGGCCCTGAGGTGGCCGCCCCAGGACACAGTCTGTTGGTGAAAAGCAGTCACTTGTTGCTGGGTGACGGGTGTAGGTAACCCTTTTCCCTCAGCATGATGGTATTAGATATGCAGAAAATCACGAATAGAAATAGAGCAAAGGGGGCTGGCCAAGTGGCACGGTGGTTAAACGCTGGCTTCAGAAGCCAGTGGCCCCAGTTTGGATCTCACATATGAGGGCCAGTGACACTGCCCTCAAAAAGAAAGAAAGAAAGAAAGAAAGAAAGAAAGAAAGAAAGAAAGAAAGAAAGAAAGAAAGAAAGAATAGGGAAAAAACATTGAATGAAAATAGAGTGGGAAAAAAAGCTCAAGAAATGTACTTTTTTTATGCAGTACCACGAAAATAAGCTTATATTTTACTAGGCATTTGATATCAGACTACAACTAGTATACAATTCAGATAAATTGCATTATCTAGTTGACTTTTGTGTAACTTAAATACTAAGTAAATAATTATTTAAGTTAGAGTGATGCAGTCCCAAATGGAGAGAGAACCACTAGTTTTTAGTATAAGTGCTTTTTCAATTTGAAAAGTAGAATTTTAGCAATGCTCAATAGTATAATGAGTTCCAAGAATTAAATGGCGTCTAAACAATTGTTAGCAGCCAAGGGGTTCCCTTTATTTTTTTCTACATGAATGCTGGTATGTGGGAAAACAAACTATTTTCAACCATTTATTTCAGTCTAGTTAAATTCAACAGACAAGAGGTATCATCCTCTCTAATAAAGATATAGTCCTTCTAGGGTCGGCCGAGTGGCGCGGTGGTTAAGCACTGGCTTAGGAAGCCAGCGGCCCCGGTTCAGGTCCCACATATGAGGGCCAGTGACACTGCCCTCAAACAAACAAACAGAAAAAGATATACTCCTAATAAAAGCAAAACACGAAAGCTATTGTTACTTATAATTTGCCATCGGTAACACGTTATTAGTGGGCTGTTAGCTGATGTTATCCAACAGTGCTTAGGTAGCTGTTGTTTGTCTGCTTTAGTCCCATGTTATTTCAGGAAGGATAGATGGATGGATGGATAACGTGGTTTTTGATGAGGACAGAAAGATTTTACATCTTCTCAGGAAAACATGTGTTGCTGCTGCCATCTGTTGGGTGGAATGTGAGTCCCACTAGGACTCATGGACCCTTTCAATATCCAAATATCTGTCTGTTCCTTCTTTTCACTTTACAGCTTATTTCCTAGAGGTGGGATCATGCCTTTACCCTGTGGACATGAGGCATGGTTCCCGGCCCCCAGCCCAGAGCCTAGTTTATCTCAGACCATCTTCTGTGGTGGTGGGCACTTCCTCTTCAAAAGTGGAAGTTCTTTCTATTGAAGAGAGAGTGTGAGGACTGTATCTTCGCAGTAAGAGTGAGGAGGAGGGATGCAGTTGTGTGAGTATGTCTGGGAACAGGCATGCATTTCGCACGGGTAGTAGAATGTAGGCGGGACTCAGGCGGAAGGGTGGCTCAAAGCTCTGTTACTGGATCGCAGTGCCTTTCGAGGCCAGCGATTTCACTCTTCTGGGGTTGTTTCCCGAGCTGCGAGGTGAGATGGCTGCATGAGAACTGAGAAACTCTCACGAGCCCCAGACCCAGCGGTTCCATCTCTCTGAGTCATGTTCATGTTCATGAGTCATGTTCAGAGCATAGCAGTTGCAACAGCAAACACGGATTTCAGGAGAAATGTCAAGCTGCATCTCTAGGAAAGCATGGGACAAGAACCAGCCTGCCTGCTCACGGGAACCCTCCTACCCAACCCTCCCTCCTCAGTTCTTACTGGTTCATATTCCATATGCTGTGATGGCCAACCATCCATTCATCACCACATCTTCCAACCAGTCTTGGACAAATAGCTTCTTCTGCGGGGTGGGGGTTGGGCAGAGGAGCCGAAACATGAAGGATACACATCATACAGGTCTCGGGAGGCAGGAGAGGTGGGGAACACCACACATCACCAGGGCCCTTCCACGCTGTGCGTGATACAACTCCGGAGCTTGCGGCTGACTTAACTGGTTCAAAAGTTCATGATAGAATTTGTTTCTCTGGAGCCAGAGATTTTTCAAGGTAGAGGCCATTTTATTCCTTTCTCCTGCCTTGATAAGAAAGAAAGGCTGCTTCCACATCTTGGCTATTGGAAATGACACGGCAGTGGACATGGGGGTACAGATACCTTTTCGAATTTGTTCCTTGTATAAATACCCAGGAGTGGAATTGCTGGGTCATAAAGTAGAGTCCATCAATGGAGGAATGGGTGAAGAAGAAGTGGTACATACACAGAGTGGAATATTACTCGGCCAAAAAAAAAAAGAGTGAAATCTTGCCATCTGCAACAACACAGATGGACCTGAAGGTATTATACTGAGTGAAATAAGTCAAACAGAGAAAGACAAATACCCTATGATCTCACTTACATGTGGATTCTGAAGAACAAACTAAATGAACACATAAAGCAGAAAAGAAAGATTGGGACCATTATTGAATTCAGCTCTATTTCTCTTCCTTAATATTTGATGATGTCCACAAAACCTGGAGCTCACTTCCTTCCTCCTTCTCCTGTCCTTCACTCAGTCAGCGGGTCAGCCATCCCTTTGTACCAGGTTGGGGAGGAGGGTCCTTTCCTGCTTCTCCACCGAGGAGGAAGTCTTGGCTGAACCTTCAGTGGACGTGGCCGGAGCCTGTGAGTGAGGCTGTGCCTTCTCCAGGGGCCAGCGTGGGGGCTGCTTCCAGACGCTCCCCTGGCTAGGCTGGCCCGCATGTCCTCCCTCTGCTCTCTGTCCCCTCCGTCCCCTCTGTCCCAGGTGTGCTGAGATTTGCTGGGGAGGGACGGCAGCTGGCCTGGTCGGCGCTTCCGAAGCCAAGCCTAGTTCTGCTGTGTGAACCTCTCTTGTGTCACGATGGGGGCCTTGTCCCAGCACCTGCGTTGGACAATAAGTGTGAGGAGCCACTTACTGGTGCTCTCAGCACAGGGCTGTCACTCACGGTGCCGCTCCCGCTCTAACTGATCAGCAGCGGGCACTGTGACCCCAGCTGGGAGGCAGCCCAGAGCTGAGCCCATGGCCGCCCACCAGGCCTCAGCTAGCTGGGAAACGTGGACTTCTGACCACACAGTCAGCTTACAGGCCATTTTAATAGAAAAACCCAATAACTGCAGGTAGTTAAAAATCTGCAATGTGGTGTAATTTAAAAGAGGATTCTATGGACTTCAAGTCAGAGTCCCCATTTAATCTCTCAAAACCCAGCCTTCCTCTGATTATACTGTATTGTATATCTGATGTCGTATCATGTCATGTCATGTCACGTCACATATGCCACACCATATCACATCATATACCATATTCGACGAAAGAAGTTCCAAACTTAAACAACAGTTTGAAGAGTTTATTTGACTCGAAGCTGAGGGCCAGACCCAGAAGCAGTCTCAAAGGATTGAGGAAATGCTCCAACGAGATGCAGTTTTCAGTTTATTTTATCCGTGAGAACCAAAGGAGGGTTACGTGGAATTCCCACCAGGCAGGTCAGGAGGCGGGAGACAGCAGACCTGGAGGCAGTGACGTCTGCTGTGCAGCCTGGGGGAACCCAGGGCACAGCACCCCCTGAGGCCTGGTGGGGACCCCCGTTGAGGTGACACTGATGGGGTTGGGGGGCTGGTGTTTCGGGAGATCTCACTGGAGCAGTGGGCAGCAGAGGCTGGCAGCCTGGTGAGTAAACGCTGTGGTGACGTGAGATGCCTGAGGCCTGAACAAAGGGGCTGTAGAAATGGCTCGAAAGCAGGCATACCTGAGAGACTGGTAGCGTGGATAGAGCCTGCCAGTGGGAGGTGTGGTTGTGGGGCAGGGGCTGTGGAGGCTGCTGTCACCCACAGGCCCCCAGCTGCCACCAGGGCACCCAGGAGTGCAGTCCCAGCGGGGCTGTGAGCTCGGAAAGCCCACAGGAAATGCCAGGGGTCCCCATTTTCCCACGAGCCCCTGATTTCCCATGCCAGGTTTACAGCTTGAGATGGCGAAGGGTTTTCTGTTTTCCCCAGGGCTGGAGCCCTCCTCCCGTGCAGCCGGGTCAGCCAAGAAGACCATGGCTAGTTGGCTTTGAATGGCAGGCTCGCTCTGTGTGGCCCCTGACATTTCCTTTCCGGCGCTGGCTTGGCCTCGGCACAGCCGTGGGTGCGGGGCTGGAAAGACAGGCCCCAACAGGCGTGTTCTCTGCATTCATGGTCCTCAGCCTCAAACACCGCATTCCCTGATGGCATCGTTTATGTCCATGCTCAGAAAACAGAATTAGGGAAAAACAGTAACTCGCAATCACTGAACCGCAATGAGCTGGAGGCTTGTAAGCGCTTCCCCAGGGGGGAAACAAACCAGACCACTGCTGCCTAGAAAATGGATCACGAGGAAAGAACTAAACGTTGAAGCCAAGCTAATGAATCCAATAAAGGAATTTTCGATGTGTTGTCTGAATTCAGTTGTTTGATGCTCCAGTACCACCTATATGGCCATCAGGTATGAACTTCCATTTTGGGGTCTCACAAGGGACATGAAAAGACTCAAATTCATGCCAATGTAAGGCCCTTCCAGAGCCTGAGGAAGGCTTCCATGTTTTCACCAGCAGATGTCACTGTTCACACATAAAATGGAAAAAGCCATCCCCACCCTTGCCTTTTTTATTCTAACAAGACTAGCTTATCCGCATTATTTTTTTCCATCCAGCCTTAACACGTGGCCATTTTTGCTCCGGAAAAGAATGATACCATTCACCTCTTTAAAGAAAAGCTGTGTATGTAAAGGGACTGGCTTAGAGGAGACACACACTTCATATATTAAGCCACTCTGTGAAACCACATTCAAAATAATTTGTTGAACACCTAGTATTCGCTTTAAGCCAACTTACGTGATGGGACATCCAAATAGAGCTGAAGACTTGGTGCCCAGGAGCCTAAAAACTCTTTTGGAGGGATAAGACTTAAATGATAAAACAACTTAAGACCTCAGAAGATACGGCCTAAAAGTAAAAGCAAGTGTTGTATTATTTCAGGAAATTGGGAGTTCAGTAGGAGCTGGGGCAGACGGCAGGTTTTAGGGAAGGAGCCTGAAGATACGTGACTTCATTTGGTTGGCGATGGAAGATCCTGTGGGTTTTTTGTTTTGTTCTGTTGCTGAGAGTAAAAAGGGAAAGGATAATTTTGGAGGATTCGTTTGATGGAGCTGTGGAAAGGGAAATGGATGGGGGTGGATTATTATGGGATCCGGGAGTGAGAAGAGGCACTCGTACAGTAGGAACTGGAAATGAGGCTAAGACCTGGAGGGCATCAGGGGATGAACAGGCCGCTGTGCCAGCACTGACAGCACAGCTGCCACAGCTTCTTGTCTTCTCAGCCCACACACGACCAAGACAAGAGGATCGACATGTGGTCAGATGAAACAGACGACCTGAGATCAGAGCTGTTCCCAGAACCCCTGGGTCATATTGCCACAATAAGTACACGGAGAATAGGGTGACCTGAGTCCTTTGATCGTGGGCGACTGGAGGGTGATGGTGTTGCCCCTGACAGACATGGCAAACCTGGGGAGGGAGGTTGGCTTGGATGGGAAAGGTCAAGTGGGTGTGATTCATGCTGGCAGAGATGTGGGGGCAGAAAGCAGGGGAGACCAGGAGCTGGGCCAGAGTCAGGCCAGCGGGGAGGCTGCACTTCGGGCCCATTGACCTGGCAGTGGAAGCAACAGAGACTAGAGAGAGGCGCCAAGTCTTGGCAGATGCCTACGAGGAGATGATGGCATCAGAAAAGAGATAGCTAGGGCCAGCCAAGTGGCGCGTTTGTTGGGAGTTGGTTTGGGAAACCAGCTCTGAGCAGCAGGGCCCCAATTCAGATCCCACATGTGGGCCAGTGATGCTGCGCCCTCTACAGCTAAGATGGTGAACAACAGCTGGACCTGGAGCTGGGCTGCTGTGAGTCACTGGTGATGGCGTAGGCTGCAGTGAGGCTGCAGTGGGCTGCCATAGGCTACAGTGAGCAGCCGGCAGCTGGTGTGCGCTTTTGTGAGCTGCCAAGAGCCGCCGTGAGTGGCGGTCCAACGGCGGGTGAGCAACTGCCTCACCCGGGAAGAACAACATGGGCCAGTGAAGCGACGTCCTCCACAACTAGACTGAAGAACAAAAGGACAGCAACTTGTCTGTTCCCCTTTCCCAATTTTCCAATAAAATCTTTGAAAAGAAAAGATTCAATTGAATTCAATTCAATTCAGCAGCACTAAACAAGGGCTCCAGAAACATTCCAGGTATGAATTAGGACCTCCCAATAAATATATGAAGTCCATGGTGGCATCTGTGATGTGGTGTTTCATGGGAAACAGTGCAGGATTTATCTGCAAGGCTCTCCTTGCCTCCTGATAACTGTCTTCTAATTGCTTCATCTGCCAGATGGCCCACTGGTCCCCA
Source organism: Aselliscus stoliczkanus (assembly GCA_033961575.1). Lineage (NCBI taxonomy): Eukaryota > Metazoa > Chordata > Mammalia > Chiroptera > Hipposideridae > Aselliscus > Aselliscus stoliczkanus. The sequence goes on from CM066741.1 coordinate 35,273,899, forward strand.
CATGCCGAGGGCGCCCTGGTTTGGGTCTCATGGATGGCGAGGCACCAGTGCTGCAAGTATGTGGTACACAGAGCCTCAGTCGTGCAGCTCATCCTGTCTCGAGAACCCTGAGTCTCAGGTCCAGCCACTTCTGCCTGGGATCTCTGTAACATTCCGTCCCTATCCCACATGCCGTTTTGTGCCGCGTGCCTTAGAGAGGAGCTTGGCCATGGGAATGCTCGTGGAACCCAGAACTGGAGGACCTGGGGACACGCAATGTAGGGAGACTCACATTCCGGGAAGTGCTGTCCACTCTTCCTGGCTCTGGGGCTTACCATTATGTATATAGTGGAGTAACTCGTAAGGATTACTCACATGCCAGGCTCTGCTTGTAGAGTTAACGCCAGACAATAAGCCTTTCTGGTTGTAGTGCCAACGCCCGATGTTACACTCTGATGGCCCAGACAGCCACTTCCAACTCATCCATCTCCAATAAATGATCGACAGCTGCACAGCCAGGAAAGAGCCAGGCTGACCCGCCCAGGGTTCCCCTTGGAGAAAGCCCTGGGCAACCTAGATAACTGAGTGACCCTACATGTCCCCCCTGTGATTTAATTCCTGCTCTCAGGTCTTAAACTTGCCAATAAAGAGCGAATCCATGACACCCCGCGGACCCCAACCTCGACCCCAATAAAAATGGAGCCCCAGGTCTGCGTGTGTTTCCTCTTTCTCTCTCTCTCTCTGACCTGTGACTTCACTGTGTGGCCCCAGGGGTACAGTGCACTCCCTAGGACCTGTGAGTAACAAACCTTGTTATCCCAGAGTTCCCTGATGAGCGTTGCTGAGGGGCATCCTGCAGTCAGAGTAAGAATCCTGAGGGCTGGTCCAGACACAACAGTGGCTCCGGGAGGGGTAGGGGTGGGGGTGTGGGGCTGCCTGAGTAGTAGGGGCCAGGTGAGTGGTAGGGGCCCAGGTGAGTGTCAGGGGCCCAGGTGAGTGTCAGGGGCCCAGGGGAGTGTCAGGGGCCCAGGGGAGTGTCAGGGGCCCAGGTGAGTGTCAGGAGCTTGGTGAGTCGTAGGGGCCCAGGGGAGTGTCAGGGGCCCAGGTGAGTGGTAGGGGCCCAGGTTAGTGTCAGTGGCCCAGGGGAGTGTCAGGGGCCCAGGTGAGTGTCAGGGGCCCAGGTGAGTGGTAGGGGCCCAGGTGAGTGTCAGTGGCCCGGGGGAGTGTCAGGGGCCCAGGGGAGTGGTAGGGGCCCAGGAGAGTTCCAGGCATCCCTAGCCAATAGCACCACCATCAATAGAATGAGACTGACACAGAACAGTGTAAATGTTTTACATATATTAATCTTTACAGTAGTCCTATGAGTAGACGTTGTTATCGCCCCATTGCACAGAAGAGAACACTGAGGTGAAGAGAACACTGAGGCTAAGAGAAGTTAAGCGACTTATCTGACTTCACACTAGTAAGTGATGGAGTCAGGACATGACGGCAGATGGTTTGTCTCTGAAGACCTTGAACTCTGCTCCATACTAAGAGGATAGGGACGCTGATATCTATCATATGGCTTTGGGTCATCCTTCAGGCTGGTTTCCACCAGGGCTGTGGAACCCTCTCCCCTGCCTCCACCTGTCTTGGTGAAATTACTGCCTCACTGAGGAAAGGTATCGGCCTTCTTTGCCCAGTGGGCACCTGTGCAGAGAACGCCGCCTGTATGTCACCTGCATGTCACCATGGCCTTCATGCAGCCGGAGGCTCACAGGTGAGGCCCGGGGGATCCGTGTGCCACACAGAATGCCACCAGGCAGGCTCACGCTCGTAACCGAGACAGCTCACTTCCTGAATCCCAGGAGGAAGGATTCCTTTTGTGTTTCTTAGGATTTTAAAGCCCATTTCCCTGGAGGCCAGGCCGATGCTTTTCCTCACTGGAGCATGCATTAAGAGCATGCTGCCCACAGACCGGCAGGGAGAAGCCGTAACCTGATGGTGGCAGGAGCTGGGCTTCGTGCGTCATCAGACGGTGGCCATCCCCGTCCGTCCCCATGGTTACCGCACCCTGCCTGAGGGAGAAGATGCCGCCGCTGGTGCTGTGGCACTCCGTGCTTTGCTGCTGTTTCATGGCATCAGTTAACATCTGCGGGAGGCCCCAATGATGTCAGCTTTCCCCACAGAGTGGCCCTAACTCTAGGGACAGCTCCAGGATTGTATTCCCAGCAGCCCTGGGGACAGTAAAGATTTCCTAAAATAGTACATGTGATGTGATCATTGTTCACGGAGTATCGGGTGTATTTCCTGTCTTAGAAGAAGCATCTTTTTCTTTCAGTGGAGGCGAGGGTGGGCAGCCCCTCTGCTGAGGCCTCAGTCTCCTCGTTCTCGTCACAGGCTGACAGTCTCATGCCCACGGGTTCTCGCTGACGGAGCAGTGAGGGGCAATGGCCGAGAACCTGGGCCTACAGTCAGGCAGACCTGGGCTGAGATCTGGGCATTTCCCACTGACTCGCTGTCTGAGCCTGGTGAACTGCTGTGTGGATGTGTGCCTCAGTTTACCTAACTGTAGAACAGGGAAGGGCATGCCCACCACCCAGGGTGGAGTGAAAATGACCCATGTCAAGCCCAGTGGGGGTGCCCAGTCTTGTGATGTTCACATGGGGTGCATGTGGGGAGAGGTCTGGTGTTCGTCGTACCAGTGAGCAAATGGCAGGGTCCCAGAGTGAAGCCCCTTCAGATGGTGTCATGGATGAAGCATTTGACCAGAGATGAGAAATTTATGGGCATGAATGCTGTAACTCTGACCCCTTAGGCTATGAGTGTGTAGTAAGAGGCCACCATTGCTTTCATTTAAAACCCATGTACTCACTCGTAATTTGCGTTTAGAGAAAGGCCGTGGAACCATCCAGTTCCACTGCGCACAAGCAGTCGGGATGCCAGCAAGGCTAGTGTTTTTGTAAGAATGTTGAGCTATTAATATTCATCATAAAATAGCAAAACGGGGCACGTTTATTTATAGCAAACTGTTGCTAAGCAGATAATAGGTCCCTTCCAAGGCGTGCATATTTCCTTTTTCCACAGAGGAGTGTTTGGCTGGGACAGTGGTTTCTCAGATAAAACCAAGACCCTGTGAGTGCACGAGCTCTGAGCGTTTGTGGGTATTATTGTAGACCAGGGCCCTTGGCACCAGCTAGCCCTTGCAGGATGGGGTACGAGTGGGGCAGCCCTGGGAAGGGGGCCAGGGCACGGCTGGCTCACTTCAGCAGCCGGCTGGGTGTGTGATGTCCCTTTAGACTGGAGATAAGTGAGTAACCCCAGAAAACCCCAGATGAGCCACTGCGTCTTCCCCTGTGGGCTGCCTGAGAAGTCCCAGGTCACCAGCTGTGGTGCTGGGAGGGACCAGGGACCATCACTCGCCCCGATCTCTCTCTCCTGGCTCCTCCTAGGAAGTTTGTGGAGGGATACCAGTTCACTTAAGTTCACCCATACTCGGTCCCTTCTAGGATGATTTCCAAGCTCTTCGAAACACCAGGACTGAGCCCCTGGACCGAGCAGACACTGAAATCTCTGTGGCTGTGCACAGGCCTTTGGATCTGAACTTCAGCAACTACAAGACATGCTAGGCTGACATCTCCCCCTCCGCCCCTGCTACCGAGAGATACCACATCTTGTTCCCTTCATGTGGGGAAGGGGACTTTGGAGATGTCACCTTGAGATGGGGAGATGACCTGCGATTAGGGGTGGACCCTAAAGGCAGTTGCTTGTATTCTTATAAGAGGGAGGCAGAGAGAGTTTCATACAGCTGGAAGAGGACAAAGTGATGTGAAAATGGAGGCAGAGGTGGGAGTAACACAGCTACAAGCCGACCATTGCCTGCAGCCACCGGAAACAAGAAGAGATGCTCCCCCAAGGCCTCAGCGGGGAGCGTGACCTGCTGACACTGTGATTTCCACCCGGTGAAACTGATCTTCATCCTTCTAGCCACCAGAACTGTGAAGAGGACACTTCTGCTGTTGAAAGACACCGAGTGAGTTGCGGTTTGTTGGCGTGGCCGCAGGAAGCGAGCACAGAGGCACAGCCACGCTCCACTGGGGTCCTCCCGTGGCGGAATGACTAGCACGAGGTGTGTGTGTCCCAGGCAGATGTGACTGGGGTGACAACTGCATTCTGTTCACATCTTTCAAAATAGCTCTTAACAGGGCTGGCCGAGTGGCGCAGTGGTTAAGCGCTGGCTTGGGAAGCCAGTGACCCCAGGTCGGTCCCACATATGAGGGCCAGTGACACTGCCCTCAAAAACAACAACAAAAAAAATAGCTCTTAACATTATTATGAAAGTGAAACGCATTCATAGTAGGAAAAAAGCCAAACAGCATGGTGATGTGTACCCTCCACTCCAGTTCCCAGACGTGAGCCCTCGCACCGTTTTCAGTATGCTTCTTTAAATTATTATGAATAGAAGTAGATTTACATCTCACCATCTTGACAAAAACCAGATTATTTATTCACACTACACATTTCCTTTTTGTTCATTAAAAATTGTGTGTTGGGAGATCTTGCCATATGTGTATATAGATATTTCCTCATTCTTTCTTAACAGTTGTATAAACACTTCATTGTATGAATATATCGTAACCTATCTAACTGGCCCAAAATGATGAGTTATTAAGGAAACTGAATATGCTTTTCTTTTGACAAGGATGGTATGACTTGACACCGTACTTATTATTTATTTATTTATTTTTGAGGGCAGTGTCACTGGCCCTCATATGCGGGACCCGAACTGGGGCCACTGGCTTCCCAAGCCAGCGCTTAACCACTGTGCCACTCGGCCAGCCCGATACTATACTTATAAGAGCATAGTTTTCTTTCCCTAAATCATGGCAAACTATTGTGGTTGCAATCAAAAGGCAGCACGGTTGGTGAAGAGGTTTGCACAGTCACCCTGGAGTTGGGGAGAGATATCTAGGGCCCACGAAGTACCCTCTCTTCTTGCTCCAAAACTCGCGTGCCCCAGACATACACACAGCAGTTTGTTCACTCCGTCCCTAACTGAACCAGCATGTTCCAGAGCCTTCTCCATTCCCAGAGCTGTGCTGACATTCTGCAGCCAACAAAGATGGGTAACACGAAACCTCCTGCGCCCTAGCAGCTTGCTGTGAGGTAACTGAGACTAATCCTAGCACAGACTGCGGGCTGTCTGTGGGCAAGCACTATGCTAGATGACTCTATGCCCATCACTTCACCCAGTTCTCATGTTGTTGTTACCCCATGTTTCAGACAGACAAGGTCAGGTCACTCACCGGAGGTCTCAGTGCCAGTGTGTGGCTGAGTCAGTGTTTACCTGGGCCGGCAGACCCTGGGCCCATCCACACTCTGACCTATACCGGCAAGCACGTTGGCATCTGCTGAGTCACCAGACACCCCAGGCTCAGAGTCAGAACAGCAGCAGTCGTTTGTCTGCTCATGTTTCTGCAGTTCGGGCAGTGCTTGGGAATGGCAGCTCAGCTTTTCTCTTAATTTCTGGATTTGGAACTTCAGGAACATCACTTCCACTGCCTTCATTGGTCAAAACGTTCACAAGGCCAGGGAAGATAGCAGGGACGAGGAGAGGCCCTCTGTCTGCTACTGAGGCAAAGTCAAGGCTGCAATAGGGCACGTGGGTGGGAGATGCTATGAGGACCTTTGGAGCACACTCTACAACAGGTGATCGGCCATGCACAGCACAGCCAGCATACGAGAGGGAAGAAAGAAATGTTGCTTGTGAGACTGACAGATTACTTCCAGCTTCCAGGATCGAAGACACAGACTCGTGGAGGGTGCATTTAAATTGGTTTGGTGGGTAGGTAGCATTAGAAATTGCTTCTGACAAGAGTTTCCAGAGAACACTGCGAGCAAAGAATGGAGGTGGTAGTGTGTGTGTGTGTGTGTGTGTGTGTGTGTGTGTGCTGTGTGTGTGTACTGTGTGCTGTGTGTGTACTATGTGTGTGTGCTGCGTGTGTTTGTGCTCTGTGTGTGTGCTGTGTGTGTGTGTACTGTGTGCTGTGTGTGTACTATGTGTGTGTGTTTGTGCTGTGTGTGTGTGTGTGTGTGATTCAAAAGATCTAGCAAGAAGAGGGTGGGAGCCGTGGAGTGGTCTATTTTTTTTTTTTTTTTGAGGGCAGCGTCACTAGCCCTCAAATGTGGGACCTGAACCGGGCCGCTGGCTTCCCAAGCCAGCGCTTAACCACTGTTGTCACTCAGCCGGCCCTGGAGTGGTCTATTTTTAACCAAAAGATCAAACGTGGAGCAGAGGTGACGGATGAGACAGGCTTTGCTTGGTGACCGAGAGAACTGCCATGCTGGTTCCCAGGGACTGCAAATATCGGTGGAGGGGAGGCCAGAGTTTCGTCCTTGCCCAGAGCGGTTGCCAGGAAGAGGCAGTGTCTCTGGCCTCCGCGTTGCCCTTGGCCCCAGCCCCCCACCCCGAGCCCGCCGAGCCCCCTCCGAGCCCCTCCTGGTGTTGCACCTGTGAGCTGGCGGCACAGCTGTGGCAGCAATGCCCCAGTAATCACAGTGAGAATATGCTAATGAGCAGATGCCCGTGATTAGCTTGCTGTTTCTGTTGCTTGTCAAGCCCAAGCCACACTTGTTGGAAAAGATAATTAAGTTGTAATCAGATGCCTGCAGTAAATATTTTATTCAGAGTCCTACTGGACAGACAATAGCGTAAGTTCACTGTGAGTCCAGCTGCCAGTCCCCACCTTTGTCCCAGACTGGGCAGGGCTCAGGGGGACGTGGAGTCTGCTCAGGGGAGCTTCGTGCTAAACAGTGAAGGGCTCAGTGGTGCAGAGCATGCTTATTAGCCCGTTAATGCTGGACTATTAGGGTAAGGCTTGCTTGCCCCTTAAGAGTGGACAAAACTTGACTCATTCCTGCTCCTCTTTCACTCAGGCATGGCTCCGAGGGGCTGATGTATGTGTCTGTCTGCCTCTCTGGTGCATGCTTGTCATTTGCTCCAGCAAGTGGAGTTCAGGATGGTGACTTGGCTGGTAAGTGCCCGTCACAAATTTCATCAGTTTCCTTTGCCTGTGATATAGCCACCCTGATGCGTCTTGTAGTACGGGAAAGTGAAAAGTGTTTGGGTGGCATGTGGCTATTTCTTTTGGATCTAAAAGGTTCTCTTGAAGGACTACTTTCTATGAGGAAAAGATTTGTAAAGAGAAGCCAACGTGCTTACCTCATTGTATTCCTAAGCCTGGGAGTGCTGCCTCTGCCCTCCCATGATCAGTTCTCCCCTCATGCCTGGGACCTGGGAAGTGACAGTTACAGGTCTAGTCCCGTGTTTGTTAGAAATGGAGAAGGGAGACCCAGAGAGTGAAACCCAGCATGAGGGAGCCCATCTAGCAGACGGGAGCAGGACCTGGAGGCCTCCACTTCAAATTGGGGAGCTCCTGGCTCTCTAGACCCATTGGAGTCAGGCAGCTTTGCTCAGCACACCTAACAGATGAGTCACTGACATCTAAAAGAGGGTTTAAATACGATCCAGCCTCATCATAACAAAACTTCCAACTTCCAATTAAAACATCATTCATCAGACCAAGAATCAGGAAGATCTCAAACTGGGTGAGAAGATGATCACTAGACACCAACTCCAAGATGACACTCAAGATATGTGAAATTATGCGACAAAGGTTTTAAAGCATCTGTCATAAACATGTTTCAATGAATAGTTATGAACAGGCAAAGGAGAACCAAATAAATAAGTAGAACAGAAAAAATAAAATGAAAGAAATAAAATGGATGAGCTCAACAACAGAAAGGAGCAGAGAGGGAAAAGAACCAATGACTTGAAATAGAATTGAAATTACCCAATATGAAAAATAGAGAGAAAATATGACAGAAAGAAAAAGAGCAGAGTATCAGGGACCTATGGGGCTGGAAGACAAGAGCTAACATTTGTGCCACTGGAGTCCTAGAGGAAAGGGGAAAGAGGGCAGGGCCGAAAAAGTAATTGAAGAAATAATTGCTGAAAGCTTCCAAAATCTGGAAATAGACATAACCTACAGAGTCAAGAAGCTGGGAGAATTCCAAAAAAGGATAAACTCAAAGAAATTCACACCAAGACACATATAGTCAAAAATAGAAACTACGTAGAAAAAAAAAATCTTTAAAAAGCAGCAACAGAGAAATGATACCTACAGGGGAGAAGCAGTTCAAATGACAGCAGGTTTCTCATTAAGAATCAGGGAGGCCAGAATAAGTGTCACAACATTTTAAAATGCTGAAAGGAAAGAGCTGTCAACCTAAAATTGTGCATCCAGTGAAAAATATTCTGGAGGAATGAAGAAATAAAAAACATTTTCAGATGAAGAAAACTAAGACAATTTGTTGCCAGCAGGGTACCCTAAAATAATGACTAAAACAGAAGGGGAACAATGAAGAAAGGAACCTTGGAACATCAGGAAGAAAGAACACAGGCATCAAAGATATGGGCAAATACCATAGATTTCTTATATTTTTCTAAACTATGTGTAATAGTTGAAGCAGAAAATATAACACTGATGTAGTTCTCATTTATGTACATGTATTATGAATGGAGAAGGATATAGGAATGTAAAGGAATAAAAGTTTTGTACATTTCATGAAAACTGGTAAAATGTAACACTAGTAACTATGATAAGTTATGTACACATAACATAACATCTAGGGCAATTATTTTAAAATTATATAAAGAGATGCACTCAAAAAGCATAAATAAAAATGAAATTCTAAAAAGAAAAGTTCAATAATTCACAGAAAGGCAGAAAAAGAAAACAGAAATGAAAAGTAGAGAGAACAAGCAGAAAAAAAAAATATTAAAATGGCAGGCTTAAGCCTAACTTGTAAATCATTGCATTAAATATAAGTGGTCTAAGTATTCTAGTTCAAAGGCAGAGATTAAGTGGAAGTGGTCTAAATATACCTATTCAAAGTGGATTAAAAAATGACCTAACACTGGACTGTATAAGAAACTCATTTTAGACATATAACAATAGAAGCAGGTTGACAGTAAAAGGGTGGAATAAGATATATCGTGAAAACAGTCAAAGAAATACAAGAGTAGCCATATTAATATCAGATAAAGTAGATGTCAGAACAAAGAAAATTACCAAGAATAGAGAAGAATATTACATTATAATAAAAGATTCAATCAACCATGAAGACATAGCAATCTCAATGCCAAACAACAGCCCCGTAAAAGATATAAAGGAAAAAAATGAAAGGAGAAAGAGAAACATCCACTTATATTTAGAGAGATTTGACACTCTTTTCTTAGCAGTCAATGATATCACAACTAGACAGAAAATCAGGTAGGCTATAAGAGAATTCCACAAAATCAACAACAAATAAGACATAACAGACATTTATCAAACACTCCCCCCCACCACCACAAATAACAGAATTTATATTCTTTGGTTTTTTTTTTTAGATTTTTTAAATTGGGGAATTGGGGGAGGGGAACAGCGTTAGGGAATTGGGGAAGGAGAACAGACAAGTTGCTTTTGTTCTTCAGTCTAGTTGTGGAGGATGTTGCTTCACTGGCCCATGTTGGTATCGTCATTGGGCTCTTCCTGGATGAGGCAGATTGGTCGCCGGCCTCTGGATGGTCACTTGCCGCGGCTATTGGCAGCTCATGCTGGCTGCCGGCCACTCACTGCAGCCTATGGCAGCCCACTGCAGCAGGGGCTGCAGCCTTCACCATCGCTGGGGCTCGCACAGCCCAGCTCCAGGTGGCGCTGTTGTTAGCTGTAGAGAGCAGTGTCACTGGCCCTCATATGTGGGATCCGAACGGGGGCCGCTGGCATCCCAAGGCAGCTCTTAACCAATGCGCCACTTGGCCAACCCAGAATTTACATTATTTTCAATTGCCCATGGAACATATATCAAGAGAAATGATAATCTGTGATGTAAAATAAACCTTAACAAATTTAAAAGAAATGAAATCATACAGAGTGTGGTTTACAACCACAAACAATCAAACTAGAAAGACATCAGGAAAAATAGATACAGTAGGATACCAGAAAAATCTCCAAACATGGTCCTCAGTAGACTATGGGCCAGAAAGGAAATCTCATAGAAAATTTAAAAAATGCATTGAATTGAAATAAAAATACAACATTTAAAATCTGAGGGACTAAGCTATAGCAACATAGAGAGAAATTTACAGCACTAAGAAATTCATAGCACTAAGCAAAATAAACACAAAGCAAAGCAAAGAATCAAGGGAGTTTGGTGAGGGCTTGGGGCGGGCTGTACTTGCGGACAAGGAGTACAAGAGGGGAAGTCCAGCCAGAGTCCAAGTTCAGTGGCCTAAGGACGGGAGGGATTCCTTGGTCAGGAGATAAGTCTCTGTCTTCCATAAATCAGGCATTTGTCAGAAATCAGTGTCCCAACTCCTGCTCCATTCTTCCCAGGGCGCACGCATGACCTTCTCCGATTCATTTCCTCGGGTTCCACTTTAGATAGGGATCCTCTTACGCCCAGAAGGACATATCTGTATGATACTGGACATACAGATACTGGACAATAAACCCCATCGCCCCAGCTCTAACTTCTAAGGCTCTTTATTATATAAACCCCCTTGAAAGGTAGATCTCAAGAAAGGAAGTCAGGCCTCGGCTTGTAAATCGCACAGGAACCAGAAAGACACATGGGGGATTGTCTGCCAACTAGTATAAAGTTCAAAATGTTTTGGGAGGTTGTGTGTTTTCCTCAGGGGGATAGGGGGTAAAGACTTTGCATGGAAAAACTTGGCACTGTTACTGGAACATGGTGAGTCCTGAATAAAAGTCAGTTGCCAACTTTTAAAACACTTCCCAATCATGGAAGTCCATTCCAATCAGCTGATCATGTCATATGTCTTCCCACGTACACTTCCCATCAAGTTTTCCTGCCTCTGGCTTGTGTCTGAAACACCAGTGTTTTTAACCCCTTTCCTTCCCTTGTCTCCTTGTTTACTATGGAATCACAATGTCCCAGAACCTAAAGGGCGTTAGGCAGCTCTGTGCCACCAGCTTCATCCCCAGGGACGCAGCTAATGCGCTTACCTGGGATTCTAACAGCTTTTCAGGTTGCTGGGGATTAAATTCCATACATTCGGGCCAGTAATAGCTTTAAACACCGCTCCCGAGTGGGTTCCTGGTTTATTTTTGGCCTCCATCTTACTGTAGAAGTATAGACTGAAGTATTGTGAAAGACAGAATGAATAAAGAGGTGGGACTTGCTAATGAGAATTCAAAGTAGGGGGCTTGGTTGGGAAGCGGGTTTGGAGCAGGAATTTTCCTTTCTTTCCTGTGTATTTCAGTGTTTACTGGTGGCCAGGGAACCACGTAGGACAGACTGGAAGATGTCACCAAAAATTTGGCTTGTACAGGGCCGGCCGAGTGGTGCAGTGGTTAAGCGCTGGCCTCGGAAGCCAGCGGTCCCGGTTCGGGTCCCACATATGAGGGCCAGTGACACTGCCCTCAAAAAAAAAAAAAAAGTTTGGCTTGTACAGAAATGTGTCTCTTTCACCCTCAGGTGTTTCAGATCTATACACGCAGACATGCAGGCCATTGCCCAGGAAAGCACCAGTAAGTCAGCAAGCTCTCAGCTCTTAGAAGAGTCTAATGACGATTCATTTCTAAAATTTCTCTTCAAATAAGCTGTCTCTGATACTCTTTGTGATGCCTCCAACTTAAGGTCCAGGCAGAAGAGAAGGTAAAAAATAATTTTCTCAGGTTTTTGTCAAAACAAAACACTCCAGTGCCCAATCCAGCCTATTTCCCCGCCAACAGGCACAACATCCCATGTTTCTGTTAAAGCGGAAGGCACAATATTTTCAGTTGGTTCTAGTTTTCTTATAGTGGAGAGAAAGAACTAGAAGGAATGTCTGTTCTCTTGGAATCAAGAAACGTGATAGACCATCCTCCCTAAGTTATTTATTCAAAAGCTACTTTTAAAATTCCTCCACTGAACTTTATGTGTAAAACTGCAGGAACTGCTATAGGAGCAGCAGAGGCAGCCGCAACCTGTGCCTCTTAGGGACTTGCGCTCTCAGTGAGATGGGGTGACATGTAGGACAGCCAGACAGTGGTGCTGGGGGAAGCTGCTGTCAGCCATTGTGGCACATCCTGAGTGGACCAAACGCTCCAGGGCCTGAGGGCCATCCTGCCTACCCCTGGGATGCGTCTGTGAGCTCGGTGCCCACACCGAGAAGCACTCAGAAAGCATTTGTCTGCCTGCATGAAATGCTGGAAAGGCACTGGGGTCCGTATGGAAAGAGAAGCGCATTAACTTCAGGGGTCCATGGGTTCCCTCGGGGTTTCCATTTCGACCCTACACTGATGAGGTTGGGTGGGCCACGATTGTTTTGCCCGTTTGAAGACATCTGTCCTGAGCCCGCTCCCCACTGTACGCTGCCATGAAAAGCCTGCCTGCCTCGCTGGTGGCCGCCTGGAATGATAGTACAGAGAATCGGTCAGTGGTTCTAGCTTTGCATCAATATGAGAAAAAGCAAAAAGTCAAGGGAAATTGAATAAGCACTCTGTATACCCACCTTTTATATTTTAAATCATCTTATTCATTGAAATGAACTTAGTCTTCACTTTTTTAAAGTGCTGACTTTACAAGGAAATCAGCTAACCATCCATTTCGAATTAAAGCATGAGATAAAACTGTCCAGTAGCTTGGTGTATGGCTGGGTGTGAGGAAGTAGTACAATGGCCCCTACACAGCTTCCCTAACAGATCTGTGATGTGAACGGCATTGTCCACCTCCCTAGGAAGCCCTGGGTTGCTGGAATCTTCTGCCAAGGGCTAAAGGCCAGTGTCTGCCTATCGTTCCCGAAGGCTGGAAATGTTTTGGTTGAAGTCTCACTCAGCACATCCCTCTGTGGAGTAGTAACTTCTTTCCTTTATTTGAAAATGTGTAATTTAACATTTCATATTGCTGAAGTGTTGTTATTCAGGGTGGAGCCAAGCTATGGGTAGCCGGAAGCTCATGCAATTCTTACAATCCTTCTTAACACAAAGAACCCACAATGACATATACAAAGCTCGGTACAAAAGAGAATATTTATTTATAATGAGAAAATAAATTTCAATAATCATGAATTTTAAGAAGCTTAAAAATATCACAAAATCCAGGGACACATCATATTTTTATCAGCGCCCTGTCATACCTGCACCCTACTTGTTTCCTGCAGTTTTTGATTTCATGTTCTTTGATCAGCTTTGCGGTACCATTTGCATACAGAGATTAGAAAGGTAATTAAGTCTTTCTTCTGATTGATTACAATTTTAATTATCACTGACAGTTGGGAGGCATGAAACATGGAACCTCATATATAGGAGTACCTTGTGTCCAGTGCTGATTGAAATAACCTGTCGATATAGGAATTCTGATCAATACTCTTTTGTGCAATTCCCATGAGAAAAAAAGGAGACCCAGCCATGTGGTTCATGCCCCTCATCAGCTGTGTTCCTGAGGGAGGGTCGAAGCCTGAGTCTTGGGCTTAGGATTTGCGTGATGAGGTCTGAACATATCACCGCCCTCACCTGTCTGGTGCTGGGAACGGTGGGACATGGTTCTGTCATGACATGTCCTCTGGCCATATCTAAGATTCATTTCAGCAATTAAAATGTCTGATGCTAAAAGAAAAAAAAAAATGTCTGATGCTGTGTGGGAATGAGTTCTGCAAACTGCATCCGGGTGAGAGGTCATAGCCACTGGAAGCTCAGAAGTCCACAGCGTAGCCCCCAGGTTCATCTCCTCTTTTGCAAAGTCTAATTTCTGACCCCCCACCCTCCAGGGTGGTGCCCGGGGCAAGCGGAAAACACACAGCTTGTCTAATTGCAGTTGTCCTTTTGGTGTTGGCCCCTCTCGTGAGTGACATTGTGGATTCTTTTGGAGGACTCTCAGGCATCTTGTAACGCAGAATAAGCTTCCTCGAGCTGGCCACTTTCAGTCTTTGTCCTCCAGGCTTCTCAGCTTCTGCTTCTACCTGCCTCTTCCAGGTCATTCTACCCCTCCAGGTGGCCTCTTTGGGCAAAGTGTCCTTTAGGCCCCTCACACCTAATTAGGTCTCACACCTAATCCCTGGGATAAGCGCCTGTGGGGACAGTGGTCTCAAGCTTTCTATGGCACAGCCTCTCCTGTGTGACTCCTTTTGCTCCCGGACTCATGTGGGGTCCTGGAAGCCCCTCCCACTTGGCCCATGATAAGAGGGTGAAATCCCGCCCCTCCACCTGCACAGAGAAACATCTTGGCATCCTGGCTCCCCGTCAATTGCATTCATTCACAGCCCAGAGAAGGCGCGAGGAGGATCCTGCTGGCAGGGCTGACTGTAAGATCACTTAGCAAACCCAACATTGGTGCGTTAGCACCTCAGTCTGGGTTAGAGGGAACTTGCCATCTATCTGGCTTCTTCAGCCGAGACTAAGACACAAGCAGTTCCAGTTTAACACCGTAATACAGAATCACAGGTGTCCCTACGTTGTCTTTTGCTCGGACTGTATCTAACTCCACTGGCTTTGCACCCCAATCACCTCTGGTCGGCCTCTGCAGAGCACCCTAACCCAGGGCTATCTTTACTGTCTTCATGGCTCAGCACTCCTGCTACCCATCTCTTGGTGTATTTCCATCCATATCTGACCTGGCACCACACTGGCGGTGTCACTTCTCCTCAGCAGGTGTGCAGGGTTTCCTATGTCACACAACGTACTGAGTGTCAGACATTTGCTTTGCAGTCACACAAGGTGAGCTGTGTGGGTGGTGGAGACGTTGGAAGTGGTGGTGTTAAATGTGTTGGTGGTGGAGAGGTTGGGAAGGTGGTGGAGATGATGGAGGTGGAAGTGGAGGTGAGAAAGGGGTGGTTTGAATAGACACAAGCAGGAGCCCTCTGCGCTCCAGGGTATGGACTTTCACAGGGTACAGTCTCCACCCAGGAATACCTCACAGCGAAACAACTACACACCACACTCGGAAATGAGTTCAATGAAGGAGAGTCGGCAGATAACACACGTGAGAGAATTTGCATCCCAAGACTCAGGAAGGGGAGAGTCGAGGTCATGGAAAGAGAGAATAATCAGAAAAGAGCTTGTAAGTCCTCTGATTCTTGGAACACACAAAGTCCCAAGCAGAATAAATAAAAGAACATCCATACCTTGTAGTGGATTTTCTGAACTTCAAAAACAAAGAGAAACTCTGAGAAGCCACTGGGACACATGACAGATGAGTGAGAGGAAGCAGGAAGGCAACTGGTGTCCCCACCCCGGGGCTGTGGCTCTTGGAGGATCAGCAAGTAGAGTTTCAAGGAGAAAATGGAACATTCCTTAGACGTGCTGGGGAAGCAGCTGTTGGCACCAAAGACTTTTTCAGGCGCAGGGACTCTTCAAGAGTCAACATCGTCCCAGGTCTTCACCTGAACATAAAGAATAACTAAACCTTAAACTTCAGCGCAAAGGAAATATCCAAAAAGACAAGAGTGGGACACCAAAAACAATGATGAAGGAAGACCGTGTTGGCAAATCCAAACGGGTACTAATTATAAATAATATTAAAAAGGTATCTGGGTAGATTTTTTAAAAGGTGATAGAACTAAAACAGTGGGAAACAATAAATCCAGAAGATGACAAGAATTGATGGGACTGGAGTCTGACCAAGTCCTGTATTCTGTGAGACCAGAGCACAGATGATATCCATGAACTGCCAACTATGTTAAATAATCATGTTAAACAGTTCAGAATAACCCTTCAAAGACTCTAAAAGGGATGTACAACTCTCAGACCAGTGGGAATAACATGGGAAGAAAGAAAACTTATCAGTACAAGAGGAGCAGGAAAGGGGTGGGCAGGACGCCCGGGAATGCTGGCGGGGGAAACACACCAACAGGATTGTGGAAACCCCTCCAGGTGGGCCGAGCCACAGCCAGGCCAGGGGTGGCAGCCGCCTCCAACAGCGCCTGCTGAAGCCCAGTTCAGCTCACAGGTGGCGTGGTGACCCCCCGGGAGGGGCAGCAGGTGGAGACACAGCTGAGCAGACTTCCTTGTGCTATGCTGGCTGCTGTTCCCACCTCTGCTCCGCACAGCCATGTTTCTCTGAGCCCGTCCCCATTTCCAAACCAGCTCGTTGCTCTTAATTAACGCTGGGCAGCCCGTGGGTACATTGCTGCGTCTCCTGGTCAGCCTAGACTGCTGGAATCATCAGGTGTGTCACCCGACAGAGTGTGGCACGTGGTCTCCATTTTCAGAGGAAACAAGCCACACTCAGCCATAACCTGCAGCCTGTTCCCCAGGCATCTGTGCCCTGGGCGATCCCTGAGGCATTGCACCACCCCTGAGTTTCAGGAATAAACGCCCGTCCTTCCAGCTAAATGAATCAGGAGGCAGAGAACCACAGCGTCTTTCTATGAGGAGACCGGACTCCTTTCTGCTCACAGTTTCAGGGGTTATAGAACTTAAAATTGGCTCCTTAGAGCATGTGAACTCTATAATTCAGATACAGTACAACCCACTTCTATTTTAGGCAGCTGTTTGAAATCTGCTCCATTAAAGGATACACCTCTTGCTCCCTCCCTGAGCCCATTTCATTCTATCTGTTTCTTTCCTTCCTGTGAAAAAGGAGGCACAGGGAAGGCAGAAACAGAGGCCTCTCCCCCGCCCCTCTTTTCTTGCGTTGGAAAGATGGTTCCTGTCAGGCTGCAGAGAGGAGAAGCCTGCAGCCCTTGAGCAGAAATAGGCTGGGTCCTGGGGCCCACCCAGAGCTGGGCTTGAAGATACAGCCTTGGCAAACCTCTGGGCTCTGAGTGATGAGTCCAAGTTACGGAGGGCCACGGGATTTACCGGTATTTGGGGTATTTGCTCTGGGGAGAGGGGCTTTCAATGTCACTTACCTTAGCATTTTCATGAGCCCCAGTGGCCTTTCCCAGGTGCCTGCTGGACAGGACTTGGCCACTGACTTTGTCCTCAGACAACCCACAAGTTTCTCCCTCATTAACCTTAAATGTCTTTCTCGCAGGCCTTCCTTCCTTCCTTCCTTCCTTCCTTCCTTCCTTCCTTCCTTCCTTCCTTCCTTCCTTCCTTCCTTCCTTCTTCTCTGTCCCCCTCCCTCCCTCCCTCCCACTCCCCGTCCTTCTCCACCCCTCCCTTCCCCTTCAAATTTTATTTTATCCTGGTAACAGCACTTACCATGTGACCTTCCCTCCAAACACCTTAACCGTAGGACACTCTAGTGCTGACCACAGGCACACGTAGGGCAAGCTGGTCTCTAGAGCGTCTTTGTCTTGCTTGACTGAAACCTCACGTAACCTACATTTCCCCCTGCCCGCAGCCCCCGGCCGCCACCACGCCACTCTTTGATTCCATGAATTTGACGATTTCAAATGCCTCGTCTCAATGCAAGCATGCAGCATCTGTCCCTGTGGCTGGCGTGTTTCCGCAGCATCCTGTCTTCCAGGCCCCCCCACCAACATGGCCACTTCCTGCAGCGTTTCCTTCTTTCTAAGGCTGGCTAGCCCCTTGCATGTTTCCTTTACCCATTCATCTGTCACGGACACATGGCTGCAGTGAGCATGGGGCACTGATACCTTTCAGATCCCATGGAAACCAGTATGGAGGTTCCTGAACAAAATAAATCTAGAGCAGCCTAATGATCCAGCAGTCCCACTCCTGCGCATGTGTCCTCTTTCTGTATGAAGCACATTTTAAAAACAGCTTGGGCCGGCCGAGTGGGGCAGTGGTTAAGTGCTGGCTTGGGAAGGCAGCAGCCCCGGTTCGGGTCCCACATCTGAGGGCCAGTGACACTGCCCTCAAAAAAAAAAATAAAAATAAAAACACCTTTACTCTTTTCCCATAAGAAATGCCATGTGGCCTTTTAGTATTTTTGCTCAGATTAGTTTCATGTCTGTCGTTTTGAGCTCCTACTATGTGCCTTCATGATGATTGGGAGCTGGCCTGCCCACACCAACCCCGTCTGCATTGTCACAGGATCACTCAAAATCTTGTGGTGCTCTGATCTCCATCGAATCGGCCTTTAAGAAAAAAAATCCCCCAGGTGCAAAATCAAGTAGTTGCCCAGGAAGCTACCAGTGTTTTCGCTTAGTCTTCATTTCTAAAGGGATGTCGAGATTCCCGAGCTTGTCCTTTTTGATTTGTGTTTTTGCTCCCTGCTTATTAGGAAGGAGATGGCAGTCGGCATTTTGCTGGCGTGCTGGCCAATTAGTTCCCATCCTCTGTACTGTGCCCCCTAATTTCCCCAAGGAAATTAGCCATGAGCATCAACAATCAACAAAAAGCGAGGCGGCGGCTAGATGGAGTGGGTGGCAGGGAGCGCCTGTCCTTGGGGCTGTGCCAGCCTATCTGGTCTTCATCTCACTGCGGAGAGCCGTGTCACCGCATTTACAAGCCAGCTCTGTGTTACAGAGTGCATCTGCTGACGCGGCCTGCAGCGCCTCTGGTCCCTTTACAGCCGGCCTGCCTTGCACCCTGGGCACGCGGTGTGTAACGAGGGCTTTTCTTCCAGACTGCAGGGCTTACGGGAACATTTGCCAGCCCCGTTGCTGGCAAGAAAAGCACCGTCTTCTCTGTGTGGGTCCCAGGTGATACAGTCCCCAGTTCTTTTCTGAGCACCAGAATTAGAGAGAGCAGGCCAAGCCAGGACAAGCAGGCGTTTCACACCAAATCTCAGACAAGGTACCTGAGCCTGGGATTAAATAGCAACGGACACAATGACCAAGGATCTTCCCTCCTTACTGCACGTGCTGTGTGGGCGCCCTGAATACTGTTTTCTTAGTTTAAATATTTGCACTTCGATTATTTTGCAAATGGGGAGGTTATTATTGAAGGAATCTTATAATGAGATCTCTCAATAAAGCAGTAAATCCTTTATGTTTATGTAACTCTAAAATCAATATAATACAAACACAGGAAGTGTCAAAAATGATTTTAAAAAAAGTAATTATCTGCAATCTACAAACTCAAATGTGACTCATTCAATTATGCTTTTTTCTAGCTTTTGTGTATTAAATATATGAGTTGCGCTCAGCTGAAACTACAGAATGGGCTAGTACCAGGTTCTCCTTTTCTCTCCAGCCTACATCATTATATCTTAAATAGTGTCCACTTTTGGGCCGGCCAAATGGCGCAGTGGTTAAGCTCTGGCTTGGGAAGCCAGCGGCCCTGGTTCAGTCCCACATATGAGGGCCAGTGACACTGCCTTCAAAAAATAAAAAATAAAAATAAATAGTGTCCACTTTTAATTTTTGTACGTTGGACTTGTTTCTAGTTTCTTACTGAGGTGGTAAATGCAGTGACTGTTTTAAGCATCTACGACCCCACCCAACTGTAAGTTACAGCAGCAGCAATACAGCGAGCATAGTCATCAGCTCAGCTCCTCCCCGTGTGTCCCTGGTGCTTTCGAGCTGCTGCCCCAGCGCTGGAGCTCAGAGTGAGTGAGTTTGTCCATGAGTAAGTGTGTGCGGGCCCTTTAAGAGCAGCACCTGGGGCTCTGCAGCCACCCTTGTCTCACTCAGCCACCATCTTGGCTGATTTTCACAGCCAGAGTTGTGGGGACTTCTCTCCTGGTGCTGGGACCTTGGGCCAGGGAGCCTGGTGTGGGGCTGGGACCCCTCGCCCCTCAGGGGGGAACTTCATAGCCAATGTTTCCCTCCTGAATTTTCACAGTCACACATGGTTGTGGGACCAGCCCATTCTGCATCTCTGCCCCTGCTGCCATTCTCCGCGTGGCTTCTTCTGTGTGTCCTTAGTTGTAGGACTTCTGTTCAGCTAGACTGCAGGAGGTTCTCAGTGATGGTTCTGTAGTTTAGTTGTGATTTTGAGGAGGCCATGGGAGGAAGTGAGCACAGCATTTGTCTTCTCCACCCTTTTGACTGGAATCCGATCTTCTCATAAGGGAGTTATTTGCTAGAGGCTCTAAAATGGGGCAGCCATACACCTCCTGATGTCTGTTAGGCAGATTTTGCTTTTCATCTGATTTGAATTATTGGGGAAACCATGCCTTCCTAGGTCATCTATAAGCTTGGGCCTCAGGCAGTGAGCTTGATGGTGGGGATGGCTCTGAGCCTCTTGCCTCTTTTCCTCATTAAGTGTTGCTAGCAGTGGTGTGTGTGTGTGGTGGTGTGGTGTGTGGCGTAACACACAGAAAGACCACAGAATTCTTCCAGGACACCCCCCTCCCCCGTTCCCCCCACCCACCCATCAAACTCCCTTTCCCTGCCCTTGTTCCTGAAAAGGTGACCATATTGGTTTTCCAGAGCTGTTGTAACAAATAATCATAAATGTAGTGTCTTTTTTTTTTTTTTTAGCTGATCCATCCTGCCACCTGTTGGCAGCTCAATGGCAACTCAGCTCAGGCTGGCATCGAACCGCCGTTGCTCAGAGCTCAGCTCGCACTCTTGAGCAAGCTCTTAACCAACTGAGCCACTCAGCCGGCCCACAAATGTAGTGTCTTAAGATAGCACAGATTTATTGTCTTACAGTTGGAGGTCGGAAGTCCTAAGATCAGGGGGCTGTATCCCTCTCTGGAGGTTCCAGGGGAGTATCCATTTTCTTTCTAGGGGCCTCCCACCTTCCTTGGGCCATGGTGCCTTCCTCATGGCCAAGGCCATTGCTACGGCCAGCCAAGTCCCTCTCACATGGCATCGCTCTGACCCTGCTTCTGTCATCACCTCTGGTTCTGACTCTGCTGCCCCTTCTTTCCCTTTTTTTTTTTTTTTTGAGGGCAGTGTCACTGGCCCTCATATGTGGGACCGAACCGGGGCCACAGACTTCCTAAGCCAGCGCCTAACCACCGCGCCACTCAGCCGGCCCTTCTTCTTTCTCTTTTAAGGACCCTCGTGATTACACTGGGCTTGTGGGATAATCCAGACAGTCTCCCATCTCAAGATCCTTAACCTTAATGACATCTGCCATGTTTGTATCATCACAGGTTTGGGGAGGTTAGGGCTGGCACATCTGGGGGAGACCGTGATTCTGCCGACTGCATTGACACCATGCTGACTTCTTGCACGATGTGGTTTATTGCCTCAAATTACATTGTATGTTCTTTTCGGTGTCTCACGTTTCCCCCCCAGTGCTGTGTGAGATTCTTACACTGTTGCACGTAGCTCTGGTTCATTTGCACCTTACTATAATACTCTGTTGGGTCAACACACGCTGATGTACGCATGCACTCTATTTTTATTTATTTTATTTGTTTTTTTTTTTTGAGGGCAGTGTCACTGGCCCTTATATGTGGGACCCGAACCAGGGCCGCTGGCTTCCCAAGCCAGCGCTTAACCACCGCGCCACTCGGCCGGCCCAGCATGCACTCTAAGTGAGTGGATATATGGGTTGTTCCCGTGTTGGGGCTCTGACACCTGCTGACCTTGACCCCATGGCTCTGTGTCCTGAGAGTGCCATTTCTGGGTGAGACGACACACCAGACAGTATCGTACATCCTGGTTTGCCTGCAGCAGCCCTGACTTGTGCCTATTGTCCTGTTTGGTTGGAGCCTCCATTTTTTTCTCCAAAATAGGGTCACCCTAGTCATAGTGAATGCTGATTTCTAACTCCAGAAACGATGCCAGGTAGTTTCCAAACTTAGGGCAATTAATGCTCCACAGTCTCACTAGCACTTGTGACTGACCATCCTTTTCATGGATTTGCATTTCCCTGATACTAATAGGTTTGGGAACCTTTTCATATATTTATTGTTCATTTAGAACAGAAAATCTTTTGGGGGAATGCCTGTTTGAATCACTTTTCCACTTTTCAGCTGAGTCGTCCATATTTTTCTTATTAGGAAAGCTTTTGATATTCTGGATATGAATCATTGTTGGTTACATGAATTGCAAATATCTTCTCTCAGTCTGTGGCTTGCTTTTTGCACTCCTTGTGAGGAACGGTCTTAATTTGAATATAGTTCAAATTATCTCTCTTTTCCTGTATGATCAGCTCTTTTTGTGTCCTATTTAAGAACTCTTTCCCTGTCCCCAAGGTCATGAAAATATTTCTCCTTGTTACCTTCTTAAAGATTTATTGTTTTGCCTTTTCCATTTAGATCTACAATCCACCTGAACTTGATTTTTGTGTAAGAAGATCAGTTATAATTTTTCCTTCATGAAAATGTACTATTGACCCAGCACCGTTTGTCTAAAATACTGTCTTTTTTTTCTTTCATGGTTTGCAGTATCAAGTTTTCAAAAATCAAGTATTAAAATGTGCATTGCTTTGTTCCTAGGCTTTCTGTTCTGCTTCATTGGTCTGTTTGTCTATCCTTGGAACAACAGCACGTTTAATTGCTGCAACTTTGTAATAAATCATGTGGCAGAGGAAATCCTCCCTTATTGTTCCTTTTTAAGGGTGTCTTAATGGTTTTTGGCTTTTTGCATTTCCACTTAGATTTCAGAATTATATTATTAATGGCCTTCAAAAAACATGCTGGGATTTTTATTGAGATTGTGTAGATCAATTTAAGAAGACCTTACATTTTTAACAGCATTGTATTTTTTCAATATGAGATTGTTTTGAAATAAATGAGAACATGTCAATGATATGCAAAATACTGTAATTCTATGTCATTGAAACAGACCCTGGCGTTACCCATAGGCCCATGGGACCCAATGCTGATGTTAACACCTATAATATGACCATAGCCACTGTATTTCTTCTGATGGGAATTGCTTTAACATAACTTCAGAGCCTTCTCACTGGTAGTTTTTTCTGAAGCGGTGCCACTTAGCTAGAGTGTTTGTTTTGTTTTGTTTAATCAGCAGGAACAGGTTTGAGAGGTGGCTCTACAGAGGTTTTGGCTCTTGGAGTGGATTTCAGGATGACGATTCTGGAAACTCGGGCACAACAAGACAATTCCCAGTTTTCCAATAAGTGGAATCTCAAGTAGTTTGTGATTTGAAATGGTTTTTCCAATGGAGCGTTGTTGTCTGTAGGGATTCAGAATTCTAAAAGGCCCCCAAAGCCCATTTTACACTGGAGCAAATCAAGACAGAGGCAGATTAGGTGACTCGTTCCGGCCCACACAGCAAGTAGTTCTGTTGGTATTTGAAGCCAAGAAGTCTGGCTCAAGAGCTGCTGCCCTGGGCCATTTCCACAGCGTTGCCCTTTTTTGTCTGTTTTTGTTTTTTAGAGGGCAGTGTCACTGGCCCTCATATGTGGGACCCGAACCCGGGCTGCTGGCATCCCAAGCCAGCTCTTAACCACTGCGCCACTCGGCCGGCCCGCGTTGCCCTTTTAAACATTCGTAAACAAATTAGGATTTGTTTTTCTCAGTAGGCAGCTGCTGGCATCTCCTGGTCACAGTTTGTGTCTCTGTCCTCTTCGCCTTTCGCTCCTGGTCACAAGTCCGTGTATCTCAGCTGTGCGGCAGGAAGGGCGAAGCTGGGGAGAGGGCAGCATCAGCACTGTGGGCTCTGTTAACAGGAAGCCTTTCCCCAGGCACCCTCCAGTGGGCGAATGTGTCCCTCGACCAGGAAAGTTGCCCCTCTGTAGTGGCGCTGGGTGACGGGGACTGTCGAAGAGGGTGGTGCTGGGTGAGTCTGTCCACAGAGTCAGTCTCGACTTCCAAGACTTGGGTGGGCTCCACCAGGGCACCGTGACGAAAGGCCCATTAGGATGAGTTGTAGTTTGGAAGCCATTGAAAACTACCATTTCTCTTCAATTCTTCCAAACATTTTCTAGAGTCTCCTACTGTAAGTGAAAACTTGTTTCTTGGTCTTTATTTAAATTAAATCTTTAATTTGCTTCATCAGAAATTTGTGTTAGAAAAGAGACTAGGTGGGCCAACCGAGTGGCTCAGTTGGTTAAGAGCTCACTCAAGAGTGCGAGCTGAGCTCTGAGTAACAGCAGTTCGATGCCAGCCTGAACTGAGCTGCCAGCAGGTGGCAGGATGGCTCAGCTTAAAAAAAAAGAAAAGTTGGGACCAGCCGAGTGGCGTGGTGGTTAAGCGCTGGCTTAGGAAGCCAGCGGCCCCAGTTCAGGTCCCACATATGAGGGCCAGTGACACTGCCCTCAAAAAAAAAAAAAAAAAGAGGCTAGGTGATCCTGGCACCCTGAAAGCGGAGAACTTCTTGTGTTTGTATGTAATTCCCCGACAAAAATTAGCACAACAGAGTCCTAGACCGAAAAATGAATCAGTAAACCTTTATTGACTTGAATTGGATTGATGTAAAAATAGGGTAAGAAAATGTATTCAATAATGACAGAGGATAAAATGGACAATGGGAAGCATAAAAACATCTATATAAAGGAACAACCCAAGTGTGGGTCACTTACTTGAGCATCTATGTATGGGCTTGTTGCAAAAGTCACGACACGTTTTCGCAATGAAAAACATAGGAAAAATACATCATGACTTTTCATGATAAATCTATCTCAATATTAATGTCTTCACAAAGTATAAAATTTCTTTACATTGGTCGTTAGCACATCACCCTGTTCCCCACCCCCCGCCATTTAATCAAGACATGAGCAGCTCTGGCCCAGTCAGCAGCAACTAATTCAGAGAAGGAACCTTCTTTCCTTCACAGAGTCAGCATGAAAATATGGGAAGGAGGGAGTCTGCTCCCATGGGTTTTTCAACATACACCTCACATGAGCTTGGGGAGCACAGAATAATTTCGACTACATGTTCCATGAGGACAGACAGTAGTAATCTTTTCCTGGGGGTGCTATAAAGTCAGGGCAATATCTCAAAATCCTCTGAGTTTTTGCATGAGATGGGTGATTAATAGTGGCAATTTTAAACCAAGCATGAGTTTGCGATGAAGAGAGAGGCTTGACTAATTTTAAAAGACAGGAAAAGAAAAGGAAAAAAAAAAATTAACCATGGCGTAGAATTGAGGACTCTTGACTTCCTTTTCTATGTTGTCACTAATTATATAATACAAACTTTAGGCAGAGCATTCCACCTCCCAATGCCCAGGTTGAAATGGGAACAGGAGAACATCTTTCTGAATTTATCCTAAGGGGGCAGTGCTTTGAATTACATGAAGGAAATGATTTTATTTATATACGTATATCTATTGGGGTGCCAGAAAAGTCCTGATGTATTTTTTCTGTTTTTTGTTGCAAAGATGTGTCGTGACTTTTCCGACAACCCAATATATCTAAATATCTCTATCTCTATTTATCCATCTATCATCTATCATCTATCTATCTATCATCTATCATCCATCTATCATCTATCTATCTATCTATCTATCTATCTATCTATCTATCTATCTATCTATATCCATCTATCATCTATCCATCTATTATCTATCTATCTATCTATCTATCTATCTATCTATCTATCTATCTATCCATCCATCCATCATCTATCTATCATCTATCTATCTATCTATCTATCTATCTATCTATCTATCTATCATCTATCCATCTATTATCTATCTATCTATCTATCTATTATCTATATATCATCTATTATCTATCTATCTATCTATCTACCTATCTATCATCTATCTATCCATCTATTATCTATCTATCTATCCATCTATTATCTATCTATCTATCTATCTATCTATCTATCTATCCACCTATCTATCTATCATCTATCTGTCTATTGCAGGTCTCCACTGCCTTTGCTTGTGCCCCTCCAGTTCAGCCAGATTCTCAGACCCGGCTCCTCATCTGCAGGCTGCATTGCTTATCAAAGATGGCCTATTTCCAAGATCTGGGCTGTGAGCCAAGATTTAGTAAAACGTAACTCAAGAGGAAAGAGTCTCATTCCTCTTCTCTGTTTCATTTGGGTCAGGTTGTAAGTGGCATCTAAGGCAAAGAGGACACATTTATTTACTCTATTACTAGTCTTCGAAATAGAGCTGACGAGGGACCTCACCTCTTCAGGAGCTAATGGGACAGCTCCATTACCCGGGTCATCCACTGGCCTGTCCCTAAGCCTCCTCTCTGATTTTTCATCCCCCGTCTGATTTCACCCTCTCATCCATCAAGCCAGTGCCTATCCTGTTCTCACTTTTTCTCTCTTCTTCCAATCAGCTTCTCCCATTCAGTCCCCCTCTTTCCATCTCTGCTCTTCTTTTTCTTCCCTTGATTCACTATTCTTTTTGTTGTCGCTTTGATCTTTCTCTGTGTTTGTGCCTTTGAACTGCTGGTATCATTTATGGACCTTAAAGGAAATGCAGAACCTCAGACTAGGCAGGGACCTCTGGAGCCCCTACCTGGTGTTTGGGAACAGGAACCAAAAGGTCATGAAGCCCAGACCAGCACGAAGAGCACAGGCGCCTGGAGTGACTGTGGTCCTCGGTCACAGTCGTTCCCTCATGAAGCGTTCACGAGTGACTGCTTCCTGTAGCTGCTGTACCAGGCACTGGGCACAGTCATGGAGATGCCACTCCTTTCCCAAAGAATGCTAAGTTTGTTCTTACGGCCCTTCTCCCAGGTTGTCCAATTAAGCCTTACCCTTTTCATGTGAAGAAGAGGAACAGGGCAGGCTGAGTTGGTTAAGAGCTGGTTTTGGGATGCCGGCGGCCCCGGCTCGGGTCCCACATATGAGGGCCAGTGACACTGACCTTTGCAGCTAACAACAGCTCCACCTGGAGCTGGGCTGTGCGAGCCCCGGCGATGGTGTGGGCTGCAGCCCCTGCTGTGGTGGGCTGCCATAGGCTACAGTGAGTGGCCGGCAGCCAGCGTGAGCTGCCAATAGCTGCAGTGAGTGACATCCAGAGACCAGTGACCGATCTGCCTCATCCAGGAAGAGCGCAATGAAGATGCCAACATGGGCCAGTGAAGCAATGTCCTCCACAACTAGACGGAAGAACAAAAAGAAAGCAACTTGTCTGTTCCCCTTCCCCCATTCCCCAATAAAATCTTTAAAAAAAAAAAAAGAAGAGGAACAGATGTGGGCTGTAACATTGACACATACCGTCATTAGACGATTTCAGCAAATGCCTCACGATTTGATCATTACCACAGGCAACCAAAACTGTTCTAAGCCAAAATGTTTATAATCAAATTAGGATAGTCAAGATCGGGATAGTGTCCCGGTTGAATTATATTCTCTCATACGTGACCTGAGGTACTTTCAGAAATGTACATAGAATTCTTCAAATGACTTTTCATAATGAGGTAATGTTTTCCATAAGTCATTAAATATACTCACATGATAAAACCTTTATCCATCTTTTGAAAGAAATTTTAGGATAAGGTCTGAAGTGAGTCTGGACTTTGATGGTCCTGCTATCCGTCCAGAGAAAGCAACTTTTAAACAATTTAATTAGTTTATTAAACCAGTTACACAATACATATTGTAACTGTGTCAGGAACCTTCCTCCTTTACCAAGGAGTATGAGATGTTATGAAAAAACAAACACAGGGCCGGCCGAGTGACGCGGTGCTTAAGTGCTGGCTTGGGAAGCCAGCGGCCCTGGTTTGGGTCCCACATATGAGGGCCAGTGACACTGCCCTCAAAAAAGAAAAACGTTAGAAAAAAAACCACAGTGACTGTTTGAATTTTTAAAAAAATTATTACAATAAAAAGACACATTGCCATTAATCCCCCTCAAAATACTCCCCCTCTCATCAAACACACTTATTCCATCATTCCTGTGACTTTCTGTAGCAGTTCTGGAAGTCCTCTTTCGTGAGTGTCTTTATTTGTACTGTCTTGGCTGCCTTGATGTCCTGAATGGATTCAAAACCTTTACTTTTTATGGTCATTTTGACTTCAGGGAAGAGTCAGAAGTCGCACGGTGCCAGACCCAGTGAATAGGTGGGTGAGGACACACAGTAATGTTTTTATTTGACAGAAATTGCCATATACCAGAAGCAATGTGTGACACGGAGCATTGCCATGATGGAGGATGATTTATGGCACACTTTATTTTTTTATTTTTTTAAAGATTTTATTGGGGAATTGGGGGAGGGGAACAGCGTTGGGGAACCAGGGAAGGGGAACAGACAAGTTGCCGTCTTTTTGTTCTTCAGTCTAGTTGTGGAGGACGTTGCTTCACTGGCCCATGTTGGTATTATCATTGCGCTCTTCCCAGGTGAGGCAGATCGGTCACCGGCCTCTGGATGGTCGCTCACGGCGGCTATTGGCAGCTCATGCTGGCTGTCGGCCACTCACTGTAGTCTATGGCAGCCCACTGCAGCAGGGGCTGCAGCCTACACCATCACCGGGGCTTGCAGCCCAGCTCCAGGTGGAGCTGTTGTTAGCTGTAGAGGGCAGTGTCACTGGCCCTCATATGTGGGATCCGAACTGGGGCTGCTGGCGTCCTAAGCCAGCTCTTAACCAATGTGCCACTCGGCCAGCCCTACGGCACACTTTAAAACACACTTCCTATCAACCGTAGGTCACACCCGACTGACTGCACCGAACAAGTTGAAACTTGTTACTAAGGTTCATCACACTGCTTCCGGTATTGAAGATCCCTGCCTTTCTGTTGGATGGCACTCGGCAGCAGCATTCACTGTATTTTGTGATCATGCCTATGTCATGTAGTACACCATCAAACTAATGGAATTTCCTGGCTCCCTGTGGTTACACATTTTGGGTTAAGATCCACAGAATTACTGATTTTGCTGGGACAGTGTGTCATAATCATTTCCCTTCAACTATCACCCCCACGTTTCTGAAGGTGCAAAGAAGGACTAACATAGCTGTTTAATGCTCAGACTCCTGACACATGAACACACGAAGATTCTAGAGGGGTTTACACGATCCCTGTCTCCTAGGAGCTGTCACAGTGCCTTGTCTCCAGCAGGTCATCAGCAAACGGGGATGGTTGGCTCTATCAATTGGCAGCTATGTTGGCTAAACCCCCACCTGTACCCCACACATCTGATGTTCCAGAACTCACTACTCACAGGCCAATGAGCCTTTGCTTCCACTCACATGCTGACATTCCACAGTTGTCAGAGTGCTTTGCTAGGAGAGAGGGGAACCCAGGGAATGGCAAAGCTGGATAAAGAGAAAAATGAACAGTTATGGTCAAAAATGCTAAGTCAGCGAATAAATATTAGCCCTGTGGTTTAAAATGAAACATTATTTGTTTAAAAGTCTCCTGTGACAAGCACATGGAAAATAGACTAGGAATGGGGAATTTGAAAGGATTGCAAGACAAATCCCAGTAGAACCAGGCGTGCAAATGGAGAGATAAATGAAGAGGAGGACTTGACAAAGTTCAGTCAGCACAAAGGAATGAATGGTGAGAAAAAATGAGACAAGGATGTCCTTGAATTAAAATAAATTTCACAAAAGACTAAGTCGTAATGGCGGTGTTTTCCTTGCTCTGTGACTCAGAGGGAAACACACTTTCTCATATGTCACTTACTCTCCAGTGTATGGGGGAGAGGGAGAGAAGAGGCAGAGGAGGAGCAGAATAAACTTCAAAGGAGGTGCCATGCATTCAGCTCGTCTCTTTGCACGTTGCCTCATTTAATCCTCAGCCCAAACCCATGAGCTCACTATTTTGTAGTCGGCACTGAAGTAAATTGATATTAAATTGCACAAATTGAAATTGTACAATTTGATGAGGCTGATAAAACCACATAACCCCAATCGAGTGAATGAAATAACCATCGTCCACAAAAATTCCTTGTGTCCCTTGGTGAACCCCTGCTTGCCTCTTCTGACAACAGTTCCGCCATCCCCACGCAACCTCATCTTCTTTCTCCATCATAGATTGGTTTGTAGTTTTTCAGAATTTCACATAAATGGAATCAGCTTAGATTTTGGGGGATTGGCTATTGTAATCAGCATAAATGCTTTGAGAGTTACCCCTGTTACCGCATGCATTCGTTTTTTTATTGTTGAGATTAAATAGTATTTGGCTGTGTGGGTGCAGCACGATTTGTTTGTTTGTTCACGTTTTGATGGGCATTTGGATTGTTTCCCGTTTAGGGCTGTTACAAATAAGCTCTGTGGCTGTTTGTGTGCAGTCTTTCTGTGACCATATGCTTCCCTTTCTCTTGGGTGAATGCCTAGGAGTCGCATTGGTGGGTCATATGGTTGGTGCATATTTACATTGTTACAAAACTCGCAAAATGTTTCCCAAAGTGCTTCTTTCATGTTTCTCTAATCAGCAATGTAGGGAGAGGCGTGATTGCCGCACATTCTCCCCCACTTGCTGTTGTCAGCCGTCTTTGTTTTTGCTCCTAGCCAGTGTGCGGTGGTATCTCCCTGTGGTCTTTATTCACTTCTCCTTGATGACTTAAGATGTTCAGTATCTTTTCATGTGCTTGTTGGCCATTTGCACGTCTTCTTTGGTGAAGTGTTGGCTTGAATATTTCGCTCCTTTTTAATTGAGCTGTTGGATTTTTTTTCCTTATTAAGTTATGAGTTCTTTCTATTTTTTTTTTTTTTTTGAGGGCAGTGTCACTGGCCCTCATATGTGGGACTCGAACCGGGGCTGCTGGCTTCCCAAGCCAGCGCTTAACCACCGCGCCACTCGACCGGCCCTCTTTCTATTTTTTAAGTGAAAGATTTTTGTTAGATGTAGGTTTTGCAAAGACTTGAATAACTTTTTCATTTTTGTAACTGTATCTTTGAAGAATAAAAATATTTTTATTTTTAATAAATCCAATTCATTGGGGTTTTTTTTCTCTTATAGTTTGGACTTCTGTGTTACATCTAATAAATCTTATCCAAATCCATAGTCACTAAGATATTCTTTCAGTTTTTCTTCAAGAAACTTTATAGTTTGAACTGTTACATTTAGATCTAAAATCCATTTTGAGTTTTATTTCTAGACAAAGGATTGGGAAAGGGGCAACCTTGCCAGACTAAAACCTTTTAGACAATGAACACTCCCCTGCAGACACACATTCTAGAAAAAGATGAGGCCCTCCACTACCCTCACCAGCAGATACAGAATAAAGAGTCTAGAATTTCACATTTCATTTCAACTCCCCTCCCTCCAACAGGGTGGTGTCAGGAATGGCCCAGGGGGGTTCCCCGGCATTATTTGCTTATTGGGGTAAATGCCAGTAAGTAAAGCTTTATATATGGAGTTGATAGGCTTATATTATATAGTTAATATCAAAGAAACCACACTTGTTTTCGCAGTTGTGGCTTTTCATTTTAATTCTAGATCATTCTTAACTTGTATACATGCTTCTGACTTTACTCAGTTTATAATTGCCAAAAAGTAAAATAAAACTGTAATCCTATATTGAAATAAAATATACATAGATTGCTGAGAAAGAGAGAGAGAGAGAGAGAGAGAGAGAGAGAGAGAGAGAGAGAGAGAGAGAGAGGCTCTCAGCTCCCAGCTCACCACCTCCCTGACCCACTGATTTAGAAGAACCCCTTTGTAAATTACCTTGAGAAGCACTGAGCTAGCTGCCTGCTTGTTCTGTTGTGTCCATTCGTACTGCCCCCATCATTTGACCGGATGGTGAATGAGATGTGGTTGGTATGTTAAAGCATGAATGAAAATCATTTTGAACAGCAGATCCTGAAAAAAGAAAAGGAGATGGTTTAAAATTTTACATTTTTGGATAGCTGTGAATACCACCTGGGGTGTGGGTGGGATGCCCTCAAGACAGGCTCTGCATCACCACACTCCTGCCTGCCAGGGAGGCTAAGAATAGCACAGTGGGGGCCGAGCTGCAGTGGCTATGCTGGTCCCTGCACCTGGAGGACAGGACTCGGGGACCATGGGGCTGCCAGGTCTCGTCCCCCCAGGACTGGCGGGTGCCGGGCAGGACATCCTTAGCCCTCTGGGCCCCTGGAGCCTGAGGCCCTCTGGGCTCTTCACATCCTGGCATTTACAAGCCTAATGGGTTGCTCATTTGAGAATATACTGGATGTATGGATCTCTACATTCTTCTGAAAAGACAATGCTTGCAGACAAAAGCAGCCACAGCCTGACTTCTGAGAAGCGCTAAGGAGAACTCAGACAGACACAGGGCTCTCCAGAAGGGCAGGGGGTTTTAAATGTCGTAGAGGGAGAGAGTAAAGCCCAAGAAGTGATCATCCTGCCCCATCTTTTAGGAAGCATGTGAATGTGGGGGGCAGGCTTCATTCGGGATTGCTTGGGGTTTTGTATAATTTCTGGAAGAAGGGCTGTTTCCAAGAGCACCCCCCGAATAGCCGAGACAGAGATGCGTGTGTGTGCATACATCTGCGTATGTGTGGCGCATGGGTGTACATGTACATATGTGTGTGCATGTGTGGGGTGTGTGTGTGTACATGGAAGTATATGTGTGTGCCTGTGCATCTCTGTGTGTGTGTAGATGTACGTGTGTGTGCACATGCACACTCAGACTGGAAAACTGGAACAGAGGATTCCAGGCTTCCCTCGAGCTCCCAATTCAATGGCTCTGGACACCGTTTTCATATTAGTGACTCCAGACTGAGAGACTGAATGTACAAAGGGGCAGTGACCAGACCGTATATAAAAATAGAACCGCAGCCTCAGCAGCCTGACTCTCCAGCCCCTTTGTCTACAATACCAGCCCAGGATGCCAGCCTGCGCTCCGCCAGCCTTGCCAGAAGCCAGGTTGCTATTTCTGGTCACCATGACAATCCAGGAAGCGAGACAATAATTTCTGTAGCAATCAGCTAAGGTCGCCAGGGTTTGATTTCAACCACTGACAGCTTCCCCAGTTTTACTCCCCTTCCAATTTAGAGCCACCAGAAAAAAACAAATATGCACCCTACCCTATCACATAGGGTACCTCAATCAGGGCCCCCCTGAAGTCCCTCTTTTTTCTGTGTTAAAGCATTCCCACCCCACCCGCCCTGGAGTCCCTGCCAAACTCAAGTCACAGTGGCTCTAGCTATCTCAGCACAACGGGTCTTTGCTTTTCTCATTTGGTTGGTCTTTTATTTTCACAAAGCTGAAGTCTGGGCCAGCCATCACTTGGTGTTCTGGCCCACCCCCAGACGTCCGTCCTTGGCACGTCCATGGTGGCCGGCGTGCAAGGTGAGAGGACCTTCTCACCGCAGTTGCTTAGAGCACTCGCATCTACTTTCCAGTGTCCCTTGGCACAACCTGTTGGGGTGTGTGGTTCGAAACCACCTACTTCCCTTATTGATTTCACACTGTTGTCAGAGTGCGGGCCCTTCTCGGCGCAAAGTCCAGGGCCTTGGCAACACGAGCAAAGAATTGAACAAGATACTGGAGTAAAGCAATGAAAAAGCAGTTTATTAGAAGAGACAGTACATTTCAAAGAAGTAGAAGTAGGCCCAAGCAGTAGAGAATGGCTCAAGGGCTCATTATTAGAAGAGAAATTACATTCCTAAGAGTTTGGAGTGGGCCAAGCACAAAGGCAAGGCTCAAAAGGCTCGAAAAAGGGAAGAAGGGGATCACAAATAGCAGGGCTGACTTCCCAGGACCTGGGGTTTTTATCCCCTTTCTCTAGAATGGGCCCGTTCCCCTCTGGGCCTGGGACCACTTGATTGGCACCTGTGATTGACAAGAGGTACTGAGTAGGTGCGAGTGACTGGTCTGATCTATTTGGGTATTTTGTGCCCATTTGTTCCCCCCCCCCGCAGGGGTAGGTAATTACAATACAAAGGGGAGTTTTGGGTGGAGAGGGGAGGTCACCAGGGCTGTCACATTCTGTAGGACATGCAGGAATGCAGAGACCCAGTGCCTGCCTCTAACTGCCTGCCTTGTTTTCCCCTTGAGACAGTGATCCCCATAAAATCTCTATGGGAAGCTGAGGGACAGAGGTCTCTTCTGTATCTGCTTCCTGCTGGGCAGGGGCGTAGAGCTGTCCTTGCCTATTGGGGGCGTTCACGGAACTCTCACCCTAGCTGATCTCAGATGGGAGGAAGGGGTCTCAAGCTCCGCCTGGAAGACCACGCTGCCTTCTTTGGTTGTGACTGGCAATCTTCCTGGGGTATCATCTGAATGAGGAAACATAAATTTTAATTAATAAATCAGTTAGCTCTTATGAAACCTATGGCCATTCAGCCTGTCACTCAGGTGGCGTCAGTTGTCTGGTCCCAGAATGGGTTTGGCATTTAGCTTCCTGGCCTGGGGGACATTAGGAAGTCACAGGCTTTCAAATAGTTATCTGAAGCACGGGTAGGAGACTTCTATTGTTTAGGATTCAGAAACTGATTTACAAAGCAATTAAGAAGCAGGGGGATCTTTAGTTTAGGATTCACAAACTGGTTAGAACAGTAATCAAAGCTAAGAAACTAAGGATCTAGGGAGGAGACTTAACATTTCTACACTTAACATTTCTATAGCAAAGAAAACTTAAAAGCTTTTCAGTGAGGCGGTGGGCTACTCGGTTGGCCCATAACAACATGAAGGATATAATTCCAATGAGGATGTAAAAGGCCTCAAAGAGCTGCTTGTTCATCAGCATTTATTTAGAGCGTCTAGTTGTACGCCAGGCTCAGGAATGAGTGACACTGGGCTGTCCCATCACCTTCTCTCAGGTATTCAGGTGCAAGAGGCTGCAGGCATGTGTGATACCCCAGCCTCCAGCTGCATGGCCAGGAGGCATGGGGGAGTCTGGGGCAGTCACTGCAGGCTTCTCCAAGGCAGGGACATTTGTGTGAGCTCTCAGAGGATGCATGGAGACATGCCAGGTGGGGAAAAAAGGGTTGGCGTGTGAGGAATGAAATCTGGCATTCATAAAACCGGTTTCCTTCTTAGTTTGTCTTGTCTTTAAATAAGATCACAAAGAAATACTCCAGACTTGGTGGGCCCAGGAGATGGGAAAGATCTGAGGTCTGGGGCAGCCCAGGACAGAGGACCTTTCTCTGCCCACACAGACCTTCCTCTGGTGACCCCCCCCAGATGGAAAGGTGCTGCTGGGTTGGGGGATTCCAGGAGTTTTGCACCCCGCCCTGGGCGAAGAGACTTAATAAGAGGTGGGGACAACAGACAATGGGCTTCCTGGGCTTTTCCCAGGTGTGGGCAGGTAAGGCACTTTGAAACACTGAGCTTTGAAACACTGAGGAAACTGATTGAAGCTGCAGGGTGAGACCCAGGGTCGGAAGGAGGGACATGTGGAATAATGGCGACAGCAGGCCAGCAGAGACCCACCTCCTGAGACCTCAAACACTGCCCACATATGGTCAGGGGCAGCCCTTTCAGATCCTTTAGTTCTTGGGCCCTACAAGCATGGGTGCCTCCTTCAGGATTTTATCCTCTATTTTTCCTGGATTTTATTTCCATTACAAGGAAATTGGAACCTCCTAATTTCTCTGGGCAGTTTGGCTTTTAGTCAGGGCAGCCATCAAGGGCCTAGAAGAGCGGAGCAGACAGAAAGGGTTGTCATTCCTCAGAGACACCTGTGTCCTGGGCCGCCAGCCAAGGATAAGGAGGCCCTACCCGTTGCCTCCAGTTCCTGGGTAGATGCCCTTGAATTGCAGCTAAAGTTTCACATTTATTCATCCATCAATTCGTTCAAGAGATACTTTGCTCATCTGTCATTTTGTATCAATTTCAACAACATTCATTGAGCGCCTACTGTGTGCCCAATACTATGTGCTAAAACCCTGGGCATGACAGTGACACACATGATTGTTCCAATGAGTGATTTATGAGTAAGACCCATGTTTTATTACCATTAGATTAGTGGCTGTCAATAGCAATGGTGGGAGGAGATTGCTGTGCAAATCCAGATGAGGTCTCTCCATCGCCTTGCCCTCCAGGTGAGACTGTCTGCTGCTATTGCCTATGGAAATGTGTCCAAGCAGTCTGGAGCAGAAAAAGAGTTGAAAAGCTGTGATTTAGGTGCCAAGGCCAAGAAAATGGATCGTCTACCAGGAACATAAGGACCAGAACCGGGTCCAGTGGTGTGTTACCCGGGGCTGGGCAGTATTTCCCAAAGTCCCGGAAAACATGGGTCTTTCCAAGGACTGATATGTGAATGGTGGGCATGAGGTTTAGTCACCAGAGGGTCACTTCTGTCCAGGGAGGTCAAGGACAGCCTCACAAAGGAGCAGAGTGAGCAGGTGCCCAAGGAAGGCAGCTTGAAGAAGACCCCGGACCCGGACTCAGGACTGGGGCCATGTCTGACCTCCCCAAGACTGGCCCACACGGGTGCTGCTTCTGTGTCCTCGGGGCTCAGCCTCCTGGGCTCTCCATGAGGAGCTGGAGGGAGTTATGGAGGAAGGTTAAGTCCTTCCAGTGCCACGAGCCTGTGATTCCAGCTGCCTGGCTCCCCACAACCCTACACCCCTCTGCTGTTGCTGCAGTGCTCCCCTGAATCGTGAGGGTGGTGTCCCCACTTTCCTGGCTGAGTCCAGCCTCTGCCACGGATGTAGACACCGTCCCTCTCCCCAGCTCATCTCCTTGGTCGCCATCAGCAGTTTGGTCTTCCTGTTCTTTCCTGTCTTCTCTTCGTGGGCTGGGCAGGCGGTGGAAAGCCAGCTCTGAAGAAAGAACTGGAATGGCAGAGAGCGAGCATCTTCCCACCCACCGGCCATCACTGGAAGCCTCTCTCTGAATCGTTGCAGATTTCCTCCCAGCTGGAGCTGGGGGTGCTGCCAGGGGCAGTGGCAGGCTCTGCGAGGCACACAGGACACCAGAAACACGGCGAGCCCGCCCTCAGGAGCAGCGCCAGCTGGGAGGCTGCCCGGCCTGCAGAAAAGGCTCCGTCCAACCGCCCTGCCGAGCTCGCTGTGTCTGGACGACACAGAGGCCTGTGCTGTCGCCACCCACGCGTCTTAGACGTACATGGGACTCACACACGTGCACACAGCATGCTCTCCAGTGTGTGTGCAGCATACACAGTACAGAGGTTATGAGCAAGGAAACCTACTGGACCCAAGGTCCTTTTATGTCACCGGACATATTTTTTATATAAGAAAAAAACCTTCAGAGCTACAGTCCTCAGGCACCGGGGAGGATTTCACTGGCCTCCATCAGAAAACCTGTGCTTGTGAGTCACCCCCGTGGGGGTGTGGGTCCTGACTGACCCCGCCTCTGCCCCTCCCACCGTCTGGATGTGGCTGCTGCTTCTGTCCTCGGCCGTAGAGATTATGCTCAGCTAGTCCTCACGGCATTCTCTGATGGCGGCTCCAGCCATCGTTTGGTGTGATTGGGATGACCAACCTGCTCTGCCTTCTTGACCCAGCCTCACATCTCTGTTCTTGGCCAAAAGCTTGGGAGGTGCTTCTTTGCACACACAGAAGACAATGGCTGCCACAGGTGTCAGCTGCCGAGGGCCGGGCTCCTTTACGTGGCAGGTGAGGGCTAACACCCCAGTGAGGGGAGACAGCGCACCTGTGGCTGGGACGGAAGGGTTAGGGTATGTAGGTTCCAGGAAAGTGTTTTTTTTTTTTTTTTTGAGGGCAGTGTCACTGACCCTCATATGTGGGATCCGAACCGGGGCCGCTGGCATCCCAAGCCAGCGCTTAACCACCATGCCACTCGGCTGGCCCTAGAGCAGATGAGTGAAGGGGAAAGGTCAAGTGCTGAGCCCTGAGGGCGCCTGGCAGACGCCTCGAGTCTGGGTTCGCATCCAAGTTCACAGGGGAAACGCACCATCCATCGGTGTCCTCATTTCCACACGCCCGTCATTCGTCGCCTGCTTTGCTGTCATTATCTTGCAAAACGGGCTTCACCCACTTTAATTGACTCCAGCGAATGTTTTTGAGAGTGACTCTTTGTCAGGGGACCTAAAGATCAGGAGGAAAGGCACAGGGCCTTGGTTTCATGGCATGTGGTGCCCCCAGACACAGCCCACGGGAGTCAGTGTGCTGTGTCCCAGACACGCCCAGCATCCTTCCTCTTCCCTCCTGATGTCCGCTGCCTCCTGCTCCTTCCAGCCTGGCCATTCCCTAGGACTCACCCAGCCATCTCCATCCCACTAGGAAAAGATTTCCCTGGCACCCCTTGTCACCCGCCCTTCCCCTGCACTCCCTACTCACTTGCTCTCTATACCACCCACTTGTCCTCGGCAAGAACACGCGTAGCTGGAGCTTGGGGACTCCATCCTATCTCTGGATTCTCCAGCTGCCGGTTAGACAAGTCCCAAAGGATGACACTTGTTATTACACTCTTCAGCCGTTAAAGCTCCTGACAGTCATAGATTTACTGTTTTTGGCGATGGGTGGGGAGCAGGCTGGTAAATGGCTGGGCTGTGTTGGCAAGGCCTCCTCAGTGTGAGGACAAGGGAGACAGCTTTCCAGGCCATTGGAAACTCAGCCAGGAGGGGGTGGGAGCAAAGACTGAGTGACACAGTCCCAATTGCATTTATTTCTGTGGTTCAGACTCTGGATGAGGCACCAGCTCTGTGCCTCAAAGGTTCCTGCCTTCGAGCGGCGTGGGCAGGGGTGGCTGTGGCTCTCAGGGTGCCCTTCCCGAGGACACCCTGCCCAGACTGGAGCTGGGAACCCCGAGCTCTTACGTGGCTTCATACGCAGAGAAAGTTCCTCTTGATTTGAATACCATCTTGAAGTTTGTTGTCTCAGCCACTTGACTTGGATAGTTGGATAGTAGGAAGGTCTCCATCTCTGCCTGGGAAGAGGCCAGACAGGAAGAAAAACTTGGATCTCAGGCCCAGAAGGGAATCTGGAGCTGAGCTTGGCATTCCAGGAAGAGGGCCTGGCCAGCTGGAGGGACCATGCCGGGTGCGGAGTGAGTGGCATTAAGCGTCCAGCATCAGATGCAGCTGGGCTCAGGGGCTAGGGGTGCGACTCAGCTGGCAGCTGAGACAGCTGAGCTCAGTTTTGGGGTCAGGAGGGATACACCCTGCCTGGTGCATGCATGGGGAGTTTACTTTCAGCAGAAGCAGACTTTGTTTCACCCACCCCACGTCACTCAGTGTCACAACAGTGGAGGTTGCCCCTCTGTGGCCTTGTTCCAGCTCTGTGCAACCCACCAGGGCCTCTGGGTTACGGGTCTTCTCTGCAGCCTCAGCCTGGTGGCTGATGACAGGAAGGGCTGCCTGCTTCCATCTGAAGGCGGCGGTGACTCTGGGAGGCACCTGCACAGCGGGATGGTGGCTTTGAGCCCCCACGTAGCGCCCACTAGAGGCTCAGGGGTGTATTGCAGGCTCATGCCATTGACCACCTTTTCTGTCTGTTTGAGTTACTAAGCAGTGGGGCAAGTTCTTCGGGAGCAGGGATGGAGCCGACTGCTACTTCTTAACTGAGATAGTTTAGAGACGCAGGCCTCCCTGACCTGTACCTTATTTGGTGTGTCAGAGGGCTTTCTGGCACCACCGGTTGCATTGTTCGGTGTTTCCTCACTGAGCAGCAGTCTGTCATCTGTCTCCGGCCACTGCTCATGTCATCGTCCGTGGGCTGCATGGTGACACTACTGCGCACAGCTGAGAATGTGAAAATGAAAGGGGGGGACCATGCAAGTGTAGGCAAGGATGCGGGGCGCTGGGACCCTCTGCCTGGCGGGCGTGTGACAGGTACGGCCACCCGGGAAAGCCGTCATCAGTCTCCTAGGAACCTGAATACACACCTGTTGGGATCTAGCCGGTCCACCCAGGAGAGAGGGAAGGAAGCGAGTGTCCACCACTGCACTTTTGTAATCGCTGATAAGGAAAGCTTGCAAACGTCCATGAGGGGGTGAGGGGAGACGCTCTCGTCTGTCCCCACAACAGACTGCTGCCCGGCCACAAACGGGAAGGAATCACTGATACATGCAAACACGCGGGAGAAAACCTGTCAGAATAATTATGCTGAGTGAGAGAAGCAAGCCAAACATTTAAATGACGGGCTCCGTGGTTTTATGTATACACAATTCTAGAAAAGGCAAATCCATCTGCAGTGACAGGGAACAGAGAGCACTGCTTCCTTGGGGTGGGAAGAGTGGGGGAGGAGGGACAGATGGAGGAAACTTCCAGAAGCCATGATACGTACATTAACTCTCCTGGTTGTGCTGAAGGTGTCACGGGGGCATAGATATGGCAAATCTGTCAGATTGTACACTTTATAAACAACGAAAACCAGAGATGGGTTTCTCAACAGCGTATATTAACACAGTAAAAAAACGCATAGTTTTTGTATGATGGTGGATTGGATGCCAGTTATACCTGAGTGAACTGTTGAAAGAGAGAGCATATCGAATCTGTTGCTATTATGCTTGTTTTCTGCTTTAAACTAAATGTTTTTGTCTTCCTTAGAGCATCTTCCTTAGAGCATAGAGAATTTGCATAAAGCGTGCATTGGTGTCCTGGGGCTCCCTAACCAGGCAGTTTAAACAGCAGAAGGCTGTATCCCCACATCTGGAGGCCGGACTCTGAGGTCGAGGAGTGGGCAGGGCTGGCTTTTCCTGAGGCCTCAGTCCCTGGTGCGTGGACAGCCGCCTCTCCGTCTCTGCATCTCCTTCCCTCCACGTGTGTCTCTTTCTTTTCACCTCCCGTCCTTTACGTAAGGATTCTGTGCATCTCCTTTCTCTGGCTTTCCCTTCGTCCACGCGAATGAAACGCCCTGGAGCCGTTCTTGGAGACCCGCATTCGGAAGGGCTCCGGAGGCCACGGCTCCTTCACCGGAAGGGAAAGTGTGCCTCCCGCGGGGTGGGAACTCCAGGATGGAATCTTGGATTTCAAAGCCTGATGATGGAGAAAATGTGGATTTTAGGAGGGAGAGAAGCTTTCTCTCGACGTGGCCCTGCACGGGGGACGTGAGGATGAGACGCTTGTTCCCACCGGGAGGCAGCGTGTGGGAGCAGGGGGCCCCCCAGGGTAGGCGTATCTGGGAGACTTGAGTAATTGGCAGATCTGCCCCAGAGCTTTTCCTTACTGCCACTGTCCCCGTGGTGGCCTTCTTGGCAAGGCTGCGAGAATCGTGGGACCCAGGACTGGCTCAGTCCATCAGCTCTGTGCACAGGATACGCACACGGGATGGTGGGTCCTGGATTCATGTTACCACAGTGATATCGCGATGGCCTGACTCAGCTCAGGGTCAGCCTGGGCCAGTGCCCTCCACTCCTGCAGTTAGCACCTGCCACCAAACTGCTGAGCCTCCCTACTGGCCTTCTTAGTTTTTTTTTGTTTTTTTTTTTGAGGACAGTGTCACTCGCCCTCATATGTGGGACCTGAACCAGGGCCGCTGGCTTCCCAAACCAGCGCTTAACCACCGTGCCACTCGGCCGGCCCTGGCCTTCTTAGTTTTTATATCCATCTACTTTTGTACTTGAATATTCTTTCTTTTTTTTTTTACAAAGATTTTATTGGGGATTGGGGGAAGGGAACAGCGTTGGGGAATCAGGGAAGGGGAACAGACAAGTTGTTGTCCTTTGGTTCTTCAGTCTAGTTGTGGAGGATGTTGCTTCACTGGCCCATGTTGGTATCATCATTGCGCTCTTCCCGGGTGAGGCACATGGGTCATTGGCCTCTGGATGGTCGCTCACCATGGCTATTGGCAGCTCACGCTGGCTGCCAGCCACTCACTGTAGCCTATGGCAGCCCACTGCAGCAGGGGCTGCAGCCATGCTGACCCCGGGGACTCACAGCAGTCCAGCTCCAGGTGGAGCTGTTGTTCACCACCTTAGCTGTAGAGGGCAGTGTCACTGGGCCTCATATGTGGGATCCGAACAGGGGCCGCTGGCATCCCAAGCCAGCTCTTAACCAATGTGCCACTCGGCCGGCCCTCTACTTGAATATTCTTTAAAAAATAAAAAAAGAATTGATGCTACTGTCACAAATGGAAGCTAGCACACTCAAATAAAAGATGTCCATAACACAACAGAAACGGACACATAGATGCAGAGAACAGATTGATGGTCACCAGATGTGTGTGTGTGTGTGTGGGGGGGTTGGGGAGCTGGGTGAGAAAGGTAAACAGGACTAAGAGGGACAAATGGGCACTTAGCAAAACAGTCACAGGATGTATGGTGCAGCACAGGGAATATGGTCAATATTTTTATACCTGTGTATGGTACCACGTGGGGACTAGACTTATCGGAGGATGACTGCATAAATGATATCAATGCCTAACCACTATGCTGTACACCCGAAACTGGTACAGTATTGAATGTCAGCTATAACTGGAAAGTAAATTAACTGAAATAAAGTTGTCTGTGTAGCCCCCGAAAATGTCCCGTGTCCCAGTGGCAGGATACACTGCCCTGTGGG
The DNA here is from genome assembly GCA_033961575.1 of Aselliscus stoliczkanus. Classification (NCBI taxonomy): domain Eukaryota; kingdom Metazoa; phylum Chordata; class Mammalia; order Chiroptera; family Hipposideridae; genus Aselliscus; species Aselliscus stoliczkanus. The sequence goes on from CM066741.1 coordinate 35,315,844, forward strand.
AAGTGGCGCCGGGTAGGTGTCTGGTCCTTCTCTGGGTTTCTGAGCCCTTTATAAAGAGTTGTTTTGAATGAAAAGAGAAATAATTCTGTGGTTTCCCTTCCATGGTGATTGTCCTTTTGGTATCTGCCAGTTGAGAAAAAAATGTAACGAGTGAGTGATGATTAATTCAGAGTGAGTTTCAGGTTCCCCAGTCTGTGAAATGGGGGGAGGGAGTCAAACCCCTACATACTTTGTACTTTTGCACATATTTTTGTGAGGATAAACTTACTGTTTTTGAAAGGAGAAAAAAAAATCCTATTCAATGTAACGTGTCAGAAGAAAACTAGGATTCTGGGGAGACGAAGGGGAGAGCAGATAAAGAAAGGCCAGTGCTGATGGGGACACTGACCAAAAGGGACCTGTGTGACCAGCAGCGCCCGACTCGGATGGCGGTTGGTGGCTGAGGCTGTTCAGCTGGTATCATCACCGGGAGAGCAGCAGGAGGAGTAAAAGGACCATGTGAGTGCGTGTGACGTCGAGACCCAGCTGCTTTGGCCCTGGGGCCTGGCCCACAGAAGGGAGGTCCGTGGAAATAGTTGTGGGTCAGGGGGCTTCTCCCAGGCCTGTCCCTGTTATTAGGGAAACGGGCCAGGGTGCTCAGTGGGTGGGTCCCTTCTCCTCCTCTGTGAAAACCCACCAGGACTGGCCACACTGTGATTGGCAGGAGGGAGAAGGGAACAAAGGTCAGGGACCAGGAGGATGGGGAGGCCCTGCCTGCCAGGGGTGGGGGCTGCTGCTGATGGAAGGGCTCTTCAGCTCCCTCCCTAAAGATCACAGGGGACTTCCATCAGCCCAGGAGCCGTTCCCCTGGGACCTGGACACGGAAGGCTGTCCTGAGGCTGCATGTGCGGTGCTCAGCAGCCCGTGCTGCCCGCTGCTGCTGCCTGGAGGCGCCTGTGGTCCTCTTTCTAGAGGTTTCTGAGAAAGTGGACTGAGACTCCAGGCCTCCCGATGGGAGAGGAGGAGGAGGTTTGTCATGCGCACACACACGCGCACACACACATACACGCGCGCACACACATACACACACGCGCACACACACATACATGCATGCACACATATGCGCACACACACACACACACACACACACACACACACACACACACACACACAGCTTTTTCCCAGGCTTGTCTACAGTGCAGAACTGTCTTCCCCACCAGCACTGCCTTTCAAGAAACAAAATCACAACGAAACACAAGCCAACAGCCTTTCCGGACCCTCCCCGCCTTCTTCAGCCAAGTCCCTCTGCGAAGAGGCTGAATTTCAGAAATGCTGCTACAGTCATTTAACGAGTCATCACATCTGGATAATGACTGGGAGGGGAGTCGTGTCAGCAGCATATTTAGAAATAGGTATGTAGTAGGTATGATCATTTAAAAATGAATACAAATGCATCCTAAACCAAAAGCAGGGAAGGGCTGAGGGAGATGATGGGGCTATTGGGAGCATCCCAGCCACCTCGCTGTTGCTGTGAAGGGTTTATTTTTTGATGAGATCAGCATTTAAATCAGTCGAGTTTGAGTAAAGCGGATTACTCTCCATAGGGTGGTGGGCCTCGCCCAATCAGCTGAAAACCTTAAGAGAAACAAGACTGACTTCCCCTGAGCAAGAAGGAATTCTGTCTCCAACTGCTTAAAATCAATCTCTTTCAATCTCTCACTGCCCCCCTCCCTCCCTCCTACTCTGCTATCTCTAGAGAATTCTGATTTAATATAGCATTCCTGAAGCAAGTGTCAGCATCCTTCCAAGTGTGTTCAGCAGGCAGAGAAGGCGAGATTCTGTCCTAACATCATGAAATGTTTCCTATAAAGAGTAAAGCACAAGGGCCAGCCGAGTGGCGCGGTGGTTAAGCGCTGGCTTGGGAAGCCAGTGGCCCCGGTTCAGTCCCACACGTGAGGGCCAGTAACACTGCCCTCAAAAAAAAAAAGAGTAAAGCACGAGACACAGTATGGTTGGCTATAGTTTAATTCACATGAGCAGTATTAGACCCTGAAAACCTAACAGGAGAAATTTTAAATGTGAGATTGCTCACTCTATCCACTAGCTTCATTTTTTTCTGCCTTCTAAAAAAGGGGGAAAATGTGATCCCATTTTAGCAGCGGAGATTCTGTCTGGTCTGCAGAGACCAAGGTTTGCCAACAGTCAAGGCTTGGAAGCGCTGCACTAGGGCGGGGTTCTCAAACTCATGGCGCCTCCTCCTCCTCCCCTTCTTCTTCCCCTTCCTCCTCCTCCCCTTTCCCCTCCTCCTCCTTCCCTCCTCCTTCCCCTCCTCCCCTTCCTCCTCCCTCAAACAATGGATCCAGGGGTCTGTGGACTCTGGAAAAGTGAGGGAGGGGCAAGAAACTGGTGTGAAAATAGGGCAGATGGATGAGAGTGGCCATGGTGGATGGAGAAGGTCTTGGCCCTTTACCCCACATGGCTCCAAAACTCTGTTATCCAGATAGACGCCACCTCAGACTACAGGCTGGGTGCTTTTCTGTCGGACCTAAACAGCCCTGAAGTAAAGACCTACAGTTTCTCTAATTTGGGGGCACCCTTGAAACAGCTGGGTCTCAGCTCAACCAGCCTAAGAAAACCTGGTGACTTCCAATTAAGTTTTCAGCACTTTATTTATTTATTTTTTTAAGATTTTTTTTTTTTATTGGGGAATCGGGGAAGGGGAACAGACAAGTTGCTGTCCTTTTGTTCTTCAGTCTAGTTGTGGAGGATGTCGCTTCACTGGCTCATGTTGGGATTATCATTGCACTCTTCCCGGGTGAGGCAGATTGGTCGCCAGCCTCTGAACGGCCACTCACGCTGGCTGCCGGCCACTCACTGTAGCCTATGGCAGCCCACTGCAGCAGGGGCTGCAGCCTATACCCTTGCCAGGACTCACAGCAGTCCATCTCCAGGTGGAGCTGTTGTTCACCATCTTAGCTGTAGAGGGCAGTGTGACTGGCCCTCATATGTGGGATCTGAACTGGGGCCCTGCTGCTCAGAGCTGGCGTCTCAAGCCAGCGCTTAACCAATGCGCCACTGGGCCAGCCCCAGGCTTTTTAATCCATACACCTGTAGTCCTTGGGGGAAATGCAAAGACTGATTTTTTTATAGGCAGTCGTGCCCCAGGAATGGGGAGAAGTGGGGCAGTGTCAGAGCGTGGACCATGGCAGCTCTGTGAGGGGGCTTCTTGAAGTGTCCATTCCCTCGGTGGCTCATCAAGGTTTGTAATTGCTCCAATGAGCTAGAGATTCCTTTTCTCTTTTATATATATTTTTTATTGTGCTAAAATACACATAACATAAAATTTATCATTTTAACCATTTTTCAAATTCACGATTCAGTAACATTAAGCACATTCACATTGTTGTGCAATCACCACCACCGTCCACACATGAAAGTTTTTCATCTTCTCAAACTGCCCATGTCTCCCAGGCAGAGGCCCGTGCGCCCGAGGCTCCGAAAGGCCAGGACTGAAAGCGTCCTAGTTTGGGGTAAGCAGAGGTTTATCGATGGAAGATTGGGAGACCTAGTGGGGCCTCAGATCCATCCTGCTCGGGACCAGGCCCAGGGGTGTAAGGGTTTAGGGGAACAGGCGTGTGGACGTGCTGGCGGGCGAGTTTTAACTGGACAACCTGCGAGTCTGGCCGTGTATGGTCAAAGGGCGTCACCACTGATCCTCCTGCACCGCGGACCCTCCGCTTCGCACAGGTTCCGGTTCCGGTGTTCCAGTTCCGGTCGTGTCCGCGCCTTTGGTTCCGTGTGTGTAGAGGTTGGGGAGGCGAGACTTTGGTTCCGGGCGCAGCTGGAGGTCGCAGTTCCTCCTGTGGCAGCTTTGGCTCCCTGACTCGTGGCCCTGGTCTGCTTTCCCCGAAAAGCAACCCAGCACCTTGTCAAACAGGATGGGACCATTTTGAGCTGGTTCCATGGTTTTAAGAAGATGCCCAGGACCCAGTGGCAATGCTTACAAATCTGCAGGCCATTACAGGAGAAGATACAGCATACTGCACGTTGCAGTAAGGTAGGACATGTGTCACTGACAACGGTGGTCTCCCAGCGGGGCTTTCAGGGGCCCCAGCATTCAGGCGCCTGAACTTGCTCTGAAAAGGCTGCGGCCGGTGCACCTTCTCCCTCTGACCCGGAAACATATAGCTGGAGAGGCAAGCCCTAGGCAGGCTAGGAAAGATGCAGGGCCAAGATGGTGTCAATGAACAATTAGTATCCCTACGTTAGTGTGGGAATTAGTGTTCTTGGAGCCTTTCTGGGGTCAGGGAGTGGGCCTTTCTTGGCGCAGAGTCCAGGTCCTTGTCAACTCGAGCCAAGAATTGAACGAGATACCAGAGTAAAGCAGTAAAAGGTAGTTTATTAGAAGATAGAACTTATTTCAAGAATTTTGGAGAATATGGAACGGGCCACGCACAAAGGCGAGGCCCAAGGGCTCAAAAAGGAAGGCAGGGGTCAAACGGTTACAAAGAGCGGTGATAAGCGATCAAAAGGAAAAGAAGAGCTCCTGCAGCAGCCTCAGACTTCCCAGGACTTGGAGTTTTTATCTGTTGCCCTCTAGGCGTGGGTCTACTTGATTGGCACCCGTAATTGACAAGAGGCTATTAACCTCATCTGCGCATGTTCCTTCTCAGAGTTCAGTCTGTTATAATGATATTAATAAACCTCCGGCCATATGTATGATATTATAATAATAGTATACTAAGGCCCAGGTGAAACAAAGGTCATTATGGCCTTTACTGTGCAGGTGTGAGTGACTGGTCTAATCCAGTCTGCTATTTTGTACCCATTTGTTGTACAGGTAGATAGTTACAATGAATGGAAGTTTTGGGTGCAGAGGGGAGGTCACTCGGGCAGTCACATTCTGTGGGATGCGAAGGAATGCAGAGACCCAATGCCTGCCTCTAACTGCCTGCCTAGTTTTCCCCTTGAGAGACGTGAACCCCTTAAAATCTCTGGGAAGCTGAGGGACAGGAGGTCTCTTCTTCTGTATCTGCTTCCTGCTGGGCAGGGGCTTAGAGCTGTCCCTGCCTATTAGGGGGGTCACAGAACTCTCACCCTAGCTGATCTCAGATGAGAGGAAGGGGTCCCGAGCTCTGCCTGGAAGACTGCGCTGGCTTGGTTTTGACTGGCAATCTTGCTGGGGTGTCCCCTGTATCCCCAAGGCCCCTAAATGAGAAATAAATAGATTTTAATTAATAAATCTGTTAGCTCTCATGAAACCTGTGGCCATTCAGCCCATCACTCAGGTGGCGTCAGTTGTCTGGGCCCAGAATGGGTTTGGCATTTAGCTTACTGGCCTGGGGGATATTAGGAAGTCACAGGGTTTCAAGTAATCTGAAGCAGGGATAGGAGACTTCTATGAACAATCTACTGTTTAGCATTCAGAAACTGATTAGAAGAGTAGGAATTAAAGAACTAAGAAACTAGGGAGGAGACAAGATTTCTATGGGAAGGAGAATGTAAAAGTTTCTCAGTGGTGGTGGGGTGCTGTTCAGTTGGCTGGTAACATTTCCTCAACCAAAACACTGTGGTGTGAGTTAAAACCCACATACCAGGCTACGCTTAATCCCGGCTCTACCACTTACTGCTCTGTGACCTCAGCTTGTTAGTAACCATGTCTGGGACTCAGTTTTTCCCAGTCTGTAAAATGTGTAAAATGAGAATAAATCTCACGGGTCTTTGTGAGGGATATGGGGTCCATCTATAGAAATCACTCAGATGATTGGTTCAAATGAGCATACTCATGGATATTGCCTCATTTCCTTTTAAATGTGCGAGTTGTCACATTAAATGAATGACCTAATGGCCCTAGTGGAAGGACTTGGATCCTTGTCCCCTCCCCCCTGTTGGCTGACTCCAAAGCTTAGAGATGTAGAGAGATGAAAAATGTACGTGAAATGCATTTAGATATGGGAATGCAGTATGTTGCCTCTCACACCTCACTAAGACCCCAATTGTTCTACAGACAAAAAATTGCGCCTCTGTTTCAAGAGAACCAAATTAATAGCACCTCCATTTTAAACAATTCAATTAAAGCCACACTCCAGAGCACTCACTGTCCTTTGTGTGTGTTGGGGTTGCGGACAATTTGTAAAGGCAGTCCCTGGGGTTACTTATGTGCACCCCCCGCCCCCATCACTTTCCTGGAATAGACTTAATACTTTGCTGTGCTTCATAAGTTAAGGATGTAAGGAGATGCTTTTGTAAAAGGCGATTACAGTGTCTGTAACATTATATATACAGGAAAACATGGGTGTCTTCAGGACTGCAGCCGTATTTAAAGAGATCACTCTGTCACCCCGGTTGGGGTCTCTCTTATTCCTCCACCTGGCCAGGTTTGGGAATCCCTGTCAAAGGGAGGAGCGAGGGGACCACCAGAAGCAGGGGCTGGTCACCCTGATTCCTTTGCAGGATCACTAGCAGGAAGCTGCACACAGCAGCTGACCCACGTGGCCAGACGAAAATAGCTCAGAGCCTCGCACTCGGGGAAGTACCATTTTTCATCCAGGGCTTACAAGAGGCCTTTGGCGTGCACTGTGCAAGCACAGGGGATTGTAAACACCAGGGGCTGTGCTTTATTCTCATGTGCACACTGGAGAACACCTGGCTTTTCTTTTAACAGCTCTGCCTTCTGATGCAATCTGGGGTGTGCAACTGGGGGATGCCGGGCTGTCCATAGGGCTCAGGGAGGGATTTAAGGCTGCAATGACCTCTCCCCCAAGCCCCAGAAGGTGACTGGGCTCCTTGTACAGAGGCGTCTCCATCTAGGAGGGTGACGTGTCTTAAAATGCATCACGTGGGTGCCTTGTAAGGGATAACTATGCAGCTGCATTTTTATGTGTAGCCAAGAGTCACATTCCTTTTTCACACAGCGGAATGTAACATTACATTTCCTTTTTTTTTTTTTTTTTTTAATGTATGTTATCTTCAGCAGTTCAATTGCTTGGTTCGCTCCCAGGGAATGAATCAATAAGAAAAGGCCAAAAAAGGGAGTTCGGGATAATCTCTAAAAACATTTGTGTTTGCAAGATACACCCCACATGGAACCTTTTATCTGCTTATAAACACTGATCAAATCGCATCTGTTAAAGCTGCGTTTTCAGGGAGCTGGTGGAATCTGTGCTTGTATTTCTTAAAAGAGGTAAAAACCTGAGGAACATCTCTGCTTCCTGGGGTGGCATGGTGCTGACTTCCAAAATCAAGTATCAAAATGATGTTTGTTAATTATGAAAATCATCCTCAATTAACTGTGAGAAATACTGTCTTGCCTATCAAATAATGTTTCTGTCCCTCTCTCTCCATCTGTCTATTTCTTTGTTGTTGTTGTTGTTTTTGTTTTTTTTTTTTAGTTTTTTTTTGAGGGCAGTGTCACTGGCCCTCATAAGTGGGACCTGAACCAGGGCCGCTGGCTTCCCAAGCCAGCGCTTAACCGCCGCGCCCCTCGGCCGGCCCCTCCATCTGTCTATTTCTCTGTCTCTCTTTTTCCTGGGATTTTTGAGAAGGAAACTTCCCCCTACCCCTCAGTGGGAAGGGGGAGGGGGGAAAATGAATAACAAGCAAGTAAAAAGTGGACAAGATAACATCACAAGGTGATAACTGCTGCAAATGAAATGAAGTGTGTGTGTGGCAGGCAGAGGACGTCTGCTTGGGGATCTGGGAAACCACTTGGCAGAGGCTGGGTGCCCCACTGGAGCTATCCTGAGAAGATGGTCCAAACATTCCAGCCACGACCTCCAGCTGGCACCTCGGGCATGGGACCCAGCCCTTTCTTCTGAGAGGAGTGGGTGCTAACAATAGACCAACCCTCCTCCGCATCTTCATGGCCCACGTGTTTCCGCTTCATGGCCCACGACTCACTGCAGAGATCAGAGATTTATGGCCATCTGGTTCGACAAGTTAGAACTTCTGACTCAGCGTGGACCTGCTTGGTGTCAGGCTTATTTTGTGAGCAGATAAATTCTGAGGCTGTCCAAAACTGAAGCAGGAGAGACTTTCTGAACTCAGTCTCATCAACTTATGATTTGAAAATATTTTCATCTAAAATCGTATTCTCCCAGGTGCTCATGACTATTAAAAAAAATTGTGGTAAAATACACATATCATAAAACTTATCATCTTAACCTTAACCTTTTCTTTTTTTCTTTTTAAAAAAAAATTATTTAATTAGTTTCAGGTGTACAACACAGTGCAATAGTTATACATTTTACCCCTCAAAGTGACAACCCCCCACCCCCAATTCGCCACCCACTCCCCCGTCCCATATCATATATATCTATTACTCTTCCTCTGACTCTCTTCCACAGTATAATCCACATCCCGTGACTATCTATATATATTCAATTACAGTTGGTATACAACCTCCATTTCAGGTATACAGTGCAGTGATCAAACCTCTACTCCATGCATGAAATGGTCTCCCCAACAAGACATGTGACCATCTGATGCCCCACAAAATATTCACAACATTATTAATTATATTCCCCGAACTGTCTTTTATATCCCTGTGGCAATATTGTAGTTGTCTATTTATGCTGTCTAATCCCTTCCCCTTCTCCCTCATCCCCACCCCGCTCCCAACTAGCAACCCTGTTTTTCCTCTATATCTATGAGACAGTTTCTGTTTACATTGCTTATTCATTCAGTTTTTCAGATTCCACATATAAGTGAGATCATATGGTATTTGTCTTTCTCTGTCTGACTTATTTCACTTAACATAATAGTCTCTAGGTCCATCCACATCATTGCAAATGGTACGATTTCATTCTTTATAGTGGAGTAATACTTCATTGTATAAATGTACCACAGTTTCTTAATCCAGTCATCTACCGATGGGCATTTCGGTTGTTTCCAAGTCTTGGCTATTGTGAATAGCACTGCAATGAACATAGGTGTGCATATATTTTTTTGAATCAGTGTCGTGGGTTTTTCGGGATAAATACCTAGGAGTGGAATTGCTGGGTCAAAAGGTAGTTCCATTTCCAGATTTTTGAGATACCTCCATACTGACTTCCATAGTGGCTGCACCAATCTGCAATCCCACCAACAGTGCAGCAGGGTCCCCTTTTCCCCACAGCCCCGCCAGCACTTGTTGTTTGTTGATTTGTTGATGATAGCCATTCTGACTGGAGTGAGGTGGTATCTCATTGTGGTTTTTATTTGCATTTCCCTAATGACCAGTGAGGTTGAACATTTTTTCATATGCCTGTTGGCCTTCTGTATGTCCTCTTTAGTGAAATGTCTCTTCATATCTTCTGTCCATTTTCTTATTAGATTGTTTGTTTTTTTGGTGTTGAGTTGCATGAATGTTTTATAAATTTTGGATATTAACCCCTTATCAGATATATTGTTGGTGAATATATTCTCCCATTCAGTAGGCTTCCTTTTTGTTTTATTGATGGTTTCCTTTGTTGTGAAAAAACTTTTAAGTCTGATATAATCCCATATGTTCATTTTTTCTTTTACTTCCCTTGCCCGCAGGGATGTATCAGTAAAAATCTTGCTCCAGGTAATGTCTGCAAATATACTCCCTATATTTTCTTTTAGAAGTTTTATGGTTTCAGGTCTTACGTTTTTTTTTTTTTTTTTTTGAGGGCAGTGTCACTGGCCTTCATATGTGGGACCCGAACCGGGGCCGCTGGCTTCCCAAGCCAGCGCTTAACCACCGTGCCACTTGGCCGGCCTAATTTTAACCTTTTTAAGGGAAGTTTAGTGGCACTAAGTGCATTGCTGTGTGACCATCATCACTGTCCACCCATCCACAGAACGTTTTCATCACTCTGAGCTAAAACTCCATAGGTCTTAACATATAACCGGTTGCCCTGCTCCCCTCCCCGAGCCCGTGGCACCCACCATCCTTTCTGTCTCTGCGACTGTGACATCTTGAGGAGCCTCAATTAAGTGGGATCCTACAGTGTTTGTCCTTTCGTGACTGGCTAATTACACTCAGCATATAGTGTCCTCAAGGTTCATCCATGTTGCAGCCTGTGTCAGAATGTCTTTGATTTTTAATTTTTTAAAAATTTTTAACAAAATTTATTGGTTTTCTATGAGGGCCCCTGGCCGGACTTTGGACTGGCTTCCTGGGCCCATGTGGCTTGTTTCCCAGCTGCAGCTGCTTCTTCAGCTTTTGGACCTATTGGAAAGCCGGGGTGCAGCCTTTTGGTCACCCCAAGGTGGTGGCTTTTCAGTCGCACAGAGAGTGCCCTCAGCCCCTGGGCTCCTAGCGCGTCTTTGCAGCCATTAGAGTTGGTGTTGGGCCTCCCCAGGCGTCCTCTGCCTCTGGTGGCCGCTCACGGGCGGGCAGCACCGCTGGCTCTGTCCTGCCCACGTGTCCGCAGCGCTCCGCACACTCGCCACCCTGACAGTCAAGCCAGCGGCTGGGGCCGCCAGGGACCTGGAGGTGGTCATGGCCTTGTCTGCCAGCTGCTCTGGATTGATTCGCAGCCTCTCCTCCCGGCTGACCGTTCTGAAGCATCTTCACACCTCATCACCCACCTCCTCCATTGCAGGAGTCCCAGGGGGTCTCTGAGCAGCGTGGGGGGCGCGGTGCCTGTTCCTGGCAGGACGGGTGTCGGGGCGACACGTCTGCGGGGGCCGCAGGCTGAGGCCGTGAGGAGCTGACGGAGCCCAGCGCGCCCTCCCTCGCCCGCTGCCCGAGGGACTGGGGCCGTGGCCTGGGGTGCCCGAGCTCTGCGCCCTCAGCATGGTGACTTCTGACTCCAGCGGGCAGCGCCGCCGTCGTCGTCTGCCGACCAGACCGGGTGACATGGGCGCCGCCATGCTGGCTCAGGCTCGACTTATCAAGTGCCGGAATGTCCTTCTCTAAGGCTGGCTGACCTTCCACGCAGGTGCGCCTTGTCCATTCATCCACTCGAGTTGCCTCCCCCTTTTGACTATTGTGGATAATGCTGCTGTGAACATGGGTGTGCGAGTATCTCTTAGAGTTCCTGTTTCAGTCCTTTGGGTCTATACCCAGAAGTGGAATTGCTGGAATGTACATTAATTCTCTGTGTTAACTTTTGAGGACCCGCCTGACTGTTTCCCCTCAGGGGCTGCAGCATTTTACATGCCCACCAGCAGCGCACAGTGTTCCAGTTTCTCCACATCCTCGCCAGGGCTTGCTTTACATTTATTTATCTATTTATTTTTTGGATGATCGCCTTCTTGGTGGGTGGGGAGCCCTATCTCATTGCGGTTTTGATGAGTGATGTTTCGTATGTAACGAGACTTTACATGAGTGATTACAGTGAGCAGAGCTCTCAGAGATTGTACTCAGCTTTGGCAGGCAGATGGAGGCTACGGGGAACCATGGTGATTGGGAGGGAGAAGGGGTGTCTGGGGCAGGACAAGAGGCAGCTGAGTTTTGTGTGGAGGGATAACAGGTTTAAGAAATAATCTAGTCATTGCCCCCAACACACACGTGTGGGAACGCATGCTCAGTCACACCCCACACATCCAAACTGTGGGGCGGAGAGGACAAAAGGAAGGTCTACAGGGACACCCACCACTGAACCGAACACATAGGCTGACAGGCCCGGGCACGTTCAGGCGTGCACCGCGGAGGTCCTAGGACAGGCCTGAGAATGTCCAGCAGGCTGACGCCGGCACCCTGACCGCCGGACGGACGGCCTGACTTTGGAGCCTGCTGTGCAGGCACCGGGTTCCAGTTACGTAAGCCCTTTGGTAAACATACCTTGCACCTGCGGGAGGGGGCATGCATACTTCCATGCGCTCTCCTCCCCCAAAACCTCTATATAATGGTTGCTATTGCTGATTAAAGACGCTGGTTCCTCCTCATGTCTTTTTTGCGTTGGGCATCTCACTGCTGAAACCGCACCCTCAAACCCCCTGGCAACGACACAGGCTCACACCCAGGATGCCGCTGGTGGTTCTGATCCCCCCCGCCCCCACCCCCAGACTGAGCATAGCAGGCAACTCACAGCTGCTTGCAATGTGCACAGAGAGGGCTCTGAACAGGAAGTGGTATGTAATTGCCTTGGATTTGTATCATTTTTTTCCCCCTTCTTTCTCTGTTTAGAGAGACAGAAACGACGACTCATAAGACAAATATCTAAAAATACACTTACAAAGCCTGGTCTCTTGGCAGGAAGGGTCTGATGGGTGTTGATGGCCTGGTGTAGGAGCTGTGGTGTATGTGACCCTGTGTCACAGTATCAGCTTGCATGTCACCCAGCTGTTTCCTGCATTCAGGTGTCTGAAAGGACTCACCAAGAGCATCCCTCCCCCCCCACCCTGGTATTCAGAACATGCTTGTTAGGTCACATATTAAGAACTTTACATGACAGTGGCAACAGGACACGCTGTCTTTGCAAAGTGAAGTTTGTTTATTGCTTGTTATGATTTTGACAGGCAAGGCCCCACGAAGGGACTGGAATTCTTACAAGGCGATATTTACGAAATGCCTGTGTAGAATTGAACGTCGCGGTGAACATCTCACGTGTTCTTGGGGTGAAGTGGGGCCCTGCCCTCCCATGCTGTGGGAATTGGGAGAGAGATGGTGGGGGGCTGTGTGCTTGCCCCCCGCCACCTCCCCCCGCCCCAGGGGTTCCCTGAACTCACACACGTTTACTGGGGAAGCAAAAGTCACCATGTTGAAGAAAACCAGTCATACTGCATTTTCTTAGAAAATGAGATGAAAAAATAAATCTAAACACACTTTTCAAGTGTCACTCTTCTTTAAACTTTTATATACATTAAAGCTCTGATTTTCTTTTTCAATATACTCTACTTAGAACTGTTCAAAAATAAACTTTCTTTTTTGGTACCTTTCGTTTCCTGTGTGAGCCTTGGAAACGTATAAAATACATCTCACTAGAACTCTTCTGTGCAAATAATAAACATAAATAATAGTAACATCTATGTTATAAAAAAGGCGGCCATTTCGAGGGCCGGCAGCGGCAGTCCCGGGAGGAAGGTACTGCTAGCAGTAGTCCGTGGCCTGCTTGCTGAGGCCACACAGGTCCTGGCCCGGCTGCGGGGGGCAGGGCAAGAACTCAGTGTCCTGCTTGTCCCTCTGTAAACTACTTCGGGAGAAGTGCAGGACACTTCCCAGCCCACTGACCAGTGACAGGGGCGAAACCCAGCTGAGCGAGCTGAAGTTGGGCAAGCTGAAGATGGGCGAGACGGGGGCTGGCCTGCTGGGCTTCGTTCTGGAGTCCCCAGGATACCTTTCCAGAACAGCAGAGGACCCCGGGGCCTGAGGGCCCAAGCCGTCCCTCAAAGGCACGTTCACGTCCACCACACTGGGCTCCCCGCTGGCCGCCGGGGAGCAGGCTGGCTGCTGCCGCTGCCATGATGCCTGCAACATGCAGTTCTGGGAGCGGGGCCCAGAGGCACGGGCGCCTCTGTGCTCTGACGGTTCAGTTCTCGGTTCTCCTGGGAGGGGTCCCTGAGTGTCTTTGGGAGTGCTGAGTTTCTTGGGGCACCTCTTGGCCAGCTGGCGTCCCTGCTGAAGCTGGGTGGGGAAAAGGCTCCCCTGCAGAGCTCTGAAAAGCAATCTGGAAAGAGTACATAAAACAGTCAGCTCCGGTCGCAGGTGGCACCTCGGAGATTTCTGAGACTCGCACGGGGCCAACACTGCACTTAGGACGTGGGGGCACCAACCCTGATACCCACCTGGGCAGCAGTGCGGCGACGGGTGCTAGGAGACAAGTCAAGTAAAACACAGGGTCGCCCAGTAATGTGTGCATTGTCCAATAAGCGTTGGATGGAGGATAACACGTCGCACAGGAAGCATTGTAAATCAAAGCCACGGTGAAAAATAAAAGCACACTGAAGCCACAAGCCATCCAGTTGAGCCAGGTCTGAGGGGGAAAGAGAAAGAAAGGGCTATTATTGCAATGAAATGCACTGGTCATTGGTAAGTGCATGTGACGTTCTAAGGGCTTAGTGAAAACAGGTCTTTGGCACAGGTGGCAGGTGGGGCTTGGGGAAACCTTGAGAAGCTGTGGGCCAGCCTGGACACAGGTGGGGGAGATGGACGTCAGGGGTGTGAGGGAAAGGAGCGGGCAACAGGGCAGCATGTGGTGCAGGGGTGGGGAGGGCGGGAAGGAGCCACGTGCTGCCTGGAAATGTGGGGCGTGGGCGTGGCAGCGTCTCTGCCTGGGGCTCAGGGCACCTGGCCGCGGTGGATAGTCACAGCAAGCCGGCTTTGCAGTTCCGTTTGCTCAAAACCTTCTATATTTCATGGGTCTGCATGGAAGTGTGGGGTCCGCAGCCAGGGCACCCTCTGGATCACGCCCACAGCTCTTACCCACGTCTTGGTCTCAATACCCAGGTGCAGCAGGAAGGTGAGCAGCGCGATGGTGGTGATGGGGGTGCCCCAGGTAAACACGTCTGTGTCGGAGTCGTAGTAGGCCTGAAAGACAGCAGTGTCCTGTGTCTGTGGGTCGCTGGATGAAGCAGGCGGGAACGACTGTGCCAGGTGCCAACTCACCAGGTAAGGAATGAAAAAGCAAACCAGGCTCTGGAAGGCAGCGTCGGCCATGTTCACCCAGAAGGTACGGGGCCGGTATTCCTGAGACACAGGCACGTGGTTAGAGGGAGGTGCCCCCTCCCAAGTTCCCAGCAAGCCATGGGGCCATTGGTGCAAGTCAGACACCCCAGATGGACATGCTGACTCAGGACTCTGGGAGCAGGAGGTGGTGACAGAGGGTGGTGACAAGACACTATACACATGCCTGCAGACATGGTGCCAACAGGACTGGCTATGGTGGTTCTATGTCAGCAGAAGACACGTCCCCAGGGTGGCAGAGCGCTTGACATTCAGGGCGTCGCCCCGCCCCCCACCGTCTGAATTCTGCTCCTGCTTTGTCAGGGTTTTGCCTGCCTTTGTTGGTGGGTTCCCTAGAATGTTTCTTAAAAGTGAGACTTAAAATCCAGTCACGGGGGCCAGCCGAGTGGCGCGGCGGTTATACGCTGGCTTGGGAAGCCAGAGGCCCCGGTTCGGGTCCCACCTATGAGGGCCAGTGACACTGCCCTCAAAAAAAAAAAAAAAAATCCAGTCATGGGTGTGCCCTGATGTTAAAAGTGAAAAGCTGGACACCAAGGGCAATGATGAACTTGATACGACTCACGGAGTCATCATTATCTGGGTGACCACTCCTGTACTTGACTTTGTGGGTCCCTGAGCAGCTGGCCCTCTACTGGCCACAAGGAAGGAGGAGCATGGACAGAATTTGAAGGAGCCGGACTGTGGTTACCTAAGTCCACAGGACAAACGGCCCACGTCTTGTTCCCAGGAGAGGAGGTGGGGTACAGTGACAGGGACGTCTGCCTGCCCTCAGTGGTCCCCGCCCAGTGCTGCCTGCTTCGGTGGGAACCCAACGAATGTCAACGGAGTGACCAGGGGAAGTCAACTTGTAAGTCAGCGAATTCTGACCAGGGACGGAGCTCCGGGCTCCATTCCCTTTGCACACAGATGACGGAGAGAGGCGCCCAGAAGGCCGCCTTGAATGGCTGACTGGGAGTAGCTGGCAATTAGCATGTCAATCCATGTGGCGTGTTTACATGTATTTACATCTGTTTGGATTCACTTGTCTTTTCAGTTTCCCTGCGGTTGTGGTTGTATCGTGTCATTAATTCCCATTCAAAATACATCACTTTTTGGGGGTTTGTTTTAGAAGAATCTCTCCTCCGGCAGCAGCTATCCCAGTGACTCTTAGAGGATGAGTGGACGAGCGGGCTTTCTTGGGGCTTCCATAGACTTAGTGGGGGTACAGTTTCCACTTCGTTATACTTGTTTTTTGTTTTTGTTTTTTGTTCAGAGGGCAGTGTCACTGGCCCTCATATGTGGGATCCAAACCAGGGCCGCTGGCTCCCAAGCCAGCTCTTAACCACCACGCCTAGTTATACTTGTTTTTAATCCTACTTGTTAGCTTTGTTGAGTGGAATTGATACACAACACGCCACACATTTAACATTCACCCCTTGATGGGTGTGAACAGGTGTGTATGAGTCACCTTACTCTACTTAGCGCACAGTCAGGTGGACAGAATTCATTGTTTTTCTCCCACGGGGCGGAGCCTAGAATTGAAGGCTTTGTCCCAGGGTGTCCTCTTACAGGGAGGCCCGGGGACTGGCACTTTCCCGAAGGTGAATGGGGTGTGTGTGTGTGTGTAGGGGGCCCACCTCCATGTTCTGGCCGCTCCTGTAGAGCTGAGGCTTGGTCAGCAGCATGTCGGCTGGCACGTCCTTGTCCAGGACCCCAGTCACGAGCTGGGGAAGCGACGAGAAGAGCAGGTTAAAGAAGATCAGATACCACTGGTCAATCATGGCGGACGCGGAGAAGCCACAGTAAAACTGGAACCAGAATAGGAGGCCCACAAACATCTGAAACCAAGAAAGGAAGCGTGGGGACAAGGGACTCCGGGCCGCCCTTGCAGGTTCTCATTGTCAGGGCCTGAGGCTTTGCCGCAGAGTTTGACCATCAAGGCTGAATTTATAGGCAGCGATTTCCTCCAAAGATGGCCCACCCTGCTGCCTTCCGTCTCTCCCTCCCCCGCCTCCTGGGCCTGCCTCACCCCCTGCACATGAAAGCTCCCCCCACACCGGAGGGGGGCACAATCCACAGGGACTGCCCTTGGAGGGATGAGGTCTTGTGCCCGAAGATCGGCAGATCATTAATGGAAAACAAAATAAAGGTCCGGTTGGGTCGAGGGTTGCTCCCATTTCAAGGGGACCAGCTGGGTCACTCCCTGCTTCTTCCCCAGTACCCCTCCTCTGTGACCCTAAACCAAACCTCCCTGTGCTACATGCCAGATCCCGCCTCACTCGTTAGTTGTGTACCCTTTTCATGAGGAATAGCGGGCAACTATTGACTCCCATCCAAGCATGGCGGCAGAGTTGCTGCCTTGGCCGGGCCCTGGGCAGGCGGGTGAGCACAGGCATTACCGCTGGTCCTTACAGCTACCCCTTACAGCTACCCCGGCTTTGCTGCACAGGAAAGTGAGGACCAGGGGGGCTGAGGGGACCCCCTCAAGCCCATGCTAAGGGGAGAAGCTGGGTGGATGTCTTCCCACTATTGCTCAGTCATGGAACACCAGTGGTCTGCATGCATTTCTGTCGGGGCTGCGGCCGTTGAGCAATTGCAGAGTGTTCTTACAGTACTAACTGTGCAGTTCAGTCCAAGCCACCTAACCCTCTGTTCAGGGTCCTTGTCCTTGCTGGACATACCAGTGGTACTTACTACTGTGACGCTTAACAAGCCGATGCATTTGAAGCGCTCACCCACACTTTTGGTTGGACTGTTAGCAGCACAGCCAGGCTCACCCAGGGCCGGTGTGCTGCCCCATTTAGTGAAAAGCAAACTGGGGTCCAGATGGTAAATGCCTTGACCATGCTCATTGTATGAGTAAGAAACCCAACATGTTCAGCCTCTGGCCTGGTGAGCGTGGACAGTCCCAAGAGGGAACACAGTGGACAAGCATTGTCTGGGCGGGCGTTGGCCTGCAGCTGTCACTGTCCATTAGGACCTGATGCAGCCACTTAAGCTCCGGTCTCTTGCCCTGAACATGGTTTGCTCTGAAGATCAGGAAAAGCGCTAGTCTGTTCTGATGTCACCTATGACAACACAACCTCCAGGTTTCAATCTATGACTTACTGCAGCATTTTCCTTCCACATTGAAATGTGGCAAACGTGGCCTTTCCGTGGAGTTTCGTCCCTTTCTCTCACCCACTGGCTCGGCCTAATGAGTCATCAGTGAGCAAATGGAATCAAGAGAAAGAGAAGGAAAAGTACGTAGACAATTGAGATTTTTTTTTTTCCTGTGGAACCACAAAGCCTTCTTCCCAAACCACAGTTGCTATGGAAACGTTTCTTCTCTGCTCTTTATTGGGAAGGAAGGCCAACTTATTACTGACTAATGAACGTCTCACTCTGGGAGGCACAGTGATTACCCTTGAGCTTCTCAAGTACATTAAGTGCTTGTTAGCAGGCCCTGCGTATTACACCGAACAAAGACAAGCACCCCTTCTTCCCGTCCTTGCCCGCTCCGTGGGGACAGACTCGGCTGTGCCCATTCCACGTCGCCACTGTGGCTCTATTGCAACTGAAATGATGTGTGCCTGAGAAATGTTCACTAGGAATTCCAGACAGCAGAACTCAATGCCTGTGTTTTGTTTTGCTTTCAGATAAAGAAACAAAATCCACAGGGGGTAACTAACTTGCTCAAGATGGCACAATGAATGAAGGACAGAAACAGCTTTACCCAAAGCACCCATGCACCCCTTGGGGAGCTGGGAGTCTCAGGGTCTGTAGCCATGTGCGGGGCCTCAGTGCTGGGGACGCAAGGCGGGGTGGGGATGGGGGTGATGAGGACACAGGTGGCCTTGGGCAGACTCCCAGGCAGAACCTAATCTGAGTTAGTTTCCAGGACCCGACCTATTGAATCAGATGTGCCCTAACTGGTCCTGAGCATCTGAGTTCATTTACTAGAAGACACTTTGAAAACTGGGTGAGAGTGAGGCGGCAGAAGCGGAAGGGACAAGAAAGGTAGGTCTGAACTTTCAGAAGAAGCAATCAGAAACATGAACAAGAGGTGTACTGATGGCAGCTTAGAGTTAGCATGGACTTTAAAATGGAGTTGGAAAAACAAAGCAAAATAAGCATATCTTTTTGTCTTTTGCAGAAGACTACAGGATGGCCCTGACATTGGAGCATGGTAGCCAACATGGCAGGTCCATGGAACTACCCTGGGTGGTGACTTACCCTAGAGTTTATTTACTCTCCTTGATCTGCACATCCGACCACAAGCTGGCAGAGGCTGGATGACATGGAGCAACCCAGCACCTACTTCCTCAGCAGGACGTCTAGCCCATACCCAGAAGCATGGCAGATGGATGTGGCCAAGACACCCATGCTGGAGGGCTACGGAGACACACGCCTGTCTGCCAGGGACTTAGCAATGAAGGAACTAAATCAAATGTTAGAACAACATGCAACGGATCAGGCCCCTGGATCGGAGTGCTGGAGAGACAGGCTGGGCGTGACCTAACTGAAGGGTCGGCTATGGACTGAGCTGGCCAGACGGCGGTGCCTCTGCCCGCAGCACAAGAGACCGGGTGGCAAGACCCTGCTGATGGCCCCTCCCCAGCCTGGGTCATCTCGACAGAGGCCATTTGACATCAGCATCGTCATGGGCCTAAGTCCTCTCATTATGGTGTCAGGACTACCCACTGGTCACTCTTCTTGTTACATGGTTTCTGTTCACTCTAGAGAACGCACGGGTCACAGGACTGCTCTGTGGATACCGCAGCTGTCCACTCCTGAGAAACACACTAAGATTGGTTACGAGCCCAGAAACTGGCGCCATGGATGGGGTTGAGCATGGCTGTGACCGCTTACTAGCCCTGTGTCTGTGTGCAAACCGCTGGACCTCAGGGTTACTTCACTTCTCACGGTACTGCTCTATGTGCACATTCTACCTGTTTCCAGAACCTTCTCCCTTGGAGGGACAGCCACCTTCGTGTGCCCTGAGTTAGGCTTCTGAGCCAACAGGATGCTTGGCGAGGCCTGAAGCTCCAAGGGCCAAGGAGGACAGAACCGGTGAGAGGCTGGGGGGCTGGGGCAGCCCGAACCTTTGGGCCACCGGCGGCGTCCAACACCTACTGTGTTTTTGTAGAAGAAGTACAGCACCATGTTGGCAAGGCGGGAGTAACACCAGTGTCCGTGGACAATCAGCAGTCTCTCCAGGTACCGGAATCGGGGCACCGCGAAGTCGCTGGCCATCACTGCCTTGGAAGGGAGAGGACTTCGTTATTTGGTGACACCTCCTCCTGCCTCGGGTCTGTCTTATCCCCCCAGACACAAGGCCAAGCTCGGAGGGAGAAACCGGCTCTGAACACGGCGTGGATGTGGCGGCCCAAGGCTTGTCTGACCAGTCAGTCTCAGGGGCAGGGGTGTCATTTTATAAGACTAATTTGGGATGCCAAATACATGTCACTGGTGGATTTCAGTGTTTGCCTTTTCTCTCCCACGCTGTAACAAGGCAAAAATACAATACGGATGTGTATGCCATCAGTCTCGCTCCTGCTGTCCACCCTCTGATGCTTCCTTCATCTAAATCACATTAGGATCCAAAGCCAACGGTGAACAAAGCTGCGCCATTTGTATGCATGACACACAGTCGGCTGTCCTGGGAGGGGCGTTTGGGTCCTTCTCCTCAGAGCCACGGCTCGGCTAGCCTCCAGGAAACCCCGTCCCAGGACGGCCACTGTAGGACACTGGACATCACCAGGAGGGAGTGGGGTCGGCAGGTGTCCCCCATGGGCCAGAAAGATGGCTGGGGACAGACGCTCCCTTCACTTCTTTGAGCCGCGTGCCCACTGGGCCAGACAAATCAAAGTGATGCCTTTTGTGCCTAGAATAACTTGGAACCCACCCTATAATGAATTTCTCTATTTGGAAAAAAAATCAAAGAAAATGTCAGGAAATGATAGCTTCTTACCTGTCTGCTTATCTTTAGAGGGTTTTTCCACACAAAAATGTAAGTCAGGTTTCAAAATGTAATGCATTTACCCATTTTCAAACAACAGCTGGAAAAAGTCCCAAATGGTGTCCCTTCTGTGCAACAGAATAATGTCATTCACTGTACACGGCAGGGAAGTTTGAGACCGTAAAACGTCTGCTTTCTGGACCACAAGTTAAGGATTTCGAAGCATGCCTCTCTACCTACCCCATCAGCATGCAGGCATTCGAGGGCCTCATATGTTTTCTAGCCCCCTCTTCACTTATTCCACTCTTCATCCTCTCAAATATCATTTATTTTATTTTATTTTTTCTGAGGGCTGTGTCACTGGCCCTCATATGTGGGACCCGAACCGGGGCCGCTGGCATCCCAAGCCAGCTGTTAACCACCGCGCCACTCGGCCGGCCCCTCCAACATCATTTATTAAACCCTCCCCTTGCCAGACACAGACGTGGGGACACACACCATCAGCCAGGCTCCCTGTCCTCAACACAGTCCGTCTAAAAACTCAGTCAAGGGACAACCGTGGAAAGAAGTTGAGGAGGGGCCTGGGAGGCCGACCCCTGGCCTGTCACTGCAGCAGCCCCACCCTGGAGACCCGCGGGCAGCCCCCTCCCCAGGCCCTGCCTGCCTCGCCAGCTTTCTGCCACTGACTCCTCCCACCTCCAAATCTTGGCCCAGACACACTGCTCGTCCGTCTGTCGAGGTGGCTTCCCGAGTGCTCCCAGCTAAGGTTACACGATAGATGCTCATGTGGCCCTTATCCTGCACTTATTGAAATTACGACTCTTCGTGGCCACTGAAAACATGTATCTGTCTTCCTGGCTTTTCTGGGCATTCCACAAGGGCCAGGCACTCTGATCACGGTGACCCCACAGAGATCCAGCCTCTCGGAGATGTAGGCTGTCCTGTGCCTCCTGGAGATCCCCACCTGGCACAGCCTTTGCCCCTAGGCTGCTGGGGAGCTGCCCACACCTCGCGCATGCTCCCCGGTGTCCCCACCACCATAGAACCTCCTACACAGCCCGGCTCCCACAGGGCTCAACACGGTGTCCCTCTGCCTGCTGGGCTGACCACAGTGCACACAGGGATACCTCCTGCGCGACCTGGGCACATAGGACAGTACGGAAAGGTGGCAGGCCTCACCGCCACCTTACATGGTGTGTCCTCCATAAACAAGTGGCGCTTTAAGAAAAGGCAAAAGTGGGCCGACCAAGTGACGCATTGGTTAAAAGCTAGTTTGGGATGCCAGCGGCCCCGGTTCGGATCCCACATATGAGGGCTAGTGACACTGCCCTCTACAGCTAACAACAGCTCCACCTGGAGCTGGGCTGCGAGCCCTGGTGACGGTGTAGGCTGCAGCCCCTGCTGCAGTGGGCTGCCATAGGCTACAGTGAGCGGCTGGCAGACAGTGTGAGCTGCCAATAGCTGCGAGTGGCCGTCCAGAGGCCGGCGACCGATCTGCCTCACCCGGGAAGAGGGCAATGATGATACCAACATGGGCCAGTGAAGCAACGTCCTCTGCAAGTAGACTGAAGAACAAAAAGACAGCAACTTGTCTGTTCCCCTCCCCCAATTCCCCAATAAAAATCTTTAAAGAAAAAGAAAAGGCAGAAGCCCTCAGCGGCATCTTACTGAGAGGCCAGGCCCTTGGGAAGCTCCTTCTCACACCCTCGGGCCTGGCTGAGCCCAGCACCTCTCACGTGGCCCGAATCTGGGGTTCCTCCAGCTCCCGCCTGAGAAGTGAGCAGTGCCGACAGCTCGCTCCCCTCCCAGACACACCCTCCACTTTAGCGGCTGTGGATTGATTGGCTATCTCTGTCTGCATGTGGGCTTGTCAGGCACTGCCCTGGCCAGCTATTCACTCTAGGAAATGGGTGTAACACAGGCAACGCTAAAAGAGTCAGAACTAACTGTTCTGTTCATTTACCCAACAAGTGTTTCTCACGCTTCTCCGACAAGCATGGCCCCCACTTTCTATTTCAGGGAAGACAAAAAAACACATAAGGCAGATAACACAGCAACGCGAGTCAGATGAAGGCAGGCGAGTGAGGAGTGGGCTTCTAGAGGGAACCATGGTATTTTGAAAGCTGTCCGTCTCACTGTTACTTTAATGTTGGGTAAGAAAGCGAATGAGCTCTGCACAGGCCTGGCCCAATTCTGATTGCATGCATCCGTGAACGAGTCAACCAGTGGCTAATGGTGACAATACCCTGATTTTTAAAAGCAGAAAACTGGATATTGTTCCCCAAAGTCTCCACCACATTAAAAAGTGTTGTGATTCAAAGTCAATCAAATGTAGGAAATCGCTGTAATAACTACATCCAAAAGCAGTACATTTTTAATTAACTCATTTGTTCACGTCTGGATCACAAGTTAAGAACCGACACAGTGACAAAAAGTGCAGAGATTTTCATGTGCATCAAGATGGCTATGTCGCATTTTTATTTTTTTAAATTTTTTTTGAGGGCAGTGTCACAGGCCCTCATATGTGGGACCCAAACCGGGGCTGCTGGCTTCCCAAGCCAGCTCTTAACCACTGCACCACTCAGCCGGCCCAGTAAATCTACGTCCCGTTTTTATTATTTAAAAAAAAATTTTTTTTTTTGAAGGCAGTGTCACTGGCCTTCATATGTGGGACCGAACCGGGGCCACTGGCTTCCCAAGCCAGCGCTTAACCACCGCACCACTCAGCCGGCCCTACGTTCCATTTTTATAGTGACACCTGGTTCCAACAGCAGAGTCAGTTTTTCACGTAGTAGCACTCGTGTTCAGGAACAGTAAAAAACTTCATTCCAAAGACGAGGCACAAAGAGCCAGAGGGAAGGCAATGACTCACCTTCAGTCTCTGTTCTGCCTCCTTCACAAAACATGCTTCAGACACAGAAATATTACTGCACAGGCTTGCATCACATGCTCCCCTCCCCTCCACTCCTGCTGGGGGCTCAGCTGCCCCAAAGGCCAGCCCTTAGCTCGGGTGGCAGAGCCCTGGGGAAGGTGTGATTGTGAGCCAGCTGGTTGCCCCAGTGGGTCTTTACCTGCATGCCCTCCTGGCCTGAGATTCCCACGCCCACATCTGCCACCTGGATCATGCTGACATCATTGGCTCCATCCCCTAGAAACAGCACGGCAGGAAGAAGCATTTGAGTTAAGATGCAAGGTCATGTGGGCCTGGGGAAAGGTCACAGGGAAGCGCGGGGAAAAGGCGGTGCAGAGCCCGCTCTGGGAGGACTGAGCTAAGCAGTCAGGACGGATGGACTGCGATGTTTCAGAAAACAGGCAGCGTGGTCACCTACTTATTTAGCACCCGCTCGACATCAGTGGCTCAGACAGCGAGGGCGTGCTTAACACGGTGTCTGGTTCATTAGGAAAGGTGCTCCGTCACCGTCACCATTATCATTTATGGAAGGAAGCCTGGCTTTTCCCATATTCAGCCCATCAGCCAAGGCTATTCCCATTCAGACGCCCATGGGAGGTTTTCTATGCTAACGAAGGAGGGTAAATTCTGCTCAGCAAGCGGTAGAGTTCATTTTGCACGACCTGCCAGGGAGCCGTGAGCCCCTGTGCTCACCTCGGGGCCCTCTGAGGGTACAATTAAGGACAACGTCTCTTTATTCAGTCACGCTGCTAACAGAACATGTTTAACCACCCGGGGCACAGGTTAGAGCTCTTAGTACCTTCGAGGAAAGGTGAGCAGAGAATCTGTCCTTGTCACTCAGTGATGGTGACCATTCTTGGAATAGAGCAGTAGAAGGACCCACATCATGGAGTGACAAGTTTCAACTATGCAAAGAATGCAGATATATAGTCACACTGACATGGCTATGGACATCTCTCTCCTGCCATTTTTCTGTTCTTTCTTGCTCTGGGCCCAGCGTGGGCGATCAGCCAATATTTGTTGAATTGAAATTCTGTGAAGCAGTAACAACCTTTGCAGCTTTGCCCAGAATGTCCCATTCAAAATGAGATATGATAGGCAATGGCATTCTCTCTATTATTAATCGCTGGATGCCAGGGATGAGGTCGTATCGAGGCTTTAACTCACGGTCAAAGAAATGAGCTCGAGTTCTCATGGGTCACTGCTTTCCTTTTAGATACTCTTATTTTTTTCTTTTCTTTTTAATCAGCGACAGCTTTACTTCCATTTTTTTCCTTTTTTTTTTTTTTAACTTTACCTTCATTTTCTTAAATGAATACCACATACCACTGATTCGGGGGCTGAGCCAGGCACCCACCAGTGTGTGAAGTCGTGGTTTATCATCCATGTTGTCCACCAGCCTTACGGGGGGGTGAGAGGGGGACACAGTGGCCTCACATTCCCACAGAGGACAGGAGCTCAGAGGAGCAAGGTTGGTGGTGAGGGGACAGACCCAGCCTGTACGCTCTTAGCCCATGTCCAGCACTCGCTCAGGGAGATCTGAAGGCCACTCCAGCACAGGGGGACAGAGGTGGCCCCAAGATGGCCTCCCTCAGAGGGGCCACCCAAAGGAGTCACCTGCCTGTGTTCCCTCACTGCCCTCCCCTTCCTCCCACGCCTCCCCCTGCAGTTCGTACAGCCGTCTCCATGACAACCGTGCTCAGGCCTCCCTGCCTTAGGCACAGCTCTACACTGGCCTCAATCTGTCCTGATGAGGTGCCCCGTGAGACAGGGCGGCAATCCCCGCATCAACAAGGACAGACTGTCATGGACCTTCTCCAGAAAATACTGTAATGATTCATGATTGGTGCGGATGCTTTACTTCAGAGTCAATGCTCCCCGAGGGATGGATTCTATGTGCAGGAAAACTAAACCAGTACCTGCAATCACCTGATCACCTTTCCCAGGTGACCTGCAGTCTTGCCTGACCCTCACCAGCAGGTGGCGCTGCTGAGCCCCTGAGCCTGGCAGGAGCTGGACCTGCACTAGACGTGGGCAGGGCAGCCTGGGAGACCGGCCTGGAAGGCTCTCCAGCCGCAGTCTGCAAGGACCAACCAGCAGTAGATGCACAGTCCTGAGGGAAGTGATGGAAAATTTAGCAACTAGTCATATCTGAGGATGAATTTCTTTAATTAGGGGCTCGACTTGGAAGAGTCAGCAGAGGTCAGCTGACAGGAGGCAATGGGCATTCTGATCACTGCCGAGTCTCTGAATCATTGGACCCCCGGGCAGCACAAAGCCCAGGGGCCCCTACAAAGACCCTTCCCTGCAAGTGGCCTGGCTCACGCTGAGCGTGCAGGGTCCCCCGCGGTGGCTGACAGCCCTGGGCCGGCAGATGGCTCACCTGCCACCTCCCAGGAAACAGTGTAAGCCCTGACTGCTTAAACCACCACTGCCCATGGACCTCCTGATATATGGCTATAACTGTGGCCACTTTATTTGGTGACTTTCAAATCTACCATTATGTGTAGAACAGGCTGTCTGCTTTATTGCATTGGGTGCGGTTTTATAAATAGGAAAAAGAGCGAGGAAACCTTTTCCCACCTCACGGTGTGGCATGGAAGGGGTGCCGTCCAGGGGCTCCCCAGAGGGAGCAGACACATGAGGGGGGGCTGCTGTGGCCGCCTGGCCGGCCGGCACACTTACCAATGGCCAGGGTCATGGCCTTGAGCTTGGTTCTGACCAGCTTCACCACCACGCTTTTCTGCAGGGGGGTCGAGCGACAGCAAAGCACCGACCGGCACTGCTTGGCGAGGAAGAGAAATTTGTCCTCCAGGTTCTTCTCCAGGGCATAGGCCAGGCTTCTCCCATCAATCACGAGGCTGGGGCAGGGGCCGGTGGCGGCCGCGGGCTCCGAGGGCAGGCAAACAGGGGAGAACCCCACGCTGACATCGCCAGTGGTCTTCTCCAGGGCGCTGTGGGGCCTCCTGGACTGCATGTAGTGTAGGCACTGGTCCAGCAGGGCTGTGCACGCCTCCTGAAATGGACACGAGAGGTCGGGGCCGCTGGCTGGCCCACACTCCATGACACGTGGGTCTGACAGTGTCCGGGGCACCAGGCTGCAGGCTCTGCCCAGGCTGCCCTCCTAGAACTGCGTGAGCTGAAGAGCATGCCTTTGCACAGAGAGGGGAAGGAGCTGGTCTCATGTTTCTGTGCATTTCCACTTTGCCGTGCAGAGGTTGGAATGGAATATCTTCACCTTGGGAGGCCTGGCCGTGTTCGGGCGAGGCTGCTGTCGGGTTAGGCTGAAGGGCTGAAGGGGCCCTACGTGGCTTTCTCCAAGGTTCTCTGAGACCCTCCCTCAGCCCTCTTGCTTCTTAGTAGGGACACACAGTAGGGCACACAGCTGCGATTGTTGTGATTCTCCCTAAAGAAACGTAATTCTCAGCGTTCCTCCTAAGCTCTCCAGATGAAAATGCAGTTACAAAAAGGCATGATAACTGAGGCTTTTAACTGGCAATGCCCTTCCAAAACTGTATGTGAATTCCAGAGAGAGCAGGAAAACAGACAGGGAGCCCACAGGGACAGGGGACGGACGTGAAGCAGGGACGACTTTCCAGGAACAAACGTGCTCCAGGGAACTCGTGTAGCTCCTGGTTCCCACGGCCAGTCAGCCCATTGGCTCAGTGACCGGCTTCCTGCCTGCACCACGAAAATCCAAACAACACTGGGGACCTTTATACTTAGAAAAGTGAGCGAGACTACAGAAAAAGAGACTGAAGGGGCAGCTGTTGGCCTTGGGGAAAAAGGCTAGCAGCCGGACAGACACACAAACTAGCGAGTCAGACAGCAGGTTGTGCAGAGTGTTACTGGATATGGGGTCAGGATGGCAGCAACAGGAGCTCATGGCGGCGAGGCCCTGGGCTCCTGGTTCCAGCACAAAGCACTGACAAGGTAGGATGGGCAGCCACATGCCACCTGTCTCCTGCCCAGAATGCAGCTACGGCACCTGGACAGAAGTCATCGGGCAGCTACCTGAGGACTCCAACAGTAAGAGCAGCTGTCGGGGGCCAGCTGAGTGGCACATTGGTTAAGAGTTGGCTTGGGAAGCCAGCTCTGAGCATCAGGGCCCCAGTTCGGATCCCATATGAGGGCCAGTGACACTGCGCCCTCTACAGCTAAGATGGTGAACAACAGCTCCACCTGGAGCTGGGCTGCCATGAGTCGCCAGTGACGGTGTAGGCTGCAGCCCCTGCTGCAGTGGACTGCCATAGGCTACAGTGAGTGGCCGGCAGCCGGCGTGAGTGACTGGCAGCCAGTGTGAGCTGCTGTGAGCAGCCGTCCAGAGGCCGGTGACTGAGTTGCCTCATCCGGGAAGAGTGCAATGATCACAATATCAACATGGGCCAGTGAAGCGATGTCCTCCACAACTAGACTGAAGAACAAAAGGACGGCAACTTGTCTATTCCCCTTCCCTGATTCCCCAACGCTGTTCCCCTCCCCCAATTCCCCAATAAAAATCTTAAAACAAACAAAAAAAGAGCAGCTGTTGGACTAGGGAAGAAGGGCAGCATTCTATGTGCACTGAATGGGTGGTGAGCTTCCCATTTTCACTGGCAGCCCTGCTCTGGACCCAAGGCGTCACAGAACCTGAGGGGGGTTTCAGAGGATGTGGCTAAGACACCTCCAACGTAAGGAGGAAGGATAAAGGGACACAAAGAGTGGTAAGATGTCTTCATTCCACTTGATGTGGAAAAATACTGATTCTAGGTAGACTGTGACAACTGAAATGTACATATTATAATCTTTAGAAAAAACGTTTAAAAAGCTAAGTAAAGTGATATTAAAACACAACAAATTAAAATGGAATACTAAAAAATATTCAATATTATTGACTATATTCCCTATGTTGTACTTTACATTTACATCCCCATGAGTATTTTGTAACCACCAATTTGTATCTCTTAATCCCTTCCCCCCTTCACACATTCCCCTCAACTGCCCTTCCATTTGGCAAACACTGAGAAGGAAAATAAACACATAAAAATGTTCAAATAATCCAAAAGAAAATAGGAATGGGAATGGAGAAACCAAAAAAGAATAATAAGAAAACCAAAAATAAAATGGTAGGCTTGAATCCAAACATATTGATAACTACACTAAATGTAAATGATCTAAGCATAAGCAATGGAAAGACTGTCAGGATGTATAAACACATGACCTATATACCCCAAACACCCCTCATTTCAAAGGTAATGCTATAGGTAGATTAAAAACTAAAGCATGGGAAAAGACACACCATGAAAACACAAAACAGCTCTAGTGACTCTGTTGACCCAGACAGTAAATATTTCAGGCTTTTCTGGTGGTTCAGTCTCTGTCACAACTATTTAACACTGCCACTAAAGCATGAAAACAGCCAAAGGTTGTACATAAAATGGGTACAGCTGTGTTTAAATAAAAATTTATGCATAGAAATAGGTGATGGGTTGAATCTGCCTTTGGGCCACGGTTTTCTGACTCCTATTAGGTAAGAATTGAATCACACCACCTACCAACTGGATATAACTGATCCATCAGCCGACAACACAGTACAAAACATGACACACTCTTTTCAGGTGAATATGAACATTCACCAAGACAGACCGTACCTGGGTCATTAGAAAACATCACCACATTAAAGAAGATTAAAATCATAAAAACTATATTCTATGATCATAATGAAATTAAAATAGAAATCCATAACAAAAGGACAACATAAAGATCCCCAAACACTTGGAAATTAAACAAAAAACTACCAATTTTAAGACTTATAAAAAGAACACAATAAAACCCCCCAGGGAGCATGGAATTGGTGAAGGGACAGACACATGGATCAATGGAACAGAATAGAAAGTCTAGAAACAGATCCGCACAAATGTGACCAATCGATTTTCAACAAAGGGTAAAGACAATTCAGTGGAAAAAAGATAAGATTTCCAACAAATGGATCAATTGGGTAACTACATGCAGCAAAATGCAGTTTAACCTAAACCTCACGCCTTACACAAATTCTACACAAAATGGATAATGTCTAAAGGTGAGACACTAAACTATGGAACTTATAGGTGAAACAGGAGAAATCTTCGTGGCTAGGCACACCTTGGATGCGATGCCCAGAGCATGATCCATGAAAGAGCGTCATCCAGCTTGAGATGCTTCAAGTGGGAGCCAGGCGAGGAATCAGAGCCCAGAGCAGGGCCTCAATGACAGAGATACCCCTGCACACTCGGGACTTAAACAGAGAAGTGGCTGGATGAAACCCTCTGTGTCCGCTGGGCATCCTGAGGCCGTCAGTGGGAATGGACGCATGCTGTCCCCACGTGACCTCAAAAAGAAGTGCCCTGACACTGTTGACACGGACAGTGTATCAGGGAGAAGCAACTCATACTCTGCATTCATAAAGCCCAGATGTGAGCACCTTTGAAACAAAGAAATCCCAGCAAACCCGTTTCCAAGGCAATGACAAGCATGTGCTTAAATGCTAGAAACACAGGGCAGGTGCAGACAGAGCAGTGGGAATGGCTGGCCTCACAGCAGCTGCCAGCAGGGAAAGCTCCTGGGGACCCGCCCGCCGTGGGCACGGCCAATGTGGGGCTGCCCCCTGCGGATCAGGGTCTCCCCGGAATGCACCCACCTGGGACTCGGCGTTCAGAGTGATGACTTCCTCGTCATGGT
Source organism: Aselliscus stoliczkanus (assembly GCA_033961575.1). Taxonomy (NCBI): domain Eukaryota; kingdom Metazoa; phylum Chordata; class Mammalia; order Chiroptera; family Hipposideridae; genus Aselliscus; species Aselliscus stoliczkanus. The sequence goes on from CM066741.1 coordinate 35,345,925, forward strand.
CCAGCAGTTTGCAGGCGTATGCAATGTTAATGGCCGTTTCTTGCTTGTCACCGGTGAGGACCCAAATCTGCAGGCCGGCCTGACGCAGCTTGGTGATGGTTTCGGGGACGCCTTCCTGCAGGCGGTCTTCAATCCCGGTGGCACCTGGTCAAATGACCAACAGCGAGGGTGAGCCCCGTCCTGGCTGGCCGCTGACCATGACAGGGCGGAAGCCACAGACAGGGTGCTGGCGTGGCCTGGAGTCTGGGACCTGTGGGGGGTCAGTGTCAGGTGGTACATGCTGGGATGACAGACGCGCTGGGAAGACTGGGAGGCCCTGACAGGAATCCTCCATGCCTACAACCAAGCACCTCCAACTCTTCCTAACGCGCAGCTAAGTTTGAACTTTATACAAAACTTGGGAGTGGGGCTCGTGGGGGGATGGGAGGAACGGCCATGTCTGAGGGTTGAGCCATCCCATGTAAGCTTCCGGTGAATGCATCCACCGGCAGCGGTCGAAACAGACCACACAGGCCTGTAATTTCTAGAAAACACCATCATCCTGAGTAAACTGTCGCCACAAACATGATGAGTAAGAGGCAGGTTTTCCCCTGTGGGTCTCAGAACACTGGGAAAAACCTACCCTCATGCGGGAATGTGCTCCCAGGGCCAACTCTGCTTCCAACCCGGTCACATGGTCTTCAGCTTCCTTCTGGGAGTGCAGCGGTGGCTGAGGGCAACCTGCCTCTCTTATGCCACCCTGTTCCCTGTGCTGCTGGGACACCACGGAACATCTGTGTCCCCCTCAACCAAATTAACAGGCTGTAGCCACACCCCGCCCCCAGTGGACTGGTGTCAGGAAGTGGGACCTTGGGGAGGTGATGAGGTCACAAGGGTGGCGCCCTCAGGAACTGGCTCAATGGCCTTAGAATGAGAGACCCCAGAGTGATGACTTCTCTCCACCATTGTGAGGACACAGAAGAAAGGCACCACCTGCAAACCAGGAAGTGGGCCCTTATCAGGAACCAGACTGGCCGGCGCCCTGCCCTTGGGCCTCCAGGGCTGGGAGACACGACTGTGTGTTGTGTAAGACCCAGTCTGGGGGGATCTGGGATAAGGAGCCTGAACTGGCTAAGACGGACACCACTTGCTCTTTTCTCCTGGGTCGACGAGATGGCAGGTGCAGGGAGAATGAAGGGAATGCACATACATGAACAAATCGTGCACGTCTTCCGTGTACCATTGGATGTGCCATCATAATCACACCCGTGTGACCAGCACTGAGCTAAGGAAAAAGCATCGCCAGCTCCCCAGATGCCACCTCGGGGGCAACGGGCTGTCTTCTGTCTTCCATCCCATGCCGCCTCTGTGCTGTATTGGACCTGGGCCCACCTTCCACTCGAGGAATGCACCAAAAGGCAAGTGGGGACTTGGGGAGGGCCCAGAAAGGAGGAGGGGACATTGCACCCCAGCTGCCCTCTGCTCTGAACCATGCATTGCCCACGGGAAGGACCAGGCAGGGTGTGGGTTCAAGGTCCACTCAGGAATGAAACCACGTTATGCTCCGTGAGCATGTCTCAGACCACCCAGGCACCAGGAGGCCACCTGGGCTTGGCCTGTCCCCTCTGCTAGACCTCTGGCTCTAGCATGGGGAGCGCCTGCCCCAGTCATTGGTTTCCTAACTGCACCATCGGTCAGACAAGGGTCGCTTCTGCTGTGCTACATTCCCTGACGTCTGGGAAGAACGGGGGATGGTCACACCTGCCTCCGTGTGTTCACAGTGTCTTGTTCTTACTTAACGACAATGGCCATGGAATAGGCATGAAGATGTGAGTGCTACGATCCCTACCACACAGGTGTGGAAAACGAGGGCGTGGAAGGTGAGGGAGCAATGCGCCAGCGTCCCAGGTGTGGCATGTGTCATGATTCAAAGCCCGGAGCTGTCATGGCGCTGCCACCATGGGGCTGTGTTTTGTGTGTAACCCAACCAGCTATCCACCCTTCACCAGATGGAGACTTCTGGCAGGACATGTTATGTCCCATGTGTGTATTGCAGCTGCTCAGCCAGGGCTCCTTGGACCTTCACCAAGAGAGAAAGCAGAGAAGCCTTCGCGGGTCAGTTCCAGTCCACAGGGGTTCGCCTCCTTTCAGGGAAAGCCTAACACCTGGAAAATACCGTTTCTCTATTTCAGGAGCTAAACGGCCCAAGGAACCAGCCCCGCAATGAGTCACTGCACCAATCCTCACCTACACGATGGGCAGGTTTGGATGAAACATAAATTAGAAACGGAGTTATGGAAATTGTGTGTGTCTCAGCAGGAAGTATGGCTGCTGAGGAAGGGGAACCTGAGGAAATGGTCCCTTTAAAACGATCTGGAAGCACACTATTTTCCTTCAGGTCTCCAAGGCCACTTGTTTGTCATACCATTTATGTGACGTTGAGCAAATGCCACCTTCCTTGACAACCTGGCCCTGGGGAGGACCTGGCATTTGAGTATTATAACAGGGGTCGTTCAGGGGGGCCAAGCCAGACCCGGCACGCTGCACTGTGCACGGATGTCTGGCAGCTTTTAGTGTCACCTGAGGACTTTCAGATGACAGCTGGAGAAGCTGACAAGAATGCTGGGGACAGTGAGCAGAATGCTGTCCTTTGAAGTTGCGCTCTTGGCCAGAATATTATGAAAAAAGAAAGTTCAAGAACGCAGTGTGGTGACCCACCCTTTGTGGTTCTGAGATTACTTAATATGAGAACTTCAATGAAAAGCTGCAGGAAGGGGTAGTTGGCTTTGCAATTAAAAATATAAAAGGAAGTAAGGTGTTTACGCTGTCAAAAGTGAATCTGCGGGCAGCCAGCATGAGCTGCCAATAGCCGTGGTGAGCGGCCGTCCAGAGGCCGGGAAGAGCACAATGACGATACCAACATGGGCCACTGAAGCAACATCCTCCACAACTAGACTGAAGAACAAAAAAGGACAGCAGCTTGTCTGTTGCCCTTCCCCAATTCCCCAACCTGTTCCCTCCCCGAATTCCCCAATAAAATCTTAAAAAAAAAAAAAATAGTGAATCTGCGGAGTTGGAACCCAGCGCCTGTGGATACGATTAGGTTGCCCCCCACCCCAGTGCCCAGCTCAGGCCTCATCATTTGAACCAGAAACATCTCAGGTGGTTGGGATGGTGAGTGTTTAAAGACTGGCTGTGGGAGGGAGGCTGACTCGCTGCCCTTGCCCATTTCTGGGCAGTAAACACCCCCCCAACCTTGGCTGATTTCAAGCTACCAACATAGTGTCAAAAAGCTATTCAGAATTCCTGAGTATTTACCAGTAGGCTCTCACCACTGGGCGTGCAGGCCATGTACTGCCAGTGCCCGCTGGGCGATCCAAGGGGCCCAGCTCTGAGCCGTTCTAACATGTCCCCAGGGAGAAGCACGTGACCTGGTGACACAGGGTGCTGATGAGAACTCTGAGTGTAACAGGACACTGCCCTGACCAGACGGAAAGCACAAGGACAAGCGTAAAACCCTGCTCTCCCACGTTTACATAGATGCCCAAGTAAAAATGACAGACTCCAAGCCCACAAGTGATACTTGTGAAGATCGAGGAAAAGTGGGTCACCTCAAGTTCAGTATGAACCTAGGGGAGATGAGGGCTGTCCAAAACTTAGGATGTAACAGAGATAGAGCAGGCGGTTCAAGGGAGGAGGTGACAGATGCCCAGCCACCAGAATCAGCTGTCCAGGTTGTAAGGGACCCGAGCCACGTTGCTGCTAAGTCCTGGACCCCCTGTGCCTGCACCTCGCTCGGTGCCTCACTGCACCCCTCCTCTCACCCTCATCCCCCACCCCCAGCAGATGAGGAAAATGGGATGCAGAAAACACTGGGCCACTAACTAGCCCAGGTTCACATGGCCAGTGGGGGGCAGAGCCAGGACTGGACTCTGAAAGGAGGAAAGGTAGGCATGCCTGAAAGTAGGGGTGGAGACGGGGCAGCTCGGGCACTCACTCACAGCCGAGGCCTCAGTTACGGTCTCAACCTGTGACAAGGGGGAGAAAGTGTCCTAACTGCTCTCGACAGTGGGACCCCCGTCCATGGAAGAAGGTACCAGGAGGCCGATTTCACTCCATTCAAGAAGTTCAGAAATGCTGACGGGTGGGGGTGGGGCTCCGGGGAGAATGCCCTATGGTGGAGGGTCAGAGACGGGGCCAGGGGAACCGCAAGGCCCGTTTCTGTCCCACTGAGCAGCACCTTCTCCACATGAACAGACCCAGTTCGGTGAATCAGAACCTGGCAATCTAGGAGACACACAGCGGTTTTCCAGGTGTTCCATCTAATTCCCCCCGGGATGCTGCTCATGACGCCTCTGGACCCTGGGCTGGTGCAGTGCATGGCCTGCGATGACACTGCAGGCAAAACAGTATTAGAAACCGCGGGTGTGTCACCAACCCACAGACACAGGGAGAAGCTGGTGGTGGCCAGAGGGGAGGGGCGGGATGTGGGTGTGATGTTATTCCATATACTAGTTAATAGTAATTAGATATATTAGATATGCATATATAGCTATATAGATACTCCAACTCCTAAGCCCAGAGAATAAGGCCAAGTAAATTACAGCCTTTCTATATTAAGTAAAAGAGGAACTTCCATCTCTCTGTGCCGTGTGACCCCAAGCGGAAGGGTTGTGTGTTTACACAGCGTGGTCACAGCTGCCCCTAGCGAGGACACATAGCACATACACAAAGGGGAGTGTGTGTGTGTGTGTGTGTGTGTGTGTGTGTGTGTGTGTGTGTCAGATCTTCTCAAGCATCAATTGCTGAGAAGCCTGACTTCTCCATTTCAGGTGGGAAAACAGAGTTTAAGGGGAGGCAAGATAAAGTGCGTGCCAGGGGACACGCGGAACCCCACAGACCAGGGCCACAGAGAGCCCAATCCAATCAAGGACGGCCCCACCTGGAGGCCATGCTAGCCTCAGGCCGGCGGTTCCCTCACCAAGCCCAGCATGAGCAGAGCCACCACTAAGGAGAGCCGGGTCACCTCCCCGTCCATGCAGCATGCGTTCGGAGCCTTAATTACCCAGCAGATGCAGATTCGTCTCCAGGCGAATGGCCGACTGAAAGAGGAGCTCCTCGCGGTTGTCCACGGAGGATTCTGCTTCTAAGTGGCGCTGCAGCCAGCAGGCGTACTCCTCCTGACTGAGAACCTGCGTGGGACACACTGGTGAGGCGCACAGGGCACTCTTGGTGATCACGGGTGCGCAGGCGCTGAGTGCTCGGGCATGCGCCCTGCCAGAGACGCCCCACCTCACACGTGGTGATGCACTGGTGCGCAGGCGCTGTGGGCTTGGGGCTCACCCTGGCAGAGCTCCCACTTACCCTCTTGGCAATGCACAAGGTGCGCAGGCCTTCCACGGCATATAGGTCCAGGTAGTGCTGCGTCTTGCTGCGGATTTTTTTTTGATGCCTTGCCCTGGCGTCATCTAGGTTGGAGTGGAAGCAGAAACGCGGATGGGTTAGAACGGCAGGGCCCAAGTGGGATGCCCTGGAGCGAATCCGGGAACCTCCGGGACCTCTGCGCGGTCTTCTCTTTAGAAATGATTCTGCACCAGCTGTTTACGCAGCTGAGAGCTCAGCGCCTCCCAGAGGCTGTATCTGGGAAGTAATTCCCACCCAGCTTATAGGCTAGCTTGCTATAGAAAACAGCGCATTTTAGGGTCTCCAAAGTAGTCAGACTCAGAGACAAAGGAGAATGGTGGGGTCAGGGGCAGGGAAGAGGGGAGGAGGGGAGTTCAGTGGGTACAAGGTTCAGTTCAGCAAGATGAAAAGTCCGGAGACCTGTTGCACAACGACAAGAATATATCGAACACTACTGAACCGTACACCTAAATATGGTTAAGGAAATGACTTTGACATTTATGCATTTAACCACAATTAAAAACAACAACAACAACAACAAAGAAATTAACCATTAGCTAGTACGAGTTCTCCAAAATCCATGTGTATCTCCCATGGATAAAGACAAGCCCTTGACTTGCTGCTTACTAAGCAGCTGCAGAAGCCTGGCCAGGAGCCTCACCCAGATGGAACCCACCGCAAGGTGGCGCCACCACGTTCTTGGGTCAAGGATGATACGGGGGAAGGCAGAAAGCACTTAGGTGTGTGCATGATGAAAGAAAGGGACAAGCGACTGGAATTTTGCTGCAATTGATTAAGCAGAAATGTCACGAGCATCCTTTTACTGTGATATACTCACTCCTACAACCTCCAGCGAGAGATACCTGGAAACATCTGCATCACGGGGTTTACCCAAGGTCTGTCTCACCTCTTGTAAAGAGCATACACTTTTCATATAAAATTCAAAGTAAAAACTGTCATTTAAAAAAAGAATCTCATCAAAAATGTGCATTTGGGGCTGTTTCTAATATTTCTGGCTGAAATGAGCAGCTCAGAGAGACAAAAATCTCACTAAGTGACCTGGCATCCTTTGGTCCGGCCCGTTAAATAGACATGTATGTTCTCCCCACTTATGAAAAACCATGCTTAATAGAAAGTGCGGTTTTTATCCCCAAAACATCCCTCACATCCATGTGTGTTGTCAGATGGAATATAAGACGCCCAAACACTACACAGAACAGACTTCCACTAAAAATGTTGTAATAAGGGCCGGCCGAGTGGTGCATTGGTTAAGCGCTGGTTTTGGGATGCCAGCGGCCCCGGTTCGGATCCCACATGAGGGCCAGTGACACTGCCCTCTATAGCTAACAACAGCTCCACCTGGAGCTGGGCTGTGCGAGCCCTGGTGATGGTGTGGGCTGCAGCCCCTGCTGCAGTGGGCTGCCATAGGCTACAGTGAGTGGCCCGCAGCCAGCGTGAGCAGTTGGCAGCCAAGCGTGAGCTGCCAATAGCTGTCGCAGTGAGCGACATCCAGAGGCCAGCGACCGATCTGCCTCATCCGGGAAGAGCGCAATGACGATACCAACAGTGAAGCAACATCCTCCGCAACTAAACTGAAGAACAAAAAGACAGCAACTTGTCTGTTCCCCTTCCCCGATTCCCCAACGCTGTTCCCCTCCGCCAATTCCCCAATAAAATCTTTAAAAAAAAAAAATGTTGTAATAAGTTCTGTAACTTAATTGTCAGACCTATTTTTAATTTCCCCCTTCAGTGCCATGATCTGGGCAACATGAGAGTTGATACAATATGCCTCTTTGGTTCCAGCCTGCACATGGACTCGTTCCCTGCACCCCGACCCTGAGCTTGACTCTGGGTGTGAAGTTTTGTTTGGGATTTGTCTAGAAAGTTGAGACTTTTTACTCATTTAAAAAGTACACTACCAGTGAAGTACAGTGTGGCCTGAAGCGGCTTCTGTCCCTTACACAGCTCAGCAGGGCTGCCTCCTCCCACTCGCCTGCCACCCTGTCCTGCTCTTGCGGGCTAGTGCTGGTCCCCGCCTTTCACCTTAACCATGACCCTTTGTAAGTGGTCAAGTCTGAACCACAACAGTGCACTAACCTGTCTTTAGTGCAAAGCTGTGGAACAGGAGAGAAGTGATTTTTCTTTTTCTTTTTTTGCAGTAGAGTGAAGTCTCTGCTAATTTCTATATGTATCTGTCTCTCTTTTGTGAGGAGGCAAAATCAAATTTCAGAATGAAGAGGGTCTTGGAATACAAAGCCAGCCTGTGGACTGCATTCTAGGTCCACCTAGGGCAGAGCCCCTGCAGGGGTGCAAACACAAGTACCGCCCAGAGCAGGGCACCCCCACGAAAGGCAGTGGGTCAGACTATTTGCAGAGCCTCATTTGCAAATTCAGCTCAGCTACCTCTGGGAAGCGACAGCTCTGTGATGGGAAAACGGGGTGTGTCCGCAGACCCTCAGGTATGCTTTCCCATCACAGAGTGGGCCTGGCCTTTGGGGCCATAAGTCCCTAAGGCGAGAGGACAGAGAGGATAGTGGGAAGCAACTGCATCCCAGAGCCCAGGAAAGGCGTGTCCAGCCCACGCGGTTCCCAGGCTGCTTGTACCAGAGCAGCTTCTAGGATACTGCAGGTGGGGAGGCTGGGAGGCAGGTGGAGCAGGCAGGTCCCCGCCACCTGGCAGCAGCATCCTCATCTCCACCAGCTTTGCTCCCCCACAGGTCAGATGTGCACGCCTTTATCCTCTGAGTAGGAGGGATGGATGGGCGACCAGGCTTACCAGTGGGCCCAGGTCATCCTCTCTCCAGTCTCAGAAGCCTGTATCTGCAAACAGGGGCAGCCCGTCTGCCAGCCTCTACACCAGGGGTTTTTCAAACCCCCTTTTCAACCCAAAAGTTAAAATGGACTAAAATGGAGCTGCTGTGTCTAAAGTCAGAACAGAGGGCCAGGCCGGAAGCCAGTGGCTCCCACTCCCTGAACCCCCACTGGGCCTGGGGCAGCTCCTTAAAGCGACTAAAAAACATGGAAAACACAGGCAGGAACATTCCAGAACACCTGAAACTTCTTAACCTTCACTGTCCACACTTACACCCTGATGCTAGGCCTCACCCCGTGACCCCCAAGCCCACTGGGGGTGCTGAGTCTGGGCCTGAGCCCAGAAAACCGGCTCACGGGGAGGGGGGCAGGCTGGTTTCTGGGGACTTGCGCCGGGAGCCCGGCGCCCCCATACCTGAGGCGCAGGGCAGCAGGAGGTCCATGACCACCGAGTCGGCCCCCTTGGTGTAGACGTTGATCTCGTCGGTGAGCGGGTGCCGGATCACCACCGACATCCGCTTGCGGATGGAGTCGAAGCCCAGCGTGTGCAGGAGCTCGAAGGTGAGCCGGCCCAGGTGCGGCAGCTCCACCGCCACCTGGTCGTGCAGCCGGCCGGCCAGCGCGCAGCTGTAGGCGCGCGCCGCGTACACCAGCGCCGCCTCGTCGGGGCTCTCGGCCTCGTAGCGCAGCTCGGGCTTGGGGTCCCGGGCCCAGCTGGCCGCCCCGCTGCGGTAGCCGTTGCTGGTGATGGCCGGGGCCGGCTCGCCCAGCTCGTCCTCCAGCCGGAGCAGCGTGCCGTCGTCGGTGGGCAGGGCGGACAGGGAGCTGGGCCCCGGCTTGTGGGGCACCTTGGTGGTGACCAGGTTCCCGAGGCTGCTGCAGCCCGAGGTCAGGCGGCTGGGCGAGAACCTCCGCAGGAAGTCTTCTATGGTCTTCACGGGGGACTTCAGCTCGAACCTCACCCTCACCTGCAGGAGAAGCAGTGGGCAGACAGGTGAGGGGTGGCCCTCAGAGCCCGCGGCCATTGCAAGGCAAGTCGCAGACAGGGCTGGCGGCTCATCCTTGAGACCATCCTTCGGCCTCTTCCACATCATGTAACAAAGGTGATGCCACATGCATGACCAGGGCCACACCTGGGGCCCTGGTGACTCAGTGGAGTGTGCGTCTGGTGCTGCCTGCAGGCTTTGAGACTGTCCCCTCTGCTGGCTGTCGCCTAACTGCAGTGTCCCACTGCTTCGCAGAAAAGGCTCCGAGGAGGAGCGGCTGGCTTGTCACTGTTTTGCACAAAATCCACCTTTTCCATTCTTTTCCAATTATAAAAACCACTTAACAAAAGACCAATTATACATTCCCCTGAATTATGTCCGTGCAGTATTCAAATATACAAATAACATTCCCGATCCCAAAAGAATCGTTCTTAACAAATGACAGGCACAGACAAATTCAGGATCCAAATCACTAACCACATTTAAAAAAATCACAATAAATGACATGTCTTGTAACACGAAACGAAAACAACAAAAGGGCAGTTACAGACAATTGTTCAAGTTTCAAAGTGCTGCTTGGTGGAGCAACAGAAAAACACATTACGTAAATGAGCTGTTCCCTGATGTGGTTGTAATATACCTGTTTTAATTTTCTGCCAGGTAACAAATTCAGAGCAGATGCTAAAACCATAAAAATGCTGAGCCATCATTAACCTTAAATCTTCGTAATTTTGCCCATGTGCCTAGAGTTGTGAATTTGAGTAACAGCCTCCAGGAAAGTCTGGAGTTTGGTAAAGCACGGCACACAGACCAGTCTTGATGAAGGTGCTTTTTCTTTGTCCCTTTGGTGACTTCAAATGTCACCTGCCCACACGGGCGATTCGGTCAGCCATGCGGGAGGCCCCTGCACCTGCCCTTGGAGGTGCCGCTCACCAACACGGGGAGCAGGAAGGCATCAAGAGACAAGGTCACGTGCACCCTGAGGGTGGGTGACTGGATTTTCCATCCCTAGGGAGAACGCACTGCCTGTGTGGCCATCAGTGCACAGCTCAGTGTGTTGGGGTCATTCTCTCTTATTCAGTCACTGCGACAATGCCTGGGTCTGTCAGGTGCCCCCAGAAAGCAGACGCCATCCAGGGATGGAGGTCAACGCTGGGTGATGGAAGCACCCGGAAGCCAGAGGGACACTGGGGCAGGAAGCAGCCCTGGACGGGACGTGGGCGTGGACCTCCCATCTCCGAGTGGCAGGCCGGTGTGGAGGGTGGGACCACGGGGCCTGTGTGCGTGTGGGGCACTGCTGCCTCAGAGAAGACCAAGACCTCTCGCTCGCCCCCCGTCACCCACCAGTGGCCCCTTCAGTGGGACCTGCTGGATGGGCTGACCGAGCAGGCGGGGAAGGCGCCTGGGATCGGGGATCACAGGGGCAGGTCAACACCACGCATCAGGCCAGAACACCTTGGTTTGTATCCATGTCAAGCTGTCTGGCTGCACTGTGGACGTCCAGGCTGAGGTGCCCGCCCTGCCCCTCCCCCCATGGCACTGGCTCACCTGGAGGACTTTCTGGGGGCACCCAGGTCAAAGAGGGTCCCTCTGCACACAAAACCTTACTGTCCTGGGGAGAGCCTTACTACTTACCCAGACAAAAACCAAGGGGGGTGTTGCTATGCTTCCACCTCCTTAGAATTCCACCTCGATGGATTCCTGACCACTTTTCCTTAACTGTCAAGGTCAAAGGCCTTTATCACCATCAGGTACATTCGCTGTGTGCCAGCCCCTACTCAGCCCTTTCCTGAATCCTCACCCTCTCCCCCCAAGACAAGGTGCCTGAGCGACGGGAACAGAAGCCGCTCGGCTGAGTGAACTCAGGATTCAAGGCCAGAGTTGGGGTCCCCAGCCCATCCTGCCCTCTCTCCTGTGCAAATCTGGGACTCTGGGACTCTGGGTAAGTTGTGTGGGGCACGTGCCCTGTGGCCCCCGCCCCTCCACTCGGGGGCTCAGAGGGTGTCTCCTCTCCCACTTGCCCCCTGCCTGGCCCCCACCCGCTGCAGCCCGTGGGGCCATCAGCACATGCATCCATGTGTTGGGGTTGTTCTGCACCCCCTTACACCTGAAAAGGGAAAAGCACAGCCCTCAGGAAGACTGACAACGGGCCCCGCCGAAGGTCAAGGGCATTGTCTGGTGGGGACACCTGAGAACTTGCCTTTTGTCGTGGCTGGTCCGGGGACGTCACCACCACCGTGTTGCAGATGGTGAGCGCGATGAAGAAGTCAAAAACGTCAGCCAGCTCGGGCGAGAGGTGGGCCAGCGGGTGCTCCTGGCGCCTCGCCAGGGCCAGGCACCTGTCACACTCCCTCACCTTCTCAAACAGCTTTGGGTCGGGCGTGATGTCCTTCTCCTGGAAGAAAGCAGAGGCCGACGGGTGAGTCTGACCCTGTGACCCCTAAGTGTCTTGGCAGCTATTTAAGGCACCTTGATTTTATTATAAGCTGTAAACAGACCTTCCTCTCACATATATGACATATGCTATTTTGTAATGATACATTATGCATAATTTTAATTGTATAAGAATATCTAACTTACATATGAAATGCATATGAGGTCTGGCAATTAAGTTTGTGAACTTGTTGCAACAATGTTGCTAACTTTTTTTTTTTTTTTTTGAGGGCAGTGTCACTGGCCCTCACATGTGGGACCCGAACCGGGGCCGCTGGCTTCCCAAGCCAGCGCTTAACCACCGTGCCACTCCGCCGGCCCTGCTAATCTTTTTTGATATCAGAGGTGTCAATGAAAACCATCTAGCCTAAGAGAAAGCTTAGAAGAGTTTATTTGAGCCAAACTGATGACAATTGCCAGGAAGCAAAGTCTCAAGGCATTGAGAAAATGCTCCTGGAAAATGGCTGTTTTGCAACTTATTTTATACATAAAATTAAAGGAGGAAGGTTACATGAAATCCGTTGGTTGTAGATTGAGGGGGTGGGAGAAAGCAAAGTGGGGGAAATCTCTGGGATTGAATAAAAGTAAATTGGAGAGACAGGTACTTCTTTTACACAGGTGGGTACAGCATAGCTGATAGCATTTTATAGCACACAGAGATAGTATTTGGGGAACAAGATAACAATGAGAGGTTTTGTAGATTCCCCGCTCTGGTGTGGTGGGTTGTGCCCCCTGGGGGGGTCTGGAAAAAGAGATTACTCTGACATTGTAAGGGTATTTTATCTTAGATGCAAAAAGATGACAGACAGGCTTAAGATAAAGATTGGCCTTTGTTAAGGAAGCTACAGGCCAAGGATGTGACTACCAGCTTTTAGTTAGGAATTTTTATGTTCAGACCATTTTATGTGGTGATTTTTCAGTCTCTTGAGCTTGTCAGGTTTAATATGTGGCCCCTTTTCGGTCCACAGAGGGATTATTCATTATGAATTTGTACCAACTGAACAGTGAACCAAGTTTACCATGTGGAAATGCTGAAAAGGCTGTGTGAAAAAGTTAGATGACCTCAACTTTTCGCCAACAACTCATGGCTCTTGCATCACGACAATACACCAGCTCACATGGCACAGTCTGTGAGGGAGTTTTTAGCCAGGAAACAAATAACTATATTGCAACACCCTCCCTACTCACCTGATCTGGCCCCCAATACCTTCTTTCTTTACCTGACGATAAAGGAAATATTGAAAGGAAGACATTTTGATGACAGGATACCAGGGTAATACGATGACAGCTCTGATGACCATTCCAGAAAAAGAGTTCCAAAATTGCTTTGAAAGGTGGACTAGGCTCTGGCATTGGTGCATAGCTTCCCAAGGGGAGGACTTAAAAGGTGAGGTATGAAGCACTTTTTCTAGGATGAGTTTGTGAACTTAATTGTCTGACCTTGTACATTTACATTTTACATGAAATATTTTATACATTCTCTTTGGGTAAATACCTATCACTAGAATTGCTAGGTCTTAAGGTAGCTCTATTTTTAACTTTGTAAGGAGCCTCCATACTATTTTGTACAGTGGCTGAACTAATATATAATCCCACCAACGGTGCTATGGCTGGTTGTTTTGATGACCACCATTCTAACAGGTGTGGGGTGATACCTCATTGTGGTTTGATCTGCATTTCTTAAGCTTATACAATGTTTTATGTCAATTACATCTGAATAAAAAAATTTATATATAAATCGGCAGTTTCCATTTTCCCCCAAACACTATACTGTCTGGACTTTTCCAGGCCCTCTTATTCGCGGGGGGAAATACGTTTCCAAGACCCCCAGGGGATGCCTGAACCCTTATATGCTATGTTTTTTCCTCTCCATATCTTCTCACTTACAGGAAATACTGTCTGGCCTTCCTGTGGCGTATCTGAGTTGCCAGCATCAGTGTGCCTGTGCTTTGGGGCCATTACTAAGTAAAATAAGGGTTACTTGAACACAAGTCTTGCAATAATTGTGGGAATTGCTCTGATGAGCGTGGGTGGGAGCGTATAGAGTGTAGACACTCTGGACAAAAACGGTGATTCTGTCCCAGGCAGGACGGTGTGAGGTTCCATCACACTGCTCAGAAGAGCTCACAGTTTGAAATTTATGGATTGTTTACTTCTGGAATTTTCCATTTAATATTTTCAGACTGCAGTTGACCTAAAGCAAAACTGTGGATGAGGGGGGGCAGGGGCGGGGGACAGGGTGTGTGCGTGTGGGGCTACTATATTTGAAAACACAGCTTTTCACAATTTCAAAATAGATATACCCTAATTTACTTGACCATTCTTTTATCACTAGGTACATGATTTCACTGGTTTGCTGATGTAAGGAACACACTGATAAACTTCTACGCATGGAAATCTTTTTTTTTTTTTTTTAGCAGCAGTAAAAGATAGTTTATTAGAAGACAGAACTTATTTCAAGAAGATTGGATAATATGGAGTGGGCCACGTGCAAAGGCAAGGCCCAAAGGCTCGAAAAGGAAGGAAGAGGGTCAAAAGGTTACAAAGAGCAGTAGTCAAAAGGAAAAGTGCAGAAGCAGCAGCAGCAGCAGCAGCCTATGCATGGAAATCTTTGAATACTCAATTCCTAGGTCAGAAAGTTTGAACGTTTCAAACACTGTTGACTCGTATTGCTAACTCCATGTCAGGGAAACCTGCCCCAATGCTTCGCTCCTGCTGCGTGTGAGCCCCTCCCACGTGTCCGACCAACCCACCACCAGGGGCCGCACTCCTGGGTCTCCTCCCTTTACGTGGCAGCTCCTATGCGAGTTTCAAAGGACAGAAAAGGATGAGGCCCCACAGAGTGAGCAGAGTGGGTGCTCCCTCTCCGTTCCTAAAACATCGCAGAAGTGATCTTTAGAAGCTGTCACTTGCTGGCTTCCGGAAACGTCTGGGCAGCCGACAAGCCAGGGACAACGAAACTCTACTGGATCTGGGCTCATCTAATTAAGACTTTTTTTTTTTTCTCCTTTGGCTTTGCTTTTTCACAGCTGTCACGTTGCTCTGACGTTTTATTCCCTTTGCTTGGCAGGCCAGACTTCCCTTCGTCACCCGGGCGGGCGGCTTCCGGAGTCCCCCAGCCTCAGAAGACGAGGCCGAGGGGCCGTGTCCCTGCGGGGTAGGGGGGCTGTCCCTACGGGGTTGGGGGGGCGGTTTCGGCCAGACGGCCTTCACTGGGCAGAGTCGAGCCCGGCTCAGCTGTGTGTGGGGCTGAACGCAGCGCTTCTGCAGGACGGGCAGGGGACAGGGGGCAGGGCGGTGGCGCTGGCCAGCAGGACTCACCATGGGGCTGCTGAAGGCTGTGTGCTTGGACAGCATGCTGGCCCGTCTGGCCTCGGCCCAGCTGCCCGAGCGCCGGTGCGGCATGGTGCCCGGGGCCCTGTGCAGGCCGCGGACGCTCTGGTGGCTCCCGATGCTGCCACGCTGGGGCAGCGAGCCCCCCCGGGGCACCGTGTCCTCCTCCTCCGAGTCTCCATCCTGGTACCTGGCCAGCCGCTGCGCTGTGGGGAGAGGGGCACAGGTGACAGGTCACAGGCACTGGCTTCTCACAGCACTCGCTACCTTCCCTAACGTCAAGGCCACCTTCCACGGGGTTTCCACTGAGGCATGGGGGATGCTGTCCCTCGTCCGCACCTTCAGTCAACCTGATGAGGTGGGTGTTCCCAGCTGTGTCACAGATGAAAGTGAGTCTGAGAGCTTAGGGAGCTTGCTAAGGTCACAGGACACAGAGGCTGAGAGTGGGAGTGGCACCCAGGCCTGTGAGACGCCAAAGCTTGAGTCCTGCCCGCGATGACGCAGTGGCTGCCTCACCCCACCAACAGGCTAGGTGAGGTGGCAACGGGCTCACACAGCCCCCTGTGCAGGGGGCGTCAGCGGGGATGGAGTCTGGGGCAGGCGGCTGGGAAGGCCTTAGCAGCCAGGCTCCAGGCTTCGCCCTCTATCCTGGGGTCATGAGGTGCGTGGCGTAGTCACACACAAGTGACAGTTCTCAGGCTGCTGATGGTAGCATCCCACCGGCAAGGGCCCGGCGGGAAGGGGCACCGTCTGCACTCACCCTGTGCGACAGGATGGCTCGTGGGCCTCCTGGGGTCGCCCCGTGTGGACGGAGGTGGCCAGGGGTCAGGCCCGGAGAGCAGCGCTGGCTAGGATACCGCACCTGGTCCCTTGGGGGAGCCTGGAGCACAGGCCCTGCAGCCACGTGACTGGCTATGGGATGGCGCTGGCTATGACGTCCTGGCTTTGCCCAGTGAGTGCCGTTTGTGTCATCACAGACAAGCCACAAGGACACCACTCACACGGGTGACCCATTCAGAATGAGCGATGGCTGTGCCGAGAGTGTCAAGGGCAGGCCCAGAGCTGGGCGGGGGCACAGGTCCCAGCGCACGCCACCTGAGAGGGGCCGCGAGGGGGATCCGACGTGGGGACGCCTGTGGCACTGGCCTGACCCGGAACCAGGGCTTACACCCAGCATCTTTCTTTAGAAAGACTTTCGAGGTGACAACCACAGAGACAAGGGTCACAAGGCCAAGGAGCTGCCAACACCAGGATTCCCACTCGGGGCCGCTAATGCAGGAGACCCCCCCACCCCCCGCCCCGCACATCCCACCCGCCTCTAGCTAAGTCCCAGCTGGGTGCTGAGTGACAGCAAGGATGGATGAAGCCTGGACACGGGACTGTCGGCTTCTCGGCTGGTCGTCAGGAGCTGGCGTCAGCCTCCCTCGGGCTACTGCAGTGTTGGTGGTCCGTGGCCGTGCAGCAGGGTCTGCCCAGCAGCGGCCTTAGCGATGCCCGAACGTCTTTGGGGAGGAAGCAGCAGGTGGTACCGGGCCCTGGGCAGGCAATGTCACTAGGACACGAGATCACGATGGGCTCAGTGTGGTCTTGTGGCCAGTTCAGGTCTGTGAGCTGGGCTCTGAGCCCAGAGTTGAAGCCATCTGTGTGAGGGGATCACTTTCTACTGAGATTGCGGGGCGACCTGCAGATACTTGGGCCTCGGGGGCACGTGGATGACCAGTCACAGCACCTCTTGTTTTGGTTTTGCTCAGAAATGCTTTCCCGTGTCTCCCAGAGGTGATGGGGACCCTCAGGTGTTATGGTGATCACCTGACAATTGCCCACGCTGTGACCTAACCCAGGGTTCTGCCCATGGGGCTTGCGGTCCAGCCCTCAGAGGCCGCTGCTGATGTGGCTGGCAGGGTCTCTGGGTCCTTTACAACTGAGGTGTCCTTGGAAGCCATGGGGTCTTCTGTGCAGGGCTGAGCAGTCGTAGGAGAGAGCACGGGGAGGGGACGGCAGTGGGCGAGGTATCATCACTGGCCATTCATTTGGGGTGGCAAATAAAACCTTCAGCGTTCCTGTGCCTTCTAATACAATGGCTTTAACTTTACATGGAGGACGTTAGTGGACACGATAACTCTCGGTTTTATAAAACTCACAAAATCTCATGCTTCCAACAGATATTTCCCGCCAACTCCCCTAAAGAATGGCTTCCCATGGAAGCCATGCTTCCAACAGATATTTCCCGCCAACTCCCCTAAAGAATGGCTTCCCATGGAAGCCACTTTCTGTTTGCTCCTGACTCTGTGGCAAGGTCTTTGATGTCATTGGAGGCTGTTACAGGATGGGGAGTCCTGGCAAGTAGGGGCCCACTCTTGGAGGCATGACAATCCTAGAGACACGACTCTGGTTGGGGGACCCCCACGGCACCCTCAGTGAGGTCACACCCTCGGCTCAGGGAGCAGCCAGCTCCTCATGCATTCAGACAGGAAAGGCATCAGAGACGAGGGAAGGAGAGGTGGAAGGGGAGTCCGCCTGCAAATCCAAAGTGAGGTGATTCCTTCCAGGTGCCTCGGACACTGTACTGCAGGGGGAGGGGCAGCTTGGGTCTGCAGCTGATAACAGGGTGACCAGTGGGTGACCCCAGAAACATCCCTTTGCCTGTTGGTGTGGCAAAGAGGCCCCACAGGTGGGTCCCTCACGGACACCCTCCTTGTTCCTCTTGTCTGGCGGGAAATGAGGGTTTAAGCCGTGAGCAGGCAGTGACGCATAGGTGTCGCACAGGTGTCCTTTCCATAAATGGTGCCAGGCTCCCAAGCTGCTCGGACAGCCATCTTATGCTTTACCTCTCTTGGAAATCAGCAGTCTCTGAAGGGTGTGTGTGTGTGTGTGTGTGCGCGTGCATGTGGGTGCATCTGTGTGCATCTGTGTGTTTGTGTGTGTGCATGTGTCTGTGAGGGTCTCTGTGTGTGCACGTGGGTGTGTCTGTGTGCATCTGTGTATGTGTGCATGTGGGTGTGTCTGTGTGTCTCTGTGTGTGCGTCTGTCTGTGAGGGTCTCTGTGTGCATGTGTGTCTGTGAAGGTCTCTGTGTGTGCGTGCACATGGGTGTGTCTGTGTGTCTCTGTGTGTGCATGTGTGTCTGTGAGGGTTTCTGTGTGTGCGTTCACGTGGGTGTATCTGTGTGTCTCTGTGTGTGCACGTGGGTGTGTCTGTGTGTCTCTGTGTGTGCGTGTCTGTGAGGGTTTCTATGTGTGCGCTCACGTGGGTGTATCTGTGTCTCTGTGTGTGCGTGTGTCTGTGAGGGTCTCTGTGTGCACGTGGGTGTGTCTGTGTGAGTGTGTCTGTGTGCATCGGTGTATGTGTGCACGTGGGTGTGTCTGTGTGTTTCTGTGTGTACATGTGTGTCTATGAGGGTCTCTGTGTGTGCATGCATGTGGGTGTGTCTGTGTGCATCTGTGTATGTGTCTGTGTGTGTGCATGTGTCTGTGAGGTTCTCTCTGTGTGTGTGCACGTGGGTGTGTCTGTGTGTCTGTGTGTGTGTGTGTCTGTGAGGGTCTCTGTGTGCATGTGTGTCTGTGAGGGTCTCTGTGTGTACATGCACATGGGTGTGTCTGTGAGCGTGTCTGTGTGCATCTGTGTGTCTCTGGGTGTGTGTCTGTGAAGGTGTGTGTGTGCGTGCACGTGGGTGTGTCTGTGTGTCTCTGGGTGTGCGTGCACGTGGGTGTATCTGTGTGTCTCTGTGTGCACGTGTGTCTGTGAGGGTCTCTGTGTGCCATCTGTGTGGTGTGCACGGACGTATGTGTGTGCTGCGTGAGTGTGCGTGTGAAGGCTGGCACACAGCCCTCTGGCCCAGCCCAGACCGGGCGCCACGCAGCAGACTCACCGTTGGCGTCATGTGCGTACTCGATGCCAGACACGGTGCATCTCCGGAAAACCATCTTGTTCTCGGTGAGTGTGCCCGTTTTGTCTGAGAAGACGTACTGAATCTGCCCCAGGTCTTCCGTGATGTTCAGAGCACGGCACTGCAGCCGGGAGCCCGTTTCCTCATCGTACAGCTCCGCGTCCTGGTTGATGAAGTACACTTGGCACACTTTGACGATTTCAATGGAGACATACAAGGAAATGGGGATCAGAACCTGGAAGACAGCAGGCGCAGCGTGAGCGAGCCTGCGGCCCGGGAGCTGCACAGTCAGCCCCATCTACTGAAATGACAAATGAGCGCGAGGAAGGAAACACTGTACCTTCGCGAGCTTAAACAGCGTGGCTTAGAGTCAGTATTGGAAAAGTGTTAGCATATTGGCAAAGAGTGTGAGCTAAGACAGCCTACGGGTGCATGGCACAGCGGGGGTCCACCGTGGTGTCTGGAGGTGTGGTAACCATGGCCTGGGGAGAGCAGGCATTCTCGCATCACTAAGTCGTGCTTGAGAGAAGCTGGGAGATGAAAGAGAGAAAAGAGAAAAACACAACAGACAGCACAGTCAGAGTCCTCCTAAGACAGTCACCTCACTCCACAGAGGCCCTGGACCCCCAGCTGTCCCCGGGCTCCAGACCACCGGGGCCACCGCACCCTGGGACAGGACCCCACAGCTCAGAAGGGACAGTCTTTTCAGAGGCTGGTTTTCTGTTGGAGGACAACGTCTGTGATGTACAGAACAGGGCAAAGAGAAGCAAGCTCCGAGAAAATTATTCACGGTTATGCTTTGACAACTGCAGAATACCTGCCGTGAAATCAACATTTAATTTTTTCTTTTCCTGTGTAATAACCTTGTATGGGTTCAGAGTGCCACTCAGACTAGCTGTTTCTCCCAGTAAGTTAAGGATGTGAGTGTGACACGTACTAGCTCAAGGCTAGAACAAAATTTGCAGCTATAAAAAAGAGTAAGTGAAATAAATCTGATAAATCTTTCTCTGAAGACAGATACTATATGACCTCACTTATATGTGGAACCTAAAATAAAACAAACTCATAGACACGGAGAACCCACTAGTGGCTGCCAGAGGTGGGGGTGTGGGGGCAACATGGGCGAAGTGGGGAAAAGGCGCTCACTCCCGGTGATGAGATAATTAGTCCTGGGGACGTAACATACAGCCTAGTGACTGCTGTACAGTTGAAAGATGCTAAGAGAGTAAATCTTAAAAGTTCTCATCACAAGAAAAAAAATGAGTAAGCTATATGTGGTGGTCATTTCACAATATATACATACACAAAATCATTGTGTTGTATTCCTGAAATGAATGCAATCTTATATGTCAAGTATACCTCCATAAAATTGGAAAAAAATGTTACAGGGAACAAGAATAATTTATAAAATAATGAGTTCCTTGAATAATTCAAAACTTTATATGAGTCACCATAATGGTTTCCATCTCTTTTTCCATCAAGGCTTTCATGAGAACAACTAGGAAATAAATTACCACGTTGAATTTCAAAAAAACCCCTGCTAATTTGGAAAGTTAAGTAAGGCTGTTTCCCATTGTATGAACACGTGTGAAAAAGGAAGAGCAGAAGCCCCATTCCTTGGCAACGGCTGAGCAAGTGTCCTCTGGTCACTGTGTTTCCAAGGAGGTCGGCGGTGACACTCACTGTTTTTTCTTTACTCTTTACCTGGCCATTTGGGCTCAGGTATTCAGCAGGAGTCATTGAGGAGGCATGTGAATTACGAATAACAATAATAGTAATAATAATAAAAAGCAATGCCACTGGACACGGTGTGGTAGCCTGAACTGAATCCTGGAACAGAAAAAGCACATTCTTGGGAAGCCTGGCGGAATCTGACTGAGGTCTGGAGTTTAGTTCATGGCAGAGTGTATGACGGTGACATGTTCACACTCGGGAAAGTGGGTGAGGGACACGTGGCACTCTCTCTACTCTTTTTTTTTTTTTTTTGAGGGCAGTGTCACTGGCCCTCATATGTGGGACCCGAATTGGGGCCGCTGGCTTCCCAAGCCAGCGCTTAACCACTACGCCACTCGGCTGGCCCTCTCTACTCTTTTTTGCAACGTGTCTGTAAATCTTAAAATGTTTCCAAAATAAAATTTAGGGTTTTTTATTACAAGTAACTGAATGGAAAAACACAACACTAAAAATAATCAGAACCAACCCCTCGAGGCCTAAGCATGAGAGGAACAGCAAAGGACGATCTGAACCTGATAATTACCCAGGAAAAGCGCCCTCTAGATAAATTAGGTGGAAGAACAAAGAGCAGCGTGCTAGGAAGGTCCTTCTGCGGTTATGCTGGTGTGAGTTCCCAGAATTCCCAGGTGACGCTGAGTGGGGTGTGGTGGCGATACGTCCCCATCAGAACAGTGAGGCAAGCATGGCGGCCTGGGGACGGTTACCTGTAGGACTATTATCATTGTCAAAAACGAGTACACTGCAGCTGTGATGGGGGACAAGGAGCTGCCATCAGGCTCAGGGACTTCAAACAAGGATTTCTTCTCTTGGTAGTGCTGTACCCACAGTCCGTGCCCTATAGTTCAAAGGGAAGAGTCACTCATCTGTGTCAGAACGTCAGAACACGGCCAGTGCAAATTAAAGTGAAGCTTTGGGACAACCGCTCGACGCGGGCACAGTGGGGCTCACGAACCTGCCTTGTCCTGTGAGAGCAACACACAGGTGTGGCAGGCACCCACAACCAGGCTGCTGGGAGGCCCCGGCGTGGATCCTCACACCCACGTGTCCCATCATTGGTACCACACAGCACCACTGGTCCTAACGTGTGGTCAGTGGGAAATCTCCAGAAAGGATGTTCCCGGCATGTGTCTCGCCAGCAGGCCCTGGATCCCACCCGTTACTGTTCCTTCTGGGAGATCCCAGCTTCTCGGGAACCCAGAGGCCATGCACGTCATTTCACCACCTGGGTCCCACACTCGCTGGTGACAGAAGCCTTCGTCTTATCCTGTATGCCTACGACTTTTACCACTCAGCTCCCAGAGCACGTCGCAGCCATCATGGTCACTTACCGGGAGGGTCTACACACTTCCGTACAGGGCGCTCCCCAGGCCGGGCGGCCATCCAGGGCTGAGAGTCCAGGGCCACATGCAACCTGACTGCTGCCCCTTCTTGGGGTCTAAGTACTTTCCATGCTTTCATGGGCTCTCCATTAATATCATCTGTGCCCTTCCTGCTTTCACTCCCAGTTCACTGCCAGGCAGCTTCCCCCACTGCTGCAGGACAGATCCCAGCGTTCTCCATCCCGGGAGTGCAAGCCGCCTCCTCAGGCATCTCAGTGTGGCCTCTGCCCCTGGAGTCCTAGCCAGTGACACGTGTGCAACTGAACATCACTGAACGTCAGAGCATCCGGACGAGATACGGCAGCCACCAAGCTCACGGGGAGGTGGTCCCCCAGCGCCCAAGCGACGGTGGCCCGTCGAGGACACTTACCGACCGCTGAGAACAGGGACATACAAATGAGGAGGAGGACACACCAGAGGACATCGCAGTTCATCTGACGCTCGAGCCGGCTGCGCTTGTAGCGGGGGCCACTGTTGTTCAGCAGGGCCTTGGTTTCGTGTCCTGCGGGGGGGGACGAAGGGATGTGACAAGTCAGTGCCCCACAGTGAGGGGACGGGCTCCATGGACTGCCCCCAGTGATGCTCACAGGACAGGCTCAGTCAGAGGACCCGGGCATGACATTAACCTGAAACATGTGACACCTGCGGAGAGAAGCTAAAATGCCAAATGAGAGCTCGTTGGCTCCAGAGGTGATCACACACGCTGCTTCTTTCTATTATCTCGCTTTCCCGAGTTTTCTGCAACGGGCAGGTCTGCTCCTTTTATAACAAGAACAGACAGACACGGGGCGCGACGCGGGAAGACGCCGGGCACGCAGTGATGCACCTGCGGACAGGTGCGCCTACCTGCGTAGATGACGATGCCGGCGACAGCCTCCGTGTTCCTGACGGTGCAGCCTCGCAGCAAGACATTCTCCTTGTGCAGCCCCACCTTCTCCCCGTCCTCGTGCTTGCTGTGGGGGGACAGGTGGCACGCGTCATTCGGATGCCTACACACACCTCGCATCCCAAGTAGGCTGCGCTGGGGCCGGGAGGGGGGCTGGGGGACCCCGGAGTGGGCGGCTCGTCTAGGGGGATCCCCACAAGGGGGAGCTCGTGCTCACAGGCAGCGGGGCTTCGGAAGCATCTAGAGCCCCATGTTGGTTTACTCGGCCCAAGGGTTTGGGGGGAATAGTAAGAAATGTGTGTATTGGCCTCTGCCCCCAGTTCCTGACTTGGGGCTCCTGAAACGCTGTGAACAGATGCCGGGCGTTCCTTTGGTTCCAGTATTTCGTCTTCGACCTCAGCTCCCAGCATGGGGCTCCTAAACCCTTTGTTTCCTGAGTGATAAGAACACCACGGGCATCTTTTGTTCTTATAGCTGACCTCTGACCCTGGCTGTTCAGGACACAGGGCACAAACTCCCCTGGAGATTCCTGGGCGACAGGACTGGCTTTTGTTCTAATTAAGGTGACTCTGGGTGCGCTCCCAGATGGGGCTGGTCGCCAGGATGACCTGCACTGAGCACATGGAGCCCAGAGAAGTGTGGATGGCCAGGTCCCTACTCCCACCCCGCCCCACGCACCCCTTCCATCTGGGTGCTTTGCCATGAACCTCCTCCTGCCTTCTGTGAGCATCGCCAGCAAAGGAAGGAGGATGTCATGGGAACCTGCAATTTATCAGAAGCGCAGGTGACCCCCTGAACTCGCATGTGGCATCTGAAGTGGGGACAGACTTGAGGGACTGAGCCCTTAACCTGTGGGGTCTGACGCTATATGCACGTGGATGATGTCAGAATGGAGAAACTGTGGGCCGCTCAGCCGGTGTCACAGGATTGCTCGGTGTGGGAAAATCCACATGTCAGGGCCGGACGAGTGACTCAGTTGGTTAAGAGCTCGCTCAAGAGTGCGAGCTGAGCTCTGAGCAACAGCAGTTCGATGCCCAGCCCGAGCGGAGCTGCCACTAAGCTGCCAACAGGTGGCAGGATGGCTCAGCAAAAGAAAAAAAAAACATAGACGGCAAAACCCACATGTCAGACGTGGTGTCAGGGTCCTGGGTTTGTTTTCACCCCAGGGACGCACCACAGCCAGGGAGGCTGCATGGGAGCATCGCTGAGCTGGGAAGGTGACCACGAATGCCCCACAAGGCGGCCTCCCGCCACCTCCTGCCCGTCATTGAGAACACGACTGGCCATCACAACCTCATGTTGTCCCAGAAATACAAATACTTCTCTACAAAAGGAGATGGCATTGGTCACAGCAACATTTTCTACATCCCCTTTTTCTTACAGTCATAAAGTTACTAGAAATATTAATATATTCCATTGGAAATGTAAGTGCCATGAGACAATTTTATACATTTGGCTTCACTGCTATTTAGAGTCAAAGGGACAGTCCGAGTGGAAGCCACTGGATGTCAAACTCCATCTCTTGGCCCAGTAAGGACGGCCATGTCCTCACCAGGTGGGCCAGGACAACACTGTGTGCTAGGATGACACTGGGACTCGAGGTCATAAGTCCCTGGACGCTTCCGGAACTAGAGCAGCTGCCCAGCCTAAACTACACCAGGCAGTGCCACTGAGGGGGTGCTTCCAAGAAGCCATCTGCTGGCACCCTCACCAGGCAGCCCCCACCCCCGCCCCCTGTTTTTACCCCTCCCTCCCCCACCATGGCCCAGACTCCTGCTCTGTGGTGCTTAAAGCTCACCAGCTCCAGGCATGGTGGCGCTGACATGTGAGCAGGGCTGGTCTGGGGTAAAAGGGCACAGGAAGCTCTCAGGGTTTCCTGGGAAGCAGCACTTCCTGCCCCATCCAGACCCCGGTGACTTCCTGTCACATGCAGACCCTGGTCACCGGCATGAGGGGCGAGGTGACCTCTCAACCTCAGACACAATCCATGCTCTTTACAACCAGGGCAATGAATACATTTTAACAATAAAGTCAAGGCCAGCACGCCTCCCGGGGACACACTTCTGCAGCCCGTCACTCACTAGTGACACGCAGGGGCAGGCAGTCAGCACTAGGACGGCCCTGCTGGCAATTCCGGACAGAGCAAGGCTTTGCCTTAAAAGGGATTCCAGCCTGAAACCCGCACTGCCAGCCCGGGCACGGAGGGACCAGCACTTGAAATGCGGCTCCCGTGTGTGTGCAGTGCCAGGATGCTCTGTGACAACCGGACACGGGAGAGACTTCTCAGGGACGGCAGTGAGGGACGGCTCACCTCAATCACAGCTCCAGGCACGCTCATCCAGAACACGCTCAACAGAAACAAGGAAACTTTCCCATTAAGCTTTCTGTGACATGACACACACTTTTAAACAACTACTGTGCTTTCTGATTGGACCAAGCCAGACAGGAAGTCATCACCAGCAGGCCCATCGGCCAATACGGGGGGCCATGGCCGCAGGGACAGGCAGCAGGTGTGAGGGGATGGGGTCGCTGTTCCTGAGGGGAAGACCCCTGCATCAGACACAGAAGGAAAGGAGGCCATGCCCCTCTGAAGAGTGTCACCCAGAGGGCACTCGGCACCTGCAACCCTGCCGTGGGCTTCTGACAGGGGAAGGTCCCGCCGGGACAGGGCTGGCCCAGGGCTGAGCAGATGCCCACGAGAACACGAACCCATCCAGCTGCTCTCAGTGTCTGCCCCTTGCTTATGGGTTGACGTGTGATCCTCCAGAATTTGTATGCTGAAATGCTAACCCCTCAGAATGTGACTGTATTTGGAGGCAGGTGTTTAAAGAGGTGATTAAGAGAAAATGATGTTGCATGAATGGGCCTTAGTCCAATATGACTGCTGTCCTTATATGAAGAAGAAATTTGGGCCCAGAGACATCGAGCACAGAGGTTAAGATGATGGGAGCACACAGGGAGAAGACGGCCGTCTACATGCCAAGGAGACAGGCCTCAGGGGAACTAAGCTGCCGACACTGTGATGTCAGACTTCCAGCCTCGGGAACTGGGAGAAAATACATTTCTTTGGATAAGCCCCGGTCTGCGGTCAGTCTGGGCAAAAGGGCATATCCTTCCCTGTTTAATCCGAGCCACTTAGGAGCCTCTAGTTCAAGTCTCCAGGCTTCCTGACTCATCGAACCAATCTCTGCTAATCAAAACTGTCCATAAGTGAGATGTGATGAGAGGGCTGTCTGCTGACACATCCTGGCCACGTGCGGGCTCCCTGGGAGATGGCAGCGCTCAGCTACTAAAATAAATATCCCGCCTGGCTGCCTGCTCAGGATGTCACGTCTCTCTGACAGCACTCGCTGGTGGCGACAGGTCTCGTGTCTGAGTCCCGGCATGTGAACGTGCTGATGGGGGCCTGCGACGGAGGTAGCAATCCATGGTTCCAACACAGACTCGGTGCTGCCTGGTCCCCTCCGGGGCCACAGGCTGTAGCACGAATGTCCAGTGATGCTGGGCAATAGTCTGCAGCCGACTCCTGCCCCAGGTCCCATCGCCTCCTGCCCCGAGAGACCAGGACCCTCCTTTCTGTTTTGCCCACAGCAGTGTTGGCACTGTCCTCCTGTCCCTGGGACCAGCACCCTTGGGGGTCCTCCTAGGCCCCTCCTCCTTCATTTTTACAGCCACTCAAACATCGGTCCTCAGCGTCACCCTCCCTGTGGGCTATTTCCTGACCCCCGTCCCCTTCGGCCCCTATGTGGCAGTGATCTAATTCAGGTCGCACATGTGTCTGCCGGAGCCTGCAGCACACCCCTCCTGGCCTGGGTGCCACCAGCCTCGGTCCCCGTCCATGCCTCAAGCGGCCACCAGAGCATGAGTGTCATGTTCTCCCCTGGGGTCCTTACTCCCTCCGCTGGGCTGGCATGCCTGGCCCCTGCAGCAGTCCCTTTGGGGGCGTGTCCTGCCCAGGCTTTCGGCCCCAGCCAGCCCGCCGCATGCTTTTGCCCAGCGTGGCCCGTGCTGGCCTTTGCCGGGAGGAGCCGGGCCCGCTGGGCTCGCACTTTCCACACACACACTATTGCTATATTGAAATTTCAACTGTAATGAATGTAGACAGAAGGGTGTAATTACCTCCCATGTACCCACAGCTCCGCTTCCACAGATACCAACATGTGGCCAATCCTGTGTCACCGTCACTTATCCACCTGTTGTGTCTTTCTCCTTTGGAGCAGGGGCTGGGCTATCTGAGGTGCTGCTGCACGTTGTACCTTTTGTTTAGTAGTTTGTTGCCTTTTTGGTCCCCTAACTTTGCTCCCCTAACAAAATTAACACGAAGGCAGGACACCTTGTCTGCTCCACTCAGTGCACTGCCCCCAGAGCCTTGAACAGGCCTAGCACATAGTAGGTACTCAGTAACTAGGTGTGTAATGACTGGGTGAATGAATGGATGGATGGATGGATGGATGGATGGATAGATGGATGGATGAATGAACGAACTTCTTCAGAGGCTGCTGGAGTCTGGCTCCTGCATTCTCTCCCACTCATGGGGCCACGTGTAGCCAGCCAGACAGGCCCCCTCGCTCCCCTTCCCTTCTGGGGCTGCTGGAGGAAGCGGAGGCAGAACCGTCTCCCTATAGGAGTCTCGGGAGCTAGTGCTGCTGACAGGACCTCGCCCACTGGTCCCCTAAGCAGCCACGAGGCTCAGGTGCTGGTGACATTCCCGAGGGGCCACACATGGTGAGAAGCACTGAACACACATTTCAGAACTGTGTGTGTGTGTGTGTGTGTGTGTGTGTGTACAGACAGCTATCATCTATGTGCCTACCTATCATCTATGTATCATCTATAGATCATCTATCTGTCTATCTATATATCTACGTACCTACCTATCATCTGTCTATCTACCTATACAGTTGACCCTTGCACAACATGGGTTTGAACTGCACGGGTCCACTTCTATTCAGATTTTTTTCAATAAATATTGTAAATTCATTTTCTATCCCTTATCATTTTCTTAATAACGTTTTCTTTAACTTACTTTATATTAAGAATACAGCATATAATATATGTAACATATATGTGTTAATCGACTGTTTACGTTATTGGTAAGGCTTTTGGCCAACAGTAGGGTATCAGTAGTTAAGTTCTGGGGGAGTCAAAAGTTATATGAGGACTTCCAACTGAGCAGGGGGTCTACACCCCTAACCCCATGTTGTCCAAGGGTCAACCGTGTGTGTGTTTGAAAGTGTGTGGACGTGTGCATGTATGTGTGCATGTGCATACATGTGCAGGTGTGAATGTTACACGATTGTGTGTACATGTGTGTGCATGTGTGCACAAGTGTGCATGTGCACGCATGTGCAAGTGTGTGCATATGCAAGTGTGTACATGCATGTGCATATGCGTGCACGTGCAGTGTGTACATGTGCATACATGTGCACGTAAGAATGTTATGTGTTCTTGTGTACGTGTGTGTACACACGTGCACGCGCATGTGTGTGCAATGTGTATACATGTGCATGTGTGCGCATGCACGCACCTGCGTGCGGTACTCACATGCAGCCCCGGAACCTAGTCAGGTCGTTGTTTGGTTTCTCACACTCGATCACGCTGTTGAAGGTCAAAGGGTTGAACTCGGAGACCTAGAATGACAGCACGCACGTTAGAGAAATCTGGGTGCAGGCTGCTGCGCCCTGTGTGTCGCATCCTTGGCAGGGGGATTTCATGGAAGGACTCAGCCTCGAGACATTGGGAGTGCCAGCACCACAGGGCACCCAGCCCAGGCCTCTTCAGCGTTGTCACCAATAATAACTAATCTTGTCGACTGAAAAACAATTAGCAGCACTGGTGAGCAAGACAGCCGAGAAGCCTGCAGCTCGAATGGGAAATATGAGGATATGAGATAACAGCAAGGGAGCCAGTGACGACAGAAGGGGTGCCCGGCTTTCTGAGCCAGTCCAGCGCCTTCCAATTTCCTACACAGATTTAGAGATGCAAATTCCATTTCGAAAACAGAAACTGACCATAAAATATCATTTCTTCAATGTGCGCTAAAAATCCTTCACAGACATTTGATGCAAAACATTTAAATAACCAATGCGTAAGCCAACAATTTCTGTATTATTCTGCTCAGTGAAAATCATGACAGCTCACCACAAAGCAAGTCTTTCATTCAGAATTCTGCCCTTGACAGATAGGACATATGAACAGATTGGGAATGGGGAGGGAGGAGAAAGGAGGAAGCAGAGGGATCAGTATCAATAACTGATTTCAGTTACTGGATTTTTAAAAAGCAACTCTCTCATCAGGCTGGCCCTTCTCTCTTCTCTATCAAGTGTCACCACATGGTTAAAAACGGAACTGTCTTCGCTCACATAAGCATATCATCATCAAAAAAGTGCACATGATAAAAACTCACAGACGTGGCATAAACCCTGCTGATGCCATCGGGGTGACTATTTTGCCACCACCACCACACACAGCCATAGAGGGAACCATGCAAAAGTCGGTCCTGGCTGCTCTCCAGTGGGCCGTGTGTGACAGGGAGGACTCGCTAGGGGGTAGTGGCTCGATTCCATAGTTGGAATTAAAATGCCATTTTCAAAGGCTCTTCCTGAATCTGAATTAGTGATCAGCTCCTCTCTCCTTGCGCTGCAATGGGCCCTCTGGCTCTGCTTCCAGAATCAGGTTATGCTTCAAGCTGCCCTGTTTATTTAAAGCTGCGGGGATTATCTTGAAGCCAGTTAGTTGCTTTTTCCAGTGCAGACATCTGCAGACTCAGTGCCCAGGGCGGCCACCAAGAAGTGAGTGGGTTCCAGAGGCACCGAAACTGTCCTTAGAAGCCAAGGAGCTGCGGGGGGGGGAGCCTTAAAATATTCTGTCTCTGTTTACTATTCTTTCTAAGAAAAACGTAATGTGTATGGCTCAGGAACAGCAGGACGGTCTGTCTCTGGAACTTCACTGATCCACTGGTGATGTCCTGCCAATAGCCACATGCCTGCATGTCGCCTGGGGCTTGGGATTGTCCACTTCCTGTGAAACTGGGGAAGAAGCTGAGGACTTTCAGAACTTCGAGCAGTTTCGTGACTGCCGTAGGTTGAACTGTGCTCCCCCACGTGTACCCCAGAGTTCATATGTTGAGACCCTACCTCCCCCGCCAATCCCTGTGCCTCAGAATGTGACTGTATTGGGATGTCTTGAAAGAGTTAATTGAGTTAAAATGAGGCCATAGCGTTGGGCCCTGATCCAACATGATAACATAAGAGGAGATCAGGACACAGACACACACAGAGGGACAGCCCGGGGAGGACACAGGGAGAAGGCGCTCATTGGCAAGCCATCGAGAGAGGCTGCAGAACAAACCCGCCCCACCAACACCCGGGTCTTGGACGTCCAGTCTCCAACACTGAGAAAAAGCACGTCTGTTGTTTTAGCGCCCCCAGCCCCTCCGCCTGTGTTATTTTGTTATGGTGGCCCCAGCAAATGCATACAGAGACCACCCTTTGGTGTTTTTTTTATTTTTTTTTATTTAAAGAGGGTTTCTTGGGCCGGCCGAGTGGCGCAGTGGTTAAGCGCTGGTTTGGGAAGCCAGCGGCCCCGGTTCAGATCCCACATATGAGGGCCAGTGACACTGCCCTCAAAAAAATAAATAAATAAAGAGGGTTTCTCAGCTGGAGCACACCTTTTAGATGAGAAAAATTCTACTTACGTCAGTTGTTTCTACTTACTTGGCAACATAATAATACCTCCATTTGTGAAACACATCTCATTATCCCTCCAGCCACTCATCTACCCATCTGATTCATTCCAAACTGGCTCAAGGTCATGCGTCACCCGGCAGCCACACTTTTGTCAGCTTCTCCCTTGCCGTGGGGACAGAGTGAGAGGTCCCGTGCACTGTCTATTCTGAGCACAAAACTCCATTTTTTTTTTTTTTAAAGCAGGTTTGCAGTTGGGGAAGACGAAAATGTTCTGGAGGTGACAGACTGATGGTCACACAACAAATTAACACTACAGAACTGTATGCTTAAAAATGGTAAAAAAATGCCAAATTTTATGTTATGTGTATTTTACCACCCCAAAAAAGACAACAAGTTAAGAAAGCAGATATAAGCAAACCCTGAGAATTGATGGTGAGGAAACTAGAAACGAATTAACCATAAGCAGCAGCACACAGTCCAGAGATTCAGGCCTTTTCAATATAAAGAGTCTCTCTCACACACAAGGAATTCCTTTTTTCTTTTTGTTACCCCGAGTTATGTAATTATGAAAGTATGACCGAATAGCTACACTAGTAACGCGCCATCCCAAAGATAAATAAGAATTTATATGTGGAAAAGTGGAAAAGTTTTGTTTTCCAAATCCACAGATTTACCTAGTTCTTGTACTTACCGCCCTTTCTCCTAGCGATTAAGTTAACTGTGTACCACTTACCACTGTCAAGATGGTCTCAGCCACGAGGGACTCAGGGTTCCCTACCTGTGGCCCCAGTGGGCCCGCCCCACCCGAGCCGGCTGCTGCCCACAGTATGAAATCTACAACCCGACACGGCGGCCAGGCTCTGTCCAGGGTCCTGGAGCTGCCCTCGTCCGCTGCCGCCCCTCCCAGCACCTGTTCCTGCCACGTGGGGAGCTCCGGGGAGCCCCCCACCCTCCCACGCGGCTTCCTTTGCCTCCTCCCCAGTCCCTGACTGCCTCTGGCTGACTGCCCCCTGCATTTCAGGTCCTGGCAGCCCGCGACCTAGGTAGGACAGGCGGGCGCTGCTTGGAGCCTGTACCACCCCGACACCTGCCTGGCAGGAGCTGGCTCCCGCGCGCACCCTAGAGGTCAGGTTCTGTGCGCTCAGCAGCGAGCCTGGAGCACACACGGCCTGGGTGACAGGTGCTTATCCCGGAAGCATCTCACGCATCACAAGCCCCTGCTGGGCCCTGGGGGCCTAGACCTCCTGCTTGCGGGGAGCCGGGGCAGGTGGGACTGCCGAGGGGGCCACTGGGGCCCCTCTGATGTCCCAGAGAGCACAGTCCCTTTCCTGGAAGCGCAGGAGGTAGCAATATAAGATGATTTCTTTGTAGCCTCTAATCCAGCTGCTTGTTTGTTGACTGAGGGTGAACAATACCTGACTTCATTTAGCATTTAACCCAAATTAATGAAACAATTCTGCAACGTCGTTTTGCATTTTCATTCCAATTTGTATTTACTCCATGTCCGTCAGTGCTGTGGGAACCGAGAGGGGTGCAGGCAGCCTGACATTGAATGAGCGAACGGATGAATGAATGAATGCACGGATTTACTGCAAAGGTTGTATTGCCAAATTAATATGGTCAATTAGTTAACCTGAAATGAGAAAGAAAGCGTCTATCTTGTCCACCACAGTGTCCCCTGGCACACAGTGGGTGCTCGATCAGTATTTATTAGATAAATAAAAACCTGAATGGAACCGTGGGCATGCTGCAACTGGAGGCAGGAGGTATCACATGTGTGAGAAGCCTTTAATCAAAGTGTCTTTTCTGCAGTCAGTTTTATAGACTCAGTGTTACACTGGGAGTTTACGCCCCAGTACAAACAGAAATAGAAATGATCACAAAACACATTTAAGTGACTATTTAATCTACAATTGCAATGGTTGTGACTACATTATTTAACATGTCCTAAATACAGAGGGTGCCAAAAAAAATGTATACACATTTTAAGGAAAAAACTATTAAAATTGTAATAATATATACCAGTGACAAAAGATGAATACAGGTATGTGTAATACATTTTTTTGGCACCCCCGGTATATAAGGAGGGCACAGCAGGCCATGACAAAGCGCTGGGTGGCGCATAACACAGCAAGCGACTGCTTCTGTGAGTGGATGCCCGGCCCTGATGGCGTCATGATCTCCGGGGGAAAAAGCTGACAGAGACCACAGGACGGGTGTCAGGGCCTCTGCAGGCCTCGAAGGAGGCTTCTGGAAACTCCGCCGCCTTTGACAGCTCAGGGGAAATGGATCAAGGGGCATAAGCTGTCTTCTTTTCCTAATTGCACATTGCCTGTCATAAGAACAAGCCCTAGAGACCAGGAAGACCTGTCTTGGTTTGAAAGTACAAAGCCAGCCTTCCTCTCTTTAAATCTGACCTGAAAATGAAAGCACGGGCTGTACCTTCTCCTTCTTTGTTCCCTTGCCCCCTTGCTGTTTCACTCGAAGAGCTTTGAAGCTTTAC
The DNA here is from genome assembly GCA_033961575.1 of Aselliscus stoliczkanus. Taxonomy (NCBI): domain Eukaryota; kingdom Metazoa; phylum Chordata; class Mammalia; order Chiroptera; family Hipposideridae; genus Aselliscus; species Aselliscus stoliczkanus. The sequence goes on from CM066741.1 coordinate 35,378,945, forward strand.
TTCAGATGGTGGCAACATTAAAGTCTCAGGGGGCAGGCTCTGAGCCTGAAATCTCAGAATCAAAAGCTTTGCTTTCCCTCAAATGCTTCCAGCCGCCTTTGTGGGCTGTGGCTGCCAGCAAAGCCTCACTTTCGCTTTTATCAGCTGTGTCTAAGAGAATCTAAGGACTGGCTAGGCATTCAGTGGGCAGGAACACTTCAAAATCTACAGGAGCTGTTCTCCAGAAGAGCCCCCTAAAGGATCTGTTCTTAACCCAGTGCCGTGCCAAGCACGAAACACGCTACAGCAATGCGGCTGCCTGCACTGCTGGCTTCCAGCTCAGCCTGTCTGCTCCACGTCACCCCCCTCCCCCCGCCCCCGCCCCCTGGCGTCATCACAGGCGGGCGTGGTGGCAAGAGCAGACAGGGCAGCAGATGTGAGCCGGTCACATCTGGAAACCACTGAGAGAAAAGGCGGGCGGAAGGGACGGGGTGCGTTTATTATGAAGTGGCCCCGAGGACAGGTACCCCGGGACCCCGTGCAGGATAAACTACGACTGCTGGTGTGAGAAGGAAACCAGGACAGAGGACAGAAAAAGGTGAGGTGCTGTTCTTACTGGGGGGATGATTCTGAGGCTGAAATGGTGGCACTACTGTGAAATTCTAAACCACAACCAGACAAACTCAGTCTCGAGATGCAGAAGGAAAACTGTCCCGCCCTGAGGACAGGCAATGTGGCCCCAGCATCCCGCTGAGGGCCAAGAGAAAAGGTGGGCAAAATATTAAAAACACCTGCCCGAAGCTATCAGAGATTAAACCAGGAGGTAAGAAAAAATAATCAAACCAAAATCTGGAAGAGACACAAAGGAAAGCAGATCAGGTAGAACCCAGGAAAAGCAAAGATGGAAGCATCACACTGAAATACACCAATGACACTAAAAGGAAACCAAGTAAAATCTTTTCATGAAACTCTAGATTGTCAGAATGAATAGGAAAACCCTACGTGATGTTTATAAGAAATATTCCTGAAACATACAGATACAAAAAGCCAAGGTAAAAAGAAGAAAAAGATCTGGCAACAGTAGCAAAAAGAAAGCCAGTGTGGCCGTATTGTTAAACCAAGTAATGGAATCAAAAAGCACTTCCGTATAAACAAGTGTCTGTGCCCCTTCTCAGTGCCCCCAGACCTAAGTCAGGTGTCTCCCCTAAATAGCCCCAGGGCCCTGGAGCAGCCAGTCTGACAACACGCGGCAGATGGGGAGCACACAGGCACTGGAGGGGGTCTATCCTGGGTGACCGCTGCCAAAGACAGGCGTCCAGTTTCAGCTGACCGGGGTCAACACCAGCGCTCGCTCTGTGGCAGGCACCTCCTAAGGGGAAAAGCATGCACATGCACCGAGCTCACCCACGCACACTCATGCCAGTCACATGGCGGGGGGGGGAGGGGTGTGCGTGCAGCTTGTCTTTATATTTTAAACTTTAAAACCCAAGAATGCTAGGTTTTCTTCGGTGGTGTTGGACAGAAGGGGTGCCCCGGCTGCTGCTGCCGTCACAGCTCAACACCGTTAAGTGTGGACTTTTTCTGAAAGGTGTAATTGGAAAAAATGGCTTTCTTTCCTTCAATAAGAGCAAATATTTCCCACTCCTGTCAATCAGAGGCACTTACTCCAAGTGCGGCAGGAAGCCCCACCAGCCAGGTGAGGCTGTGAGTGTCCCCCTTTCACCCGTCTGCCCCCGCCCCCCAGGTCTGGGTAGAGCCTTGTTTTAACAAAATGACTCAGAAAAGTTCTCTTTTTACTACTGATGTAAATCCAGTCCTGGGATTCCTTTTATGATCGAAATGGACAGGTGACTAGGAAAAATACAGGCTATCATGTCCAATCAAATGACATTGCACTTAAGGCTGGCCGAGTGGCTCAGTTGGTTAAGAGCTCGCTCAAGAGTGCGAGCTGAGCTCTGAGCAACAGCAGTTCGATGCCCAGCTCGAGCTGAGCTGCCGCTAAGCTGCCAACAGGTGGCAGGATGGCTCAGCTAAAATAAAAAAAAAGAAAAAAAGAAAAAAATGACATTGCCCTTGAAGGGAACTCTCAGATCAGAGGATTTCAGCGAAGGGTGAACGGTTCTCCCTCACTATTTCTGAGGGAGATGATTTAGGAGAAAGGGTTTCTGTCCTGGCATTGCGTTCACTTTTAATACCTTGAGGTACACTCATGCACACACACACACACACACGCAAACATACACACATGCGTGCGTGCACACACACACGTGTAAAAGAGCAAACTTTTGAAATCTGCCCGATATTAAAACTCTTGCTCTCTGTGATGCACTGTCATTCACAGTGTTTTTATAGGCTGTGTGTGTGTATGTCAGCGGTCAGCTTCCTGGCAGGCTGCAGCCATCCCGCCTGGCTGGGCCTTCGGCCAACATCCTAGGCTCAAGTTTCTAGCATGTCATCAAGAGAAAGCACTTCGATCCTCCCGGTGGTGGGCGCAGTAGCGGGCTGACTTGAGATGACCAGCTTTGCGATGCATGGTTATGGGTTGAATGGTGTTCCCTCTCTAGGTCCATATGTTCTGACCCCTAGCACCTCAGAGCTGTGGCCTTACTTGGAGGTGGGGTCTTGTGAGAGGTGCTTATGTTAAGATGAGGCCACATGGATGGGCACTAATGCATTGTCACTGGTGCCCTTAGAAGAGGAGAGAACACATGCACAGAGGGACTCCTCGTGAGGACACGGAAAAGACGGCCAGGGACACAGGCATCAGGACAATCACTGGGCCAAGATGCCGAGTCCCTCTGTGCCTCTCCGTTACACGGGGACGAGCTTCCCTCTCGGGAGTCCTCCAGGGGCTCGGGCGACACAGTGACACGTGGGGCTCTGAGGGCCTGGTGACAGTGAGGGCTGGGGGAGGGTGAGCTGCTGCTGCTGCTGCTGGGAGTGGTCTGAGGAGGGCCCTGCTGCTGTCCCCAGGAGAGTTCCGGGCTTTCTGAACACAGACACAGAGCCCCCCCAATCCAGGTCCTAGGAGGCGCCTGCCTGGGATCTCCTGTCACAAAGACCCCAGCCTCCCGAGGGACACTCAGAGCAGGCACAGCCGCCTCCACCTTGAAGCCCCAGGCCCCGGAGCTCCGGTCTCTGATGCCTGGGACGGACAGTCAAGTGTCAGCCACGGACCCGCCCCTGCCCGCGGTTGGCCTTGCAAGGCCGACACTCAGAATGCTGGACAAGGGTCCCATGGCTAACGCTGGTGTCGCTGGGCCGAGGTGGAGGCGTCAGCCTCACAAGGCCTGTCCTCACAAATTTCCTGCCTGATGGTCAAGGCTCCAAAACGCTCGATAAAAGCCGGATGAGCAAACCAGCTGTTTGAAGTTCCATCCAAAACAAACCGAAATCCACAATCCTTTGAAGTTGGTTGCCTTCACCACCCAAATGTAAGGGCTCATTTTTTGGCCAACAGCAGGGTGACCTGCTGAAAAGTCGGTCATCTCAGGGGAATGGGAAGTGTTTTACCTTTTTTCCCCTCAAAGATACAAGAGTCCCACGTAGAGGTTTTGTCGGGGTAAGCCTTGTGTGCAAGTGATTTTTTGAGCTTTGGCTCAGTTCTTAACTTACGAAACCCCATCCGAGAGACGGCTCATCCCCACTGGCAATGACACCGTTTTTATAGTGGGACAGACTGCACCAGGCAGCTTCACTGAAAACCAACAAACCGAAGACGTTTGCCTCCGGCCTGAGCTCAGCTGGGTGACATCTCCAATGGTTGGCGGAGTCACATCCAGCACTCTCCATAGCCTGGATCACTCATGAGCACTGACGAAAAGCCCTGCATTTATTTCAGTACAGAGTTAATCCAATTTGAGGTTAAAATTCAGAATTGTCAGGAGGCTCGGGGCCCTCACACCCAGGGTAACTGTTTCTGAAGCTTGCATCCCCGAAAGGCAGGCTCTGGTTTTCGTGAATATTATCACGAGCGAGTAAATGTGTGGACAGATCCCTCTGCCTCCGTGTCCCTCACCCGTGTGGCGAGGTGAAACTGTCACGACACTACTGCTAAAAGGAGAAGCAACGTCCTGCCCTCCGTGGAGGAACGCGTGCAAACTGGCAGCACTCGTCGGCCTCCTGCGTCACCCTTGGGGAAAGACTCTCAAATTCAGAAACCAGCTTACAGTAACTCAAAGAATTCAAATGGTGTGGAGATCGATGTGGGGACGTCTTGTGGAAACAGGGGCGCTCCCTCTTGTTGGGGGCTCTGCTCACAAGACAAGTGGGAGGGAGGCAGCATGAGGCACAGACACCCCCAAAAGGAACGCATTGTCCCAGGGGCCACTGAGCAGAGGCTGCACCACCGGGCACCCGTCACCTAACACGCGAGGCACACAGTAGGGACTCAACCACCAGACTGAAGAGTCCAGATGCTCCAAAAACGTGCCCTTGCACATCAACCTGAGTCTAGAACACTGTCTTAGCCCAGGGAAGAGCAACTATCCGTTCTTCCAGTTAGATGACAGTGACAAAAGCAACATCACCACATTTGGCTTTCATTTGCTGCTTACTCATATTTGCATACACACACACATACACTCACACAAACACACACAGCCTCAAATCCTTTGCAATTGCTGATGCAATTCAACTACATTTAGAAAAGTGGGAATTTAATTAAATTTCCCTTTTTTACAGTGAAACTACAGTCAGAGAAAAACAGCATTTTGCATTGTATACCACCAAAAAAACCCCAAAACAAAACAGAAACCTCTTATTGCTCTACCTTTTTCCTAGAAAAAAAACAATGACCACTTTCAACCACACAAAATATGTGAAGTTAAACACACACACAAAAATGTTCAAGTTTCCATATACTGTAATAAAATCTCTTTGGATAAATACTTCCGTTTAGCCTGATACTATCAAGGTCATGGCAGTTAGCTGTTTTCAGTACCATCACAGTATTTTACTCCCTGTAAAGAATTATGCCAAAGTCACCAGGACTAGAAACAAACATCTTATTACACAACCGAATTTACATTCCCCATGAAGTAAACGCGGTGGATATTCTAAGACACAGCACGCCTCAGAAAACCGTATTACCTACCAAACGGAATTGCTTTAAGTAGCCACACTTGCTGGAATTAAAATTTTAGTCTATATAAAGTTATTGTGTTGTTTTCTTTCTCAAAGTCTTTCCTGTTACATATTTAATATCCCCTGACAAAAGTATGTGACCGTTAAATCTGACAATGAAAACGCCCCACAAAATCAATTACAGCTAAACAGTGACTTCAATATGTAAAAAAACAAAAAACAAAAACAAAAAACCCCACGATCTTCCTATAAGCAAAGGATTATACTAACGGGGAAGGGGAACTAACACACTTAGCCAGCTGTCTTTGTATTCCTTCAGAGGATACACTGCTTCCTCCTCCAATTCTACCAGCAGAGAATGTAGCTAGTTTAATTAAAGACTAACAACCTGAAAAGCTTGAGGGGAAAGCGGCTTTGGGCCAAGAACTATCTTGCAAACCAGATTTTTTTCACCTCTGGTTTTCTTGTGGTAGAGATCATTTGGGGAGCATGTATAGGTAGAAACAAGCAAACAAAAAAATCATACTTTTTCTCATATATTTGGAATTTTAACAGTCATTTTTCTAGGCTCCTTGAAATCTGTCAAGTAGCTCGGGGGAGGCCTGCCTCTCCCTCGTAAAGGGCGCTGTGCCAAACTTGTCACTGCCTGCGAGTGCCTGGCACCTGAGAATGCTGGTGGGAGGGAATGCAGCAAAAATGTTGGTGCAAAGTGGGGGTGAGAACATCACTGGCTTAGAAACGGGGCAGGTCTGGACATGAGGTTTGTCTTTTAGGGCAGCGCTTCTCTGACTCCTTTCAGCCTAGTGCACTTTCCACTTTCCACATTGGTCTCGTCCTTCGTCCTTCTCCCTCAGCGGGGCACACCCCAGGCACACGCTTGCACACGGGTGTGCACACACCCACACAGCCTGGCTAGCTTCGGCAGGCTTTCGGTTTCAGCTCTTTCTGCAAACCTCACCCTCACGGCTCCAAACAGATGGCCCTGTGGGTGTAGCTGGGGTCGTGGACACTGGTCCCACAGGTCCATCCACAAGACAACTGAAGGAACTTTTTGTTTTTCCTTCTCAGCAAATCAGCTAACACAGAAATCACCTCCTAGATGGCTCCTCCCAAACCTCCAGGCGTCAGGTGTGGCCTCAGGCTGTTCTCAGGGAGGTCTGCCTGCCCCTCCCCCCCCACACACCTGCAATGCCAACACCCACCTGGCAGGTCCTGGCCCATTTCTGCTTCATCCTCTGCCTCCTGCCTGTTTTGCTGTTTACACAGGTCCTGTCCCACATGAGGGAGAGACTCTGCCTATTTGGGCCAACGCAGTGCTCAGAGCTGCGTTTGAAGCAAGCAGGAGCTCTAACTATTTGTTAAAGGAATGGAAAAGTCACAAAAACAAGTCTCTGAAAAACAACTCTGATGGAAACTCATCAGCCTAAGGAACTCCCAATTCTGCAAGAAGTGACTGCAAATGTGACAGGTGAACTGGAAACTTCTACCCACAGAAGTGGCTGGACGCAGCTTCATGGGGGACTGGGGGGGGCTGCAGGTCTGAATGGGTGTGTGCATGACGCAACAGCCGTGTCCAGTGCTGTGGGCAAGACTGGGTGCTGGAAGGCCCAGTGCCAACTCAGGAGGCCACAGGACTGTACTCTAATTCGGGGAGGGTGTTGGGACATCTTGGCAGAATGTCCTGACTCCTGATTTTTTCTGTTTCTTTGTCCATAAAAGGCTGTGACAATCATCAGCTCACAAGATGGATATTAAAAAATTCCTGTGGTTGTTTTTAAATGTTTGCGCTACTACAAACACGACAGGCCTGAGAAGGCCTGGCCCCCAAGAGACCTGGGCACATGAGTTGTTGCTGTGGCAGCCTCACATTCAATGTCAGGCTTCCTCTCTTCACTGCTTCCAGAAGCCAACTTGACTCCAACTTTTAAATCAGAGGGTTTCTTCTGAAGTCCCAATATCTATGTTTCATTTGCCCGAGGGCTGGGTGGTTTAAGGTTCCGCAGCTACCACCCCACCCTTGTCCTTGGATTCAGGGGTCTGAGTGGGGGCCACGCATGCCGCATTCCTGCTTCAAGCCCCTCAATTCCATACAACTTGTCCAATGCTCTTCAATAAATATATCCTACTGCCACCTCTGGGACACCTCCTGACCTGTGTCATTGCCTGAAATTCCTAGCAGCCAAACCCTCCCCCTCCAGCCCTTACAACGCAATTCAAGACCTCCTTCTTGACCTCTGGGACCAGGTCCCTCTTTCTTAGCATCCTCTCCCAGCCAGCAAACTTCTGGGATGGGGGGACGATGCAAAGTCAGGTTTTTGCCTGGTCAGTAGAGGGTGCTAGAGGCATGCGGCAGAAGCAAGGGGCTGGCCTTCGGAAGGACCAGTGTGTGGGTTCATTTTTCTCTTCCTGCCCCCCAACCCCCCACCAGGCTTCTCCAGAGCTTGTGGAGCCTCCCCTTGGCCTTCGTCCCCTGGAGCCACACTTAGAGAGAGGGAGGCCCGTCTACAGCATGGCTCCAGCAGCGCCCAGGGGCATGTTGGAAGTTCCTTGTGGAGGGCTCCCCTGTGCCCTCAGGGCTGACTTCTGGCTGTCATCCTGTGAGCCCAGGACTCAGCCTGGGGCAGATGTGCCCTGGGCGCTATCCTAGCCCCGGGGAATGGCGGCTCCCTGCACTGGCTGTGTGTGGTGTCCACTTCGCTTTTCACCCCCCATCAGAGTTCTCTGCATCAGACTTTCCCTGACTGCTTCACTAGGGCTTCTCCTCTTGGCTGGGCCCTGCTGGGGGCACCCAGCCCCCCTACTAAGGCCAAGGTCCTCTCTTTTGTCACTCAAGTTGTGCAAATCGCTTCTAACATACGTTTTCCTAGGAGCCACCACTTCCAAGGAACCATGTCTCCAAGTGGCCACAGAGAGCTGTGTATCAGACAGGAACCAGTTCTGCCTGGAGACACTCCCCGACACCCCCCTGTGAAAACACACTAAGTACAGCGGGCGCAGATGTTCTAGACACTGGAACCTTGCAGTTGGAATGCCAGCTTTCCGATCGTTGGGCTTTTAAACATTTTTTTTTTTTTTGAGGGCAGTGTCACTGGCCCTCATATGTGGGACCCGAACCAGGGTCACTGGCTTCCCAAGCCAGCGCTCAACCACCGTGCCACTCAGCTGGCCCCGATCATTGGGCTTTTAGAGCCAGAGACCTCCTCTCTTTATGTTCCATAGCATGGCTCACATATTTAATAATAATAATAATAAATTTCAGAATAATAACGTGTGAAAAGGTACTACAAAAATGTCTTCAAGCATTTAGGGAAAGGAGAAAAAACAGAAAGTGAAAAAAATATACCAATGATAGACACCAGGATTTGCCTGCATATTGAAGGATTGGGGGGTTGGTACGTTTTTTCATAAGAATTCAGTGGTGGTTAATTTTCGCCATACTGACTAAATTATAGCTCAATGCCATGCAAGTCCTCAGGTGTTCGTGGGGCCTGAAAGACGGAGACGCAGGATGTGACAGTCTGCAGCCACCCTTGAACTGTTAACGTCCTACTTACAAACAGCGTTTACTTAAAACATCCCAGAGCTTTGAGTGTCCCAGCTGTTTGGGAAAACATGTGGGCAGGGCAGGCTCTTAGATGCTCCTGGGTTCAGCTGCTGAGTACACTGAGAAGCTATGAAAGGAGGAAGTTACTTTGACAGTTGGCCCAAGAGACAGACCCAGGTGGCTTTCCCTGGCAGGCACACTTGGTTCTGCAGTTCTTAAATATCAGTAGGTATCCCACATTGTTCCAAGTTTCACCCGTTAGTTATTCGTGTGCGTTCATGTTCGTCGCCCGCCGTGCCACTGCTGCTGCTCTGGAAGGTGACACTTGAGCCTGTGCTGCCTGCTGCCCCTCGTAAGCCCCTGCTGAGATCATGGGGGGCCGAGGGTGGCACAGGCTTCTCGTTGATCTCAGGGCACTGCACAGCCCAGCTGCGTCCCAAACAGCACAGGAGATAGGCACTCTCAGTCTGGGAGACCAGTGGACACACCTGGGAGTGTGGCCGACCTTAGGAGAACATGAGGACACATGGGTCTGGGAGATGTGGGGGAGAGAGCAAGGTGGGCCCACAGTTATCACCAAACCCTGGATTGCAATCACCGCAGAAGCTGGAAACCAATGGCCAGGCCTCAAGGGGTCCCTAACCTGGGGTGAGAGCGCCCCATTTAAAAAAATTCCAGGGCCGGCCGAGTGGTGCGGTGGTTAAGAGCTGGCTTGGGACACCAGCAGCCCTGGTTCAGATCCCACATATGAGGGCCAGTGACACTGCCCTCAAAATATAAATTAAAAAAATAAAATAATAAAATTCCCTATCTAGTTTTTATGTTTGCTTTGCCTCCTCCCAAGAACGAGCTAAGGCAACTTACTAACACATACTTGGCACAAAAGGTCAAAGTGAGGACATGGTGGTGAGAGTGAGTGAGAGCTGGTGGTGAGCCCAGCACACAGTAGGAGGTAATGAGTGTCACCTCACAAGTCCCACCAGCCAAGGCAACGGGGAGCCCTGTGTGTGGTCGTTCTCTGGCCTCTTGTGTGTAGAGGCACCTTTGGCTGTCATGGTAACCAAGGGGAAGCTGCGTGGACACTCATGATCAGAAGGCTGAGATGCTGGCCTCAAAACTATCTTGCCCCAGGAATACTCTCCGAAATGCAGCAGTGCCTTGGTGACATCCACCAGCCACTGCCTGGGAGACACCACCCAAGGCCAGGCTCTCCTATTGGAGACCATGGAGAGGCCCAATGGCAGAGAGAGAAACCCCCAATGGGTGACACTGACTGACACACAGTAGGTGACACTCCCCAGGGGCCACAGGAGCTCTCTGCCTCGGGCAATTCCTTTTTTTTTTTTTTGAGGGCAGTGTCACTGGCCCTCATGTGTGGGACTCGAACCCGGGGCCACTGGCTTCCCAAGCCAGCGCTTAACCACCGCGCCACTCGGCCGGCCCTGCCTCGGGCAATTCTTAAAGCTTCCGTCAGTCCAGGCTGAGGGCAAGACTCCCAGGCCTGAGGGAGGCTCCACAGAGCAGGTACTGGGGGCACAAGTGAGGACCAGCTCACTCCCCTCCAGAGGCTTCCTGGTCCCTGAGGACGCGTGCTACTGAAATTTCACCTGGTGTTCGCTCCCTCCACACCCTCGCACAGACCTGGGGGGCAGGGAGCATGGACAGAGACCCCAATAAGGCAGGAGTGCCAGCGATCAGAGCCCGGCCCCCTTCCTCCTTCTCTCAGTGCACGCGGGGGGCCTTGGGACGGGCCTTCGGGGCGGTGCCTTGGGGCTGGGGGCGGTGCCTTGGGGCTGGGGGCGGCGCCTTGGGGCTGGGGGCGGTGCCTCGGGTGAGGTCTGGGGCGGGGCCTTCGGGGGGCTGGGGGCGGAGCCTGGGGCGAGGCGGGCCTTGGGGCGGGACCTGGGCGGGGTCTCGGGTGAGGTCCGGGGCGGAGCCTCGGGGCGGGGGCGGGCCTTGGGGCGGGGCCTTCCACGCTGTGGCTGATAGGCCTCTAGCACAGAATTCAGTCACAGGAGGCCTGATGCTGAGCTCACAGACACCCTGAAAAGAACAGGCCATCACTTCTCCTGTGTTACCACTTAGTGACTTAGAGAGGAGCTGGGTCAATGTCCACGTAAGTTGGTGATAGGCGTCCCTGGAGACTTTAAAGGGACAGCAAATACTGGTTTGAGAAACTAGGACATGTACAGGGGAAATCAGTGCCATCAAACCCGGGTCCCGCTCCCCACAGCCGCAGGCCGCTCCTGGGCTCGGGCAGGTGGGGGGTCCCCTCAGACGCTCGACCCCACATGTGTCTGTGAGGCCGAGCCGCCGGGCGGGGTGGACGCCGGGGAAGCTGCGGGTCACTTACGAGCTCCGAGAAGCCGCGGACCACCTGCCGGCGCTTGAGGTTGGTCTCCCCGTCCAGGTTGGCGGTCTCGATGTGGCACAGCCCGTCGGGGTCGCTGGAGGACAGCAGCAGGATGTCTGCGGGGATGATCTCGTTGCAGCGGAGCCGCACGAAGTCGCCCACACGGATCTCCTTCCAGAACCGGTTCACGTACCGCTTCTCCTCCCTGGGGAGAGAGCGGCGTTACAAGGTGGCCGGAGGCTGGCCGGCAGGGCCTGGGCGCTGGGCCGCGGGGGTGCGGGAGGCGTCCTCCGCACCAAGGGTCTTAGTGAGAACATGCACAACGGCCATGTGTAGTGACTCCGTTTATAGGAAACGCCCAGAACACGCAAATCCAAGGAGACACAAGGTAGGTGAGCGGTTTCAGGGGGGCTGCGGGAGGGGAAGCGCGGAGAAATTGTTTTCTGGGTACTGGTTTCCATTTGGGGTGATGAAAATGGAACTAGGTGGTGGGGATGGTTGCACATCACTGAATGCACTAAATGCCACTGAATAGAACACTTGAGAATGGTTAGAATGTCCACTTCTAGGTGTGTAACCCCCAAATGAAAGGCAGGGACTCAAACAGACACTTGCACACCCAGGCTCACGGCAGCTTTACGCACAACAGCATAAATGTGCAAACAACCCAAATGCCCAACAATTGATGGATGGATGAGCAGAATGCAGTCCATCCAAACGGTGGAATATTATTCAGCCCTGAAGAGGAAGGAAGTTCTGACGCATGCCACAACATGGAGGAACCCTGAGGACAGTATGCTGAGTGACATAAGCCAGTCACAAAAGGACAGATAGTGTATAATTCCACCAACATGAGGCACCTAAAGCTGTCAAATTCATAGACAGAAAGCAGAGCCTTTTGTACACCTCACGACCCTCATCGGCAGTGGGTTCGGAGCTCACATCTGACATCTGATTGGTGAGAAGCACCCATAATTTTACACGTCTATTTACCCCACACTGTGCACCTGAGGGAGCCAGAGGCAAACTTTCAGGGGCTGCAGCCATCAGCTGCCCCAGGCGCAGAGAGGGAAGCATGCCCTCTCATTTTAACCACTATTTTCCTATATTCCTCTAATTCAAAATCCACCAAACCGATTACAGCAAAGTTGAGTCTGGTTGCTATAGGACCAACAAAGATCAATTAGATACAACTCCGTCCTAAGAGTAAATGCAAGGCGAGACCCAGCCACCAGGTGGCGGCCCCTGGGGCTGTAGGGTGAGTCCCCAGGGCCCACACAAAGGTATTCTTGCCGGACCAACTCAACGGTCCCGACTGGGCCAGGCATTCTCCAGCTGTGACAAGGCCCCGGTGGCTCCGACCCAAGGTCCCCTGGCTCTGAGAAGGGCACTCCATCACCTGCCCATGCTGCCTGCGCAGTGACTTCTATGCCATAGACAGGGCGCACTGCCTAAGTGTCTGACGGATGAAACAACACTTGACCGCGTTCTTACTTCCTTTTCCATAGGCCACACACCTTGGCTTTGTAACATGGCAAGCATTAGCTCCACAGTGTTTCTTCCAGGTCACGGCCGCCTGGTGGGCTCCCACGGAAAGGAGTGCAAATTTGAGGGCCTGTTCTCTTCCAGAAGAAAGTTTCCAGAAGCTAAGTCCCGGTTTCGTCACAGAGGGCAGTGCTCTGAGAGTGAGCTGTACATGCTGTGGTGTGACAGGTCCCAGACCAGCCCCGGGATGGGCAGAGGGCAGTGATGATGGGGGGGCAACCTGCGCCACAGTCCATTTACAGAACTCATCAAAAATACAGTCGCTTTCCACCCACCTTGTAAGCTTAAAACATGAGCTTGCCCACCCCATCGGAGCACGTCTTTAAAACGAACCTTGGTGGAGGCACTGGAGCCCCAAAGGAGATGCCCACACAGCCCCAGATGTGCCTGCAAGCAGCCAGTGACAGCAAGGGCCCTCTGGTGACAGTCCTGGGGGGAGGACCGACAGGGAACAGAGATCTAGAAGCAGGACTGAAAGTGTGCTGCCTTCTGTGAAACGGCAGCTCCCAGAAACCCCTAGGGCAGCAGGACCCTGGGAAACCCAGACTGGGGGGATCCCTTGTGAAAGAAGAATAGCATGGCGGAATCCCGCCTGCTTTTTTCTTATTGAATTTTATTACAGTAATTATATCCTACATTTTATATATACTATATATCAAATACACTATATTATAGACTTACTATATCTTATATATATGCATATACATAATATATAATAGTACATTATATGTAAATAATATATAACAATTATAATGATTCACAAATCATAATTACATATTTTAAATTTTAATATATTTAATAATTACATATAATACAATAACTATGTTATGCCAACATAATTATTATATATACATTATATGTAACATAAATTATATAGAAGTAGGCCTCCCTCTTTTCATGGGGAGGGTCTACTATTTATTTTTTCCCAGCCACTGTATTTGGATAGAGGGTCTTCTCAGTTGAACGGAGGCCATGGGGCAGGGCCCTGATCCAAACTGACCGGTGTCCTTTTAAGAAAAGGCAGAGACACCAGGGATGTGCATACAAAGGGCAGCCCAGTGAGGACGCTGCAAGAAGATGGCCTCTGCAGGCCAGAGAGGCCTTGGGAGACGCAGGCCCCTCCCACATCTTGACCTTGGACTTGCAGCTTCCACAGCTGCCTGACAAAGTCTGCTCTTCATGCCACCCAGTACGGTGCTCTGCTGTGGCCTCGGAGCAGAGGAACCCCCCGACGGCTCCATTTCCCATGACACCCAGGCAGCAGGGACAACAGGGCTGCAGCAGAGGCAGTGGGTGGCAGAGGGCCGCCTCGCCAGGAGGTTCAGCCCCAGGCATGTGTCCCCACCCCCCACAGCTGCACCCAGGGAAGTACTGTGGAGAAGTCACAGCTAAACCCACGGACACAGCCTCCTCATAACACTCTTTTTTGGGCTTTTGGATGCAGCAGGGACACGAGTTGGGGCTGTCTTCCCTTTCCCCAGGTCACTGTGGGCGCATTTCAGGGTGGACAGGATGGTGACCCATCCCCTCCACAGGACAAGTCTCTGAAGTGTGCACTTTCCCAGCCTCCCTGCAAACGCCTGAGCTCCAACCCCCCACAGGTGCCGGAGTCCCCCACAACCACTGGCTTCTCCTGAGATACAAGGAGTATCAAGGTGTAAAATCATCCCAGTCCTCAGTCTATGGATCCGTGGGTAGCGATTTCAGAAAGAAGCACTGTTTAGCCTGCCCACATGCTATCCCTTCTAAGGACAGGTGCCACCCCATGTGACAGCAGGATTCTGAGATGGCCCATGATCCCCAGCCCTGGTGTACACGGCCCTGCCAGCCCTGCGTGAGATGGGGGCTGTGAATGTGCTGGGAGGCACCCATGCAGGGTGGGCTAGGAGCGCAAGACCGGGGAGATATTGGGTGGGTGGGTCTGCTGGAGCTACAGCAGCCCCATCAACCAGGGCCTAAGGCCAGAGACAGGAAATCAGACACAGGACGTGGCAGGGGGCAATGGAGGGGACAGTGCCCAAGGCCAGGAGCTGCGAGTGGCCCCTGGCCATCAGCCAGTAGGAGCACAGGGTGCCAGTGCTAACAGCACCCAGGCTGAGTTCCGCCAAGAACCTGAAGGAGCCTGGAGAGGCCCCAAGCCACAGGTGATGGCCTGGGCAGATGCAGCCCACCTGTGCCCAGATGCCTGAGCCCTGGAAACAGTGAGATGACCCATCGGTATTGGCTTTAGCTGCTGAGTTGTAGTCATTTGTGAGACAGCAGAAGAAACTAACACACACTCCTGTGTTTTGCACAGAAGCAGACGCGCGATGCCTCTTGCTTCCTGCCACTCCGTCTCCCACAACATGCTAACTGAATGTCTCATTGCTCTCGGCTTTCTAATGTGCAAACCGCAGAGGAACTATTCACCGGAAAAGAATGCAAAGTGAGACTGCTTAAAATCCTGACTCCTTCCTCTCTCCCCACAAAGTGGAAGCCCTTTCGAGGGCCTGAATAATGTATTACAATGCGGGGAAACCCTGAAAATGTGCAGTCTGGGAATATGGGCTGTGTGACAAGTATTGCAAATAGGGTGCATGGTTCCTCCACGGATGCTGGGCGTTGAGCCAAGAGTTCAAAGGTCATCGGTGGAAAAAGTGTGCTTTTTCTGACACAGGGTAAAAAGAAAAAAAAACAAAAACATAAAAACCAAGAACAAAATTTGGAAAGGTCGGTTCTTAGGCGAATGTGAAGCTTCTATGATTAGCTTTCCTCTTCTAGGAAAATGTGCTAACAGCATTTATAATTAGTCATGCTAAGATTTGCAGTTCTTCTCTGAGTCTTTTTTGTACAAAACAACAAAATGCAGGTGGGTAAAAAAACGAAAACCTCAGGATGACGAGTGACACATTTTACTGAGACAAAGAGTGAACATTTACGTGTTTCGGAAGAGTTACACTATCTGTGCTCGCTATGTTTTTAAGGTTATTAAGCAAACAGTTTCCTAAGAGGAGATAGCTGACTTATGGAATGCACAGGAATTCCTCTAAGTAGTTGTAAAGCATGTTTTTGCCCAGAGATCACGGGTTACTTTCCTGCAGCTTTTCGAGAATGCAGGGCCTAAGGACTACTGCTCGGAAATGTCTGTGAATCTTGCCACAGGGCAGGGAGGGAAAACAGTGGTGACAGCTGAGCAAGGATGGGGAGATGACAACGGATGGGGAAGCCAGCAGGACAGGGCCGGGGTTGGGATGGGGCAGCTGGTGACGACGGAGCACCCACAGCTCCACCGTGCCCACCCAGCACCAGCACTGCGGGCCACCCCTCCTGGCTGCACCCCTTCACCTTGTCCCTTGTGTTGCCAAGTGCACATCTGGAAACAGCCCTGGAGTGTGTGCACAAGCGCTGTATTTTTACCTCCTTTTTTGAAACTGCAACGTTTGGTGGCGCACACCTGAAAACACACACCCATTAAGGTCACAGGTCACCTTCCGGAACATTCCAGGTACCTCTTTCTCCCCTGCCAGGTCTGTTTACTACTCAAGCACATTTCATGCCTGGCTCGTGTGAGAGATCGGTCTTTTGGAAGACAGAGGACTGTCTCCAGAAGTGGACCTCCTAGACAAGCTTCAGGGGTGCCCAATGGCTTGGGACAAGGGTTTGGTCAACACCAGTGGGAGTATCGAGACAGCTTCACCATCTCAATAACATCAATGGACAAAAGGTTCTCTCAGTACCATGAGCTTCTCTCAGTACCATGTATTTTGGACCTTTCATCTCAACAATCCTACACCTACACTCCCACTTATGGATGTAGAAACTGACCTGTCCAAAGTCACACACCAAAAAGTGCACAGTAAGGACCAAACCCATCTGACTTGGGTCCATGGAACTGGTTTTGAAAGTACACCTGATCTGGCGGCCCAGCGGAAGTCAGCTTTGCAAGTTCTAAGCCAAAAACTCTTCATTTTTTTCCTTTTCAATCAGGCGGCCCAGAGACCACTGGGGTCTGAAAGCCAGCTCCCACTGTGCTTGGGGGAGCCTGGGAAAGCGTGCGTCCCAGGACTGTGCAGTGTGTGATCGGCACTGAATTGCAGGCTGCAGTCCATTTGCCAAGATGCCTGCCTACTTGCAAACACCCAGAGGGACCGTCCAAGGTCTGGTCTTTGCTACAAACTGGAAAGTGTGCCCTGTCGGCCCTGGCAGACTGAGGAGTGAGCTTATGGCTCCCTGAGGCACCTGCGGCCGGGACCCTCTGGGACTGCAGGGCGGGGAGTGGGCTGTCACTGGGGCAGTTTATTCTTGTGGCTTTGGGATGACTCGGCAGCTTGGAGAAGTGCCCTCAACTTGGGGGCACAGCTGACACTTTGGAAGCAAGGCTGTGGACCCACTGGCCCATTTCCAAACAAGGCAGCGCCCCCTGCAGGTGCCTCACAGGTCACTTCGGCACAAAGCTGCCTCAAAAAGTCCCTCCCCTGGAAAAACTACTAAGCGGCTGGTTCTGGAATGATGGAAGTTAGTGATAGTGTCTCAGATCTGGCCAGTCTCTCGTCGAGGGTCACACCTGGGCACACGCACCACCGTCTCACCGAGTGAATGACTCACGCTCGATAAGAGGCCCCACGGAAGGAGAGGCGTCAGGGACCTCACATCCAGTGCCTTGGGGCCCCGGTCTGCAAATGGGGGTCTGAGCAGCCTCTCCAGACTCCTCCAGCAGACACTGTTCATGGCCAAACCCCAGCTGCCTTCCCATGGGCCCCCGGCACTCCCCACTCTCACTATCCCAGGGGATACCCAACGGAGCGAGGCCACAGTCTCTAGTTTGACTTTTCTTTCCATTTTTCTTGTGCTTGATTTTTCCCCACTACTTTATTTCAGTGTTTGATTTTGACTGATAAACTCAGAAATAGTCATGTGCCACAGAATAACATTTTGGTTAGCGATGGACCACACATATAACTTGGTACCATAAGGTTATAATGGAGCTGGGACATTCCTATCGCCTAGTGACACTGTAGCCATCGTGACATCGTAGCATCCCTCACGTGTGTGTGTGTGTGTGTGTGTGTGTGTGTGTGTGTGTGTGTGTGGTGACACTGGTGTACACACACCTACTGCACTGCCATATAAAAGCATAGCACAGGGCCGGCCAAGTGGCGCAGTGGTTAAGCACTGGCTTGGGAAACCAGCGGCCCCGGTTCAGGTCCCACATATGAGGGCCAGTGACACTGCCCTCAAAGCATAGCACAAGCGATTATGTTCAGTACAAAATAGTTGATGATGGTAATAAACGACTATGTTATTTTCTCAGCTATGTACTTACTCAGCATGCCTTTTGTCATTATCCTAGAGTGGACTCCTCTACTTATAAAAACGTCTGCTGTAAACAGTAGCCGTGTTATGCTGGCAGCAGCCTCACCCATCATTTTCTCTTGGGCTTGATTTAACTTCGTGCTATTTTGTGCAGTGATGTGCTGTCTGTGGCTATAACCCAGGGGTGCTGCGTTGGGCCACATGGCCCAGGTGTGCAGTGGGCTGGGCCATCCAGGTTGGCCTACGGGCCTCTGTGATGTTCACACAGAGACAAAATCACCTACGGATGTATCTCAGGCCATCTCCCCGTCGTTAAGTGGCACCAGAAACTACAAATGAGCAGCAAGTGACATCTTGCATTTGATTTGTGGTATTTGTGGTTTGGAATCAAAGTGAGAGCTGCTATTTTGTTATCTTAGAAGACAGCTATAATTGTTCACAAAGTTAGGCAAAACGCAGAACCTGGACGGGCACTGCTTATCAAACGGTCCCTCTGAAAACAAGATTACACGGTTAGCATCTCTCTACGCTGTTTAAATGACACAATGATTCATTGGTGGAAAGAGAAAGCTCTTTTCCCAACATCAACTTGCTTCTGGCCTACCAGCTAGCTGATCGCATTTCCTGTTGCTAAAACGTCCCCTGGATAAGTCAGGCATGTCCCAACTAAAACCGCGTTTCATTCACTGCATCCACAGAAACAGAATTGGCCAGTAACATCTGGGTGCTTCGTGCCTTATACATGAGACAGCTGAGTGCATGCTCTTTTCCTCCAGATGGCTCAAGGTCAAGGTAGGTTCAAATGGAAAGTATCTAGAAAGATCCACAAAACACATTTAAGAAAAAGGGAAGACCATGGAGCTAACCTAACGTGCGAGCCGAACGAGGCCTCCCAGGCAGGGTCAGAATGGAGGTGGCCTCTGGCCCACGGCGGGGAGAGCTAAACTTTCTTAAGCAAACAGAACGAGAAACCCAGATGCAGTGGGGCAAGTCCTAAGTGGGAGGTTCACATGACAGAGCCAAGAATCTCGTGGAAGAATCCTTAGTGCCAAGGCCTGATGCCTTGAGGATAAGAAAACCCTTCATGAAATTTATGAGTATTTTTCAGATTGTGGAGAAATGAATGAGTGTGTGTGTGTGTGTGGGGGGGGGGTACTAAGAGAGAGAGAGAGACAGAGACAGAAATATTTCACAGCACGTTGAAAAGACCTACTGAAACTCTAAAATTACCCCCAATTTAATATACACTCATTATACAACAGGGAGAGAGATACTTGCTTTAAAGCAGGATTTCTCAGCCCTGGCACAAATGAAATTTGGGGCCAGATCATTCTTTATGGGGAGGGGGCTGTCTTGTGGGAAACCCCATCCAGGACGCCTGCAGCATTCCCCCCCATGCCCCGACCCCACATTGTAACAGCCAAGAATGGCTGCGGATGTTGCCCAATGCCTCCGGTGGGGGGTGGGGGGTGGAAGGGGGCACTGCCCCAGGCTGGGAACTGTTGCTTTAAAGCACCCAGGACAAACATTCTGGAAAATGGATTAATAAAAACACATTTACAGGACCAACACATTTTAAAAAGTGGGTGAGAACTCAGCACTCAAACAGAAATGGCAACATCTGCAGCATAAACTTGGCCCAAATCTGTTGGGAACATCCAGAACGTGCCTTCCTTCCACCCTGAACTGAAGCACCAGCTGCCCCCCGAGACAGGCGGATGGATTCTGGAGCCCACACCCAAAGTCAGGGTCAGTGTGAGAGGTCAGGGCAGTGGTTTTCTGGGGTGAGCCCTATGGTAGTCAAATGACCAAAGATACAGTAATTTGCACCATTGCATAAAGAGTGTTTCCTAAAGCTTTCTCTTCCAGATGTCTCCTAAAAGCTGCACGTGCTATAAGAAATGGTCCTGATGGGTGTGGAAGGCATACGTGTGCATGGAGCACGCTGCTCAAATGAGTCAGGATGGGTGGAAAATCCTGGCACATCGAGGGGAAGTCAAAAAGGGCTGGACACTGCAGTGGCAGGACTGTCCCCAGCATACAAGACCTCTGGCTTCTGTAGAATGAAGACAGGTCGGGATGTGTGTGTGAGGAAACAGGTTGCTCAGCCCAAACTTTCCTCTGCAAAGGCCATAGTCACTTACTGGATGCACACTGCACACTGAATGCATACCACACACTCACTGGATGCACGCCTCACACTCGCTGGATGCACGCCACACACTCGCTGGATGCACGCCTCACACTCACTGGATGCACGCCACACACTCGCTGGATGCACGCCACACACTCGCTGGATGCACGCCTCACACTCGCTGGATGCACACCACACACTTACTGGATGCATGCCACACACTAATTGGATGCACGTCTCATGCTCACTGGATGCACGCCACACACTCATTGGATGCACGCCTCACGCTTGCTGGATGCACGCCAGACACTTGCTGGATGCACACCTCACACTTGCTGGATGCAAGCCCCATACTCATTGGATGCATGCCTCACACTCATTGGATGCACGCCTCACACTTGCTGGATATACGACGCACACTCACTGGATGCATGCCTCATACTCACTGGCTGCCGCCTCACACTCGCTGGATGCACACCGTCCTCACTGGATGCATGCCTCACACTCACTGGATGCACGCCTCACACCTGCTGACTGCACACCGCACACTTGCTGAGTGCATGCCTCACATTCACTGGATGCACACCTCACACTCGCTGGATGCACCCCTCACACTCACTGGATGCATGCCTCACACTTGCTGAGTGCACACCACACACTTGCTGAGTGCATGCCTCACATTCGCTGGATGCACACTTCACACTTGCTGGATGCACCCCTCACACTCGCTGGATGCACCCCTCACACTCACTGGATGCACACTTCACACTTGCTGAGTGCACGCCTCACACTCACTGAGTGCACACCGCACACGCAGGGTATTGCAGTGTCTGAGCAGCTCCACGGCAAGTCCGAGCGCCCAGAGCCTCCATCAAACCCACAGAGCCTCTGGGTGGGGGTCCTCAGCTGCACAGGCCTCCCCACCCTGTCACCCCCACTCCACAGGCACCTGTGTGTCACCTATGGCTTTAGCCACAGCCCTACTTCCACCAATGGTATGGGAAGTCCCTCCTTTGTCATCTTTGTAAAAGTGTCTTCGTTATACTGGGACATTACGGATGTGATGGCTGTTTGATTTCATTCCAAGGGCACCTTCCAGGCAGAGCTACTCCGCACACATGCATGTGCTTCCTCCTTGGGTGGGCTAGCTCTGGGCTGGCATCCCCACCCAGGGCCACGGGGGGTCCTCGTCGCCCGGTGCTTGCTTACCTCCTTCAGAAGGACATGGCTGTTTTCTTTCTAAATTTATTTGGGTGACATTGGTTAAAAATTGAAACAGGTTGGGCTGGCCGAGTGGCACATTGGTTAAGAACTGGTTTGGGATGCTAGCGGCCCCGGTTCAGATCCCACATATGGGGACCAGTGACACTGCCCTCTACAGCTAACAACAGCTCCACCTGCGTGAGCGGCTGGCAGCCACCGTGAGCTGCCAATAGCCACGGTGAGCGACCATCCAGAGGCCGGCGACCGATCTGCCTCATCCAGGAAGAGCGCAATGATGATACCAACATGGGCCAGTGAAGCAACGTCCTCCACAACTAGGCTGAAGAACAAAAGAACAGCAACTTGTCTGTTCCCCTTCCCCGATTCCCCAACACTGTTCCCCTCCCCCAATTCCCCAATAAAATCTTGAAGAAAAAAAAATTGAAACAGGTTTCAAATGTACAATCCTGTAATACATCATCTATACACTGCATTGTGTCCTCACCACGCACGGTCTAGTCCCCTTCAGTCGCCATATATTTGACCCCCTTTACCCTCCCCCCAACTCCTTCCCATCTGGACACCACCACACCATTGTCTGTATCTGTGAGTTTTTGTTTGTTTGTCTTGCTCCTTTGTTGTTTTCAGTTTTACATGCCACACATAAGTGAAATCATATGGTTCTCGGCTTCTGACTTATTTTGCTTAGCATAATAATCTCAAGGTCCATCCATGTTGTCACAAATAGCACTGTTTCATCTTTTTTTTTTTTGAGGGCAGTGTCACTGGCCCTCATATGTGGGACCCGAACCGGGGTCGCTGGCTACCCAAGCCAGCGCTTAACCACTGCGCCACTTGGCCGGCCGTTTCATCTTTTCTTATGGCAGAATAGTATGCCGTTGTGTATCTGTACCACATCTTCTTTATCCAGTCATCTATGGAAGGACACTTTGGTTGTTTCCATGTCTTGGCCGCCATAAATAAAGCCGCAGTGAACATTGGAGTTACATGGTACATGTATCTTTACAGATAAATGTTTTCAGATTTTGGGGGTAGATACCCAGAAGGGGGATAGCTGGGTTGTGTGTCGGGTCACATCCTTACCCTTTGGGGACCCTCCCAGTTTGCATTCCCACGCCATGGCCGTTTTCTTCGTGAAGGTTCTGCGCCCGCCTAGGTGTTTTACAGTTTTTGTTCCCGGTTTCAGAAGACGGTGGTCCCCACTTCCTCCTCTGGGTCCTCACCCTTCTTTTACTCGCTGGGAGCAGTTCCCCTCTGTGTGGTCACGAGTCCCACGCAGCAGCTCTGATTCTCCAGGTGGTGTTCTCTGTGCTCAAAGCACCTTCCTCTCCCTGGAGGCCAGGCCCCCCCGGAGGAGATGGCTGCTGTTCTTGGTTAGCATGCACAGACTCTGCCATCCGGGCGGCAGCTCAGCTCAAGGTGCTGAGTTCAGTCTTAGTTGCGGGTGGGCATAGCCCACCATTGAACAGGCAATCTTGTTACACCAGCTGAGCCACCCTGCCACCTGTTGGCAGCTGCTTTCTTTCTTTTTTTAAAAAGATTTTATTGGGGAATTGGGGGAGGGGAATGGCTAAGTTGTTTTTCTTCAGTCTTTGTTGTGGAGGCTGCTATTCACCATCTTGCTTCCCGTCGGCAGCTCATGGCCTCTAAGCTCAAGGTGTTGTGTTCAGTCTTAATTGCGGGTGGGTGTAGCCACCATTCCATGCGGGAATCAAACCAGCAGCCTTGTTGTTAAGAGCGCACGCACCATCCACTGAGCCATCCAGGTGGCAGCTGAGCTCAAGGTGCTGAGTTCAGTCTTAGTTGCGGGTGGGCCATCGAATAGGCAATCTTGTTGTCACATCAGCTGAGCCATCCTGTTGGCAGCTCAGCGACAGCTCAGCTTAGGCGTAGCATCACTGGCCCATGTGAGAATCAAACCGGCAGCCCTGTTGCTCAGAGCTCACACTCCCAGCCAACTCTTAACCAACTGAGCCACTTGGCAGGCCTGACTGCGCTGCTTTCTAAAGCGATGGCAGGTCCTCTCCCTGTGGAAGATGAAGTGACCCTCCCACCCTCACCCCTGAAAGTGAGGAGTGTGCGGCCCTTCCCGCAACCTCTCCCAGCATCAGGGCTAAGCAAACACTACCCCCGGGGCCAGAGTGGCCAGTCACCCTGGCATGCACCAATGGCCACCCTCCCCACTGGAGGCCCAGGCCAATTTCTAAGATGCTCTGGTTTGTGGGACGCCCCCACCCCACAACCCCACCAGGGTTCCTGATGCTGCTCTCCCAATGCCCGTCGCCCCTGGGGGGAGTCGGCACCAGGGCTCTCTAGAGACTCAGATGAAACCCAAGGCCTGCTCCAGGCGCCCAGAGACCCTCTGGGCTCAGGCTGTGGGATGAAGCGGGGAGGGCTTGCCTGCAGGCCGCCCTGCTGCCTCTGCATCGGAACTGTGAAGGCCAGCGGCTTCGCTGATGACAAGGTCCTCCCAGTTCACATCTGAGGGGACGAGGAGCCAGAAAAGTGGACCAGCTTTGGTACTCGGCAGGGGCAGCAGACCCAGTGGGCACAGCCTCTCACGGCTCTGCTGGGAAGTCAGCCTGCGGCTCACTGAGAAGGGTGCCCCCTGACCTGCCCCATCTGACACCACCGGCCGTCCCCATGGGGAACTAGAAACCGTGACTGCAACCTGTTCTGTCTACAAAGCCTTTCTCCACACGATGCACATGGCAAATGCCCCTTGACTGTGACAGCACCATCAGACAAAGACCCCAGACGGGCACTGCCTTGTCTCAGGAGATGTGGCCCCTGGAACAGAAGGAATGCTAAAACATGGATCAGTGGCGCTATGGTGACACGATGTGTTTTCATACAGTCTGTGTGGTGACATAAGATACCTTGGGTAGTCACAGCTTGGGAGTCAAACCAAAATTTTCACCAGTAAAGCAGTGATCTTGGGAATGTGATTTCACCCAGTGATTTTCTGAGATTGACTGAGGATATGCTAGAATTCAGAACAAACAATTAACTCTTTGCTTTCCTCCTGGGGTAAGAAACCCGGTGAGGCCAGCTATGCTCATGGTCACCTTCTGTGTGCCACGCACGCCGGCCCCACAGTGGCCACTGTAGTCACGGCTCCCGTGGTCTTTGCCCCCGTGAGGTGGTGCCACTCCTATTTGAAGGATGAAGATACTGAGGGTCAGGGTGGTTAAGTGAGCACCCAAAGACTCACAGGCAGAGGTCAGGACAGCTGCTCCGACCAGGCACGGAAGATGGCTAGGGGCAGATGCTGAGAAACGGGGATTGCTCATTTATAGATGCTCTTGCCTGCCTTCATTTAGACACAAATATAGAAACCAGTTTTTTCCCTTTGGGAAATTAGGCACCAGTTACAACGGGTGACATCCACGGTGTCTTCTGTCACCACACAAACACACAGGGGTAGGAAGCATGTCATTTTGCAGAGCTGGGTCAGCCGGGGCTCCCAGCACCTCAGTACCAAATGGCCCTTGTACAGCTGAGCCCCCCGCAAAGCCAGAGTGCCACATGTCACTCACACAGGGCCCCGCTGTGCCGACCTGTCACCTCTGGTCCAATTTTACACATAATAATGATGATTTTGCTGCAGGCCACTGACATGAGTGGGTGACAGACCTTCCCTCAACCCTCCCTGGACTTGCGGTTGAAAGGGCTTGTGGACATAAATAAAAAACTGTTTTAATGTTTTTGGATTTCTCTTTTATCTTTCTAGCCATCTGAGCGCCACTGACCTAGAGTGTTGACTCTGGCTTCCGCAATGTTCCACTGTCCCTGTCACCGTTATTGGCAGTGTTTGTTCCCCACAGGGTGCCAGGTAGGCACTGCGTGAAAATACTTCGTTAGACGTTTTAGTCCCTAACTCCGGAGCCGTGTGCTGTGACATCCACTGGGGAAAGCCTGGTCTGTGTGGATGGCGGGCTTCCGAGCGAAGGAGCCCGGGCTGACGTCGGTCGGCCTCTCCCACACACATGGTCGTGCTGTCATGACCTGTGTGCACTTGGCAGAGCCCAGGCTCCTCGGGGGTAGGGGCCAGAGACCTCAGCACAGACCAGACGGGCATCCTGAGGTCACCCTCGGGGTCCCAAGGCACGGTGCCCCCCAGGATGTAAAAGACGCCTTGTTCAGGGCCGGCCAAGTGGCGCGGTGGTTAAGCGCTGGCCTGGGAAGCCAGCGGCCCCAGTTCGGTCCCACATATGAGGGCCAGTGACACTGCCCTCAAAAAAAAAAAGACGCCTTGCTCATACCCACTCGGGCTCACAGTCATCACAAAGCAGTGACCTGGGTCATCACTGGGGCCTCTCCACGGGGGATGCACACCCACAGTGAGGGATGTACCCATCAGGGGCCCCGTAGCCAGGCGGGTGTCCTGGGTTTGACCAGAGCCCCATGCGGCCTGGATGGGGGTTCTCAGCCTGGGGCCTGCCTGGCGTCCCCCTGGGATGGGCCGGCTGGGCCTGAGGACCGTGCGTCCCTGGCTAGATGGCGGTGACTGAAACGAACTGTGCAGAGGCCTTTCTTTCAGTGGCTGTGTAAACATGAGTAAGCTGGAAATACTATATTTTCAGAAAAGGGCTTCTCTGGGGCGTGAGGAAAGGCCACTCCTGGGGGAGGGGGCCTGAGGCCAGAGCTGCAAAGGCCACCTGCCTCCGGCTGTCCTCGCTGGGTGCCTTCCAGAGCCTGTGTTCCTGTGAACGCAAGTCTCTCTCTGACATCTCTGTTTTGTGCTGGGTTTTCATTTAAATCACGGACTTGCTCCTGATGGAGAAGGGATGTCTTCCAGGGGGTGAGCAGGTTATCAGGCCCCTTCCAGTGGGGACAGCCACCCAAGGCAGACAGCCCCACGGCCACCGATCTGCCCGCCCCGGGGCCAGGGCCTCTGCGCTCTTCTGGGGCTGGAAGGTCCCAACAAGAGCTGGCCGTCCTCGGGGGCAGGGGCCAGAGACCTCAGCACAGACCAGACGGGCGTCCTGAGGTCACCCTCGGCCGCATCCCCTCTAGGTCACGTCCTCCGGCTGCACAGGAGTCACACACAGGGCACTCGAGAGGACCGAATTCGGAGGGCAGGGTTAAATGGCACACTTCCACGGCTACTAACACCTAGTCTTACGTTTCAAGATAGCACCTGGCAAAGTGTCAGGGCCACACGTCTGGGATGGGACTTCGTTACCTGGCACAGGGAGGCTCCCTGCTTTCCCCCAGCTGCCTTGTCCCTTCCCTATAGTTAATAACTTACTAACAGGCTCCTCTATTTCACTGACAGCAGACACTCTTTGGTGGTGACAGTCCTGCCCAGGGTGGCAGTATGGGACCCCCAAAGCTAAATCATCAAAGTATCTCGGAGGCAAATAAACGCTGTGGGGGAGGTGCCACGTGCCACATGTGCTTTGTGCCACAAGGGCCGCGATTACCTGGGGCGGCAGTGCTCCTGGGTGAGGGGCATCTGGTTCTACCACCTACTGTCCCCCAGCCATCATGAGAGCAGGGACGGATGCCCCTGAGGCCTGAGATGTGGTCTCATTTGTCATAGAAGAGAGGCTAACCCCGTATGCTCACATGGGTGACAGTGACAAGGGGACACACCGGAAGGAAACAGGAAACGACAGAGGCTTTTCTTCTCCCTGCAAAGTGACCAGGGGAAGGAGCCTCAATGACTCACACTGAACGAAAGGACACACTCCAGATGGGGGGGGGGGCAAGCCCGAGCCTGCGGAGCTTGCTGGTCGCACTGTCCCCTCCTCAGAAACGCAGCACGGCCCGTCACCTGCATGGGGACAAGCCCTGCGAAGCCACTCCCTGATGCAAGCAGCCCTCTTTGGTGTGGAGAGGTTTGCCCGCAGCCCACTCTGGAACGTTCTCTAAAGCTTCCCAGTGTCCTCACCAAATCCGCTTTAGTTCCCAAACCACCACTGGCGGTAACGCTTATGAACCGTCTATTTCTTATTGCATTAATGTTTTCTTCTCCAGTTTGATTTTATCACCAGCATTTCCACAGCCGTGTAGGCTGTATGTTTATGGAAGTAAGATCTGCTGCCATGTCTGACTGTAGCTGAAGGCACTGTCCTCACACTGCCCCCACTTAGCACGCCTGCCCCAAGGGCCAAGGGAAATGTGTTTCTTTTTAACTATTTTGAAAAAAGGAAATGCCTCTGGGGTGACTGCCTCCTATCAGCCGAGGGGGTCAGTCCGTGCAGTGTCCCCAGGGGAATGGGGTGTATTTGGGGACTCATCTTGTGTCCAACCCACACTTGTCAGGTGCACACTGGGATTTAAGGGCGCCACTCAGCCAGCACCCGAGGCCGGAGCCCATGCACAATGAGCGGGGCCACCTGGGCGCCCAGCATGAGGCAGGTAAGCTGAGAAGAGATGGCCGGAGGGTGCTGGACCCCTGGGCCAAACCCCCAGGGTCGGCACTTGCCAGCTGTGCAGCCAGTCATATCTGAGCCCCAGTGTCCCCATCAACAAAGGGGGTGACAGTGACAGAACCTGCACCACAGGATGCCATGCTGAGCTCACTGCTGCACCCTGGGCCCCTGTGAACGAGGCTCAGGTGTCATCTCCTGGGGGAGGTACAACCACTGGACCCAGAAAGCCGTCTCCTGTCCCCTCCAAGCAGCAACGTCTGTCACCTTTAGTCCCCCACTCATGGGCCTCAAGTCGCTCATTTTGATAAAACTGGCCACTCTGGCAAGGAACAGCTTGCTTTTAAGGAAAACATACTTTCCAGCTCCTTAAAGCACCTAACCCTGAAGCTACTGCACAGAAGAGTCACCTGGCCTGCAGCCCTTTCCCACCCCCGGGCCGGGAGGCATCCCCTGGGGAGCCCTCGTACTACCCCCTGAACCCTGAAAGGATGCAACAGCCACATGGCAGTGAACCTCCGTTACTGACTGGTCACTCTGAGGAGTGATCGGGGTGGGTGAGCTGCTGGCCTCGGGCCCTGGGCAAAAGGCTGGAAACCCCCCGACTTCCAAAGGGGGGGCATCCTCGGCGCTTCACAGCAACAGAGCACGCGCCCCACATGACCAGTGGGACCCACTGGCTCTCAGCACCACACACAAAGCCATCTCTGTTCACCAGGGAGGCGTCTTGCATGATTTTCCTGTTTTAAGTCAGTACAGTGTTGCTTTTGGACCAAGTCTTTATTTGGGAACTCGCTGTCTGGCTGCTTTTCCTCCTAGAACAGGGCAGATTTGGGCAAAGGGCTGTGCAGACACACTGGTGTGTGCCGTCCCCACAGACGGCCGTCTTCCCATCGCAGACGCAGGGAAGGGCTTTGCTCTTTGAGAACTGAGGTGACCGTGCTGACAAGTGTCCAGGCAGGCCCCTCGCTGCAGGCCGGGCTACCTGGACAGTCTCCTGCGTCAGACCACGAGGACCGAGGACCTGTTTCCTAACGGTGGTTGTGACAGGGCACCCCACACTCATGGTTAGAACCCCACACGTTTATGATCTTACAGGTCTGGAGGTCAGACTCCCAACACAGATCCTCGGTGCTGGGGGCTGTGGCCTGTTCTGAGGGCTCTCGGGGAAACCCGTTTCCTGGCCTTTTCTAGTTCTAGAGGCGCCTGCATTCCTTGGCCCATGGCCCCATCCTCTACCTTCCAACAGCGGCAGCCACATCATTGTCACTGAGCTGCCATCGCTCCAGCACCCTCTTCTGCTCCTCTCCATGTGAAGGACCCCAATGATGACTCTGGGCCCACAGAGATCATCCAACGTAATGTCCCTATTTCAAGGTCACCTAATTATCCACCTTAGTCCTGCTTTACCGTGTAACCTAAAATAGTCACAGGATGTGGACTTCTGTTTAGATGTGCTTAAATTGTAATCAGTCCTCGGTAGGTGGGTGCTCTTAGTTTGGAAAACACAAAGGCAAGGATGAGGAAAGTAAAAAGTCTCTTTTGAAATATAGACGGTCCCTGACTTCCGATGGTTTGACTTCCGATTTTTCGACTTTACGATGGTGTGAAAGCAGTACACATTCAGCGGGAAATGTAGGAATTTGAATGTTAATCTCCCTCTGGGGCTAGTGACCCGCCTGCGATGCTCTCTCCCGATGCTGGACAGCAGCCCGAGCCCGGCTCCCGGGCGGCACCCCCACCATCGCGAGGGTCAGTACCCACCCGGCCCCCCACAGTGCGCTCCTGTTAGGGGCTTTGCCAGCTGTAGGGTAACAGGAGTATTCTGAGCGTGGTGAAGGCGGGCGGGGCTGAGCTGTGACATTCCGGGTTAAGGGTATTAAATGCATTTTCAACTTCCAGTATTTTCAACCTAAGATGGGTGTATCAGGACATGGCCCACGATAAGTTGAGAAGCATCTGTGGAAGGGACACTGCCCAAACGGCACATGCAGGGAGCGTGGTGACCCACGGGAACGTTCTAGAGAAGCCAACCTGAACGTCCACATGGGCCCACGTGCACCTGCTGGGTACCCGCTCAGTGGGACCGGCCCGCTGTGCAGGCGGGATGCGTCACGCATGCCCCGCCACATGCTGGCCTTGGAGCCAGCACCTCCCAGGAGACTGCAACTCGGTGCCAACTGCTTGAGTTCAAGTCCGTTCTGGTGAACCTGAGGGTCGTGATCCTCGGGAAGAGCCGGTGCCTTCATGAAAAAGACAGAAAGTCCTTTGTGGTCATCAGCTGTTCAATGGTAGCATTCACCAAAAAACGTACCCCCTTTGTGTCACACATCACGCTCATTTTCATGCTATCTCGGAGTTGGAACAGTCATGAACTGGCTATTTATAAATCTATACAGGATGGGGAAAACAGTGCAATAACATGTATGTCAGCCTCCAGAAAGAGTCAGTTTCGTCGCCCAGCAAATGTGGGTCATGTTGACCCCTGGCCCCGTCCTGGGCTCACAGAGGGAGGTGACACACAAGAAAATGGAACTCCAAACGTGAAAAAGGAGGCTGGGCCACTCTTTTCCTCAGGCTCAGCTCACGGGATTGCCAACCATGTCACAATGTGCTTCATCCAAACAAGCTTCTACCTTTACCGAAAATGAGAGGGAGGGAGCGAGGGAGGGAGGGAGGAAGGAAGAGAGAGGTAGAAAGAGAGAGAGAGAGAGAGAGAGAGAGAGAGAGAGAGAGAGAGAGAGAAAGCGAGGAGGCTCTAATTCCCAAACAGAGAATTGCAGGGAAAAAGGTATTTCAGAGCCAAAGATGGGAGGCACATCTGCTATTTATTTCAGGTAGTTTTCCCAGGACGTTTGCCTTAATTATTACAAAAGCCCCTTCCTGCCTTGAGAAGCAGCACTGAAAACTGCCAACTGCGATGATTTTCTTTTTTTTTTTTTAAGAGGGCAGTGTCACTGGCCCCTCATGTGGGATCCGAACCGGGGCCGCTGGCGTCCCAAGCCAGCTCTTAACCACTGCGCCACTCGGACGGCCCAATGATTTTCTAATACGGGAGCTTAGCCGTCTGGACCATCCAGCGAACTGGTGGTTTCTCATTTGTCCCGAGCACTACACGAAACAGCAGCCCGACACATTTTCTGTTCCTCCTCCTACCACAAACGTCCCAACCCCAAACCACAGTTCATTCTTGCCCCAGACATAACGGGAAGGCCGGACACACCTCCGCTTCTGAGCCGCGGTCCTGACAGGGGCTTTCGCTTCGCACACCCTGCTCCTGTCACACGGATGGGCAACTCCCACGGCAAAGGGGGCAGCTTCCATGCTGACAGCG
The DNA here is from genome assembly GCA_033961575.1 of Aselliscus stoliczkanus. Taxonomy (NCBI): domain Eukaryota; kingdom Metazoa; phylum Chordata; class Mammalia; order Chiroptera; family Hipposideridae; genus Aselliscus; species Aselliscus stoliczkanus. The sequence continues at coordinate 35,409,815 of CM066741.1, forward strand.
AAGGATGGGGCGTTCTCAGGACCCTTCCGTCAGAAAGCCCAGGGGCCTGGTTCAAGTGTCTCCAATGTTCCCGTGCCTGGGACAGGGCGGCTGCTACAAAAACAGCTGGGCTGCCAGGCAAGGGGGCAGGGAGGAGGTCGGGTGGGCTGTCACCCTGACCACCCGAGCCTGCAGGGCCCACATCATCACGTCCACAGCTCTGAGGGGCGGCCCAAGTGCAGACCGTCAGCTGGCCTGCCTAGCTTATGGTCCCCTGAAGTCTGACGTGTTCTAGGAAAGGGACACGAGGCACTTAGTCTGTTTTCTAAGTGTGGCGAAGCCAACAGCACAGATTGTTTTGCAAAAGTTAATCAGGGCCCCCACCAGGCGGTGAGGGATGGTTGGTCAAAGCCAAGACGCCGTAAATTACGTCTAAAAGCTAAGTGGGGGGGGGGGCCTTCCCTCCTTGAAGCCAAGAGAAAGTAAGGATGCCCGGGTCTGAGGCCTTGCAGCTGTGTGGCAACGCTGTGTTCCAACGAGGTGCCAGTCCGCAGGGGTAGCAGGTGACCTCTGGGCATCTTAGTGGGAATTTTACGTCATCGGGTTAGTGACAGCCCTTTAACTAAGTGACCAGGCAATGGGGTCCAGTGAAGGGAGGTCCTTGGTAGGTGAATGTGGGAGGGACAATGCGGCTGGCTCGGGCAGACCTGGGCAGCTGGGGCTCTCGCAGGCTCTTCCCAGGGCCCGGAGGTGGTGGTTAAGGAAGAGCCAGGCTGAGGCCATTTCTTGGCCACCAAGAGGGAGATGTCCCCTTGTAGGACATAAGGCCAGTTGGGAGAAGAACAGAGAGAAAGAAACTAGGTAACAGGAGATGATGACCAAGAGGAGAGGCAGAGGGGAGAGACAAAATGAATAGGTGGGGCATCCAATGTGCCCCATGTGGAAACTGCGCCCCTGAGGGGGCTGCTCAGACTTTACACAGACGGGTCACCCAACACAACGAGGAGCAGGCACCACACGTGGCTACTGTTCTAGTGTTTGTGGCAAGACTGACGCACACGTGGAAAAGTGATCCGAATGTGTATAAGAAAGGAAATGAAAGCGCACCTGTGAGACCAAAGGGAGGAGAGGGGACACACAAGCGTCAGGACAGCACACACGCGGGCTAGCTGACACGCGGGGACCGAGCTCAGAGTGAGCCTCAGCGCGTCTGCTCAGGCCTGGCTGTGCCCGCCCGCCGCTCTCCCCTCCCCAGGACCGGCCCCGGAGGCCGGGGAAACGAGCTGCCAGCAGACTCTGACTCAGTGCAAGCCCCGTGCTTCTTTAAATGGAGACAGACAAAGGTGGCAGCTATGGTCCCTGCTTGGCACGCTAAGAAGTTCAAGCTTAGGAGTTCAAACCAACTTGACTTTGTGTTTCAGCTCTTTTTTTTTTTTTTTCTTTCGTTTCCTTCAGGTCCGAGTGTTCTCTGGTGAAGAGCGTGGTATCAATCACACTTAAAAATAACAAGTCAGGAAATAGGAACCTCACTCGGGCTCCTACCGGCTAAAAACACTTTTGTAGTGTGGACGCCGGGCTGTGGGCCGAGTACAAAGCCCCATTTCTTTCTGCTTTGTAACCCAGGCTGTTATGTTCTACGGCTGCCACACAATCACTTTGAGGAAGCATTACTACCCAAATAAATAAGTTTCTTTTTTCATTCAAAGCCAGGGAAAATAACACGGCTGGCCTCAGCACACCCACAAACCTCTTCTAAGAACAGTGCTATTTGTTCCTGGGCTGGTAACAATGCTTTGCTCGTGGTATCAAAGCCCTTTAATTTATCTACGATCAACCTGACTCAAACACAGAGGAAAAAATATTCATTTTGTTCCAGTGTAAAGTCAAACAAGCTAGTTCTTGGTTCCTGGGCTGTCTTTATTTTTCTTGGGCCACAGGGGGATTCATTATTCTCAAGACTTGGCCTGTTATTCTCTCTGGGCCATGGAAGGGCCACACCACACATTATTAATCTTGGGGTTGCAATCTTAGGAACTAGACGCATAATTCCATTTTCAAAAAGGATCGCAAGCATCCACTTGAGACTGAGATGGAATCAAAGGGTACGGATGTACCTTCCTTTAGAGATAAGTCAGAAACTGGGACAAAACGCCTTCTTAAAAAAAAAATGGTTTTTAGATATTGAACAGCGGGAAGCAAAGGGTGATGGCCCCTGTGAAAGGTGAGCAAACAAGTAGCGCCTGGTAACTAAGAATGTCACCGAGCTGCAGACAGGACTGGGAGCCAGGCAGAGCCCCAGGTCTCCTTGGAGCAGGTTAGAGAGCCCAGGGTCCAGGGGGACCAAGGCGGACGCTCAGTGCACGATGGGCTGCCCAGGGAGAGAGAGTGCTGGAGGTTGGCGGAGGGTCCCCTTGAGTTTGCGCTGAGTCTCGATCAGTGCACGCATGAGAGGAAAGTGGCCGAGGCCAGGTAAAGAGCCACCTGGAAAAAAGCAAAGGAAGGGTCTCTGCATCTCACAGTGGTCCCAGAATAGTCCTGTCAGCACCCGCCGGGGCAGAAACGTCCCGACTCGGAAGGGCCCCAGGGACTCTGATGGGTAAACTTCGTACACTGAAAGCCGCTGTTGCCCTGCCTCCTAGATGTCATGCTGGGATGTGGCTGCTTCTGAGAATATCACTGCCTCCACAACAAAGCTCAAGAATAGACTTAGGAACACAAAAATATCCAACACCTTTAACGTAAAAAATTACCAGGCATGCAGAGAGGCAGGAGAAAACCACCCCTGATGAGGATGAAAACCCACCCATACAAGCAGACCCTGAGCTGATGGGGGAACATAGAAGGAGAGGGGCGTTAACACCACGGGGATGGCCTTGGCCTCTGTGTGGAAAGAGCTGCAGGAAGGATTCAGTTGTTAAGGGCATGGAATGCATTTAAAAAATCAGGACCCGAATCAAACTGCGAGAGTTGAAAACTACCAACCCTGAGATGAAAACGCACTATATTAGGGGCAGACAGGACACTGTCAAAACAAGAAGAGTGGATTTAGAGACACAGCAATAGAAACTATCCAACATGAAACATCCACTTTAAAAAATGGGAAGTGAGGGGGCTGGCCCAGTGGCGCAGTGGTTAAGCGCTGGCTTCGGAAGCCAGCGGCCCCGGTTCGGGTCCCACATATGAGGGTCAGTGACACTGCCCTCAAAAAAAAAAAAGAAAAAGGGAAGTGAGAAGAGGGACAGCTGAGGGACAACTTCCAGGAGCCAAATGTGTCTGTCATTAGTGCCTGGTGGGTGGGGCCGAGAAAAACGCTTGAAGAAATAATGACCCAAATTTTCCCAAATCTGATTCAAAACACCCCATAAAACCTATGCAAAGGAAACAAGAAGAAAACAATACCCGGGTTCATCATAGTCAAACTGCTTAAAATTAATGACAGAGAGAATCACAAAAAGAGAAAAAGGATAGGCTACTGTACACACAGAAACGCAAAGATGAAAAAGATCAGCTTCTCACTGACGACAATGAAGCAGAAAGACAACGGAGCAGCACTTTTAAAAGCCAAAAGAAAGCCCACCGGAGATTCTCCACTTAGTAAACATTTATTTTGAAAACCAAGGAGACGTACAGCCTTTTTCGGGACTTAGGAAAATGAGGATTCCTCACAGCAGACGAGCACTCTGGGAAAGCAGGGGGAAGGTGACATCACGTAGGATCTGCAGTGAGAAAGTGATGACAGGCACCAGGGATGGCTGCTGGCCGCCTGCCGGGTGTCACCGATGACACTGCAGATCAATGCTTTGGTCTGGGGTCCAACCCTGGGCACTGCCCATGCCGGCTGTGGCCTCGTTTTCCTGCCTTTCTTTAAAGTTTCTCTGGAAAATACATGTTTCCTTGTGAGCCCAGGCGGCAGCTAGGAGTCAGTTGCTTCTAAAGAGACATGGATAAGCCTTCTTAAATTTAAATCAGGCTACTTTGGAGTTCCCTTGGAAATATTTCTGGTTTGGGAGCTCATTTGGTATAAAAAAAGAGGAAGATCTTTTATCTCCAAATGTGAGGACAGAAGATAAAGGCTTATCTGGGGTTGTGAAGTTTCAGAGCCTGGGACGGATGTTTACAAATTAATGGGGAAAAGCACAAATATTTGGCCTTTCCGCGTATGGTGCATACTTTCTAAACACAAAATGTCCATCTGGCTTAGGAGGAATGTGTATGTAAAAAGGTTCTCTCAAGACACCAGACTGTCCTTTTAAGAAGATATGAAGTCAACTGTAATTGAAAATTAAAACTGAAAAATTATAAAGAAAAAGAACTAGTAAAATTGAGTCTCCCACTGGTTGTAAAAATCCACTGGATTGAACTCCCTCCACCTCCTGCCCCTCCAAACCCCGGGCACTGGGAAGTTAAACCCCATCAATCCTACAAGGCTACCTCCTGTCAGAACCAGAAGAAAAACCAAACCGATGCGACTCATGCAAACAGTCCCATCAGGTGAGGCTATCATTGTTTAAAGTGGTTAACATGACCTCAAGTTCCCAAACAGGGGGCCTCTGTGTGGGGTTCTCGGGAGGGGGGGTCGCAGGGAGGCGACAGGGGAGCTGGAGGGCCGTGGCTCCATAGGCACACAGATTGCTCCCTGCACAAAGCGGAGACTGGAGCTGTCCAAGGCCTCCAGATTCTGCTGGGGACACTTCTAAAACAGTAGTGGCTGAGTGGACGGAGGACCTGCTCCGTGGGGACGCCAAGGTCCCAAACCAGTGGTCCTCAGGAACCTCTGCCCTCAGCGTCAGGAAATGAGAATCAGAAGGGGACATTTACAAAAATCCTGATGTCTAGCTTGTGAAATCAGCCAGCACTGCATCTCCATGGGAACGAGGGGCATGCCTGGGGGCCAACTGTCCATCATGGGGTGCCCGGGTACCCCACGATCCGGCCAGCACCTCCGTGTGGACACACCTTTCTCCCAGCCTCCCGCTTCCCTCAGCACCCCGCACCCTCCTAGTCCCCCCACCATGCCAGGAGTGGCCAAGAGGCAAGAAGATGGAAAACTTAAAACGCATCCCCACTCATATTTATCAGCAGACGACATGGGCTAAAATCAAATTCAGAAATAGATTCCACCAGATTATTCTTAGATAGTGTAATGATTAGCCTTTCTTCACAAGTGAAAAATGACTTTTCCCCAGAAAATGACTTTGAGTGGGAAATGTTAGAACAAAAGTCTGGCTTTATTGATGAACCATTGTAGAGGACATGTGAACTTGACCGACCACTAGCTTCCCTGCTGAGGATGGTGGGTTTTTGCCTCAAATAGGCTAATGACTTTGTGCTTTAAATTGACTTTGTTTTACTTCCACCTCTTGCATATGGAAGAGAATTTTATCTTTCTGATTAGAGGCTGATAATCTGAGAGTTAATTTGACAACTGTGTCTTATAAAGAAAAGAAAAAATTATTTAAATCTTTTTTAACCAGAAATTTCCATGGCAGGGGATCTAAATGCCTATAACAATGACCTACAGGAAAATTAAAATATTTCTAAAAGGAACTATACCTGTTCCTTTACTATCAACAATATTTAAATTTAGAATTTAAAATGTTTGAAGTTGGCGAACAGAACTTACAGAGCCATAAAATTTATTATGAATAAAACAACATCCTATGCTGATTTTCTGGCTTTGCTTTTAAAACAAAAGTAGAAAATATATAGATTTTCTTTTCTGACTGCCTGAAGAATAAAATTGGTTTACGTAAGGTAAAAATTCAGGTTTATTACATGATAGGCATGGTAAAAATATATGAACTACAGAATTCTGTTTAAGTTTTGTTAGAATATAAATTGATTTGATGTTTTCAAAAATACTCCATGCTTTTAAAATCTCTTTAAAAGGTAACCATCAACCATGCTGAAGATTTGGCCACGTCTCTCCCTAACCCTGCAATGCTGACATCATGCTACGTAGTTTTGAGATAGTATGATACTGCAAGGAATTCATGAATGAGAAAGAAATGGATTTTTTTTTTGTCTTATCCATGTGATTTTTGAAGTGTGATCTATCTGCAAAGTGAGAAGATATTATGATCCCCATTTTTTTTTTTTTGAGGGCAGTGTCACTGGACCTCATATGTGGGACCCGAACCGGGGCTGCTGGCCTCCCAAGCCAGCACTTAACCACCGCTTGGCCAGCCCTCCAAAGTAATTTTGCCTTTTTCTTTAACCAATAATGCAGTCTGTATCCACCTGAAAAGTAAAATCCTGGGCCGGCCGAGTGGCGCATTGGTTAAGAGCTGGTTTTGGGATGCCAGCGGCCCCGGTTCGGATCCCATGTATGGAGGGCCAGTGACACTGCCCTCCACAGCTAACAACAGCTCCACCTGGAGCTGAGCTGTGCGAGCCCCGGCGATGGTGTAGGCTGCAGCCCCTGCTGCAGTGGGCTGCCATAGGCTACTGTGGGTGGCCAGCAGCCAGCGTGAGCAGCCGACAGCTGCAGTGAGCGACATCCAGAGGCCGGCGACCCATCTGCCTCATCCAGGAAGAGCGCAATGACGATACCAACATGGGCCAGTGAAGCAACATCCTCCGCAACTAGACTGAAGAACAAAAAGAGAGCAACTTGTCTGTTCCCCTTCCCCGATTCCCCAATAAAATCTTAAAAAAAAAAAAAAAAAAAAAAAAAGTAAAATCCTTATTTAAATAGATCAATTTCTAATTTTGATAGTACAAAGACTTATTGAAGTGGAAAACCAATCAATGTTGAAAAATAAAATTTCACTTAACATAATCTTATCAATGTGTCTAAAAATGGTTGAGGAAACAATTTCCTCAGAAGAACCGCTGCCCATCTGCACATAAATGCTCACTCTTTCTTTTTCTCCACCTCCCTAGTCTACTCAGAGTATAGCCAGGAGGACACTAGTCTGTCACCTCCACAGATTAAAAGTGACAGTGAGGGTCACCTATCATCAGTTCAGCTATTGACAGACAGAGGCCAGTTGGTCACACATTATCTAACCCTCCCTGGGGTCAGATCCTCTTATCTGTAAAATGGGAATGGCACCATGCAGAGCTCTTTCTGAAGATGTGATCATTAAAGAATTTGAGGGCCGGCTGAGTGGCTCAGTTGGTTAAGAGCTCGCTCAAGAGTGCGAGCTGAGCTCTGAGCAACAGCAGTTCAATGCCCAGCCCGAGCTGAGCTGCCACTGAGCTGCCAACAGGTGGCAGGATGGCTCAGCTGAAAAAGAAAAAAAGAATTTGAAGGATTACATGTGATTACGTGTAGAATGCTACAACAATGATGATAAAGTAAAACTCTACTTATAATACGTAATCCTTTAGATGGACTATATAAGGTTGCAGTCTTTTTTTGTTCTTCACTATCAATTAGTTTTAATATTCTGGTAAATTGAATTTGCATGGAACTGGTTTGAAGCAGCCAGGAGATAAATTCACAAATATTAAAAAGTCACCTAGAAAAACATAAATAACCCATATCATTATTGACTTGATCTTAAATTCCATTAAAATGATCCTTCGGGGTATTTTACATTGCCAATTGAACTTTACTGTTATGCAAACAATAAATGAAAATCAAGTATTGACTCTGTAGGAGAAACAAAGCAAATCGAAATAAAATAAATTAAGTGTGGAAAAATCTATGAGAATTCTATGAGAAATTCATTTAAAGAAACAGTAAATTAAAGAAATATTTTTAAACAAAAGATATTACAGGAAGGGGTCATATTATAATGATAAATACAAATATGTATTGATAAATATAAAGATGATAGAACTATTCTGACCATAATTAAAACCTTCATAGTGGCCCCGGTTTGGGTCCCACATATGAGGGCGTAAAAAAAACAAAAAAAAAACTTCAGTAAAATGCATTGGTAATTACTAATTTGAAAATCTGGAGGAACGGTTTGTCCAAGGAAGGCAGTCTGCTCACAAATGCATAGAAATTACAAATATGAAGACATCGATTTTAAAATTAACATGCAGAGAAAATGGCAGTGCTTTCTGAATGAATTAACAGGAAAATTGGGCAAGTACGGCAACCCCTCATGGCCCCACGAGGAATCACTCTACACCATTTTTATTCCTTTTATATAAAAGAATCCTCAATCAAAACTGCAAAAAGGGCTTGAAAATAATTCTAATATTCATATGGAAAAAGAAATAGTTGGAAATACCTAAGATAACAATTTAAGTACAGTGATTTTTTTTTACCACCAAGTGTTAAAATATTTATAAACATGCAGCATAATGTGCAAGATAAGATCAGTCTGCTGGAGTAAAAAGATTTTAAAAAATGAACACAACAAAAGTAAAATTTTAAATTGGTGGAAAAGAGGGAAATCAACAAATCTTCCTTTGGAAAATTTATTGTATAAGGGGAAAAATACACCTCTACCCTCACAAAATACACCTGAAAAAGTCTGAGAGAAATTAAAACACAGAATCATAGGCAAATAGAAAAAGCAAATAGAAATGAACAAAGTTGACTATTTGTATGATATTTAAGGACTTGGAAGAGCTGTTTTAGTTTTAAAAAAATATCAAAAAAGAAAAGACTGATAGACTTGGGTATATGAAAGTTTTCAACTTTTATGTGTCCAAAAAACTCACCCTAAAAAAAATTGAAAGTAATAATTAAGTGGGAAAAATACTTGCAACATAGATGCTGGATAAAATTAATATACCTGATGGTGTATTATCTATATACCTTATAAATTTAATGAAAAATAAACACCATACTTTTAAAAACTGGCAAAAGAAACAGGTAGTTTACAAGGAAGAAACACGTATGGCTAGTAGCCTTGATAAAATACTGTTCAATATCACTAGCCATCAGAGACACAAATTAAAACAAGAAAATGACTGTTGCTGGACAAAGCCCGAAATTAAGCTGGTGGCCAGTGTCAGGGTGGGAGGTCTCCGTGGTGTCAAATATTGCAAGGGACTTTGTCTTCAAGTCTCAGGAGACCCCTAGGAATATATCCAGAAGGGTCACAAGGATCACACAGGGATGTATAGTCAGCTCAAAAATTAATGAGCAATTAGGTAAATGACAATCCTTAGAGCAGAAACTCTGTATTCTTCAAAAATCGTATTTTTGCAAGAGTCTTTCATGACACAGGAAACATAATAATGAAGTGACAAAACTACAGATACACCACAGATACACCCCAATGGCAGCAGTATCTCTGAGTCAGAAAAGGTTGTGACATTGTTATTTTCTTCTTTCTGTACTAAATGACCTCAGGCAAACATGTATACATTTTAGAATCATATAAATAATTTAATAATTGTGTTTTACAAAGAAAGGAGAAAAATTACTTCAATTATTTTTACCAAGAAATTTCCATAGCAGGGGATCTACATGACTACACCAATTATCTACAGGAAAATTAAAAATATTTCTAAAAGGAGCTATACCTGTTCCTTTACTAGCAATAATATTTAAATTTAGAATTTAAAATGTTTCAAGTTAGTTATTTACAAAAATATACATTGTATGATGCTAAATTGTTACACAGTAATTCTGAAAATATGATTAATGATACCGAATAACCTGTTTATTTCAGTATTACACCAATCTTTTTGTCTGGCTATGTAACTTTGAAACATGTGGCAATTATATTTATCTGGCCATGCTCTGTCTTCCTATCTCTGCTGAGCGGGCACGTCAGGAGGACCTGACACACCTCTGCACGTTAAGATGTGCGAAAGGTGACATTCCCATTCTAGAAAGAATCAGGGACTTTCAGTATTGCACCCCAATAACAGAACCCTTGTCTAAGCAAAGCTGGGGCCAAAACCTAGGCCTGTCCCACTCCAAAGGTACATAAAGTCCCACAGGCTCTCGTACAGAGAACCTACAGCTTAGAAAATAACATCAGTAGGGAAAGTGGTCGAGTATTACAATCTCCCCTCACCTTTTACACCTTATACAAAACAGTGCATTACTAATTCACAGCTGAATAAATGTTTAAATGTTTGACGGTGATAACCCAAAAGTTAAAGCTAAGCTGAATTGCTAACTCCCACCTAAGTACAAACCAAACCTAAGTTCCTACACAATGACCTTCTTACATTAGATTTTCCATCTGAAATTGTAAATTCCACCTTCTTAAGTTATGAACATTTAACCTAAAGAAAACCTTTTGATGCCTCTGCAATGTGCAAACGTTCAGAAATTAACCAAGTATTTAAAGAAACGTTTTTTTTTTTTAACATAGTCTAGTGGGTTTTTAAGTTTAGAAACTTCAAGAGTAAAGGAGAAGTTGAGGTCTGAGTTTTTAAAAGCCTATAACGTTTCTGAATTAATGAAGGCTTAATAGTTTTTAAAAATTCTGGTTTCAATGGTATGCATTAGCAACAGAAAAACATCTATTATATATCAAGGACAGTATTAGTGATAGCAATAGTACCAGTTGTGTAGGTCTTATAGTTTACAAGGGATTTTCACACACATAATCTAATTTAATTCACACAGCATTTTCAGGCGAGTTTGTACTTATTTAATAGGTGACAAAACTGCGGCCCAAAAGGCAGTCACCTGCACAAGTTCCCTCAGCTAGCCACTGGGAACTCAAGAACGTCCCCTGGGTCACCTTCTGGGCCTTATGCATTCCTTCCTCCTTGGGGTCAGAAATTCATAATAGTGTACGAGTTATGATTAAACAATATGGCGGATATTTAAATAAAAAAAATTATTGCAGTAAAAGACACAATGTCATTAACCCCCTTCAAAATACTCCCTCTTGCTTCAAATATACTTATTCTGTTGTTCTTGCCACTTTTTCTTTTTTTTTTTTTAGAGAGCAGTGTCACCGGCCCTCATATGTGGGACCTAACCGGGGCCGCTGGTTTCCCAAGCCAGCGCCCAACCACCACTCCACTCAGCCGGCCCCTTGCCACTTTCTGAAGCAGTTCTGAAGTCCTCTTTCCTGAGTGTCTTTAGTTGCACTGTCATGGCTGCCTCAATGTCCTGAATCATTTTGACTTTGGGTAAGAGACAGAAGTCCCACAGTGCCAGATCTGGTGAATAAGGCGGATGAGGACATATGTAATGTTTTTATTTGACAGAAGTTTCCATACCAGAAGCGATGTGTGACACGGAGTGTTGTCATGATGGAGGATGATTTACGGCACACTTTAAAACACACCTTCTCTCAACCATAGCTCACAGCCCACTGACTGCACAGAACAAGTTGAAACTTTTCACACATTTACTAAGATGGACACACTGCTTCCCATAGGGAAAATCCCTGCCTTTCCATTGGATGGCACTTGGCAGCAGCATTCACTATATTTTTGGATCACAATGGAAAGGCTCTGTGTCACACGTCACTCCTAGTATGGCAATTTCTGTCAAATAATATTAGAGTGTGTCTTCTCTCTAATGTCTCACCATGCGACTTCTGGCTCTTCCCCAAAGTCAAAATGACCATGAAAGGTAAACGTTTTGAATCGATTCAGGACATTGAGGCAGCCAAAGAGAACTTCCAGAACTGCTTCAGAAAGTGGCAAGAATGATGGGATAAGTGTGTTCGAAGCATGGGGGAGAATTTTGAGGGGAACTAGTGGCAATGCATCTTTTACTATAATAAATTTTTTTTATTTAAACATTCACTGTATGATTGGATCACACCTCATATTTCAGATGCTAAAGACTGAAGTGACTGGAACGAACTGTTTCCAGGCACAAGGTTTTCCAAGGAAACTGCTATACAATTTATTTAGAGCACAAAAAGCATCACTTGAAGTAATTCAACTACCATTGGTCTTTAACTTCTATAAGGCAAGCAAAAGATGTCCATAGCATAGCAACGCCCACAAGACAAAAATTTGGAGGGGTTCATTCTTGACATCACAACTCTGAAAGTAACCATGTAATGGCAAGCAAACTTGGATGCTAACACCTTTCCCAATGCATCACTCTACCAAAAAATCTTAACTTAATATGACTATTTGCTTAACTATATTCCAGGGGTTGGCAAACTTTTCTGGAAGGGGTCTGAGAATAACTACGTTAGCCTTTGTCGGTCATTATATCTCTTTCCTACCAAGTCACCCCTGCCACAGACAATATGTACCACACAAATGGTAACCAAAAGACAAAACAGCCTTTAAAACAAAAAGTGGTACCAGAGCTCAAAAAGGATATTTCAGGCCAGCCGAGTGGCGCGGTGGTTAAGCGCTGGCTTCGGAAGCCAGCGGCCCCGGTTCGGTCCCACATATGAGGGTCAGTGACACTGCCCTCACACACACACACACAAAAGGATATTTAATCAAGATGAGAGGGTCAGTTCATCAAGAAGCCATACAATTATCAACGTACATGAACCTAACAATAGAATCCCAAAGAGCATGGAGCAAAAACTGACAGATTTGAAGGACGAAATAGACAATTCCGCGAAAACGGTTGGAGACCCCAGTACCTTGCTTTCAAGAATGAATAGAACCACCAGCAGAAAATCAACAGGAAACAGGAGACCTGGACGATAGTAAAAATGAACTAGGCCTACCAGGAACTACAGACACCCTGCCTGCCAAGAGCAGAAGGTGCGTACATCTCACGGCACACAGGATGTGGCAGCACAGGTCACGTGCGAAGTCACACAGCAAACCCGAAAAAGCTCTCCAGCCACATGGAGTAGACTTAGAAATTCAGAATTCAATTTCGGGGCCGGCCAAGTGGCGCGGTGGTTAAGTGCTGGCTTGGGAAGCCAGCGGCCCTGGTTCAGGTCCCACATATGAGGGCCAGTGACACTGCCCTTAAAAAAAAAAAAAAGAAATCAATTTGGGAAATACACAAAACAATGCACTTTTGGATAACAACGGATCCAAGAGGAAATCACAAAGGGAATGACAGCACACCAAAATGTATGGGGAGCACTAAAGCAGCACCGAGGAGGGAATCTGACAGCCTACATTTAATGCCATTTGTGTTGCTTAATTATATTCATTTCTAGGTAATTAAAGCGATTTAAAAATATAATTTAATAAATACATACTATTCCAACAAATAAATGCACCATAGCATCTATTATGCCAATTTGGCAGCATGATAAGTTCTATTTTTTCTCTTGTAAAAATGGACTATTTGGAGGCACTTTAGTCTTTGCATTAAAGATTATTTCCCACAGAATAGATTGATATAAATGGAATGTTCGCTTCAAAGTGTTTCTAAGGCTGGTGATATCTGGCAACCTTATTTGTGAAGCTGTGTTTAACATCATATGAAATGACGGAGATGTATGGGAGAAAGGAAGGTGTAGATATGAGGGCCAACATGCTTGTGAGAACCAGCGTGACGGGGCAAGAACCAATGTGATGGGGCGAAAACCAGTGTGATGGGGCGAAAACCAGCACGGCAGTGGGGAGGGGCCGGCTGTGTTCCCTTCTTTCCCATTTTCCTTGAAATAATATGAACGCATCAAAAGAATGATTTTTATATATATAAAAGAAACTTTTTAAAGCTTGGTCACACCTGTCTGGGGTGTGGGAGGGTGTTAGTCACACGTCTTCGTGACTGGGCAGCGATGTCACCAGTGATGAGAATGACCTCGGGCAACACCCATTGAGCAGTGACGGTCCGGGCTCCGCATTTGTGGAGCCTAAACTTGTCTGGAGGAGGTAACATTGGTTCCACTTGAAAGATGAGTTCAAATGGGGTAAAAAATTTCGTAAATGAGTCAATGAGCATTGAGTGTGTTGATGTTGTTATTCAAAAAAAAAAAAATACACACACACACACACATTTTAGGAGGCAGGTGTCGCTCTACTCTGGGACCTAGGTGCAGTCACAGAGGAACAAAATCCTTGCTGCCTGGAGTTGACACTCTGATGGGGAGGGAGGGTTGGTCGCAAAACAGCTAAAGGCACAAACAGGTAAAATGTGAGGGCGTGGTAAGGGCTGACAATGTGATGCTGGAACCAGGGAGCACCAGAGAAGGTTCCAGAAAGAGCAGCTGCTCTTCCCATGGGGCCCCGAGGCGGGCACAACCAAGAGCCCAGAGTGGCCTGTGCAGGATGTGAAGTGGGGGGGCAGCGGCCAGACAGGCACCGCGCCCAGCAGGCCCAGGACACAGGAGCAGGCTCGGGCCTCACAGGGAGGGTGGCAGCCGGGCAGCGAGCCTTCTGAGCAGAAGTGTGTGTGGTCTGCTTGATATTTTAGGCATCACTCTGGCTGCTGCATGGAGGGTGTGCTGGGGGCAAGGGCCCAGGCAGGAGCTGGCGAGAGGAAACCCAGGGAGGCCAGCGAGGTGGCCATGGCTCATTTGGGTGGGGGTGAGGCGTGGGGCTGCAGCTAGGTGCTGTGGGAAACCAGCTCAATCTAGGAAGGGGGTGAGCACGAGGATGGGTCACCCACAGCACAGGCACACGGGGGCTACATGCAGGAGTGCCACCAGGCAGGGTCAGGCCCTGCGCCCACATCCTAACCTTCACCGCACTCACAGGGTGTCCCCAGACACCCATCTCTCCTCTGCAGAGCCAGCGTCCCCTCAGGGTGCCCTGACACTCAAGGCCAGCCTCTCCAATGACACATTCAGAGAGCAGCACAGGCAGCATTCCCACCTGCGTCCCTGCCACACCCCTAATGGTGAGAACCTGCCTTGGGCTTAAATCTTATTGCTCTTCTTCCTTCTGGAAGTGACCGGGCTACCAGAACCAGGACCCGGGGTTTCCGGTGCTGGCCCGGACTCCCCACACCTTCCAGGAGCTCTGAGCCTCTGGGGCCCCTGACATGACTGCTCACCGACTTGTCCCTCCCTCCTGCTTCTCTTTCTGCTCTTCGGGCCTTTAGCCCCAAATTCCAGGATGGTAACTAACGTTCCCACACTGAAGCTGGCCCACACAGCCATGATATTAAGAGCATCTGTCTTCGCTTTAGCTGTTAGACCCTGGAAGAAAATAGCTTTGGAAACCTGTCACGTAGTGAGGCTTTCAATATCGAGCAGCTCATGGGAACCAGCGTTTCAGGTCTGAGGCCTTCATTTCCTCAAACCTACAAGACTCCGAAAAGCGGTGAGCTGGGCTCGCAGTGCCCTCACGTCGACACAGCAACGCTCGTGCGGCCTCACAGCCTCACGACAGACCAGCCATCATTACTCAAAGGCACGATTATATTTGGGTTGAATGACGCATCCATCATGACACACAACTGCCAGCCGCCCCCAGCTCCCCAACACACCGGCCTCGCAGACGGGCTGCACCCTGGGCCCGACCCAGCTCGCCCTCCACCCGTCTGGATGTCTGGAACCACCGCCCACACCCTCGGCCTTGTAAGGGAGCCCGGTCATTCCACTGGCATGTGGCCGGGACCTCCAAGGACCCCTCCCATGAAAGGTCCTGGACACATGGGGTAAGTTCCTGGAACTGTGACGGCCCTGCCTGTTTCTGCTGCTTCAGACACATGCTGCATTTGTTCACAGACGCAGCGTATCCCGGTGGGCGGGTTCCTACCAGGGCCGGCCCCACATCTGGGAGTTTTCTAAAAATACACGCTCAGCGTGCAGACATGTGAACATCAGGCTTTTCACAGAGTTTAAAGAACTGATGCTAGTCTAATAGCCTCACAGCACTTGGCAATCAATTAGAGCCTTCCAGGATTTTCCCCCCCAAATACCATGTGGATGGAGGTGCCTGGTTTGCAGAGTTCCTCTTTATCCACAAACCCTAACTGGGCTGCTATGATGTGCCAGGCGTGGTGCCAGGTACAGGGAGCCGTGCATAGAGTAGGGCACCGTTCCTGTGTTTACAGAGGATTGGCGGCCACCTGACTGCCCGACTGGGTAGAGAACCGCCGCTGGGACCCCAGATGGCCATCGTGACCACCCAGGTTGCTCACAGGAGGGTCTGGGTTTTATGATCCTGTGTCCTGTTTAAAATGGGTTCCAGGGTTTTTTCAAATATGTTTCCTCTGCATTTCCACACACTACATGTAAAGCAGAAAAACTAAACAAAAACGGGTCACAGCTAGCCTTCTGCGCCAAGGAAGGAGATTAAAGGAGCAGAGCACACACATGTGTGGCCAAGCTCCGCCGAAATGGGACCCTCATGTCCCCATGGAGCCTGCCGGGGACACGAGAGGACTGGTCAGAGGCCAGCTCATGCTGACTTTCTTGTTATAAACCTTGGTTTTTGTTTGTAAAGAGTCTGTTGACAGTAAAATCTGCTACCAAACATTTCTCATCACTTTGGGGTCAAAAAACTAGAAATAAATAAGAATCCATGATCTCGGGTCCTGCTGATTCCCACGGGGCTGCCAATATCCTCGGAAGGGGCTCCCGACTTGTCACAGTGAGCGTGGGGACACCCCTCATTCACCAGCACCCACAGCTGCTTTCTGGGCTGTGGGAGTCAGTGTGGCCATCACTGCATGAGCTTTGTCACAGGGCCCAAGCACGTCCCACCCTCTGCCCCCATCGGCCCCCCGCCTTGTCTTCCCTCCTGTTCCCGTACTTCCCACTCCAGCCTCCCCAGGTGTATCTCTCCATGTCTTTCTCTCCTTCTGTGTCCGTTTCTCTCGCTCATTCTCTTCCCTTTCCAACGTCCTTTCTGCCACTGTCTGAACCAGCAATCCCATAAATCTGGTGTGGCAGAGGACTCCCTCCCTGGTCACAGAGGTGGCCGCACGAACGTCACCGTGACACATCGAAGGCTCATAAAGTGGGCCAAATGTGAAGTAAGAACTCAAGTACAGATGTGTTTTATTGAGCTCCTGTCTGCCTATTCAAATACGAAGCCCCAAGGCCCTGTCTAATCTTGCCTCCTCCAGGAAGTCTTCTAGGGCTGACCACCCTACTTGCTCTCAGAGCTGGACCTCCACCTTTGTTTAACTAACCAATGCACCGATGGGCCGGGAACTGTCTGAAGAACATCGCAGGTACAGGTAAAGCTCGCTTTTCTGCGCTCACACATACTGTGTTCTTTTGCAAATTGAAGGCGTGGGGCAACTCCACATGGAGCACATCTGTCGCTGTCCTTGAGCCCACAGCATTTGCTCATGGTGTGTCACAGCTTTGGAATTCTTGCAACATTTTAAACCTTTTCATTAGCATTGTATTTGTCATGATGACCTGCGGTCAGTGGTCTTTGATGATGTTCCCCCCACACCACCGCCCCCACTTCCCTCCCACCGCGCCCAGCAGCAAAAAGATCAGGACTGGCCCAAGGCTGAGGTGGCCGTCAGCACATTTCGGCCGCAAGGTGTTTTTCACTAAGGCAGGTCCATGGCTTAGCTGCATGCTGAGGCACGCGATGCACTACAGCACAGTGTAAATACATTTACATGCACTGGGGCCTCCAGCATTCGTGGGACCCGCTCTATTGCGCAGCCACCTCATTGCGGAGGGAGGGACGGGAGCCCGTGTACCTGTCTGGCTCCTGTGTGCTCTCCCCACGGCGGCCACAGAAGTGGGTCCTATTACCACCTTTGCCTCACAGAGGAGGAACTGGAGGGCAGACATCACTTGCAAAGAGCCACACGTCTCTCAAGGCCACCTACGAGCGCATCTGTGCCCTCTTCCAAGGAGGCTAAGCCCCTTAAAGGCAAAGATCAATGTTTCACCTTCGTGTCCACAAAGCACCTGGGACTTGGCTTTCTATGTGTAGATGCTGCTGCTGACTTGAAGGGCAGAGTGGGAAGGTGGAGGTTGCAAAGCTCTTTACACTCGAAGAACTTATTATTTAACACAAGTGGGCACTCATGGGTAAGAGACCGGAATGTGTGCACACTCAGTGGCCATCGCCTGCCCATGTCCCCTGAGCAGGGGGCCCCTCGGAAAGAGCTGGGGCCACAGGGCCGGCTGTGGGCAAGCTGAAGGGGGACACGCACAGTCCTAGCCAAAAGGGAAGCCGGGCCCGGGAAGATCAGGGGAGGGCTGACCTAAGTGACAGTACCCTGGGGAGGAAGATCCTGCTGGGTCCACTGCGTGGAGAACAAGACGAGGGAGACAGCTGGTGGCACCATCGCGTAGGGACAGCATGCTCAGTGTCAGCATGTGGCAGCCTCAAAAGGATGACAGGGCCCATCACAGACTCTGACACACTGGTAGGGACAGGGTGTGGGGACCAGTGACACATCTCCAGCGATGCCCGTGATGCTGGGCGAGGGAACACACTTCGGGGGTTCCAGCCGCACTTCAGCAGGGGGTGCTCCAGGCTTTCTGTAAAAACCCCACACCAGGTGTCTGTCGTTGGAGCCCAAATGGTGGCATGTCGTAGTGAGTCTGCTGCCATCTCTGGGGACAAGCAGGACAGAGCACTGCCTCCTGGAGAAGACGGGCACTTCCCAATGCAGTCTGCCCTCATGGGCTCTGTGGGCAGGAGGAGGCACCAGCGGGCAGCAAGCAGGCATGCTCCCCATGCTAAGTTCTCCCGGGAGACCAGGGTTTGCAGTGGCTGCCAACCAAGGCAGGAGACGGGTGCAGAGCGACGAGGGCAAACATTCACCTCGGGTAACAAAGCCCTTTGACAAAGCCGCCTCCAGGGGACTCTGCTACGGGCTTCCCTTCAGTTTGCTGAGGAAGCTGACCTCAACACATTAATGTAGACGACTGGATTAGGATTCGCTGCCTATTAAAAACCCGGGCATGTTGACATTTTAACTGTAATCCATTTCGTTGACCTTGAAACGGTCTTCAGCTTTTACCGAAATGGTGATTATAGAGAGGATTTATTTATTTGATCACAAGGTCACCCTTCAAAGTAAGAATCTAGGGAGTGTAGGAAAACTTATAAAAAGTAGCTACTGGGATGCGACAGGTGGGCGCAACCAGTGAAAGAAAAGAAAGCTGAGGACATCAAAGGCCAGAGGGCGGAGGAATGTCTTCTGACCAGAAGAGAAGCCTGCAGGCCGAGTGGAGAGTGAGACGGGATTTCAGTGGTAGGGGGCATAGCCGGTTCTCTAGGAAGCTGCTTCCATTAGACAGGATGGTGGACTTTCCCAGCGCGGAGCCCAGATCTGCTGTAAAGAGTGTCCTCTCTGTGCACAGATCTGTCATTGGCATCCTGCATTACAGCAAGGCTGGTACCCACACACATGCACACACACAAGCAAATACATGCGCATGCACTCACACGTAGTCACACACATGCACACGTACATACATGCGCACACACAAGCACACAATGCACATGCACTCACACACGCACACACGTGCATACACGTGCACACACAGACATACATGCGCATGCACTCACACACGTAGTCACACACATGCACACACGCACGCACACACGTAGTCACACACGCACACAAGTGCATACACGTGCACACAAGCACATACATGTTCATGCACTCGCACACAAGCACATACATGCGCATGCACTCACACATGTAGTAACACACGTGCACATGTGCATACACGCACATACACAAGCACACACAGGCACATGCACTCACACATAGTCACACACATGTGCATACACGCACACACACAAGCACATACACGCACATGCACTCACACATAGTCACACACATGCATACATGCACATACACAAGCACATACATGCACATGCGCGTGCACACACATACACACACACACACACACACACACACACCCCTCCCTTAGACATCACTGAATGAACGCCGCTTTTCTCAAAATCCCTCCCGAGCCACCCATCTATTCAGAGTTCATTCAGGAATCCAGGATAGAAAAGGTCCTTTGGGGACAGTCAAGGGGGGCTCCTCCCCAGCATGACAGATGCACGGCCGCCATTGTGAAGCCACCAGTTGAGCTACCTGGGTAAATCACACTAGGCCCACCGCTCCACTAATTCTAGAGGCTATTTCTGGATGCTCTTTGCAGTCAACACAAGAAACTCTAAATTCAAGACCGCTCAACAGGCGCTGCTGTCGGGCGGGACTGGAGGCTCTGTGGCACTTGTGCCTTCCTGCTGTGGTTTTGAGGCGGTTTCGAGGCATTTGTCTAAAACGACAACATGACCCTCTGCTGAAACCATGGCAAAGCCAGCACACTCGGCACTTCTATTCAAGGCAAATCAGGGGGAGCTGACACCTACTATCCCACCAGGTAATACGAAGGAGCCGGACTATCAGAGACAAGTAATGCATAGCACACAGGTTGTGACGATGCCTTGGCCACACACTCATTATCCCAATTGTCGTGTGTTAGCCCATCGCAATTGGAACATTTTCAAAAAGAGGGGAGCGAGTGTGTGGTTCAGTAGAAAAGGCCTTGAGATAACAAGGCTCGGGTGTCTCCCCACACCTGTCTCTGAGCCAGCTGGCCCCTCCACAAAAGAGCGGATTCACAAAAGGCAACCTCCAGTTAAGTCCTGCGCAGATAAAAGGAGCTTCCTTGGGTTTAGCTCCCTAACTGACAGTCCCGTGTAGGGTCACGGAGGGAACACACACGTTTCTGCCTGTCACCATGTCCCTGACACAGTCGTTTTCAGGACGTCCTCTTTTTAAAGAGACTTATGAACGTCTCAGGTAATCGAAAACGGAATTAAATGAGTGAAACTGTTCCTTTGAAAACCATTTTTGTTGACCAAAAGCTTTTAAAGTGCAGGGAGGAAGCACTCACTCGTTAGTAAAGGGCTTACAACCAGCCTGGGTCGGGGGGCTGCTGAGCTGAAACAGCGAGTGATGGGTGCAGCCCCCCACCCCCCACCCCTGTCCCCTTGCTGTGCCTCTCCACGGCCCCCGCCTGAGTGGCTGAGAGGACAGCGGGCTCCTGGTCTGCCCAGGCCTTGGCCGTCCCACGGAGCTGTGGGAAGACCTGGCTCTACTCCCAGCCACAAAGCAGCCAGCACTGTGGACGGCAGACTCACCCTCTGGGGACGTGCTTGGCCGCATGTGTAAAATGCGACATGGAGTGGAGCTGGGACTACACATGAGACAAGTTAAGTCCTGCCTGTTCCTGTGACTCCCCTGTCACTCCCTGTCTCTGATTTGACCCAAAGGGCACAGTCCTCAACAAGGTCCCTATAAAAGAAAGCTGAGGGTTGGCCGAGTGGCGCGGTGGTTAAGAGCTGGCTTGGGACGCCAGCGGCCCCGGTTCGGATCCCACATATGAGGGCCCTCAAAAAAAAAAAAAAAAAGAAAGGAGCTGACCCAAGAGAAGTCCCCATTGAGGGAGAAAGTGGCACCTCCGAATACTCACCAGCAAGACCTCGGTCCCCACAGCCCCAGCCTGTGTCTCCCAGGAGCTGAGATGCGGCAGCAGGAAATTTCACCAAGGGCAGACTAGGAACGACAGTAAAGGAGGGTGTCGCCAAGGCAACCAGGACCGAGTCACAGCTTCAGTGTCAAGAGGCCAGCATGGCCCAGTCGCCTGTGCCAGCGGCAGAGGCCATCTGGGGGATGAGACAGAGGTGACAGCTCGGCCTCCTCCCCCAGCTCTGCCCCTCACCCGGGGGCCAGCACAGCTGTGGCCATGAGGCTAGCAGGGGTGCCTGGGGTCTCACACTCAACAAGACCACAGAACAGCACATGACCTAGTCTAAGGTGACAGCCACTCCCCTAGCTCCTGGGTACCTGTCCATGGGGGGACAGGTGTGCTGAGTGAACACCTGGCCAGGGCCTCTGGAGAACCATCTGTTGGCAGTGCCACCTCCAGTGAAGGGGCTGAAGTCATCTCCCTAGAGCTCAAGAGAGCCACATGAAAGCTAACGGGGGGCGGGAGGGATGAGACCCCTTCCTTCCTGCTGTCATCGTCACCACCCCTGAAGCAGACATTTGCCACCAGCAGCATCCACAACAGCCAACAGGTGGAAGGAAGGCACCCAAGTGTCCCTCCCCAGGTGATAAACAAACACACCCCTGAATATCACTGAGCCTCCAAAGGCGAGGGAACCCTGACCCCTGCTACAACACGGATGGACCCTGAGGACACGGTACTGAGTGAATCAGCCAGACACAAAAGGACAAATCCTGTCTGGTTCCCCTTAGCTGAGGGTCCAAAAATTGTCACACTCGCAGAGTGTGGTGGTGCTGGGGCCAGGGGAGGGGTGGGGAGTGAGTGTTTAATGGGGACAGAGTGTCAGTGGGGAAAGAAGGAAGAGCTCTGGTGATGGTGGTGGTGACAGCCTCACCGCAGTGTGAATGCACCTAATGTCATTAAGCTGTCCACTTAGAAACGGTCACAGTGGGAAATGCCATGGAGATTTTACCCCAAGAAAGATCTTTTTTTTTTTTTTTAAGTTGGGGAATTGGGGGAGGGGAACAGTGTTGGGGAATTGGGGAAGGGGAACAGACAAGTTGCTGTCTTTTTTTTGTTGTTGTTCTTCGGTCTAGTTGTGGAGGACGTCGCTTCACTGGCTCATGTTGGTATCGTCATTGCGCTCTTCCTGGATGAGGCAGATCGGTCGCCAGCCTCTGGATGGTCGGTCACCGCGGCTATTGGCAGCTCCCGCTGGCTGCCAGCTGCTCACACTGGCTGCCGGCCACTCACTGTAGCCTATGGCAGCCCACTGCAGCAGGGGCTGCAGCTATGCCGTCCCAGGGGCTCACAGCAGCCCAGCTCCAGGTGGAGCTGTTGTTCACCATCTTAGCTGTAGAGGGCAGTGTCACTGGCCCTCATATGTGGGATCCGAACAGGGGCCGCTGGCATCCCAAGCCAGCTCTTAACCAATGCTCCAGCTCTTAACTTGGCCAGCCCAAGAAAGATCTTTTAAAAGTCAAGCATGAGAATGAACACAACCGAGGCAGGGGGGTGGTGCATCACTGGGGCAGCTCAGGCCGCCAGTGTGAAGGGGCAAGCCCCGTGCACATGCCGCCTGTGCCAGGGGTGACCCACCAGGGACTGAGCGCCGCCACCCACCCTGCACCTCACAAGCCTCGGCCACCAGACTTGACCCCTCTGTGCACACGGTGGGCGTCAGGGGTGCCCGGGTTCCGTAAAACTCCCTAAGTGGCCCCGGATGAAAGAGAAACCACGAGAACGAGCTGGACCGACATGCAATGTGCAACGTGCTGAGTGTCCTAAGATGGAGTCACCACACGAAGGTACGTGAGGGGGCTCAAGGGCAGCGGTCCCCAGGGGCTGTGCATACACGAAGGGGACACCACCAGTGGGTGCAGGAAATATCACAGCTTTCATTGCAATGCTGTGCTTCTTGTCATTGATTAATTTATTGATCCACGCATTACATGCCTGATTTCTACATCAACAAATACACACTGAGGTCACACACCTTTTACCATCCTTTTTCAAGCCCTTTGTACTGGTAAGGATGCAAGGTCAACATCGTTTAAACCCAGTGACCCTGAAAAGAACTCCCACGACAAGATTTTAATTTTTCTAAAAGCGTCTGTGGCATTTACCTGTGCTCAATTCTGGGTTCTGGCATGTATCAGGGGAACTATCTGGATTTAAGCACTTACTCAAAAATCTGAAATTCTTAAATAGCTGGACCCTATCTACACACAAACCCAGGATGAAAATGGCCCAGAACGCTCACTCAGGGCAGCACACGGGGCTGGGGAGGCGGGGCGGGGGGGCTCATGTCACCTGGGATCTCAGAACCTCCCACTCCCAGCTGTGCCCCTTCTGGGCTGAGACCTCGGTCTCTGGGCCACCCCTGCTTGAGAGGGACAGGGAAGAATCTATGAGGGCCTGCCAGGCCCGGCTAGGAACGTCACTGAACAAGTTCATAAGAACTCTTCCAGTGCTAGAAAATGTGTGATGCTTTATCACTAAATATTTCAACAAAAAAATGACAACAAACACCTCTTCCCCACTGTATCGTCTCCATGGTCCCGCTAAGCAACGTGGGTTTCTTGTGCAGGCTCAGCTAATTCAACAGGCCAAGATGGGAACTACACAAATCAATAACAACCCAACAAGTGGTGGTCAAGAGCTTGGTGTTCGCGAGACTCGCCCCGGAACATGGGCGTATTAGTTTCCGACAGCTGCTATAACAAATTACCACCATTCAGTGGCGCAAAAGGATGGGTGTGTTCTAGGCCTGGAGTTCGGGAGTCTGATGGGCCTCCCTGGGGTAAAATCGAGGTGTCCTGAGTAAACCAATGCCCCTGAACACTCTCCCCGTGTGCCCTCGGCGGGCCGCGGAGAGGGTCTGTCCGGTGCCTTCTCCAGCTTCCCAGGGCCCCCATTCCTCCATCTTCAAAGCCGGCGATCACGTGGTGAGTCCTGGTTACACTGCACCTCCCTGCCCTCCCTTCTTCTACTTTTAAGGATTTGCGACAGTTTAAGGGCCCGCTCAGAACATCCAGGGGAATCTCCCATCTCCAGGTCGGTGGATGAGCAACCTCAAGTCCCCTGTGTCACTTAACACGTAAGCCGACGTCACAGGTCCTGGGACTGAGACGAGATGTGTGGGGCCATTGCCCTACCTACAGGACTGACTGCACCGGGCGCCACTCAGATGCCACCAGGGTCAGCTCACTGGGCCATCCGCTCATTCAAAGATGCTGAGACCCTGCTCCAGGGTGGGGCCACAGGGACGGTGATGACCGGCTGGCCGCAGGGCAGCCCGAAGACCACACAGCTCTGGTGGCGACGAGGGGGTGAACAGGGAGGCGCTGACCAAGGCAGGAGCGGGGGAAGCCAGGAGGGTGCAGAGGCCGGAGGGGAGTGGCGGAGGGTTGGAACACATAGGGGTTTTTGTCATCCAGGTGTGCTGAGGCCACCGGATCAGGACACAACCGCCACTGAAAAGGCCATTTGTGACTCACAGCTCCCCAGGTGGGGCCATGCCACGACACAGGGCCACACAGGGAAGCCCAGGGTGAGTCAGGAGGCGGAGGGTGGGGTGGGGGCACATGGGCATGAGCCTTTCTGTGCTTCCCACGGGGCAGGGGCAGTGAGGCAGGGTGCGCAGGCTTAGGAATCACTCCAGGGGGCTCTGGGGCTTACAGGCTGTCCCTAGCTGTCTGGCACCTGGCCCTGGGATGGTGGCCCAGAGTGTGAACCTGATAAAGGGGCATCTGGGTTGGCTGGTTTGCACATGAAAGGTGCATTCTGACTCTCTCTAGGAAGCTGCGACACTTGGGAGGGGCAGTCTATCGGGGTGAGCAAGGTTCCAGATGTCCAAGCATCATAAGGCAGGCCATAAAAGACACGGTTAACACGGGACTGAAGGGGCAGGACTGATGGAAGACGTCACGGCGTGCACTGGTGGGGAGCAGAGCAGAGAATTACAGACACGGTCCCTCGGCACTCCCACCCCCTTCTCCCCTCCCCAGGGGCAGGGGTGCTGTGAAGAATCCCCGTGACAAAGCCTCATGATGTCCCACCAGGCACTTCACAGAGGAGTGAGCAGGGAGTGAAGCTGAGAGAGCAAACGAAGAAAGTAAGCCAGAGGTGGGGGGGTGGGGGTGGGGGGTTCATAGTCATGAGTGCTGTGTCTGCAGAACCCGTGAGGACATCTCCCTGCCCGCAGGGCAGCCCCAGCTCACACACTCAGCTCTGATGCTAACCCGTGGGACAGACCCCCGGGGCCCTGACGCCGGGTCCGGGCACAGCAACACAGCAGCCAGATTTCATGGGATGAAGTAAACTTTCCATCCCACTTAAAAGCAAAGATTTTCTTTGCCCTAAAACATGTATAAATGGAAAATGTTACAGTGCAAGCCACCATGCCAGTTCCGTGCCAGGAAAAGACGCACACATCTGATCTGACCGGAGTCATGGCAGAACAAAGAAGCGAACAATGACAGATGTTGTCACCTGGGTTTCTGCCCAGCCGTCGTGAGGATCTAATAAAATATCACATCTAATGAATTATCATGTGGTTTCATAAAAGCAGGCTTTCTCAGAAAATGCCATGTGTATCTGAGACTGCTGAGTGGAGAGGGAACATCAGTGGCCCTTATTTGTCTACAGGAGGCGTTCTGACAAAAAAAAATCACTTGGATTTGCGTCTATAAATGGCTTGTTTGCTCAGAGAGAGAGCTGAGGGCTGAGTCAATAGATTTCCCCGGTCACTGTGCATTGTATGTGACCGAGATGGACAGTGGACGGACGGGTTTGTAACTGAAATGAAAATGATTCCCAACCTGGCAGAGAGCAATGGGAGATGCCGCATCTGCCTGTCCCGGGCCCTGGAGAGGAGGGCACCGCGCAGGTACAGCCAGGCCATGGGCTGAGTAAGCGCGGGGCACACTCTCCACCCTTCACCCTATTTGGAGGACCGCTGGGGCACTGCCCCAGCCAGGAATCAGGGTGTGTGTGTGGGGGGCCTTACAGCGCCATCACACTGCTGCCTCCCACCTGCACCTCACACAGTCTGCATGTAAGCGTGCCAAGGTCACACTCTGACAAAGGATAGAACTGGGAACCAAAATTTCACTCCCCTGAACTTGATTATTTTCTAACTGTTATTATAAGTAGGAGAAGACAAAGGGCGGGATCGAGGAGCCATGAAAGTGTTTAAACCCAACAAAGGACTCAGTTCAAAGGTCTGGGGACAGCTTGGGTTTCCTTCCATGTCACTAGCCTCTCAGGTACTAGATTTCTCTGGGGGCAGAAGTTTCCGGTCAGACAAGTGCTGGTGGTGAAACAGCAGGAAGAGAGGGCAGGGAGGGAGGGTGGGAGGGGCAGAGGGTAGGTTGGGGGGTGGGAGGGATCAGGGAGGGGGCAGGGAGGAGGGAACGGGAGGGGGCAGGGAGAGGAGAGTGATGGGGGAGGGCCACCCTTGAGTCTGTTGACGCCCTGGGGCCTTTCTAGGAAAGCTGCAGAGTCCCAGAAAGAGGCAAACCTAACGCGGAAGGAAAAGTAGGCGACTCCGCAGCTGATTCAAGGTCCCCACTGTGCTAAGACACCCACTCCAGCCCCCATGCCCAGAGCCCATGAAGCACTCTTCTGGGTGGCCCTGTACATGGGGCACCTCTGGGGGAAGCTGCCTGGCTTTGTAGTTTCTTTTTTTATTATTTCTATAATAGGCGATAAACAAAATCCAGAATTCCAAAGACACCACGAAATGGGGCAATGCATTCCATTCTTGATGATTAAAAAAATAAGAAAGGTTATTACCAAATCCAAATGCATTTATCAAACACGCCACACTGATTTTTAGTCAACAAATGGCGCCTTAATTTTACCATTTCCTCACAGTTCTTTTCTGGTGAAGGGAATTTCTAAGAACACACTTGAGCCACCCAAGGAACCCTGGATTGTCGGGGGTTCATGAGCTTAGTCATGGGAGTCTACCAGCTATTTTCAGTATTTCAAAATACTTCTCAGAAACTGTCCATTAACCCATGATAAAACAACACAGGCTAAATGACTCATAAAGCTCTTTGAGTTGTTTGGAATTGCATCTACTTTTTGTAATAACGATGTTAAAAAACATTTTGACCAGAAGATCTTCACAGCAACGACAGTAACAGCAGCAGTACCCGGCATAATAATGAGCTATAAGGAAACTCCACTCAGTCACCTGCGTGCCAGGCGCTGCTCTGCCCTTTTGGGTGTGACCTCAGCCCTCCCCCAGGCTGCTATCCCCCCTCATGTGTAAATGAGGACACATGGCTTGCCCAGCATCAACTGTTCACAGGCTCAGCCTCACTGCGGGGGTTTTAACTGTCCCTAACGGACTTAAAATGAACAAGAGAATTTATTATTACCTAACGAAAATAGTTTGGTGGGCAAAGTATTTCAAAATATAGTGTCCCCAGTGGAAAAATAACCAGAGGGTATGTGGCGGGGCGGGAGGAGGGGTGCCGCAATGCATACACACTGTACTCTGGGAAAATGCAAAACAAGTAAACATGGAAAACCAAGTTGAGAATATTCTAAAAAAGCAGAAATCAAAATAGCATCCGCATTTTCCCTGTGAGTTCTTTCGAAGCACTATATATAGCAAGGTGAGTCTTAAACAAATAAATACACTGGGCTGCCGTTACAGGGATTCAACCAGAAAATGGACCACCCCACTGTGAAGGGCCAGCCCTGACAGTCACACAGCCCCTCGCAATTTTCCTAAGTCAAGGAATCCAGAAATGCGGATAAAGCTTTGACTTTCGTATGGTCTTCACAGTGCTTTTGAATGAGGACCTGACTGGCCTTGGGGACAGGGTGGTCCTTTATAGGGTAGGAGTGTCCACAACAGGGGGAACATCACACACCCTTCAGCAGCCTGGCCCAGAAGCACCAAGAACCAGGAAGACCAGCGGTCATGTGACAGATAAGCATCGTGCCGTGCCTAGAGGCAGTTTTGTCCCCTGTCCCCATATGAGATGCCTGACCCCTTTCGGGAAAGACACGACCTGAAGACCTGATGATTACCACAAAGAAGGGCCATCAGGTGAGGACCCAGTGAGACCACAGTAAGAAAAATAAGACTCGTGGTGTTTCCACGTGACCACCACACTCCCTCTCCCTGGCCCCACAGTGCCTGGGAAAACCAGCTGACTGGATGCCACCAGGAGGGGAGGGCTGAGTTCAGAGTTCCTCAAAACAACCCACCCCAGAACAGAGCTGCCATGGGAGGTGGTCTGGGTATCGCTCAGCGGGAGAATGCCTACATCTGGGCGAGCCCGGAGGGCCATCCACAGCAACTGTTTAACACCAAAGTTGCCTGGGCTGCTGCACCACTGGCAGCCAACAAGACATGGATTTGGGGTAACTTTTTTTCTTCTCCAATCTGGAAGTAAAAGACAATTCCATAAATAGCAAGTATAAATCTGTGTCAATGGACTTAAGATGTATAAAGATATAATTTAGGGCCGGCCGAGTGGCGAGGTGATTAAGCGTTGGCTTGAGAAGCCAGAGGCCCCGGTTCAGGCCCCACATACGAGGGCCAGTGACACTGCCCTCAGGAAAAAAAAAAAAGATTTAATTTATATGATACTAATAGTACTAATAGCACAAAGGAGGAGGGCAGAATAGAACTCCATTAGAGCAAAGTTTCTATTTACCATGAAAATTGTTAGTATTAATCTGACCTAGACTGTTTTCAATTAACATGTTATTCCCAGAGCACCAGTGAAAAAAATAACTAAAAACATAAACACAGTCAAAGCAACAAGGAATTAAAATGATACACTAGAAAACATTTGAAGAAGGCAACAATGGAAGAATACAGAATAGAAAAACATAGGACATACGAAAAACAAAGAGCAAATTGGCAGAAATAAACCCTACTTTATCAGTAATTATATGTTAATAAAGTAAATACTACAATCCAAAGGCAAAAAAATGGCAGAATAACTTTTTAACAATACATGACTTGATTATATGCTATCTAAAAGACACACTTCAGCTTGAAAGACACAAATAGGTTGAAAGTACAAAGATGAAAAAAGATTTACCACAGTAACCAACACAGAACTGCAGTGGCTATATTAATTTTAGACAAAATAGACTTTAAGACAAGAATTGGTAGAGACAAACAGATGCATTTTGTAATGATAAAAAGGGTCAATCCATCAGGAAGACATAAGAATTATGAACATATATGCATCTAACAGTGCCCCCAAACACATGAAGCAAAAACAAACCAAAGCGAAGGGAGAAATAAACGGTTCAACAATAGCTGCGAGATCCCAACACCCCACTTTCAATAATTATTGGAACAACAGGTAGAAGATAAACAAGAAAATCGAAAATGTAAACATTTTAAATCAACTAGACCTAACAGATATCTAAAGAACACTTCATACAAGAACAGCATATGAAGGGGCCAGCTGAGTGGCTCAGTTGTGTGAGCTGAGCTCTGAGCAACCGCAGTTCGATGCCAGCCTTAGCTGAGTTGCCGTTGAGCTGCCAACAGGTGGCAGGATGGCTCAGCTAAAAAAAAAAAAAAAAAAAAAAGAATTTGAAGGATTACATGGCTCAGCTAAAAAAAAGAATAAAATATGCATTTTTCTCAGGCACACATGGAACATTCTCCAGGATAAATAGGCCTCAACAAATTTAAAGGATTGATATCATATGAAGTATTTCAACAGAATGAAACTAGAAATCAATAACGAAGAAATTTGGAAAATGTGAAAGTTAAACAAGGCACTCAACAAATTTAAAGGATTGATATCATATGAAGTATTTCAACAGAATGAAACTAGAAATCAATAACGAAGAAATTTAGAAAATGTGAAAGTTAAACAAGGCACTCAACAAATTTAAAGGATTGATATCATATGAAGTATTTCAACAGAATGAAACTAGAAATCAATAACGAAGAAATTTGGAAAATGTGAAAGTTAAACAAGGCACTCCTAAATAACCAATGGGTCAAAGAAGAAATCACCAGGGAAATTAGAAAAAACTTTGAGACAAAGGAAAATGAAAACATAATACACCCAAACTTATGGGATGTAACTAAAGTTCTTACAGGGAAATTTATAACTATAAACACCTACACTAACAAAGAAAAGGGATCTCAAAAAAATAACCTAACTTTTCACTTTGAAAAACTATATATATATAAAAAAAAGAGGGAACTAAACCCAAGGAAACACAAGGATGGAAAGAGTAAAGATAAGAGCAAAAAGAAAAGAGAGAGAGAGAGAGAATAGAAAAAAATCAACAATACAGAAAAAGTTGGTTCTTTGACAAGACCAGCAAAATTAGAAAACCTTC
Source organism: Aselliscus stoliczkanus (assembly GCA_033961575.1). Taxonomy (NCBI): domain Eukaryota; kingdom Metazoa; phylum Chordata; class Mammalia; order Chiroptera; family Hipposideridae; genus Aselliscus; species Aselliscus stoliczkanus. The sequence continues at coordinate 35,440,321 of CM066741.1, forward strand.
AGCTAGAATGACCAAGCAAAAGAGAGAGCAAACTTGGGCAGCTTGTTAACTCAATTGGTTAGAGTGCAGTGCTCATAACACCAAGGTTGCCGGTTCGATCCCCACACCCGCCACAACTAGATTGAAACAACTACTTGACTTGGAGCTGATGGGTCCTGGAAAAATGCACTGTTTCTCAATTAAAAAAAAATTGTTAAAAAAAGAGAGAGAACTTAAATTGCTAAAGTCATTAATAAAAGAGGTGACATAATTACTAACCTTACAGAAATAAAAAGGAATAGAAGGGAATATTATAAACTAAATGCCAACAAATGAGATAACTTAGATGAACAATTTCCTAGAAAAATACCAAGCTACCACAACAACTCAAGAAGAAATATAAAACTTGAATGGGCCTGCAACAACTAAAGAGAATGAACTAGTAATGTTAAAACTCCCCAAAAAGAAAAGCCCAGACCTAAACTGACATTACCTTCAACGGTGAATTCTTCCAAGCATTTAGTAAAGACTTACTGTCAATTCTTTGCAAACTCTTCCAAAAGAGAGAATAGTAGAAACACTCCGCAACTCATTTGATGAGGCCAGTATAATTTTCCTTACTGAAACACCAGACAAAGATACACACACACACACACACACACACACACACACACACACACACACTATCCCATATGAATAAAGATGCAAAAATCTTCAACAAATTCTAGTAAACCGAATCCAGCAAGTTATAAAAAGGATTCGATAACAGGACCAAGTAGGATTTATCCCAGGAAGGCAAGGTTGGTTCAATGTTATACATTCATTTAATAAAGGACAAAACCACATGACCATGTCAATAGATGAAGAAAAAGTGTTTTAAAAAATCCAACATTATTTCTTGATAAAAAAAAAAAAAAAGACTCAGTGAAAGAAGAATACAAGAGAACTTTCTTCACTTGACAAGGGCATTTATAACTAATTTTTTTTTTTTTTTTGAGGGCAGTGTCACTGGCCCTCATATGTGGGACCGAACTGGGGCCGCTGGCTTCCCAAGCCAGTGCTTAACCACCGCGCCATTAGGCCGGCCCAAGGACATTTATAAAAAATCAAAGCTAGCACCATACTTAATGGTGAAATACTGTTTTCCCCTTCAGATCAGGAATAAGGCATGATCGTATACAGAAAATTCTAAGGAATTCACAAAGCAAGTATTAGCACTAATAAATGTGTTGGTGAGGTGGCAGCCTACAAGATCAATATGCAAAAGACTAATATTCATTAATGCATTAGTAGAAAAACGGTTTAGATCTCAATAAAGAATGTAGTTTAATTAAGAGCTTCATGCTAATATTAATTTCTTAGTTTTGACTATTGTAGTACAGTTAAGTAAAATGTTAAAATTAGAGGAAGGTGGGTGAGGGAAATACGGGAGTGCTGTCCTACTTTTGCAAATTTTCTGTATGTCTAAAATTCTTTCAAAATAAACAGTTGAAAAGTTTTAGAAAGCCAATTGGTTCCCATTGGAAGATGCCAGTGATCCAAGTCAAGTATTTTTCTCTTCTTCCCTATCTGAGGTGTGCTACTGGGAAGCCAGGTAGCAGCTGAGGTGAAGCATCTTTTTTATAAAAGTATTCCCAATAACGAATGAAAGAATTAGGGCACCACCCTTTTGCAAACTCAAAGGAGTTAATGGATGTATTAACAGGCACTGCCATAAATGGCTGCTCCCATCACAACAGGAAGGACCAGGGGATGCTCCCTTTACAACAGGAAGGACCAGGGCACGTTATAGAAGGGCACCACCACCTATGAATGTGATTTTGGCAAAAAAAAAAAGAAAAGATCAACCGTGAACCTGACGAAGGTCTGATGTGACGTCACCACCACTTCACAGGAATCATGGTGGAAGGAACATGTCACGTGATACCACAGGAAAGGAATCAGTAATACTCAGGCTGTGGGAAACCCTAGGACAAATAGCTCAGTTTCTTCAAATAAATTGCAAGGGGGAAAAAGAGAGAGGAAGAGAAAGGGAATTTTAGAGGAGGAAATACAAGGATTAATGGAGACCTAACAGACATACCAGCCAATTGAAATGAGGAGACATTATCTGGATCTGATTCAAACATACAAATTGAAAAAAAAAAAAAGGGTATTTATGAGACAAGTGGACATTTGAACACAGGTTGGGTATTTGACGATAGGAAGTAATTAATATTAATTTTTAGGTGTACTCATGGTATTATAGTTTAATTTAAAGATCACGGCTTTCCTAAAGAAAAATACTGAAACATTTGCAGAAGAGATGCCCAGATATCTAGAATGTTCCTTATAATAATGTGGGTGGGAAATAGATAGAACCGTGCTGGCCGTGAGCTGCTAACGGTGGAACCTGGATGGTGGGTACACAAAGATCCGTCGGGTGTGCACCTCTCCACATGTGTGAATAGAATGAAATAAGGACTCAGTAACAGAAAGAAACTTGGAAAATTTGTAAAGAGGCAGAGCTTAAACAAGACATCCCTCAACCACCCATCGGTCAAAGAAAAAGTCACAAGGAAAGCAGCAAATAACTTTGAGATAAATAAAATGTTTATTATTTTTTTCAACGCAGCCTACTGCTCTGTGGCATGGGGTGACAAGTAGGAGAATAAGCAGGAACATGGAGTCGGGGCAGCACTGCTCTGGGCTCCAGCTGTCGAGTGCGGAAGCCTCAGTTTCCGCAGCTATGAAATGGGGACGTGAAACCAGGGCTGCTAGAAGGTTCAGATGGAATGAACGGCTCACATCGCTATATAAAGAGCAGCCCAGAGCCAACGCTGCCGTCTGAGGGCAACCGAGTTGTTAGGGGAAAAAAGCTACTTTTCCTACAACTTGAGCCCATGAAGCCAGTCATACGTGACACATGACAGGTATCAAAAGAAACGGCGTTTCCAAACACCACAGGAATGGCAATGTCCAAATATTACTCCTCGAGTGTCCCCTGCCTGGCACACCAGGGATGTCCCTGCTTCAACAGGACCGCATTACCCCAGGGCTTCCTGCCTCCTGGACCCTGTCCTGCTGTTTATGCCTTTGCAAATCTTTTACTTAAAATAAGACTGAGATTCTGTGCTTCCCAGGGGCCAGGTGTCCCTGCGGCTGCCAGGAAACGGAGGGGAGGGGCACCCATGAAGGAACAGAAGACAGATAAAGGGGAACTGTGTTGGTCTCACTTCAGGTGCTTCCGAAAAACAAGCGCTGAAGTGCAGGGTGAACAGGTTGGAGATCAGCCCGCAGAGTTGGAGAAACCGGAGCCAGAGGCAAACAAAAAAGAAGACATGGAAATGAGCGCAATTCCAACATAAGCATCAGAGCAGCCCTGACTCCCTGTTTTCCTAAAAGATGATGGAAAGACACAGTATGCCACATGTGAATCCAGGAACGGGGCCCAGAAGATTCGGAGAAATGTCATCGCGGGTTATTTCATGCACTGATAGTAATGTTTCCATCATCCGAGAGAGACACTGACAGGTGTCATCACCAACGTAGGGGAGCAAAAGGGAAAGAAAGTATCACACAGCGACCCAGGCAGGGACACCAGTGCTGGTCCCTCCTGAGGCCGCAGGATCTGGGCCGCAGGGGCGTGTGGACCTGGGGCCAGCACCACTTCCCAAGTTAGGAAACGGAGGGCAGGCGGGGCAGGGGGCTTGTGCAGGGCCCCCACCAGGCAGGCCTGACCCCAGCCCATGTCAGGGTGTGCCCTTCCTCTGTTTCTGGGCAGCAAGGGCAGCAGGGGCAGGTTTCAGGGACAGCCACTGGGCCCTGAGGTTGAGGAGGTGAATGGATGCTCTCCTGGACGCAGGTTCCTGCTTCCTCCCGTCACCTCTCGTGTGTGACATACCCGTCCAGGAATGGTTCTCCCTCAGCTTCCTCACAATGTCCTCCTCTGATAACCACTCTGCTTTCCTGCCACCAGAACCACCGCTCTGTGGGCTGCCTGCGTTCCTGACTCCTGTCCTGCTCCAGCCTCGCCAGCCTTGGGCCCTGTGGTCATTTGCTGCCCCCTCAGCCCCAGCCCCTGCTGGCTCCAGCCTTGTCCCGGCTGGATGTCCATCGGTAATAACATCCAAGCCCCACCACAGGAACCTGAGCTGCGTCACCCTGACTCCTGCCAGGGGATATCGGTGGGCACGTGGGACTCAAATGCCCCTTTCTTCCCAGTGGTGGCCCGGAGGGAGTTGGCTTCTCCCACCAGCTTTGCCAGCACCAAGGATGCTAATCCTTCCACCAGGTGGGGGCCCCAGGCAGGACCTGGTCCCCCAGGACCACACACAGCACTCTCGTCCCCTGGGTGTGGTTCAGGGGGATTTTCCTAAATATGACGTGTCTTCGTGTGTGTGAAGGAAGCCGTGATGCAGACACCAGCTGTCCCTGCTCTGTGCCATCTACAACACCGTGCAAACAACGGCAGGACGGCCACTGCCTTGCAGGCTGCTGTCAGAAGGCAAAAGGGGGTCTGAGAGAAGCCACCGAGTGCAGACAGTCAGCGGGCAAGGCTGCCCCAACTCAATGTGCTGTCACACACGCTTTGCACACCAGACTAATGACACAACACAGAACAGACCCCACCTGTTCACAGCTGTACTTTCTGATGTAAAACAAGTCAGCCCCCCAGATTCTAGGCTTTGAGCCCGCACTTCGGCCTGCACAGGCTGCAGTCTCAGACCTGTCCCATGCCCTCTCCCCTACCACCTTGCCTTCTGTTCCCTGCAGCATCTACCCTTCCTGCCCCTTGTGCGGCCACATCCTCCTGGGACCTCAGACTCATGCCCTCCTGTGGGAGGCTTCTCCTGACCAGCATCTTGCATCCATGGGCTCTGCCCCCTGCCCCGGGACATGCCCCACTGTAGGGTTGGTCCCCACACTGAGCTCTGGGTGACACCCAACTTTTCTGTCTCCAGAACCCAGCTGGGACCTGGCTGGGTGAGAGGCAGCTGCAGGCAGCCTGGAATGCAACGGCCACACAAGCCACTCAGCACCCACAGAGGGGAGGGGAGGGCTCAGAGCTCCACACTCCTCCAGCCCAGTCCTGGAAACTCCAGGGCCAGACCTCCTGAGCCTGGAGGAGTTAGACCTTGCTTCTGAGCAGCTCCCACCTCGCACACCCCCGCTGATGCACCCACGGACCCACCCCAGGCACAAGGGCGTTCTCTCCCCAGGAAAACATTCAAGGAATCTGACTTGGGAGCTGGGAGGTGTGGGGGAACTGCTGAAAACACCCTAAACCCGGAGGACCCACCCTGGAGGACTGCCCTAATCCTTTGAGAATGCAGGTTGGGTCAGGGTGGGGGAAAGGGGGGACACAGACGGCTTGTGGTCCAGGGGACATGAAGGTTTGGAATCCCATGACACCTTTCGAGGTCCTGGAGTCAAGACAGCTGCTCCGGGTTCCCATTCTCACTTTTCTCATCTGCGTATCGGGGGTGATGGTTGTTATAAGGGTCTAATGACAGATTGGGTTGAAAGCACTTTGTCAACTGAAAATAAACTGTGTTTCCTGAGGCCCAAGAATTTCTAAAAAGAAGGCTTGGGAGTCAGTGGCTCAGTAATAACAGGAAGTGGTATGTGTATAAAGACTCACACCTGTGGTGCAGAAGGCAGACAGAAGGCTGCCTGGGGTCCTGGCACCGGGGACACTGAAGACATTTGTGTAAAGGGTGTCCCCCTACCTTCTCGGTTTCCGGCTTCTGTGCGGAGCCAGGAAACCCCACCGCCCTTTCTGGCAACATCATGCTTATTGATTGGCCAACAGGCACCCCTGAGAGCAAGTGGGGCAGCACTGCTCAGAGTAGGGTGGGCCACTGTACAAACTAATCAAATATTCAGATCCCTGGGCCTGACCCCACAGGTTTGGTCAGAAACACTGGGGAGGGAGCAAGCTTGACAACCGTTATTCTTAACAAGCTTCTCGAGTGACTCATATAAATTTGAAAAGCACTAGCACAAGAATATTGGAAATGCTGTGGGGTCAGGAAGAGCTGGGTCAGATTTCAGTACCACTGCGTAGCAGCTGCGTGGCCTTGGGCAAGTCACTTAACCTCCATGAACTGCTGATTACTCATTAGTAACATCAGTGTGAAGCACAGCCAGTGTTGCTGGGAGGAATCAGAGATACTCAAAGGTGGGAAGGGGCATTTGTGGTCTTCATCTAAGCTAGCCTATGAGGCAGGGACACAGGGACTTCCCAGAGCCCTTCACATATGAGAGAGGCTGGAGGGGCCAAATGTCCCCCAAGTCGGAGGCCCATGTCAGTCCCGATGCCAGGACTCAAGCAAAGTGAGCAGCGGGGAGAGATGAGCTGAGCTTTGGATGGCAGCCAGGACCAACTACCGTCCTGAGGGGTGGGACCTTGAGCTGGGCTCTGCTGACTAGACCCAGCTCCTAGCTGGACCTGCAGCCCAGTGGCTCTTTTGGGGTGGGGTGAAGGGTCAGCAGGCCTCTCGACAAGCCCAGCCTGAGGGTCTGCACCTCTGGGGCCATGCAGGAAGAGAGAAGGAGCAGGAGCCCAGCGGCACCACACTGCCTGGTACAAACTCACAATGGGCTGGGCTCAGTCTTTCCACCTGTAAGCTGGGGTTAATTTTAAGAACATTCAACAGTCAACTATGGAGGGTGCCTGCTGGGTAGTCTGCTCACAGCACCCAGAAAGGGATGGACGCTTCTGTTTATCACCTCTGCCTTTTTATTCTGTCTGTGACCAACACATCAGAACTTGGTGGCAGTTGCACCTGACTGAGACTTACATGTCTGTGTTGGGTCTTAAAATTGTTAAATCTCCCGGCGCACGGAGCCTTGGCTGAGGCGGGAAGTTCGGGCCAGGGAGCCTGGGAATAGATTTCCCTCCTTTTTACATACGAGGCTGGGGATGAGCACGCCCTGAGACCGACCGCTGCACTCCAGTGCTGTGTGGTTCACAAAGGTGTGAGTGACAATCCAGGGCAGGCTTTCCCACGTCTGAAGGGTCCTGCTCAGGCGGCGCAATGCCCTCTCCAGGCCCACGGACGCGTCGTCCCCAGTCCGGCCGCTGTCCCCGCCACCCCCGCCCCGGGCCACTCACAGCACGCGCTCACCTGCTGAAGACCAGGCAGCCCAGGTGATTGATCTCATGGTCGGAGCGGTGGCGGCTGTAGTCCTCCCACAGGTCCTTGAAGGCCGTGACCGCCAGGATGAAGAGCACGGGCGCCAGCGCCAGGCCGGGCTGGAAGGCGTTCACCGCCGGCACGAAGTTGAGCAGCGCGATGAAGACGAAGTACACGTTGGCAAGGCGGTGGAACTGCTCGAACAGGTTCTTGGGCAGGAAGGACAGCGCGGTGTACTTGGTGGTCTTGAGCCGGTTGTCGGCCAGGTGCCGGGCGCCCTTGGCCGCGGGGTCCTCCGCGCCCGGGGGCGGCTGCAGGTTGGAGCGCACCGTGCGCGTCCTGCCCTCCCGGCGCCGCCGTCGGCGCCCGGGAGCCGTGGGCTCTTCGGCCGCTGCCGTCTCCCGCTCCATGGCCGCGTGTAGCCTCGCCAGCCTCCTAGGTGATCATCGCCGGCGGCCCGGGCACGGCGGCGCTGGCTCCCCGCCTGCGGAACGCATGGACACGGCGGTCAGCGCCCGCCCCGCCCGGGGGCCCCTCACGCCACCGTGCCCCGCCCCGCGCCTCAGGGCCCCGCCCCGCGCCTCAGGGCCCCGCCCCGCGCTCAGGGCCCCGCCTGGCAGCCTGGGCCCCTCGCACCTCACGGCCCCGCCCCGCGCCTCAGGGCTCCGCCCCGCACCTCAGGGCCCCGCCCAGCCCCTCCTGGCAGCATGGGCCCCTCGCAACGCACGGCTCCGCCCCTCGCCTCATGGCCCCGCCCCTCGCCTCATGGCCCCCGCCCCGCCTGGCCGCCTGAGCGAGGCTCGCACCTCACGGCCCCGCCCCGCACCTCACGGCCCCGCCCCGCACCTCACGGCCCCGCCCCGCGCCTCAGGGCCCCGCCCCGCGCCTCAGGGCCCCGCCCCACACCTCAGGGCCCCGCCCCGCACCTCAGGGCCCCGCCCAGCCCCGCCTGGCAGCATGGGCCCCTCGCACCGCCCGACCCCGCCCCGCGCCTCATGGCCCCGCCCCGCGCCTCATGGCCCCGCCCCGAGCCTGAGGGCCCGGTCCGTCCCGCCCCGCGGTGAGCGGGAAGCACAAAGCCGGCCTGGAGACTGGAGCTACCTAGTCCCGTTGCCCATAAGCTTTGGTTCATCCCAGAGCTGTGCAGGCGTGCCTGCCCGGGAGGAGAGCGGACCCTGCAGAGAGCTGCAGACAGGGGCCGCGGTCGTCCCGGCGCTGGACGGGGAGCGGGCTCGGGGACCCAGGTTGGGAGCCTCCTCCTGCAATCAGCCAGAATCGGAATCCACTGAGCGGCGGCACAGCGGTGCTGGGGTTTCTCGACCGGCTTTGGAGACAACCCCTCCCTTCCTCCCGCTCAGCCTCCAACTACTTTCACATTCCCTTCTTGGGTGGACTAGACTTTCTCCTTTTCCTGATCTCCGCGCCTTTCCTGACTTCCCTAAATAGGATTTGTTTTCATCGAAGGGAAGAGTGTTTCACTGTGCCGAAGGCGGGCTTTACTCTATTTTCCTGTCGAGGGCCAAACTCTCCCTGTGTGCTGTGGTCCCCAGGGGGACTCTGACCCAGACAGTGACAGGGAATTGGAGATAGGTGTTGAGGGGAAGAGAGGGGAGGACCAGGCGGGAGTCTCCGAAGGGGTACAAGTGTGTGTTGAGGCAAAGGACTCCCTTGGTATTCATGGGAATCAAAGAACAGGAGTGTGCAAGGTGGGCCGCGGGACAATACGAAAAAGGCAGGTGAGGGGAGTCCCCCATTTCTGCAATAAGATCCCCAGATGTGCCACAGAAGGTGAGGGGAGTCCCCCATTTCTGCAGTAAGACCCCTCAGATGTGCCACAGAATGTGTGGGGAGTCCCCCATTTCTGCAATAAGACCCTCCCCCAGATGTGCCACAGCTCTGTGGTTTGACTCCCCCACTTTAGAAGTACAGAGATGAGGAGCAGGAATTTCTTGGCTGTGGATTTGGGGGAGAGGAACACTTGGGGGTACTGACTGGATTCGGGGAGCTGGTGGCCTCCTCCTCCAGCAGGCCAGGCCCTCATTTCTCTTCCTGTCTTGGACCCTATGTTATCTCTCAAGAGACCACCTCAGCAGCCTCTGCTGGCCCTGGGTTCCTCCCTGGGATGGCTGCTGACAAGTTACTTCCCTAGTTTTGTGAAACCACTTGCCTCTTCCTCATGACCCTCTCTAAGATGGTCCTCGCCTGGCTTACACCTCACCCAGTCCTTCCAGGGTCTCCCATCACAGGGAGGCTTGCCACAGACCACCAGTTACCAGAACCCAGTGTTAAGTCTATGCCACGGGTCAAGACCCCCACCGCTCCATTCCTAGGAGCACAGCACTGATGCGTGGAGGCCCAGATCACAGAAAGTTTGAGCAGAAATACCCGCCTTCCCAGGGAAAGAAATCAGACCTCTCAGTGAACCCGTGGTGTCCTAAATTGAGGATGGACATGAAGGAACACAGTGTCCCAGCTTTCCTGACTAAGACCTCGTTAGCCACGTGTTCCTCCATCATCTAGCCCAGTGAGGCTTGGGCTCTGAGGGATCCCTCCACTTCCTCAGTCACCTCTGTCCCTACAGGTGTCCCCAGGATGACTTGACCCTTCATTTCCTTACCCTGGAGCTTACAGCTGTCCCCCGTTGCTTACAAAGTCCAAAGCTGACTCCTCAGGCAGAGGCAAGGGACTGGCACCAACTGGATCCAGGGCCGGGGGTCTGCTTACCCTTCTCAGAACAGGCCTTGTTCACGCCCATTCCGCTCTAAGGTTCCAAGATTCCGCGGGTCATAGTGCTCCTTACATCTGGAATCTTCCCCCGCCTGCTCTTCCTGGGTCTGCCAGGTGTGCAGTGAGCAGTACCAAACCTCCTCAGATTGCCCCACAGGGGGTTTGAGCTTGGATAATCTTCTGCCAGCTCCTCTTAGACCCGTGACTGCCCCAGCCAGGGTGCGGCTCGGTGGGCTGCTGGGCCTGGGCAGTCACTTTAGTTGTCTTCATTCAGCTACTTGTGCATCACCTGCTATGCGCCTAGCGCTGCTCTAAGCACTGGGAGTGCGGGAGCATTGTCCATGACAAGACAGCCTCATAGATGTAACATTCCAGCAGGAAGAGGCAGTGCACTGCTGTGATTCATAATAAGAAATGTATATTTGGTGTTGGCCCCTGTTTCTGGCACAGAGCTCCTAAAACCATTGGAATTTCCTAAATGGTGAGAGGAGGTGTTAATGAGGTGACTTTTGGAAATCACCTAAGGATAGGGTCTGGTTGCCAAGGGAACCGGCCACTTGATTAGGAGATTGGAACTTTCAGTCCCATCACCTGCCCTCCTGGCAGTGGACAGGAGCTACCAGTTGGGGGACACGTGGAGATTCTAGGAGGGTTGTGCTCTCAGAGGGCGTGTGAGCTCAGCACCCCTCCCCCACACCTGGCCCTGTGCATCGATCTTCCATCTGGCTGTCCCTGTTTTCATCCTTTATAATAAATTGGAGATCTAGTGAGTGAAACATTTATCTGAGTTCTGTGAGTTCTGTGTAGCACATTACTCAAGCCTGAGGAGGGGGTATAGGAACCTCTGATCTGTAGCCCCATCGATCAGAAGCATAAGTGACACCCTGAATTTTTGATTGGCATCTGAAGTGGGGATACTCTTGGGGGACTGAGCCCTTAACCTGTTGGAACTGACGCTATCTCCAGGCACATAGAGTCAGAATTGAGTTGACTTGTAAGCTACCCAGCTGATGTTGGAGAATTGCTTTGTGGTGTGAAGACCACGCCGCTGTCCCCTCCCCCACCCCACACACACTGAAATTGGTGTGCCACAATATAGGCAGCAGCTAAACAAGACAGGCTGGGAACACCCCTAAATCCCTGCTCTCAGGATCACATGTCCTCCTGGGGATTTTCCCAAAGGAGGGCACAGGAAATGGAGAGGACCTGGCTGAGGGCTCTGCTCAGGCTACTGTAGCTGTTGGAGGGGGTCCCCAGGGCAGCCCTGAGAAGAAGCCTAAGGAAACAAGCCACACAGACGTCTGGAGGAAGACGTGCCAGGCTGCGGTTCCAGGCCCAACCTGCAGCGAGCAGAGACATGGCCCTGAGTGGCTTGTGCAGGCTCAAAGGACCATAGTGGGAGCTTCACCTTTGGCTGAGTGACACGAGGAGCCTTGGAGGGTTTAGATGGGAGGAGCCATATGACTGGACCGTCTGGCAGGGCTGCTGCGTGACTAGAAGGCAGAGGGCGAGGCAGCAGCAGTGGTCCTGCAGAGAGGGCACCAGAGGCCATGGCGGGGTGGGAGGTGGCCCACTGAAGCCAGCGGGATCAGCTGTTAGACTGGGCGAGGGTATGAGAGGAGAGGAGTCAGGGACAGCCAAGCAGCTGAAAACAGGAGCTGCTGAGACAGAAAGACAGTGGAAGGGCCAGGCCTGGAGGTGGTGACAGGAGGGAGGAAGGGTGCAGAGTGGGAAGCCCCAGAGGGATGTCAGTCTGGGGTCACAGCGGGTGTGGGTGGGGGAGAGTGCAGCCCGCATGGGAAGGGTACGGTGGGGGCCCTTTGAAATGGACAGGCCTCTGGATTTGCTCCCAGGGCAACAGGAAGCTGTGGACTGCCCCAAGCAGAGGAGCAAGATGAGAGGGTCTGATGTTCCCTTTGATAGGATGGAAGGTGAGACCATGAACTAGGAGGCAGCTGGTCCCAGCAGCCAGTGGATGGACAGAGTGGGGAAACTAGAGGTACAGCTCCCAGGCAGAGTCAGCACCACTGGCCCACGGGGTCCATGTTTGGGTAAGAGAAAAAGGTGAGTCAGGAGGGACACTTAGGAGTTAATGATGGGGGGTGAGCGGGACTGGAACATGCCCCCCAAAATGTGCCACTTGGGCAAACTGATTATTGCGGATTAAAGGTACTTGAGTAACAGTTGGTGCCAGAAAGACACCCTGACCCTCCTTGTGCCCCCCTGAAAGCAGGGCACACATGTCCATGTGAAAGGTGCCCTCCCGCCCTGTGCCAGGAAGATAGAGGCATCCTTGTGGCCAGAATAGGAATCCAGGGACTCAGGGCTGAATAAACAAGCCTTGTTACAGTATTCACTAATCTAGCTCCAGCCCAGTCCCTTTGGTTTGTCAGCTCTTCACAAATAGGTTTCCTTGTCTCAAAAGCATAAAAGCTGCCTGCCTTGGTCACTTCTTTGAGTCTCATGTTTTTATGGGGGCTCTTGTAAATACAAAATGAAATTTGTTTTTCTCCTATTAACTTTTGTGTCCATTTAATGATTGGATCAGCCAAGGAACCTAGAAGTGAAGAAAGGAACACTTTTCCACCCCGGCAGGGAAGAACATACAAAACTAGTAAAACATTAGCTGTGTGAAGTCTGAGGCATGCTGGGGTGGCCAAGTCCAGCATTACAGGACGGGCCAGCACTGAGGTGGACACCACAGATGGACACCTGGGTGAGGTCAGGAGCCAGCTGGGAGTCAGAGATGTGTGATGAGAAGGTCACACCTACAAGGAAAGGGCAAGTGAGGAGCACAAAGGGGTCCCTGGATGTTACTTCCACATGAAAAATGTAGGGAAGGGAATGAGACACCCATGATTGCTTCCAGTTTTCACATACCAAGAATCCGCCCCCTTGATGGTGTGATGCTTGCTGAATAAATACTTACGGAATAAGCAAGAATCACATTCTACAATGTTTTATCTTGACAGCATTGTTCAATATTTATACTCGTGATGGTCCCTAATTAAAAAAAAAGAAAAAGACAGAAGAGATCCTGAAATTTGTAACGTGGAAAGCCAGGCACAGATGCTGCCCATTAATTAGTAAGGCCGTGATAGTTATTTAAAAATCATCACAGTCTAGAGCTGTGAAAAATTACATTAGGCTAATTGGCCAAGGACCCAAGAAGCTAAATCCGTGAGAATGCCCCAAATTGCAGAAATGCCAAATTCTGGGGACCTACGTAAAGGTTTCTATTTTAGGATGCCTGCCTGAGCACAGCTGTCCTCTTCTTCAAATTAAATTCCCTTTAAGAAGACAGATGATATTGTTGTAAAGGATAAACGCATAGTTACGCTGGGAAACTGGGGAAAGTACCTTCAGAAGATGAAAGAAGGTTCTTGAGATGATCGTGAGGGATGTGGTAGTGGATTGGCGAGAAAGTCTAATAAATATAAGGAAATACATCACATAGTTAAGTAGGCTGGGACACATTAAAAAAAAAGTGGGGGGGGGGCGGCTGAGTGGCGCATTGGCTAAGAGCTGGTTTGGGGATGCCAGCAGCCTCGGTTAGGATCCCACATGAGGGCCAGTGACACTGCCCTCTACAGCTAACAACAGCTCCACCTGGAGCTGGGCTGTGCGAGTCCCAGTGATGGTGTGGGCTGCAGCCCCTGCTGCAGTGGGCTGCCATAGGCTACAGTGAGTGGCCGGCAGCCAGTGTGAGCGGCTGGCAGCCAGCGTGAGCTGCCAATAGCCACGGTGAACGACGATCCAGAGGCCAGCGACCGATCTGCCTCACCCGGGAAGAGCGCAATGACGATACCAACATAGGCCAGTGAAGCGGCATCCTCCGCAACTAGACTAAAGAACAAAAGGACAGCAACTTGTCTGTTGCCCTTCCCCGATTCCCCAACACTGTTCCCCTCCCCTAATTCCCCAATAAAATCTTTTTTTAAAAAAAGAAAAAAGGAAAAAAAAAAAAGTGGGTTTTCAGTACAGATTCCCCTGAGAAAGCCCCAAATCGGAGAGAGCACGCTGGGAGCATGAGCCAATCTGGGTCAAAATAAGAAGGTTTTAGAAAATGCAGACACTAATCCAACAGGGTGGAGTGATAAATAGCAAAGGGGAGTGGGGGCTGGGGACAGGGTGGGCACAGGTTAGAGCCATGCATCTGCCACAGCTTGAAGCCCTTCGGCTGTCTCCGTGGTCCCTTGATGTTTCTCCCCGCTGCCACTCCTCCAACCTGGACAACAAGCAGCGCCAACCTTGGGAGCCCGTGGGAGTCTGCTCGCCTCCCAGCCCCCAGACGCGTACTTGTTCTGTGGTCTATGCTTTGACTTTGTTTATTGTTTTCCTTTCTCTATGGCCCCCTATGTCTTCGAATATCAAGTCTGTGGAAACAGGAGGCTAGGAATTATGTCTGCTTTGTTCATGCCTCCAGTTCCAGTACCTAGGACAGTGCCTGGCACACAAGTATGTTATCCATAAGTATTACGAGAATGAATCAGTGAGAGGGTTCGGAAAGGGGGAAAGGAGCTGACAGGGTGATCAACACTCAGCCATCACCGCCATCATCATCAATGTGAACCTGAGGGAAAGGGCAACAGGGTGGGCATAGGAAGCAGGACCGAAAGACAGCAGAACAAACAGAGGAGACCAAAGACTGAAGGAAAGGGAACCAGTCTCGGGTAGGAGAAAGCCAGTGAGAGAAAGGCCCCAAAGGGCCCTCTCAGCCCCCATGTCCTAGTAACCCTGGGGGCCTGTCTCCTCTGTCCTCTCTCTGGACTCCAACGTCTTTGTCAAGTCTGGGTCATAATCTTCTCTGAGGTCTCGCTCAGCTGGTTTTCTCTGCCACAGAAGTCTGAGAATCCAAGTGTCTGAGCTGGTCAGACAAGATTTTCCAGGTTGCTGCTGAAATGGGAGAAGGGCCATAGGAATGATTAACCCCTTGGTTAACATCAAGGTATTATCTCTCCGTGTAGGTGTCTGTTAGCATGGAGATAAGTTTGCTCCTCTCCATCCATCGGGAGAGGCGGAGAACTTGGGGAAATAGGGTTGGAGTTAAAGAAACAGGCCGGTGGGGCCGGAAGTTCAGTGCCTCCCATCGAGTCCCCTTGCCCCTTCTCCTGGGCTCTGTCTGTGTCCCCTCCCACTCAAAGGCTTGCCCAAGCTCCTCTCCCACGCCAGCAGGTCCGGAGCTCCTGCTTTGCTCGGGGAAGCAATTCTGGCATCAGGGAATGGGCCTGCACGTGCATACGCCAAGACACCACCTTTCACGGATCTTGCGGGCCTGGGGGTTTTACCAGTATATGTATTAGCTTATTAGGGATAAAATTACACTTTGCAGCCTTAATATGCATTTTTATTACTTGCAGCCATTTTTCCTAATAGCTGTTGTTCTTGGGTGTATTGGCCATTCTCATGCTTTGCCTGTTTTTGGTCCTAGTCAACTTCTTTCTCTTGATGTTTTAAAATTGGCTTTTGTACATTTTTTAAATGCATTACCACGTTCTCTCTTAAATAGTTTCAAGTTTGCACTTGACATTTCCTAATGTTTGCTATTTTGGTTTTTAGAAACTTGAGTTCTCTGGTCATCTATGAATTTCCTAGCTAAGCATTGTGCTTGCTTGGTAATCCCAGTGCTGGATAGTTCTGAACTTTAGTCCACTATATATATTCTTCTTTTTTTTCTTTCTTTTTGGCCTTAATATATAACTTTTACCTTCTTCTTTTTAAAAAAAAAAAAATTGGGGAATTGGGGGAGGGGAACAGCATTGGGGAATCGGGGAAGGGGAACAGACAAGTTGCTGTCTTTTCTTTTGTTCTTCAGTCTAGTTGCGGAGGACGTTGCTTCACTGGCCCATGTTGGTATCGTCTGTCATCTTCCCGGATGAGGCAGATCAGTCGCCAGCCTCTGGATGGTCACTCACCGTGTCTATTGGCAGCTCATGCTGGCTGCCAGCAGCTCACGCTGGCTGCCAGCCACTCACTGTAGCCTATGGCAGCCCACTGCAGCAGGGGCTGCAGCCTACCCCGTCGCCGGGGCTTGCAGCCCAGCTCCAGGTGGAGCTGTTTTTAGCTGTAGAGGGCAATGTCACTGGCCCTCATATGTGGGATACGAACCGGGGCCACGGGCATCCCAAGCCAGCTCTTAACCACAGCACCACTCGGCCGGCCCAAACTTTTATCTTCTAAGGCAGAACCATGGCTTTTCTTGGTCTTCTGGAATAAGGGGGTGTGAGTCTGTGGGGAGAGGGATGATTGGTGGGGGCAGCAGCGAGAGGAGCCGAGCCACCCCTCTGAAGACTGTCCATGAGGTTGGTGAGAAATATGATGTGATGACCCCAATGTAAGGATTGGGGCAGGTTGAGATAAGTGGCACAGGATACACACACACACACACACACACACACACACACACACACACACACACAGTCTGACAGTTAAGTTCACAAACTTGCAACAATGTTGCTAACCTTTTTTGATATTATTCATTATGAATTTGTACCAACTAGACAAACAATTAGCCAAGTTTACTATTTGGAAGTGCTGAAAAGACTGCGTGAAAAAGTTAGATGGCCTGAACTTTTCACCAACAATTCATGGCCCTTGCATCACGACAATGCACCGGCTCACACGGCACTGTCTGTGAGGGAGTTTTTAGCCAGGAAACAAATAACTGTATTGGAACACCCTCCCTACTCACCTGATCTGGCCCCCAATGACTTCTTTCTTTACCCAAAGGTAAAGGAAAAATTGAAAGGAAGACATTTTGATGACATACAGGACATCAAGGGTAATATGATGACAACTGTGATGGCCATTCCAGAGAAAGTGTTGCAAAATTGCTTTGAAGGGTGGACTAGGTGCTGGCATCAGTGCATAGCTTCCCAAAGGGAGTACTTCAAAGGTGACCATAGTGATACGCAGCAATGAGGTGTGTAGCATTTTTTCTAGGAGGAGTTTGCAAACTTAATTGTCTGACCTCATATTATATATTTTATATATATATGTATATATATAATATATATTATATATATATATATTATATATATATATATACACATACACACACATACATACATACCATGGGTGCCAAAAAATGTATACACATGACTTGTATTCATCTTTTGTTACCGGTACACATTGAGTATGTTTTGGCACCGTGTGTGTGTGTGTGTGTGTGTGTGTGTGTGTGTGTGCACTACAAAAGAAGCATATGATCATAGGCCTGTTGTAAACATTTCAGCAGCACAAAAAACTACAGAATAAAGCAAGCAAGCCCCCTTTACCCACTGTCCGCAGAATCACCAACCCGTCTCTGGGCCACAGGTTGACAATGAGAAGGCCAAGCTGGTGGTCAGTGCCCCAGCAAGAAAATAAGATGCTTGGGATAAGAAGAAGAATCAGAACTTTGCTGGTCTTACACTTGTTCTCTAGTTTTGAAAAATTATTATTATATCAGGGGTGCAGACACCTTCTCATTTGGTGTTTTGTCCCAACAGGGTCTGGCCATCCCCACATTTCTTATGTAAATGGTGGTCACGTGACGTATACTGTGTCTCTGGCTCTCATGTGACAGTGGGGGTGGGATATGGGAGATCCTGCTATGCAAAACTTAGGGCTCCATCTCACTCTTTGTGGCAGGCCTGTTCTAGACTCTGGCAAAGTGCTCGCCAAACATGCTGGACCATTTACATATTCATAAGCATCTAGGTCATTTTAATGGTCTCCTATTGTAAACAATGAGGCCACAAGCATACATCACACATACACCTTCATGCCCAAGCTGACGAGTGTACAAAGGTTAGATTCCTAGAACTGGTTTCTCAAAGGAAATGTGCACTTGAATTTGGACAGACCACCGTGTGGACTGAGCTGATCTCCCCACCCCCACCAACACAATACTAGCCACCTGTCCACTTTTGCTCATCTGATTGGGGAAAAATGATAGCTCCCAGTTCCTAAACAATTTTGAATGTGTGTCAGAGAGGGTAAAGACAGAAAATAATTACCCAGGTGAGAGGAAAGGAGGGCAGAATGTAGGCCTGGCCAAATGGGGCAGGTGTGAGAAGTCTGCAGTAGGTATTAGGAAGGTATTTGTCAGGCACCCCACACCCACTTCCCTGCCCATCTCTCTCCAGGCCCATGATGACCCTTCCAACGTCAAGACAGGTTTCATCCTGAGAATCAGCTGCAGAAATGGGACACACACAGAGGAAGGCCAGAGGCTCCGTATCTTCTGAAGGTTCCCAGCCTGCAAGAAATTTGATCAGCCGGAGGATGAAGGTCCTCCATCTCCTGCCCCCCACACCTGAGCAGAGTACGAAGAGCTCTGGGGAGAAGAAGGCAGATTTTATTGCATCTGCAGAATCTTTCATACATCATCAATGCAGGCAAGGTGCGTCAGTTCATAAGGTGCCAAGATTTTATTTTTTTAAACTGAGTTAGATGGAAAATTCCTTTAGGGTGCTAAAATTGGTACCTACAAATTACTTCTGAGTTGAGGGAGGAAATAAAGGATTAGGAAGCATAAGGGAAAGGTATTTCGGCCAGAATGGAAATGTTTATTCGTACTGGTTACAAGTTAGGTGGACATGCTCTGAGCCAAGCCAGCCTTCACAGGAATTAAAAACCTTGGGATGCTGAAACTATGTGGCTGGCATTGTTTTATGACATACCTGCCATTTGATCAGCAGTTCACAATTTCCCTAGAACTTTCTATTTATAAATACAATCTCATTTAGCATGATTTATTTATTTTACAAGGTTGGGTGAGTGGGATGTGAGTTTTGGCTGTGGAAAGGCATCTAACCATCCTGCTGGGCCTTGTAATGTTCTTGCCCCATGCGCAGTGCTGCCTAGGGACCCAGAAACAGAGGCCTGGGGTTGAGAAACAGAAAAGGCAAGACGTATCTCAAGCTGCAGCGACCACATCTCACTGCAGCCGCATGCAGTCAGCCAGGGACAATGTTAATAGGAGTGGATGCAGCCAGTGGAAGCCTGAAGGGCAGCCAGGCTCATAAATTTGAAGAGTGGAAAGGAATTGCGATGGCAACAAAATATTTCTCTGTAAAGCAGCCAGGCATAAGTCTCATACTGCAAAGCTTTTAAACTTTGGAAACTCAGTACTCCCCAAACAGAAGGCTGCTGCAAGTCCCTAAAGGGGCACAGGCCACCCTCAGATCTTTGCTCTAATGAAAGAGACCCTTGGGGTGAATAATAGAGGAAAGGAAAAAGAATCCAAAGAGATGAGGACAGTTTAAGGGGCCTCTGGGACAACATCAAGTGTACCAATAACCGCATCATTGGAGTACCAGGAGGAAAAGAGAGAGCAAGGGATTGAGAATCTATTTAAAGAAATAATGATGGAAAAATCCCCTAACCTGGCGAAGGAAATAGACATACAAGCTCAGGAAGCACACAGAGTCCCAAACAACATGAATCCAAGCAGGCCACACCAACACACGCAATAATTAAAATAGCAAGGGTTAAAGACAAAGACAGAATCTTAAAAGTAGCAGGAGAAACGCAGTTAGTTACCTACAAGGGAGCTCCCATAAGACTGTCAGATGATTTCTCAACAGAAACTTTGCAGACCAGAGGGGATTGGCAGGAAATATTCAACATAATAAAGTAAGGACATAGAGCCAAGATTACCCTACCCAGCAAGGCTAGCATTTAGAATTGAAGGACAGATGCAGAGCTTCCCAGATAAGAAAAAGCTAAAGTTCATCACCACCAAACCAGTATTATAAGAAATGTTAAAGGGACTTCTTTAAGAAAAACAAATAAAAAATATGAACAATAAAATGTTGGTAACTACATATATATCAACAATTACTTTAAATATAAATAAATGATCCAATCAAAAGACATAGGAGGGAAGAATAGATAAGAAAACGAAACCCTTACATATGCTGCCTATAAAAGACTCACTTCAGACCGAAAGACACACACAAACTGAAAGTAAAGAGATGGAAAAAGATATTTTGAAAACGGAAGCAAACAAAAAAAACTGGGGTAGCAATTCTTATAGCAGATAAAATAGACTTTAAAACAAAGGCTATAACAGGAGAGAAAGTAGGACTCAGTAATCCCACTTCTGGGTATTTATCCAAAGAAACCCAAAAAACTATTTTGAAAAGACATATGCATCCATATGTTCAATGAAGCATTATTAACAATAGCCAATATATTGAAGCAACGTAAGTGTCCATCAATAGATGATTCGATTAAGAAATGGTACATATATACAGTGGAACATTACTAGGCCATTTAAAAAAAGAAATCTTGCCATCTGCAGCAACAGGGATGGACCTACAGGGTATGATACTAAGTGAAATAAGTCAGACAAAGAAAGACAAATACTATATGATCTCACTTATATGTAGAATCTAAAAAAATAAAGTAAATGAACAAACAAAACAGAAACAAACTCATAGATACAGAGAACATTTTGAGAGTTGCCAGATGGGAGGATGGGTGAAGGGGTAGGAGGGGCTAAGAGGTACAAATTGGTATTTACAAAACAGTCGCGGGGATGTACAGTGCAACATAGGGAATACAGTCCATGATATTGTAATAACTATGCACAGTGCCAGGTGGGCTCTAGATTTCTCAGGGATCACATTTTTTTTTTTTTTTTTTTAGAGGGCAGTGTCACTGGCCCTGATACATGGGATCCGAACCGGGGCCACTGGCGTCCCAAGCCAGCTCTTAACCACCACGCCACTCGACCAGCCCAGGGGATCACTTCTTAAACATCTAATCACTATGCTGAACACCTGAAACAAATGTAACATCAAATGTCAACTGTAACTGAAACATAAAAATTTATTTTAAAAAGTTAAGGGAATAGTATCACCCTGATATGATCCCTGCCCAGTTCCCTCTACAGAGTCTAGTCAGTCTCATGATTTTTTGACAAGGGGGCTGTTTCTGCTCTTTTGTTGCAATAAATCCCCTTTCGCCTCTATTTTTTCACATTTTTGCAAGTGTATCTTTAGATTCCTAGAAGTGCGATTATTGGGTCAAGCAGTAAGTACATATGTGGTTTGGCTCAATATTGCCAAACTTCCCTCCATTGCGTTGTCATCTCCAATATTTGGGAGTGCCTGCTTCCTCTTTCATTGCCTCTCCGGCAGTGTTTTTTCACTCTTTTGTATTTTTATCCACCTAGTAGGTGAAAAATGATATCTCAGTTTACTTTTAATTTGTATTTCTCCTTTTTCGAGTGAGGTTCCAGTAGGCAAACCCACTTGTGTGTTGGGTTTTCAGCCCCTTAGTTGGGGCCGCTCAAGCCATGGGGCTCAAGTTGTGCCATTTATGTGACGTCCCCAGTGGACAGTCCCCTTCTTCGTAAAGCGAGCCCTGCTGGATGCCACGTGAACCCTCCTGATGGCTTTTCCAGGTCGCTCTGAGGTCCCCTTAGATGGCAGGCTGTCAGGCGGTCAGGCGTCACTTTTTCTGGGAGGCAGGACACCCACCACTAACCCCCTCGAATGATTTGCAATTGATAATCCACTGTTCTGAGGAGAACCAGACAACAAGCATATGGCAGCTATGCCCAAATTAAAAGAAAGGTGGCATGGCCTTTCGTCTCATCGGCCAATTGTGTGGACTGAGGGGTGCCATCTCTGTCGTCTGTGTTTTCTTTTCTAAATGCCCTATTGGGGTGGTGTGCTTTATTTATTTATATATTTATTTATTTATTTATTTATTTATTTATTTTTTGAGGGCAGTGTCACTGGCCCTCGTATGTGGGATCAATCCTGGGCCGCTGGCTTCCCAGGCCAGCGCTTAACCACCACACCACTTGGCCGGCCCTGGGGTGGTGTGCTTTAGATGGACCTCAATTCAACTCGGCACCACATAATTTGTGTTAACTATCTCTTCTTGGTGTTAAGCACCTTCATTTTCTGTGAGGGAGAAATGAAAAGCTGGGGGGCTACTAACACTCATCTATTAACACAACTAGAGAGAGGATGTACAGTATCTTCATCATGATGAGAAGTCAGAAGAGAATTCCAAAGGTTTTGACATTTTACTTTTGCACCAACCTAATAACTCCTGAATGCTGGGGGAAAAAAAAAAAAAAAAAAAAACAGAACAAAAAACTGGCCCATATACACATAAAGACAGATATTGTGATCTCACTTGTATGTGGAATCTGAAGAAAAAAACATGAACAAACAAAACATTACCAGGCTCATAGATACAGAGAACAGACTGATGGTGCCAGATGGAAGGGGTTTGGGAGCCTGGGGGAAACAGGGGAAGGGATTGAGAAGTACAAATTGGTAACTACAAAAATAGTCATGGGATATAAAGTACAACATAGGGAATATAGTCAATAATATTGTGATAAGTATGGTATGGTGCCAGGTGAGCACTAGACTTATTGGGGCATCACTTCTTAAGGGTCTAATCGCTGTTATACGCCTGAAATGAATATAATGTTGAACGTCAATTGGAACTGAAAAACCAACAAACAAGCAAACAAACAAATAAAAACAAAAAACTGAGTCCGTGTAGAGATCAGAAATTAGAGACCAAGGCTCCAGCTGCTGCTGAAATGAGCGATAGGATCTCACTTTACTTTGAAAGGACGAGAAGACATCAATGAGTGCTCAGTCAAGTAATTCAGAGGAAACGGAAAAGGTTCCCCTTTCTGATCTAACATGAATGTCAGCAGTTGGAAAGGAAAGCTGATGTGAAATATCCGAGTAGGTGGGTCAGAGTTCATCTTGATAAATTTCAAAGGAAAAGAAGGACCTTGATTTTAATTGCTGGAGCAGAGCTCTTTCAAAGAATAAGGAGGTGGCTTCAAAGTAGCCCACCCCCACCCCCA
Source organism: Aselliscus stoliczkanus (assembly GCA_033961575.1). Classification (NCBI taxonomy): domain Eukaryota; kingdom Metazoa; phylum Chordata; class Mammalia; order Chiroptera; family Hipposideridae; genus Aselliscus; species Aselliscus stoliczkanus. The sequence goes on from CM066741.1 coordinate 35,462,986, forward strand.
CCCCCGCCTTTGTCTTTGATCCTGCCATGGGGCTGGAAGGTGAACATGCATCATAACAAAATGGACCTCGATTTAAATAACATCTACTCTGGAAAACACGATCTAATCAGAGGCAGAGAACGGGGAGGGAGCGAGGGTAAGGGCAGCTTGCATGAAGCATGGCCATTCTGAGAACCAAGGTTATCTTCCTTCTGGCACAGATGCAAAAATGTGGGGTTATGAAAAATATTAGAATGCTATGAAACCGTTTCCAGCTTATATTTGCGTTTCATATTTTAATGAAATATCAGGGAACTAAGTTGTAGAAGAAAATAAGAGAAAGCCTTTTTCTGACCCAAAGTAAGAAAATCTCCCTAATTATGATGCACCATTCAACTGTCCTCATTATGACTCAAGATTCCAAATTGAGAAGCAATGACAAAAAACAACAACAACAAAAAAAGACAACCCTACAGAAATCTGGACGAGATACAGAGGGTGAGTTCATGGGGCCCAAAGTCTCAATAGCCCTTGGCTACCTGGAAAGATGACAAGGTGTGCCTTCCCTCTGCCCTAGCTGGGGTCTGAGGCTTGGGAGGATGTTGGAATTCATCCAGCCTTCCCCACCGAGGTGGAGGCGAACCCACGTGACGTGGTTGGTGGTGAGGTGTTGAGCAAAGTGCTCATGTGTCTGGACAAACTTCAGCCGTAGCAGGCCACCAGCGGTTCTGCCCAAGCTGCAGGAGTCTCTGAATGGGGCAGAGGGCAGGCTGGCGGCAGACCCGGCCCCTGCTTGGTTCCTGGATGCTCCAGTGGGGATCAGGTGGGGTGCCTGGCCTCCTGGGTCTCAGTGCAGTGCAAGCCCTGTGACCTGCAGACTCTCCTTCCTGTCACCAGTAGTACCTGAGGGCCACACAGCCACTTTAAGTTCTGCGACACGTGCACACCCATTCGGTTATCCTTATTTTCAAGTGGGAGTGAGTTCGCTGCCGTCCAAAGTCTGAGAGCGGATGGAGAAGTCAGCATGGGCCCTGGCGAGGGGGTGGCAGCATCCTTCTGGGGTGCGGTGGGTAGGGTTCTAAGATGGTTCCTGAGACCCTGCCGCCTGACTGGATGGGGTGGCCCCTAGGGGCAGGGCGACTTCTCTCCTGTGATCAGTTCACACAATAACAGCAACTGTGTGATTTTGCAAATATAATCAAGGTCCCTAAGGAGCTCACTCTGGGTTAACAGAAAGAGAGGTGGCTCTGTGGGGACGTGGCCTCCCCAGGTGAGCCCACAGAGGAGCTAGGGCCGCGAGGGGAGGGGAGCTGCCATGGTTAGACTGGAGGGACCACGTGGCTGGAACCTAAGAGTGGCCTGTGGTAGCTGAGTGACCCTCGCTGGCAGCCGGCGAGAATATGCAGATCTCAGCCTCACAACAGCAAGGAGCTGGATTCTGCCAAGAACTGGTGAGCTTCGGAAAGAACCAGAGCCCCAAAGAGCCACATACCCGTGCCGACACCTTCATCTCGGAGGACCCAGCGAACCTGACCTTCCCAAACCGGGGTCAGAAACAGGCGACGTGGGCATTTGTTCCATCGCAATGGAGAGCCAGCACAGGTGAGAAGCCTGGCACATTAGGTGAGGCGCGGGCTCCCTGAACTGGGAGGACTCAGCCTGGACGGGTCCATCACGGGGCCACACAGGCAGAGGGGTCGATGTATGAAGGGGTGCCCTGTAGGGCGACGCCTGCAGCAGAATCCCGACTCAGCCCTGGTTTTGTGAGCCTCAGAAAATAGCTTCCTGTCTGCGTGACTCTCTCGCCCCTGAACAGTGTGGATGAGCCCAGCCCCCCACCCACAGGCCTGCTGGGAAGTGACTGAGGTCACCTTAGAAAGCTCCAGTCACAGTGCCGGTGCCCGGGGAGCACTGGCAAACGCTGGTGTGTGACTGTGCTGCCTCAGGGGGTCTCAGGGGCACCCTGGGTGGGGTCCAGATGTGCCCACCGCAGTCTCACCAGGGCTGGGCTCTCACAGGAGTGTTGCTGAGCCTGTGGAGTCGGACGCCAGGAGCGGGTGGGGTGGGTGCAGGACAGACATGGGGGCTGGCAGTCACTGTTGAAGAGCAAAATGGCACTTGATTCTAACGATCACCCCCGTTGCTAAGAAAAGGGTGAAGAGAACCTTTCTATAGGTGTGGAGAGAATGGTTGCAAAGAACAGGGGTTTATGGTAAGTCTGGGCAGGTCGGCGACAGGTGGGACCCAAATGAGGAGACTGACGGGTGAGGAGCCTGTGGCCTGCACGGGGGCAGGGACTCAGGCAGGTGTGTGTTTGGAGGGGGGCAGGGAGGTACTCCACAGTTGGTAACATCCAGACAGGTTAGTTGTTCGCCTGGGCTGACCATGTGATCACAGGTATGTCAGGCGGGACTGGAACTGGTGAAAACACACAAAAAAGAACAACTTGCTACTCCCTAACCTCAGAGATCGTGAGCACAGGCCTGGGGGAGAGGGGGCAGGGTGGAGAGGGGCACTGGGTGGGGATATGGAAGGCACAGTGTCAAACAAAGCCAGGCACTGGTGACAGTGGTCAGGACAGATGTTAACCAGAAATACACTATTGCAATAGGGAAAAGGGTCCAGTGTGAACTGAACTCAGCTGAATTTGCTCAGAGGTAACGGGGCCTTCTATGGGGGAGTGAGGCCACGGGGAGGGGTGTGATGACTAGAAATTGAGCAAAACACACAAAAGGCGAGATACAATCTCCTCCTAAATACAAAGAATTCTGTACCTCTCATGCACAAAAACTACAAATGAGAGAAAATGCATTTTGTCTATTGTCCAAACTTGAAGGGAAAAGTGGGATGTTAGCCAGTACTGGCAATAGTTGTGAGGAAGATAAAAGACAGCTTTACATCCTACCCGAGTGACCGTGTATCACTAAAGGACTGTATTTCCTGAGAGTGATTTGGCAACACGAATAGAGCATGTTTCACTTCTAAGAATTTAACCACAAGAGTAATGCACACAAGGATATTAGTTTCAGGGTAATTTATGAAAAATTGCACACACTATAACTCTGAATTAAAGGGGAGTAGTTAAGTGTATTAAGAAATTCATGGGCCGGCTGAGTGGCTCAGTTGGTTAAGAGGTGGCTTAAAAGTGCGATCTCTGAGCAACAGGGCCATCGGTTCAATTCCCACATGAGCCAGTGACACTGAATCTAAGCTGAGCTGTCACTGAGCTGCCAACAGGTGGCAGAATGGCTCATCTGGTGTAACAACAAGATTGCCTGTTCAATGGTGTGCTATGCCAACCTGCATCTAAGACTGAACTCGGCACTTTGAGCTCAGCTGCCGTCCGGATGGCTCAGTGGATAGGGCGTGAGCTCTTAACAACAAGGTTGCTGGTTCGACTCCATCATGGGATGGTGGCTACACCCACCTGCAACTAAGATTGAACACAGCACCTTGAGCTTAGAAGCCTCGAGCTGCAGACAAGAAGCCAGATGGCGACTAGCTCACACTGGCTGCTGGCCACTCACTGTAGCCTATGGCAGCCCACTGCAGCAGGGGCCGCAGCCTACACCATCGCTGGGGCTCGCAGCCCAGCTCCAGGTGGAGCTGTTAGCTGTAGAGGGCAGTGTCACTGGCTCTCACATGTGGGATCCAAACCCTGGGTCGCTGGCGTCCCAAGCCAGCTCTTAGCCAATGCGCCACTCGGCCAGCCCTGATGTATTCATTTGTGATTTAAGATAACGTAACCACATGGCAGAAATACTGACACCACTGGCAGGCTAGTGTGAGATCCCAAACCTCCCACACAATATACTCTTCATTAAGAAAGGAGGAAAACATCGAAATCTTGAATTTTTTTCTGTCTGCCTCATTCTCCAATCCCCCCTCCATCTACCTTTTGACATGTTGACTGAACACTTTAAGTATCAACCTACCAGCATTTTGAGCTGTCTCATGGGGACGCTGCTTCGGGACAATGTTTAGTTTTGGCAGTTTCATCACTGCAGTGTTTGGGCAGTTATTTGAATATCTTTTATTACATTTGACCTTTATTATTTTATCACTGAAAGAGGAAAACGGAACCGTGAAAGCGATATGGCAAGGAATGTCATTCTCACAAAGTGAAATCAGCATGACCCTGGAGATATGAAAGGGGCCATTCATTGCCATCCTAGCTGCCCCGACTTAGTCTACACGCTCATTGGTTAGTAAGGATTCAAAACTGATGATGATATTTATAATGGCAGAAATAAACTTCGAAGATTGTATCTGAAAGGCAAGGTTTGATTAGGAGTTTATAATGTTCTTTGTACTCTGGTTAAAAGGGGGAATCTGTATGCATAGAAAAAAATCTTGGAAGGCAATATAGAGTAATAAACTACTAGAAATGTTTATTTCTGGATGGTAGGGAGACTCTCTTCGGTATTTTCCACATTCAAGAGAATGTGAATACCTTTATAATCGGAAAAACCAGTGAATGTGATTTTTAAGGGGCAAAGAGGAAAACTCATCAAATATATAATGTCACTTATAATAAGATGGTGCCCTTTTCTGAGCCTGCTGTGTTTTGTCGAAATTCCTATTGAACCGTGGCCTTCAGAGCTTGTCACAGGTCCCGGGGGCTTGTCCCCAACGTGCATGAGAGGCAAGGCTGAATCAGAGAACCTCGAGGTGTTTGTGTGTGTGTGTGTGTGTGTGTGTGTGTGTGTGTGTGTGTGTGTGTATTAGTTTCAGGTGTACAAAACAATGGACTACTTAGGCATTTACACCCCTCACCAAGTGATAACTCTCCTCCCCCAATCTACTACCCCTCTAACATCCTATATATCTATTACAATTCCATTGACTCAATTCCCTATGCTGTACTCCACTGCTTCGGCTTCAGGTGTACAGGGCAGTGGTCAGGCATCCACACCGTCCATGAAATGGTCTCCCTCATAAGTCCAGTGCCCATCTGATACCTTGCATGATCCTCATAACATTATTGTCCAAACTGTATTTCACATCCCCGTGACTATTTTGTGATGACCCCTTTGTACTTTCTAACCCCTTTACCTTCTCCCTCACCCCCAACCTCCCCTTTCAGGGTCACTTAGATTAACAGCTCCCCTGATGTTTGAACCCCCAGCACAGTAGCTCCCCTAATCCTGGCTTTCTCTTCCACACTGTGGTTTGAAAATATTGACTGGAGCTTTCCAGAAATGAACAATTCATACGTTTTAAATTGTGCGCGGTTCTGCGGAGCGTGATGAAATCCTGCACCATCTCGCTCTGTCCTGCCCTGGGCGTGGAGCTCCCCGTGGTGGGTGGACACGACAGCTCCTTCCTTAGTTAGTCAGTACCGGCTGGTTATCCGGTCCATTGGCAGAGGGATGGCTTTCATTCACATGGCTGTGATTACACTATAGCGTTAGAATCATTCCATTTCATTATTAGTTAGTGTTGTTAACCTCTCACTCTGCCTAGTTTACAAGTTAGACTTTATCATAGGTAGGTGTTCACAACAAAAGACAGTATTTCTACAGGGACCAGGCATCCACTGCGGGTCTTGGAATGTGTCCCCCGCGGATAAGGGGGAATGACTATATTATTTATCCATTCGACCTAATTAGTTTTCCTGTGACAGCCCTTCAGCCACCCTGTCTTCTGCCTTCATTTTTCCCTAAAACTTACTGACATTTATATGCACCAGGCCCTGTAGCATACCATAAGCTGGGTCACGTTATTGAGCATTTTCTGTCTTTTCGACCGCACGTGTCTGGCTCAGTCATTCTTCCTATGACGGAATGCTGGGTGCTCTCACATGATCTTGGACACTCTCATCTGTGTGTCTGATTTGTGGAGGTTCTTTAACGTGCGACAGTCGAAACGAGGACAGAAGTGGCCTTCGCATGAGAGGGGAAAAGGGGAGTGGCCTCCGGTTCCTGCGTGTGGCTGATGTGCTGCCAGGGTTCTGACGTGAGCCGCCTACCTGGGCAGACTGCTTGTGGAGCTGGCTTGCGGGGCGAAGCTCAGCCCACGGATGGAACCTGGGTCAGTCACCTCCACACAGACAAGCACCTCAGTGGGTCCCTTGCCTCTGGTGTCCCCCTTCGTTTCCATCCCAAAGCAGCTGCCAGAATTCTCTTTCCTAAACACAGTCTTCCCCTCTGTTCCCCTGAAGGATCGCCCAGCCTACACTGCTGTGTCCAAGGACTTTTGGGGACATTCCTCCCAGTCCGTGCCTTAGCCCCAATCTGCCTTCCCACTTCCCTGAAACCCATTTCCTGCTTCATGGCAGCATCCTCAACTGGGGTGGGTGAGTGGTGGTTTTCCCCTGGGGACATTTGCGGATGTATGGATGCAGGTTCAGTTGCCATGATTTGGGGGAAGGGACCCTACTGGCATCTGGTGAGTTGGGCCAGAGGTGCAGCTAAGCATCCTATAAGGCACAGGACAGTGCCTCACAACAAAAAAGGCCAGCTCTGGGCCGGCCGAGTGACGCGGTGGTTAAGCGCTGGCTTGAGAAGCCAGCAGCCCCTGTTCAGTTCCCACATATGAGGGCCAGTGACACTGCCCTCAAAAAAACAAAACAAAACAAAAAAAGGCCAGCTCAAGTTGTCACTCTGTGAGATTGAGAATCCCATCCTAGGGGAAGGAGGGGTAGAAAGTAAACCGATGTGCAAATTAAACAATCAGTAAGTGCTCAGGCAACCCCTGGGTTGGCCAAGAACCCTTCATAAGGGCTGGCTATGATGGGATGGCCTGATCAGTGGCAGCCCCTCCCAGAGCATGAGTTCTGTCATTGTACCAAACTGTTCATGGTCACTCAGTGTCACATTTAACTGTGATGGCATGGAAGCACCAGTTGGTGTGAGCTGTAGGATGGCGTGAACCACCTAGGGTCATGGACCCCTCACTGGCCCCCACCAACACAGCCCCCCCAGCACAGCACACACCCGCAGGAGGAAGGTGGGGTGGGAAGGCAGGGCTGACCACCCGGTGGGCAATGGGCCCCCAGTGCTGAATTCCACAACTAAGTAGGAGGAAAAGAGTGCATTTATGATTAATCTCACAAACTGAAAAGCCCTACAGGTTAAGTGAATTTGGATTGGGTGATAGAAGAAGTATGCAATTACCGCATCCTATAAAATGAACGCATCCCCTTTAGTCTTTGTCATGTCTGAAGTTGGATGAAGACGCTGTCCCCACACCCGCAGACTTCCTCAGGTGTTTGCAGTCTAGGAGGGGGGGTCTGAGGAAAAGGGGGTCTCATTCGGCACCCGCATCTTCTCAGGGCTTTGTGTGACCCCCAGTTGTTTCTCAGGGGCTCCCTTCACCTCGCCATTGTCAGCTCATGTCCCCTGCAAACTAAAAACATTTGCTTCAGGGGCCGGCCGAGTGGCGCAGTGGTTGAGAGCTGGCTTCGGAAGCCAGAGGTCCCAGTTCGGATTCCACATGTGAGGGCCAGTGATACTGCCCTCTAAAAAAAAACAAAAGCCAAAAAAAAACAAACATTTGCTTCAGGAAGGCAGCTTTCCCTTGGGAACCTAGGAAGTACTTCTGCAAGACATTGGACAACCTGCGGGGGGAGGTGAAATACTGGCCAATCCTTCAAAGGAGAAAAGTAGCTTTCTTTGCAAGTTCTTGGCATGTTTGGGGCTCTGGGAAATCCTAGTTCTGAAAATAATAATTGCCCGTTTGGTCTCGGGGGTGCTGGCACATGGTAGGATGGACGGGTGAGGAGCCAGGGCCTGCAGTGGCTGTTCTGACTGTAAATGCCGCGCTCCGCTGTGGTTGGGCTGCCCGGGAAACGTGTCATAAATGCTTCACAGGCCCCCCTTGCCTGAAAGGGGGATTGTCCTCGCGCAGGATGGGTCATCACAGACGTGATGGGCTAGCTGTCCTGTGTCCAAACTTTAAAAGAGCCCAGAGCTGGGAAAGTCAGGTGCCAGGGAGGCTCCCTGGCACCTCCGGGGGCTGGCACGGCCCGCTGGGGAACCCCAGAATTGACGGAGCACCTGTGCCCTCCCCCTTCTCCGTGGCACCCTCCTCAGGAGTAGCCAGGACAGCCGCTCATGTGTCTGAGCTGCTTCTGAGGCTGCTGCCAGCCTGAAAAGTGATTAACGCTCACAGCAATATGGTCACTGAGGTGACACGGGCTGGGGTGGGGGTGGCAGCTGTCCTCTCACTCACCGCCTGCTGACAGCCCCTCCTGAGGCACCCACCTGCTCCTTGGGGCCCATATCCCTTTCTTGCGGGGTGTCACCTCTACTTTACAAAGAACAAATGTCACAAGGATGAGGCACAGTGTCCAGGCCTCAACCCTTTGCTTTCGATGCCGCATTTTAACTGAGGCCACGCGAAGATGGTAACGTGTCACCGGCAGGCCAGGGGCAGTGCTCCGTGTCCACGCGGCCTGCTGGCACCTGTGGACACAGGCCCCTCCAGTCACACATCTCAGGCCCTGGATTGCGGCTGTCCTCTGCAAGGCCTTCTCGCCTTCAGCTAAATGCACCCTCACGTGGCTTCTACTGTCCCAAACTCAGCATCGCCACTGGGACTGCTTCTCTCTGGAACAACTCCACTTCTCTTTGGAACCTGACCCTCCTTTCCAGTTCCGCGGACCCAGCTTGAGCTGGGGGTCTGGCCTCCACCTTCTTCCAGCCCTGGGTAGGGCCCAGCTGCTGAGGCCTCTGCCATGACAGGTGGGACATGACCGGAGGCAAAGAGGCATGGCCAGGTCTCTAACCTGTGCGTGAGGTGAACTGGGGTTTTTCTTTGCCCCCCAACCCCTCAGGGAGGGCAAAATCAGCGCAGGTGGGGACTGTGCCCTGGGCAACACTGCCACCTAGTGGTATATGCGCCACCTGCACCGCCAGCTGCTGGGTGGGAAGGCGGGTGATGGGAACACCGAATTAGAAGAGGCATCACGCTGGACTTCAGCTATGGGGGAACTTCTGGGGTAACTGCTTCTTCATACAAAGGGCTCACCCTCAAATCACTGCTTTGCTTTTCATTCCGATTCCTTTCCTGGCCTTTATATAAAGGTGCAATTTTTATCATCTGTCCAGTCCTATTTCATATATTTTCCCTGAAAGTGCCTTATACTCGTTTACTAGAAGCAGCAGCAGCAGCTCATGTTTGTAAAACGAAATGACTCTTCTTCAATCACTTACTGCCTAGATGGTAGCCACTGCCAAATCCTTGTTTCTGTTTTAACTGGAAAAATCTCCCAAAGAAACATCTCTTCTTCCAAATTTGCATTTGATAGAAAAGTGGTCTAAGAAACAAGCAAGCTCTGTGTATAAACCTAATAGTCAATCATCAAACACTCCAGATGTTCAAGAAAAGCAAGGCCGAGGCACAGGCTGGCTGATGGGCAGGACTGGAGGCAATGGGCTCCCGAAAACTGAGGGGGCGCTGTGAGCACGGGAAGCAGAGGAAAGGATCAGGGGTGAGGATGCCCCAGGCATCACACAGAAAGGGCAGGAGGGCCGGGCAGCAAGTGAGACAGAGGACAGAGGCAGGTCTTTTGTAACCTGGCTGCTGCTTTGAATTTCAGTCAGGAGGCAGAATGCACACCCAGCCCACGGTGAAGCTCATCCAGCCCTCCATGTTTCAGTCAGGTGATTCCTAAAGAGAGTGATAAAGCTGAGGGGAAAACATTAAATGTCATGTGGTGGCTCTGGTAGGTTAGACACAGAGGTGCTCTAATTTGCTCTAATTGCATTTATTTCTAATAACACTGCGCCCTCCATGAGGTCTTCTATGCCGAAGCCAGCGTTTGCCGTGGGGGGGGTTAGAAAGCCAGGCTAAGAACCGTGAATTCCGAAACAGTCCAGGAGAGCAGTGGGACGGCTTGCTCTCTGGGTGACATGGCCATTTGTCAGACTACTAAAGAATGTTCCCCAGCATTCTAAACGCATGACTCATGTGCATCACGATTCCACTTCCCCGAAAACCTGTGACTTCCCCACGAGCAATTTCTCTTCATGAAAATAAATCGAACCTGACACCCTGCACGTAAGAACACCGCCACGTGCGGTGTGAGAGGCAACCCTGGAGGTCGTGTGGCCGCACAGAGCTTCAGACACTTGAGGAGAGCGGGCATCTGGGCATTTACACATGAAGTGTCATGCCATGCAAGGCGGGACTCTCATCACCCATGCTGGAAAGAAAAGCAACTCCTGGTTTTCCAGTTTTGTTTTTTGTCTGACATATGATGGTGTCGTGTACCAGGACATATGTAGTTAGTCCAGTGAATTTATTGGGAGATGTGTTTTAGTGACAAATGGGAAGGCATTTATGGACATTGAGGACAATATACCAAGTTGGCCTGCAAATGAATAAGTTTAGCAATTTAATAACGTAAATGTCCAGGGCTTGTGTTTTAGAGTGTGAATTCCCCAAAGAATCTCAATAGCTCATCTTTCTTTTTCTTTCTTTCTTTCTTTTTTTTTGGTCTGAGGCAATAAAATCGTATTTGTTTGAAATGGCTTGGATCCAGACAGGTCAGACATGGGTCCTGATGTCTGTCCTGGTCCCGACTGCCCTCCAGCACCCACACATGGCCAGCACCACCTCTCCATGATGGGCCCAGGGCCCGTGGCTGTCTCCCCAGGACACACAGCTGGGCTTGTAGACTAAATAAAGCTCTGTCTGCCATCCATGCGTACCATTCCGTAAGTGTCTGCTGATGTTATCTAGACGAATAACATATAAAACAATTCAAAAGTATCACTGAGCTATGTTTTGTTTGTTTGTTTCTTTGTTTTTTATGGGCAATCTTTCATTAAAGCTACTAAAAGCACAACCTTGATATTCGCTCTCAGATCTGAAACATTTGGCTGCAATGGCTGGGCATCTGGTTTTAAACACAAAGCCTACCTATAACATGACTTCTTCAGTCACTTTGATAGTGTTTTCCCTGTACATCCTAGTCATGTGACACTTCTGCCAGTGATTTTATGGCACATGAATTATACACATGGGTCATGGAGAACTCAGAGCATAGTTGGATCATGGCACACCTGTGAGGCGTGAGTGTGGCCTGCGCCCCAGCCTGGCATCAGAGTGTGTCCTTAGAATCCAGGTATGTTGTCTCACATATGCTTATGGGGCCAGGTCAGGCTCCCCTCTGCGATCTGCATCCTGTGGAGAGGCTAGTTGGGGTGGGGGAGTGGATCTTGGCTGACTGCATGGGAATCTGGGCGCTGGTCTGCTTCTCGGAGGCTGGCGTATCATCTCACCTACACGGATTCAGAGCCAGGCAATTTTACCACCTCCCACCTTGATATGGACGGAACCACCTGTTCAGTTTGCTGGAGTTTAAGCTTTTTCAGTTGCCGGATGACAGCACTGGTTACCTCATCAAGCCTGACACATTTTAGGAGCACCTGCTCTCTCTGCCATGTGACCTGGAGACGTGATGGTTAATTGTATGCGTCTTCCTGCAGCCTCAGAACCAGCCTGCTGGCCAGTGGGCACCCCCGCTGGGCGGAGGGCCTGGGGAACTGTGGGGCCCTTTCCTCCACTTCCCGCCTGCCCCACCCCAAGGCCCTTCCTCCCAGAAGCAGCTTCCCCAGACACCCTGACCCACTTTCTCCCCGCTTTCACTCTGCTTCTGGCTTTTCCAGTAGAGTCAGCTTTTTCAGTGGGGGGTGGGCTGGTACTCTGATGTAGGATGCTTCTTTAAAACACTGAAGTTTGCTATTTTTGTTGGTGTAAAACGCCTTTTCAGTATTTACACTAAAACCTTTTCCTGTGGAGAGTTATAAACTCCATTACAATTTTACAGCTAACAGCGGTCCACGCATTAGAAATTGTTCTGACCACATTCTTTCCCGAGCTCTCTCGCTGTGGTTTTAATCCCCAGTTCTCAGCTTCCATGTGAGGTCAAGCATGCTTTCTCTCTTTCATTTTCTTTTGGAGGCCGAGTGGTCTGCAGTGCCCTGGGAGAGGTCCCCAAGGGCCCCATGTCATAGCCAGGTGGGGACAGACAACAGACAGACAGAGGGACATGGTTCCATCTAGAAGCTTCTGTGGGAAGCAGTCAGGAGCTTCACAGAGTGACCATGCAACGTGATTGTTACAGCAGGTGAGATGGAAGTGGGAGTGAGATGTGCTTCCATGGCTGAGATGTAGCAGGGTTGCCAGAGTTAGCAGATAAAAATACAGGACACGTAGGGCTGGCTGAGTGGTGTGTTGGTTAACAGCTGGCTTGGGACACCAACTCTGAGCAGCGGGGCCCTGGTTCAGATCCCACATGAGGGCCGGTGACACTGCCCTCTACAGCTAAGATGGTGAACGACAAACTGGACCTGGAGCTGGGCTGTCACTGGCGACGGCATAGCTGCAGTGGGGCTATAATGGGCGGCCATAGGCTACAGTGAGTGGCCCACAGCCAGCGTGAGCGGCTGGTGGGTGGCTGACCAATGCCAGCGAGTGACTGCCTCACCCAGGAAGAGTGCAATGACGATACCAACATGGGCCAGTGAGCAACGTCCTCCACAACTAGACTGAAGAACAAAAGGACAGCAACTTGTCTGTTCCCCTTCCCCGATTTCCCAATGCTGTTCTCCTCCCCCAATTCCCCAATAAAATCTTTAAGGGGCCGGCCGAGTGGCGCATTGGTTAAGCGCTGGTTTTGGGATGCCAGCGGCCCCGGTTCGGATCCCACATGAGGGCCAGTGACACTGCCCTCTACAGCTAACAACAGCTCCACCTGGAGCTGGGCTGTGAACTCCGGTGACAGTGTAGGCTGCAGCCCCTGCTGCAGTGGGCTGCCATAGGCTACAGTGAGTGGCTGGCAGCCAGCGGGAGCTGCCAATAGCCGCGGTGAGCGACATCCAGAGGCCAGCGACCGATCTGCCTCATCCGGGAAGAGCGCAATGACGATACCAACAGTGAAGCAACATCCTCCGCAACTAGACTGAAGAACAAAGGGACAGCAACTTGTCTGTTCCCCTCCGCCAATTCCCCAATAAAATCTTTAAAAATTAAAAATAAAAAAAATAATATAGGACATCCAGTAAATTTGAATTTGTATTGTTGTATTGATAAGAAAACACATAAATGGTAGTATAAGTATGTTTTTAGTAGAAGTATATTCCAAATATTGCATACGGCATATATATATATATATATATATATATATATATATATATATATATATAGTTTGTTTGTTTGTTTGTTTGTTTGTTTACTTATCTGTATTCAATTTCTCCCCTTGAAATGGGCCCCTTTCCAAAGGGACATGTTTTGGGGGCTTTGCTATGCATTGGTGGCTGAGGCGGTGTCCTCGGTCAAGGTCCCTGACTTTCCAGAGTTGCAGTTGGGCGGTGAGGTCCCTTCCTGCAGTCACATGTATTTCCGACACAAGCAGTGTGTCCTTCAGTGGAGATTGTCGTGTCACATATCCTTCTGTGGGCATGCTCAAGTAATGCACAGACGGTCTCTTTCTTGGCTTAGAACATAAAAAAAGAGTTGTACTCAATGTGAGACCAGTTCTTTCCATTCTCTATGGTGAGATTGCTCTGAAAAAAATTGTAACGTCTTTAAAAATATTCATTTATTCTCGGAGACAAAGTACAACTTATCTTCAGCTATGTATTTCAGCTGGTGATTCTGGAATCTTAAATCTGGACTCTATTGTCTGGGTCCCCAGGAGGAAGAACCCCACGACACCAGGGCAGGTGTATGTGTCAGTGACACATCAGTCCTTCCCGAAAGGCTCACATGGCCATTTTCCCACTGGGGAGCTGACCTTCTAGGTTGTGCAGGGGTCATGGCCTCCATGTCTCCCGCGTGGGGTCCTGGGAAGCATGGCATGTGTTTATGACGCAGCCTTGGTTTCCTCTGTAAATGCTGGACGACCGCTGACTCTCTCACAATAGCCAATGATGCGGTGAGCAGACCAGTCACATCGCAGGGGATGCGTGCGAAGCCCCGCGCTTGGCTCCCGGGTTTTCAGTGAAGACTCTTCCCTGAGCAGGAAACAGTGAGGAAGCCAGTGGAGGGTTTGGGCATGGGGTTCTGCTGTCAGACGCTCCTTGGCCTTGACCGAGACCATCCTGTCCACCAAACCCACAGCTCTGCAAAGTGAAGAGCCGGGCGTCTGACTCAGGGCTGCTGGATTTCAAGCGCCAGCAGGCGTGGCAAGGCTGTGGGTCTGAGGGAGACAGAAGACACGGAGTGAGCAAGTGGCCAGCCTGGGAGGAGTGATGGCATCAGCAGATCCCCAAGGGGCTAGCTTGCTGGGGACACGCCCTCAGCTCCCCACACCCACCCCCACCTCGCGGGGATAGCCATAATCCTCCTGTCCCTGCGGCCCCTTTTGCCATGCAGTCCTTGCTTACTGCCTGGCATGGGGAAAGCTGTGGCTGAGCCCACAGTGTCCAGTCCAGCAGAATCCTCAGGATGGTGAGTGTCACGGTCGCTGTGGGTGGACCGGGCTCATGGGAGGAGCTTTCCTGCTGTTTGGTATTGGCGATAGGGCTGCCCGCCAGCTTTAGCAAGGCAAATACAGGACAGCCCATTACATTTGAATTTCTCATACATGAAAAATAGTGTTTCAGTATAACTCTGTCCCAAATATTTCAAATTGAACGGGGTATCCTGTATTTTACCTGGCAACCCTCACTAGCTGATAAGTCACCATCAGATACAGCACAGACTCAGAGTTAAATGGCACTTTAGTGCTTACTTAGTCACCACCTGATTTTAGTCGAAATGCATCTGCAGGGTCCTAAGCGGGAATAGGTCCGTCTCTCTGAACTCCTTCACCTCAAGGAAATCCCAGCACCTACCCTAAGCTCTCTTGTGGTACCTTTAATCCCTACGTGCATGTGTGTATGTGTGTATGCATGTGTGTGTGTGCATATGTGTGTGTGCATGTGTGCGTGTGCATGTGTGCATATGTGTGCACTCATGTGTGTGCATATATGAACATACATATAGTGTGTGTGTATGCGTGCACACATGCATGCATGCATGTCTGTGGTTGCATATGTCTGTGTGTGCATGTGTGCATGAATATGTATGTGTGTGCATATGTGTACATGCATATGTGTGTGTGTATATGTGTGTGTGCATGTGAGTGCATTTGTGCACATGCACACGTTTATGCAGGCTGTCTGCATCACGTGTCCATGTGGCTGGCAGAAAGACAGAGCGCCTGAGGCCCACCCCTCTGTGGAACAAAGAAGCATGTGCCTGCAAACCTGGTTAGGCCTTGTGTCACTCTTGTCTTCTGTCATTTCTGAGCCCTGGAATTACTGATGAGTCATAGGGCCCAGCAGAACAGGACACTTTGTCATAGTCTCAGAGAATAGAGGATCCTAACAAAGGCCTATTCATTCTGAACGCTCAAGCAAGAGCTCTTCACAAAAAGCAAAAGGTAGGACAACAAAAATATGCCAGATGGCACCTCCAAAGATGGAGACACCATGTTTCCTGCACCTCAGCATCTAATTTATCAACTGAGATATCAGTCCTCATAAATGAACTTTGTTTTGAGGTGCACAAACCTTCTAAAATGAGAAAAACGGACACACTCATGCCTGAAGTCTGTTTAGAAAGAAATTTATTTACATTTGAGGTGTGGCTGCTCGCAAATTTGATAGAAAGGTAGAAAGGAATGTACACTTTGACCATCCAAGGGGAGACGGCACGTCCTGACTTCACTCAGTTCCATGGCGACATCTGTGCGAACGGTGCAACTTTCGCTTGAGAGCAGCAGGTGGTCCCAGTATTTTCTATTCCTTCGTTGAGCTCCAAGATGAAGGCATTGGTTCAGCTGAATGGAAATAGCCTTTTCGTTATTACCAGCTTCAAATTTCTATCTGTGTAAATTGCCTGCCCCCAGGAATAGACAGAGTGATAGCCACTGACCGCCCACCTACTTCTCTGTCTTCCAGGAGGAGGGCGTCTGCCTCAGGGTCTCCTGTTCCCCTGCTCTTGGATAAATTGGACTGAAAACAAGTGAGGACCTTTCTTCTAATATAAAGACAATGTATGTACTTTGAACCTCTGCCAAGGCAACGCCTTCCCCCAGACTCGCCCCACTCACGGACCTCGGCCTTAGAACTGTTAGCTGGGCCTTCATGGGTGCAGCCCCTCCATGGGGTTTGGGAGCCCCTTGTCTGAGCTGGATGCTGTCCCTCAAATGGCAGTATACTCAAGAAAAAGAGGGTGCTTGGTGTGCCTCTCTGAATCTCAGTTTCCTCGCTTCTAAAATAGGGAATTAAGTTATATCATTTCTAAGGTGTCTTCCAGTTCTGAGAATATTGAAACATGGAATATGTTTACCACTCAATAATACAAATTGAAGAGAGCCAGTCTTGTGTTTTATCCCTGTGATTCAAAATGTAAACAGCTATAATTAAGGGAAAATTGCTCCTTCCTGGTGTCCTGTGTGTGTGTGTGTGTGTGTGTGTGTGTGTGTGTGTGTATTTTGGGGAGAATGAGGAGCGAGTGAAAGCAGAATTATGGAGTTTCTGAGGGTAGTTCAGGATCTGTGTAGAAAGCTGACAACATGTCAGTTGAATGAAAGCTTCAGGACAGTAAGGCATCAGAACCAAGACAGACTGACGGTGCTATGTTCCCGTTTAAAACCCACAGAATTCACTAAAGAGTCTGTTTATTAAACCATGGCTTGCCGTATTTTCCCTTCCTGTGTTCCAGAAAGAAACACTCTTATTTTTTTTTTTTTTTTGAGGGCAGTGTCATTGACCCTCATAAGTGGGACTGAACCAGGGTCGCTGGCTTCCTAAGCCAGCGCTTAACCACCGCGCCACTCGGCCGGCCCAAGAAACACTCTTTTAAAACTTTAAGTTACTAAGAAAATGAACTATATACCAGGGGCTATATCATGTTTTAAAACACACTTAAAACGCTGAGTCATCTTCCTTCTTTCTTTTCCTCCTTTGTTGCCTTACGGGGGGCTGGGGGCGCTACCTTCGCATCACTGGTGAGTTTAGACATGTCCTGAGTGGGGTCAGAGCTAGAAGCAGCACAACTGGAACAGAACCCCTGAAGATAAAATAGAAGAGAAACGTTCCCTTTGTATCTTGGTGTTTCACTTATCGGTTGTGTCCCTGAGTACTTCCAGTGGGTGTGACCCTGTCACTCGTATGCAACCTAGCAGTTAATACAAGCTTGTTTTCTTCTTTGTACAGAGATAAGTTCATTGTGCTGATAATATTTGCTCACTCTTCTTTTCAGTGATGACTTATTTAAACTCTCCAACTAATTGAAATTTAATAAAAAAGGAACTTTGCACGTTGCTTTTATGGAAGCTGGATTCATTGTCTCCAAAAACACTGCAGTTTTTAAGA
This sequence comes from Aselliscus stoliczkanus, assembly GCA_033961575.1. Classification (NCBI taxonomy): domain Eukaryota; kingdom Metazoa; phylum Chordata; class Mammalia; order Chiroptera; family Hipposideridae; genus Aselliscus; species Aselliscus stoliczkanus. The sequence goes on from CM066741.1 coordinate 35,480,283, forward strand.
TTAGTGCAAAAGTGGCAATAACTATTACTGGATTTAATTAAAAACAACAAATCATTTGGTCGGTGGGAACAGATGCTCCCCACAGCCCACTAGGTACACCGCTATTTAAGGAGCCAATATTTTCATCTTAAAACGTCTGCTTAGACAAGTTCATTGGGCTGATGGCTAGTTGGTAAGGCATGACTTTTCTCTGTTGTGGAGACCATGGGGGTTGATTGGCCAGGAAAGGCAGAGCTGGCGTATGGTTCCCTTTAATTTGCATTGTTAGGAAAAAAACTAAACAAACCAGGATGCATTGTATGCCTGAAGGTGAGTGACATAGAGGGGATTTTCCGGGGAAGCCACTTCCTGCTAATTATAATACGTGCTAGAAGCTGTTGGGAGTGCTATTCAGATCTTTAGGGCAAGGCATGGATTAACATGTGCTGAGATTTACGTGTGACCACTCATAGCATGACTATCATTCATCTCTGACTTGGAGTCTTCAGGATCAGGCTTTCTTCCCCTTTTCTCTCTCTCCTAGGAGCCTTAGGAAACAGCTTATATGTGACCTGGGCATCGGAAAATCAGCATGGAGAGGGCATGGTGGATGAAGGTCCTGGCTCACCCATATGAAATGGCCATAAAAGGGACATTTCCTTTTAAAATAAACAAATAAAACCTTTACTATTTTTTTTTTTTTAGCTGCGCCATCCTGCCACCTGTTGGCAGCTCAGCAGCAGCTCAGCTTGGGCTGGGCATCGAACTGCTGTTGCTCAGAGCTCAGCTCGCACTTTGGAGCGAGCTCTTTACCAACTGAGCCACTCAGCCGGCCTGAGACCTTTACCATTTGAAGTAATAGGATTTTCTCCAAATGCCCAAGAGAAAAATGTATAGTATGCATGGACATGCCTCAGAAACCATGCAAGCATTCTATGCATATGATATATGTGCATTATACCAAGGGTGCCAAAAAAATGTATACATATTTTAAGAAAGGAAAACTGTATTAAAATTGTAATAGTATATACGGATAACAAAAGATGAATACAAGTCACATTTGATGTCTGCAATGACAAGGGTGCTCAAAGTGGTTCCCATCAGCATACAGATACTTCTGATGACGGTGAATTACTGCTTGAGCAATGTTGATCAAAGTGTCCATGTGTGTACATATTTTTGGCGCCCCAGGTATGCACATGCGCATTGTGCACGGAGGTAGACCGATGACTGCTTACATCGGGTCTTGCAGGGAAGTCTTAGTAGTGAGGCTCAGGCACACCGGTGGCGCCCACATGAGGCCACTTGTCATGATGACTTGGCACAAGAACGCGCACCCCTGACCAGACGTCTTAGAGCAGCCAGTTAGCAGCACGTGACGCTTGTCACTGATGGAACCAAACCCCCTCTCAGCGCTCACCATTCCTGTCACCCCCAGATGTCCTGTGATACTTGGCCTTTCCCATTTTCCCGTTTTTTCAACACAAGCTTCATTATGAATGTGTTAGTATCCGGTAACATGTAACCTCTCCTAGAGGGTGTTCACTTTTAGTCTGATTGCGAAATAAATGGTGCTCTGTCTTTAAATTTCAGACCCTTTCCTCCAGCCACAGACCTCGTGGGGGGACACGAGGAAGAGAAGGCGACTTCTTGTGACCCAGAAGGCACCTCCTCCTCTTCGGTTGGATTTGGTGTCAAAGGTCAGAATTCCCTGCTAACATAAGCTGCTGTGGTGTGTACCCCATGTTTTTTTCCCTATGAAGTTATATACAAAGGGTGCCAAAAAAATGTATACACATTTTAAGAAAAGAAGCTGTATTAAAATTGTAATACAATGAATGACACTAGCATTCATTTGATTAACACCATCTTTTGAGCAAATATCATACTACATTGCTACACAGTTCAATTCGACTTCAAAATGTAATACATTGATAACATCTCTTAAAAAGTGTATACATTTTTTTGGCACCCTCTGCTTATAACTTTATTTTCGAGTGATTTCCACTTACTGGCGAAGGCCACTAGCTGAGATGAAAAGAATGTGTGAATTCTGTCAGCCCAACTATTGCCTCTGTGAGGGTAGAGATAGGCCACTTAATATGAGACCCAACTGACGATGCGAACCTAGAGAAAAATGGGAGCTTGGCTGTTGCAGGAAGCCTTTTGTTAATGCTGAGTTTGGAACACAGGCAGAGTGACTTGCTGCTGGGCTGTGTAATAATAGGAAGTGAATCACAGCAGATTCCCCGAGCAGAACTAAGATTCCAGGTGAGACTTCATCCCTAGGGCAACACGCAGATTCACGGGTCCCCAGTGCACAGCCCACCTGGGCGTCTGACACAGCTGCAACGGTAACCCCTTGCTTTTCTCTCATAGCTTGCGATCTGGCATTTTGTTTCTACCTCCCACCAATGTAATAGGACAAGAGGAGAACATGACATGCACTAGGATGGGAGAAATGTAGGGCGTGGGGAAAAGTGCTTCACTGGAGAGGATGGCTGGTGACAATGGTTGAGCTGTGCTGGTACCCACTGGCTGCAGGTGTAGGATTGGCTTCTTTGTGACCCAAGAGAGTCTGAGGAACCCTGTAAGTGGCCGTGTGGAGGCAAGGGGACAGGAGGCTGGCCAGGTGGGGAGGTAGGGATGCAGGAGCCACCCCCTGGCTTTCTCCCCACATCTTTTAGGCTCTGACAGGTTGTTGGGCTTGGACACCCATCAGGGTCCTACACACATAAGAGCCGAGGTGCTCAGAAAATATGCTCCCTTACCTGCCCCCCTACTTTTTGCTTCTCTCCAAATTGGGACGGGGGTTATGACCATCTTGAAGAGAAGATATTTCATGTGTGGGGGGACACACTCAAATGGCGAGATGTGCAGAGTAGTTGGAGGTCAAAAGAAGGAAGTTGAAATTCAGTATTATATTGAAACTGATACAATACAAATGTCAACTGCAATTAAACATTTTCTAAAAATTAAAAAAAAAAAAAGAAAAGAAATTCAGTGTGTTTGTGTGAGGGATTCGGGACCTCGGCCTCCCCTAACACGCCCCCTCCTGCCCGTGCAGCGCCCTTGGCTGTGGATGTGACTCCATCAGGTTTATAAGTGGAGCGCAGGACATCCCACAAGTGGGGAAGTGTGGGGACAGATGCCACCGAGTATCTTCAGGACAAGCAGATTAGACACATGTGAGAAAAACGAGAAGAGAAAATCCATCAAGGACCAGAACTGAATGGATGCTATTAAAACTTAGTTTCTTTGGGCAGGTCGAGTGGCGCGGTGTTTAGTGCTGGTTTGGGAAGCCAGCTACCCCGGTTCGGGTCCCACATATGAGGGCCAGTGACTGCCCTCAAAAAAAAAAAAAAAAAATTTTTTTTTCAAAAATTCCTATTTTTTCTTATTCTCTTATCTCTCTGTTTCTCTCTCTGTGTCTCTCTTTCTCTTTCTCTCTCTTTCCCCCCTCCCTCCCTCCTCTGCTGTCTTTTCTGCCCCTTCCTGTCTCTGTCTCTCTCCCTTCCCCCCACTGAGCACCCTCCCTCCCTCCCTGCCCCCATCTCCTGAGATCAGTCACAGGTGACTAATTAGGAAACATTTGAGAAAGAAGCTAAGTGTAAGGATCAGGGTTGCAGAATTATAAACATCCGAATACCAATCTGAAATATCATCTGTCTGGAGGACTGGTGGGTTTGAGGACCCAACCTGATTGGTATGGAACTGCTTACCCCCTCTCCCTTCTCTTTACTCATCCAACAATCACTTCCTGAGCACCTGTTATCTGTTGTAGGCTGTAGGTAAATGTATTAGCTCGAAAACTGAAAGGGTTCAGAGACGCCATTCCCTCACAACAGAACCTAAGGCATCCATGAGTCATTCAGCCATTCTATTCTGAGCATCCAATACCGTGTGGAGATAAAAGAAAGATTAGCACACAGACAGAACTTTACGATTGGAGGGGGGCTTCCTGCCTGCCTTCCACAACCTGTTCTGTGATTTTACTGTTTTTCTTGTCCCCCGTTAGTGTACCAGCCACCATGTTGAGCTCAAGGGTGACCAAGATTCCTACAGTGAGATCAAGTTCTCACAATCATGGTCAGCTCCAGGGTAAGATGCACAGGACGCCAGGAGCTCAGGGCAAGAGCTGTGGCTGGAGGCGGTGTGCTGGCTCTGGAGGTTTCCAAGAAAACTACCAGGGGGACTAAAATAAGGATCAAGCGTTTCCAAACACATCTTTTCCTAGAGATTTGCAAGAGCCCAGGGCAGCGAATGTACTTTTAATTGCTTTTCACTGTCCGCATCCCTGAATTTCTGTTGGACCCTAAAAGTAGAAGCCCTGATATACAAACCAGACCTTCCTCAGACAACCCATTTTGAATCACATACAATATTTTCTTAGGAAGTCTTGCCTGATTTCTTTTCATGAGTGACACAAAGTGTTCGAAGTTGTATCTGCCAGAACAACCTTTTCACGTACCCAATATCGTCACAAAGGGCAGCCACATCCCGGGGTGCTGGTGTGGGGGGCTACACTCAGCACACTTAACGGACTTGGGAAGGTGTCTCAATGGGGGTAGTGTTGGGACTGGAGATTGGATGTGTCTGCCCCACTTTGTGGCTGAACGTGTGATAGCTTTAACTCAGATTTTCCTGCTTTCAGTGCACAAAACTAAGTCGGTTGACTGCTTTCCCTTTGCAAGGGTATCCTGTGCAGCCCTATTTTTGTTCCTTGAAGGGCTCCAGTACAAAGTAATTAAGCGTATCACTGAAAAGGTTGGTTGATGACATGCAAAAATATGAAACCCTATTTCAAAGAAAGAACCATGGACATATTTGCTAAGAACACCAAGAAAACCAGAAATCCGTCCAATTATTCTTTGACCTCTAACGCAGTGACCAATGGACCAACTATTCAATCTCAGAGGCAGAGAAAGCAAAAGAAATTACTTAGTTTCAGGTTTTTATGCCAATTATGATAAATTCATTTTATCAACATTTGAGAATCCTTTGGAAATACTGGGTACCAGTTCTGCCACATAATTAAATGTATTTATGTTTCCAACCTTAATTTCAGTTTACTTTGGGGAGTTACTCTTAGATCTTTGATACAAAGATCTTCTCTGTGATTTCATTTATGTATAGGTTTAAGAGTTGTCTTTTTTTCCTTAAAAGAAAATGCAAAGGTAGGGATGGGGTAGGAGAAAGAGTAGTTCCTTACTTAGGACTGATGAAGGTGAAATTTATTTGATTTCAAATGGCCCATCGCTCTTAAGAAAGGCACCTAATATCCGCGTTTCTGTTTTCTTATATCAAAACCAAGGACTCTGTTTCCAAACATATCACCAGAGCGATGCCGTGTAGCAATAGGCACACCGATCACCATGGAGTGTAACAAGCTGCATGTGTACTCCTGCATCTGGGACGAGCAGTGTGTGTTGGCTGGGGGCCCGGGCTGCCTTGGCTGGGCTCACTAACCACCCAGAAGTCAGCTGGTGATTGGCAGAGCTTGGCTGGCTTTGGCTAATCAATCAAGGTGACAGGGCTCATTCCACGTGACTCTCACGCTCCCAGGGGCTGGTCATGTCATGTTTTCCTGGGAATGCCACTGGCAAGCGAGGTAAAGGTCTAGGATGAAAACTGGCACAACACCACTTCCATTGTACAGACAAAACTTCTTAGGCTGGTAGCGAGTCAGGGTGGGCATGACCTTGCTTCTTAAGAGTGAGCGGGGCTCAATGTCACATGACAGAGTGTGAATAAAAAAAGGGGGTGAAGAATTGAGTCAATGCAATTGATCTACAGCTGTCATTAAAGAGTTAGGGTGAGGGCTATGATCTGGGGTGGGCCGACGCGAGGCCCTGAAGGGGGCGAGGAGGCAATGAGGGAAGGAGGGCCATTGCCAGGGCCTCAAGCTCCAAGCCGGCTTCAGGAATGACCTGTGTTCATTATTTGGTGTTAGAATGGTCTCCTCATGGATGTCAATTTTGATCTTGGATAAAGGATAGACTCTTCAAAAACAGACCTTTTCTCTATAATTTTTGCATTTCTAGAGGGAAAAAATAAAAGCCCACAATGGCAGCCATTTGCTGCTTTATTTTGTTTTCACCTACAGTAATACCTTGGTTTGTGAGCATAACTTGTTCTGGAAACAAACTACTTGTATTACAAGACATCACTTGTTTACTAAGTTAAAATGTATTAGAAATGTTTGCTCGTCTTGTGGAACACTTGCAAACCACGTTATTCACAATCCAAGATTTTACTGTATTTCCATTTTGGTATCAGGTAGTAGTTTCAAACCCTGAAAGTAGCCCAGGCCCCTCAGGCGGGCCTCTGAATGAACCCACGGAGTCCTCCCAAACAGCCTGTCCGAAGAGGAAACATACACACTGGGAAGCACGGCCATTGCTTGGCACAGATCATGGCATTGGCACGGCTGGGCAAGAGTGGGACATGGGACAGGGGACACGGTGAGCCAGCATAATATCACTACAAATGTCTCTTCTGGAGGCAGAATACTTTGAATATTTGCACTACTACTTACCAGCTGGGGTGACCCCGGCCAGGTTACTTGGCCTCAGTTTCCTCATCTTTCAAATAGAAAGAGCTTCTGCCTTGTAAAGCTGGTTGGAAATTAGTACTGTAATAGTAGTAAAGCATTTAACATAGGCTTGGTACATAATAAGCATTTGCATTATTTTGTCATCTCCTGTTGGCCTGGGTGGGAGTAGGGGAAACAGGAAGCCTGTGGGTTCTGAGCAGTGGGTGCCACTGACAGAAGCACACAGCTCAGATGGGGGGGACGCTGGCTCTGAGGGGAGGGGCACGGGAAGGCAGGGGGCAGAGGAGACAAACTCCCAAACACCAAGCTGCCTCTCTTTGTTCGTTCCCACTGTGTAATGGCAACCTGTCCTTTTCTTCTTTCCCTGGTAATTATTTTAAATTGAAAACGGGACCTGCCCAGAAATAACAGTTTAAGCAATCACAGAAATTATATTAAATAAAGAACAAATAACCAAAGTACAAGTATTCCTCACACAGTAATTAGTTGCAACCATCCGCCATAATGTAAAATGCATTACTTCTCAACAGCACCGAAATTAATTGCATTCCAAATGAGTTTCTGTCTTAGGTTATCAATTCACTTTCCTTTCTACAAATCTTTTCGCTTAAAGACATGTTTAATGCTATTAGGAAATGGCAGGATCACCGTTTCATGATTCTTACAGTAATAATCCAGGTTTTAATTACTGAGACCCTCTCCCTGAGGAGGAAGCTGATTGTTCTCAGATTATACGAGGCTACAGCAGCCATTTTCTGTGCACAAGTCAGTTACAGAGAAGCGTTTTCCCCGAAATTCTGTAATACAGGTGCGTCCCAGGGGCAACAGCAGACATGCGCTGTGATGAGAGCCACAGACTTGTAGGCCGAAGGCTCAGCAGGATGGAGCAGTGATGCTGGGTAAGCCATGGGTGTCTCTCCATCTCCTTGGCTACCGGCAGGCACCTGGGAAATATGCCAACTGTGCTAAGCATGTTTCCAGCTTCTGTAAACTTGACCCTTTCACATTTGCCCATCTGCCTACGCCAGACACAAGCCACTAAGGTCACTTGCTCTGGACAAGCCACTAATGTCACCTTGCCTTGGCCTTCTCCCAGCCTCGTCACCCCTCATCCCCTCCTTGGGGCTCACTTTTCAAATGCAAACAAACCTGGAGTCCCTACCCCAACCACCTCCTTCATGGGACTCTCAAATTCGAGGCCTGGCCTGTCACCCCAGCACCAAGTGTCAACAAGTAAGGCCAGTCCTTATGCCCCAGAGTCCACTGATATTATCCAAATGAGCCAATCTTCAGGCTGCTTACCCTGCCTCATCCATTTTTCCATGGAAGCCACAATGGTGGCTCATGCCCGTGTTCCCCCTCCTCCTTCCCTCCACCTTCTGACTAGCCCCGGTGCTTCCCCATGGGGCCCCTGATGGCGTGGAGTGTCTTTTGGAATCTCTCAGTGGAATAACTGCTTTTTCAGTGACAGTCTTCTCTTAATCTGTCGGCCTTACCACACAAAATAATAAAACACTAAATTAAAACAGGAGGAGAACTGAGCCTGACAGGTTCTGCTCACGATGGTGCTCGCTGTTTGCCCTGGAGGCGCCAGGAAACTAAGCTGCCAAGGTGACCTACTGTGTGGGTCAGCCAGCAGGCCACACTGTAAATTCTGGAAATTGTTCTAAAACATCAGAAAACAGAGCAAGTGGCAAAACCTCCATGTGCCTGGGAGGGTGGTGGCAAAGGCCCAAGATCCCATATCTATCAAGATATTTATTCAATTATGTATTTTCTTGTCACCCATGTTTATATTTTATAGATTGCTTATGTTTAAAATTATTTATGGACCTCTGGTTTCAGCTCTAACATGTAAAAAGCCCTGAAGTCATCACTTCCATCCTCACAAAAAGAAAAATGCTGAACAAAGTGAAACCGATGAGTTTTCTTAGACCCACCAGAGAACAGAGGTCAAAGGGCAAACTGACCTTCCGGGTAGGTGGGGCATGTTGTAACTGAGCTTAGCTGACCCGCAGCAGAGCCACCAGCCAAGAACTGACAGAAAGGGACAAACTGCTGGAGGACGAGTGTAGAGCAGCTTGGAAGTTAAAAACTCCTGGACAGTCATCCATGGGGCCCCCACAGTTTTATCAGTTTTACCTAGAGTAACCCCCCCCCCCAAGATTCTCACACAGAAAATCAGAGAAATCTCCTCATGCTTCAGATGAGGGGGTGGGGGTGGGGGAATAGCCGTCTGAAATAAGCCCAGAGCATTCTCCATAGTGAGGCAGGGCTCTCCAAGGGAACTACTTTACCAGAGGTTACCTGACCTGGGGAAGGAGGATTAGATAATTCCAGAAGCTTAGAGCCTCCCCATCTTTCCTAAGGGAAGAGAAAAAGAGCTAAGAAATGTTTCTGAAGATCAGAGCGTAGACACACAGGACCACTGAAAACATGAAGTGTATGTGGTATGTTTCCCCTCACCAACACCTTACCACCACATCAGGAGGGCTCCCCGGGAATAACAGTGGACCACAACTGAGAGACCTACCTGCAAGATGAAGCTACTTGAGGAGGAGTTCTTAGGGAAACCAAAGATAAGATGAGAAGAAACACACACACACACACACACACACACACACACACAACAAAACAAAACAAAACAAAACAAAACAAAACAAAAACTAGAGGAAACTGAAACCCCTGGCACCCACAAGCTATAGAAAACATTAAACAATCCAGTTCCTAACCAGATTAACATACAACTTAACAATGAAAGTCTCATTACCTCAGATCTTACTATGAGATCCATCCTGTCCAGTTTTCAACAAAAAAAATTACAAGGTATGCCAAAAGGCAAGAGAAAACACAGTCTGAAGACACAAAACATGCTTTAGAATCAGGTCATATACGATAGCAATTTTGGGATTATCAGATACGGACTTAAAAATAAATATGATTCAGCTGGCTGAGTGGCGCAGTGGTTAAGAGCTGGCTTGGGATGCCAGCGGCCCCGGTTCGGATCCCATGTATGAGGGCCAGTGACACGACCCTCTAAAAAGAAAACAAAAAATAAATAAATAAATATGATTAATATATTAAGGGCGTTAATGGAAAAAGTAGACAACATGTAAGAGTGGATGGGTAGTGCAAGCAGAGTGATAGAAACACTAAGGCAGGTTCATAAAGGAGATTTTTAAAATCAAAAATAGTGTGAAGAAATGATTAATGCCATAAAAATACTTGAAACAAAAACTGATAAAACTGCAGAGAGAAATAGACAAATCCATTATTATAATTGGTGACATCAACACCCTCTTTTAGTAACTGGCAAAACCAGAAGGCAGAAAATCAGGAAGCATATAGTTGAAATGAACAGAACCATCATTTAACTGGATTTAATTGATATTTATATAATATTTGATCAAACAACAGATGATTACACATTCTTCTTCTCAAATTCGCATAGAATGTTTACCAAGGCAGAGCGCATTCTGAATCATAAAACACACTTCGACACATTTCAAACAGTAAAAATCACACAAAGTACACTCTTAGACAGCAATAGGAATAAACTAGACATCAATAACAAAAACTAGAAAATTCCAAAACATTTGAAGATTAAACAATACATTCCTAAATAACTCATGGGTCAAAGAAGAAGTCTGAAGACAAATTTTAAACACATGTTGAACTAAATGAAAATAAAAATAGGACATCAAAACTTGTAGGATGCAGACCTGTACTCAGGATGGGAGAGTAGGTAAACGCTGTGCCCACCTCATCTCATGACCACTTCAAAATCATCATTGAGAATCACCTGAAGTTTAGCTGAACAGAAGTCCTACAACTAAGGACATACGAGGTCAGACAATTAAGTTCGTGAACTCATCCTAGAAAAAGTACTGCTATCCCATTGCTGAATACCAATAAGGTCACTTTCGAAGTACTCTGCTTGGGAAGCTATGCACCAATGCCAGCGCCTAGCCCACCCTTCAAAGCACTTTTGGAACTCTTTTCCTGGAATGGCCATCATAGCTGTTGTCATATTACCCTTGATGTCCTGAATGTCATCAAAATGTCTTCTTTTCAATATTTCCTTTATCTTGGGGTAAAGAAAAGTCATTGGGGGCCAGATCAGGTGAGTAGGGAGGGCGTTCCAATACAGTTATATGTTGACTGGCTAAAAACTCCCTCACAGACAGCACCAGGTGAGCTGGTGCACTGTCGTGATGCAAGAGCCATGAGTTGGCGAAAAGTTCAGGTCGTCTAACTTTTTCACGCAGGCTTTTCAACATTTCCAAATAGTAAACGTGGTTAACTGTTTGTCCAGTTCATACCAATTCATAATGAATAATCCCGCTGATATCAGAAAAGATTAGCAACATCGTTGCAACAAGTTTGTGAACTTAATTGTCACTTTGTGTATAGAAGAAGCCATGTGGAGAAGGGCAGGAAGGGCAGAGACATGGAACGGTTTGTCCCACTCCTGCATGTGATTGTTAAAAATCTGGAGAGGTATCTTGGCTGTGGAGGACCACCTGAGGAGTGAGGGGTCCCAGCCCTTCACCAGGCTCCCTAGCCCAGAGTTCCAGTGTCAGGAGAGAAGTCCCCATAACTTCTGGCTATGAAAACCAGCAGAGATGGTGGCTGAGTGACACGGAGGGCAGCTGGAGTCCCAGATGCTCCTCTTAAAGGGCCCACTCACAGACTTACTTGCTGACAGATTCACTCACTATGAGCTCCGGCACAGAAGAAGTAGCTTGTAAGGCACCAGGGATACATAGGGAGGAACTGAATTGTCTGGCTTCAGGATGAAAGGTGGAGGGGACAGCTTTCTCCAAGACAGAAGTGCTGACAGAGGTCAATGTTCCTTTGTTGAACTCTCCCTCCAACCAGGATGCAGATGTAGGCAGCCACCATATCTGAGTCTCCATCAACCTGGCTGACATCATTAGCTCCACCCTGGTCATTCCATGACACCCCAACCCACCCAACTTTCAGGTCCACCCAAGCTGCTTCCAGTGGATTTTCCATACAAACAGCCTGATTTGGCTCAGGCTGTGGACTTTCCTAAAAATCTCTCAAAGATTCACAAACCCCAAACAAGCAGCATCTGGCCTTGGTGTGCCCCTTACCTCTTGTTAATCAGCCCCAAGCCCAGCTTAGCCTCTCCCAGGTGCCTCCAAGCCCAGCACAAGTGGCAACAATCTGCAGATCACTTTGTAGCTCATACCAGATGGTGCCAGGCAGGGCACAGAAAGTGACTGATCTTGGCCTGCTCCCAAGATCAAAGCCCCTCCCCAGACCTCAGAACCAACAAACTCAGTGGCCAGCTTCAGACCACACCAGAGCACCCCCAACCACCTCCACAAATGACACACCCGAAGGGCAGACTGGGCAGGCACCAGAGCCCTGCTAAAGTAAACCTTGCTCTGTAGGGTCAGCCCCTGCACCACAGCTCCTCCACTGTAGTCATGGCCAGTCCTCACAAAAAAATCACCCCAAGGGTCAATCCCTTCCATTGACCTGACAGCAGCAATGAAGTTTCAACTACAAGAGGGCACACACAACCCACACAAGGGACACTCCTGGAGCACCCAACTCAGGTGACCAGGGAGATTGTGCCACTGAGCCCCACAGGATGCCTACTATACAAGGCCATCCAGCAAGAATGGAACACACAGCAGCCCTACCTAATACATAGACACAAAAACATGGAGGCAGCTAAAATGAGGAAAGAAAGAAACATGTCCCAAGTGAAGAAACAGGACAAAGCTTCAGAAAAAGAACTAAACAAAATGGAGACAAGCAACCAGAGACTGAGTTCAAAATATGGGTTATAAGGATGCTCAATGATCGCAGTGATAGCTTTAACAAAGAGATGGGAAACATAAAAAGGAGACAGGAAACATAAAAGAACTAGTCATACATGAGACTACAACAATTGAAATGAAGAGTACCTTAGAGGGTTGGGGAGAATGGGTAAAAAATGGGAAGGGATTAAGAAGTACAAATTGGCAGTTACAAAACAGTCACGAGTATGTAAAGTACAGCACAGGGAATATAGTCAATAATATTGTAATAGAGTGATAGAGCTAACCCTTATCTGTAAGTTTTGAATTTATATTGTTCCTTTCCATGTACAAAGAACAAAACAAAACATTTTTTCCTACAATTTTTTTTTTTTTTTGCATTGGGGGGTTGTAAAGGAAAGCAGAATGTTTTATCATGATTTTGCTTCAGCAACTTTGGGACAACTTGAAAGTCCTAAACTGGAAAAACAAATAAAAAATAATATTGTAATAACTATGTATGGTGTCAAATGGGTAGTAGATGTATTGGGGTGATCGCTCGTAAGTTACATAAATGTCTAATCAGTATGTTGTACGCCTGAAACTAATATAATATTGTATGTCAACTGTAATTGAAAAATAAAATCATTATTTAAAAAATAAATAAAGATTTTTGGGATGCAGCAAAAGCAGTGTAGAGGGAAATTTGTAGCACTGAATGTGAATACTAGAAAAGAAGAAAATCTAAAATCAATAATCTAAGATTCCACCTTAGGAAGCTAGAGAAAGAAGAGCAATATAAACCTAAATCAAGTAGAAGAATAGAAATCATGAAAAATAGAGAAGACATCAATGAACCTGAATACAGGAAAACAATAGGAAAAGTCAGCAAAATGAAAGCTCATTCTTTAAAAAGATCAATAATATTGATAAACCTCTAGCCATGATAACTAAGAAAAAAACAGAGAACAAACTTCTGATATCAGAAATAATGGAGAGATTATCAGTACCGAGCCCATGGATATAGACATAAATGAATCTAGTTAACTAATCATTGACAAAGAAGCAGAGGTACGTCCATGGAGAATAAATGGTCTTTTCAACAAATGTTGCTGGGACAATCGGATATCCATATGCAAAAAAATTAATCTACACAAAAACCTTATGTCTTCCACAAAATTAACTTAAATGGGTGATAGACCTAAGTATAAAAATGCAAAATGATAATAAAAGGTCTAGAAGATATTACAGAAAATGTAGATGACCTTGGGTTTGGCGATAGATTTTTAAATACAACATCAAAAGCACAATCTATCAAAGAAAAATAAAAAGACGTAGATGAACAATTCAATAACCTTACAAGAAAGCCAATTCTCCAATCCAGAATGGAGTAAGAGGAGAGGAATTCATGAGACCAGGTTTGCCAATGATCCAAGGCATGGAAAAAAGAGGATGGAGGACTCTTAGGGTAAAATAAACACAAGTTATAAAAATAGTTTAGTGGTGATCAGCGGGTAATGGAGAAGGAAGGTAGTAGATGAGGATAAATGGGGTCAAATATATGGTGATGGAAGGAGAGCTGACTCTGGGTGGTGAGCACACAGTGTAATATACAGATGATGTATTATGGAATTGTACACTTGAGACCTATGTAATTTTACTAACCAATGTCACCCCAATACATTTAATAAATAATCAAAAGTATAAATCAAAAGCAATATCTGGACTTATCTGGGTCTGACACAAAATAAACCAACTGTAAAACAACACCTTTGAGACAACTGAGAGAATTTTAACATGAACTGGGCATTAGTTAAAGTTAAGAATTTACTGTTGATTCTATTAGGTGTAACTGTTGTGGTGGTAATAGCAAAAAAATGTCACTATCAGTTAGAGATACACATTGAATGAAGTATTTATGGAGTAATAGGACGTCTTTAAAATTCTCTAGGGCCAGCCAAGTGGCTCAGTTGGTTAAGAGCTCCCTCAAGAGTGCCAGCTCTGAGCAACAGGGTCTCTGGTTCGATTTCTGGCCCCAGCTGAGCTGCCAGTTCGGGTCCCACATATGAGGTCCAGTGACACTGCCCTCAAAAAAAAAAAAAATTCTCTAGTAAGCAATCTAGCACAAAATCAGACAAATAAACACTAGAGCGAGTGTGGTGGGCGAAACAAGATTAGCAAAATTTGGTCATTGTTGAGGTCGAAACGGGCTTATGGAAGATCCACTATGCTATTCTATCATTTCTGCTCATTTGAAGTGTCTACCATAAATTGTTAAAAATCTGTCTAGAAGGACATAGAAAAGGATTGTGACTGATCTGTCCTAGTTACAGACCTTTATGTTTTCAATCATTGTTCTTTAAGTGCTGCTTGTAAGTACTTATCTGTGGCTGGAATTCCTATGCAATCTCATAATAGGATCAGGTCTGAGAGAACTGATGAGGAAATCCATGTAGACTGATGGGTGGAGAAGCCTGGGGCAGGCAGAGCCACAAGCTAGCATCTCCCCTGGGAATGAAGACATTCTCTTTCCTTCCAAAGGCACACAACCAGGTGAGACTATTAACTACAATCCTGGGTGAAATGCAATTCGCAGAGAAACAGGACATTCTAAAACACTCTCAAGGGGCTGGCCGAGTGGCACAGTGGTTAAGTGTTGGCTTGGGAAGACAGCAGCCCCGGTTCGGGTCCCACATATGAGGGCCAGTGACACTGCCCTCAAAAAATAAATAAATAAATAAAAATAAAAAATAAAACATCCTCAAGTAAAAACTGAAGGATTTAACTGCAATGGCAACCACCAGCAAATCATAAGAAGTGTACAGCCGAGCGGAAATCACACACAGCTAAATGGCTAGGAAAACACATTTCGCTGAGAGGCCATGCCATTTGGAGTTGTGTCTTAAGTACTGTATTGTAAAATTTCAATTAGGAGCTAAGTGCTGTGAAATGGGCTGTGCTCAAGGACCCCAGCCAGCCACCAGACTGCACTGCAACTTCCCAAGTATGACACACACACACAGAGAGAGGGTTCAGGGTGAAAGTTGGCATTTTGATTGGATTAGAGTTTCAGTGTTTTGATGCCTTTCAGAGATGTGTGTTTTCTACTGCAGGGAATGTGTTTCATGCACCTGTGGTTTGTTTCCTTGTTTTTTTAAAGTTTTTATTTTTATTTTATTTTGTTTCCACTTCCACTTTTTTTTTTGCTTTATTTATTTTATTTATTTATTTTTTTATTAGCTTCAGGTGTACAACACAATGCAATAGTTATATTCTTTACCTCCCAAAGTGACAACCCTCTTCCCCCAGTTCACCACCCCACTCCCCCACCCATATCATACATATTTTGAGGGCAGTGTCACTGGCCCTCATATGTGGGGCTGAACTGGGGCCGCTGGCTTCCCAAGCCAGCGCTTAACCACCGCGCCACTCGGCTGGCCTGTTTTTATTTTTTTGGCTGAGCCATCCTGCCACCTGTTGGCAGCTCAGCGGCAGCTCACCTCAGGCTGGGCATCGAACTGCTGTGCTCAGAGCTCAGCTCACACTCTTGAGTGAGCTCTTAACCAACTGAGCCACTCGGCTGGCCCTCTCGTGCACCTGTTTATGCACGGAATGTACAAAATGTACAAGACGTTGTGTCAAATGTCACATTGGGAGGGAAACAAAAAGTGGGTACGTTCCCGGTGATTTGGCACACGAGACTTCCCTTAATGGAAAGGAAGGAGACAGGCTTCTTTATGGTCCCTCAGGCAGGCTTATCGTTTGAAACACAAATGCCAGAGGTGAAGAATTAAGGTGTGTTGGCAGGGCACGTCATTTGAGCATGGACAGTGCACTCCTAGAAGCCGCCATCCCAGAACTGATTATGATAAGACGTCATACCATCAAATGTTCTTCTGTCTCCTGGTGTGTGGGAAGGGAGACAGTGGTTTTTTCAAGAGCGTTCTGAGAGCTGGTGAATTTAATCATGATTGTAGCTGTTAGAGGGTCCCAAGATGGGATTGCCGGACCAGAGTTAACTTTGCCAGCTAATGATGAGGTGTCACAGCCATCATGGGGAAACCACGGGAAGCTGTCACATACCAAGCAAGAGAGCCTTCCATCCACATGCTGGAGCCTCGCTTGGGTCTGCCTTCAGCGCCCATGCAGACAACCCACACAGCCAGCACCTGAGGGTGTTGGGGGAAACCAAGACGATTAACGTGTGTTCAGTCCCCTTAAGAAACAGCACGGTGTAGATGGAAATGTGGGGTTTGGAATTTGAGTTATCCACGTTCAAATCCATCCCTGTGTCTCCAGGGCCGTGTGACCTTGTACTGGCTGAATAATGTCCCAGTGTGCTCAGGCCACCATAACAGAATAGTGCTGCCTGGAGGGCTTAAATGGTAAACATCTGCTTCTCCATGGTTCTGGAGGCTGGAAGTCCAGGGTCCAGTGCTGGCCGGCTCAGATTTCTAGTGAGGGCTCCCTGCCTTCTCGTATTCCACATGGTAGAGAAAGGAAGGGCTCTGGTCTCTATCCCTTCTCATCAGGACAGAAGTCTCATCAGGTCACTCACACTCATGACCTGGTCACCTCCCAAAGGCCCCACCTCCCAATACCATCCTAGTGGGGGTTAGGGCTTCGACATATGGATTTGGGGGGACACAAACATTCAATCCATGACAATCACTCTTAGCTTCAGTTTTGTAATGGGAAAACCAAGAGCTATTTCATTAAATCTGATGGAAGTTAAAGTCAGCAGTAAACACTAGGTCCTTTGTAAGGAAACACTTAGTTAGAAGACAGACACAATGCAGTCCAGAAGCCGTGGGCTATGCACTACGTGATAGCAGCATAAACAAGGAGTAGTGGGGGCGAGGGCTGCACCGGTTTTCCAGGCAACACCTCTGAGCATTTGCTTTATGGGGACCGAGGTGGAAGGAGTGAGGCAGCGTGAGGTGGGTCTGCCCCTGGCTGAGGCCAAATATCCCGTTGTGACTGTCAGCGAGCTGTAGGGCCTCGGAGAGTGACTTAACCTCCTGGGTCTTTATCTTCCTCGTCTGTAAATACTCACATAGTATCAATCAACAGCCTTTAAATTCTTACTTGATTAATAGCAGTGCACTGACACGGTTAGGTTCGTGCACCAGAAATAGGAGACCATGGTCTGGGAAGCTGCCCCTTTACTGTCCCCGTCTGCCCACATCCTGTTCCCCACTTCACTCTGCGACCCTTGCTGAGGCCCTTGTTTTGTCTTGTCGTCCAAGCTTGTGTTTGTTTTTACACTTACAAGCCACATATTCTTTTTCTCTCCCTTTCTTATTTATTTATTTATTTATTTATTTATTTAAAAGATTTTTATTGGGAAATTGGGGAAGGGGACTGGCCAAGTTGTTGTTCTTCCATCTTCATTGTGGAGGGTGCTGGTCTCCATCTGGCTTCTCATTGGCAGCTCATGGCCTCTAAGCTCAAGGTGCTATGTTACAATCTTAGTTGCGGATGGGAGTAGCCACCATCTCATGTGGGAGTTGAACCAGCAGCCCTGTTGTTAAGAGCACATGCTCTATCCTCTGAGCCATCCGGGTGGCAGCTCAGCTCAGCTCAAGGTGCCGAGTTCAGTCTTAGTTGCAGGTGGGCGTAGCCTACCATCCCATGTGGGAGTCAAACCAGCAACCTTATTGTTAAGAGCGCATGCTCTACCACTGAGCCATCCGGGCGGCAGCTCAGCTCAAGTGCTGAGTTCAGTCTTTAGTTGGAGGTTGGCATAGCCCATCATCAAACAGGCAATCTTGTTGTTACACCAGCTGAGCCATCCTGCTACCTGTTGGCAGCTCAGTGACAGCTCAGCTCAGGTGCAGCTCATTGGCCCATGTGGGAATCTAACTGGCAGACCTGTTGCTCAGAGCTCACACTCTTAAACCAACTTGTAACCAACTAAGCCACTCAGCCGGCCCTCTCACTTTCATATTTAAACAAGATGGCTGTACAAAGCACATGTCACTCTACAATTTGCTTCACTCAACATGTTTCGGGAGAATATTTTAAGTACGATACATTGGTGAGAGCTGGTCTTGAGCCTCCTCTCTAGAGACTGAACTATGAAGTTCTCCAGAAGTCCTCGTCATAGCTGGTTTCACGTCTCACAACCCCTGATAGGTCTCATTGTGGTGCTCTTGAGCTTGGACACCTCTGGTTACCTCCTGTTTGCTATGGGACATTGCCCACACACTGCAGGTGTCTCTCCGATGCCCACCATCAGTGCCTTCCCTCTCCCCAGTGCCCAAGGGACTGATCTTACTCCACTGGGCAGCATGTGTGGGCCCTGCCTGTCATCCCTCAGGCCAGAACCATGATCACGTGTGCATCAACACCCCGTACTGGGGGCTTCTGGAAGAACAGCTGCCTTCCAGGACGATCTAAAACAGATGACCACATGGCACATTGAGGCTTCTGTGGTCTACCCCAAGCAGAATTACTCTCCCATAATTCTCTGTCTTCACCATTAAATGGCAGTGAGCCTGATTGCCACGAATGCAGCTGTGAGGTTCTTGAAGGAGGGTCTTACCCGCCTGGGCTCTGGAGAGGTGAAAAAGGTGGGACTTATCTTCCAAAGACCCTCCCTGGGATCGGAGGACACATCTTCAGACAACTAGCGCTTGACCTGCCCTGAGAGACACTCTACAGATACGGACCTCAAAGCCCACCTGGCTCCTGGGGAGTCTCATTTAGTTGTTGAAACGATGCCTGGATGGCAAGGTCTTTGAATTCCACCCCTTCTCAAACCTCTGTGGAGTCTAACACACCATAAGGCAGGTGATGGTGGCAAAACGACACAAAAAACAGTCAAAACTATCACTCCACAACAAAAGCACCATCTTACTGAAATGGGACTAAAGCAACGTGGTTCTGGGTGTTGCCTGGCCAAGTGCGAGGGTCCTTCACTCTTGAGTAGCCAGCTGGTTAGGGAGCCCTCCCATGTGGCCAGAGATGTACCTTGTCTCATTCTTCTGGAGTTCATGCATTTCCTTCTTAGTTCTCTGTAGGAAACACTTCCTCATTATAAGCCATTTAAAAATATGTTATCCACCCAAAACTCCACGCCTGAACTTGGACCAGCTGTCTATAAGAGCATTGTGACAAATGACATGATGCATGTTAATCCTTGTGTCCTCCTCACAGTCTATCCATATCTTGGATGATCAAACATGCTTTTTGAGTGAATTAATGAGTGAGTAAATGAATGAATGAACAAGTTAGTGCCTGCATTCTCAGAGGCTAGAGAGACCCTGAGGGTGTTTCCTGTGTTCTTCGAGCAGGTAACTCGGATTCAAGAGGCAAATATGTCCCCAGACTTCCTTCCACCCACATTCCCCAGGTGACTCCAGGTTGCAGGGTCCCAGCATGGGTGTCAGTGTCCCAGGGTAAAAGGCAGGGGCTCCAAGGATGGTTTTCCTGTACACTCGGAACATGATGGCAAGGAACTTTATCTTTCTACCATTTGGTTTGATAGAACAAATAGCATTCCTTACTGAAGAGAGTGGGTGTTGTTTATAATATTCTGGGAGATTAATCCATTTTCAGGACTTGGAATTCAGACAAAAGAAAAAGGAAGTTAACTGAAGGCAAATGCTAAAGATTGCACACGACACACTTTAATCTGTGATACGAACAAATAACTAAACCATTAGGGAAATGTCGCCTGTGGCAACCAGAAGACCCTGTTTTTTCATAGCTGGACCTTTTATGACACGTTTCCATGGCGACTGAAGCTCTGCCATCTAAACACACCGTGTCCCCAGGAGGAGCGGATGAACAAAAGCTGCGAGGGGATTATGGAGAAAAACAAGTCCCTTCTGCCTCTTTTCTCCTTCTCTCTCAAACCTCAGTGTACTCCAAGAATGGGAATCAGTTCAAGGGAAACACACCGTGAACTTCCAATCTTTTTCCACTGGGATTTTCATGTATTTGTTTCAAATTTGGGTTTCTGTCTCTAAATTATAATCGCCGTGATTAAAATTTCATGATGGGTTTCTCAGAGAAACAATGGAGGGTGGCTCTGAGCAAGGGTGGCTGTGTGGGTTCAATGCGTGTTTTCTAGCCTGGGGAGGAGGGCACACCAGGGGTGACACCTGCCATTCAGGTGGGCTGCATTCTGCCTTTGCATCCTGAAGGGAGGATAAAGCCCTGTTTTAGTATCACACAGAAGTGCATAAGCTGGAACTGAGCTTTTGACATATACTTGTGTGATCCACAATAAACATTTTCTGCTCAATTAAAAATGATGACCCCTAGGCAGTGTCCTAAGTGCTTCACCCGCCTGGGCCTCACTTAATTCCTGAAAACACTCTGAGACAGCTCTAAGCTAAACGTATGGCTACCCCCTGTAACAGGTGAGACATCAAAGGGTAGGGCAGCTGGTAGGTGTCCCCCAGGGAGACCCTGGTCCCTTCCCCTAAGCTGATGCTCTCTCTGGAGACATGCCCCCGCCCCCATCATTGCTACTCTTTGAAACACTGCCTTGCAGATGTCAGGGGGAAATGCACAGCATGGAAAATGCATCCAAGGGCCCTGAATCCCAAGGGGTCCTCTTCCATCAAAAAGATGACTTCTGGAGTCCCCAGGTGGGACGGATGCTTTCTTGGTTGTGTGCCACATGAGGCAATGGTGTCGCAGAGTGTGTCTTGGACTTAGATGGCCTCTGATAAAAGGGTCTGGAAGGGTCACCCTGCAGTAATAAGGCTGCACATTCCCAGTGCTCAGCTGCCGGAGGAGATATGGTGGATCCCAAGGTCAAGTGTCTTCTTCCAGCTTCTAAGACTTAGAAATGGATGGTAAGTCAGAGACAACAGTTTGGAAGCATGGACTCAAGAAGCCATTGATCAGTTCAGCTCACTCTTTCTGCTGGACCTCAAGAGTCCCATGGCCTGAGAACATCTAAGTTGCCGGGTGGAGGGACAGGGCCGGTGGAGCCACTCAGTGCCCAGCGAAGCCACCAGGGGCGGCCGGGGAAATCCTGCCTCCAGAATCCTTATTGCTGAAGCACAGGTCCATTTAGCATTGAACTCCTGCCAGTTATTTCATTTGCATTCACTTTGTCTTCCAACCAGACTGAAAGGTCAACCACACAGAGCCCCTCTTCCCACGCCCTCCTGCCAGGACCTAGCCTAAAGCTGAGTGTTCTCGGCCTATGTTTTGGTTGCTCGAGAGTGGAAATTTGCACAATGGATTGTTCAAACGTCCTTGAAACCTCCCGGTGAGAAATTGCTCCCTTCCACTCTGTGATGTGAGGTGCAATGTTTGAGGACCTGGCTCAGACATGGCCCCATTTGCAAAAAGAAAGAGACACTTTGTGTTGTAACCATAGAAACGTACACCTGGAAATTGGAATTGACTTCCAGAATCATCCAGGCAAACAGTAATTTTGCAGGTGAGTTCACAGAACCAGAAAAGTTAACGGACGTGTCTGTTGTTACACGGCAGCTCATTGCACATGGGTGTGACAGCTGGACTAGGTGGCAGCCTCCACGACACCTTTCTGCAGGGGCCACATGGTTGCTCTGCTGGCCCACCCCATCCCTGTGCCCATGAGCCCCAGTGGCACAAAGCTCCTTGGGTTTTCGAGGATGCTTTGGTTATGCCCTTTATAAGGTCTGTAAGTCTGAGTTATTCAAAGTAGAGTCACTTCTCATTACTCACAGCAGTTACTCTGTGAAGTCATTGCAAATACCGACTGTCATTGATCCCAGGAGAAACGCAGGGGTAGGTCCCTGCCAGCCTCTGGTCACAGCATTTTCTTTTCTGCTTTTACATTTTGTTGTTTTTTTAAAGATTTTTATTGGGGAATTGGAGGAGGGGAACAGATTGGGGAACCGGGAAAAGGGAACAGACAAGTTGCTGTCCTTTTGTTCTTCAGTCTAGTTGTGGAGGACGTTGCTTCACTGGCCCATGTTGGTGTCATCATTGCGCTCTTCTCGGGTTAGGCAGATCAGTCGCTGGCCTCTGCACGGCCACTTATGACGGCTCTTGCCAGCTCACTCTGGCTGCCGGCCGCTCACGCTGGCTGCCGGCCACTCACTGTAGCCTATTGCAGCCCACTGCAGCAGGGGCTGCAGCTATGCAGTCCCGGGGACTCACAGCAGCCCAGCTCCAGGTGGAGCTGTTATTCACCATCTTAGCTGTAGAGGTCAGTGTCACTGGCCCTCATATATGGGATCCGAACCCGGGCCGCTGGCATCCCAGGTCAGCTCTTAACCAATGCGCCACTCGGCTGGCCCTCTTTGCTTTTGTGTTTGCATTTGCGTTTGCTTTTGCTTTTGCTTTTGCTTGCCTTTATTTCATGCTGAATTTTCTCCTGGGCCATGTTTTTGTTTCTTCAGTTTCTTCTGGGAGATCCTGTTCCTCTGCAACCTCCTCCCTGGTTTAGGCACAATCTGCTCATTCTCAGTTAGGATCCTCTCAGTGTGGCAGGGAGAGCTCACCTAGGGGTTAACCCGCCCACAAGTTCCACGCTGCATCTTGGGAGCTCTGTTCATTGGCTGTGCTCGGTGACCAGAGAATCTACATCTAAGTTCTTAAGCTCAGCATTACTCTCTGCATTTTTAAGCCTGCGCAGTAAAAATTCAGCACTCTTTTTGGGCCACCAATCTTGTGTGCACCCCACTGTTGGCCTGGGCACACCTCCTAACCAGACCACTGTGACAACAGAAAGGCACACATCGCTCCTGTAATGTGACATCCTTCAGATACTTGGTGGCTTTCTAGAGATGCATGCCCTTGGATGGCCTGGGCAGTTCCACAAGTGTTCTTAAAATGCCCCCATGGATTTGAATGTCTTGATTTACAGCACAGCATTTTCAGCAGTTTTTGTGACTTACAATAAGAAATGTATATTCAGTCTTGTACCCATTTCTATCACAGAGCTGAAAACACTTGTAATTTCCTAACATTGAGAGTGATAAAGATATCTTTTGTTCTATTAATGAATGACTTTGCAAAGCACCTAAAGATGGTGGTCGGTTGCCAGGGGAACCGACCAGGAGTAGAAGGCTGGAACTTCCAGTCCCAGCCCCTGGCCTCTGGGGAGGGGACAGGGGATGGAGGTTGAATGAATCACTAATAGTCAGTGAATTAATCGATTATACCTTTGTAAGGAAGCCTCCATAAAAACCCAAAGGGAGGATGTTCACAGGGCTTCCCGGTTGGGGTCCTGGAACGCTGGCACCTCATTGGGCCCTAAGCTCCCTGGAATTAGATGCAGAACTGTAAATGGACACAATCTATTCAGGAACATTGGACTCATGGCTGACAGTGCTGTAACTCGGACGTGAATGACGCTTAGCTAACACATAGATTTTCTCCATGAGATACTCGGCAGCCTTCTTGTGCTGAGAAACATGTCATGAGAGGGACGCAGCTGTCAAAGGAGCCGTCTCACACATGTTTGTGTCTTTCCACCATGTCAGACTTTATTAGAATAAAGCCATGGATCTAGTCCTACTGACTCAGTTTCCCACGGGCATTAACTGAGGCCTGTCCAGAGGACAGCCTCCAATAGTCAAGGTAGCAGTTTCACACTAGAGGGTCACACAGGTTTGCAAGTGATAGGGTTAGGCAAGCCGAACAGAGCCTTATGAGAGGATGAGAGAGAGTCCACTGTCCACTAAGAGTCCCTTTGGCGCCGGGTTTGGCGTTGGGCATCAGGCAGGGCTGGTGAGATGATCAGCAGGCGAGGCTTGAGGGCCCCATTTGGGATGAGTGCAGATGCGGCTGTCAGCTCGTCGGCTGAGGCCTGAGCGAAGAGCTGTCAGAGAGCTACAATCTTATGCTGGAGACTGGGTGCAGTCCCATGAAGCCGTGTACATGGTCACACCCCACTCTGTGTCTGGAGTTACCCGGTTAGGGCGTTCACAGGGGACGCCTTTCACGGGATGCTCTGGCATGACTGTCACTTTGTGACTGACGTGGCTCTCAGAATCATGGGAGTCCATTTTGTGTTCAGAAGTAATGCTATATACAGAATGCGAGATGGTGGAACCGCAGAATCAGCCCAGGGAAAGACAAAAATCCCAAGCATGGTTTCTACAGAATGTGTATCACTTCTGTACAATTGTAAAGTGGAAAAAATCAGAAGTGGAACCATCGTCTAAGTTGGGGGCTGTCTGCACAGGACGAGGGGTCCACCCCCCCGGCCAGCTGGGTTTTTCCTTCCACTCCCCTTTGAGCATGCTTCCCGTTTTGTCTGTGCCTTTATGAAATTGCTTGGAGACTCTGAATAAACAAACAAATAATAGGCAGCATACTAGTTTATTAAAAATTTGGAATAAATAAATAAATACACCCAGGCCAAGGATCCCAATGGTGACCAGGCCTGGAGCAGAGAGCACAGATGTGGGGGTGATGGGAATGTGAAGACCTGGGTCTCCATCTCAGCTTCGTGTCTCGTGGACACGTAGTCTCACCTCCATTTTCCTCCATTTGCACAAGGATAAGAGTCTGTGTATCTGCTGTTCCATGAAAACGGATAGATTTTTGTAAACACTCCTGTGTGTTTTACTATCTGTGAATACCTGACAGGTGCCTCCCCGGCCTCCTGACACGAGGTACACAGTAGGGCTCACAATGCTGGGGGTCTCATTCCGATGACACAGTAGCTTGTCCAATGAGAATATACAGAGTGTGCCCACAAACTGTATACATATTTCAAGAAAGGAAGAAACTGTATTAAAATTATTCCAATGGGAACCATTATGAGCGTCCCTTGTAACTGCAGAAGCCAAATGTGACTCTTATTCATCTTTTGTTATTGGTGTATTTGTATATTGAGTATTACCATTTGAATAGTTTATTTCCTTTCTTAAAATGTGTATAGGGCTGGCCAGTGGAGTGGCATGGTGGTTAAGCACTGGCTTGGGAAGCCAGCGGCCCTGGTTTGGATCCTACATAAGGGCCAGTGACACTGCCCTCTTAAAAAAAAAAAAAAAGTGTATACATTTTTTGGCACCCTCTGTATATATATTCAAAAGAAAAGCTACAAAAACTAAAAACATGTTTTTATTTTCATTTTATGTAGCACACCTTAAAACACCAAAAAGCACTAACAGTAAAAACAATGTATTAACAAAAAAAATTTTTTTTTTTTTAAGCCAGTGATTTTGGCTATTACACAACCACTCTTCTTTGTGGTGGCCGTGGTATTTTTAGCTTCACATTGCTCACCCCTGCTGGACACAACTGGTCGCACATCCTTGGGGCTGATGGTGCATGAGCTGACAGAGTGACTTTAGAGGACCACCATTGGGCATCTTCTCACACAGAGGGCCCCACTCCCCAGCTGGTCTCTGTGCTATCATTAGCTACTCCAGCGCTGGAGACACACATCTCCCAGCCCGGTTCCCAGTGTCCATGTGAATCTTTTATTCAGTAATAACATGCCTCACAGAGCTGCATTAATTAAAAGCAAGCACCACAAGGAACCTGTCACTTCAAGTGTCATTTTTCATAACAACCTGATGGTCTTTTCTTACTGTCAGTTTTAGACCTTTCGTTACCATGGCAACCCATAGCAATTTTTATATATAGCATCACTTATTTTCAGTTGGTTTCCTTCCTTCTTTCCTTCCTTCCTTCTTTCCTTCCTTCCTTCTTCCCTTCTTTCCTCCCTCCCTTCCTTCTTTCTTTCTTACCATCAGGAAGACAAGCTGTTTTTTCTTCCTTTAACAAAGCTCGTAAAGTGGTGGAATAATCAGGTGTAATAATAAGTTGGTCCACAAAGGAATATCACATGTTAAAGAAAAACTTATTATCCTACATCTGCATATTAAAATGCTCTGTTTGAAAAATGTAACATCTCTAAGAAGTGAGTCCCGATTTAATTTCCCAGGTAGGTACTGCCTCGTTAAATGTTGGTAGCCCTAGAACGTAATTAATATCCCATAAAGGAGCAGACAGACAAAGCCACTGCGGGTTCAAGTTAGATGCAGGTGTGTAACGAGCTGCACTCAGCTTTAAGCTGCTCCCATGCCCTCAGGGGTCCTGGCTCACTCACTCAGCTCTGGTCCCTTCTGGGGTTCTCAGTGCTTGCCCCACTTCCCTGGAACCAACTCTAATGTGCAGTGAGAGCAAGGCCTTCCTGGGTCAGACAGTTGAGGAAAAGCAGCCTTCTGCAGGGTACAGATGGCATTCTAGAAGATTCCAAACTACCTGCCAGAGGTGGACAGAGGCTGGGGAGGGAACACTGCAGGCAGGGACTGTGGACGGCTCCGAGCCAGTGACCCTCCACAACCAGCCATCCCACAGCCGCAGGCAACTCTCAGTTCTCCCCCAACCCCTTTCACATCTACTCCACCCAGTCTCATATTCCCCTTAGATCACCCGGCCCCGTCTCTTATAACCGTCAGCCCCTGGCCTGAAGGGGTCCTCTCTCCTTTCTCCCATCCACATCCCATCAGCCCTGCTTCCTCGGTGGCGACTCCTAACACTTTAGCTCCCACAACCTCTGAACCCCCTTTTCAATCTCTAACTTTTAGGCCTCCCCACTGCGCAGTAATCGGGTGCATGGCCTCCTTCCGTCTAGGCCTACGCATGCTTATTGGGCACTGCTCTGTGCCAAGCCTCCCAAGAGGCACTGGGGAGGAAAAGATGGACAAACTACGGTTTCAGACTTACAAACTTTGAGGCTAGTGGGGGGAAACCAATACAAATCCAGATAATTTCAGTACAATTCAGTCAAAAAGAGATTTCACAGCTCAGGCATAGGTAGAAATACACTTAAGCATATCTGGCGTTTACTGGAGAAAGGCAACTTTAAAGATGAGAACTATTTCACCAAGCAAAGAAAGAGGATAAGAGCACTACAGGCAAAGGGGCAGCACGGACAATGGCCCAGGGGTAGGGAACCTACGCGGCTGCGCAGGGCAGGACGGGCGTCGTTGGCAAACAACATGACAGCGCGGGGGAGGTGGAGATGAGAAAGGGAGCCACGGGGTAGGACCCTGGCTTGCTCTGAAAAAGAACTTGGACTTCATTTGGAAAACAAGAAGGAGCCATGGCAGGGTTTGCGGTTTGGGAATGACATGAGTGAATTTGTTTTTTTTTTGTTTTGTTTTGTTTTGGAGGGCGGTATCACTGGACCTCATACGTGGGACCCAAACCGGGGTCACTGGCTTCCCAAGCCAGCACTTAACCACCGCGCCACTCGGCCGGCCCTGAATTTGTTTTTAGGTTAGACTATTTTATATTCCCAGGTCCATCAGTGTTGCCTGTATATTGGTATGTTAAATGTACTTATTCTATTAGGTGGTATTTGAGAATAGAATTTGTTTAAACACACACACACACACACACACACACACACACACACACACACACACAGTAGGTGCCAAAAAAAGTATACACATTTTAAGAAAGAAAAAAACTGTATTAAAATTGTAATCCTCAATATGTATTAATAACAAAAGATGAATACAAGTCACATTTGACTTCTGCATTGACAAGAGGTGCTCAAAGTGGTTCCCATCAGTATAATTTTAATACATTTTTTTTTCCTTTCTTAAAACGTGTATACTTTTTTTGGCACCGTGTGTGTGTATGTGTGTGTGTGTGTGTGTGTGTGTGAGTGATTTATATATATATATATATATATATATATATATATATATATATATATCATATATATATATATGATTTAGAATCAATAAAGATAAAACTCCAGAAATAACATGAACCTTCCAAAATCCACCTTTCCTGACTTGCTGTTACTTACTGAGATAGCCACAGGAGCAGTGGGCATAGGCCTGAGGAAGGCATAATGGCCTGAAATGACCTGTCATCAAAAACATCTCACATGGATTGACCAAAACCTTTGATCTGCTCATGTGGACATTTATAGTCTACACTGAGAAAGAAGAAAGATTTTAAATCAATGGTCTAAATGGACATCTTAAGGAAATAGGAAAAGAAGAGCAAACTAAACCCAAAGTTAGTCCAAGGAAGGAAGTCATGAGGATAAGAGCAGAGAAGATTGAAAAACAAAACAAAAAAAAAATGGATGAAAAAAACAAAACCTACAGTTGGTTCTTTGGAAAAAAAATCAACACAATTGACAAATCTTTAGCCAGATTGACTAAGAAAAAAGAGAGTCAATCAGGAATGAAAGAAGGGACATTATTACTGATTTTATAGAAATAAAAAGGATTGTTAAGAGAATACTGTTAAGTATTGGACACCAACAAATTAGGTTGCCTGGATGAAATGGACAAATGCATAGGAATACAACCAACAACCAAAATTGACTCAAGAAAAATTTAAAAATCTTAGCAGACCTATAACAAGGAAAGAGATTGAATCAAGAGTCAACAACCTCCCAATGAAGAAAAGCCAGGACCACATAACTTCACTGGTGAATTCTATATAACATTTAAAGAATTAACACCAATCTTTTTCAAACTCCTTCAAAAGCTGTAAGAGGGGGGATGCCATCTAACTCATTCGATGAGGCCACATCAACCTGATACCAAAGCCAGACGAAAACATCACCATCCTCAGTGCTTTGTTTATCTCTCTGTAAATTCGGGGTATTTTTAAACCATGCCAGCAGAGTTGATGGGTCTCAAAAGCAAAGGAGATGATTGTTTCGACCCACAAAATAAACAAAAAGGTTCCATAAATATGTCTTCTCCAGGCAAGCTGATAGCCAATTTTACATTTGTCTGTAAGAAAAATATTCCCGTCCCAATAGCCTGGAAAGCTGAACCCCCTGTGACTGTGAGGATGTGAACAGTCTGTGTGGATTCCCTGTGGAGGTCCCTTTCCAGAAGAACTGGCTTCCCTTTTCATACTCAGACCTGGAGGCAAATTACAATACAGTTCCCATAACCCTAGAGCTTTCTCAGCAAGTGACAAAGCTGGCATCTCTAGCCCTGTTTAAAAAATTGTCAGGCTTCCTTTAGAAGTCTGTCTAGTTGTTCTTCAGATGTTACTCAAGGCCAAATCTGTAGTGTGACATTTCTATCACATGCTGTTTTAGGCCCTTTTGCTTGAAATGGCGATTTCTTTTATTTTGTATTAATGTCTCCCTAGCCATGGTGGCCGGGTGTTCCTTGAAGTTACGCTATCTGCATTGTCCTATCCCAGTGGAATATCGGGAACAGATATTGTCCCATTCAGAAAATTATGGAGCTCAGTCTGTCTGTGGGGATGGCTGTGAGGATTAGGGGTTGGGGGAAATGATGGCAAACAGTGACACAAACGTGTCGAGTGGGTTAATAATAAATAAGGTATGAAGGGCACGAGTAGAGGCAGTAGATGAAGGGAACACTTTCAGAACAGTCCTTGCAGAGTTTTACAGGAGGAACTTGCACATTATCAATGTCAACATGGGACAGGACAGCAAAGGCAGGCTTTGGGAAAATGCTGATGCTCCAGTGGCAATCCCCTGAGGGCTGCAGGATGGCCTGATTTCTGTAGAGACTCAGAGGCATCAGAGGTGCCTGCCTCACAGTTGCCGAGACTCATGGAGCCCCCACTTTCAGACCCAGCAGATGTGTCCATTGGAGTTAGCCTTTGGCTGATTAATTTTTTTAAAGTCACAAGAAAGGAAGAAATCACTAAAAGTACTGAGGCATATTTTGAAAAAACGGTAGGTTTAAACATATAGATATGCATTTATTCACAAATCATACACTGCAGACCACCATCTTTTCTTTGAGTACGGTTGTAGCACTTTGTTTTTCTTACATGAACCACACTCATAATATATCATTTCTGATTATTATTTTGGGACCTTTGCAGTGAAGGGAAGATTTTAAAGACACTTGCAAAGCCATTAGAGTGTGGGATCATTTCAGGATTTTACATTTCCCTGCCTTTGACACTTACCTATTCAATGGCAGCATTGTGAAGTCTTTTGAAAGCATTCAGATAAATTTTCATGGGAACTATGAAATAGTTCCCTTCTCATATGTTTTCTCAAGGGTTGCGTAGTATTTCATCATCTTGCACAGTTATAATAACATGAGTAACTAGCACACACGGGTGTGAGGTCAGACAAGTTTTGGTGGCTGGACACCGCCCAGCAGCCTTGAGTGTTGCATGGCTATGGAGACCTGCTGGCATCAGGAATTTATGAAGGGGGTCTGTTACTTATGGGCTCCAGTACACAGAGGGCATTTGGGGTACATCCACTGGACCATGAATGAAGAGCTGGTGTGTCTGCCCTCATCAAACACGTGCTTTGGTGTAAGAATGAGGAACACCCAACAACAGCAAGATGTGCAAGAAAAACAAAGAAAAGGCCAGCAGATTGTAGGGCAACAGAGGACACCAAGACACGAAGAAATGTCACAAGGTATACACACATAGCCAGCACTTCTAGCAATGGAATTGTAAAAATTGGGGAGTTAATATAATTTTAGAAATTACTTAGGTTGGGAACAAGGAGAACTAAATTAACATGATGGTTGTTGACTAGACTCCAAGCACATTTGCCTCTAAATGATCGATGATCACGTCCTGATTTTTCATGCGTGTTTGTCATCGAAGAGCACTGCTGTTGAGTATGTGCCATTTGCAACACACTCATTAGGTAATATCACCAAGATAAAGATGACAGCGGACACGGTGATTACCCAGCCTCACTCCCCACAGCTTTGAGGGCAGTATCTATTCACCGGCTTCTTAAGAAGATCAGATGGACCAATGTCTATAAGCATTCTGCCCTTCCCTGTGCCACGTGTCACCTTGTATCAGGGAGTGAGCACAACACCCAGGTCTGCGGCTGGTACGTCAGACCACGGGCTGCTTGAAGGGGGAGGCTGTGTCTCAGCCATTTGTGGCATCACCAAGTACACCGAGTACATGTCTTTTCCATGTGGGCACTCAACAGGGGCTTGTTAGACTGAATTTAAAGATTTTCTGAGGGTGAGACTGTGCCTCTGATACTCTGACATTTACCCCACACATTTTTGTGTTTCTAAAGGTTTTTTGATTGTATGGTGGTGGTAGATGTGAAACAGGAATTGTTGGGAATCACAGCCAATTTAATGAGCTTATATTTCTTATTTATTTATTTAAATATTTTATTTGGGAATTGGGGGAGGGCAACAGCATTGGGGAATCAGGGAAGGGGAACAGACAAGTTGCTGTCCTTTTGTTCTTCAGTCTAGTTGTGGAGGACGTTGCTTCACTGGCCCATGTTGGTATTGTGATCATTGCGCTCTTCCCGAGTGAGGCAGTCATTTGCCAGACATTGGACAGCCGCTCACACTGGCTGCTGGCTGCTCACAGTAGCTCATGGCAGCCCAGCTCCAGGTCGAGCTGTTGTTCACCATCTTAGCTATAGAAGGCACAGCATCACTGGCCCTCATATGGGATTCGAACCAGGACCCTGCCACTTGGTCGGCCTTAATGAGCTTATATTTATAAGTCACTTTCTCACAAAAGACTCAAGGGCCTAGAAGCATAAAGTTAGGAAATGGGGGGGGTGTCTTTGAAATCACACACATCTCCATTAATAAATTACCCTTATCTTGTATATAACATACATCAATTTAAATAATACAGAGATTTTTAAAAGTTTTATTCAACTCAAAAGAAAATGTGGGCCAACAAATCAACATTGAGGAATTTGGTCTCATTCGGAGTAAATATGTATGAAGCATCCCACTTTCCAACTGGTATAAACACCTGTAGAAAGCAGTGCCCGCTCAGGACTGCCTGGTGGGGACCATGGTCTCCGTGTTACCATCCATCATCCTTCAGCCTGGCCTGCAAACGGGAGCAAGTCAAGCAATGTGTTTGCCTCTGTTTTACTTTACTTCAGCTCTTATTTTTAAAATGATATATGAGGTGGAGCTATTAACTTAATGAAATTTTTTTATATATGAGAAAGTTTGTCGCGGTCTTGAGAAGGTAAATTATAACAATTAAAAAGATAATGAAATTCATGGTAATGAAAGCTTCTGGATGTGTAATCACTAGAGTACGTTATAAATAACAGCTCCTTCCTTGTACATAATATCTTCCTGGTACTTCCATTAATACCTGTCTCCTCTTGTCTTCAGTAATGGATAATGGATACTGGGTGATGTTTCTTATACCAAATTCTCGATCCAGAAGGCTGTTTCCATTTCAGTGAGACTGGGGCAGTGAAGTTTTAATCTTCCCATAGCTTGTCATCTAACCCTGCTACTTAGTCCACCATTGGTGATAGTTTTTTTGGTTTTTGTGTTTGTTTTTTGGTACTAATTGTTTAACTCATAAATTCTCAATAAACTTAATCTATCTTTTCTTCATGGGACTCACTTATTCATTAGTATCCCATGTAGAAAACATAAAGGAAACAAACTAATAATATCACTCAAGCCCATCTACTTTTTTCTTGCTGAGTATTAGTTTCTAAAGCCAAGCTTCTTCTCATCTCAAAATCATGTCCAGATCTCATTCACTCTCAAGGCTCCTGCTATTTCTTTGTTCTTTTTAGGGACCCCAGGTTGACTCATGTATTGCTCACATACTTTCTGAGCCCCTCCTCATGGTGTCTTTGAGTTCAGTGATTCAAAAGCCCCTCTTCTTTCTCCCCCACAATCTGTCTTCCTGTTGGCTCCCTGGGTGAACAATGATGTCTCAGTTAATGAGATCGCTATTCCCCCATGGCCTGAGATGACAACTCGAGAGGAGTCTTTGGGGGTAGCTGATGGATGTGGAGGCAGCAGAACAGACAGATGTTTGGAATGAAGTGTGGACCAAGCCTCATTCATCCTACTTTACCTTCTACTCTTGACTCCATGCTCGCTTTAGAAGAACATGGCCTCCTCCATCTTTGTCTGGCTCCTTGCCATGGCTTCATGGTCATTTTCACAGCCACACAAGGTCTCCTCTATAACTCACTCTCCATAATGTGGTCAGATTTATGGTCCCACACATGCCTGACACAGTCATTTCCCTTCCTGAGAGACTACAGATGTCCCACCCATGTGCCCAGGTGAGAGCTGCAGTTTTACCCCTACCCCCGTCACCTGACCCATCCCCCGCTTACCCTCCCTCTAGTCACTTGAAACCCTTCATCCTTCTCTCCAAGTGGGCCTCTGGCCTTTTCTCCTCTCTATCGCAGTTTTCTCTGTTCTAGGAATGCCCCTTCCTCTTCCCCTCTGTTCAATCTTCACTGCCCAGCTCATGTTCCTCTTCTCTGAAGAATTTATGGACTCTCCAAGGAAAAGTTAATTTCTGTGTCCCCTGGACTTCCATAGCATCTGATCCCTATGGGCCCTTTGTCACACAGAGTGGGGGGGTCTCTCTCCTGTCATCTGAGTGAACTCATCTTTACACTGATGGGGAGCATGGCATGGCCAGTAAATGCTCGTTAAATGAATGGATGGAAGTAATGGAAAAACAAATGAATGAGTGCTTAGCGCTCTCTGGAGATGAGAGTTATATGTGGAAAGCTGATTTGAGGGCTACCTGTGACTGTGACCCTGTCCTTCCTGTTTCCGATGTCCCCAGCACATGCCATGGCTGTGGAGGATGAACCACGGACCCCACTCTGAAGCACAACTAACATGAAAAGTTAAATACAAATAAGACGAACATAACGTGAAAAAGCACTCAGTGTTTTCTTTGTTTTTGTTTTTTTTAAGATTTTATTGGGGAATTGGGGAGGGGAACAGCGTTGGGGAATCGGGGAAGGGGAACAGACAAGTTGGTGTCCTTTTGTTTTTCAGTCTAGTTGCAGAGGATGTTGCTTCACTGGCCCATGTTGGTCTTGTCATTGTGCTGTTCCCGGATGAGGCAGATCGGTCGCCGGCCTCTGGATGTCGCTTACTGCCGCGACTACTGGCAGCTCATGGCTGGCTGCTAGCCGCTCACACTGGCTGCCAGCCACTCACTGTAGCCGATGGCAGCCCACTGCAGCAGAGGCTGCAGTCTATACTGTCACCATCCATCTTAGCTATAGAGGCAACTCGGTGGAGCTGTTGTTCACCACTTTAGCTGTAGAGGGCAATGTCACTGGCCCTCATATGTGGGATCTGAACCAGGGCCGCTGGCATCCCAAGCCAGCTCCTAACCAACATGTCACTTGTCTGGCCCAAGTGCTCAGTGTTTGATAGCAGGTGTCACAGGTGATCCAAGAGTGGGTGGTGCCTGTAGGTGTGTGGTCAGAGAAGAGGGTGGCAGAGGACATGGAGCTTAGTCATTGGGGAATTGTCCCCAAGCAAAGAGACCCATAAATCAGGCAGGAGGGTGAGGGACATTATCAGGAGTGAAGAGTCTACAGTTTGATGGCAGAGAGTAGGGAACCTGTGCTGAAGGGGGGGCAAGCTCTAATGCCATGAGCAACGAGGACTCAGCTCAGTAGAAGCGGGGCATCACTCGGGAGCCCAGAGAGAAGACAGATGTCTGTTCCTGAGACAGAAGGCGGCCTGATGACGCAGGCGCAGGTGGGGAGGCTGTGAGCAGGCCTGTGACGGGGGCCTAGAAACATAGTGCAGCCTCTCCTCCTCGCTGTGGGGCCTTGGCTGTGGGATGTGCTGTCCTTTACTCCTGGGACCTCTGTCCCCAAGCACAGGTGTGCTGATCACAACCCTGCCCAGCTCTCGGGCCCAGGCTTTTGGGTTATTTCTGTGGGAAGCTGCTATTGGCAAATGCAGTCCAATGACTGTTGATCAGGAAAGGACATCTATATGGGGAGCTTCCATCAGTTCCCAGAATGCCTTGCCCTGTGAGTCCTGTGTTACTTCTCCAGCCCCTTCCACTGCCTGCCAAGGAGGGAACTTACAAGGATAGGGAACAAAATGATCTACAGGGGAATGGATATTTCATTACGTACCAACATAGCCCGAGCTCCTTGACATAAACAGTGTTTTACTGTAATGAGCACATGTCTCAAATGCCTTGGGGGAGGGGGATGTGGCAGGTAATACCAGCTGTCAGAGGCCAGGAGAGGAACTCGCGGAGAGTGGAGGGATGAGGGACAGGTGCCACCTGCACGCAGCATGTGCTCTGGCCCTCTGCGTGAGGTGGGACATCTTGGCAGGTCACCTGAGCTCTCTGCATCCCAGTGTCCTCATCAGTTAGGGGACAAAACAGCATGACTTCACAGGGTCATTAGGGAATTATGTCAGTCACTGTCTGTGACGTTTTTGGAGGTGTTATGTGAGCGTGGCCCTCAGCAGCCACAGCAATGATAGCAGTCGCCAGGACCCTTACATTTGGTGTCACAGTCTCTGCAAGGGGTCCTGCGCTCATCAGACACAATGCCAGTGTCTGGTGAGGTGTCTGTACCCACTGGGGGCTGGGGATACTCTTCCAAACTGTGATCTCCCCACTTCCTAGTCTCCGGACCATGCGAGGTGACACAAAGGCATTTGCTGAACCTATGTTACTGGGTGGACAGGTGGCTGGATGGATGAAAAAATGGGTGGCAGGATGGAGGCACAGAGCGAGAAGCTAGGGAGGATGTAGGGCGAGTGTAACAGGATCTCCATTCCATCTCTTAAGACTCACGGTGGGTGTCCCTGGGGCTGATTACCTTTACAGTAGTAAAGTGCATTTTGCAGAAAAAAAGAAGGAATTGTTTTATAATTGATTGCCCTGCACTCTGTCTTCATTTTCCATTGAAATATACCTGCCCTTTTCTTGGTGGCTGTCCTCCCACTTTGGGCTTTTAGATTCAGCCCACAATGCACGCTGATCCCCGGCGCTCTGCTCCCCACTTCCCTTCATGTCACTTCCTGACCTGACCTCATCCCACACCCGGTCGGCTGACTTCGCATTTGCACTTGATTTCTGATTGGCAGCTGCCCGTTTCCAGGGAACACTCACAGGGGACAACTGGGGACAGCCTGTCTTTCATCTTCCTGTCAATTCTTGCCTAATGGTTTCCAGTAACATTTTGCCTCACTTATTCTGTCGCTGTTTCCTTAATGCAGTTTCCCACAATTGAATTCAAATTTTTTGCTTTTTCAGTTGACAAACCGTAGCAGATAAGTATCGCCAATCAGTGCCTAACAATGAAGTCCCTACTAGGATTAGCTGGTGCATTCTTGTTGGGGTGATTTGGCATGTTTGTGACTCGGTCTGTGTCTCGCCATCACAGAGCCACCTGCCCTGCGTGTTAGAGATGCTGGGTCCCCTGTCTCTGCTGGCTTTCTCTCTCAACATCTGCGAAAGCTGAGGCCATCCTGTGTCTCCTAGGACTCCACGGAACAGTAGCCAGGAGTAGCTGAGCAGAGTCGGAAGACAGAATTGCCAGGCCTGACTTTGAGAAGCTCTCTGACCTCTCAGCTTCCACAGGTGAAAAACGTGGGCAGGGAACCCCCTGGACAGCAGGGTGCCGTGAGGACACCATCCATCCTGTGTTTGGGAAGGCACCGCGAAGGGGAGAGAGCTGAGTCTCAAGCTGAGCAGCTCTAATACTCCTTTTACCCTGGAACTGTCCACAAAAAGCCACATTGCAAAAATTACTGTCAGAAACAGAAAGTGTAAAGTGGACATCCCTTGGGGAAATCTGTGGTTTTCAATCCCTGCCCAGTCTTAACACTGATTGTTTTTAAAAAACACAAAAGGTTCAGAAAAGCCAGCACTTCCCTCAGAGAACACAGGGCAGGGAGGTGTTAGAGCCTGAACCTGGAGCTACTGTGCAAAATCTGGGTGTGAACACCATGAGTGTGCCCCGTGAGTGTGCCCTGTGAGTGTGACCTGTGTGTGCCCCATGGTGTGCCCTGTGTATGTGCCCTGTGAGTATGCCCCATGAGTGTGCCCCGTGAGTGTGACCTGTGTGTGTGGCCCGTGAGTGTGACCTGTGTGTGTGCCCCATGAGTGTGCCCCGTAAGTATGCCCCATGCTGGCAAGCCTGAGGGCAAGGCTCCACGCCAGTGAAGTGCCCTGCTCTGACAGCTGTATTCTACACCCACAGGGATTACTAATCTTAAAAATTTCAAATCCAATAAAAGCACTTAGTAAAACTACTCTGAGACAATTGCTTCTATCTGGTGGCTCCTCCTGGGCTCATTCATCCCCAGTCACCTCTGTATAAAGATGCTGTGACCACCATCAACCACAGATGTGCCTCAGGTAAGACTGGTCCATGGGTTACTGATAGTGACTATAAAGCTGACGGGACAAGGGGACTTTACAAAGGCCTGATGATATAATGCCTGACAACATAACATTTACTACAAGTGGCTTGGGAATAGCCTGTCATAGTTGTGATTTCTTAAACACTTTAATGATGTATTTAAAACACCCACACAGTTGATTTACACAGATTACTTACGAGCAACCAAGGTCTTTAGTTCTGGGGTGGGGTGGGGTGCAATGTACAGCTCACTGGTCCTGCCATCCAACACATTGGACATTTACTGCAGGCCTACTCGGTGCCAGGCACAAGTGATTCAGTCGTGGGAAAAGACAGAGGTGGCCCCTGCTGTCAGAGGCTGCAGGCTAGTGGAGGACCAGCACAGCAGTGGGGTGGATGTGACCCAGACAGCCGTGGAGCTGGGGAGGATGAGTGACAGGGGAGCTGACCTACCTGGTTGGCTGACTGAATTAAGATAAAACCAATAGGAGTTTATTGCCTGCAGGGGAATTTTGGTCCAGAGCAAACACCGTGACTCAGAGCCAGTGTGGCTGGAGCTCAGAACAAAAGAATGAGTGGTGTTGGGATGCCAGGCAGGGTGTCCCAGGTGCAAGGGCAGGGGCGGATGCAAGGTCAGGCTCGCTGTCTAAAGGCCTCTGGCAGTCCGTGGAGACACCAGACCAGGGAGAGAAAAGCAGGGGCTGGAGCATGGCCACAAACTCTGTCGGCACCGAGGCGGGCTGCCAGCCGAGGCCCTGGAGCCCAGGCACCAGCTAGCTGGCTGCAGAGTGTGCAAGCATTTACAAAGCAAACTGAAGGACAAAAAAGGAATAAAGGGAGAAAGGGAGGGAGGGAGCAAAGGAGGGAGGGAGGGAGGGAGGGAGAGAGAGAGAGAGAGAGAGAGAGAGAGAGAGAGAGAGAGAGAAGAAAGAAGGAAGGAAGGAAGGAAGGAAGGAAGGAAGGAAGGAAGGAAGGAAGGAAGGAAGGAAGGAAGGAAGGAAGGAGAAAGAAAGAAAGAAAGAAAGAAAGAAAGAAAGAAAGAAAGAAAGAAAGAAAGAAAGAAAGAAAGAAAGAAAGAAAGAAAGAAAGAAAGAAGTGTGGTAAAAGAAGCAATGACAACAGACGCTGTGAAGCCCAACTTCAGAGCTGGGTTGTGCATACCGAGTCCCAGGGGCTTCCTCTCAAACAGCATGAGAAGGGCCAGCCGAGTGGCGCGGAGGTTAAGCGCTGGCTTGGGAAGCCGGTGGCCCAGGTTCGGTCCCACATATGAGGGCCAGTGACACTGCCCTCAAAAAAAAACCCAAAACAAAAACAAACGAACAAACTAACAAAACCAAATCAAACAGCATGAGAGATGCTCACACCCAAGCCTCAAGGGCAGGACACTCCAACATGAGTAAACAGGGCACAACCCCACACAGAGTAAAGGGCAAATCCAAGAATGCTTGCTGGTTGAGAAGTGACGTTCAGAGTTAATTTCTCAAGCACATTCTTACAAGCAGAGGGGGTGCCAACTGACGTGTCTTATCCAAAAGAAAGCATGATTATGTGTGATGCGTCTGTCCCCTGGAGTCCTGAGGACAGCAAATACCCCAGAGAGCACCATAATGTATTCCTCCAGGACAAAGCCAAACTTTTAAAGTTTGAAGCCTGGGTGACAGCACACTGGCTTTGTGGGGACACCGAGCACTTAGGAAACCAGCCCTAGACCATGCCACTCTCCAGGTGGAAGAAACGAACCCTGTTATTTTCACAGTCACCTCACTAGGTCCCACAGTCACCTCTCTGCAAAACAAAACAAAACAAAACAAAATGGCCATGCTTTCCCAACCTGGAACTGGCTCAAATCCCTGGGCATCCTAAGTGGTTCTGCAGAGCCTGCAAGCTTTCACAAAGCAAACGGAAGGACAAAAAAGACAAAAAACAAAAACATGGCAGAAAGAAGCAATGGCAACACAACATGGTGAAGCTTGCACATTATGCAGGAAACTCTGGTTTTCAATTCTTCCTCTCAACGACAGCCCAGCTTTCTTCTGCAGGAAGGAAGTACAGGTTGGAGTGTCACTAGGAGATTGCATGGAAAGTGACATCATTTCGGAAGACAGTTGTGGGATCGAATCAGTAACATTCTGTAGACCAAAAATTCTTTTACTTTGTCCAGGCAGACAACTAGTTCTACCTGACTTGGGCTTCCAAAAAGTGACACCAGACTCACAAAACCAAATCAGCATCAAGGAAGCCACTGGTACCAGCTCCCGGGCCAGCCTCAGCATCACTGTCACGGGCAGTCGCTTCCAGAAGACGTGACATTTCAGATGCTCAGAGAACACAGCAATTTCTGGGAGCAAAGCTTTTTGGGTGAGTCAGCTGCTCGTGTCAGACCCTGCGTGAATCATTTTGTATTTTAAACCTAAGTTTATTTCAGTTGAGACGGGAGCATTCCACTGGCCTCTTTTCTTTACAGTAGCTATATACGTCAAGTCATTGTAGATCTTACCATGTTTTCCTGAGACTGTTTTTTAGAATTGGGTTGGTACAAATCAGCAGACCGGGACTTCCTGAAACCCTCATGGAAGAAACGTATCTACGTGCTACAGTGACTGGCCTAGCTTTGAAATCTTAGAATGCTACTATAGCTCAGTTATTTACGCAGTACTTGTTTTGTTGTTTTGTTTTTTGAGGGCAGTGTCACTGGCCCTCATATGTGGGACCCGAACCAGGGCCGCTGGCTTCCCAAACCAGCGCTTAACCACTGCGCCACTCAGCCAGCCCTACGCAGTACTTGTTTTGTGAATACGAATGTATCACCCCTGAATTGTAGCTTACAAAGATTAACTGACATGCCCCATTGCTTCACTGCATTCCTTGGCAGTGGTCTGAGCACCCTGGCTGTGGCCCCGAGAGCTGGACACGAGGCTGCCGCGGCCGTGTCCACGGGAGCCAGTTCAGCCAACTCAGGACAGGAAGATGTCCAGTTCTTGGCTTTTTAGTTTTAGAAATAATAAGAACTGTACTCTAATGAAAAATGGTCTTGCACTCAATTCTTTTCATAAACATTAGTAACAATATCAGTTATCCACTCACATGGTCGAAATACTTAAAAGAAATTTCATTCTGACCAATATTTGCTTGCAAGCAGTCCCAAGCGCACCTCTCTTAATGTAACTCCCCAAAGAAACTGCACCCTTTCAGACAGGAGCCCTTTAATCCCCAAGCTCAGGGATGATGGCATTTTAGATGTTCTTTTGATTCGTGGTCAGTACTGAGTAGGGTTACTTATCATAGCAATAAAGAAAGAACTTGTTGGGCCAGCCGAGTAGCGTGGTGGTTAAGCGCTGCTGGCTTAGGAGGCCAGCAGCCCTGGTTCGGATCTCCCATATGAGGGCCAGTGACACTGCCCTCAAAAAAGAAAAAAAGAAAGAACTTGTTTTGCAAAGAAATGCATAATAGCCTTGAAATTGGAATTCTACACCCCCCTGCTGGATTTTCTGGTTTATAAGATGATTTTTAATGACGAGGAAGGAAAATCAAGATGCCATGCAGCTTGGAAATGCTGACAGTTGCGTAAGAGTCGCCCACTAGCCCTCTCAAGCTGCGGCAAGTGAACATAGGGATTCATTACGGAAACCAGCATTTTGAAGGCAGGACTTCTAAATATGCAATTTCTGAGGGTGTTTTTCATTTATTTATTTGCCCCAAGAACAGGCACTATCATGTTATTTGGGAAGTGAATATTTTGAAGTGAGGAGGAAGCTGGTCAAATAAATAATAAGGACATTTCTCTTTGTGACTCTCTCCTAAGGATAATCTGAGTTGCTTATTCTGGTCCTTTGTACTCTGATAGAAACCCAGCAGGTTGTACTGCAATTCCATTCTGGCGCTAGCCACCCACAGTTAGCCCAGTCCACAAGCTAGCGGGCATGGTCCCCAACAAGACTGCCCTTACTTCAGACACCAGGCACATATCAGACATCCTCAGGCCACCCACAATTTGACTGACCAGCTATACATCCAGGGGCTTCCATGACTCCCTCAGGTATCATAATTTACTAGATCGAGGGCTGGCTGAGTGGCATATTGGTTAAGTACTGGCTTGGGATGCCAGCAGCCCTGGTTCGGATCCCACATATGAAGGCCAGTGACACTGCCCTCTACAGCTAAGATGGTGAACAACAGCTCCACCTGGAGCTGGGCTGCTGTGAGTCTCCTGCGTCAGCTGCCATAGGCTACAGTGAGTAGCCGGCAACCAGTGTGAGCTGACAAGAGCTGCCATGAGCGGCCGTCCAGAGGCCAGCGACTGATCTGCCTCACCCGAGAAGAGCGCAATGATGATACAAACATGGGCCAGTGAAGCGATGTCCTCCACAACTAGACTGAAGAACAAAAAGACAGCAACTTGTCTGTTCCCCTTCCCCGGTTCCCCAACACTGTTCCCCTCCCCCAATTCCCCAATAAAATCTTTAAAAAAATAAAATAAATAATTTACTGGATCAACTCACAGAATTCAAGACAGTGTCATACTCATGATTAGTTTTATATGAAGGATGCAAACCAGGAGGACCCACCAAATGGAGGGATGGGTGGGGTGAGATCAGAGGGACACAGAGCTTCCATGAACTGTCCTCCCTAGGTCAGGGCATGTGACCTTCCCATCACACCCGTGTGTTCACCAACCAGGATGCCATACAGAAGCTTCGTGTTCAGAGTTTTTATTGGAGTTTCATTACAGAGGCATGGTTAATTCAGCCCTGACCACATGACTGAACTCAAACTCCAGCCCCGCTCCTCTTATTCTTTTTTTTTTTTTAAAGATTTTATTGGGGAATTGGGGAAGGGGAACAGTGTTGGGGAACCGACAAGTTGCTGTCCTTTTTTCTTCAGTCGAGTTGTGGAGGACATTGCTTCACTGGCCCAAGTTGGTATAATCATTGTGCTCTTCTTGGATGAGGCAGATCAGTCGCTGGCCTCTGGACGCCCGCTCAAGGCAGCTCTTGGCAGCTCACTCTGGCTGTCAGCTGCTCACGCTGGCTGCTGGCCACTCACTGTAGCTTGTGGCAGCCCACTGTAGCAGGGGCTGCAGCTATGCCATCCTGGGGACTCACAGCAGCCCAGCTCCAGGTGGAGCTATTGTTCACCATCTTAGCTGTAGAGGTCAGTGTCACTGGCCCTCATATGTGGGATCTGAACCAGGGTCTCTGGCATCCCAAGCCAGCTCTTAACCAATGCGCCACTTGGCTGGCCCCTCCTCTTATTCTTTATCACCTTTTCTTTTATATACAAAGAGCTTTAAATGACATGGAAGTTGCATTAAGTGGAAAAAATTAATGCAAAGTTGTATATACGGTGGTACATAGCTCAACTGTTTTTAAATGAGACAGAGAGAGCAAGAGAGAGAGAGAGACTAAACATTTAAATGGTAGGATCAGGGAAATTTTCTTTTTTCTATTTCTAAAGGTTTTGTTCTTTTCAAATTTGCTAGGATAAGCATGGATGACATTTATAAACAGAAAGTTAAAAACAAAAGAAAAAAAGAGAAAGAAAGAAAATGTATGCCTGGGTACTGCTATGCGAGGTCGTGGCTGTCAGTTGTGCATTCTTTGAATATCCAGGGGACCCAGCTGCCTCTGTGGCTGGGCCAGCACGTGACTTGCTCACGGGCTGATGGGGTGGCCACTTGACCTCCAATCCATTTCTCCGTGGACTCTAAAACCATCAATGAATTCTGCTTCCCAGCAATTTCAGTGTGAAAGTCCCATAAACCTATCTTATTATCTAGTTCCACGTGTGTATTTCTCAGAGACCCTAAGTCAGCCATCACCCATCAAATTCCCAGGTTCAAAATTTCCACTGAACAACGGACAATGGTCAGGTACCGCTGGTTCTGTGGGGCTTGTTTCCGTGTGTCTCCTCCTCTGCGCCTGTTCCCATCACCAGGGATAATCTTTCCCCTCAACAAGGCAAGCACAGCGGCCTTCTGACTCGTCTCCACCCTCAGCCTGCGCTCCTCCAATCGCGTCACCGGCAAACTGCCCATGTCCCACCAGGGAGCTGATGGAGACCCCACTGATAAGAACACTGGCAGGGCTTCCTCCCAAATGGGCTGAGGCCTCATCGTGACTTGGTGACTTTCGTTTCTGCCTGGTCCCCTCACTCCTGGCTGATACATCAAAGACTCTCTCTTTTGCCAACACAGCTCTGTTTTCTGGTTCATTCTCTTTGCTGCATGATTACTTCACAACCAACTTAATGTTACATTTTAATTTTATTTTAAATGTACATTATTTTATTTTAAGAAAAATGTAGAAAATATAGAAAAATATAAAGAAAATTACAATTGCCCATAATGCCACTATTTAGAGATAGCCATTGTTAATATTGTGGTGTGTTCTCTTTATATTATTATTAAAAATATGACTTCCAAGATCTACGCAGTATTTTCCTTATGAGTGAGGTTTCATTCAAGTGTATTTTCCTACAACCCAATGGCTTCCAGTTCTACTTTTATAAATAATTTTACATGAACATGATTTTCCATAATTATTGCCTGTACTTGTGATTATACCTTTGAAATAGATGCCTAAAAGTGGGGAACCAGCATCAAAGGCATGGAGTCCTTCAAGACTGGTAAAAAAAAAATCACATTATGTTGCTTTCCAGCGAGTTTTATACCAAATACTATCATTTTTCCTAACCATTGCCAAGTTATTAAGACAAGAAAAGTGATCTCATTTTATTTCGCATTGAGTTATCAATGAGGTTGAACATTTTGCATTAAGTATTGCCATTTTTATCTCTTACACTCCGGCTCTTAGCCATGTCTTACTATAATGTGTATTGATTTTTAAGAGCCCTTGGTATATCGGGCATCAGCAAACCAAGGGCCACAAACAAATCCTGCCACCTGCCTATTTGGGAACAGACCACAAGCTTGAGAATGTTTTCTCACTTTTATTTTATTTTTTATTTTTATTTTTTTAAGATTTTTATTGGGGAATTGGGGGAGGGGAACAGCATTGGGGAATCAGGGAAGGGGAACAGACAAGTTGCTGTCTTTTGTTCTTCAGTCTAGTTGCGGAGGATGTTGTTTCACTGGCCCATGTTGGTATCGTCATTGCGCTCTTCCCAGATGAGGCAGATCGGTCGCCGGCCTCTGGATGTCGCTCATCGCGGCTATTGGCAGCTCACGCTGGCTGCTGGCCACTCACTGTAGCCTAT
The DNA here is from genome assembly GCA_033961575.1 of Aselliscus stoliczkanus. Taxonomy (NCBI): domain Eukaryota; kingdom Metazoa; phylum Chordata; class Mammalia; order Chiroptera; family Hipposideridae; genus Aselliscus; species Aselliscus stoliczkanus. Next base: position 35,524,861 of record CM066741.1, read on the forward strand.
GGCAGCCCACTGCAGCAGGGGCTGCAGACTGCACCATCGCCGGAGCTCGCACAGCCCAGCTCCAGGTGGAGCTGTTGTTAGCTGTTTTCACACTTTTAAATGGTTGAGAATTTTCAAAACAATATTATTTAGGACACATAAAAATATTTATTAAATTCAAATTTCCGTGTCCATAAAAAAAGTTTAATTGGAACACCACCATGATCACCTATTTACCTACTGCTTATGGCTCCTTTTGTGTTAAAACGATAGAGTTGAGTGACTAAGATGGAGGCCCTCTCAGTCACTGGCCTGTAAAGCCCAAAGTATGTGATGCTTTACAGAATGAGTTTGCCGACCTCTGGAATATATGAGAGAAGAAAAGCACGTAAACATTTATGTTCCCCACAGCACATCTGAAAGGTGTCATCATAACTACCACAAAAATTAAGAGATATGTCTGGACATATCAATCAATGAATTTTGTAGACCTTATTTGGGTCTTGATTTAGGTAAACCAACTTGTTTTAAAAAAAAGTATTTTAAAAATAATTGGGCAATTGTTAATATAGATTGTGTTATTTATTAAGGTATTAATTTGATAGGGTGATCATGGCACTATATAGAAAGAAATCTTTACCTATTAGAGATAAAATAGTTAAGGATAAAATGACTTATAGTTTAAGATTTCCTTTAAAATATACCAGGAAATAAAATGGGGAGAAGATTTGTCAAATACTAGTGGCAAACTGTTGATAATTGTTGAAAGTGAAGGAAAGATTCATGTGGGTTCATTATATTATTCTACATTTTAGTATGTTTGAAATTTTCCATTTAATACTTTGAAATTCAAAAAAAAATTTATTGGGATGATAGTGATTAGTAGTTACATAGGTTTCAAGTGTACAATTCTATAATACATCATCTATATATCACATTGTGTGCTCACCACCCAGTCAGTTCTCTTTCCATCACCATATTATTGACCCCCCTTTATCCTCTTATTAAATGTTTTAGTAAGAGTAGTATAAGAGTACTTTAAAAATTTTTTGGAGCCAAACTAAAATCGTTTCAGAAAATACCCATGATAATCTTTGACATGAAGAATAATAACACCACTAATAAATAACATGAGAAGCCTGAGTTGTGGGGTGGGGTGGACCTCTGTGTGCTTGTGTTTCATATTATTAGACAAACCTAAAAATCACCAATTGTCCAACACAATGAAAAGTTTTGGATTGTTGATCATATAAAGACTATAAATGAGCTGTAACAGCAGTGGGAAAAAGTGGACGTGAGCTGACAGAACAAAGAACCAGGGAACTTTCGGGTAGATCAGTAGACATCACACAATCCAAAGAACAGAGAAGAAGGGCCGATCCAGTCTCAGAAGGCAGGTCATGGCATGTTATTTTTTACTGGGAATATCTTGGTGCTGGCCAAGGCAAGGAATTATCCATTTTTATGGATTCCACAGTCTAATATTTATCACGCATCTGCAACCGGCTGGTGTCACAATGGAAGGAGGCAGTGGGGGTCACACACTTGCCTGATGACCGACAACATTAAAAATGGGCATAAATCGTGAGTCGCCGGTGACAGCGTAGGCTGCAGCCCCTGCTGCAGTGGGCTGCCATAAGCTACAATGAGTGGCTGGCAGCCAGCGTGAGCGGCCAGTGAGTGGCAGTCCAGACACTGGTGACCAATATGCCTCAGCCAGGAAGAGCGCAATGAGGATACCAACATGGGCCAGTGAAGCAACGTCCTCCACAACTAGACTGAAGAACAAAAGGACAGCAACTTGTCTGTTCCCCTTCCCTGATTCCCCAACGCTGTTCCCCTCCCCCAATTCCCCAGTAAAAATCTTAAAAAAAAAAAATGGCCATAAATAGCATGCTCTCATCTTTCTCACTCTGCACATGAGTAGGGGTGGGCTTTGTGCTGCCCATTGCAGCCTGCCGCACATGTGGAATCTAAAGTGTTAAGCACGTGACTTAGCCAAATAGCTCAGGCACGTATCGTTTGTAAGGGGAGTGTTTGAAGCCTTGCTGGTGGCTGACTGGGCTGCTGGCGAGAGAAAGAGATGCTCTATTATTGCTCGGCTTCTAAGTGCATTTCCTTTAAGGAAACCCAGGTGGGCATGGCCACACGTGAGTCTTGATCTGGGGCTGCAGTCATGGCCATCCTGAGGGGTGTCACCTTCCTACCTGGCCAAGTGCATGTGAAATGGCTCAGCTGCCCGCCAGCATTGGGCACCCGACCCCCTTTCATCTTCTCTTCTCAGAGGCTGTCTATTCGTCATGATAAAAATCTACCTATGTCTTAATCTAAAGAACTGAATAAACGAGCAATGTACACAGAAATAGTCTTAGAGACACAAAGGAAAAACTGATGAGGGCTAGATGGAATGGAGATAGGCATGAGGGAGAAGGGGAAGGGACGAGTCAACATAAACTGGTAACTACAATACTACCACAGGGACAGAAGAGACAGTTTAGGGAATATAATCAATAAAGTTGTAAATATTTTTTAGGGGATCAGAAGGACTCATGTCTTGTCAGGGAGACCACTTCATGGACGGTGTAGTGGCCTTACCACTGCACTGTACATCTGAAGCTGCCGCTGAATAATATTGTATGTAAACTATAATTTAACACATATATAGTCATGGGATGCGGAATATAGTGTGGGGTGGAGTCAATGGAATTGTAATAGATATGTATGATATTGGGGGGGTAGGGGAGCGGGGAGGGGTAGTCACTTTGTAAGTGGTGAGAAAGATAACTATTGCATTGTTTTGTACATCTGTAACTAATAATAATAAAAAAGTTAAAAAACATCTACCTGTGTCTTGAAATATTTAAATTTTTTCAGAATTACTAGGTTTATTAAGAAGGAAATTTTGTGTTAGAAAGAGTTGTAATTGTAGAACTGCAACCTTCTCAACGTCACTTTGGAGGGAAATGCTTTTTACAGTCAGTGTTATAGCTACACCGTGCGTCATGAAGAAAGAACTGACGGGACCTTGCTGGGGTCTACAGGGGGACTCTGCGGTATGCGCTCCTTGGTTGGGGTGAGCCTGTATCTTGTTTCCCAGGCATTGTGTAAACACACGAGTGAATTTGGGGTCTTCCGAGGCAATCACTGAAAAGCCTTCCCCACCACAGAGAGTGATTATTGCCAGGGGTAAGTGGTAAGATACAAATGGCTGTGACCGCAATTCCAGTCAATGTTAGGTTATGAAAGTAGGCTGGGGAAAATGTGATGAATGTTAAGCAACAGAATTAAGCCATAAAACTGTATGAATAGTGTATTCTGCCCTCATTAAAGTTTAACTTTTTTTCTTTTTAAGGAAGCACTGAAAAGAAATAGACCAGATGGTTCTTTTTGACTTTTTCTCTGTTCACCAAATGCATTTATAGAGCAGGTATTACATTTATCGTGAGAAAGGAAAAGACAGAAATGAGAAGGGGTAGAAGACAGCCTCGAAGGAGGCCGTGGAGGCTCGGAGTGTGGGGGTGGCTGTGCTGGAAAGGGTTGGGGATCTGAGCACCCACCTTTCCTTTTTGGAGAAAGGGCATTTCTACACATACCTAGATATCTAATGCCACCATCCACGTGCAGAGAGAATTCTACACATCAGGAAATGCATCTTTTAAAACAAAGTAGAAATAAAGGTATTTTCACTTAAACCATGATGAATCATTTTGCCACCTACAGATCATAACTAAAGGAATTTCTAGTAGAAGGACTGAATATACATATTTAAAAAGCAGTTTTAAATATCATTAAATTTAAATAAATGCCAATTTGTAAAACTGAACAATATTTTGTGATATTTAAAAACTACAGGATAGGGCTGGCCGAGTGGCGTGGTGGTTAAGCGCTGACTTGGGAAGCCAGGGACCCCGATTCAGGTCCCACATATGAGGGCCAGTGACACTGCCCTCAAAAAAAACAAACAAAAAAAACCCCTACAGGATAAGAGGCAAAATTAAAATAGGTGACAAAACAATCACAGCGTGTGAGTCAGAAGGTGGGGTGCTGCAGAGTTCTTTTTCACAAGGCCTGTCCTCAGGAGAAACCACCGAGCCAGGGCCTCACCTCTGGGCTTCATCGGAGCTTGGCTGGCCTGGGAAAGGGGATGCCCAGCTCCGGCCTACTAGCTGTTCTGTCCACTTACGAGGTGGAGGGGAGGCCATGCAGCTCGTTTGAATGGTACAGCCAAGGCACAGGCAGGCTCGTTAAAGAACGAGGGCTTAATCACAGGGCCAGAGGGTGCTTTCTGCACCTCACCTGGCCGCCACCACCAGCAGCCTGTGTTCAGCAGTTCCTTAACCACTCCATCATGTCCAGCTATCAAGAAAAAATTACAAGACATAATAAAGGGCAAAAAATGCAGTTTGAGGCAACAAAAGAAGCCTCATAGCCAGACTCAGGTATGGCTGGCAGGGATGTTGAAAGGGATAGTCTTATCAGACCAAGAACTGACCACGATTATGATTAAGGTGCTAAGGGATGACCAGCATGCCAGGACACATGGGCTATGGAAGCAGAGGGATGGAAATTCTAAGAAGGAACCAAAAAGAAAGGTAGACATAAAAACACTGTAACAAAAAGAAAGAATGCCTTTGCTGGACGAAGAACATCATCTCAAAATATAGTAAGTCACATTGACAGGAATACAGGGAGACATGGATAAATGCACCACACAAACAGAAGATGTTAAGATACCTCTGTCAGTAATTACAGAGCAAAGAAGTAAAAATAAATAAGCAGGAAATACAACACTTGATAGCAAAATTTAAAAGCTTGACTTAAAGAACATATATAGAACACATAACTACCATAAAGTACACATACTTTTCAAACACAAAATTACATTTGCTGACACTGGGTAGCGAGTGAGTCACAATAAATTCTAAAAGATTGGCGTCACGCAAACTATGTTTTCCGACACAAAATGTACCATGATCAAGTGGGATTTATTCCTGGAAGGCAAGGACGGTTCAAAAGATGTAAATCGATAAATATGATACTCCACATTAGAAGAATGAAAAAAGATCCAACACCATGAATCATCAGGGAAATCTAAAATCACACTGAAATACCGCTTCACCTGTCAGAATGGCCATTAGCAAAAAGATACAACATAACAACTGCGGACCAGGATGTGGAGAAAAGGGAGCCTCCCCTTGTGCACTGTTGGAGGGATTGTTAACTGGAGCAGCCACTACGGAAATCAGTGCGGAGGGTCCTTAAATTACCGTATAATCCAGCAATCCCACTTCAGAGTATTTATCTGAAGGAAATGAAACCAGGGTCTCAAAAAGAGGTATCTGCACCCCCATATTCATTGCAGCATTATTCACAGTAGTCAGGATGTGGAGGGCCGGCCGAGTGGCTCAGTTATTTAAGAGCTCGCTCAAGAGTGCAACCTGAGCTCTGAGCAATGGCTGTTTGATGCCAGCCCAAGCTGAGTTGCCATTGAGCTGCCAACAGGTGGCAGAATGGCTCAGTTAAAAAAAAAAAAAAAAGATGTGGAAACAACTTGAATATCATATGATACTTATTATACACTTATATATCTTCAACAACAATATGGACCTTGAGGGTATTGTGCTGAGTGAAATAAGTCAGACAGAGAAAGACAAATACTATGTGACCTCACTTATATGCAAAATATATAAAATCCAAATTCATAGAAACATAGAGTAGACTGGTGCCAGGGGCTAAGAAGTGAGTGAAATGGGGAGGCGTCAAGCAAAGGTTACAAGCTCCCAGTTATAAGACTAGTAAGTTCTGGAAATCTAAGGTATAGTATGGTGATGGTAGGTGACAATATGTATTATATGTTTGAAATTTGCTGAGAGAGTAGATCTTAAATGTTCCCATCACAAAAAAGAAATGGTAATTATGTGATGTAACTGTCCTACTGTGACAATCATTTCATAATGTATACATATATCAAATCATCATGTTTTACACATTGAACTTACACAATGTTGTTATATGGCAATTCTACCTCAATAAAGCTGGAGAAAAACAGGCAAAGCTAAGTAGTGCACTATTTGGTAACACAAATATATGTGTTAATATTGCAAAGTAAAGTAAAAGGATGATAATTCTAGAATCCTGTGCAGTAGTTCCCTCTGCCTCTGTAGTGCAAGGAAGGGAAGGGGTTGGGAGCAAGGAAAACATCTATCTTAGGGTATTTTAAAGGTAAGTGTCCTATTATTTTTTCTTAAACTAACTTGTCTATACACAAAACTTTATTATAGGTTTTATCTTAGGTTTGAAAATACTATTTTGTTTCTCTTTTATATTCAATTTAAAGACAATAAAAGCTTTTTATAGAATAGTCAAGTTTTGCCCAGAAATACTCTAAGACCATTAATTCTCAATAACTAGACATATATAATCCTTGATCAACAATATTTTCTGCTTAAACCAAATAGATGGGGACAAAACAAATGGAGAGCTGTTGGTTTTAACTTTTTAGATGTTTTAAAAAAAGATTTTATTGGGGAATTTGGGGGAGGGGAACCGTGTTGGGGAATTGAGGGAGGGGGCCAGCCAAGTTGTTCTCCAATCTTCGTTGTGGAGGGCACCAGTTGCCATCTGGCTTCCCGTCAGCAGCTCGTGGCTTCTAAGCTCAAGGTACTGAGTTCAGTCTTAGTTGTGGGTGGGCGTAGCCAACATCCCATGTGGGAGTCGAACCCGGCAGCCTTGTTGTTAAGAGTGCATGCCCTATCCACCGAGCCATCTGGGCAGCAGCTCAGCCCAAGGTGCCAAATTCAGTCTTAGTTGCAGGTGGGCATAGCCCACCATGGAACAGGCAATCTTGTTGTTACCCCAGCTGAGCCATCCTGCCACCTGTTGGCAGCTCAGCGACAGCTCAGCTAGGGCACAGCATTCACTGGCTGATGAGGGAATCAAACCGGCAGCCCTGTTGCTCAGAGCACGTGCTCTAAGCCAACTCTTAACCAACTGAGCCACTTGGCCGGCCCTAATTTTTTAGTTTTTTAATGGACAACAGCAAGAAAGCAATTTACCACCGATGCTGTAGATTGAGTGCTGTGCACTTAAATATCGTGGAGCTGAAAATAACTCTCCACCGATGTTTATTTCCAGATAACATTAGATGGGAACACAGACAACCATCATGCAGGGAACGCCAAACCTAGCACAAAGAAGCTAGTCTCTTCTAAGTTAATCTCTGAAGGAACTCTGAGACGTTGTTGTCTATATATTGAAACAGAACAATAGGTTTGCAAAACTTTTGTGTCACTGGGTAATTTTATCACTCTCCCAGTCAGTGGATTGACTTGACTATTGCGTTTTGAGGGCTGGCTGGGGAGCTGGCTGTGGTTGGCTTCCATGTGGCAAGTGCTGCTTCTAAGCCGTGACTGCTGGGCTTACTGTCTCCATCACAACAGACACCAAGCTGACAGTCGTCCTGGGGAAACTGAACATGTGCCAGAGAGCATGGCAACATTGGTGTCACACTGCTGAGCTGCCACCCATTTCCCACAGACATGTGGACTGTATCAGCCTTAGCTTGTTTGTCTCTGGAGTTAGAGAGCAGGTCTAGACCTTTCCTGAAGGGTTCATATGTGGAATACATCATTTTTAGGATCATACTTTACTATCTGGTTTGGATGAAATGCAAGAAAAATGAAAATTGTGTTTTAGGGCTTAAAAGACATCACATGCAACTTGAAGGGTATGTGGGAAAGAAAAGCTGTTGACAACAGCTGACCGTAGCTATCACCATTACTGGTTCTGTAATAAGAAGTATGATGTATGTTTATTGTGCCTTTACTATATTTTTAGGCATGATACCAAATGCTTTGCACAGATTGTCTCATCTTCAAAAGCATCCTATGAGGAAGGTGCTTCATAATTGGGTGAAGGACAGCTCAGAGAGGCACACCCACATGCTCAAGGTCACACAGTGTCTGTCAGCTCTTGCTTGCACAGCTGGCCCCGGCTTTCCTTCTATCGGGCTGCCTCCTTAAATCACTGTGGCTGTCTAATCCTGTGATAACCATCCTGTCCCACGGTTAACTGCAGCTGCTTAACAGGCTCATCCGCACCAAAGAGGAGGGAGAGGACCACTGTTCAGCCATTTTTTTTTTTTTTTTAGCTGAGCCATCCTGCCACCTGTTGGCAGCTTAGCTTGGGCTGGGCATCGAACTGCTGTTGCATTTTGCATTTTTGAACAGTCCTCGTGTTACACAGTTCTCATATGTGTACCTTTTAGTGACACGGGGATGCAAACTCTGCTGCTAGCTTTGCAGTGCACAGACCACTCCGTAAATAACGGAAACACAGTCGCGTCGGCTGGAGATGGTCACTCAGCATCAGTTCTCATGCAGACAGTGAAGCGCAGCGCTGTGCGTGCTGCCTCCTTACCTCCCAGTGATAAACTCGCCCGACATCTGACTAGAATGGATCACTGGAAGAGGGAAGTGGCCCAACAGGATGAAAGTGCAAGCATAAATCTCAAGTGGTAATGGTGAGGGGACAACTGAATGGAACATGAACAGAGTTATGGAGGGCATAGCTGGGCACGGGACACTGCTGTCCTTTGAAGGGCTCTAGATATGCAGGCTGACAGTTTCAATGAAGGAGGACTTACTGGCATGAATTAACAAAGCGGTTGTGACAAAGGGGAGGAAAGTGTCCCAGAGGAAATGAGGTCAGCAAAAAGTGTACATGATAGGAACTCTCAGAGATATTTCATGATGTTGAAAACAGAAAGAATAAAAGATAGAAAGTGATCCACAGGTGAAGGGACAGTGACAATTCACCCGGCGTAGAAAAGATGGTTACTCTGTGTCATAAGTTATGCCACGAGGAGAAGTCGGGCACTGTGCTCCCGGGAAGCCGTTTGCAATAAAAGCAGCACCCTAGTTCTCAGAGCTCCTAATGTTTTTATGATAGGGTACTCCTTGAACTTACACAATGTCATATTTCAATTATACCTCAATGATGCTGAAAAAAAATAAAGACGGGGGAAAAAGGTAGTAGAACTGTTCCAGGTTGAAAGAAAGTAAAGAGAGGTGACACTTGAAAACGATGCATGATCCCAGACAGGGTCCAGGCTGGAAAATGATATCTATAAAGGACATTCCCGGGACACTGAGGACATCTGAATATGGGCTGAGGCAACAGTATCGATGCTGCGTTTCCTGTTTTGGTCACTGCACAGGGCAGGGTACGAGAATTCCTTGTTCTTAGGAAATATAATACATCGTGAGTGTTTCCAAGGAAAGGAGCACCATGTCTCCCAGCTTCCTCTCAAATAATTTAAAAGAGGGCTGGGGGGAGGGGAGAAGGAGAAAGCAAATAGGGCACAACAGAAGCAACTGGGTGAAGTCCCTCATTCTTGCGTTTTTGTCCGTAAATTTGAAATTATAACAAAATAAAGGGAAAAAATATTACTATTATAGTGCACTAAATGTTAGTTTAGTTATTATTTATTTTATTTTCCTCTACATTTAATATTTCAGCAAAACCAAATGCTTCAACAAATGTCAATGTTTAATAAACATTTTAAGGTTATATTTAATTTACATTAAATTTTTAAAAATTACATTAAAATTTTAATTAAAACACTAAAAGTGCAATATTTATATTAAAATTCTTAACTACATTAAAATTTTGAATTTAAATTGCATAAAAAATGCTAATGTGGGCTGGGCGAGTGGCTCAGTTGGTTAAGAGTTGGCTTAGAGCTCGAGCTCTGAGCAACAGGGCCGCTGGTTTGATTCCCAGATGGGCCTGTGAATGCTGCGCCCAAGCTGAGCTGTCACTGAGCTGCCAACAGGTGGCAGGATGGCTCAGCTGGGGTAACAACAAGATTGCCTGTTCGATGGTGGACTACGCTCACCCGCAACTAAGACTGAACTCGACACCTTAAGCTGATCTGCCACCCCTGGATGGCTCAGTGGATAGAGTATGTGCTTTTAACAACAAGGCTGCTGGTTTGACTCCTGCCTGGGATGGTGGCTACACCCACCCACAACTAAGACTGAATTCAGCACCTTGAGCTGATGCCACCCAGATGGCTCAGTGGACAGGGTGTGAGCTCTTACAACAAGGCTGCTGGTTCGACTGGTGCCTGGGATGGTGGCTACGCCCACCTGCAACTAAGACTGAACTTGGCACCCTAAGCTGAGCTGATGCCCGGATGACTCAGTGGATAGAGCATGAACCCTTAACAACAAGACTGCTGGTTCGACCCCCTGGTAGCCATGCCCACATGCAACTAAGATTGAACACAGCACCTTGACCTTAGAGTCCACAAGCTGCCGACGGGAAGCCAGATGGCGACTGGTGCTCTCCACAACGGAAATTGAAGAACACAACTTGGCCGGTCCCCTCCTCCAATTCCCCAACACTGCTCCCCTCCCCCAATTTCCCAATAAAATCTTTTTTTTTTAAAGAAATGCTAATGTTTAATGTTTTCATGTTTAACTGTTTTGATTTTTCAACAAATTTTAAGGCTTTAACGATTTTGTGAAGGCCTCAGGACAACCCCTTTGATTGGTTTGCACGGTTCCTGCCAGCACTGGGTTCACTGTGACATATTTCACAGCTACACGTGCTTCCAGCCGTGAAAGGAAGGCTGCGAAGATGAGTCTCTGAAAACCTGCAGACTTTGGCCTGTGTGCAATTTCTTTCCATAAAATCTTCAGGAGCCACTGTGGCAGGTGGCCCCTATGGAACCAGATGACACTCAACCCAGAGCAGGAGATGTAAGGACGTTCTGGCACCTACAGAGGCCATTCGAGCTACAATGAAGACGGGGGTCTTCCCTTTGACAGTACTGACCCCTGAAGGGACACAGAGCTGTCGTGTTATTTGGGCCACTTGGGAAACAGAAGAAAAGGGTTTGCAGTCACTTTCCAGTGATGGGCTTGGCTAACAAGGACAAACATGGCAATAAGGGATGGGAAATCTCGTAGGAACTTAGGAGGGCAGACACGCCTAACAGGAAACTAAGAGCCGTGACTGTGCCAGAGACCTCAGCCATAGGCCACCGAGAGCCCAGGCAGCAGGGGGAGGCCAGTCTTCATTCTCTGTGATCACCCAGCGTCCCCAGTTCTGTTTATAACACTTGTATTGTCCCCAGGTGCACACCCCACCTGGTTCACCAAACGGCTTTTCTTTGTCGTGTGTTCTCTGCTGACTTCCATGGTCGCTCCTTTCAGCATCTTCTCCTGCACCTGACTGGAGCCTGTCTCCACGTTTCCCCATTGGGATTCAAAGACGGAATATCTGCTTGGCCTTGTAACTCTACCTCTTCTGTCTACAAAGAGCTTTCCATGCCACTCCCCACCCTACATGCTGTGACAGGGACAATCCTCAGGAGGGATAGAGGCAGAGATCTAGCATGTGTGGAGGGGACCTTGAAGAGGCTGCGACCTATGACCAAGCGAGTCTACATCTTGGGGTGCAGTGCACTTGCGGGGTGTGTGACAGTCACAGCCCATCAATAGGATCCAAATGTCCCCCAGAAAGAAAGGCTGTTCCCTGTGTGGCATGAGTGAATGCCGGCCTTACTAGATGATGAAGAACTAAAAACATGTTTTACACATCTCTGGGAACCAGTTAAACCTAATGACTTTTAGTATTGCCATAAATAATTATCTTATTACTAAGAGAATGCTTCTGCCCCTGTTACATTTCTTTGCTTTGTTAAGGCCACCCACATGGGGGACAAGAACAGTCAAATCCCTTTTCACACCCACACGCGATGGCATCAGCGATGACACTGGAATTCTTTTAGTTGAACTGAGTCACAATTCCGAGCAGAGATAGATCTTGTTGTGCACAGTACCATTGATCAGCACTGAGAAATAACATTGTGGGTATTTTGAAAATATTATTCGCTATCTTTTTAACTAAAGTTATAGAAGGGATTTATTTGCAGCTGAATAAAATTCTCTGAGTTTGGCTTCCTTACTCATCCTCTCTAAGGCTGAATAGAATCTGAAAGCAGCTTATAAGGAATTAGTACAGAAGTTTAAGGGATGCTAGCAATTAAAAAAAAATTAGAGTTGCTGGGCTGGTCAAGTGGTGCATTGGTTAAGAGTTGGCTTGGGACACCAGCGGCCCGGTTCAGATCCCACATATGAGGGCCAGTAACACTGCCCTCTACAGCTAAGATGGTGAACAACAGCTCCACCTGGAACTGGGCTGCTGCGAGTCCCCAGGGCGGCATAGCTGTAGCCCCTGCTGCAATGGGCTGCCATAGGCTACAGTGAGTGGCTGGCAGCCAGCGTGAGTGGCCGGCAGCCGGTGTGAGCTGCCAAGAGCTTCTGTGAGCAGCTGTCCAGAGGCCGGCAACTGATCTGCCTCATTCAGGAAGAGCACAATGATAATACCAACATGGGCCAGTGAAGCAACGTCCTCCACAATTAGACTGAAGAACAAAAGGACAGCAACTTGTCTGTTCCCCTTCCCTGGTTCCCCAATGCTGTTACTGTCCCCTCAATTTCTCAATTAAAAAAAATAGAGTTGGAAAAGTCAAAAAAAGTCTTACAGAGAATTTCTTACCCACTTTCTCAGAAATGTCACAATTTACAAAAAAGCAAGAGTCATGGTTCTTTATAACAATGTTCTAAGAGACAAGCATGTGACCTAATAATAATATAATCGTTGTCCACGTATTAGACTAAACATGTCACCTGCACTCTGTATGTTTATTTATTTTTAATTTTTTAATTTGAGCCATCCTGCCACCTGTTGGCAGCTCAGCTTGGGCAGGGCATTGAACTAGTGACCCTGTTGCTCAGAGCTCGCATTCTTGAGTGAGCTCTGAACCAACTGAGCCACTCGGCCTGCCCTTACACTCTGTATCTTTAATCTTTATAACAACCTTATGCAGTAGATGTTATTTTATCTATATTTTACAGATGAACAAAGTGAGGATTTATATATGTGTGTAGATTACCCGAGGCCACACAGGAAACAAACCTGAGGCCGACTCTGAGCTTCAGGGAAATGGAGCAAAGATGCCTGCTTCTCCCCAACCAAGCCATTTCATAAGATAAGGTGTTATTAATATGCCAGATGTCATTTCCTGACTTCCTCGGTTTTAATTAATTTGCTTAGCAGCACCTTAATGTATACCTGAGAGTTTAATTCTTTATAATAGAAAAGTCTACTCAAAGTTAATTAAAAGTGTTACTATGTCTTAAAACAGTCAGCAGAAAATTTTATGGGCTGCTGATCACACAGAATGTATTTCTTTATAATGATGGTTTTGCTTTGTTCTTTAATTGTAGAGTGTTTGTATAATCAACTACCTTTATTGCCAACTTACTGGCAAATAAAAATAAAAAGAGTCATACTAGAAACACTAAAATTACAATACACAGATGAAAGCAACAGTAAGGTAATGACACCTTGGATTTTTTAAATAATTGTGATAAATATCTCCTTGGAGTAAAGAAAAAACCCATTTCAATGATGGGTAAATTGTAGCTGAAAGGGAGATTGAAATAATTTTTCCTGAGGAAGCCAAGATGATGAAGTAGGGTCAGGGATTTGGGCTCTGGGGATCATGGTATGTGAGTTTTTCTCCTTTTTTCTTATGCAACAGCAACAGAAATTAAAAATGACAAATTTCAAGAGATTACAGTATCTCTGAATCTTTTCTGAGGGAAATGAGAGACTAAATCACTGTGGAGGTGTGTCGTATTTATGGGTTAGAAGATTTGATATTGGGGCGGCCGGTTAGCTCAGGTGGTTAGAGCGCAGGCTCATAACACCAAGGTTGCCCGTTCAATCCCTACATGGGCCACTGAGATGCACCCTCCACAACTAGATTGAAACAACTACTTGACTTAAAGCTGATGGGTCCTGGAAAAACACATTGTTCCCCATTAAAACTTAAAAAAAAAAAAAAAGAAGACTCGATATTGTTATGATACTCAAGCCCCCCAAAGCACCTTTCCACTCAGAGTCCGGGAGGAGGGGGTGTTTCCACTGGGTGTGCTGCTGTGCTGCTCTGCGCCCCCTGCTGGAGAAGCAGGGGTAAAATGTGCGCCCTCTGCCCCCTACACTGCAGGGAGGGGACCCATGAACATCAAGGCTCCTCTTCCCCAAAGCCAACAGAGCACAGGGGATAGGGCGCTGGGGGGTGGGCTCGGGAAAGCTGTACCTCAGGCAGGTCCAGCATGGAGCTCAGTGCACTGGACATAAACCTGAACCACAGAAAGGAGGCTGAGCAGGCTTGCCTTTGTTACCCTCCACAGGTCACAGCTTTGCAGCAATGGCGCATGGTGGCAGCTCGGCTATCCAAGGCACCCTCAGAATGACAACCAGCACCAACGTGGTGTCTCAGTGGCGCTAATCCTCCCTCCTTCACTGAATGACAAAGGCAGCCCCACCCTGCTGGCATCTAAACCTGAAGCCACAAACCCTGATTTTATATTCTTTGGCCCAAGGATTTCCCAAGAAGCTTTATTACTTGAAAACACAATCAAAAAGGTGTTAAGAAAAAGACATCAGAGGAAAACCTGAGTTCAGTGACTTACAAACAAGGAGTTCTGCAAAGATACCATCTGTTTTCCCTTCCAAAATATTTTTAACATTAGAGGTAAAGCATGAGGTAGTCCAGCAGCTGCAGCAAGGAGAAAGGGAGAAAAGGAGGGAGAGAGGGAGGGAGGGAGGAAGGGAGGGAGGAAGACAGGGAGGAGAGAAAAAAGGGAGGAAGGAAAGGGAAAATGTCTATGTAGATAGAAAATCATAGGACAAGCCGGTCCCTGTGCTATGATAAGTGAGAATGGGAGTGAGGATGAATGTTGAGAGAATACTGTGTAGACTAAAAATAAAGAAAATTTTAAAATAAATAAATGTAAGAGAAGTTGGCATTAAAACTCTCATAAATATACTACAAGGGGCATTTAAAAATCCCTTTAAGTGTGCTACTAAATATGGTGTAATAAGCCTGAGACTATGCAGTGCATTGATTAGAGAAAGGTTCCCATACGTAAGTTGTATGTTACTTAATGTGATGCCACAATAGGCTCTTATAACACTTTAGAAGCATTCTTTAAGTGAATTCTGAGTCACATTTCTAACATAAGAAACAACACTCCCCTTCTACATTTCAATTGAGTCAAGATTCCTGATTCCAGGGAGCAGGCGCCATGAGAAGAAGTTAACTCTTGTTATTGATCCTGCATGTACGAAAACAAATAATGTTCCCTAGAAAGTGCTAAGTTGCCACAAAAACGGATGTAGGAGAGAAAAAATTAATTCAGCTGTGCCTTTTGGTTACCCTCTTCCCTGGTAGTTAGCGGCCCACACCAAGAACATCATAATTAAAATGGCAAAGGTGAAAGACAAAGAGAGAATCTTAAAAGCAGCAAAAGAAAAGCAGGTAGTTATCTACAAGGGAGCTCCCATAAGACTGTCAGCTGATTTCTCAACAGAAACTTTGCAGGCCAGAAGGGAATGGCAGGAAAAATTCAAAGTGATGAAAAGCAAGGACCTACAACCAAGATTACTCTACCTAGCAAAGCTATCATTTAGAATCAAAGGACAGATAAAGAGCTTCCCAAACAAGAAAAAGCTAAAGGACTTCATCACCACTACGCCAATATTACAAGGAGTCTTAGAGGGACTTCTTTAAGAAGAAGAAGAAAAATATATAAAAGTATGAATACTAAAATGGCACTAACCACATATCTATCAATGACTACTTTAAATGTAAATAGTTTTGGGGAGATGGCCCAACACTGATTTGAAGAAGCCCCGCCTGTGTGGGGCCACTGATCCACACGGAAGCATGCCTCCCCGCCTTGTTGCGGGAGAGGCGGGGAGCTGCAGGATCACTCACTCCGAGAGGCAACTGTGGCACCCAGCCTGCGTCATGGACAACAACCTTATCTAATCCTGATGTAAGCATGTTCTTCTGGAGAGTTCCACACAGTCTACAGCATGCCCTACCAGGCTGGGGGGAGGGGGGTACCTGCCAAGCTCTGCTCGTCCCTCTCTATGCCATTTCATTGCCTGCCCCAGGCTGCAGTGTCCTGTCTTTGGGTCCAGATTTCTGAGGCGGTTTCTTCTAGCTCTCATGTGCTAGGTCCTTAATCATGTTCTCCAAACGGAATCTATCTGCATGACTGAGCGGTGTTCCCCTCCAATTCACATGGTGAAGCCCTGACCTTCCGTATCTCAGAGAGTGGACCTTTAAAGAGGTAAGTATGTTAAAATGAGGCTGAGGGTGGGCCCTGCATGAATCTGACTGGTGTCAGGTCCGCACGTAACACAGGCACGCACAGAGGGAGGACCACGTGAGGTCACAGTGAGGAGGTGGCCAAGGACGAGCTGACACCCTAATCTCAGAGGTGCAGCCTCCCGAACTGTAGCTGGGTGTCTGTTGTTGAAGCCCCAGCAAACGAATACACTACCTTATAATTAAAGAAGTTTCCAGAAGCGAGATTCTCAGTCATATTTCCAGTCCCTGTGTGGCAGTAATTTATAACCGTATGAATTGGGAAGCTCTTCCTAAATGCTTTCTTATAGTTCTCCCACTGGAATGAAGGTTCCCTTCTTTGTCTTGCTTCAGGAATACCGAGAAAATGGCCACCATTCGCCATATAATAGCTTTTCACACAGATAAGCACTCTCAATAAATCACCCTTTCCAGACTGAATAAATTGAACTTTGAGAACCCCATGAGAAAAAAGGAAACAAAATCACTCTGGTCCAAAAGCCCACGCACTGAAAGAAATGGGGGAGGGGCGGTAAAGACAACAGCGACGCTGATGAAAACCAGGCGGCAGGTCTTATTACTCCTTCCTTTCCTTCCTGCTGCAGTTTGCGTTTGGTTTCCATGGAAATCCACATTTGTGGGTGACTTCTCCTCATGGGGGCTACAGGCAGACCTCTCAATTTGCATAGCGCAGTGATTTATGGGGCCCGACAGGAGGCTTGCAGGAAGGTTGGGGGAGTGGGGGTGTAATAGCGCCTGGGTATGGGGGGCTGGCTGGCCGGTTCCTGCGTGCCCAAGAGTGCTCAAAGCAAAAGAGGGGTGCTCTGGGCAGGCCCTTCAGCCAGTGACGTCTCTGGGTATAAAAAGGCATAATTGCTTTATCTCATGGAAATTTTATTTGCCAAGTCTAGGGCACCATGGAACCTGGGAATGTTATCAGACATCCCGCGGTCGCATTTCTGTGTATAATGGCTCACGTGGGCTCCCTGTGCCACCTGTTCCCGCCTCCCTCTGGGCTGGCTCCAGGCGTCGGGCCCCTGAGACCCTGCGGACTGGACCCCTCACTCAACCCTGGCTTCACCCTGAGAATGACCTGGGGAGCTTTAGACTCCCAGGCCCGCGCTCCGGATCAGAAACAGCTGCTTCCTGGGCGCGCACAGCAAGAGTGCAGGACCTAGATTCCTGGGCTGGTCCCAGGCTGGGTGAGCCCGGAGCACCCCGTAAGCTGGTGGACAGTGGACAGGGCTGAGGCATCCTGCTGTCCTTCCCTCCTCATTCTGCCACTCCCCATGGCTTTGGCCAGGAAGCTCCTTCCTCTCCTCCTTTGGGGTCTTTCCACGTGCGCCATCCTGCGCCAGCAGCCCTCTCAGCAGGCTAAGCACGGGCTTTGAGGGGAGTCACAGATTCATCTTGGCCACCTTGTGCCTCGGCCCCCTGTGAGGTGGGAATCATGACTCTCCTGACTGAAGGGTTCTTTCTAGAATGCCAAGGTGACACACATGAATTCACACTAAACCCATCAGGAGGCACAGGAATCCAAGCACAGCGGGTTCAAGCAGAAGTCCTGACAGCCCCCTCACCCCAACTCACTTCCCCTGCCCAGCATCTCTCAAATCCAGCCCCCTCCCGCCCTCTGGTCCTGACCTGGTCCCCACTCTCCCGCCTGGTCACAGGCAGCCCAGGAGACCCCCAGCTCCTGAGAGTGCACCTCCTGGCCCAGTCATAAATGCAGGCGCTGCTCTCTGCCTCCTGACGACCTTGAAAGCACAAGGACCTGCTCTTCACCTGTGTGCATCTGTCCTCACGGCTCCCAGGTCACCTCCACATGAGGCAACTGGCTACTGAAACCATGGTTCCGCCCCCACCTCCCCACCCTGGGCACGCCCCCTTCATCTTGCTCCTGAGATGTCAGGACCCCTGGGCAACACTATGTCAGCACCTCACCCCCTCTCTACAATACAAGCCCCTCAAAGACAGTGTATTCTGGCTGTTTGTTTGTTGCAAGTCCCCAGAGCCTGGAACTTTACTAACTTCCCCCAAAATGTATGTGTTAGTTGAATGAAGAGCAAAGAAAGGACTGAACCACAAAGAAAGAAAGGAAAGGCCTGCCATGTAGGCTGCCTTCCTTCTCCTCCTTCCACTTACAGTCCTTTTTCCAACAGCAATAAGAGGGACCTGTTTGAAATTCAAAACAGATCGTGTCATCTGCCAAAGGAAGGTGTTTAAATAGTCACTCGGTGTGTTTTCCATGTAACTGTTCCAGTTTAGAATCCGGCAGGAGGTGTTCCCCGACCTACCCCTGCCATCCAGACCAGCCTCGACTGTGGCCAGGACACCTCACTAGCCCCTCAGGCCTCCGATGAAAACACACTCTAGCACCCCCACCACTCAGCCCAGCCACGTGCTTCCCGGATCCGATCCGCATGCCTCTCTCTGCCCGATGGCCAGGTCTGAGTCCTCCTGCCCAGCACTGGTCACATGGCCCCGCGGGTTTCCCCAGAGTGTAAAGTGCTTGAGAAGGGACACTGTGTATTTCTCTCTGCGGAAGCTCATGCTTCTATTCATTGAGAGGCGAAATCTGTTTCTCCACTCCCTTGAATCCTAGCTGGTCTGAGACTGTGCTGACTGACAGAACACAGCAGAAGTGGTGACATTAGGCCACTTCTCCCCCCAGCTTTTCTGAGGAGTGCCATTTCCAGATCCTCCTTTTGGAAGCCAGACACCATGTAAACAGTGAAAAAGTCCCTTGAGATCACCAAGCCGGGGATACCCACAGCACGTGGAGAAGCCTTGAAGAAGGAGGTGCCACCCAGTGAAGGGCCAGGTGTCCTGTGAAACAGGGAAACCGCACTGCTGAGCTTTCCCTGAATTAGGAGCAAAATAATAGGGGTGTTTCTAAGCCAGTATGTTTTGGGAGGTAGTTTTGTTAGGTAAGCTCAAAAAGAAAAACGTGTAGTTTCAGAGAGGATCGTGAGATAAACAAGTGGTCAAGCTCAGTCTGATCAATGTCGGGCTTGTTTCTTCTGCTCTGTGTTGCAGGGCACTGTCTTCTTGCAAACATTTCCAGACCTCCCAGCCAGTTGGCTTCCAATCAGGCTCTGTCAATTGGAGACACTGACAGGAGGTTGGAAAGCAGGAGGGAGGGACGGTGTTTTGGGGGGAACTGTGGCTAGCTTTAAGCTCCACCTCTTGGGCGTTTCCAGTGGGGTAACAGGAGCTGTCCAATAGCTTCAGCAGTTCAGGAAGTGGGGACAGTATATGTAAATGAGTGACATGCTTCAGTGGTAGCCGCCACAAGTGGCTGAGTGACAGCAGAATCAGCAGCCTGGGTGGTCCCAGCTGCATTACGTGCAGGCTCCAACAACGTCAGCCGCAAGACGGTCCTACTCTCTGCTATTGCCACTTCCTTCCTCTTCGCTCCTCTGTTAGACATATCTGCAGTGTCTTCCGATTGATAGCTAGACATGCATCCACACAGGTTTTGTGGCCAACAGTGCCTTCAGGAAACAGACACTCAAAGGTGAAAATTTATCTTTCCTTGGGCATAAACCCAGTCATCACCTTAATATCAGTGGCAAATGAGATACTGGTAGCTCCATAGGTAATGGCAAGATATTTACTGAAATTATAACCTGGCATCGCCTGGGATGAGGGTCTATTGAAGGTAAGATCACGGTAGATGGCAATTACGCAATAACAACAATTGTATCCATAGGTCTGCAGTCAATAAAACAAATGTTTCCAACAGAAAATTTAGTAGAGGGCGTTGGTTGCAGATGTTTTGGAAGTGTTGGAGGAGATAAAAATCAGATTGTTCAGATACTAGTGACCGCAGATGCCACTGC
Source organism: Aselliscus stoliczkanus (assembly GCA_033961575.1). Lineage (NCBI taxonomy): Eukaryota > Metazoa > Chordata > Mammalia > Chiroptera > Hipposideridae > Aselliscus > Aselliscus stoliczkanus. Next base: position 35,544,925 of record CM066741.1, read on the forward strand.
TCACTTGGGGCTGAAAGGATGATGAAGGAGAGGTGGGGAAGAGCTCCTGATGGCAGGCGTTCACCTTCTCCAACACTGCTGGGCACTGGCATTGTCACTGGAACCACACCGTGACTTTCAAACCCACTATGCTCTGTGGCAACTTCCAGGGCTAGCAGAGCCCACAGCTACCTGCTGCTGACACTGATGGTGACTCACAATGACAGCAGCCCCTGTCAGATCCTTAGTGCCACTGGAGTCTGTGTGTGTTGGCGGCCATCAGGGGAAGGCCAAAGGTCCCATCGGAAGCATAAAAAAATGGTGCTGCTTTCTTGACATGTTCCAGTCTTCCAACAAGTATTATATGTGCCTTGGTCAGAAGCTAATCAGAAATCTACTAGAAGAGGTGTCTGGGAAACGAAGTTTGCAGACACTGAGCCCTCTCAGAAAGGAGAGGACTATGAAGGACAGGAAAGAAGATAAGAGCAAACAAGAAAACAACCAGTACAGTACCCCTCTTGGCTATTTGGCAGGCTTTCTCAGCCTTCCACTTGTATTTCATTTCTGTACAATGGAATAATTTTTTGGGGTGGCATAATGGGATTTCTTGGATGAGTGAAACATTCTCACAACTTTCTCACAAGTTGAGATGTGAAGTCCCACCTATATGTGTCACTCTGGCCAGCCCTGGGTGAGGCTGTTGTCTGGGCCAAAGCCAGAGGGACCGTGGAGATGGACCAGGGAGCCTGGACTATGTTTCCAAAGAAGGCAGTCAGTCTGACAGCTTTTTAAGGGGACACTTTTGCAAAACACTGAAATGATGTTTATGGTAAAATCTTATATTGTCCCCAATACAAACTGAGAACATAGGATTAAAATTCAATCAAGGGATGGACATTACTGCCTTTGCACACAGTACAATTTCCCCATAAATATACTCCCATCTCTGTCTGTACCTCATGTTGTTGGTTTGTGGGCCCTGGATGCTGTCTCCATTGTTTTTTTTTTTTGTTTTTTTTGTTCAAATCAAGCTGGAGACTTGATCAGCAGCTGGTGTACCATGAGGTTGGCCCCAAGATTAGATCAATCCCAGTGAGTGGCTCCTGTCGTGGTTCAAAGTACAGAATTGTCTTTCAAAGGCAATAGCACTGCCTGCATTGAGCACTAGTCATGCAGTCTTCTAACACAGCTAAAAGCACGTAGGCCTGTGCATGAAAAGAAATATTTTATTCCCATCCTGGAAATGGCTTAGAAGGTGAGAAGCTTTCAAGGCCCTTTTGGCTTCTGAAAGTTTGGCTTTGCTAAGAGGGCTGACCTCAGTGTCAGCATACCTGTGGTTCTGTACACACCTGGATGCCATGCCTCAGTTTCCCCCTGTCATGCTCTGCGGAAGTTGGCTAGGTGAGTGGATCAGGATTCTTCCCCCATGGCCTACATTCCTATGCACACCTCTGCATCTGCACCTGGAGACGTCTCATAGTTTGCATGACAGCCCTAGTAAACCTGCTCCACAGACCACCCTCCACCAAACACCTGTGGCTCTGGATGTGGCCCCTCCGGACCCTGCTGTGTCTTCCTCCTATTCAGCATCTCCCTGTCCTGGGCAGGAACACTTAGTAGGGCCACAGAAATCAGTGAACTGACTAGAAGGTAACAATCCCTTTGCCTAAAATAAATGGTAATTATGTGAGCAGCTGGGGGTTAACGGCCCACTGTGCTAATCACATACATGAAATCATGTTTCTCACCTTACTCTCTCACGATATTCTGTCAACTATGTCTCAGTAAACCTGGAAGAAAGTATTCCTTTGCTTAATAGTGTTATGATCATTTGTTGTGACATTTTAAATGAAGTATATGCTGGGCAGAAATATCAACACTGTTTACAGGAGCAGGATTTCCTGGGCTGTGAGTTACAGGGAGGGCCTTGAAGGATCAGCACCTTCGGGAAGGAATCACAGGTTTCAACAACTATATTCAGCATTTTTTTTTTGCTAAGAAGATCTAACTTGAACTGCTGGTGAATTTATCAGCGGGATTCTAAAAGGTTGGGCCTTCCCACACCGGGAGTCGAACCCGGGCCGCCTGGGTGAAAACCAGGAATCCTAACCGCTAGACCATGTGGGAGACGACGAAAGTAGCTAAAACTGTAAGCAAGCTGAAGCCTTCGCGTCTGCTTCCGCCCTCCGGGTACGGCCCCGCCTCCTTGGCTCGGCCCCGCCTGCGGGTCGCGCCAACCTTCTGCGCCTGCGCAGCTTTGCAGCCGCTCAGCGACTACGGCGGGTTCTGTCCTCTATGACTGCTGGGGGAGACCTACGGGGCCGCGACTCTTCACACCCCATGCAGGTGTGCTGCAGCCTGGCCGACGTTTCCAAAAATCTCTGTTGAAAGGCTCCGCGGTGAGATTTGAGAAAAGAATGTTTTCAGTGGCCCAGAGCAAGTCATGAGCCTGGCACCCTAGCTCTCAGCTCCCGTTTAACGCTGAGGGTGACCTTTATCAAACCAGGTTTTCCCAATCATGATGTTTTAGGTCACAGGACAGTTCAGTTGGAATCTGTCATTTACAAAGCTAAACAAAGGAAACCCCGAATAGTCCACGGGTTACATTGTGGGGCAAAGGCCTTTTGAGACGACTGTTTTTAAGATCTTGTTTAGGGATGGCCTTACCTTAGTAAAACCAAAACAAAGCACCCAAATACGTGAAGGAAATACTCACACATTGCACTACGTTAACAACTCAGACATGGGGTAAAAGAAAGTAAAATACAAACCACTGGGAGATAAATATGCACACGCCATGTAAAGAGATTGCTATGTTACATGGACAAATGACACACGGTTTATAATAAAACAACCTGCAATGTAACAGTGAGAACTTGTGAACAGGCCACTAGTTGGAGAGGCGTCCCATGGCTAGGAAGCATTTGAAAAAAATCTCAGCCTCACTGACTCCAGCCAGCATTTGACCAAAAGGCCAGAGTGCAAAAATGTCAACTGTTGGCAGGTAGGTGGGCAAAGGAAACTCCTAGAAACTCATCAAACTTGATCAGGGAGGCACTTTGTCAGGATTTCCAAGCAATTCTATTTTTCAAATGTTTGGAACACCAGTATTGTTCTGGAATAGACTCTGAAGCCCTGAACACGAAAAAAGTGCTATGAAAATGACAGGCACACGGCACAGGACACAGCAATATTTCCACGGTGGGGACCAGGATCACCCTAAGCAACAATCAAACAAGGGTGGCAGATTAAGAGATCCTTAATCTCTAAGAATTTCAAGTGTCTGTGTCCACTATAACTATGAGATGAGAAAAGGCTTCAGTTTCAGAGTAAGAGAAAACCTCTTTCACAATCAGTTCACCATAAAAAACGTTAGTACAATATTTTGGACTATTTAAGACCAAGGTTAAATTTCTTGTGATTCAAACTTCTTACATGGGTTTTTATGAGTCAAGTAATTTTCCACTATTTCTATAATTTTTTAAATTAAAAATTACATGTATAAGCCTGTATTCAATTAAATGCAGTGATAATGTTGCTGTCTTTTTTATTAATAAATTTTTATCAGATGTACACAGAAGTTATGATAATGGTACATAGTGTTCCCATATACCCCACAGCAAGGTTCCACTGTTATTAATTTCTTATATTAGTATGGTCCATTTGTCACAATTAATGAACTGATATTGGAACATTTTTGTAACCAACTAATGTCCATACTTTATTCAGATTGTCTTAGTTTTTCTCACTGTCTTTTGTCCGGTCCAGAATCCCATCGAGGACATCACATTATGTAGCCATTCATGTCTTCTTAGGCTCCTTTTGGCTGTGACAGATTCTCCCACTTTCCTTGTTTCTGATGACTGACAGTTTTGGGGAGCACAGGTCAGGGATTCTATAGAACATCCCTCAGTTGGGATTTGACTGATGTTTTTCTCATGGTTATACTGGACCTGTGGGGTTTCAGGAGGAAGAGTACAAGTGTAAAGAGCCCTTCTCATCATGTCACGTCAAGGGTACATATCATCATGACTCACACCCGTTGATCTTAATCTTGCTCACCACTGAGGTCATGTTTGCCAGGCCTCTCTACTGAAAAGGTGTACTCCATCCTGTTCCCTTCGGAAGGAAGTTCTTGTGCATGGCCCTCACTTAAGGAGGAGATGGTTATGTTCCATGTTATTTAATGTGGAGTATCTGCATAAATTATCTGAATTTCTGCAAAGGAAATTTGTCTATTATTCGACCTTTATTCAACTGGTATGTGTGTGTGTGCGTGTGTGTGTGTTGGCACTTGTTTGACACAATAAGATGTTCCAGGCTCATCTTGCACATCCCTACCTCAAGAATAAGCTATTTCTCCAAGAAGCCCTCGTTCCTTTTGTTGGAGAATGGTATTAGAAACCAAGGTCTGGGTACTAGGTGTGTTCATGGCTACTGGGGTGTCATTGCTTCTAGGCCCTCTTTAACGAAAGAACAAGGAAATGTATATGTACACATGCTACATATGAGCCTGTGTTCATAGATATTAACAGGTCTATGATCATTTTTATGTGAAATGACATATGAGCTTATGCTCCTGTTTGCAGCTCTGATCCACTCCCTGTGGCTCATTCTAGCCTTCTCCCATGGCTTACATGTAACACCCCACTGTGACAGTGAGAAACCAGCACACCATCCATTACTTTTTCATTTCCATATATGTGCACAGTAGTGTCAGACGTGTTAACCCAAACCCCAAAAGGAAGCATTTTCATCTAGATTACAGTGCAATGCGCAGTTCCTCTGGGCTTTGGTCTCACCATAGATACTCATTTCAGAGAGTACTCAGGCCAATGCTTTCCTCTCCATTCTCTTCTGTGAGACTGTGTCACACATTTGTAATACAATTAGATTCTTCTTCGTGGTCTGCATTCCATCCTGGGAGTCCCCGACTTCCCAAATTAGTTTTAAAACTTTGCATACATAAAATATCTCGTTGTGCTGTCAAATTCTATGCATTTTGAGAAATGCGGAGTTTCATGTAAACACTATTATTGTAATGGTTTCACTCCCCTAAAATATTCCCTATGATTCAACCACGTTCCATCCCCCAAATCCTGGCAACTGCTGTTTATTGTCTCTATAGTTTTGCCTTTTTCCAGAATGTCATACAAATGGAGCCCTATAGTATGTGGTCTTTTCAGACTGGCTTCTTTTATGTAACAATGTGTACCAAAGAGTCTCACCTTTTTGTGTAGATTAACAGTTCACTCCTGTTTATCACTGACTAATATCCCACTGTATTTCATCTGAAGTTTATCCATTCACCTACTGGACAACATCTTGGTTGCTTCCCATTTGGGGCAATTATGAATAAAGAGGCGATAAACATTTTCAGGCAGTTTTTTTTTTCTGTGGGCATACCTTTTCCAATCAGCTGGGTAAGTACCTAGGAGTGCAATCGCTAGGTCCTGTGGTGAGACTATGTTTAACTTGGTATGAAACTGCCACACTGTCTTCCAAAGTATGGAAGACATTTCCACCAGCAATAAATGAGAGTTCTTCTTGCTCCATATCCTTGCCAGCAACTGGCTTTGTTAGCCTTTTGGACTTTCATCGTTCTAATAGATGTATGGTGGTATCTCATTGTAGTTGTAATTTGCGTTTCAGCGATGACAAATATGTTGAGTACCCTTTCATATGATTCCTTTGTCAGTCACTCTGTGTAGGTTCTTTGTCCCTATTCCCATCTTCTGCCCCATCAGCAGTCAATGATCTCACTACTACAGTAGGCGGACATTCCTGCCTTCCTGCACATATGCAATTTTATTCGCCATTTATTACTTCGTCATGGCGGCAGCAGGCCAGGCCAGGGCCTGCCACATTTGATTTGATGATAAAATGACACATGGTAGAACATTTTCAAAACTTGTGTAATTGTAAAAATATACACCTCCACACCTCCCCATCCAGGAATAGCCACCTCAACCAATTGGTCACAGTTTTTTCCAGTCTTTTCTCTCCTGTGGGATTACTTCTCTTCGCATGTTTTTTTCTTTATGTTGGACATTTATTTTCAACTTCTTCTAATCTTAACTCATGTTGAAACAAAACATACGCTGCACAAATCTTTGACCTCATTTCAGATGAAATCCCAGCATTAGAATTACCACGTAAAAATGTAACAGCCCTGTAAACCTTCTTTGATATACACACCCAGCTGCTTTCTCACAAAATTGCTAACATCTGATTTCCACTAGGATGCTCATCATGAGACTCCCAGCAGCGCTCAGAACGTCAGGGGTTTTCATCTTTTTCAGGCTGTCAGCCCAACATGGTAAACGTCTTCCCGAACCAAAGTCTGTGCGCCCGAGGCTCCGAAAGGCCAGGACTGAAAGCGTCCGAGTTTGGGGTAAGCAGAGGTTTATCGATGGAGAAGACGGGAGACCTAGTGGGGCCTCGGATCCATCCTGCTCGGGGGACCAGGCCCAGGGGTGTAAGGGTTTAGGGGAACAGGCGTGCGGACGTGCTGGCGGGCGAGTTTTAACTGGGCAACTTGCGAGTCTGGCCGTGTATGGTCAAAGGGCATCACCACTGATCCTCCTGCACCGCGGACCCTCCGCTTCGGACAGGTTCCGGTTCCGGTGTTCCAGTTCCGGTCGTGTCCGCACCTTTGGTTCCGTGTGTGTAGAGGTCGGGGAGGTGAGACTTTGGTTCCGGGCACAGCTGGAGGCCGCAGTTCCTCCTGTGGCAGCTTTGGCTCCCTGACTCGTGGTCCTGGTCTGCTGTCCCCGAAAAGCAACCCAGCACCTTGTCAAACAGGATGGGACCGTTTTGGAGCTGTTCCTGCAGTTCCAGTGTCTTGTGTTAAATGAGGTGTCTTTAATTTACCACTGTTTGAACATTTTCGATTATGCTTGAAATTCGTTTCCTAGAATCATTTTGTCAAGTGCTTATTTGTGATCTCGGTGATGATTCACTTCAGTCTGATTCACGGCCGCAAACACTTCCCCGGTTGCCCTGGAAATGTGTCCTTAATCAGGACACAAGACCAGGGGAGGGTGTGCGGCCAACACCGCGGCCTGTCCAGGGGCGACAGTGGTGACGGGAGATGATGCCTGAGTCCCGGGCCTCGTTTCCTCAACTGGGAACTGGGGCACCGCCTACGCCACACAGGCTTTTGTGAGGATGACCTGACGCGATTTGTGCACCAGGCCGTCCTCTTTTCAGGTCTTTGCCCAGGATTGCTGGAGGCCTCAGCTGTGGTGTCAGTCCATCCACGGTGTTGAACAGGAGACCTGCTATTTACAGAAGGCAGTTACCTGCAGGAGAGGGGCTGGCCTTGCTGAAGGTGCAGGAGGGAAATTGGGGCTCAAGGCGCAGGCACTGGCACAGATACATAAGCTCTGTTTATTGGTTGAAGGACCAATTTGGAGGGGTGGCAGTTTACAGACATATCTATGTCTGTATCTATATGTTTATATGTATATATAAGATGCTTTGTCCTTCTGCCTCAAGAGAAGCTTAATAGTTTGTAAGCTGGTTCACTGCCAGTTGGCACTAAAGAAAGTAGATCTGCCCACATCTTTGTCTTATTACTTCTGGACAAACTCTAGGTGACCGGCAGCTGAGGGCACGTGCAGAATCAGTGCAGCCAAATAGCAACACACTGGAGGGGAGCTGCAAGTCGACATCAACAAATCAGATGGCAGAAAAACCAGCTGACAAGCTTAACAAAAAACTATGGGCCGGCTGTGTAGCGCGATAGTTAAGCGCTGGCTTGGGAAGCTAGTGGCCCCGGTTTGGTCCCACATATGAGGGCCAGTGACGCTGCCCTCAAAAATAAAAAATAAATAAATAAATTAATTAATTAATTAAAATTAAGCACTTAAAAAAAATAAATAAATTTAGGGCCGGCCAAGTGGCGCGGTGATTAAGTGCTGGTTTGGGAAGCCAGCGGCCCGGGTTTGGGTCCCACATATGAGGGCGTGACACTGCCCTCAAAAAACTAAAAAAAAAAAAAAAAAAAAAAAAAGTAATAAGACCTAACGGAGATCCAATTAGAGAACAAAAATGACAGTTCCCAAATTTAAATTTTATAGACAAACTAGAAAAATAATTTACAGTTTTGAACAAAAGTGCCAAAGGAATGGAAATAATTCAATAAGAGATGTTAGGGGTTGGAAGTAGTTTTAGGCAATGTAACAGCCAATATAATAATTAAGCAGTTCAAAGAGATAAAAATGAAAAGCTCAAAGAGATAATTAATTTTAAAAAATGCTCTGTGATTAAAGTCTTGAGTCAAAAACTGAATACCCACATACAAAAGAATAAAATTCAACCCTTACTTTACACCATACACAAAAATCAGCTTAGAATGGATTAAAGTAATAAACATAAGAGTGAAACTGCAAAACTCCTAGAAGAAATATAGCAGCAAAGCTTCATGATATTGTTCATGGATATGACAACAAAAATACAGACAATAAAACAGAAATGAACAAGTGGGACTACATCCAAATAAAAAGCTTCTGCACAGAAAAGGAAACAATCAACAAAGTAAAAAGGCAACCTACGAAGCAGAGAAAATATTGTACACCATATATCTACTTTCTAAAATATATAAGGAGCTCCTGTAACTCAATAGTAATAGCCCAATTAAAAAGTAGGCAGAGGACCCAAATAGACATTTCTCCAAAGAAGACACACAAAAGGCTAACAGGTATAGGAAAAAATTTTTTGTATTATTTTTGTAATTTCCTTTGAAAAACTGAAATGTATGTTTTACCTGGAGCTTATGTGTTACAAGGGGTGAGTTAAGACTTCTTTTATTTTTCAAATTATTTTAATATAATGACTTATACTTTGAGGCCTAAGTGATCTTTTTCATGCTAATTTGAAAGGCAGCCTTGATCATGGAGAAATTTGTCCTGTGTCCTGAGTCTGAATGTACACAGCCTGGTCACAGTACTTTCCCATTCACTGTGTAATTATTAATATTACTGCCTTATAAAACTTACAGAAGTACCCGACTGTGGGCCCCTGGCTCTGGAGCCTGGGCATCCCCAGAAAGCTGTGTGGTGGGGGCCGATGGGCAGGTTCTCAAGCCGCCAATGTGACATCACTGAGCACAGAGTCTGGAAGAATCCAGCCCCCTCTGAGTATGTGTAAGCTGGCTCTGACACCCCACGGGTTTAGAACAGACAAAGACCCACCCCAGCATGAGGACCTGGACTCCTGACACCCACATGCGGATGCTGTCTGTGGCTTGAGCCTCCTGGGGACAGGGAGCTCAGCATGAGACACCCATGTAAAAATGGCGGTCTCAGAAAACTACCTGTCACTGTAAAAGACAGTCACCAGTGCCCTGAGATGAAGAAAGGGGCTGTGGATATGGGAGACAACCAACTATATCTGTTGATATCTACACCAGGGCCACCAAGTGGCTGAGGAGGCAACAAGGAGCAGAAATAATAATAGCAATGGACTGAAATACATCAAATGTGCTGGGCTCCATGAGATCATCTTTGATGGACACAGAAAATGAAATGAATCCATTCTTTGGAAAATTGATAAAGGAAAACATTTCATCTACCTTTCCCATTCAAACTGTTCCTCATGGTATATGAACATGATTTGGGAAGGTTCTTTATGGAATGAATCAAACCAGTAACTGCAGAAGAAACGATACGATGAGAAGGTGACCATTTCTTTCCTTTACGGCACAGTCACCACAACCAATAACTGAAAGGCTCAAGGGATCCTCACAAACTGACTTGGATCGAGTGATTAATCGTTACCCACAGGAAGAGAGAGGAGCAGACATAATGTGTCTCCTGACCTGATACAATAGGAAGTTTACAGTCCCATCTAGAAGGTCTTCTTCCCCAAAATGTAAACTGATACCTGACTTGACTTCTAGATCAAGGTAAGGGTTTATGGGGATGAAATACCCATAGAAGTAGAAGAAAAAGGTAACAGAGCCGCAGGGATGCAATCAGCCATATCCAAAACACGGGGAATTTTACAGTACAAATGGCACTGTTTCTTCAACAAATAAAAAATGCAAGACACAAAACAAAAAGAACCAGGGCAATGCCGTAGATTCCAATAGACAAAGGCATCACACTGGTTTCCTTTTGCAGCTATGATGAATTACCACAAATTTATTGACCTAAAGCAACAGAGATTCGCTCTCTTCTTGTCCCGAAGGTTGGGAGTCTTACATGAGTCAGTTGAGCTGTGTTCCCAGTGGAGCTTCTAGGGGACAACATGCCTCCTTGCCTGTCTAGTCTGGGGAGGCCACCCTCATTCCTTGTCTCTTGTCCCCACATCACTCCAGTCTCTATTTCACTGTCATGTCTCCTCTGACCCTGACATTCCTGCTTCCCCCTTATAAGGACCCACCTGGATAATTGAGGAGAATGTCCTTAATCCTGAGAGCCTTCACGTGTTCACACCTGCTGAGGCCCGTCTACTATGCAGGGTAACATTGCCAGTTCCCGTGGTTACACTGCACAACATGGAGGGCTGATAGTCAGCCTCCCATAGGCAATGACCAAATAATGGAGTCTGATGAACAGACCAACCATGGGGGGAGGGGAGAATTATGCAACAATTGGGAAATTTGGACACTGACTAGAAATTTGGTGGTATTCAGGAATTTTTGTTAAGTCCTTGAAGTGTGATAAGGTATTTTGGTTACATTTTTCAGAAATCCTGTCTTTTAGAGATACATACTGAAGTATTATGGATGCATTGAGCTGATGTTTGGGGTTTGCTTGAAATATCTCGGACAGGCCATGTGTGGAAAATTACTGGGTCCAGGTGACATATGCATGGGTTACATGGGCTCGAGCATGTTTGCCTAGTAGCTGAGGTGGGGCTGTTCAAAGGGAAAAGTCCAGAAGAAAAGGATAGTGGATACCGTGATTTCACTGAGCGGATGGAGGGAGGTCAGATAGCCCAGGGGGAGGGTTATGCTTTGCCCAGGAGAAGGGGTGGCTGTCCTACTACGGTGGGAGACTGGGGTAAATGCTGCAGACATGGCAGGTTTCACCATTTGCTGGTTCCTATTTTCTGAACCAAGTCACAGATATGGTGGCAGCAAGGGGACATCAGGCGGGTGCGGTTATAAGGAGAAGCAGGTGAAAGGAGAGTCACCACCATGAGCACTCTCAACAAAAGAGGAGGAGTGTGTGGCCCACATGTGTGTGGGTACCTGCTATTGTGACAGAGGTAGCACCACGAGTCAGCATGTTGGGCATTTTGTATGCATATGGGGAATGTGAATGATCTCCCACCTCACACCATATGTGAAAACCAACGGAAGAAACAATGTACAGGGGCCGGCCAAGTGACTCAGTTGGTTAAGGGCACAAGCTCTGAGCAACAGGGTCACTTGTTCGATTCCCACATAGGCCAGTGAGCTGCGCCTGAGCTGAGCTGCCGCTGAGCTGCCAACAGGTGGCAGGATGGCTCGGCTGGTAAAAGCATGTGCTCCTAAAAAAAAAGTTTTCAGTTCGACTCCTGCATGGGATGGTGGCTACGACCACCTGCAACTAAGATTGAACACAGCACCTTGAGCTGAGCGGCCACTAGTTGCCCACAGGTGGCCAGATGGTGACTGGACATGGACATGAGCTAGCTGCACCCTCCACAGCTAAGATCAAAGGACAACAACTTGGCTGTTCCCCTTCCCCAAATCCCCAACACTTTTCCCATTCCCCAATAAAATCTAAAAAAAAGAAAAAAAAAGAAAGAAAGAAAGAAAGAAAAAAAAAGAAACAATGTACACCCAAATGTAAAAAACAAACGTATGAAGGCTTTAGAAGATTCTAGTATATGAAGAATCTCTTTTTCCCCTTCCTTATATGGAAACATGTCTTAATAGAACACAAAGAGCATGAAATATAAAAGAAAACATTGACAAACCTGATTCCAAGAAAGTTAAGTACTTCTGGTAAAAAAACAACAAAACCAAATAAAAACCAAAGAGTATCAGAAGAGTGAAAAGGCAAGGCACTGAGGGGATTCGGAAACGTTAGCAACAGCTGTGAGCAACAGCTCGGAAATGTTAGCAACAGCTCCAAAACAGCCAAACAACTCCTACGTATTGGAAAAGAACAAGACCAGTGGGGCAAAATTGACAAATGCTTGAAGAGACAGTCCAAAACAAGGGAGTTCAAAGGACCAGGAAAAATAAGATAAGGGACTCTGATCTTTTTAGTAAGAGAAGAAATGCAAATTGAAGCCACAGTGAGGTGCCACCACATATTTAAGTCTTTTGGTGAAAATGGAAAATTCTGGAAAGTATGGTGGTTGGGGAGAAGGTGGAGCAGTGGAACTGTCTTCCGGTACTTCTGAGACCAAACTAGCACTGTGGCTTGGAAGGTACTTAGCACTGTCCGTCCATTGAAAAAGAGGCTGTGGGCCCCTGTGCCCAGCAGTTCCACCATCACGCACGTGTCAGAGAAACATCTGCACACGTCCACCAGCAGCCACGGACAGGCACCTTCACAGCAGTGTGCTCCAAATGACCCCAAACTAAAACAAGGCAAGGGATTGATTCCCTACTGCCCATCACGAGTGAAGATAAGCCAGTGGGTTGTGGGATAGCCACGCAGCGGAATAGTATGCATTAACGAAAGTAAATAAAATGCAGCCAGCTAAGCACAGTGACACAGATGATTGCAGTTACTGGGGAGGGAAGAGGCCCAAAATATTATACCACTGCTGTCCTCATAATTCTCACGGAGTCCCCAAAGCGGGAGGACTGGCCGATGCATAGAGGGAAACATAGTGGGTAAAATTATAAATAAAAGCATGAAGTATATATCACAAAGTCAAGGTGATGGCGACCTGGGGAAGGAGGGAAAAGGTCATAATTATGGACCGCACACAAAGATCCCCCGGGGAGCTCGCCTGAGGCAGGGGTGTAGTCCTGTGGCCTCCTTGCATTTCTTGGGTGTATAGATATATGCAGAAAGGGGGTGGGTCGGGTGGGGGGTGAGGGCAGTAGGTAGAAACAATGGTTTGGTTGGCAGGGTCAGTATCCACCAGGGCTGGGGGCAAGAGAGGAGAGAGGAAGGGAGAGGTGACCGCTGTAATAGATCAGCCCTGTTACACAGTCTGAACTTACGATACACGATTTCCCTGTCCAAAACTGGAATAAAGCATTCATTTTATTTATTTATTTATTTATTTATTTATTCTTTTTTTTTTTGAGGGCAGTGTCACTGGCCCTCATATGTGGTTCCCAAACCAGGGCTGCTGGCTTCCCAAGCCAGCGCTTAACCACCAAGCCACTTGACCGGCCCCTAAAGCATTCATTTTAGACCCCTAATTTCTCTTTATAAATATATCGCACATCAAATAACGTAAGTATAGCGCTGTTTTGCATCTGCGGGTCAGAAAGAACTTACTGCTAACAGTATATAATTAGTAAACATCACCAAATGATACTAAGTTCTATTAGACTTAAAAAGATGTGATTTTCTTCCCAGATCTTACAGTAATGTTTATCATTTATTCCTTTTAAGATAATAATTTATACTTCCTTTCACTATTCTGGTGGTAATATTTTCATCCATTAAACATGGCAAAAAATTACATTTCCTGATACACACATGAACTGCTGGCATGCATATTTTAATGACATTTCAACAAGAAACTAAAAGAAATACATTATTTCTGAATATATGATAGAATATATCTGAATACTCTGATTGAAGAAATTTTCTGGAAACATCATTTCAAGTCCAAAGAAAAATATCTGAAATTAATATTTGGAAATTATTTCAATTATGGTTAAAATATATTAATTTTGTTGCTTTAGACAAAAGAAGTTGTTGAACTAATAATTGATTATCCCCACATGACTGACAAGCAACTGTGGAATTGCTTGCTTCTGTTAGATTACTGATTTAATTCCATTTTTAACACTTAATCACAGCAAACATCTTTTAATGCCCCCTTTTTATTTATTTAACGCCCTATTGCTGGAATGTAGCAGAAAAGGGGATCAGAGGAGAAGGAAGAAAATAGGGCTGGGGATTAGGGGCATCCAGTTATAATCTAAGAAAAGAGTCGGGACTTACAGTGATCTGCGGTTTGGAGGCAGGCTGCAAGGAGTCTGTAGATTTGGGTATCTTTTCTAACTTTTCAAAAGTTTATTATTTGATTTTCCTCTCCTTGATTCACTTTAAGGCTATGACATGGTCCAAATAAAAATGTGCTTGATTTTAGAGAAGGCAAGCAGAAATGGGGAGATTATATCCCAGTTGGGGCTTCAGTTTCTGAAGAAGGAACCATCCCTAGGAAGAGTGGGTGGTGCACAGGTGCACAGATGAGGAAAGCAATTTAAATTGTGCCCTGCGGTGACAAAGAAATGGTGGCTGGCGGGGATCCATTTGAGCCACAGAAGTGTCCCTCCTGGGGTGTTGTGGGGGAGTGAGAGGGGAAGCTAGTGGAATTTTCCACATAAACAAAGGAGTAGTCTCCCCCGTGTATACAAATGCTGAATATAAATTCCAAGCAGCTCCTCCAGTGAAGGCTTATGGAACCCCTGCCAGGGATCTACAGAGAAGCCCTCTGCCCTCTCATGGAAGGGCAGGGCTTTCCCAGGCCTCCTAGGGACTGCGTCAGCCTCAATGAAAGCATGGATTTATTTCACTGTGTTACCTAGGCTTATGGCTGGTCCCTGGGCTACCAATAACTGGGGTTTATAGTTAGAAAACAGGTCTGTTAAACTTACAGCCTCCTGGTTTAGCAGACACACATCCTTATTTTAACTGGAATCTCCTACGGTCATTGCTTCCTGAGTGCTGTTAGTGCAGCCACAGCCATCACTGCCCAGACCACACATGATGACGGCCTGCAGTGTCCGCTGCTCCAGCTCAGACATCTATGCACTCTGCAAGGCATGGTGAGCACACACGTGACTTAGCAGATCTCACTGCAAAAACGTCAAAGAGTCAGGTCAAACACGGAGCTTTAAGCTCAGTTGTATTTGAAGAATGTGCACCCACTGTTAGCTGCTGATGCTGAACTCAGAGAAAGAAGAAAAGCAGTCCGACCTAGGAAGTCCATATTGACTAGAGGTGAAAATCGCCTACTTCACGTAGAGAAGTTTCATGACTTTATTTCCCCTAAATCAAGCCTTATGGACTATACTTGTTATTTACACTTATTATTTTTTTTTAAAGATTAATCGATAACAATGTTAAATGTTAAGGGATTTTTTTTAAAGGTTCCCTTGGAATGTGTTTTTAACATTTTCTTGAAAAGAAAGTTTATAATAAATGTGTGAAGCTATTTTTAGGGACCTTTATGGAGCTAAGTAAGATCTTAACTTACAGAATCATTTTCAAGTGGAAACTTGGCCCAGATATGGGGAGGGCGTGAAGTCACTGAGTTTAATCTGTGGGACACCCCAAAAGGTCCGTGATGACTGGGAGCCTCTTACAGGACAGCATTCGGACTAAGGGGCTTGGTGATTTGGAGGTTCTTCAAATGTCATGCAATCCTTCATCAGATGATTTCACCTGTACTAGAATTTAAATCCTATTTTTGCTAGGAGCAAGAATTCCTGAATATAAATCCACAGACATTTTTTGCTCCAGTTTCCATAAGTTAAACGTCGTCAGTAGGAGGAGACCTAGGGGGGCGAGGTTGTGGAGAGAGGGACCAGGGACCCACCTCCAGGACACACCCCACTGTTGTCTGTCCTAATTATCCGGCACAGAACTTTGCACAGGTGGAACTCAACAAGGGTTTTGAATTGACTGATTTGGATAAAGTACCCAGATGGACGTGTAAAAGGAGACAGCCTTCTCTAGATCTATTTCTGTACTTGACAAGTGATTTTTTTTTTAAGGTTCCTTATGAAAATAAATTGGAAATAAGATCAGATGATCTGAATGGTTCTTAGGTGTTCTTTATGCCTCTTCATAATTCTTATATCAACAATACTGTTTTAATTACTGTAAGTTTATTATTATAAGTCTTGATATTCATGGAACAAAATTTTTCAACTTGTTCTTTTTTAAGTGTCTTGGCTTATCTTGGCCCTTTTTTATTCCCATATGAATTTTGTCAAGTCCCTTCCCCCTCCCCAAAAAAAACAACAAAAAAAAACAAACCAAACAACAACTTGTTACTGTTCTATTAGGATGAAATTGACTTTAAAGATCAATATGGGAGGGCCAGCTGAGTGTTGCGGTGGTTGAGGGCTGGCTTGGGATGCCAGCGGCCCTGGTTCGGGTCCCACATGTGAGGGCCAGCGACACTGCCCTCAAAAAAAAAAAAAAATCAATATGGGGAGAATTTATATCTACAAAATCGAGTCTTCCAATCTACTCCCTGGGTTTATGGCTCCATTAGTTAGATCTTTTCTAATTTAGTTTAACAGTATTTTATACTTTTCTGTGTAGGGATCTTCCATATCCCTCACTAGATTTATTCCTAGGTTTAAAAAATTTTATTATCACTACAAATGGTATCATGTTGCAAAACTGTATTTTTTTAGTGGTTTCTTGATGGTAGAGAGAATTTGGTTGATTTTTGGTTCTATCAGCCTTAACAAACTTGCAGAGCTCATTTGTTAATCAGTAATTTATGTGTATATTTCATTGGATTTTTCACAAATATAGTCAAAACCTGCAAAGGAGACGACTGCTTCATCTCTTCTTGTCCACCCTTTTAAATTATTTCTTTCTCTTTATGATTGGACAGAACCTCTTGAACAGTGTTGAATGACAGTGGGGGCAACAGGCTTGTCCTGTTGTCATTTCTGATCTCAAATGAAATGAATGAGCAATGCTCTTATCAGAGGAAGGGACCGCTCTTCTATTCCTAGTTGGCTGAGAGGTTTTAGAATTATGTGTGTTGGATTATACCATAGTTTCTGCATTTGTTGACATAATCACATTATTTTTCTTTCTTTCTGTTAGTGTGAATAGAAAATTCACGTAACATAAAATGAAAATAATTGATTTTTAAATCAATCACTTATTTTAAACTAATCTAGCACTCCTGAAATAAATAAACTTGGTTGTGAGGAATTATTTTTTTTCTCAAGTGCCAGATTTCTTCTGCTACTATTTTGTTTCTAACTTTTGCAATGAAGTTCATGAGAGTTGGACCTGTAATTGCCCTTTCCACTAATTTTTTTTTTTTTTAATCCTTGTCAGATCTTGAACTCAAAGTTATGCTGGCTTTATATAAAACAGGATATAGAGTACATAATCTATTATTTTCTAGTCCATGAAAGAATTAAGCAAGATTGGTGATTTTGTTGCTTAAATTTGTGACAGAATTTACTGGGAAGACCATCTGGACCTGGAATTTTCTTTGTGGGAAGATTTTATAATTATAGTTTCAATTTTCTCTAATAATTATAAGGTTCCACATTTTCTGTTGGCTGTATTTTTCTATTGTTTGTCCATTTCATCTAAATTTTTAAATGTCTTGCCTATAGTATTATTATAATTTCCTCCTATGATATTTGTCATATTCTTATGATTTCCTCATTTAAATCATAATGATCTTTATGATTATCTTTTTTTTTTCCTAAAGATTTTATTGGGTATTGGGGGAGGGGAATAGTGTTGGGGATCGGGGGAGGGGAACAAACAAGTTGCTGTCTTTTTGTTCTTCAGTCTAGTTGCAGAGAACGTTGCTTCACTGGCTTGTGTTGGTATCGTCCTTGCGCTCTTCCCGGAGGAGGCAGATCGGTCGCTCACCGCGGCTATGGCAGCTCACTCTGGCTGCCAGCCACTCATGCTGGCTGCAGGCCACTCACTGTAGTCTATGGCAGCCCACTGCAGCAGGGCTGCAGCCCACACCGTCGCCGGGGCTCTCACAGCTCAGCTGGTGGAGCTGTTGTTAGCTGTAGAGGGCAGTGTCACTGGTCCCCATATGTGGGATCTTAACTGGGCCGCTGGCATCCCAAACCAGCTCTTAACCAATGCTCCACTCGGCCGGCCCATGATTATCTTGTTTATTGCTCATGTTATATTTTTCTCTTTATCAGTCTTGCCTGGCATTTATCAATATTTCTTAGTCCTTCCAAGAATTAAATTTTATGTTTATTATTTTTGTAATCCTGTTTTCTAATTCATTGATTTCTGCACTTATCTTTATTATTTCAAACGTTCTTCTTTTGTGGGGGGCAAATTTCTGTTCTTTTTAAACTTCTTGAGATGGGTTCAATATTTCTTCCTTTCTATAAATTTTCTTCTGTGTCTCACATGTTTCCATACATAGTTTTATCCTTAAAATTCATTTCAAATTGTTTTCTTGAGTATGTTGGGATTCCTTTTTAGACCCTATATTTATTTAGAACAACACTTTTAACGTGCAATGTGGATTTTCCAGTTACACATGTAATTGATTTTCAATGCAACTGCACTGTGGTCAGAAAAATTACTCTGTAGGCTTTGAATTTCATGAAATTAGCAGAATTCTGCTTTATGGTAGAGTGTGTGGTCAATTTTCTTAAATATTCTGAGTACGTGTGTATTCTGTATTACCGAGTGCAGTTTATGTCAATTAAATCATATTTACTAATATCATTGTTCCAATCTTTTTTATCCCACTATTGTTGTTTGTTTCTGGTGTGACTGCTTTATCAGTTACAGAGTGACATGTTAGAGTGTCCCACTATTGTGGATTTGCGGATTTTTCTTGTAATTCTGTTAATATCTTCTCTATTCATTTGAAACTAAATTATAAGGTACCTTTAAATCTAGAATTGATGTATCTTCTTGATATTAATTGGACCTAGGTGCTCTGTCTTTACTTTCAATCTTTCTGTATTTTTACATCTTTGATAAAATCTCTTGAAGCTAGTACATAGATTTTTATTTCTCCCAGTCTGAAAATTTTTGCTTTTTGATGAAAGCATTTAGTCAATTTAAAAATATATTTCCATTTAGATCTATCTTTTTTAGTTGTTTACTATTTTCTATTATTATTATAAATTAATTTTTTTCTTTTTGCCTCCATTTAGAGTATTTTTATCTTCCAGTTTTTCTATTTTCTTAGAAGTGTTATGTTATTTCATCTTTATTTTTAGCATTAGCCTAGAGATTGACACAAATCTTTGACTTACAAATGTCTTATATTAATCAATAATTTTCTTTCCCTTCAGACAATGAAAACATATTAAAATACTTCAATATCATTTATCCTGAATAAGATGTATATGTAATTTTAAACTGCTCTTATATGAATATGTGTGCATAAAATATTAATATATATATATATATCTTAAATTCTACAAACTATTGTTGTTTGTTGATACATTCAATATTCAATTAAATTTACCTACATATTGATTGCTTTTCATTCCTTTTTCAGTATGGTCATCTGTCTGGGCAATTTCCTTTTGTCTAAAGAATTCTCTTTAGTATTTCTTTTAGAGACGTATGTCAGTAACAAACCCCTTCCTTTTTTTTATATCAAATATCACTATCTTATCTTCATTTTTAGTATTTAAATTTTTTTTTTTCATTGATGTTGGAAGTCACTCTATAGAGACAGGCTGGGCTACCACCCCAAATTTGGTATGAGACTAATGATGTCACAATGCCAAGAGGGCGTGACAAAGGTTATTACTCACATAATGAGGCTTTCTGGGGAGGGCAGAGCAGGGTGGGCTCCTAAGCTGGTCCAAACATGGCTGAAGAGGCAGCACCAGTGCACTGGTTTGGGTTTTGGTGATGGTGGTGATGGGGTGTGTGTGTGTGAGATTATGGAGGTGGAACCTGGAGCATAGGCTTTCTTACCAGCTTGCCCAGTTGTGGGATGGAGGGAAAATGGGATGAGTGAGGGGGAAAGATGTTAGCAGTCAAATATCACAAATGCAGTCAGGCCCTTCATGACAACTGGCTTCTTAATTATTTCTCTTTTTATTATTATTATTTTTTAGTAGCTGTTCTTGGGCTAATACTGTCTCCTGTTAACTTATAAAAGTGTGTTTTACAGGCCTTGATTCCATGGAGCTCTTCTGACCCTCATCCTCTGCATCACTGCTGTCATATCTTTTACTTCCACACACAGTTAAATTCCAATATTAAAACGTTACTGGTTTTGCCTTAACCACCCTACAGGTTGGTTATTTGTAGTTGCTTTCCCACATCTGGCTTGGGGGGACCCTCTCGGACCCCCAAGGCTGTCAGAGCGCTGCTGACCTTGTTGTCCCTTCTCTTCCAGAATGGACCAAGGACCTGGGGACAGGCTGCCCAGGTGCTGGGCTTGCTTTTTCAAGGGTGTGCTCTTCCACAGGATCTCGGCTCTATTTTTTTTTTTGTTTTCTCTCCTTCAAACAAATTTAAAATCATACTTAGTCCTGGTTTTCTGCTTGCCGTCAAGGCCTAGAGCAGCCTCTGTTATTAGCCTGCCTTTGTTGGAAGTTAACATTTCCTCCCCATTTCATCATCACTAACAGCATGTTTAATCTCTAAGGTTTTTTTTTTTTTTTTGTCTGTTTGTTTGTTTTGTTTTTGTTTTTTGAGGGCAGTGTCACTGGCCCTCATATGTGGGACCCGAACCGGGGCCACTGGCTTCCCAAGCCAGCGCTTTACCACCGCGCCACTCAGCCGGCCCTTAATCTCTGAGTTTTAAGAGAATATAAGGCAAAAATTCTACTCACATAATAATGTCAATTATTGTGGTGTTGCCTTCCTGTGAGAAGACACCTATGTCTGCAGTCAGTTTTCAGACATTTCCCAATACTTTTGCTGCTCCAATTCCTTCTGTACAAATAGAAGCCACATGGATGCCAGGCCTCTGGAAACCCTGCTCTTGCTGCTCATCAGGTGACTTAAGGACCTGCGTGAAATATCACAGGTGACCTCCCGCACCAGCACTCACACTCCATCAGCCTTCTAGTGATCGAGCTAGAGCAAGGTGCTGGGCTGGGCCACCTGGCCAGGCACAGGCGTGGATGTCTGAATGCTTGATGACATGCTGTCAGAAGCCCCTCCTCAGGGTGTGGCAAACATCCGGCTTTGATGGACCTCGGAGAAGGTTGGGATGCCCAGTGAGTTGTAAGGATCCAGGTGGTTGTAATTTCTCCCTTTGAAAATCCGATGTGTACATTTGCAGCAATTCCACAGGGTTGGACCCTGGAAGTCCATCCGTGCTGCTGCCTGTCTGCACTGATGGTGAGCAGCTCTGGCCACATGGAACTGCTCGCTCAGATGCCCTATCATGCCCTGGCCTTTCCACAAGGGTCAGCCCTCCTCAGCTTCAGAACCACCAGTGACAGAGGACCCACGGCGACCTCCAGTCTCTATTCCCTGCGTGGGGAATCCTGAGGGTCTGGCTCCCTCACGCTGAGCTGAGACCTCTCCTGCTTTCTGTCATGAGGGCCTGGCGACAATCCTACACACAGCAGAACTCATGGTGCACTGTGCCTCTTCTCCTTTGCGTTTATCTTCCCACGATCCTTCTGCCATTTCTTAGGCAAGATGGCTCAGAGGCCACACAGCTAGTTTACAGATTCCCGGCATGCAAAGCAATGGTGTGACATGGGCCTGGTCTTTACATCCAATATAAAGAAATGTTCTTTAGTTACTCTCAGTAACCGTTAATTTTGCTGCTTTTGACAGACATGAGAACTGAGAAATCTCTATCTGAAGACAAGTGCTAGCATAAGTCTGAGGGTAACTGATAACTGACAGAAAAGCCTCAGTCCCGGGGTCACAGGGCAATGGGGGGGCCTGAGTCCAGCTGGGAGTGTGCACCTGCCTAGAGCTGCTGCTCTTCTCCTCGTGGGGAAATGGAACAAGTATGATTAGGTCTTCTGATTTCTAGGGAGGAAAACTCCCAAATCTAGGTTTGTATGTGGCATGGTCTGATTTTTTAAAGAGAGGCAGACTGTCTCATACATGACCTCATTTGGTTGTGACTGGCCTCTTGGAAGCATGACCGTTTTCCTACAAGTGGACCCTGAAAGCTTGTTGGGAGGTTCTAGCAGGGGATAACAGCTACCTGTGGAGCCTTGACTGAAGGACAGTCCCCTTTTGGACCCAGCCCACAGCTTCGGACTGACACACATGGAGCAGTGAGGGAGGATGGGGACACCTCGCTGGGTCAGCCCAATCCACCCTGACGATCAGTGGATCAGTGGGGCGACAGGTGTCACAGCCAGGTCGCCCTCACATCCTGAATTTTAAACGTCAGTTCAGATCAGTTTGCAACCCTGTGTGTGCTGGACAAAGCGGCTCCCTGACTCTGCTTTCATGGTATCAGACCTGTCTGTCTCCTTTCTGGCAACCGCCTCCCAGTTCAGGATGCCACGACCTGGTCTAGTGTGAAAAGGGGGGCCACTGGTGGACTTCCGGGGAACCCCTGGCTGTAACTATGCTCCAGCAAGCTCCCCCTGGGCGCCCTGTGGACGACAGGTACAAGGGATGGGCTGGAAAGCTGGGGTTCAGAGACCAGTTTTGAAGACTACGCGCCAGTCCAGGCAGCAGTCTGCGAGGCCCTGACCTGGGGCGATGGGGGAGGGGGAGGGACAGCGATGACAGCATTCTCCCTCCCGGGCACACTTCAGCAGGCACGGTATGGAAACACACATGCAGACCAGAAGAGACACAGCAGGTTTTGTTTTTTTTTCCTTCAAAAAGTTATAAGCAGCTGAAATAGGGGCGGGTAATAAAGTATGACATTATGATAGCCACTGTGGAGAAGCTGGCTTCAGAGCACGGGGGAGGGGACTCTGTTACACTGACACAATGACAGAAAGAACACAGCTTTAGGTGATGAAATTACACGGATTAAACAGGGGCCCCATTTTAGGTGCTGCACTCCATTTGACGGGGAGCCAAACCCAGATGGTGCGATGCAGTTTACTGGACGGCAGCTCTCCCAAGTGTGTCTGAGCTTGGAAGTTCGAGTCTTCCGCTGGCCCAGTGCCCACGGCTCATCCTGCCTGTCTCACTGCATATTAATTTGCACCCACCTCAGCTGTTTAGGTTTTTAATTATAGGAGAAATACAAACATATGGAATGCATTCGAAAGAAATCACACATTAGATGGGCGTAGAAATTCAGAAGTAAATGTTTCCTTTCCCACCCCTACTTTCTCATCCTATTCTTCAGCTGTGGCTGCAGTGGATTATTTTCAAGCTTCAATGGCCATCAAACATTCATACGTATATACATGTAAAGTAGACAGCTCTGAGTTGCTTTGCTCAGATGTATGGACATGGAGGAATTCTCACAAGCGGAAGTATTGTATCTAAGTCCATTTTCGTTACGTTTTTAACAGCTTTCACAAAATTGTTCTCTAAAAACTACTGCACAAACTACTCTCCTGTCCACAGCTATTTTATGTATGTATATTTATGCCATTTTCTTAGGTGTGTAGTCGTGGTATTTAGTTGTGATTTAATTTGCATTTCCCCCATGATTAATAATGGTGCATGTTTTTTTCACGTATTTACACGCCATCTGCGTATATTTGTGGAAGTGGCTGCTCAGATCCGTTGCTCAGTGGTTAGTGGGTTGTTGCTTTTCTTCCTGAGTTCTGGCAATTCTTTACATATGGCAATTCTTTACAAAAGACAGACAAGTCTTTTGTCATGTGTATTTTGTAAAGAGTGTCCCCATCTGTGGTTTGTATTCTTATTCTCTTAACAGTGTGTGTTGTAGAGTAGAAAATCTTAAGCTGTGATGTTCTCTAATTTGTCAATTTATTTATTTATTTATTTTTAAAAATCACTTATTTATTTATTTATTTATTTATTTATTTATTTATTTTGAGGGCAGTGTTACTGGCCCCCACACGTGGCACCCGAACTGGGGCCGCTGGCCTCCCAAGTCAGCACTTAACCACCGTGCCACTCGGATGGCCCCATATACCTTTTATATAGTCTTCTGTACATGGGATACACTCTACTGTTTAAAAAAATAAAGTAGGTGGGCTCTAGGAACTTACAGGAATAACCACTACTCGGTAGAAACTATTTGTAAGATAAATTCATGGGGTATAGTTGTCCCGTCTTACCTATTATGGGACTCAAGGTGGTGGAAGGCAGAGGGACAACGAGAGGTTGGCCCCCGGGCTGCTTTTATCAAAGATTCAGGCATTCATAAACACTCTCCACTTGCCTTCTGCTGTCGCCATGACAACATAAGGGAGCATGGCTAGAACCTTTCCCTTTCATCAGGACCTCCTAGTCTTCCATCCAGGTTCCATTGAGAGAACATCCTTGATGCTTATTATGTTCAGATTAAATATAAATATCTGGGGAGCCGGGGGAGGTGACCTGTCAAGATGTATATGGTGGACCCTGTGTTTCACCGGGGTGGCCTGGTACCTTTTTCTTCATTTAATATAATGAGGATATTATGTGCTACAATAGCTAATGCCTTGTTATTTTAAAAGTGCTTTTCTTTTTTACAGTTTTGTTTGGTATTAGACTCAATTTGATAGGATGCATATAAAAACGAAAGAAAAGATTTACCTTCTTGGAGAAATGAAACATCTAAGTGTAGAAAAAGCCAGTCTGGAAGATGCTTTTCAGCACAAGACAGAGTAGACACACCTGTCTCTGTGTGCCCACTAAGAACAGCGAAAGCCCAGCCCTGGGTGTTATGTGCTGTACACAACAAGCATAAAATTGAAAAGATGGAGAAGACAAGGCAGTCTCCTGGAGACCTCGGGATCATAGAATGTCACGTCACCAAGTTCCTTTGGCTTCCTTTTGCCTCATATATGCTGGACTGAAGTCTGGAGAAGCCAGTAACCCGGAAACGCCAATGAGAGAAGTCAGGAAAAGTCCCGAGAAACGTCTGATCACTCTAGTCAGAGGGCCAGGAAAGGGGCAGCCTTGCAGAAAGAAGCTTCTATACAAAAACACCATCCAAACGTCACTGGAAAGCTGCAGCCTCCACCAAGTCTCAACTCCCTTGTGGGATGTCATCATTGGGAGACTGTGATGGCACACAGGACCTCTCTGTGCTATTTTTGCAACGTCCTCTGAATCTATCATTCCAAAATTGAAAGTTAAATGCTGCAATCCCCCCTCTGGACATCTACACAAAAAAACCTGAAAACATTTATCCATAAAGATACAGGTACCCCATTGTTCACTGCAGCATTATTCACAGCGGCCAAGACATGGAAACAACCAAAATGTTCTTCAGTAGATGACTGGATAAAGAAGATGTGGTAAAGATACACAACGGAATTACTGTTCTGTCATAAGAAAAGACAAAACAGTGCCATCTGCAACAACATAGATGGATCTTGAGATTATTATGCTAAGTGAAATAAGTCAGATAGAAAAAGTCGAGAACCATATGATTTCATTTATATGTGGCATATAAAACTGAAAACAACAAACGAAGAAGACAAACAAACAAAAACTCACAGACACAGATAACAGAACATAAGGGGGGAGAGGAAAAGGGTGTCAAATATATGGTGATGTATTATAGAAATGTACACTTGAAACCTATTTAATTTTACTAACCAATGTCACCGCAATACATTTAACAACAACAACAAAAAGTTAAATATGGAAGGCCAGGCTGATGTGTTTCCTTTTTCATCCGTGTGCTCTGTCGTCACTTGGGTATATGACTGGGTTCAGTCTCTTGTGGCAAAACAATTAGAACGAACAGCTGCTTGCCTCTTTAATTCTGGTACAATGCCCCTAAATTGTAGGTTTGGAAGGAGTCATTGAGAACTGGCAAGTTCATTTTTAAATGGAAGATTCTGGGAAAGCTTTGTTTACTCGTATGATCAAAAGCATCCAAAAGAGAAAGATGTAAGGGAAAAAGGGGAAAAGAGAGGAAGTGGGGAACACTTTTATAACAAAACCCCACTCGATTCAAGAAAAAGTAATGTAATGTTTCCCTTTCTTTAATTATTCATTTCCACGTAATTTGATGCAAATTTCATGTAAGAACAATGGTTGCCCTACCAATGAGGAGCTATGCTTTTCACCTACAGGAAATGCTTACTTAGCACCTACTTAACTACTCTGGGATGGATAATCAGCCCCCCAGGTAGACAAGTTCCCTGTGTCCCATGGCTCTTGGAAATGCTCACACCTTGGGTGCTGCCTGGAACCTTCGAGAAGCAAGGCAAGGGGGGAATTCAGAGCTTCTAGCCTGAAACAGAACACAACAGAACAGCTACAGACACCTGAGAAGCTATGATGTGGACAGTGGATTAGCTTGGCCTTTTCTCGTCAGAACTATGGAAAGTGGCCAGGATGTTTTCTCACCACCAGAATTGTTCCTAAAGAAACAGGTTGGGGTCGGCTGAGTGGCTCAGTTAGTTAAGAGCTCGCTCAAGAGTGGGAGCTCTGAGCAACAGGGCCACTGTTTTGAGTCCCAACCCCAGCTGAGCTGCCAACAGGTGGCAGGATGGCTCAGCTAAAAAAAAAAGAAAAAAAGAAAAGAAAAAAGAAACACGCTGCCTTCAGAAAGCTCAGTGCCCTCTTCTTCAATATTTCTGAGTGAGAGCGGGGTCGCATTTTGTACAGAGTGAGGGAAGGAGGCTGAGAGCCCAGCCTGCGGCCCAACAGTTTCCCTCTGTGGGCTCCGCTCCACTGTGCAGTGTGGCTCTGAGCCCACACTGCCAGGCGTGGACAGGAAGCTCAGACCCTCGAGCCTTCCCTAGGCCGCCAGGTGTGCAAAAGCTCGGCTCAGGAACATCGTATGTGTAAGCTACTTGTCCTGTCATTGGACTGTTCCCATCCAGCACCCCTAGTTTCGGTGCATTCCTCTCCCAGCCTCTTTGTTCTCTTGCTTTTACACCTAGCACCCACAGCTCCTCAGACAAAGGCCAGGGGCTGACTGGGGCCCTTTCATCCTCAGTGGAGAGAGCTGGGGTGCTTGGGAATTTATTTTCATCCCAGGGCAGTCTTAGCTGACCCCACTGGTGCAGGGGCAAGGACAGCCCAGCTGAGGTGGAAGTCACGCTTCAGAGGTCTCCTCAGGCTCAGGCTAGGGCTGGGGCCTTGTGCGAGCAGACACCTTAGCTTGGCTCCTCTTCCCTGTCCCATGTCCCCCACATCCTTAAGGATTTCCTGTGGGAGCAATCCCTTAACAAGTACCCAGCACACAGATCCCACCATCGCAGGGGGGTCCACGTCTGGGACCCTGGCTCGAGACAGTCCTGAAATAAGTGAGAATACAGATTTGGCCTTGAGGAATGGGTCCCGTGGCAAGACATGTTGTGTGTGAATAGGTACAAGCTCTGGAAACTCTTTCCTCAGGTCACGTTTGATGTCAGTAGATACGGCTGGAGTAAAACCTGAACATCCAACCATGTCGTTTATAACAGGGAAGCCTGTTTTGTCAGTGAAAGTATGATATTCAAGAGAAGCCAAGAGAAGACTCTCAAATGCGAGGTCTGTCGGGGTGACCGGAGCTGGTGCTTCGTCCAGACCATCCAGCGGACGACACTGGTACACCAGAGTCTCTGTGGGACCCGGCGGCTCCTCTGGGGACCCCTGAATTTAGCGCATCCCCAAACTTGGGATATGCAATCATAATTTTACAGGTGAGGGTTTAGTGACGCACCAGACCCCCACCTAGTAATTATCTTTGTGACATTACCTCCTTGTGGATATTTTAACATGCTTTTGGTCGTTTGTTTCTCCTCCTTTCATCACCAGATGAGTCCTGGGAAATTGGAGACTGCCCCTCCCACCTACCCTCACCCCTCCCCATCTCAGCAGTTACAAGGAGCAAAGGTTCGCTTTATTGCCAACGACTAGGATAAGGTGGAAAATCAAAGCAAAGAAACTTCAGTAGACATGGAAAGAGGGGCATCTGACATCCACTAAAGCGTGACTTACTCCTCCCGGGGGAACCCACTATGCAGCAAAAACTCTTCACAGAGCAGGGAGGCAGAGGGGCAAGGACTTAAACCCCAGCGGTGGCCTCTGGGAGGTGCCTGGGGGCCTGTGAGTGTGGTTTGCTGCCATGGCAACCACTCACTCTGGTTTCCGTTTCTCAACACCTCTCTGCAATCCTACTGGTAAGAGCTGGGCTTTTTGTTTTTCTTTTTTCTTTTCTCAAGCAGAGTGGGCTTCTCCTGTTCCTGACAGCCTTGTGCAGATCAGGAAAAATTACAACGATAGAAACCTCACAGCCCTAAGACATGTGACTCAGTCACTGCGATGGGTGCCATCTCATTGAATGCCGAGCACGTACCAAGTACTTTCTAAATGTTATCTCATTTAGTGCATTATTGTCGTATTTATTGTAGGTGGGGAATCAAGACTTCAGGAAACAAAGAACTTGTTCACTTAGGAAACAAAGTTCACTTAGGTAGACGCCATCTGTCTGCTTACAAACCGCACGATGCCATCACAGGCTGTGACCTGAAAGTTGAGTCACGGAAGCGTCTAGTAAAGTAAAAGCCTATTTCCCCAGTTCCCCCTGGCAGCCCTGACTTCATTTCCATGACTTATTTATTGTATATAAATCTTGTCTGTGCACGGTCAGGATTTCAATGCCACCTATCATGTACCCGGTTCTGCAGAAGAAATGACAAATCTAAGGATCTCGGGGATACACAATGAAACAATTCAAGAAACACGATAGCTCTTTGCCTTGCTCTGGATTTAAAGGGAATTGACCCCATACAAAGAAAAGAGTGAGCTTGTCTTTGGATCACTGTGTTTGTGACTTAAACAGAGCCTGGGTGAGAACTGGAATGAAACAGCCCCTCGGCCCTGGGACCCACAGCTCAAGAAACTGAGCTAGGCTGCAGCGATGGGGTTACCTCTGGCATCACAGCACACTGAGACACACCATGCAGAGTCCCAACCGATTTCTTTCTCAAGTGTGATGCACACTTGTTTACCTTTCCCATGTTTTTCTTTTTTTAATTTTTGCTTTCCACTCTCATCAAGATTGCACCGAGCAGATGACTGATCTACTTCTGCTGCAGTGTTGGATTTGCTTTTAATTATAGCAATTACAGTGCCCTGATCACTGGCTTCCTCCCCAGGATGTTGGGTTTTTTCATCATGTTATTGTTACCCAGATTACACAGCGTTGGTGCCAGCGGGAAGTCTGCTAATGATGGTGGTGCTGGCAGGTTGGAGACGCGTTATAGGTCAGACCCAGCCTGTTTTCAAGATGTCTCCAGGGGCTGCCAGGTGGACCTCGTTGTGGACGGCTGCCCCTTGGCACAGATCTGGAAAACCTGAGTTTCCCTAATAATGTCCTGGAATAAGAAGCACTCTTGTAGGAGCCCCAGCAGAGTAAGCCAGTTGAGTTCTATGGAATCGAGTTTTTGAGAGAAATGAAAATCTTCCCAGAAAGACCTCATTTCTAGATGCCTTGTTCCTCTGTTTCTCTCCTCTCCCTTCCTGCCTTTAATCCCTGCCTCGGTGAGTGTGGGCTGCTGTAACAAATAGACCCCAGCCTGGGCGGCTTAAACAGCAAACATTTCTCTCTCTAAGTCTGGAGTCTAGATGTCCAAGATCAAGGTGCCGGCAGGTGTCTGGTGAGGGCTCTTCCTGGTTTGCAAATGTCTATCTTTTTTTATAAGCTCACTTTTTTTTTTTTTTTTTTGAGGGCAGTGTCACTGGCCCTCATATGTGGGACCGAACCGGGGCCGCTGGCTTCCGAAGCCAGCGCTTAACCACTGTGCCACTCGGCCAGCCCTTAAGTTCACTTTTTTATAAACTCTCTTCTGATTCTTCGTATGAGGACACTAATCCCATTTCATGACCTAAATACCATTACATTGGGAATTAGGGTTTCAATATATGAATTTTAGGGCAACACAAACGCGCAGAACACAGCAATCCTCAAATTCAAAGCATACATTGAAAAACCTGCATAGGATGACCAGCAATGACCAGGATGGGTAGCACTGATGGAGATTACTATACAAATATAAACTCCTTTTACGTTCTTTTCAGACCCAGGAAGTAGGGACTCTTATCATCTTTGCTTTTCAGCTAAAAAACATTGCTGTGGACAGAATAAGCAAACTTTCTGAGTGTGGGGCTGGGTTCCAACGCAGGCCATCAGCGAATGGCCACCATGTCTGGGGACCCATGAGCGTAAACAGAGTCAGAAGGGGTCCCATCCCCATAGAGCTTGGCGGAGGCAGGGTGTCTAATGTCACAAAGCTTTACCAGTCATTAGGAAACCACCCCAAATTAATTATATTGATAGTACAGAGAAAAAGGTGGTGATTAATGGTTTTTATTCCTCTGGTTTGCTCAAATGCATATAGTCAAATCTAATTAATCTCCACCTCCACCATGGTGGAGTGAGGACTTGGATGGGGGGTGTATGTGGAATTCTAGGGTGCACTCATGCTCCCTGGAGGAAGGCTGAGCACATGGGCCCCAAACCCAACCCACTGTCTAAGCCCCTGTGTATAGGTTGGCACTAATTTACTTAGAGATCGTTGATATGTTAATTATGAATCACTCTCATTACCCTCACCTACTTATTAGCGTAACTCCCCCAAGGAATTCCCCATCCCTTTCACTCTGTACTAATTATGGGTCTGAAAGTGCAGCAGACTCCAGGGTGAGGCAGGCCTGCGTTGGAATGCAGGCTCCTCAGCTTGCTGACTGTGTGATTTGGACAAGTTACTTAGCCTCTGCGAGCTTCAGTCTCTTTACCTGTAAAATGGGGATGCATATGTCCTTCCCTGGTATGAAGGCTGTGGAGAAGCGACAGCGGATGGCCAGTCTACAAGGCAAGCTGCTGGTGGGTCTTTTTGCATTTGGACAGTTCACGAATCCCAACTGATCTCCTTTCAATAAACACAAACACAGTGGGAGTTTTCTTTGCTCATTTCTTTGACTGTTAGTCCAGTTTCCTTCCATTGGAGAAGTCTGTTGTGTAGTGACTTTTGTGGCATTGCCTGGAAGTTCCTTTAATTGTTAAACGGTGACCTCAGCTTCAGATGTGAGACCAGAGGTTTCTGTCCCCATTGGTGGGTCCAAGGAGGACGTCTCACGGCATCATATGGGTTGGTCCAATTTTCAAGAGGCTGGGGGTAATGCTGTGTCTTTACCCAGACATCTTCTGTTCTTTGATACTCAGCAGTTTTCTTGTCTTACAGGTATTTCCAGAGAACAATCTTCAGTCTTCAGTAAGTGGGTCATTTGACAGTTTCTTCACCACCTGCCCTCTACTATCTTTCAGCCCAGTGAATGTAAGAAGGCTGAACACAGTGAGTCTTGTTGGGGGCGGGGGCAGGAGGGTGCAGGGCAGAGGGGGCCAAACCCTACTGAGTGCAGGAGGGGACTCCGAGAGAAGGTAGCTTGGAGCCGGACTTGAACCCTGAGAATGGTCAGGTTTCCAGAAAGGAGAGGCAGGAAATTCCAGGAGGAAGATTCTAGCAGGAAAAACCCTGACATGAGCAGGGGACACAGGCTTGGCCATCAGACTCACAGGCGGCGGGTTCTTCGCAGCAGAGAGAAGGGGCTGCAGGCTGAGCTGCTGCTGGAACACAGGGTCTGGCTGGTGAGACATGCAGGGCCATCAGCAGATCCTGGGGACTGCCACTCAGAGGAGATGTCTCCTGGGGGCCAGGCAGGGTGAGTGACACACAGTCCCTGCCTCGACGGGATTCACGCCCCAGGTGATGCTGACATGGAGCCCGTCCGGATCTGCCAGCTTGGGGTCACCAAAGCTGATACCCAACGATGTCAGGAGAGAGCTGGGTGAAGTGGGGAAAGCGGGGCCTAGACGAGGAAAAGCCTGTTGGTGAGACAAGAGAGCACTCGGGGAGCTGAAACTTGTCTGCTGTGCCTGTCACACGTTCACACCCACAGAAGGAATTTATTACACGCTGAATAGGAGTATAAACACCATGCGTTTCACTGGCTGTGAGAAGACTCCAGGGAACACGCGTGTTCATCGGTATACTATTTCAAATGTCTATCATGAGTTTTCGTGTTTCCTTATAAGAAAATGGGCAATGGAGTGCAAATGGAAGCCATTAGGATGTGGAGGTTTGGGCTGGGTCCTCCGTAGGAATGGTGAGGGTTCCAGGGAGATAGATGGCGCCACTCTGGATGGAAGGGAAGGTGGTGGGCCGAGGGCTGATGGCTGGCGTCAACGAAATATATGTTCAGTGAGCCACAGGGGACAGAATGTGGAGGGACATATGGCAGTCGGGGAGAGTTTCCACATGACTGGGGGTGGTGTCCCGTTGTATCAGCATGTGAATACAGAAATTGAGGCTTGCTAGGGAGCTGGGTCCGTAGCCCAGAGCAGAAATAACAGGGGGTCAAAGCTTGTCTGGGAGGGTTTGGGCAGGGCTGTGCCACGTGCCACCTACTCCGCCAGCGGTGCTCCCATATGCAGCCGGGTGGCAGTGGGCGCTGACAGGGGTCAGGGCGAGATGGGCAGGGCCACAGCCAACAAGCTGAGGCCTCAGGGCAGAGCACCAGCTGGCTGCAAAGCCCAAGGCTGCCAGAGGGGCTTCTCCGTGGTGGGAGGCCTGGGCCAGGCTCCCTTCCTTTTGTGACACCGCCATCTCGGGGCATTCTCCCAGGTAAGGCAAAGCGTTGAACAGTAAATTGGGTGGGCTCATTATTGCAGAAGAAAAATAAGAGACAGACTATAAGAAACAAAGAAGAGAGGTATAAATAAAACAGCTAGAAAATGCGGAAAGCAATGGAGAAAAGGGGCTAGGACTGGGGAGACATCTCTAAGAATATTAGATAATTTTTATTTTTTGCACTATGTATATGTGCATGTATGTGTGTGTGTGTGCATATGTGTATGTCTATATATTCATCATACATATATAAAATCCCCAAAAAGTTAAACACAGAAAAAAGCCCTAATGTTGAACATAAACATAAACAAATAAATCTAAACATCCATCAGGTGGATAGCATAAAGATGTATGCTATCTTATTATTTTAAGTAACCCTTAATGTAGTTCTCTGATTGAATATATTTAGTAGGTTATATTGCAAAGGCCATGAGAACTAAAAATAAATTTTAAAGTTCACTGGGCAGTTTTATTGTTAATAGTATACTGGTGTTGTAACTTTGAAACTTTTAATGACTACTGTAGGCCGGTCCAGAATGTGTGACATTCTACAAGACAACCATTCCGGACTCTTCAGAAAGTCAGTGTGCGAACTGTTTTAGGTTCCAGGTCCTAGAAAATGAAAGAAGCATGTTGGACTGATGTAATGCATGGCCTTTAATTGGATCCTTCTTGGGAATTAGGAGAAAAAAATAACTATACAACAAATTATGGATATAACTTGGAAACTTCGCACGTGGAACGTGTATTAAATGATTTTTCTAGAGAATCAGCTGATCCTTACATGCTAAGACACGCATGGAGCTCACGTGTTGGAACACTTGCCACAGCCCTTCAGATGGCTCTCAGCACACATCGCACACCGCATTTAAAGGCAAGGCCCATGCGTCCGGGTGCTCAGAGACGATGAGTGCTCTGGCGTGTATTATGTGCCTCCTCCAACCTTTTGGACACTTGAACATTTTTATACTAAAGCGCTGGAAGAAGTAACTGCCAAATCCCGGATGCTGACAATCCCGTCTTATGTGGCGAGACATTCTGTGCATTTGGTGGATCTGCAGGGCTCTGGTTCTACTGCTGTCTGAATACAAGTTTCTGGACCTTGTGAGATGACTGCTATTCATCTTAGACTCTGGGAGATGGAATTTGATTCGTGATTCGTGCTCTCTTGTTCTCTCTGAAGCAGTTCTGGGAACATTTGATGGAATTTCTTCTGGTCTGACCCTGTTATCAGGTTATTTCCACATTCGGCCCCTTCTTTGTTTATTTTCTAACTCTCTACCACAATAAAAAGGCACCACTATAATTATTTTTTCATTCGTTTACACACTTCTAATTATGATGTGCGATACCACAGTACATCTGAGTAACAAGGCGGTATAATCCCCCAACTCGCTATTAAATGCTTCCTACATGTGACCTTAGAAACTGAGTTCAAGTTCCTGAGCTAGTTAGGATCAGTGTGGTTTGTCCTGTACTTTTATGAACCTGGCTCATTTGGGAACCTGGTGAAAATTCAGATTCTGGGCCATCCATCCAACAAAGGTCCATTTGGTAGGTCTGGGCTCCCTCCGAGGTCTGCACTCCAAGAAGGACTTTGACATTTCAGTGTGACACACAGGAGACACCCAAGGACAACTGTGTCAGTGAGCTGGCTGGCATTCAGCCTGGGAGGACCCAGCAGTGCTGCCATGAGAACGTGAGTCGGGGTGGGGACATGCTGGCTAAACGTAAGCCGTGGCTGAAGAAGTGACCTGCAGAGTATCTTACCTGACGTGGGGCAGGTTTTGTGACCACAGGGCACTTGCTGAGGCAGCATGGAGACTGTCCCTACACAGAGGAAAGGCACCTGTTGAGTGTATCAGGCCCAGGTGCTGCCACCAATAGTATCGCTTTAAGCCTTGTTGAAACTGACTCAACAGCTAGATGTCACTTCTGCACTTATCAATGAAAATAGGCTTGGAGGCATTCAACAACATGTTCAGGGCTATGGCAAGTGATGGTTTCAACACTTCCCACTGTGCCTTGTTCTTCGAGCACAGAAGCCATCAAAACCTGGAAAGCTACAATGTGTGTTTGCAAGGCTTTGGACACAGAGGTCAGGACCCAGACAGACCCGGGTCCTTTGGTTTCCTCATGTGAAAAGAGGTGTACCACACCAAAGATAAAACAGGCCAGAACCGCTGGTGATGATGGCAAGGGGAGTGGAGAACCAGGTAAGCTATTCCTAGCTCTCCCTTTATCACTTCAAAGCTGAGGCTTCTGCCATCAACTCTGGAGTTTAAAAGTGGAAACGCAAACATCCTATCGAGTCTGGTTTCTAGCGACTCTCTGAGCTCAGGGTTCAGTGTCAGAGAACACTTGTGTATCTGCCTGACCTTTTCATCGTGGCATCACAGCCATGAAATGCAGGGCACCTGGAAGCCGCCTGGGTCACCTCTGTGTCTCCATAAAGTGTTTGTCCTGCGACAGGTCCCCAGAGAGGTGACGTCTGAGCTGCTCATGTCAGCACAGTGAAGGCCTTCCCAGAACTGCCCCCATCACCACTTTCTTTCTCTGGTTCTGTTTTAGTCTTCCTTATTTTATTCCCTTCCGGGCAACCTGACTTTGACCCCTTTGGCACTGCTCTGCTGTTTATTCGGCTGAAACTAATTTTCACTTCCCTTTTTATGCCCTTATTTGAAAATTGCCCCCAAACCTTAGCAGCACCAGCCAGATACATAATATAACACCATTCAAATTAGGTTTGACTTCATTTTAAGTCTGCGTGTGAAAAATAAATGGGGACCAAATGAAGGGCATAGTCCTAATTTGCAATTGCTTCATTTGAGGAAATCAATAAAAATGGTTATGAATTTGGAAAGTCGGATCCTAAAGAAAAAAACACAAGTGACATCTTGATGATTTAATATTGGCATGGTTCAGCGGCAGCTAAAACACGAGCTTGACATGTCTCTGTATGTCTCTATTAATAAAGTCAGTAATGCTTCAAAGCCTATTTTCTGTTTGGTCTTCATTCAACCAAATAATACTTGGTCCTTTTTACTTTTATTACTTCCTGTTAGTGTCCCTGTGCCTTGCTGTCATTAAAGTGCATTAGTTACTATGGCGATGACAGCACGAAGGGTGTGCAAGGGACCAGCACTTCCACGATTTATAAATGAGACACGGTTACACACTAGATGAACTCCAGAGCAGAGGATAGGAAAGAATTAAGGAAGTGACTTCTATAAATTCCTTTCATAAGTGATGTGGGCATTCTGGCTGATTAGCTGACAAATAAATTTACATTAGACCATTATTATTTAGCACTCACTGATTGCATAGAGCGATATTTCTGAATGCTTTCTATTTTACTGTGCAGCCTCTACTCAATGCAACATTTGTATCGTAACCCTCCCATCACCTTTCCTGATGGCGTTCCTATGGGCTGACATTTATATTGTTCACTCCAGCAAATGCTAAATCCACGTAGGTCAGGCACTTGCCCGTGGGTTTTACAGTGTAGAAACGTTAGGCTGGCGGTCTTGGCAGTGGTGTGGTTAACACTTTAACAGTGAATTTAGGAGAAACAACCCACTACGCAGAATGGTGAAGCACAGAGTTAGATGAGTACCGAGATGAGGTTTTTCGCCTCCTGTGGAAACCTTGGCCGCCCACCCACCTTACCTTGCTGGGAAGGACCGATTCAGAAAAAGGGTGAATTTCCAACCACAGTTGCTCCCTGTCCCTTCATCTCCACCTGCCATGGCGTGTAACGCACGCAGTGACCAAATACTGTCACCGAGGTGTGTGTGGGGCGTTTCCCATCATCATCCCACGAGCACACTCAGACTGAGTCCCGCACACCTGAATGAGTGTCTGGGAGCTCAGAATTCTAGATATTTCCCAAGTGAGTTCCATTCCCCCCAGGCTGGCCTTCATTCTCACAACTGCTGACACCCCTATAGCTTTCCTGCCTTAAGGATGTATTTCCTCATTTGAAGATGCGTCAGACATAGCAACATGTATTGTGGTGTGTGTCTTTTTTTGGGCGGGAGGACTGCCTCCCAGAGAAGGCACACATGCGTACAAAGGGCCATCATGGTTACCCATGAACACCAGAAAGGGAAGTGAGCTGGAAGGATGCTTTGAAGAGCCAAAGGTACCAAGCTCATAGTCAGCACAGGCCCATTTCAGGAGTCAGTGACTGGCGCAAGGACTGGAGACAAATGTTTCCAAGTGGGTAGAAAAGTACAGATATGAACAGTAACTCACGTAGACACTCGCATGCTTAAAGTCTCTAACAGAAGAGATGGGAACTGATTAATAGGAAAGAGGGTACTATAGAGAACAATGAACTGTAGCTAAGTTTAGAGGAGAGAAATTCAGCAGTCAGCCAGGCAGGTGCAACGTGGTTGTTTGAAGGACATAAAATTTGTGTCTGAAAACAGAGCTTTCTATAGTCATAATACGCCCCTGAGATGCAGACATTGTACCCTAAGCTCCTAAAACATGACATCCATCCTTTGAGCTAAAGGGGACATTTATTTTATTGCCTGTACTAAGTTATCTTTTTGTTTATGCATTTCCAGTTAGAATCTGTGAAGATCAGAATAGCTTCGTTTCACTTATGTAGGTGCTTGATGAGTTCTTTTTCCAACCTTGAGCTCTCTATGAATTTCAAGGACAGTAGATTTGGGGCTTTTTCGGCACAGGCCAATCATCCAGTGACATTTCATTAGATGTCCCGTCCTAACAACAGATGGCAAATTATATCTGGTGACCAGCTGTGTTCCTAACCAGCATTCAATAGCCAGGTGTGCTGGGGACAACAGCCAGACATGTCTGGGACATTTTGCCTGTTTGTCCATGTGTGTGTGTGTGCGTGTGTGTGTGTGTATGTGTGCGCCAGCAGCTCCTTCTAACACTGGCATTTTAATAGTAGAGAAGGGACAGCCTCAAAGTTGAGATGGGTCTTCCTGAAACCAAAGATCCTGCGAATAAAAACCTCCATTCTGTTTGCCTCTGAGGTTAGTAATGATGACTTCTGGTTGTTTCAACCCGCTCTTAGAGGTGCTTTGGCTTTACGCAGTGACATCACCCCAGGGGGACAAAGGAAGCACTGGTCACTCCCAAGCTGTGCCCAGTTGGAGGCCATTTCATTGAAGTTATTTGGCAGAATCCGTGTTTAACGTTATTTCTGACAATTTCCTATGAAACCCTTAAGTCCATCACGAGTGTGTGGAAGCAGTCTGCTATAAGGCAAGTGCTTTGGATTTGGGACCAGGTTCAAGGCCCATCTTCTCTTCCTACACACCAGCTCCAAGGCAAACCAGCTCATTCCTGACCTCATATGCTCTCATAAACTGTACGTGGTAATTCCTGCCTGGCCTACCTCACAACTGAGAACAAAAGGCATCAGGAGTAAAACGCTTCGTAAATGCGTACTTCTTTCGTGGATCTGTTTATACACTTTTTTTAAAAAAGATTTTATTGGGGAATTGGGGGAGGGGAACAGCGTTGGGGAATTGGGGAAGGGGAACAGATAAGTTGCTGTCTTTTTGTTCTTCAGTCTAGTTGTGGAGGATGTTGCTTCACTGGCCCATGTTGGTATCGTCATTGCGCTCTTCCCGAAGGAGGCAGATTGGTCACCAGCCTCTGGATGGTCGCTCACCGCGGCTATTGGCAGCTCACACCGGCTGCCAGCTACTCACGCTGGCTGCCGGCCACTCACTGTAGCCTATGGCAGCCCACTGCAGCAGGGGCTGCAGCCTACACTGTCGCTGGGCTCGCACAGCCCAGCTCCAGGTGGCGCTGTTGTTAGCTGTAGAGGGCAGTGTCACTGGCTCTCATATGTGGGATCCAAACGGGGGCCGCTGGCATCCCCAAACCAGCTCTTAACCAATGCACCACTCGGCCAGCCCTATACACATTTTATATAAGCCTTTATTCTGGTTGTTTCTTCAGTGATGCTGTTTCTCTTCTCTAGTTGTCTCTGTTCTATGCCCTTTGCTCTAAGAAAACCTATAATGGCATTTCTTACTGTGCACACTGTGGG
Source organism: Aselliscus stoliczkanus (assembly GCA_033961575.1). NCBI lineage: Eukaryota > Metazoa > Chordata > Mammalia > Chiroptera > Hipposideridae > Aselliscus > Aselliscus stoliczkanus. Next base: position 35,583,447 of record CM066741.1, read on the forward strand.
ATAGTAATATATATTGGGTAATAAAAAGGCTGACCCCATGGTGAACTACGTCTGAGAAGTTCTGTGTTAGAGAAAGCTAAGAAAGGGCCTGAAACAATAAACCATAGAGAAGAAAACATAGGTACTAAACTTACGGACCTTGGTCTTAGAGAAGATTTTATTAATTTCACATCAAAGGCAAGGGAAGTGAAAGCAAAATTAAATGAATGGGACTCCATCAAACTCAAAAGCTTCTGCACAGCAAAAGACACCATCAACAAAACAAACAGGCAACCAATGGAATGGGAGAAGATATTTGCAAACAACACCTCTGATAAGGGGCTAATATCCAACATACATAAAGAGCTCATACAACTCAGCAACAGAAAGACAAACAATCCAATTACAAAACGGGCAGAGGACACAAACACACTTCTCCCAAGAAGACATACAAGCATACAAACAGCCAACAGATATATGAGAAAATACTCAACTTCACAAGCTATTAGGGAAACACAAATCAAAACCACAATGAGATATCTCATACCTGTTAGAATGGCTATTATCTGTAAGACAAATAATAAGAAGTGTTGGAGAAGTGGTATCTCATTGTGGTTTGTATTTGCATTTCTCTGATGATCAGTGAGTTTGAACATTTTTTCATATGCCTGTTGGCCATCTGCATGTCTTCTTTAGAAAAATGTCTCTTCATGCCCTCTGCCCATTTTTTAATTGGGTTATTTGTATTTTTGGTGTTGAGTTGAATGAGTTTTTTTTATAAATTTTGGATATTAATCCCTATTAGGTGTATTTTTGACAAATATTTTCTTCCATTCAATAGGATGTCTTTTTGTTTTATTGATTGTTTCTTTGCTGTGAAAAAACTTTTTAGTTTGATGTAATCCCACATGTTTATTTTTTCTCTTACTTCCCTTGCCCGTGGGGCTATATCAGTAAAAACATTACTAAGGGTAATGTCTAAAAATTTACTTCCTATATTTTCTTCTAGGAGTTTTATGGTTTCAGATCTTACATTTAAGTCTTTAATCCATTCCGAATTTGTTCTTGCATATGGCATAAGAAGATAGTTCAACTTCATTTTTATATATGGAATCTAAAGAATAGAATAAATGAACAAACTAATCAGAAACAATCTCAGAGATAGAGAGAAAAAACTGAGGGTTATTTGATGGGAGCGGGTAGGGAAAGGAAGAAAGTGAGGATGAGAAAGCACAAATTGGTAACCACAAGATTGCCACAGGGATACGAAAGACTGGGGAATATAATGAATAATGTTGTAAAGATTTTGCAGGGTGTCAGATGGACTCATGTCTTGCTAGGGAGACCATTTCATGGATGGTGTAGATGCCTGACACTGACCTGTACACTTGAAGCTGAAGCTGAATAATACTGAATGTCAACTATAATTATATATATATATATATATATATATATATATATATATATATATTCACAGGATGTGGAGTACAGCATAGGGAATAGAGTCAATGGAATTGTAACAGCTACATATGATGTCAGAGGGGTAGCAGTAGCAGTTTGGGGGAGGGGGGTTATCACTTTGTGAGGGGTGCAAATGTCTAATTATTACATTGTTTTGTACAACTGAAATTAAAAAAGACGAAGAAGAAGAAGTAGTTTTGGAGAGGCTGTGGAGAAAGGGGAACCCTCATACACTGTTGGTGGGAATATAAATTGGTGCAGCTGCTATGGAAAGCATTGTGGAGGCTCTTGACAAAAGTAAGAATAGAATTACATATGACCCAACAGTCCATCTCCTGGGTCTCTACTCCCAAAATCTGAAAACATTTATCTGTAAAGATACATGTGTTCTGATGTTCACTGCAGCTTTATTTACGGTGGCCAAGACATGGAAACAACCAAAGTGTCCTTTGACAGATGATTGGATAAAGACGCTGTGGTACAGATCCACAATGGAATATACTACTCTGCCATAAGAGAAGATGAAATAATGCCATTTGCGACAACATGGGTGGATCTTGAGATTATGCTAAGCAAAATAACTCAGACAGAAAAAGTGGAGAACCATATAATTTTGCTCTTATGTGGGATATAAAACTGAAATGAACAGGGCCAGCCGAGTTGCACATTGGTTAAGTGCTGGCTTGGGACGCCAGCGGCCCCGGTTCGGGTCCCACATATGAGGGCCAGTGACACTGCCCTCAAAACAAAACAAAACAAAACAAAAAACTGAAATGAACAAATGAAACGAAACAAAACCTCATAGACACAGACAACTGTGTGGTGGTGACCAGAGGGAAAGAGGGAGGGGCGTGATAGAAGAGGGTAAAGGGGGTCAAATACATGGTGATGGAAGGAGATTAGATTCTGGGTGGTGAGCACACAATGCAATGTACGGATGATGTATTATCGCATTGTACACTTGAGACCTATGTAATTTTATTCACCAATGTCACCCCAATACATTTAATTAAAAAAAATGGAGAGAAGGCCTTTTCGCAAGGGCCCTCTGCGGCTCTAGTTTGCTAATGAATTGCAGATCTCCAAAAGGCGAATGGGAGATGCGGTAGCAGCACTGCGGAACGGTCCTGAGCTTACCTGCTCTGGGGAGCCCCTGAATCCCAGAGACCACCTCCCCGGAACAGACTGTGACTCCTGTCTTTCCATCACAGCACATGCCGACGGGCGCCAGAGGGGGGCGCTGTGGCTACACGGCACAGGCTGCGGCTCCCGCAGCCCTAGGTTCCCACCAGCCCCGCTGAGGCCTGGGGGAGCCATGTTCAGGGCACCCATTTGCAGCACGAGTTTGTACAGACACACCGCTGGACAGCTCCGCTCCGTCACATCCTTCCCCGTTTCAGAAACAGCCTGCAGCCAGGACCTTGAGGCCGCTGGTGCAATGATACCGTTTCCTCCCGAGCCCTAACCATCCCCCGCTGGTCCCTGGGCCTTAGTGCAGCTGCACCGAGGCAAGGAGCTCTCGTGCCTGGCACAGCCACAGTCAAAATCACGGCCGCCTTTGCTGAATGGGTTCTAGTCCCGCCTCCCTCCAACCTCTTCAAGAAACTTAGAGTCACCCCTTTCAAAACCTAACCGCCTGGTGGCCTCCTGCTGAACAGCCCCTCTGCTGCATGTCGCCCAGTGGAGTCTAAGCTCCTTGCCACTCCCAGAATCCGGATCCTGTGCACATCATGTACTCATCTCTGCCAGGTTGGCCTATCCCCAGTTTCTAGAACTGTCCTCACCCCCTTTTCCCCTTAGGCATTTGCACTCACTCCTCCCTCAGACAAGGTGCTGTGCTTTTACTCTTGTCTCTATGTGGCTAAACACAGCTGCCCTTCGGGGCGACTCTCCCTGACATCTGGCTGCGGTAGGTCCCTGCTCCTGGAGTGCCTGCCGCTGGTCTCTCCAGTTTATGTTCTTAGCGCCTGGCGCTTTGGTGCTTGATAAACTGTTTTCTGGATGGATGGATGGATGGATGGATGGATGGATGGATGGATGGATGGACGGAAGGATGGGTGGGTGGATGGATGGATGGAAGGATGGATGGATGGGTGGATGGATGGATGGATGGGTGGAGGGATGGATGGATGGATGGATGGATGGATGGATGGGTGGGTGGATGGATGGATGGAAGGATGGATGGATGGATGGATGGATGGATGGGTGGAGGGATGGATAGATGGATGGATGGGTGGATGGGTGGGTGGATGGATGGATGGATGGATGGATGGATGGATGGTTGGATGGATGGGTGGAGGGATGGATAGATGGATGGATGGGTGGATGGGTGGGTGGGTGGGTGGGTGGGTGGATGGGTGGAGGGAGGGATGGAAGGAGTACTGAAGATAAATCACACCAGACCTTCCCCACAAGGGGCTCCCAAGACAGCTGGGAGAGCAGTTACATGCACAATGAACCCATGGAAAGTCAGGTCTGAGTAAGTGACAGTGGGGTACACCCAGCACCACAGAAGCATGGTGGCCGGGGCAGGTGGCAGAGATGTGGCTGTGAAGGCTGGAAAGCACCACAGAAGAGGAGGTAACATCTGCATTCTGAAACAGCATCGTCCTGTGCAATCTGGAAAAGTGCTCTCAGGGGTTCAAGAAAAGTGGGGGATACACTAAGTCTTCACTGAATAAATAAGCTATAAAAGGGTTACAAACATGAAGTTTCAGTACCATCAGCATCCAAACTCACAAGAATAAAAACAGATGATCAGAAAACAGATGATCTGGGTATTTTGCGTAAAACTTGAGTGTCAACTGTCCCAAATCTAAAGAGAAGGTCCTACGCCTGCAACAGAGGCACCAATATGCTTACGTTTACTCCCAAGCCATTCTTTCCCTTTCCTCATCTTTCTTTCTTTTTTTTTTCTAACTATTGAATATTATTGGCACCTTTTGAAAAGTCAATGCATGTGATTATATTTGGGACCAATTTTCTGTATCACATTGATCTAGATGCTTACTCTCGTGCCAGTTTCTCATTAACTTATTAGCAAATCTTGAATTCTGTTAGTGTATCTTTTTTTTTTAAAGATTTTTTTATTGGGGAATTTGGGGAGGGGAACAGCATTGGGGAACTGGGGAAGGGGACCAGACAAGCTGCTGTCTTTTTGTTCTTCAGTCTAGTTGTGGAGGATGTCGCTTCACTGGCCCATGTTGGTATCGTCATTGCGCTCTTCTCTGGTGAGGCAGATTGGTCGCTGGCCTCTGGACGGCTGCTCACGGCAGCTTTTGGCAGCTCACGATGGCTGCCAGCCACTCACTGTAGCCTATGGCAGCCCACTGCAGCAGGGGCTACAGCTACGCTGTCACCTCACCAGAGACTCACAGCAGCCCAGCGTCAGGTGGAGCTGTTGTTCACCATCTTAGCTGTAGAGAGCAGTGTCACTGTCCCTCATATGTGGGGCCCTTCTGCCCAGAGCTGGCATCCTAAGCCAGTTCTTAACCAGTGCACCACTCGGCCCACCCACTGTATCTGTTTTTTGTTGATTTTTTAAAAATAATTTATTTATCTCCCTTGAGTGTAAGCTTCTTTTTTTTTTTTTTTAAAGATTTTATTGGGGAATTGGGGGAGGGGGACAGCATTGAGGAATCAAGGAAGGGGAACAGACAACTTGCTGTCCTTTTGTTCTTCAGTCTAGTTGCGGAGGACATTGCTTCACTGGCCCATGTTGGTATCGTCATTACGCTATTCCCGGATGAGGCAGATCGGTCACCGGCCTCTGGATGGTCGCTCACTGCAGCTATTGGCAGCTCATGCTGGGTGCCAGGCGCTCACGCTGGCTGCTGGCCACTCACTGTAGCCTATGGCAGCCCACTGCAGCTTACACTGTCGCCAGAGCTCGCACAGCCCAGCTCCAGGTGGCGCTGTTGTTAGCTGTAGAGGGCAGTGTTACTGGCCCTCATATGTGGGATCCGAACCGGTGCCGCTGGCATCCCAAACCAGCTCTTAACCGATGCGCCACTCGGCCTGTCCAGTGTATCTTTTTAAACTGTTCTTCTCCATGGTCAGCTCAGCTTTGCTGCTATTCTCAGTTCTTCGCACATCTCTGTAAATTGTAGAATCAGCTTACCAGTTTTTATAAAGACATGTTTATATTAATGCACCGATTGACCTCAATCCGAATCCAACTGAGTTCAATCTATAGATCTGTATGTAGCGAGCTGACATGTTAATTTTAGTGTCCTGATCCATGAACATGATATACCTCTTGATTTTCTTGTCTTCAATCATGCCTCTCAGTCACGCTTTGAAGTTTCAACGTGCAGTTTTGCAAATCCTTTTGTCACATTTATCCCTCCTTTGATTTCTGTGTATTGAACTGTGTTCAGTGATCTTGTTAAATGCACTGATTTTAATGTCTCTTTATTTATTTTGGCACACTGCTTTTTTTTTTTCCTTTCCTTCTTACTTTCCAGCTTCACGAATCCAGCCCCACGAGTGGCTCACCAGGCACGTGCACATTTCCCTGTGGCCACTAGGAAACATCCTCAGAACCAATCTCTGTAAGCCGGGCATGCTATATGTGATCACCGGAAGGCAGGTAGGCATGGAGGGCCAGGCTGCAGCAGGCTGGAATCCCTGAGTCCTGAGGCTGCTGCAAGAACATCCGGGCACCCAGGCCACGCCCAGCTCTGATGAGGGAGCGGTCAGTAATGGGATCATGTGATTACCAGCGTTGCTTCGATGTGATTTTTGTGACTGTTGTGTAAAAATTGAGTTTCTGAGACTCAGATGAGAAACAGAACATCATGTATTTTTTCGTCCTTTGCCAGCACAGGAGTGTTGCTGGTGGGGCAAGCCCCTGGTCACCCGGGGCTGCCCCTCTCTTTGTTAACAAGCCATGGAGGAGGCAGGCCAGGCAAGCAGGCAAAGGCCTGCTTCTCCAAGGTCTGGCTTTAGAGCCAGAGGCCCCTCTCCTGGAATGGCTGGTCACTGGGCATATCTCCTGGGTGCTGTTGCATTTCTGGGACTGTCCCCATCCTGTCAGGGGCAGGAGGCCTTTTAAGAGCACAGCCCCTGAGATTTCCCACCAGCAATGCTCCTGCTCAGCCTCCAGCACACAACTTTTGTCAGTGGGTAAGGCCTGGCCTTATTTATAGTCAGTCCTCCCCCTGACAAGGCCCAGCTGATTATCCATGCTAATGGCTTCCAGCAGTGAGGACTGATGCGGTCTCCATGGAGATGATTTACTCGGTCTCCTAGGAGACAACTACTCCTGGGACTTCAGCTTCATCTTAGTGCCCAAAACGTACGGAGGTTTTCCTTCTCACACTGAGCCATGCCCAGAATTCGTAAGTTAAAATTAAAAATTTCTAACAGTTTTTCCTCCATGGCATAAAAAGATCAGGTATTCCAAAGCGGAGAGAAAGGCCTTAAAGGTAAGGGGGGAAAGCATAGTGTTTCTTAACTTGTATTATACAATAAGTAACCTGAAAAGAGGACGTGATGAGCCTGAGGCGAGGCGTTTACGCTGTTGTAGGGACAGCTTGGTCCAGTGGATTAAATTTGGTAGTTACTTCCCTTTAATCTTGGGGTGATTTATAACACATGGTCATGTGGTTGAGGCTGGATATCAGGTCACGGGGACCTCATGCATTGAGTTGTCAACCACCAAAGCATCACAGCCATGGACAATTCCTTGGCCGAAGCACAGAAAAATGTCTTTGTGGTCCAAACATCCCATTTATCTGAAGGTCCAGATACCCACCTGCCCTCACTAGGTGACGGCCCCACGCTCCTGGGAGGGGCCAGCGTTCAAACACGAAGGTGGACAGTCCCAGGGCTGCTGGCGGGCAAAGCTCCACGTAGGTCTGATCAGGGAGTCTCCTCTATTTTTCTCCACATCGAGCATCGATTCATCTCACGTTCCTCCACAAGAGGGCTACCTGCCATTATCGCTCGCTGCAGGCACGGGGTCATCGTGCCAGCAGGGTGCCCAGCCCGGTCCTGCCCACGGCGTTCCTGTCGCAGTCAGCACAGCCCAGGACTTATCTCTGAGTGCCTCCTGCTCTGGATGCCCTCCAAGGACACAGTGTGGCTGGTCTCCTCTTCCCAAAAGGTCATCCTCTAATCAGAGAAACACCCAGAAGCCACAACTGGAGTAAAATGGGGCAACTGTCATGCAGACCTGTGTTCTGAGCGTCCGGGGGGCTCAGAGGACATTGATTTTGTTTGGAGGAGAGCTGGGGGTGGTGTGGGGTTTGATAAAGGACGAGAGGCAAAGGAAGGGGCATCCTTGAGCTCGTTGTCAGGGAACAATTTGAATTTGTCCATCCTTGAGTCTAGGACTGTGGATGCAGGAACTGAGTTCAGGCTGAGCAAAGGCCCGAGGTGCCTGGTGTGGAAAAATCAAGCATTGGGGTTTAAAATCCACGCTACATCCCAGGTTTTGTGCTTTGTTGTCACATGGCCTTGCGAGTCTGTCTCTTGACTGGACTCTGAGCTCCCAGAGAGCAGTGCTTTTGTTTCAATCATCTTTAACTGGCACATAAAATAGACTCAAATTTGTTGAATAAAGAAATGAAATAATAAATAAAGCACTGTCAATACAACTACGAAAAAAATAAGAAATTTCATTTGTTCCGGACTTGTTTTCTTACCAAGCCAGCTATTTAGCATATGAAAAAAATTGGATTATGAACCCACATCCCCTTGTGTCTGGCCAGCGATTTCCCACTGACCCTATAGGCGGGTGGGCAGGGGAGGGGCTCATTGCTTCCCATCAGAGATGAACGTCCCTATCAGCTTTCTGTGACTCCATCCAAGTGGGGGTGGGAGCTGGACCCCTCATCACAGCCGGTTCACAGACTGAGGCTCCTCATTCGGCCTTTGCTGTCCGGGGTGGACATGAGTCTGCAGTGCTCGGCTGTGGTAGAATGGATACTGTCGCTCTCTGTCCTGCTAAGCCACCCTTTCTGATTTCTCTGGCTACAGAAGGCAGGCTTCCCTGGAGTTTTATGTCCTCTGCTCCTACTAGCATTTCTTCAGCTCCAGGTCGGGGATATAGGAGGCAAAAGAAGGGTCAGAGAACCCACTGCCATCTTGTTCTTTGGGTCTGCTGGTCCGTAGCCAGCCCGCTTTCTTCTCTCCACCTTTCAGTGTCTTCTTAGGGTTGTTTCATATATAATATTCAGGGCTTTAGTGGTACTTACTGGGGGGAATAGGAATACACATGGGTCCCCCATCTTCTTGGAAATGGATGCAATTGGTATGACTTCATAAAGTTCAAAAATTTTTTAAATGATGACATGAGCTCTTGTTACGGGTCAGGCATCATTCTGAACACATTACATGTATTTTATCCTCGTGATAACCTTTGCAGGCAGATATTCTTTTATTAGCCCAGTTTTCCCAAGAAGACTCCAAATCCCAGGGAGGCTGAGTCCCTCTGCCATCAAGGCCAAGTCAGCAGACTTGACCTTGCACGTTCCAGAGAGAGCACAGGTCCTTGACTGGCTCCTGGGAGATGACCCTGGGCCTGATGAGAAGGGTTTCTGATGGCAGAGGCCCCGGGCCAGGCTGTACCAGTGTGACCAGACAGTGTGACCAGGCTAACAGTGTGATTTGTGATCCCAGACATTAGGCACATTGCACTAGGGGATCTGTGGGTCTGAAGACAATAGCTGAGGTCAGCTCTGCAGTCGACGCATGCTGCCATGACTGATCCCAATAAAAACCCTGGACACTGAGAATCAGATGAGCGTCCCCTGTTGGTCACCCTTTGCAGGCATTGTCACATGTCGTTGCTGGGAAAATTAAGCGTTTTCCATGCAGCTGCACAGGGAGAGGACACCTCTCTTATGTGGAAGCTATGCCTTTTTCTCTGGACCTCGCCCTGTGTGCATTCCCCTGTTGCTGTCTTTGATCAGCCTCCTTGCACTGGAATAAAGTGTAACTGTGAGTTTAACAGGTTCTGCTGAGTTCTGAGAGGCATCCTATTAAATCACTGAATCTGAGGGTGGTTGTAGGGACCGCTGATACACCAACCCAAGGTCCTACTGTGGGGAAGAGTATATGCACCTTTTTCCAGACCCACAGTGCTCACTTCTTTGATTCCACGGGCTCAGGGTTAAATCATCGGACTATTGCATCTGCCTTTGCTTCTCTCAGGTGAAGTGTTTGTGTGATGTATGACCATCAGGCCAAAATTATATAACATCGTATGTGACTGGCATCATGTAAACAACCCCCCCTTTTTTTTCACAATGATGTCTCAACCCTCATTATTCCTGATCACAATTTTCCCTTAAAAAATTAAACATAAATAAAGGTCTTCCTTAATCTGGAAGAAAAATTAACCCAAACAAAACCATCATTTATGAGTTTTAGGGAGGAAGACGGATGATTGACGAAATCATGGTGAGAATGTGACCAGGACAAACCCTAGCCTTGTGGCCTGGGACAGAGTATTTTCAATTTCAGTATTAACCTGATTCTCCATACCACAGATATTGAAATTATATTAGAAATGGACCAGCAGACAGTCCATTATTGCAGTAATTTGGATGGTAAATGCATCATCAAATCTTACATTGAGATCTTCATGTTTATAAAAAAAATTACCACTTGTAATGTAAGGCTACAAAAGTTTATACAGTGGTCATAAGACTTATGTTTTGGTGCTTAGATATATCTTCTTGTCACCAGTCAACCTTTGGGACTCCTTCACCACAATGCCACCCCAGGAGTCCAGGAACCCACTGCATTTGCAGATACCTGTGTCCCCTCCTGTGGCTCCTGATCTGGGCACTGCTGTGAGCCTGCAAACCTCAGTCTGACTTGGCTCTTTCCCTCCGGGCCTCTCGGGGGACTGTGTTCCTCTCAGACATCAATTCCAGTCGAATCATGGGGCCATTAAAATTAATTAATATAATTTGATAATTAACTTTCATAATGTTAATCTCTTAATTATCCTGTAAGCAGCAGTTAGGAAGCTCTTGGTTCTTCTGCCACCACCTTTGTGACTTAAATCTGGAAATCAGCATTTTAACACAAAGTCCTGCTACATTAAGATGAACTCAGGGCCCCTGGGGTATCGGTTATGGTAATTCATTACGGGGCAAGTGAGGGAGTGGAACTTTTATCCCTGAACACTCGGGATGCACCTGTGGTTTTGGTAACTTGCTTAGTCAGCACTGTCCAAACCCACATTCTATGTATTGCTCTTGAGTGTTTTACCCTGAATCTGGGTTTTTAGCCTCTCGGTCCATGGCCGTCTGCAATGTGCAGAAGCTGCAGCTGCTGAAGGTCTGAGGCACCTGCTCCTGTGTCCCCTTTCTGCTCACTGACACTTGTGCGCCGTGCATGGTGTCTGACAGAGGGAGTGATGACACACCTCCCTGCCCCCACTCACTTATGCCCTCTGTGAGCGAGGATTTAGCTGACTCCTAACTTCAGAACGATGAACCCATGAAGCAGGAATGCTCAGTTTGGGTGTATGCTCTTTTCCTCAGGAGCGGGCGCTTCCTTTCCGCCATTCCCACCATGGGGTGACTGGGGACATGCGTGTCTCACTGTGGGGTGCAGTAGGAGAGGTCCTCACGCATACTGGTGTCCCCACATTCTTTGTACTAGTGTTCATCTCCAGAAAGATGCTATTTTGCTTCCCCATCTGATATCTTTTGCTTAAATTCTCAGTTGGTTCAGATGCTGTGTGGATAAGAAGGACATCTGGGATGCCCAACTCAGTTCTTCCCACCTGGTGGTCGGCACTGCAGACAGGAGAAGGGCGGCAGGGTGGTCCCTAAAGTGTGGCAACCATTACAGCTGAACCACACACCCGCAGTCCACAGCAAAAGGCTGGCTTCTATTTTAGGTAATGTGATAGTAAGTAATAAGGACAGTAATAAATTGTTCTCTTAAACCTAATCTAAAAATTACTAAAAAGTGCACTGTTGGTGGGATTTCAAATTGGTACAGCCGCCATGGAAAACAGTATGGAGGGCCCTCAAAAATTAAAGGTAGAACTACCTTATGGCTCAGCAATTCCAGTTATGGGTATTTGTCTGAAGAAATCCAAAACACTAATTTGAAAAAATAGTGTTCATCACAGTATTATTTACAATAGCCAAGATATAGACGTAAACTAAGTGCCCATCAATAAACAGACGATTGGATAAAGATGTGTTACATATACACAATGGAGTATTACTCAGCCATAAAATGAAATCTTACCATCTGCAACGATATGGATGGGCCTAGAGGGTATTACGCTAAGTGAAATAAGTCAGACAGAGAAAGACAAGTACTATATAATCTCTCTTATTTGTGAAACTTAAAAAAGCAAAATGAATGAACAAACAAAACAGAAACAGATTTATAGAGGCAGATAACAAACTGATGGTTGCCAGTTGGGAGGGGGGTTGGGGAGGCTGGGTGAAAAGGGTGAAGGGATTAAGAAGGTCAAGTTGGAGCTGGCTGAGTGGTGCATTGGTTAAGAGCTGGTTTTGGGATGCCAGCAGCCCCGGTTCGGATCCCACATATGAGGGCCAGTGACACTGTCCTCCATAGCTAACAACAGCTCCACCTGGAGCTGGGCTGTGTGAGTCCCCGGGGACGGTGTAGGCTGCAGCTGCTGCTGCAGTGGGCTGCCATAGACTACAGTGAGTGGCCGGCAGCCAGCGTGAGCTGCCAATAGCCTTAGTGAGCAACCATCCAGAGGCCAGGGACCAATCTGCCTCATCCGGGAAGAGCACAATGACGATACCAACATGGGCCAGTGAAGCAACGTCCTCCGCAACTAGACTGAAGAACAACAACAAAAAAAGACAGCAACTTGTCTGTTCCCAATGCTGTTCCCTTCCCCAATTCCCCAATAAAATCTTTAAAAAAAAGAAGGTCAAATTGGCAGTTACAAAGCAGTCACGGGAATGTAAAGTACAGCACAGGGAACATCGTCAATAGTATTGTAATAACTGTGTATAGTGCCAGGTGGGGACTAGACTTATTGGGGGAAATCAGTTCATAAGTCATATAAATGTCTAACCAGTGTACTGTTTACCTGAAACTAATATAAAATCATAATGAATGTCAACTATAACTGAAAAATTAAAAAAATAAAAATTAAAAAAAATCAAGTGCATTCATCTCTTTTTTGTAACATATATTGTGTCCAACGAGAGCCTAAAGTACCAAAGAACTGTTCTTAGGTCTTAGCATGCTCCCTAGATCCTAAAGTGATGCCTTAACTATATGAGGCATTGGTCCAGTATTGGTAATGATTTCCCACTAGGGCTACAAGTGTAGGTGTATGAAGATTTTTGTAATAAATGAAACCGTCTTTGTTTGGGTTTTTTTGTTCGTTTGTTTTTTTGAGGGCAGTGTCACTGTCCCTCATATGTGGGACCGAATCGGGGCCTCTGGCTTCTCAAGCCAGTGCTTAGCCACTGCGCCCCTCAGCCAGCCCTTAATGAAACCATCTTTGGATATGTTTCCAAACTGGCTCCCCTGGGGCCAAGACATCCTATTACAAGGTACATGGTTACCATTTCATCACAGTTATCAAGAGAGTTGTTTCAGACGCCGCTCAGGAGGATCACTGTCCACCACCAACAATCCAGTCATGGTAGCCGAAACTTTGGCTGCAGCTCAACAAAGATTCAATGATACAATAGTGAGCCTGACTTATAACTATACAAAGATACCCTTTTTCCACTCAAAACTCTTTCCTTAAAGCCACCTCTGTGGATATCTGGCAATCAAGGGCCAGCCATGGGAAACCATACCTCCATTTCCTAGTTGCTCTGTTATGTCTTATTATATCTCATTCTAATTATTAGCTTGAACAATAAGAAATTTGCCTATTTTTGAACCAGAAAAATGCACTTCAGAGTGTAAACTTCGGGAGATGATGCACTGTGTCTTCGAATAAAGGGTGATCCTCGTTTATGCAGGTAGAGAGAAACTAACAGTCTTTAGATACACATTTACTCCACAACCCAAGAAAAAGTACAAAGAGCCAAGCTGTCTACAGAGAAACTCAGTCACAATCTATGGAGCTAGATAATCACAATGGAGGAAACAGAGTCAGTAGGGTACGTGTTAGGATTTTAATGAATGTACTGAACAACACGGTGCCCATATCTGCAAACTTCGCTACTCACTAAAATGCGTCCCCGTCTGACCCACACTCCTGATGCTTTCAGTCATTTGTGGCCACCTGCAGAGAGGCAGACATCTGAGTCCCCCCATGCATAGGTTTCCAGCTCAGGTAAGCAAGGTGTCACTCTACCTGCTTGTTTTAGCCCTCATACTGCAAACAAGTGTCCTTTTTGTAGTCTTTTTCTAACATGAATTTTTGTGCCTTTTGTTGGTAATTTTGCCCTTTAAAATGGTCCCCACGTGTAGTACGGAAGTGCTGTCTGGTGTTCCTAAGAGCCAGAGGCTACGACGTGCCTTTTGGAGAAAATACATCTATTAGATAAGCTTCCTTCAGGCCTGAGCTGTGAGACTGTGGCCATAGTTTAATGTTAATGAATCAACAATATATTTTTAAAAAGGTGTCTTAAAACAGACCCGCACAATGTTATTTACTGATTAACAAAAAGTTTCTGACCAGAGGCTCACAGGAACCTAACCCTATACCTCCCCTAGAAGCAATGGTTCAGTTTTCGCTAATTCAGTGTTTGTGGTGAGTTTATAGAATGCAACTATGGCAAGTAGTTAGAATTAGCAGTATTTTGTATTTTCCTTTGATTGGTTTTCAACCAATGATTCAATACACATTTATTGAATGTGTACGACACAAGGAAGTAAAAAATACATGGATGACCAAAATGCACTCTGACCTGCGAAACAGCAACAACAAAAAACAGTACAATGTGACAAGTGTTGATAAAAGTATAGCTCCTCAGAACAATAAAACAGCACAGGGAATGAGATTGCTACACATAACAAGGACAGCCAGGAATCTTTATCAATATCGATATTATTGACATACGGTTTACTTCCATTTCAACATGGGACATCTTTATTTAAAGGTTATTTCAAGGAAGTAGGTTACTGCCACTGAGGACCTGGGCAGGAGTTACTAGAGAGACAGAAAAGCGTTGCAATGATGTTACACATGCTATTTACTCTGGGAAGAGTGAGAAAAAGTCCAGTCCATCTTTGGGGTAGAGCCTACTTAGATTTTGAAAAACTAGTTTAAGTAGCTTAAGAATGATGGAGCTGTTCCTTTATCACCTCAAATACGTACACAGTAAGAAGAGAAGTGTAAATAAAGGGTGACCCTAGTTCCAAAAATTATAAAACAAATTACTTTAAAAAAATCCTTGGTGTTATAAGGTAGAAAATGGAAATACACAAACAAGAAAAATTAGAATTTTCTCACTTTCCAAACTGCATTCTGATCTAAACCAATCGCCTTTGTTATTTTTTCAGGGACGTCCATAGGTTCTCTGTCTCTCATTTTTCTTTCTCTCTGATAATTTGAAGAGTCTAAACTTATAATAGTGTTATTTTTGTAGATGCAATATATTGTCTTTGAGACAAAGAACTAAATTCTTTCAAGTCCAAAATTTTATCAACTATTAGATGTACTGTCAAGGTAATGAAACTTTTGGAGGAAAAAAATCCTTTACATTAAACATACTTTAAAAAGATCTGTCTAACAATAACACAATTATCTCTTCTTGCCTCATTTCTATAATCAGAGTTTTTCTGCATCTCTTCTGGCCATTGTTTTCATATCTGGTGCCTGACATCCTGACCTCCTTATTACCCTTAGGATCGATAGTGTAGTTTTCAAAGGGATAGCAAAGAATATCAGAGGAAATTTTGTACATCTTTCTGTTAAGCTAAGCTCAGTTTCATTTTTCTTTCACTGACCAACATACTGCTAAGAGTTAAACAGCTCCTCTTATGTCAAGAACTGTGAAGGGTTTCACCATACTTTCAGACTAACACATTAACCTTTGTTGCTTCATGGGTGCTGACAGCACACATGAGACTCCTGGGTCAGAGTTGAGGGACAGCTTATTACTCATGGCCGGAGCAGTAGCCAGAGTTTCAGCAGTCCCCCAGGGTTGCACCAAAAGAGCCAGGTGACCCCAGCACACGCAGTGGGTGGCTGTATAGGAGAGGAACCCTGATCTTCAAAACCCAAGTTATCCATGCTGGACAGTAAATAGATCTGCACTTTGCTCCAGAGAAAGAGACACACACCATCTCTGTCGCCCAAGGCTGTTCACTACAGAAATGTCCTTGTAAAGATGGCCCAGAATGCAGGGCAGTCAGGGCTGTACTCACAAGATATGAAGGAACATGACACTGGCAGGTAACTGTCACCAATAAAATCCACCCATCATTTCTGTACCACCACGACACTTGGCAAATTCTCCCACGAGTACATCACTGTCAGTGCTGGGGACCAAGTCTGCACAACTTGTCTCACATGGCATTTAATCAGGGGTACCGCCAACAGGACCCCAAGTTACAGGGTGAGGCCAGCTGCAGCACTGGCCTCAGCCACGGCCCCTGGGGTCGCGGAGTTAGGGGTGAATACACCCCACTCTTCTCTAGGTTTCTGTGTTGCCCTTCCAACTCAGCAGGGCAGGTTAGCGGTTGCATGGACTGCCCACCTTGGCCCTACGAAGAGGGTCCAGGTGGCAGTTCTTCTGTTTGTAACAACCACAGCCAGGGAGCTGAGGCTGAGCAGAGCCCCTTCCAGGCATCGAGGGCATTGCAGCTACACTCACGGAGAACCATTTTCCAGTATCATCTAGAACCCGTGTTCTGGCAAAGCTGGAAAGCTGGAAGACCAGAACCATGACACTTACAACACCAACTCTATGCAACTGTGACCTTTCTATGGTCTTGCCCAAACGCCTTGGCAGTGTCTGCTGCCTCATGACACTGCAGACATGACGTTTTTGTCTCAGTGGCACATTATGATGTCATCTCATGGAAGGCACTTTCATCAACAACAAAAGTTATAAAAACTCTACAGATCGACTCCTTATGGAGCCACCAGTGAAGATGACTCAGACATGATGATAACCAAGTGAAAGAAACTTATCCAGTGGCTGTTTTCACTGGACAGAGAAGGACCTGTCGCATGGTGTCACAACTTATCCCTTCCTTTATGGCAGATATTTCTCAACTTCAGAAAGGCTAAAACATAAACATAAAACCACACATCTCATTAATAGAATTGGAGGAACTGTGTCATGGGGAATTTTTATAAGCCTGGGGTACTGGAAAACAATAGGGCCTTAAGACTTCAAACGTGAAAGCAATTTAAATAATTCACATTGATACCACTTCCACCCCCCATGACTTTCATAAATACTTTTTTAGCCAAAATAACACATCATGGCATTTCAAATAACTGTGTGTTGTTTTAAGTTTTGCAGAGGTACTAAAATCTTCGGAAATACAGGGCAGATGAAGGTTTTCTGGGTGTCTGTGTGAGTCCTCGGCACTATCCATGGCATTCTCCATTTCCCACTAAGGATTCTGCCAGAGAAACAAATCTGCTAATAACACGAGGATTCTGTACTCCATCAGCATAAAAAGTCAGCATAAAAAGTCTAAATGAAGGAAAGCGCTGGCTCTCATGCCTCCGTAATCTATGAGTACAGGCAATAGAATCTTTTTAAGTAAAACAGATAAAATTCATGATGACTCGAGATATATTTATATCACTATTTCCAAAAGTATAAAGATGCAAAGCTCTGGTAAAATCAGAGTGGCCTTTTTTTTTTTTTAATTTTTATTGGTGAGTTGGGGGAGGGAAACAGCATTGGGGAATCGGGGAAGGGGAACACACAAGTTGCTGTCCTTTTTGTTCTTCATTCTAGCTGTGGAGGACGTCGTTTCACTGGCTCATGTTAATATCATCATTGCGCTCTTCCCGGATGAGGCAGTCGCCCGCCGGCCATTGGACGGCTACTCACAGCGGCTCATGGCAGCTCACGAAAGTGCAATCCCGCTGCCGGCCAGCACCACTGCAGTCTACACCATCGCCAGTGACTCACAGCAGCCCAGCTCCAGGTCGAGCTGTTGTTCACCATCTTAGCTGTATAGGGCAGCGTGACTGGCCCTCATGTGGGATCTGAACCAACCCTTAACCAACGCACCACTCGGCCGGCCCAGCCCTTGTGTTTTAAGCTGTGAACTACACGGCTCTAACCACGACTTTTTTGTCCTCATTTCCTTGTCATCTATTCAGGTCTTTCACTGTTTCAATGCACAGCCTTTGTTTTTACTTGTATGGGCCTATTGTTTATCTGTATTTTTACAATGGCTGCTCAACTTTGAAAATTTTTTTAGAAATATTTTATTCAGTGATTAATTGAAATGATAAAACAGATACTATGGCTAACATGGTCCCTGATGTTTACTGATATTATATAAATAAGAAACATTTCAAGTGTTTACTCTCTAATACCAGGCATACTACAAGTAGTGTCTACAAATATACATGTATATATATGTTTTGAAACATCATAAAAGTATCTCAGTTTGTATTTCAATTCACAAAGTTGTGAATTAGATATTTCACCTTAATGGAACAGGTTAAATGGAATTAGAAATGATGCACATATTTAATTTCTCAAATAAGTGCATTAAGTTCAAGAAAAACATTTTTGCTGACATATCTGTGCAGCTCTTACACTTTTAAAAATTCGTAAATAATAATGTGTGTATTGTAAGAAGGCGGGGTTAGCTGTGCTTGAACCTGGGGCATTGAGAGGCCTCCTGGGCTTAGAAGATCTGGGTGGGCTGATGAGCATTCCCTGAAGCAGGGATTCCCCCAGCGGTCCCTCCACCTCCCGGGTCCCTAAGTGCTCATCCCATCCTGAGGATGGATGGAGCCCCCCCTCCACACGCACACACAATGCTGTCCCCTGAAAGGAATGGGACACACTGGGAAATCTGATCCAAGGCCACAGGTTCTCTGGGATCCACAGGTCACCAAGTATCTGGTGAGAGCGCCTCATTGGAAGCCTGGCTCCAGAAAACTCACTGTGGCCCCCAGCTGACAGTCATTCTGCATCTTGAGGTCTGCCTCTCTCCAGGACTCTGGGATAGATGCGCTGAGCCCTGGAACGGGAGAGAATATGGCAGATGATAGGTGGGAAGGTATTTAGCCTGGAAACGATGCCCGCCATTTCCCTGACACCCATTGGCCAGAACTCAGCCACATGGCCACACCTGTCTCATTAAGACTGAGATGGGGGCCAGGTGTGCACCTGGCAAAAAAGGCGATAAGTAGTAGAAAGGCACGCAGCTTTGTCACATGATCATCCACCCTAAAATACCCATGTCGCTTAAGCTGGGCTCATTTCTTTGTTAACCTTCTCTCCACTAGAATGCAAATTTGGGGAGAGAAAAGCCTGTGTATCTTTCTCAGTGCTACAGCCCCAGTGCCTGGGATGCTGCCTAGAACCTGATGTCCTCACGAGACGTTTGTTGACTGGCTGAGTGATTGACTCAATGAACATGTTCCACAGCTCATGGGACCCCCAACCCCATATCCCCCTTCTCCGCTGCCCACGCAGACTTGACACGAAGCCCACTCTGCCCTGGGGCCCTGCGCACACCTTACTAAGGTGGGTCCACGTGGCTGCCCAGCCTGGCTGCCCCTCAAACCCATTTTCACTCTCCTCATCTACAGACACTTGGGGCTTCCCAACTGACTCCCATTTCTGTTCCAAAGACACCCTGGGGTCTTCTGGAATGAAGGGAGACAGATGGTTCCAACAAGGCAATTCATTCATCCTCAAAAGAACATTAGTAAGAAAAAGAGCTTCAAGTACAGAAGAGACTAGTTTGTGGGAATATAATCTGGCTTTACAATGATTTGGGCCTTTATGACTTGCTGATAAAGGGTCATACACATTAACTTTTGTTTATCCACAGCATCCCAACTTTGGGGAAAACATACAGACCTAGCAATATGACATGGACTCTGTGATAAACATTTAAACCTATCCTTTACATTTTTCGAGCTATTGCAAAATAAGCTTAGATTGAGACAAGTGCTTGGTATGCAGCAGTTACAGGAGCAACAGACCACCACGTGAGAATCAACAAAGATTGTGGTTTCAGGTTTCCAGCAGTAAAAATGCTTCTTGATGGACATTATGAGGTTGAAGTTTAAGTACTGACAGAGAGAAGTCCATTTTAAGTACACACATCTGCGCTGCCAAAAATATGATGTTTGGGTCACCATGGGGAGCAGACAGACATAAGAACTGGGTAAGGATTCCTGACCAAGGGGAAGGGTGACTGCAGGCCAGGTCCTCTTGTGACACACTGCCCCCAGCATTTTCATGTGCGTGTAAATAACCATACAAGCCATGCACACAGCTGCCTAGTTGTGTCACGAGCTGCGTGTGTCTCACCCCATATTCCAGCGCTGATGGGACTCACGCTGGGAACCAGTGGTGTTAGGGGGCTAAGCTCAGCAGTGTATGCTGGGTCTGTGCTTCAGAAATAAGTCTACAGCCCGATGGCTCTGAAAGCAAAGTGGAACCGAAAAATCAAGTTCTCTGCTTTACCTCTCAGGTGACTCACCTGGGGTCCTTCCTCCTCCACTGCTTGTGGGACAATGTTGTGTTCCCAAGATCCCTTCCTTCTGGGCACAGACACACTTGACGTTAGAGGTCTCTATGCTCCTTGTTTTAGCCAAGGAAACATCTGGAAGTTCTGGGCAGAAACACCTTTATTCAAGGGCACTTGTCTCTCTACACCTCCGTGAACCATGTGGCCTCATTACTGGCGGTAGGGGCCCTAGGAGCAGATGCACCCCATTGGCCTGGACCCCTGGTGAGCAGCGCTCTTTCCACCCGGCCCTTCACAACCTCCATGGAACACGAGGCATAGTCAAGAAATTAACGATTGCTGCTTACGCCCACTGAGATTCAGGTCTTGTTTGTTACACAACATTATTGAATCTGTCCTGACAAGGAGAGGAACTGTCACCGGGAAGAGGAGTTGAGCTGTCACCAAAGCATGCTTCTGTGCCATTAACATGACAAATAGGTGGCAGGCAGTGAGGATACTGATGTGAGAGCTTTTTGAAAAGGCTCCGCTTATTAGGCTTTGGCGAAGCATTTGTTGAAATCCTCACCTGAGATAAATTAGGAGGAAGTGGTACCCAAGTGAACCAAAGGAACCGTGTCCCTAATGGATTTGTAGCTCTAGACATTAATACACATAATATTAGTAGTGTGTTGTCTGCTGTCAGCTTCGTTGGGCCAAACATGAGAAGGTGAAGGTGAGATGAGGAAAGGACTAACCAGTGTGATAGTGGAAGTAAAAAGAAATAGAGAGCGTCCCAGAATTCAGAGCCTGGCAAGGCAGGTGGTGATGTTCTTGACCCCAAATAGTAACAGATAAGATTAAGGAAGTCTTCCAGGTTCAATAGCTCAGTAAAACCTGTCAACCACTCAAAATGCTTCAGGAAAAGAACCGGAAGTAGAGGGTGGCACCTGGTCATTTTTTCAGTTGGATTAAAACCAGGGCAGAGGGTATATCATAACTGTTGTGACTCTCCCAACACAAGTAGATAGGCTCATGGTCCATGACACTAAATTGAATGAGACTCTCCTTGGAGGCAAGGGACCAAAAAAGTATAGTTTTGGAGACCATCCCTGAAAGAATGTGGGTAGGCTACTGGCATATGCCACTCACTGAAATCGAACTGATAAGAAACCGGTTAAATTTTTGATGAGGGGACCAGGAGGCGGAGATTGTTCTAGATGTACTATGACCACTGAGCCCCTAGCGATCCGGGCAGAACATGGCTGAGAAATCCTCACAGCCCCTCTTCCCCCCTCCCCTCTGAGGGACCTCATCCCTTCTTTACATGGAGATGAGGAAGGACATGGAAAAGGAAGACCCTCCAAGTTGAAGGAGGGAATATGGAAACACGAAGGGTCTTTTTTGAATAGTGGAATTGAGAATTCTTTTTGAGGGATCAAGATATACTCCCCTTTCATGGCTCGGTGGAGTTTCCCAGTTGCTCTGGACCAGTGGTTGTGTGTCCCACTGTCCCCGTCTCCAAAAGGAAGTGCATGCTGCAGAGACCTACCCGTTTCACCACTGCCTGGTGGCTAGATGAGACAGAAAGCTTCTTTTTTTGGGGGGGAAGGGACAATGTTTTTCCCAGGACCTATCAGCTCCAAGTCAAGTTGTTGTCTTTAATCTAGCTGCGGAGGGCTCAGCTCACTGGCCCATGTGGGAACCAAATCGGCAACCCTGTTGCTCAGAGCTTGTGCTCCAACCACGCGGCTACTCGGCCGCCCCCAGAAAGCTGCTTTTTTAGCTCATTGGTCTCTGGATGCAAAGGAGCTGTATTCATACCCAATGACGTTACCATGTGCCCTGGGGAGCTTGATGACATCCGAATGGGACTTGGGGTACTTTCGTGGAGAGAGGATGAGTAAACAAAAGGGTGAACTGTGGTTGACATTAGTAGGTGCCATTCCCCACTGGCTCTCCCCTCTCCCCAGGCACCTGTATTCTTGACATTAGGGGTGGGCTGTGGCTTGCTTTAATTAATGAAACATGAGCTGAAGAAATGTATCCCTTCCAGGTGGGTGTAGTTAAAACCTGGTGACCAGGTTAGCCATTTAGCTCGGGTGGTTAGAGCACAGGCTCATAACACCAAGGTTGCCGGTTCGATCCCCACATGAGCGAAGGAGCTGCCCCCTCTACAACTAGATTGGAAACAGCTACTTGACTTGTAGATGATGGGTCCTGGGAAAAACACACCGTTCCCCAATAAAAATAAAAACAAAAACAAAACAATAACAAAAAAAACACCTGGTGACCGATATTCCATGCTCTGTCCCCCACCACAGCATATCCTGAAGTTAAGGTGTCAGGGGAACCTCTGTTAGCCCGGGTGCCAACGTGGCATCAGTGCAATAGGCAGAGACCTCCTATGAATGACAAAAAAATATACTTGTTGCAAGCCGTTTGGATTTTGAGTTGTTGG
The DNA here is from genome assembly GCA_033961575.1 of Aselliscus stoliczkanus. Lineage (NCBI taxonomy): Eukaryota > Metazoa > Chordata > Mammalia > Chiroptera > Hipposideridae > Aselliscus > Aselliscus stoliczkanus. The sequence goes on from CM066741.1 coordinate 35,605,888, forward strand.
CTACTGCAGCCAGCCCTCCCATCTTGACAAACACATTACTCATACATTCTGGTGTCATAGTAACTTGTCAACACATGTACTAAATTCCTAGGAATCTAGCCTAAAATATAAAATGTCAGAGTCAGATATTTACTTCTTCCTGGTAGGACTTGCTGGTCTGGGACATTCATTTGGTATGGATCCCATAAAATTTTAATTTGAGGCTGAATTCTTCATTACACATTCCACGCTCTTGATTCCTGTGTAAACGTCATCAGAGGGTTTTCTACAGTGTGCTAAACAAAAGCGTCAATACCCAAACTTGGAAGCAGTGTCTTCATCAGAGAAAAGAATCAGGGAACTGAATTTCCAAGAACACACACACACTTTCTTCCAGAGGCTCTTGCAAGTGGAGACAGAAACAACATAACTATTTGACAATGATGTTCGCAAAGCTGAGCTGGAAGGTTCCTCCTCGGTAGCTCATGGCTTCCAACATATCAGGGACTCTGCACGGATGGGTCCCGCTATGAATGCTGTTTCATACATGAGTTCCCCACAGGACTCTGAGTTCTCCAACGGGGGTGCTTCTTCTGTGTCCCCATTATGTCCCATACTCTTTACTCATCGCAGGAAGCTGACACTGCAACAGAACTCACTCGCTCCTCAGCATAATCTGTGATGTGGGGATTAGCCCCACATTGTAAATATGGAAACCCGGGTTCCAGGAAGTTGGGGAACTTGCCCAGATATATACCATAATAAAGTGATAGAGCCAAGATTCTAACTCAGGAATACCTCAGCTTAACATGTACATCATTTATTCCCCTATGATTCAACACTGTTGAGTGAATGATTGAGGTAGATACAAAATATATTTTAATATACGGCAATCCCTCCACTGTAAAGATTTAGGAAGGAAGCTCTCTGGTTGAAACAAACTTAACAAATATGCCCATTAATACCGATTACTTCATAATTGTACGTCATCGTTAATGGCTCTCTAAGTGCAGGAGAAGTACAAGGTGATTGCTCTCAAGTGGCTCCCCCCCTCGTGACGTCACCAGGTCCCAGCTGCCTTGGGTCCTTATTGAGCATTCTTCCCTCTAGAGGTGGGTCTTTTTAGGCAAGCAGAATGCCCTCCATCAAGGCACTTGGACATGCAAATGTTTAAATCCAAGCATGTAGGTCACTTATAAAAAGAGATCTATTTTTGGTAACGTTTTCAATTCACTGCGACAAGTCAAGGCTAATAGAAGGTGAAGTCCGCCTTTCACCATTCTCTCCTTGGCCACGTCAGCTTATCCATGTATTGAAAGCTGGGCCTCTGGACAGTTACTTGGCAATCTGGTAAACTGCTCATGTATAATGCAAGAGAAGAAAGTCTAGTTTCAATTCTGACCCATTCCACCTCCACTTTCATGAATGATTTTGATGTTATCGTAAGTTTGAGTCATGTGCTTCTTCCAGAAAATGGACATGAACAAAACCTTCCAACGATGCATTAGTTTTTACTGTCAGTTTATTTTATCACAAGTTAGCTGAAGAGCGCTTGCCTTTCACGGGACGGATTCATGCTTTTTTTTTCTGAGAAACAAATACGTTCATCTAAGATGTGGACTTGACTTTGCCCGTTTCGTACTACAGCTTTATCAATCTCTGCATCTGTGACATGGATGAATTCCAAGTCCCTGGGGACAAAAGCCCTTTCTCAAATGTTTGTGCAAAACAAACGGTTTATTAATCAGCATATTTTCTATTCAGGAGAATTCACATTTAAGCCACTGCTATGATAAACTTCTATGTTAATAAATTCCATTTTCTTTTCTTGTGAAGTCAGTTTCCCTTTTCAGTTTCACGATTCATTCATTTACTCCCATATTTATTGGCAAACTTTTATAGAGTAGTCGCTTTGGGCAGGCATGGTATTGGCCTTGGGGCTACAGTCATAAACAAAACAGAGCCATTCCTGGCCTCATGGATGAGGGAGGATTATATAGTCTTAAAAATATAACAGGGGAAAACAGAGAGAAGAGCCTCTCCTTCCCTTTCCAGAATGAGGTGCAACTGAACTCCCTCCTCAAGGTGCTGCTAAAACCAACACATCTGCTTTGGTCCCTAAATGAACGCAGGTCTGTGCTGTACTAGGAAGGCTAAGACAGCAGCTGGGACAAGGCAAAGATGTTAAAAGTAAAAACAAAAACAAAACACGCCCAAATAACCTCCCCCAGTGATCAGAGGTCCACGATCAAGATAGTTTAGTCAAAATGTTAACAGGAGAGGGCTGGCCGAGTGGCTCATTTGGTTAAGAGTTGGCTTAGAGCGTGTGCTCTGAGCAACAGGGCCGCTGGTTCGATTCCCACATGGGCCAGTGAGGCTGCACCGGAGCTGAGCTGCCGCTGAGCTTTACCTGTTCGATGGTGGGCTATGCCCGCCCATAACTAAGACTGAACTCGGCACCTTGAGCTGAGCTGCCACCCGGATGGCTCAGAAGATAGAGCATGTGCTCTTAACAACGAGGCTGCTGGTTTGACTCCCGCATGGGATGGTGGCTATGCCCACCCACAACTAAGACTGAAGAACAAGAACTTGGCTGGTCCCCTTCCCCAATTCCCCAATTTAAAAAAGAAAATGTTAACAGACAAATGCCGACACCCACGTAGGCCACTTAACTTTGACTAGAAACCACCTAACCCACTGCTTCTTATAAAACCCTTACAACACAGTGATGAGAGCTACTCTGTCACAAGGCAGAGTACAACACACCCTGTTACCACTCCTGGAATAAACCTAACATCAAGAGAAGCCCTTTCCAAGGCCAGGTTGGAATTCCTTTCGTGTGTAAAGGTCACCTAATGGCCTGGTTGTGGGTTTGGGCACTAGAAGTGCATGTCTGCTTGGGGAAAGTCAGAGCAACAGGTCTGCGCGGAACTGAGCACGTGAGGCAGTGGGTTATCTGAAGCCAGGAATGAGGGCAAGGTTTGTAGTGTTTAGATCAGCTGTTTAGGGACATAGGATCTGAAGCTGGATGATCAGCTCATGGCAGGAAGGAAAGGTAGGGGATGAACACCAAAATCCTAAGCCCCCAACTCAACCTGAGATCCTGCAGGGGCCACAGGTAAGTGTTGAGGCCCTAAGCAGCAGACAGGTGAAGGTTCCAGCAAGGAGACGAGTTGTGGTCAGGTGAGCTCAGGGGCAGCTATTGAAGACCTGACACCCTCCCTTCACGCCCCCGAGGAAGGACTGGCTCTGAGAAGAGGGTTGCCAGGCCAGTACAGGATGCCTTGTTACATTTGAATTGCAGACAAACAAGACCTTTTCTAGTGTATGTCCCAAATATGACAAGGGATCTGCTGCTAGGATTGGGGAGCTTGTGGGACAAGGGACTGTTCAGCTGACTCACTCCTGGTGGCCAATTCTTTCTTGCAGAGAATAGCTCTTGTGTGCCCCAAGTCCAGCTGGCTGTTCCATCACCCAGTTGACTCTCATTAAATCAATCGAAATATTCTGGGAATGTTGTTAGTGACAGATGGGCTCCGACACACAGTTGTGGGATCTACATTCAGTTTCCCAGTGAGAGGAAGTCTAGATCTGAGCTTAAATCAGATCTGGCTGCATGTCTAACATTTACTTAAGCAACTTTTTATAATCCTGAAAAAAAAATCCTAAAAATTCACTTGATTGATTTTTGTCCTAAATTTTCCATATATAAATTTGAAGAGATTACTCTGAATGATGTACTGTTTATTTCAATGGTTGTTTAGCCTTTTAAACTTGAGGTCTCTTTCATCAATAGAAATGGACAGAAATGGCTTTTAACTTTCTATTGATTTTGCATTAAAATTGCTATCTAATCAAAGCTCAAGGGAATCTAATTCTAACCTCCTTTAGTTACGGATGAAAAATCACTGGCTCCTTGGAGAAACGGTGGGACCAGAAGCATAGGAAGGTCCAAGGGGAGCTTGGAACCTTGTGCCATTAAAAAAGAAGCATTCAAAGACTAATGGTGTCACATCATAAGGAACCGGTGACTGTTGTAGTCACTGGGAGCGCATGTCATCACCGACACACATGGTTTCATGGAACTCAGAGAAGAGAATGCCAGAGAAAATAATTAAAGCTCATGCTATTACTTTGAAAATTGGTGTCTTTGTTTTGTTCTTCTAGTAGACACTATAGGTGAGACAAACAAATAACCTTAGGTATTTGTTACAGAAGAATGCAACTAATAATGACAGGAATGGAAGAAACCACAGAATTAGGAAAATCATCATTAAGGCACTGCATGATCATGGGCAACAGGGTATTTGCATGTTGCTAGAACCCCACATAGACGAGTGTTAAGGAGCAAGGTGGAGAAACCCTAACTCCACAAGGAAGGGTTATGTTGTCACCATCCTAATTCAGATGTCAATTTCCTGTCACTAACCATTGGTCAACCAGTTTCCTACCTCTGGATATGATGCAATACAAACTATACAACATAACAGAGCAATACTGACAAATCATATTTTTGCATGAATTTATCATGTTTTAGATCTAACTGCCAATTTGTAGAAACTGCACACGCTGGAGGATTACACAGAAAAGACCACAGGGACGTGACCAGGCAAATCTGGAAGGTTGAATCATTTTCCTCAGGACACCTCGCTTGTGTAATTTTATTTCTGTGAAGTTTGTGTCATGAGTAAAGAGAGGGGGCAGGAAGGGTACGGAACCAAAGTGAAGGAGATGTAAGAACCATCACCACCAAATTTAAAGCATCGTCATAGATTTTGAATAAACAACTGGAGAGGATATTTTTCAGACAATTAAGGAAATTTGATATTGCATAGCAAAAAATTTTTGGCATAATAAGATCTACATTGTTCTCTTAAAAATATCATTTCCAGTCATTATGGTAAAATTGTAATGACAGGTGCGCAGCTGCAAAGAGAAAGATCGTGTGGCATCCACTGGGGGTGACAGTGTCACCTCTGGGTGGCAGAACATGATGTCATCACTGTCTTAGTTTTGTTGATCTGTTTTCTGAATTTCTATAGGCCGATACAGCTGTTGAAATGACAAACATTTATTTTTAATTAAAACTTAAATGAAACCAATATTCCTGATAAACATACATAGCTATGTTTTCAAAAAATTCATTCCTGGATTTTGCATTCTAGAACTTTGACTTAGGTTTTTGAGCCAAGTTCGTTCTCTCTAGGGTTTCTGAGTGGCTTAAATACATAAATCCTTCCTTTTGATTTCCCATGGTTTTCCGACCCAGCCTCGAAGGAATCTTTTCTAAATTCCAAGAAGACGCTGTTTTCGCTGGACTTTTGATCTGACCACAAGCAGTATTTGTAGATACTGCTTCTTCTTACAAATTCAGTCTGATGTTACATCAAAGAAATTCAGATAAACATTGGGGCCATAAGTTTCAAGTTCAAGATAAATTCCTAATTTAAATTTCTAAAGAAGTTTTGGAAGCTGTTATATAATCATCACAAAAGGAAGTTTTCTTCAGGAAATAGAAGAAAAGATAAGCTTAATGGTAACAGTAATACATTAGTAAAAGTATTAAAACCTGAATGTGCTTTATTACCATGTTTCACGATAAAGGGAAACTGAGGCAAGGAAAAACTGAATTGATCCAGAAATATGTGGAAGAGTTACAGTGTTAAGATTAACGTAAAAAAAATTCAGTAAAGGTCGTGATTCTTTTTCCAGTGTCTATGTGGCTAATAGTTTCATTTTTCCAACACCCAGCACTGGACCTTGCAGGGGAGGGGATATTCATCACCTATCAAATGAATATATTCATTTCCTTCAACTCAACCACGATCACTTTCCCTGTTGTGTATTAAAATTGTCAGTCCAAGTTTTTGAAAATGAAAGAGTGTAGTTGGGCAGTGTTTATTTCTAAAAATAGCACATAACTATTTTTACCATTCAATAGACTTATTCGCTATATCTAGCACTTCTTTTGGTGGCATACAGATAACAGTAAATGCAACCTTGCAGGTAAGAGCATCTTGGAATAGAAAGTGTTATTGCCAACTGTATGTTCACAGTACCTTATACAAAACTCTCACAGCCAGGTATGTTTGGGAATCAGAAAATTTTGAACATAAAAGGAATGTATCTTACCACATACACAGAACTCCCGCGGCATCTGAGAGCTCCGTGCAATGGAACACATTAATATTTCTACAGTGAAATACAGAAACATCCTGAAGTGGAATCAATAAAGTCTAAAAATAGATTTCCATTAGTTCAGAGCAGGTTTTGCTGGCACATGAGTTTTGGTGCCAAATTTCACACAGCTTTAGGTTTTCGGAGCTTTGAGGCTTTCAGGATGGCAGGTAAATGCTGACTCGGTGGGTGTGCGTCGTTAATCAATAAGCTTCTATAAAGTACATTCTATCCTCTCCCTTTCAGTGGAAACATCCAGGGTCATTATTTCATCTTTTGGACAAAACTGATTTAGAACACGGTTTAAACAAGGCCATTGCCCTAATAATCAACACACCTTTCCGACTAGGTTTTTATGTACTATTTCTTGAGAAGACAGAGACAGAGTGACTAGTGACAACGCTGACCAAAAGCCCGGCTCTGTCACAGACCATCGGCTTGTGTCAGAAGCAGAGCTGGACGGACACTGGCCAGACCCAGGTGCCATTTGTCTGTGTCTCACTGTCCTTTGGGAGCAAACTGGTTCTTCCAGGAGTAAGTCGACAATTTATGCCATTATTAGTGTAATCAAAATAAATTACTGTCTCGGACAATGAAAGGTTTCCAGTGTCTTCGAAGAATAAAATAACATTAAAGATAAGGCAGATAGTTGTATTTTAAGTAAATACCATCAGTATTATATTGGTGATTGAGATCTGTAATGAGTATAAAAAGGTTGCCATTTCAAACAAGCTGATTCACTCACTGGACCCCAAATTATGCAAGCATTTACCGCTTTTAGAGGAAGCTAGAGCTGATGTCATGTTGGTCAGTCCCTGATGCTGACATGTAAAAGGAGTTTTGTTCCCCCGCAAAATCTCCAGGCAAGGTTGGCACCACAAAGGTTGGCACCACACACAGTATGCCACTAATATCAGCCTTTTTTCCATGCAATGGAGAGAGGATCAAACAGAAGGTAGGATTCAAAATGGACCTAGACATAAGACAAAGAATGAAAAGGTGACCTCATTAGCATTTATTGGGAGTGAGGTGGAACATCCCTTGAGATGGGCAGGAGCATGGAGTATCCTGGGGGCCCAATGGAATCCTAAGGTTCTTAGAAGCAGAGGACCTGTCCCGGCTGGTCAGAGAGAGAAATGATGACAAAGCACCAGAGAGGTGGCACACTGCGGGTTTTGATGGAGGAAGGTGCCACGAGACACGAAATGCAGGCAGCCTCCAGAGACAGAGAGGCAAGGGGACAGGCTCTCTTGGTCTCCAGGAGGAACATGGCCCTGCCGAAATTTTGACTCTTAGCTCAGTGACCCTGTGTCAGAGTTCTGACCTCCGCAACTGTAAGATAATAAATTTGTGTCGTTTTAAGGCACCAGGTTTGTGGCGATGTTACAGCAACCATAAGAAACTGACAGGGTCGCCTCCCCACTGCCCTACCAGGTGTGTGATTATTCACAGGGATGGGAGGGGTTTCTGGCTGGCAGGGGTGAGGGGTGCTCATTTCTTCACCAGGCCCTGGTCTTTCCCATTGTCCGCTGGCTGTTTTGGGGAGTCCCTTGTTCCTCATTGTCCCCAACCTGTCGTGTCCTCTGGCATGACACAGAATAAATACGACTTCTTTTCCCAGTGGACGTGAGCAGGAACGTATATGCTTATTTTCCCTTCAGCAGCTGCTGACTGGGGAGCAGGACACGTGAGTATGTTTGAGTTTTCTCTTCTGAAAAGTGAATTGATAACCATTCGCACCTCTCTGGGTCGTTCAGATGATTAAATGAATGAATAGATACAAACACAGTTTGTAAACTTTCGAGGGTTGAAAACTTTTGTTTCTTTCTTTCTTTTTTTTTTTTTTGCATGCAGCCTTTAAAATACTTCAAGCTATCATGTAGCTCTTCATTGCCTCTTTTTTTTTTTAAAGAAATTTTTTTGGGAACAGTGTGTTTTTCCAGGACCCATCAGCTCCAAGTCAAATAGTTGTCTTCAATCTAGTTGTGGAGGGCGAGCTCCTTGGCCCATGTGGGAATCGAACCAGCAACCTTGGTGTCATAAGCCTGCGCCCTAACCACCTGAGCTAACTGGCCACCCTTCATTGCCTCTTTTGTTTACGTGTCTTCGACCTCTTCAACTGTGTCCAAGCCATGATTTCTTGTTTATTTGCCATGAACTCTTCTATTTAAGTATTTACTAATTTCTTTGTGAAACTTTTGCACAAATTAAGAGTCACGAAAAACGTAGGATTCTATGTTCATCTTTATTTAAAACCTCTGGCAAAAGAGTTACTAAAGACAACGGCACCGAGCCTCCCTCTGGGGGAAATTTATCCTCGTGGCCTGTAGCCCCAGGGCCGATGGCACAGGCTCTGGCCCCGGCCTGTGCCTCACCGAGTGCTGACTTGCGAACCCCAGGAAGCAGAGTAACGGCTGTCAGAGGCTGAGCCTGGACACAGCATCCCCGCCATTTCTCTTTCCTTTGCTAAAGGTTTAAAACACCACAGTGGACATTCACGGTGACTTGTGAAAAAACCCATATATGCATGAGCTCTATTTTTCACACGCAGTGTCAAGGCTGCCCCTTCATCAGGGCCTCCCGATTTCTCTAGGGCACGCCAGTGAAGGCAGCCGGCAAAGGGTCATGGTGTCTGTGCACTGGGATGGGGTGTCGGGGACACTGGTTCCTCACATGTCCAGGAGGTTGCTGAATGTCATCAGGAACAACAGACATGGTGGAAATTGACGGGCCTTTTCAAGAAAGGGGGACAGGACAAGCTTAATAACTGAAGTTTGAGGAAGGTCTGCTGACTCCAAGAATATGCATGACTCCTAGAACTGAGGTTTAGACAGGGGTGGCTGAGTTGGGGCGACAACAATCGAAAACACCCAGTGCTGAGTAGTTCGAAAGGTCACAAGACTTCCAGCATCCAGACTTGACAAATGACCTGTGGCACCGCCCCCTGTAGCTGGGTTAATGATCCCGAATACGGCTAAAAGGGGCAAATTGAATAAAGAATCTAGCAAGTAGAGGACATTCTGATGCATTGTATAAGCATTAAATACATTTCTTTGGCTGTAAAATGATGTCTTCGTCAGATCCATTAGGCCAGGAGGAAAGAGTCTGCTTTTTTCATTTTTTCAAAAGCAGGTTCAAAAGTTAAAACATGATTTTTAAATGCCTTCCCGAGAACGAAGTCAGAGCACAGACAGATGTGCAGGGACACAGCATGGTGTCTGGGTTTTAACGGCTTCATGTTGAGTCACGCAGCGAGCTCTCCTTAAAGACGTGGACTATTTGTGTCTATATTTCCATTCTCTCTTTATAGATTGGAGAAATAGTCACAGAGTGTTCAGAAGGCACTGTATTAAATATAATAGGGGTTATACAGGAGCGGTAAGTGTCAACTCCTTCTGTCAAGGAACTTAAACATATACAGCTAAGGAGACAATCAAGCAAGCAGAAATATGTAAGGAAAAGCAAAGTGAGAAAGACCTCCGGAGTGAATCTCTGAGTGACGGGGCCAGGCAATGAGGCACGGCCGACTCATGGAAGGTCAGGTGGTCTGCATGGCTTGGCTCCTCACTGCTGCGTAAACAGCGGCGTTTCTAGTCTGCACGTGTCTGTCCCCGACAGGGCGGTTTGGGAACCACCCTGCCCCTTCAGGACCGCCGTTAGTGCTCGCTGGTTTGGGTTACGGGGTTGTGTCTAGGCGACAGCACATTCTCGTGGGTTTGGTTTTCAGTCTCTCTGTATCCGGCTAATTCAGAGCCAGGATTTCTAACATAACACAGGAAGTACAGAGTTTGGGATCAAAAGGTCCTCAGACTCGAAAATGATGTCATTTAGGGCAAACAACAGTACTTTCTGTATTTTCCTTAAATTTACCATTTCGGGACTTTACTCCTTGACAAAGTCCCTCGAAATATGACCGAAAAACTCAACATTTTCAGTAATAATTTACATGTAGGAAGGAGACAAAAGAGCTGCAGCCAGGGCGCCCCCTCCAGCGAGGCCACACTGTGCTCAGGCCCATGTTCCCGCCCAGTCCTCCGAGTGACCCTGGCTCAGGCAGAGCGAATGCTCTGGAATCTGAGGGTACCCTCCGGGCCTCTGGCGAAGGACCTCCTTTTCTATATGGCTGATGGGGTGTTGCTTTTCCAGAGAATTTCTTTGTCTTTATTTATGCTGATCCTTTGTCACCCAGGGAGCTTTGGTGACAGGTGCGCTGTGGCTAGGGGGAGTGTGGACCTCTGTCAAGGGAAGGGTGAGTCTAATGAAGAAACTCTTCATTAGAGTTTTCAGGGAGCTTTCTTTTTTTAAGATTTTTATTAAAATACAGCTAACATACAATATTATATTAGGTTCAGGTGTACATCATAGCTATGCAATATTTATGGACCTAAAGAAGTGATCACCATGGTAACTCCAGCAACCACCTGACTCCGTCCCACGCTGTCATAATATTATTGACTATATTCCCCATGCTGTATGTTACATCCTTAGGGAGCTTTCTTTCTTTCTTTCTTTTTTTTTTTTTTTTTTTTTTTGAGGGCAGTGTCACTGGCCCTCATATGTGGGACCTGAACTAGGGCCGCTGGCTTCCCAAGCCAGCGCTTAATCACTGCGCCACTCAGCCGACCCCTTAGGGAGCTTTCTTATCTGTGCTCAGGAAAAGCGTGGTCTGTAGTGACGGGATGTCCTACAGGCACTCATCTTTCAGGTGTGCTGACCCCCTGACAAGAGTCATCATTACAACCAAGCTTCTGACACCATGAAATCCCTAACATAGCAAAGCCACATGTGCCTTAGGGCTCAGCTCCTCCAGCAGAGAGCATTCAGAAAGTTCCAGAAAACGTCTACAACGCCACTCTGTGCAGGTGGAGAAGCCCCTCCTGAGTGTCAGCTCACAGGCTGCATGCAGTGAAGAGTATTCTAGAAGCCACAGGCTTCATAGGACCCGCTGAGACCGTCTGCAGAAACGGCCAATGAGAGCAACATGGCTGGATCCAGTTCAGAGGCCATCCCTGAGCAACACTTGGCAGAAAGCGTTTGTGGTGGTTTCTACTATTTTTAATGAGAAAAACAGAAATGGGTGTCAAACCCCCACTGTAAAGCAGTAAGGACTTTTCTTAAACTAGAGAAAATGGGATGTAGGTTTCATTTCTTGGATGGCTCCGCCACCATGGGTGACTGCACTGACTGCCCCACAGTGGGGTGGGCTGCGTGGGCCCCACCGACTTCTGCAGTGGAGCTTCTGTTGCCCCGAAGGCTCCCTGAGCCTTGTCTGCAGTCACACCGGGTGAAGGGCAATGGAGAAAAAATGCTGCCTGAACAGGGATATTTTTAAATCCTAAGATGAGTCTTCAGAGCTTCAACAAAAGCTTGTCAAAGAAAAGAACATTTCCCGCCAGCACTCGGACTTGGCTTGGTAAACATTTGTTATGTCCTGCCCACATGTCACATGGGAGGGAAGGGCACGCAGTGCCAGTGACAGTCTTTCAGTGCCCAGGGGCTCCTCCTTTCCAGCAAAGGATGCCTGCCTGGAAGCGCCCAAGTACAAAGACACAAAATGGGGTGCCTCGTTCTTATGCCGCCAGGAGACAAAGCTCTCACTGACACAAATCTGCACAATGTGACATAACCCAGAAGTGTGGCATCTTTTGTGTGAGAGATCATCTGTCAGGAGCATTTCCTAAACATCAGTGCGATGCTAATGAGACAATGGCTGGGGTGCGAGTCCACAGCAGAGCCGCTGGGCCATGCAGCCCTCTGGGCTGCGGATGTGTCTCACTGAGTCCAAGGGAGACTTGGGAGTAAGGTGTCCCCTGAAGGACAAACCCTGACGTCCTACTGCTCATAAACACTCCCCTACAACTAGGCATCTCGTCATGGGGCCGCCCATTTTAACTTACTGTCTCGTTTCCTTCATCGTTTATTTTTCTCACACTCTGGACGCTGGCTGTTGGAAACTTACGTTGTAAGAAAATTCAATTTCTTCAGATTGGTGAGGGAATAGAAAAGGCTTTGAGTGGCATTGGCTTCCTGGGTTTCAAATGACGACACGAAGGTCCAGCCTAAGACTGCTAATTGAGGAAACAAGTCCAGAGATCCAGCCACCTGATGTCAGAGCCTTGCACCAATGAGTCTGCATTCTGGTCCCTGCAATGATGGACACGTTCCCCCCACCCCCACTCCTCTCATGGACCACTCTTTGGAAGATTCTTACCCATTGATACTGTTGATGATAAAAGGAAGCCACGCCAGCTGCTTTGCCAGCATCTAGACAGAGTCTGGCTCCCCAAGGAGAAAAGCGCCAAGGTCACCCGTCCTGGGGGGTGGGGACGCCTGTTCCACGTGAAATAATCACTGGAAGATTTTCCTGGAAGGGGGGGTTTCCAAGGCCCCGTGGGGATGGGGCTGAGAACAGCCAGCAATGAAGATCATAAAGAAGAAGGTGAGTGAGAAGAAGAAAGCTGCTGGCCTCGTCTGCTTCTCACGGAAAGTCACCCTGAAGCTCCCAAGTTACCAAAAGGCGAGAGAGCTCCTGCCCTGCCCACCCCCACCCTGGGCCTCCCGAGGGGCTGGAAGCACCATCTCGACTACTGTCTCTAGTGAAAACGATTTTTGTAATCCTTCAGGAGATGGAGTATTCTCTACAGAAATTGCCTTCCAAGTTTCCCATAAATCAAATCTTTCAAGCAACCCTGAAAATCCACAGGGGAACCCAAACTCTGCGTTGAGTGGAGTTTTGTCAGACTGCCCTGAGATGGTAAATGTCGGGGATGCGGGGGTCGGGAAGCTGATGTGGTGTGATCTCAGCTGGATTAGACAAGATTGATGTGTTTTTCTTCATGAAAAATGTGATCTTTAGATACATGTGTGAGTTTTAAACTTCATTGTTCTACAACTGGCAAATTCTACAATACAGTCAATACAGTAGGATGTAAAAGTGCTTATAGGGAGGAAAAGCATGAGGTGTTATTTGTGTCATTACACAGGGTGGCTAATAGCCATGGAAACCATTCCCTTTCAACATCCTTTATTCATTTGCACAAAGACTCCTTCCAGCTCACAGGTACTCTCCCTATTTAAAGGCTCCCCAAGAAAATGCTGCTTGTCCCTGAAGCCTACAATTACAGTTTGCAGCTGCGAAGGCATATTGTAGTTTAAATATCAATATTTCTCCCCTTCCCTGTTGAGTAGGCAGCGACCTCCTCAGAGTGGGCGAGAAAGTAGGCACCAGCGAGGAAATACAGAGCCAGGATGCAGCCGAGTGATGGCTGCAGACCGGGGTGGGGTGGGGGGTGGGTGTGTGTGTGTGGGTGGAGGGTGGGAGGGTGGGGGGCAGAGCTCCCCTGACCCATGGGATCCCTGAGCAAGGTGCAGGAAGCCCACACACATGGTGTTAGGTGGTGAACTCAACCCCTGCAGAAATAAGGCTGCTGAATACAAACCCTCTGAAGAGGGGAGGAATGCGGGGCCCCGGGGTTTAACACTCAGTGGCATAAATCCCGCTGACTGGCTGCCCAGGCAAAGGGGAGCTCCTGGGGGCATTCTGTGTCAGTGTCAGGTGTGTTCTGGGCTGGTAGTGACAGGGATCATGTGACCTAGGGGGAATATTTTCTCCTGTGGCCCGAAATGCCAGGAAACAACTTGTATTTCTAACCATCTAGATCAGTGGTTCCCTTTGCCTGGGGCGTGCAGGTGATGGGGAGTGGAGTGACAGCCAAGCCTTCACTCCAGGCAGCGGGCACTCAGCCACCCAGCAGCCCTGTGACTGACTGTCTCATCCCCACGTACAGGCCCTCCTTCCCCCACCACATACATTATGTGGTTTAATCGTGTTTTATAAGATGGCTGTATTGAGTCACAGTGGGTTTTGGTAGTGGTAACACCTGCGGGATTTCTCCCTTCTTTGTTGAGTGGCCTTGTAACCCGTATACCAGGGACCAGATCTCTCCTCCCCACACCCACCCCTCCCCCAGGGGCTTCGCTTCCTGGCCATGTCTCCCCGCAGCGTGGCGCCCACTCAAGGAGGGTGCCTGGAGCTCCTCCTTATTCCTGAAGGGCCAGAGGTAGGTATATGCAATGCCCCCTGTGGGAAAATGCCACTTTCCTAGAGAAACTAACAACTGGCAAACGTGAATTTAGGTATTATTATGTATTAAAGTGTGGTGGTGTGTACTTTATATGTATTAAATTTATTTCATGTCCTTCTATGAATTGGGGACTGCTGCTCCCCTAAACGGAGGAACAGAACAGTTAAGTAACTTGTCCAAGAGCACGCAGCTAGCAGGTGACCGAGCTGGGACCCTGCTGTTACAGAAAAGGCCACAGCCATGCGGTCTTCTTGGTGGGCAAGATGTGAGGTCCCCAGCTCTGTTTCCAGGAGCTGCTCCGAACGGTATCCTCCTCATTATCACTTCCCAAGCATTTTAGATTTAATGACACTGGGTGCTAAACAGTGCTGCACATTAAAAAAAAAAAAGTGTGTAAAGATTACAAATAGGTAGAGAAAAGAGGGGTGCAGCATAGGAAATCTACAGTCTAGTTCAAAGGGTAGAGCTCATCTTTGGAGATTCAGGCTCGGGACAGAGCGCTCAGAGGAAAACACAGGAGGCCACCTTCCCAGGCTCGGGGTCCCCTCGGGGGTGGCACTGTGTTTTAACAGCTGTAGACCAGGATGGCTTACCCAGACGTTGGGACTCCACAAAGCCCAGGTGGAGAAAATCATTTTCTTCCTCGTATCTACATTCCACCTAAAAGGCCAACATTTTCTCTGCAGTGGTTGCCACTTACTAAGGGTTACTTTGTGTCAGGCACTAAATATTTTATAAATATTGTCTCATTGATATTTGAAATAATCTTGAGAAATTGCTATTGTCATCCCATTTACCTAAGCAGCAACAGAGACTCATAGTAATTAATCAGTTGTTTGGGCTCTGAGATACAGAATGTGAAGGAACGAGAGAAAGAGGGAGGTTGTGGGGAAATGTAGGAGAAAGAAGTCACCTGGAAGGTACCTGAGATACCTGCAGATAAGATCTTGGTAGAGGGTGGAACTAGCTGGTTATCATTTGTGGACATTAGTCTATTCTAAATCACAGATCAAATTTTGCATGTTAAACGCGTCATGGAAATACATGCATTATTTTCTACATTACATGAATTACTGGCTTCCATTTGTGGTCAAGATGGAGTCCCTTTGGACTGTACTAAACTTCCTACCAGAAACAATTCAACCAGACGAAACATATAAAGCGATAGCTTTCAGGTGTTGGACACCAGGCAGCAGCAGAGTACAGCAATCCATGAAAGGGAAGAAACACCAGAGCCAGTCGTGGTCACCCAGCGACTGCGACGCAAGTTCTCAGGCTTCAGTGCGGGAGGGGGAGTCAGGCCACGCCCAGGGGTGTCCCTTCACTGAGAAGATGGAACTGGGGCTGTGAGATGGCCGGGGCAGCCAGAGTCCTCAGGACAGAGGAGGAGAGAGAGCACTGAAGACCCCAAGCAGGTCACCCTAGCATCTCTAGCACAGGGACAGTCGTGCGCTGCATGATGGCCTTTAGGTCGACGACGGACTGCATGTATGACAGCCGTCCATAAGCTTGTCATGGAGCTGAAAACTGCCTATCACCTGCTGATGTCATTGCCATGGCAACAGGGTAGCACACTGTAAAAATCAACAGCTTGTCTGTGATGGAGAACACGTGAGGCTGGGTGTGGGTGAGGACGACACTGGGGACCCACTAGAGGGGTTCCTGAGAAGGCACGGTGGCAGGAGGCACGGGGAAAGCAAATGCAGGACAAGAAAAACAAGAACCCCCGAGAAAATGCAGTCAAGGGCTTAGCAGGTGCTTTGCAGACCTCAACACACTCCTTAAAAAGCCTGAAAATGGGACCGAACACCGAAAGGTTTTCATTACTAGAAGATGGTTCATAGCATGTTATCTGCTTACAAGCAAATCTAGGATGAAAAAAAGAGACAAGCCAAGCAAACCGCCATGGACACATATCTGAAAAGAGTGAGCCTCCTCAGAAAGGGTGTCAGGCCTGTCCTTCCGGAGGCGTCCCAGAGGGCACCGCCGTCGTGGGCGATGACAGCTCCATGCGTGTCACTGCCCCGAGGCCTCCCCGTAGGACAAATGTGGAGCTGGAGACAGTGATATACTGCCGATCCTGACCCTGAGGAGACATAGGCTAGTGTGTATGCTTGTATCTTAGTTTTCAACAGAAAAGAGCTTAAAAATAAAAAATAAAAAAATTAAACAGACAAAATCTTATAAAATAAGGATATAAAGAAAATATGTTTTACAGCTGTACAATGTGTTTTAAGCTATGTGTTATTACAAGAGTTGAAAAATGTTTTTTAAATGGAAGTTTATAAGTACAAAAGTTACAAAGCTAAGGTTATTATTGCAGAAAGAAACTATTTTTGTACATTGAGTATAAAGTCCCCAGTCGTGCACAGTCGTGCCCAGGCTGTCACACCCACTCACCTGAGCAGCTCTCAGGCCTGCAGGCTCTACTCATGCTCAGTGCCCGGGACAGGTGGGCCACTTTTTATCTTTTCCACCATATTTTTATTGTACCTTGAAATGGAAATAATACAAAAAGATACAAAAACAAACAAGCAAACACCTCAATGCAACTCCAAAGCAAGGAAGAAAAGAAAGACTAAGGGAACAAAGAAGAGACAGAATAAATAGAAACCACACAGCAAAATGGTCCACTGAAACCCAGCCACATGTATGATCCCAGTAAATGTAGCGGTCTACACAGCCCAATAAATGAGATTTTTGGATTGTATAAAAAGCAAGACCTAACCATATGCCACCTATATGTGTGTGTGTGTATACAACTGGCCCTTGAACAACACGGGTTTGAACTGCACAAGTCCACTTTTATGCCAAGTTTTTCAATAAATATGGTAAACATATTTTTCTCTCTCTTATGACCTTAATAACGTGATCTTTAGTTTACTTTCATGTGAGAATGAAGGATATAATACACATAACACAAAATACATGCTAATCGCATATTCATGTGACCAGTAAGTCTTCTGGTCAGCAGAGATTAATTTGAAGGGATTGGCTCACATGGTTGTGGAGGTTGGCAGGTCCAAAGTTTGCAGGGTGGAGCAGTCGACTGGAGGTCAAAGGAAAACGATGTTACAGCCTCAAGTCTGAAGGCGGAACTCCTTTCTGCTCAGGGAAAGTGGACCTTTTTCTCTCAAGGCCTTCAACTGATTAAACGAGGCCCACCCACCAGGAAGGGAATCGGCTTTATCTAAAGTCTGCCAATTTCCATGTGAGTCTCCTCTAAAAAAAAAAGAAAAAAATGCCTTCCCAGTGACATACAGATAGGATGCATGTCTGAGCAAACAACTGGGCATCGTGGCCCAGCCAAAGTCATGCATAAAATTAACCATCACACTGAGTGGAGTCACCCAGGAGCAGGCACCCTCAGAGGTGCAGTCCTGGGAAAGCCACCACACACTCACGTGGCTCACCGCCAGGAATCCAACAGGCTCTCATGGTGAAGAGCCCAGGAAGCTCCCAACACTCTAGCAGGGTGGGGGAGCAGTGATCTTTAGGGGGTACACTCAGGGGGGTGTTCTTTTTAACAAGGGCCTATTTCCTGGGGAAAAGTTCCCCAGAGCCTTACCTGAGCTGGGAGAAGGCCCCCCAGCCCTGCTGTGTCACACAAGGGGGTGGGGGGAGTCAAGGGTGACCAATGTGTCACAGTGCTGCTGCTGCTGCTGTGTGTGTGTTTGTGTGTGTGTGTGTGTGCTTCTTAGGCTGCACCATTCAGGATTCCAGGGATCAAAGCTGATAGAGGCCCTTCTGATCTCCGTATGAGCTCCCACCATCCAACTACGTACGCTTAGAACAAGCCTGAGATTCAGACCCTGCCACAGAGGCCTGGTTGTTCCTTTGGTGTGACCTGCAATGGTCTTGTTGGCCCTGAGCTGCCTCTGAACAGCTGGCCAGGGGCCCCAGTCACCTCTGGCTTTCATCTCACCCACCCCACTCCCCACCAGTAGATCCTTTAAAATCCTGTCATAAAAGGACGTCAGTACTGGCATTAGAAAGGAAGATACCAGCTGCTTTTATCCTCAGGAAGCACTAATTGGCCTGCAGCCACCAGCTCTCAGGTGAGGGTGGGGTGTGTGCAGGCTGGCTGCCGCCCACACTGGGCCGATCAGGCAGCAACACCTGCATTTCCGAACTGAAGTATTTTTAGGCTCTGGAATCCCCCAGCCCTTATCTTGCTTTGGATGTCTTTATTACACATCTCCTGCAATACATTCCTCTCTGCTTTCTGATTTCCAGCCAGCCTATCTCACACAAAACAGTCAAACTCGTCTCCTTAAAACAGCTCGGATCATATTTTTTCCCTCCTAGATCCGTCAGCATGATCCCCAAGCTGCGTGTCATTACAGTCTGGCCCCGAGGGCTTTTTACAGAGGAAGCAGAGCCCGCCTTGCCACCCTATCAGGCCGCCTCCCTGCAGCCCTGCACCTGGCCCCAGGGCTTTCAGCTCAGGGTCCCTATTCAGCACTGTCACCTCCGGGGGCTCTCACACGTGCATGGGAGCTGTACAGGCAAAAACAATAAAATGCACCCTCACCATAAAATAAGAATGCCCAGGTGTGTAGGAGCTGCCCCAGAATTCTGCTGGTCGCCAGGAGGGAGGGCGGCTGCCCGCTACCTGAAGCCCATTGGAGCGTAGGCGGGAAGTTCAGGGAGGCTGGAATCAGGTGTATGGGTAGGTGCACACCAGGTGTGTGTGGCTTCCAGCCATGGCCTTCAGCACAGCCCTAGGCACTCCTCATCACCATAACTGGGGTTTTGCCACCTCATCTGTTAGGACTTAAGTCCTCCCAGTCACTCTGACCACACAGGTGGACCTGACACCGTGTGCACCACCTATTTCCCTGCCACCCCCAGTCTAGACAGAGGCTGGGGCACTGCCGGGAGGAACAGTGTCAGGCAAGCACAGTGCTGGCAGCCACCCTGCTCCACTCACCTTGCTGCTGGTCCCCACCACCTCTAAGGTCAGGGCTCAATGCAATTCATTGGAGCACCTGGCACTTTGTGAGGCTCCATTACAGTTTGTTGAATGAATAAATGTTGTCTGGGTCCCAGTCTACACCAGGTAAGTGACCGTGCATGACTTCCTTCTAGCGCTGTCAGCATCGTTTTCAAAACTGAGCAACAATTTTCACTTATTTCTAAGCCCCACCTATTGCTTTATCAGAAATTAAATTGAGGTTACGGTGCTCCCTCCTCCAAACGCTTAGCTTTAATGTCTTTGAAGAGTTGGTTTGAGGTTGACATTACAGTTTTGCCCCAAAGAGCTGTCCATTTCTGACAAGGTGGATTAAGTACTGCCTTTCGAATTTGAATGTGTAAAACACTCTCTGGGTGATCTTGTTAAAATGCAAATCATGACTCAGCCTGAAATCCAGCATTCCCCCACCCCCACTCTCCGACAAACCCCCAGGGGAAGCAACACACTGGGCTGAGGAACACACTTTGAGAAGCAAGAGAGTGAACTCCACCTAGAGTTCGACTTTATTTATAGAAATAAAGTGTAAGCTCTCCTCATCCCAGAGTGAGAAAGGCTAGCTATCTCCAGCCAAAAGGGGCTGTTATGGGTGGAATTTTGTCCCCCGAGAATATGCTGAGGTCCTAACCCTCAGAATGGGACCCTATTTGGCAACCGTTGGCTGCTGGCATCCTTGGTGGCCTTAAGGCAGGAACCTGCCTTATGCAGCACATGTCCCCAGCCTCGGGCACAACGACAGGCATAGGAGGTGCCCGAGGACAGTAAATGGACACAGGGACTGTGCAGGGGACTAGCCACTGCTCCTGAAGACAAAGCGAGATGCTTGGCCTTTATCCTTTCAAAGACTTTCTTGCTCTGTCGTGTGCCGTACGTGGCCTGGGGACCACCTACATCCACAGGGACTTTCACAAAATCAGCCTCCCTGATGGCTACGGAGGGGCCCCATTCCTCCAGGTTACAAAGTCTCCCATTTTGAAGTGAGACCATGAAAAAAAGCTGGGTATTTTTCCTCGGCTTGTGGCTTGCAACTGTGCTTCCCTGTCTTATGAAATGTGATTGCTAGGTAGAAAAACAAAAAATCTTGCTGGATGCTTGCTGCTGAGGGGCCAGGGTGCTGAGTTACTTGCTGTGTCAAGAGCAAACAATTCCTCCATCTGATTTCGTCCCCAGGACACGGAGGCCGGGATTTTCACGCGTGTCAGTTCATGCCATCTCCCCACTCCCCCCATATGTTTATTTCCGTATTTTTCTTGTTTTAGAAATGATCTGAAGAATGCCCATCCTAGACATCTGGGTCTTACGGCATAGAGAGCATGCTTTCACAGTAACTGAAGACCATACTTTATTCAGATTTCCTTAGTTTTTACCTCCTGTTCCTTTTCTGACCCAAGGTCCTATCCAGGATCCCACCCAGCACTGGGTCGCCCTTCTTCTTGGGCTCCTTTTGGCTGTGACAGATTCTCCGTCTTTCCTTGTTTCTGATGACTGACAGTTTTGAGGAGCACTGGTCAGGGATTTTGCAGGATCTCCCTCTGGTTAGGTTTGTCTGATATTTTCCTCATGGTTACACTGCATTTGTGGTTCTTGGGAGGAAGACCACAGAGGTAAAGCACCTCCTCATCACCTCCCCTGAAGGGCACACACTGTCACTGATGATGTGGACCCTCCTTTCTGGCTGAGGTGGTGTCGGTCAGTTCTCCCCACTGTGGAATGCCTCTGCATTGTCCCTTGTCACACTGCACTCTTTGGAAGGAAGTCACACAAGCCCACACTTCAGCTCTCTGAGGGCAGACAGCTACCTACATTAACTGGAATTATCCTGCCTGGACACTGTCTATTTCCTCCTGCTTAGCTGTGTGTTCCTATCTCTTGTGTGTATCAGCATATGGTCCCCTGAATATTTATCTCAGGCTCTAGATTGTAATCCGGTACAGCGTTATGTATCTCATTGCTCAGGTTCTTCCAGCTCTGACATCGGGGAGCGCTCAGTTGGCTCCTGTCCCTCTGACAAACTCACCATGTGGTTTGTTGAGCACGACAAGGTGTTCCAGCCTCATCTCGCACATTTCCTGCCAACCCGTGGAGCCCTGATTCCTCTAATTGGAAAATGATAAGAAAACCTCGTATCTGGGCGCCAGGTGCGCTTGCCGCTCTTGGGGTGAAGAATTTGCAGAAATGTTGTTCTATTCAAAATATTAAGACAGTTCTCCCAAATATTTGTTCTCGATAAACTCAAAATGTAAGAAATGGATTTATCACAAGTCTTTTACGCTTATTTATGTTTTCCAACATTACCACTTCTTCAGTAAGATAATTTGTGTCTTGTTTTGCAAACTAATACTACTATTCACTTCCCATATGCACGTGGAATTCCAAGGCGCAGCTGAAGTCTGACCTTTTTTTCTATCAGGTTCAGTCTCTTCTCATTATTTATCACCCCATCCCAAACAGATGCAGTGTCTCCGTTCTAACAAGTGTCTTCATCACAGTGATGGTTTGGGTTCCTTTATTTGGGCTGATTCTAGTCCTGCCCAGCTTTCTTGGGCTTTGAGCAATTGTACGCCCAGGGTGTAAGGTGCCTCATGGTTTGGCACATGGGTGAGGTGACACTTCCTGACTGTTCTCCATCCTTCCTGGAGAATCCAAACAGTTGGCTGACCTCTCTGGGAGCAGTGACAGCACATGGAGTGTCTTCACTAAATGGCCTCTAGGAAACCCACGGGCCACTTCCGGGATCTTAGCCGAAAGCTCAGAGCTTCTGAAAATAGCTGATGCGCCCTTTTTCTTTTTCTAGATGTGTTATTTTGCTCTTGCTCACATTATCTTTCATCTGCCACTTTCCTGCTGCCTTGCTAGACTAAATGGCTTCCAAGACTGTATTTAATCACCGGCTACACCTGAAGTGATATAATGTGGGCAGTATCGGAAATAGACCCGCGAAAGATGAGACTCGGCCGTTTCTAAATTAGAGAATCACGTTCTATTTGCACACTTAGCTATGGGTGAGGGTTGAGAGCCATGGGAAGGCAGCTGGATGATGGTGCAAAATACGGGAAGTATGAGCAGTTTCCCTGAATGGACCTCTGGCTACGTCTCTATTGGGGGCAGGTTATATGATACTATAATCGGCATGCACGTGTCATGGGGGGTGGAAGCTGAAAGGAAAGATGCCCCAAAAAAAACGTTGGAGCCGGCCGAGTGGCACGGTAGTTAAGCGCTGGATTGGGAAGCCAGCGGCCCTGGTTCGGTCCCACATACGAGGGCCAGTGACACTGCCCTCAAAAAAAAACAAAAAAAATGCCCATTTCACCGGTTTATTAGTGTCTGTAAGCAACATGGGAGGATGTTCCCAGGTGTGTGTTGTCTTTCCCCAGTCAAGTAAGCCACCGGATGAATTCACAAATACTATCTGGGCATCTCCTCTGTGCCATGTGCCTGCGGTGAGATGAAGGAGCAGTGCAGGTCCCTGATGTTTGTCCCTCAGAGCCCAGTGCCAACTTGAGAGTCTCCATCTGGCTTGGGCATCTGCTCTGAGCCAGCCAGGGGGAGCTGGGTTTATCCAGCCCGGCTACATCGGAAGTGAGTGAATGTCAAGTTTTCTATTTGCGGCCTTGAGCACCACTGGCATTCTGTCAGAAGTATTTACTTCTCATTTGTTTAGTATTTTGTTGTTGTTGTTGTTGTAAATGTCAGTTACCACTTGCCCCTCTTTCACATTGAAACACACCCACGTATACTCATTAACCACATGTCCACACATGCCATCTCTGTTGGACCTCAGCCTGCTGAGGTGGTATTTTCAATTCTTCAATTTCATGCCAGACAGGACAGGCTTTAAGACAAGCGAGTGGCTACCACGGCATTCCAAGACAGAACGCTGAATGCCACAGAGCAACGTCACTGCTTGTGGAGAGCAATTTGGGAAAGGTGCATTCTTGTCTGGGACTTAGGAACGTACAGCACAACTATATATATATATATATATATATATATATATATATATATATATATATATTTTTTTTTTTTTTAAGATTTTGTTGGGGAATTGGGGGAGGAGAACAGACAAGTTGCTGTCTTTTTGTTCTTCAGTCTAGTTGTGGAGGATGTTGCTTCACTGGTCCACGTTGGTATCGTCATTGTGCTCTTCCCGGAGGAGGCAGATCTGTCGCCGCCTCTGGATGGTCCTTACCGCAGCTATTGGCAGCTCATGCTGGCTGCCAGCTGCTCACGCTGGTTGCCAGCCACTCACTGTAGCCTATGGCAGCCCACTGCAGCAGGGACTGCAGCCCACACCATTGCTGGGGCTCGCACAGCCCAGCTCCAGGTGGAGCTGTTGTTAGCTGTAGAGGGCAGTGTCACTGGTCCTCATGTGGGATCCGAACCGGGGCTGCTGGCATCCCCAAACCAGCTCTTAACCAATGCACCACTCGACCGGCCCTACATTTTTAATTGTTAAATGAAACCAGATACACTCCAGGCATTACGAGAAAACATCCTAATTCGCAGTCCCTCTAGATTATGTTCTAACCGGATGGGGACTGAGTCCTGGGTCTGCTTTGTGAATTAGCCTGGGGGCCACCACTCGGCTACCTCCCTACCTCGGCATCCTATGGGACCGGATGGGCCTGCTTCCAAAGTGAGCTCAGAGAGAGCTGGCCCGAAGTTCAACCAGCTCATCACCAGGTGTCAGGCTGGGGGTCGGGAACATACTTGGCCACAAAGGGCAGAGCACCTCGACAGCCCCAGGGCAGGATTCTGGGGTGTTCGGAGACAGCAGCGGAAGGGCCCAGCTCTGCTCTGTTGGCACCAGAGGTAGCATGTCCCATGCAATATTTGGAACACACTTCTATGAAAACCTTATTGCTGTTTAGCTTAACTTCACATTTCACTGGGCATCCTGTGTTTCTCTGGCAATCCTCGTAAGAGGACACCTCCCAGCCAGCCGCTGAAGAAAGATCAAGGGACAAAGGTGACAAGAACACGTGTTCCATCACCCAGCGACAAGGGGCCTCCGTGACTGACTGTGACTAGAGGCAGGAATGGTCCAAAGAGCAGGAAATGGCGACAGCAGATGGTCACCTTTCTCTAAAAGGGGCAGCTTTGGAAGAGGGGACCGCAGCAGGGTTTGGCCTCTTTGGAGGATGGAGAGAGGAAGTGAAGAGCCTTGGGCTCCCCCTTGAGGCCAAAAGGGGAACAGTCCTCATACCGGGCTGGGCACCTCTCACTGCTTCACCTCCAACTGGGACAGCCAGGCTCCTGCGTCATCCCCATCCTACAGTACAATCAGCAAAGGTCTTCAAAGACGAAAAATCAGGACACTTAGCACCGAGGGGCTGGAGGACAGTGCGTGTTTACAGCTGCATCCATGCTGACTGGCCATTCTTTGTTCCCGCGGTCAGAACATGTGCCACCCGCCTGATTAAATAGTTGTAACATCATAGCTGCCTAGAGGTGCCAGCTGCAGAAAGGTGACTGGGGACAGGCAAGTGGCAGTCTTGCAGTGGGAGGCAGTGGCCATGACATTTGTCCTCGGCTCCCCCACGGTCCTCACGGGAGCTGGGCTTCCACCTACAGGGACCTTGCTCCACTGTTTTGTAACCATCATGATCCTTACAATCGCATTTGTAAACTGGGGGGTTCCTGAGGCCACAAAGGTCTTGGCATCTGTAGGGCCCAGAACTCAGCTGGATCAGTGCAGGTAATGTCTTGACAGAGGACGAACAAATGTATTCTAATCTGCAGGAAAGCGTGCCATTCCATGTCTTCCCATCCATTGCATCAACAGCACTCATTGCACCATCGACCATGACAGAAAAGCCATGATTCAATTCTCAGTGCCAACCACTCCCGTAGTCTGTAATACTGGAACCCTGGCTCCCCGCCAGGTCTGCTGCCAAGTCTGGAGATCTGAGAGCCTCCGAGAACCACCCCCCACACGACCCAGTGTGTGACAGGGGAGGGTCCTGCCTGACAGGAAAGGTTGGCTGAGAAGTCATGTAATAAGAGAAGGAAGGACAGCCATGACCGCCGTGGGGGTGGGGACATCCAGGCAGGTTTTGGGGATCTGAGAACATGGGCTGTACTGGCTCCAGGGGTTCAGCAGGACACACATCCAGGCCCAGTAGCTCAGATGGCGGAGGGAGAATGGGGGGCAGGTCCCTAGGCAAACAGTCTACATCCTCCTGGGGAAATGTTTTGTGTCTCTTTAGTCCCTTAGGGCATCTCCAAGGGGCACCGCTGAACTCAGAGGGTGCTGAGGGGAGCACCTGAGCCCTCACAGCACAGCAGACAGGACTCCGCACGTGAGCTCACTGGCACTGAGTTTACATGGTGGCTGTATTTGTCTCCTAGGGCCGCCATACAAGTCATCACACACTGGGTAACTTAGAACAACAGAAACGTATCCTCTCCTAGTTCAGGAGGCCAAGAATCCAAAAGCAAGGTGTCGGCAGAGTGGGTCCCTTCTAGAGGCTCCAAGGGGAAAACATCTCACGCCTCTCGTCTTGCTGGCAATCCTTAGTGTCCCCTGACTGGTATAATAGATGTATCGTTCTGGTCTCTGCCTGCCTCTTCATCTTCACCTGGCCAGCTCCTCTGTGTGACTCTCAACTGCCCCTCTTCTTTCTCCTTTAAAGACCCCGGTTGTTGGATTCAGGGGCTACTCCAACTCCTGGGCAATCTCTTCTGAAGAGCCTGAAAAGACCTTATTCCAGATAAGGTTACATCCTGAAGTTCCAGAATGGTGTGCATTTGTGGGGGGCACTATTCAGTCCATTACAGTGGGATTCAATTTCATTCTCAATTGCTGGGAATGGAGAGAGGCTCATTGCTAGGGGCAATAGCTAGTACAACGAAACGGAAGGAAGAAGCAAAACGAGCTTTCATTGTGCTGGAATATTTCTTGCAATCATGTTTTACATTGTTCACTTTCTAGCCATTACTGTACTCTTAATTTTAAGTGCATGTATTTATAGGCATTCTATCATTTGTAGTTCTTCAGCCTAATGACATCATTGTAGAGGGATCAGAGAGCTTGCAAAGATAAAATGTACGTGGATAAAAGGATAGATAGAAGAGTAAAATTCATGTGAACAAAATGTACGTATTAGATTCAAATGGGAATTTGCCATCCATTCAATGTCTCTTGTTAAAAACAGTGGGGGTAGAATGGGTTGAAATTTGATATATGTCAGCACAGAAGCCCAGACCCTGCGTGATGCTCTCGTGGCAGCTAGCTCAGCTCTTCTCCCCATTTTCCCTTTCAGACTGTGCACCCCTGTGTTTTCAGGGTCACGGCGTGTGGCTCTGCCACCCACAGATCCCATGCGATTGTCACTGAGGGTGAGGTTCTTGAAGCTTTAACTCAGGGCCTTGCTGTTGAAAGCTGCTGAAGCCCCTGCCAGAGACCCTGGGCTGGTGGGGGTGCGTGTCTGCCAGGCAGACATCCACGTGGCCCCGACTCCCCCTGGGCCATGGTTTCCTCTGGTGGGGAGGAGACGGGGGCCCACCTGTCTCTCTATCTTTGGCATTGGTTAGAACTTGGTTTCTGGGTCCTAACTCTTACATTTTAAATCACTGTTTTAAATGGGTGCTGATGATATGGACCGACAGCTGGTACTCATGACACCTCCCCCTAGCTTCCATATTACTACAGCCCCTAAAATAGAGACAGAGACCAACGAGGAAGTTCAGACATTAGCGTGGGAGTCGGGGGCCTGGACTAAGGTGAGTCAGATGGCGGAGATGCTGAATGAGGGCTAGATGATAGAAACGTTCGAGAATGCTGAATACACAGACCTCAGTTTTATGTGAATTGAGTCCCAAGGATAAACCCCAGTACCTCATAATTCCCTACGCTTGACATGTAAACTAAATTATAATATAAACCACTGACTTTGTCCAAGACGAACACCTCCAGTGCTCAAATATACATTTATGCATGTGTGAAATATGAGTATAGCATATAAATATGTGTGTAAGTTAAGACAAAATGTTTCCTAAAAATAATGTATAAAACATGGCTAACAAAATGGTTCCAGGCCTTCTTAAATTATGGATAACTTTTGAAATGAACACCTCAATATTACTGTGTTTATTATGCATTTATACAGCAACTCTACTCTAAAAACTTCAAATATGAATGGAATGGATGAAAAATATGACTCACACTTTCCTTTCAGAGTAAGAGGTTATTAGGGGAATCAGGCTTTAGACTTAAAAAGACAACTAGAAATCTTACTGGTGTCTGGACAGACACCTTTGTTTTTGAGACAATGAATCTGAGGTCCAATGGAAAGTAGTTAGATAATGTGTAAGCCGTATTAACTCCTAGACATGCTATAGCTCCAGAGACACTGGGGTTACCTTTAGTTCAGCCAAGATCCATGTCTCAAATTCCAATTCAATCATTACCAAACATGGCTCTTCAGAGTCAATTTCATTCATTTTCACCAAAAATTCATAAATAAATTCAGAACGATCAGAATGCCTCCATATTAAGGCTTTATATTTCACTAGTAGAATTGATGGAATTACCACATTAATCAAAGTTACTAGGAAATCCTTTTATTTTTGAATATGCTGTGATCACGTGGAGAGCTGCCTGGGCCCGGCTCCCCACACGATGCTGCCCAGGTCTGGGGGGGTGGGAGCCGGGCCACCTGGGTTTTGCACAGGGCCTCTGGGGACCCCAGTGAGCAGCAGGGATGGGAAGTGTAGGTCCAAGGATGGTCCCTTTCCCACTGGGTCTCCTGAAGCACAGCGATTAGGTTTAGTGCAAAATTCAAGTTAATAAGGTGGGCGGAACTGGGGATATGAATGATCTATGGTTAAGATATGTTACCAGGATAGGCATTCACTTTAATTCACATGCGCTAAACACACCAAACCACTAAACACCCCCCACTACCACCCTCAGAGATTCCAGGTTTCCACCAGTGGTTCCTTCCCAAGATCACAAGCCCTGCTTAGCTTTTTCACCCCAAAATCCATCTTCATTCTGTCGTTTCTACCCTCAGAGCACCTTTCCCCACATTTACTATTTTAGAAAAGGGCACTCATTCCTCTATCATTTTAGGAACTTAAACCAGAAACCTGAGCAACCTGTGCTGGCTGGTACTAGGTACCGGGGATTCATCCGTAGCTGAATGATGTCCTCAGGTGGGGTCAGGTGGTCACTGAGTCAGGAGTCTCCACAAGAGTGGATTTTGCTGGTCACATGGACCAGTGCCACGTGGATGGCCTCCTGCCTAGCAGACGACAGGCTCTCTCCAGGAGATCAATTTGATCGTGTCCTTCCCACTGAACACTCACCGTTCTTTTGTCATTGACAGGAGAGTGTAGTTTTAATACAATGTGGCCGATAGCCCTCCATGCCTGATTTTAGTCCTAAAGTCACCGTCCCTTTCACAACTCTATGCCAGCCCAGGTTCTGTACCAGCCTCAGGCAACACCCTCCTCACTCACCCCTGGGCAATTCATACATATCCCTCAAACTGCAGCCTCGTGTGATCTCACCGCAGAAGCCTCTGTTTATGCCCTTAGTTTAGGCTTTCTCTCCTTATATTATTAGTCCCACCTGGACGGAAAGCCATTCCATTGTGGTTGTCATTCTTTCTGCTATTTTCACATTTTTAAAAAATTCTCCCCTTTTAAAAATTTAGTTTTACTCGTTTTCATTATAGCTGACATACACTATTAGTGTCATGTGTACAAAGTAGTAATTAGATATTTATATACATTACGTAGTGACCACCACAGTAAGTCTAGTGACCGTATGTCACTGTACATAGTTACTATGATATTAACTACATGTCCTGTGTTGAGTTTGTATTTCTTAATCCCTTCCCCCTTCTAACCCCTCCCATCTAGCAATCATCAGTTTGTTCTCTGCATCTATGAATTAGTTTCTGTTTTACTGTGTTTGTTCATTTGTTTTTTAGATTCCACATATACGTGAAATCATACAGTATCTGTCTTTCTCTGACTTACTTCACTCTCCACATTGTCGCAAATGGCGAGATTTCATTCTTTTTGTGGCTGAGTAATATTCCACTGTACATATATACCTCATCTTTATCTACAAAACACTCCAAATAGCCAAAACAATCTTGAGAAAGAAGAACAAAGTTGAAGGTATCATGTTCTCTGGTTTCAAACTATATATATACAAGGCCATAGTCATCAAAACAGCATGGGACTGGCACAAAAGCAGACACACAGACCAATGGAACAGGATGGAGAGCCCAGAATAAACCCACACCTATATGGTCACTTACTGTATGACAAAATGGGCAAGAACATACAAAGCAGTAAAGACAGTCTGTTCAATAAATGGTTTTGGGAAAACTGTAGATACATGGCAAACGATGAAACTGGACCATTTCTTACACCACATACAAGAATAAACTGAAAATGAATTGAAGACCGAAACGTAAGACCTGAAACCATAAAACTCCTAGAAGAAAACAGAGACATTAAACTCATTGACATCGCCCTTTGCAATATCTTTTTGAACATATCTCCTCAGGCAAGGGAAGCAAAGAGAAAATGAACAAATGGGACTACATCAAACTAAAAAGATTTCACACAGCAAAGGAAACCATCAACCAATGAAAACGCAGCCCACTGAATGGGAAAAGGTATTCACAAATGATACATCTGATAAGGGACTAATAGCCAAGATATATAAAGAACTCACACAAGTCAACATCAAAAAACAAACAATCCAATTAAAAAATGGGCAGCGGGCCTGAAAAGCCACTTATCTGAAATGACACAGAGATGCCAACACACATATTCTCAGCTGTTTTTCACAGAAGAGAGTGTATTAGGAATGCCTTATAGCCACTTATAAACTTTAAGTCTCTCTCAATAAATATTTGTGGTTTAGCAACTATGGCTCTTGAGTCTGAAAGCAACTCTCTTCCATCTGCCCTTCTGCCCTCTCCCTATGTCAAGTGTCACCTCAATCTAATGAATTCTGCCACACTGGGTTTCCACATCATGTATTTCCCTTCCATTTATTTATTTTCATCCATCCTCCCTCTGTTTCTTATCTATGTTTTATTTATATATCTATCACCTATCAATCATCTCTCAGCTCTACATCTCCATTTCCTTTTCTCACCCATCTGAAAGACATGCAGAGCCCATGACCGCACAAAAAGATACCCTGCGAGGGGTCTTACTTCCATCCCTACCCCCACTCCTACCCATTAGAAGCAGTCCTTTTCATTTGTTTCTGATGTGTCTCAGCAATAATCATTTTGCACAATAACAAGTAAATATGCTTTCTAAATACTTCTCACTGCTTTCTGTGCTGTTGTTATCATCGTTGATGTCTTTCTTGCCATTAACTGGACGAGGGGATGGCCACACCCTGAACATGCTTAAATACTTCCTCTGTTACCCGAACAAAGTTAAAAAAGAAACTGGTTATCATGGATGATGCAAATATATAGCTAAGAAAAAGAGATGTGAGCGCACGCACCATCAGTGTGCTAAGTTCTGAAAAACCATGAAAATCGGCTTCACAGAAACACATCAGTGGTTTGAATACTTTTTCACTTTACAACAGTTTCCATGAAGGTGCAGACTCGGCACAGGTGGGAAATCAGGTTTCTGCGGTATTCATTCTGAATTCTATCTAATCTTCTGCAAAAACAGAGAAAACAGAAACCGTGCAGGCTGGAGACACGGTGAAGAAACATTGCTGCCTGAGCACCGGCGCCAAACGCATGCGGAATATTAATAAACACACGGGTCATCACCGCCCGTCTCCATGAGCAGGGGGAGGGATTCTGCACGGGTGGGGGGCGTGGAAAGGCTGACATATTTCTCCCCAGTGTTTGTTTGAGGCGCTAATTAGAGCAGTCATAGGTAATTCACGTGGTGTTACCAGGCAACCCAGGAAGAGGGGCGGTCCTTCAACCGGGTCCGGGAGCTACAGACCCAGAAGCTGATGCTCCGTTAGGATGCCTGGAGCACAACACGTGAGGTGTGGAGCACCGTTCTATGAAATCTAATTAGGGCCTGGCCCCCAAACGTCTGTGTGAAATTCCTGTAAGACAAGGAAAGAGCAGAGAGCCAGCAGCCGGTGTAGTTTGCACAGGCACCTAACTGTGTGCCAGGCACTGGGGGCAAAACCAAACCAAACCCCAACAAAAGCGATTAGGAAAACTGCTCCATGAAGCCTCCATCTAATGTAAGCAAACAAAAAAACGTTACACAACGTGCGTTCTGCCAAAAAGATAGACGGAAGGTCCTTTTCTGAACACGCTCAAAACAGCACCTACACACACACCTGCGCTTTGCTTTCTTCCTGTACCTAACATGTTATGGGGGCCACATCAAATCTGGGTCAGAGCTCTTCTGCATTTGATTTCATAGTTTATTTCGTCAGTTTGATACTATTGCTTACTCAACCCTATTATTTGGCTTTTGGTTTGTTTGTTTTTTTATCTTATTATGTTTCCCTTTCATTTAGTGCATAACTCTCCATAACCTGGCCAATAACGGAGCGGGTTCTTCAGTGTTAGAGTTCTGCCAACTCTGTTGGTGAGGAGTGTGTCCCTCGGGCAGTTTATTGTGTATTTCCTTAACTATACTCGAGTATCTTTGCATGTCCACATGCTTTGCCCATGGGCGGTGATATTAATTTGTTTGTCTTTTCTTTGTTTTCTTTTCTTTTCTTTTTTTTTTTTAAGATTTTATTGGGGAATCGGGGAAGGGGAACAGACAAGTTGCTGTCTTTTTGTTCTTCAGTCTAGTTGCAGAGGACATTGCTTCACTGGCCCATGTTGGTATTGTCATTGCGCTCTTCCCAGATGAGGCAGATCGGTCGTCGCTTCTGGATGGTTGCTCACCGCGGCTATTGGCATCTCACGCTGGCTGCCAGCCGCTCATGCTGGCTGCCAGCCACTCACTGTAGCCTATGGCAGCCCACTGCAGCAGGGGCTGCAGCCCACACCATCGCTGGGACTCGTGCAGCCCAGCTCCAGGTGGAGCTGTTGTTAGCTGTACAGGGCAGTGTCACTGGCCCTCATATGTGGGACCCGAACCTGGGCCTCTGTCATCCCAAACCAGCTCTTAACCAATGCACCACTCTGCCGGCCCTGTTTGTCTTTTCTTAGTTTTTAAGAGTTCTTTATATAGTAAGACAATGAGTCTCTTTGTCTTATGGTATGAACTGCAACATTTTTCCCCAAGATGACTTGTCTCTGACTTTGGTTTTGATTTTTGTTAAGCTTTTCTTAACGTAGTTAAATTACCAATCTTCTCAGTTGAGTTATGTTTCAAAGGCTTTTCCATTCCCAGATTATAGAGATTTTGCATCCATGTTTTGCATCCATGATTTGCACCTGAATGGTTTCACTATTAGGTTTGTATTTCTGATTTATCTGGATTTTATTTTGGTGCATGATGTTAGATAAAAATACACAGTTATTCTTCTCCAAATGGCCATCCCGTTTCACCAACACCTTTATTAAATACTCACTGTCCCCAGAGAGTTAAGAGGCCACGTTGTGGCTAATGGACCATAAGATGACCCTCGCCTTCTGGTGTTCACACCTTTTGACCCAGCTCTTTCTCTT
The DNA here is from genome assembly GCA_033961575.1 of Aselliscus stoliczkanus. NCBI lineage: Eukaryota > Metazoa > Chordata > Mammalia > Chiroptera > Hipposideridae > Aselliscus > Aselliscus stoliczkanus. The sequence continues at coordinate 35,638,698 of CM066741.1, forward strand.
GAGTGTGGATAGGGCTGCGCTTCTAACCAACAGTGTGACAGGCTGTCTGTCACTCTTGTGATGGCATTGCACTGTGTGGCAAGGGGACAGGATGTCACAGTCATGATTAAGTTACACCGCATGAGACTCAGTATTGCCAGCAGTGACACAAGCTTCATGGTCCCTCTCTCTCTATTGCTGGCTTTGAAGAAGCAAGCTGCCAGGAGTAAGTAGCCCTGAGACGCCTAGAGGACAAGGACTGCAGGTGGCTTCCAGGAGCTGAGAGCGGCGTTCAGCGAGGACTGGAAACTTTCAGTCTGCAGACTCAGAGAATGAATTCTGCCAACAACCAAAGGAGATGAGAAGCAGGGTTTTCCCCAGTCAGCTCTCTGCGCAGGTTGCAGCTGGCTGCAGGCTGGTGAGACTCTAAACAAACAACCAGCTATAAGCCCTGCCTGGGTTTCTGACCTGCAGAAACTAATATAGCAACTGACGGCTGTTTGTAGCTGCTAAGTTGGTAGTTCACTGCTTACACGGCAAAAGATAAATAATACATACATTTAGGCATCCCGAATTTCCAAATGTGCTTTGGGCTATTCTGGGCTTTCCATTTCATTCCACTGTCTTTTCATGCTTTGGTGACACTATTTAATCACAGTGCTTCACAGGAGGTCTTAATATCTGGGAGAACTAACCCCAGTCATCATTCTTCTTTTTCATGGTTGTCCTGGCACTTCTTGATTTTTCCACATAAAATTTAGAATCCGTTATTCTGTGCCAGAAGGAAAAGGTTTTTTTTTGTTTTTTTATATTGGGAACATGTTACATTTTCATATTAACTTGAGGAAATTGGCAAGTGCATGGTACTGAGTCATTTACTTAAAAATATATGATGTGGGCCGGTCGAGTGGCGCATTGGTTAAGTGCTGGTTTGAGATGCCAGCGGCCCCGGTTCGGATCCCACATATGAGGGCCTGTGACATTGTCCTCTACAGCTAACAACAGCTCCACCTGGAGCTGGGTTGTGCGAGCCCTGGCGATGGTGTAGGCTGCAGCCCCTGCTGCAGTGGGCTGCCATAGGCTACAGTGAGTGGCCAGCAGCCAGCGTGAGTAGCTGGCAGCCAGTGTGAGCTGCCAAGAGCCACTGTGAGCAGCCATCCAAAGGCCAGCGACCAATCTGCTTCATCCAGGAAGGGCGCAATGATGATACCAACATGGGACAGTGAAGCAACCTCCACAACTAGACTGAAGAACAAAAGGACAGCAACTTGTCTGTTCCCCTTCCCCGGTCCCCCAATGCTGTTCCCCTCCCCCAATTCCCCAATAAAATCTTTAAAAAAAAATTAAGAATCAGTATCAAATATTTTACAACAATATTTCAATGTCTATGGAAGATTTTGATTACTAGTTTTCCTCTCAGATCTATCAGTATGGTGAAATACATTATTTCTAACATTGAACCATTCTTAAATTCCTGGATTTCCTTAAATTCCTCACATTTCTTCGCCTTCACCATGCATACTTTTCTAAATGTGCTACAGGCTTTTTTTGGTTAATGTTTTATATAGAATTTTTACATTTGTGTTACAAGTGAGATTGAACTGTGTTTATCTTTTGGTGCAATATTTGATTGGTTTGTAATATGTTATAGTTCAATGTGATTCTCATTCTTTTGTATTCCTAAATAATAAAAGAGCATTAGGATCTGATTATTGTTAAAGGTTTGATAGAATTTCCTTCCTAAACCACTTGGACTTGGAGATGACTTTTTTTTTTTTTAAGTGAAGGGGCTTTGTAGCTCTTAGGAAACTTTCTCTATTTCATGTATAAAAATTGGTCTATTAAACTTTCTATTTCTCTTAAGGTTCATTTTGAGAAATTACAAATTTCCTAAGAAATTACTGATTTCAATTAATTTTCAATTTTATTTGCCTACCATTGAGAAAGTAGTCTCATAATTTTTAAAATTTCCTGTGTTTTAATGTATGTTTCCTTCTGATTGTTTTTTTTTTTTTTAAAGATTTTATTGGGGAATTCGTGGAGGGGAACAGCGTTGGGAATCCGGGAAGGGGACCAGACAAGTTGGTGTCCTTTTGTTTTTCAGTCTAGTTGTGGAGGACGTCGTTCACTGGCCCATGTTGGTATGATCATTGTGCTCTTCCTGGGTGAGGCAGTCGCCTGCCGGCAATTGGATGGCTACTCACAGCAGCTCGGTAAAGTGCACGCCAGCTGCCAACCAGCCCCACTGCAGCCTACGTCATTGCTGGTGACTCCGGGCAGCCCAGCTCCAGTTGGAGCTGTTGTTCACCAACAGCTGTAGAGGGCACAGTGTCACTGGCCCTCATGTGAGATCTGAACCAGGGCCCTGATGCTCAGAGCTGGCGTCCCAAGCCAACTCTTAACCAATGCACTACTCGGCCAGCCCTGATTGTATCTTAAGAATATTTTGCTTTCTCCTTTTTTCTCTTGATTGAGATATATGGGATGATTAATCTCTTGATTTTTGAAAGAGTCACCAATAAGATGGATTTCTAAATTCTATTTTTCTGTTATCTAATGCATTATTTTCTGTTTCTTCTTTGTTTTGATTTACATCTTTTCTTTTCTTTCTTCCTTACATCTAACTTTTCTTTTTCTTTTTTTTTTTTTTTTTTTTTAGGGCAGTGTCACTGGCCCTCATATGTGGGACACGAACCCGAGCCGCTGGTTTCCCAACCCAGCACTTAACCACTGCGCCACTCGGCCGGCCCACATCTAACTTTTCCATTTGAGGTTTAATTTATTTATTTTCATTTTTCTTTTCTAATTAATACTTAGACTATTTTTTCCCCACTTATCACAGCTCTAAATGTATCCCATAAGTTCTGATGTATATATATATACTTTATTTATTTATTTTTCCCTAAGAGTTGTTTAATAGAGACATTTTAATGGTCCAAGTGGAGATTTTAATATTTATTTCTACTGTCATTACAACGTGATAAGATTTTTTTTCATTATTTCTACTTTATGGAACATACTGAGGTTTTTTTCAGACCTAACAATAGTTAATTTTCATGACTGTCCCATGTTCACTTCAAATGAAGGCTTGTATTCTTTATTATTTTGAGTCAAAGTTTATATCCAGAATATCTACAATATTCAACATGTAGTTTGGTCTTCTATGTAAAATGTTTACTTATATATATGTTTTATCCACTTAATCAGTTTTGGAGCAACAGTGATGTGTAAAAGACACATCTCTTTACTTACTCATGTATTTTTATATACTTTTCAATTTTCCTATAGTTTCTACCTGGTGCAGTTATTGCTGTATTATTTGGTATATAGATATTTCAAACTGTTATATATTTGTTGATAAGTCTGTCATTTGCGTTTTAAAGAGTGTCTGTCCAGTTTAATATTTTTTGGCCTGGATATTGTCTTATATAAGCATATCTAGATTGTAACCCATGCTTTCTGTCTGCTATATAGTTTCACCCATCCTTTTATTTTTAGACCTATGGTTTCTTTGTTTTAGGCATATATTTGCTCTTCCTTTAGTACCTCATTTATCTTAAGATATTCTCTACTGTACCATTTGAAGTCCTTTAGTTATTTTTGTACTAAAGTTCTGGGTTATATTCTTAGTGATTGTCTCAGACTTATCATATACATATGTAACTTTTCAGAAGCTATGTTAGATTTATACTAATTACTTATAATAATTTATAAAAACTTTACTTCTATATGCTCCATTTACTCCCCTTTTATGTGTTATTATTATACAAATATGTATGTAGTACAATATTATAACAAAATATTATTGGGTTTGTGTGACTCAGAGAAGGCTCAGATGATGGTTAGTGTATTTTAGCAATAAAGTATTGTTAAGGTATGTATATTGTTTTTTAGACATAACACTATTGCACATGTAAGAGACTACAGTATAGTGTAAACATAACTTTCATATGTATCAGGAAACCAAAAAAACTATATCTTACTTTATTATGATATTCACTCTATTGCAGTCTCTAGAACTGAACACACAGTATCTCCAAGGACTGCTTGTATAACAAATAAACTTACTTACTACTTTTAATTTACTTCATGTTTTCTTATGGATTCAAGTTACCTTCTGCTGTCATTTTAGCTACTACAATATATCTTCACTCCCAACCTTATCTTTTGTGTTGTCAAATATATAAAGTTTTTATGTAAAGTCAAGCAATATAATTTATAGACAATGTTTTACATAATTCTTTTCAAATCAGTTAAGAGAAAAAGAAATACATAATTATAGTGTATTTTATTACTACCTATTTAATTATCTTTACCAACACTGCTTTTACAAGTGAATTCATTGTTTTGTGGTGTTTCCAAATCGTTTTCACTTTGTCTTAGTCTGAAAAACTTCTTTTTGTATCTATTCTAAGGCAGATCTGTTAGCAATGAGTTATCTCAGTTTTTGTTTATATGGAAATGTTTCATTTTACCTTCATTTTTGAAAGATAGCTTCTTTTTTCTTTCAGCACTTTGAGTATTTCATCCATAAGAAGTCAACTGTTAATCTTAGGGTGTTCCCTTGTACATGTCACTGCATCTGTTTCCTACCACTTTTTCTGGGCAAGGGCTGGTGTATTATAAGGCACACCCTATTTCATTCCACCTGTAAATATTATTTTAGTAGATATCTTTATGGGATAATGGCTTTTCTTTGTTTATTTATTTATCATAAGCACAACCAACAAAATTAACATTAATTCTTTATCATCATCTAATATCTAAATGTACAAGCTTCCTTGATTGTCTCAAAAAAGTAAAATAAAATAAAAAGAATACAAAAAGGCTTTTAGCAATTGGCTTGTTGGAATCAGGGTGCAGGCAAGACCCACGCTGCGTATGCTCCGAGGTTTCCTGGGTCACTTTTCCTCTAGGAAATCCTCCTCTGCCCCAAATTTCTATGCCCTGCATTTGTTAAAGAAGTTGCATCAGTTGTCCTGAGATTTTTTTTTTTTTACACTTGGATTTGACTTATTGCTTCTTCCTGGTTTTAGGAAACATGCTCCTCTACCCGCTGCATATTCTGAAACTGATGGTTAGATGTATACACTGAAGTTCAAATACTTTGTAAGTGACGTGAGTGGTTCCTGTGGTGTCACATCAGAGGCGGGTCATGCCAGGTTGTCCTTCATTTACTAGTATTAAATAATGGCAAGTGGCACTAGCTCATGTTACCTGTCATAAACTTCCCCTCGACCTTTCACCTAATGGTTTTATCAGCCATTGATGCCTGTTCCATTATTTCAGTAGAGGTTGCAAATGCGATTTAAAACAAAAAAATCATCTTTCCTCCTATTTTTATTAGCTGTCACTCTCCTATAAAGTTTACTCAGGAAAGACTTTATTTTCCCCCAGTATTTATACAAATTTTCAGAAATACTGAGTCTGTGCCCTAGCAACTTCAATGATGAGCAAAGAATTTATTTTAAAAGTATTATTACTGACTCATGGATTTTTATGTATTGGATATATATTTGGTGTACTTGATTTATGACAGTCATTTATCTTTTTATTATTTGGAGAAGATTTCCTTTTTTGTTTTGACCTGCTTTTTTTCTTAAAAAAAAAAAAAAATTATGAAAAATTCCTAACAAGAAAGTAGAGGGAATGCTGTAATGAATCTCATACACTTATCATCTGGCTTTAACAATTACTAACTTGTGGCCAGTTTTGGTAATCTATCTAGTCCCATCCCCAGCATATATTATTTTGACGCAAATCCCAAGCTTTATTTGTAAACAGTCATGTCTAATAATGATGAACAGTAATTCTTTATTATCTTCAAATATCCAATTGGAGTTCATGTCACTGATCGCCTCATAATTTTTTTACACCTTCTCTAACTGATTAAGATGAATATCTTGGCATTGTGTGGTGTGTGTTTTAAGTCTCTTTTAATCAATGTGGCCTCCTTCCTCTATTTCTCTTTGCAATTTATTCCTTGAAGATGAACTCACGTGTCATGCAGTGTTTCCGAAGATTTTGCTGACTCAGCTAGCGACGGGCATCTCTCTGTTCCCCAAGTTTTATGGAAACAGGGAGTTAGATCAAGAGGCTTGATCAGGCTCATATTTGACTTTCTTTTCTTCTTTGTCAAGAAAACTTCATAAATGTTGGTGTAAAAATAATGAACTCGTTCCATGGCGTGCATGGAGTGTCAGCAGGGACTTATGGGTTTATATAGAGCAAATCTGTTTCAATTCATTGTCAGTATTAAATTTATCAATGCTCAAACTATCCTACTGTTGGCCACTGAGAGACCCTGCAAGTTGTTTACTAATAGTATTTGATGTTCCAGACTCATTTTGTACAATTACTGTCCCAGGTGGGAATTGGCCATTTCTCCCAAGAGCGCTGTTCCTGCCGAGCTGGTCTGCTTTTTAGCCATTTTAGTGGACAGAGCTAGGAAATACATAAGCATTTTTGTATTAGTTCAAGATATATTTTATTTTAGCATTCAGAGTCAGGTTATATGTTTTTTATTAAACACACCTTTATTTTTCTCTTATGCTAAAAAACTGTGTTCTCAGTAACTCCAATAGAATCACCCATTTGCTTCACCTGCAATATGCAGCCACCAGTCTTAGAATAACTGTACAAGCACCATAGGCACCATTACTGAACCAGTTAAAGCTGTTTTTTTTTTTTTTTGCTTTCTTCTTCTTCTTCTTCATTTTTTTTGTCCTTCGGAATATTCCCCTATGAATAAATAGCCAAATAACTACATTTTGAAGTTTCTGTATAGTTATGTCACCAATGGGACACAGGTTCATTTATTTCCTTTTGCCTTCAGTGTGTAGGCATTGCTTTTTAAATTGAACTTTGATTTATGTTTACATAAAATATTTTTATGGTTACATAGTCCAGTCTATATAATAAAATAGGGTATATGAAGTCTAGGGCCCATCGCCATGCTCCCCCCACTATGCCTGCCTTCTCTAACATGTAACTTAAAATATTTTTTGTTTTTTTCCATCTTTTTCTATATACATTATTATTTCCCTTTCTTAGATAAATGGTAACTATGATCAACTAATTTTCAACAAGGGTGCCAAGCCATTCAAAGGGGGGAAAAATGGTCTTTCGACAAATGGCACTAGAAAAACTGGGTAATAACATTTGAAGAATGAAGTTGGATGGACCATTATCTCACACCATATTCAAAATTAACTCAACATGGGTTAATGACCGAAATATAAGATCTAAACCTAAAGCTCTGAAAAGAAAACAGGGTTAAGTCTTTATGACCTTAGACCTGGCAATGGATTCTTAGATATACAACAAAAGAACAAGGAACAAAAGAAAAAAGACACAGGACTTCATTAAAATTAAAAATTATGTGGGCCGGCCGAGTGGCGCATTGGCTAAGCGCTGGTTTTGGGATGCCAGCGGCCCCGGTTCAGATCCCACATGAGGGCCAGTGACACTGCCCTCTACAGCTAGCAACAGCTCCACCTGGAGCTGGGCTGTGCGAGCCCCGGTGATGGTGTGGGCTGCAGCCCCGGTGATGGTGTGGGCTGCAGCCCCTGCTGCAGTGGGCTGCCATAGGCTGCAGTGAGCGGCTGGCAGCCAAGCGTGAGCTGCCAATAGCTGCGATGAGCGACATCCAGAGGCCAGCGACCGATCTGCCTCATCCGGGAAGAGCGCAATGACGATACCAACAGTGAAGCAACATCCTCCGCAACTAAAACTGAAGAACAAGAAGACGGCAACTTGTCTGTTCCCCTTCCCCGATTCCCCAACGCTGTTCCCCTCCACCAATTCCCCAATAAAATCTTTTAAAAAAATAAAATAAAATTAAATTAAATTAAAAATTATGTGCATAGGAGGACACAGTAAACAAAGTCAGAGAGAACCCACAGCATGGCGATGGTATTTGCAAACCATATATATCAGATAAGGTACTTGTATTTAGAATATATAAAGACTTCTTACATGTCAACAAGAAAAAGAAAAACAATGCAAGCAAAAATGGGCAAGGGCTCTAGGCAGACATTTCTCCAAGAAAGATATATAACAGGCCAATAAGCACATGAAAAGATGTTCAACATCATTAGTCACCAAGGAAACACAAATCAAAACCACAATGAGACACCACTTCACATGCACTAGGATGGCAAGAATTAACAAGTCAGATGATAACAAGTGTTGGTGAAATGTGGAAAAACTGGAATTCTCCCATGCTGCTGGTAAGAGTGTAAAACGATGTTGCCACTTTGGAAAACAGTCGGGGAGGCTATCAGATCACTTAGCAATTCAACTCCCACATAACCACGAGAAATGAAAACATGTTCCCACAAAAACTTGTATGTGAATGTTTACGGCAGCATTATTCATAAGGGCCAAAATGCTGAAACAATCCAAATGTCCATCAACTGATGAATGGATGAACAAAAGTGGTGTATCATACAGTGGAGCATTATTCAGCCATAAGAAGGAACGATGTACTGATACAGGGTACAACATGGGTGCATGGACCTTGAAAACATTATGCTCAGTGAAAGCAGCCACTCACAAAAGACCATGTACTACAGGATTTCATTCACGTCACTAGGGGAGTCTACAGAGACAGAGAGTAGATTAGGGGCTGCGGGGGAGGGTGGGGGTGCTGGAGAAGGGCTGAGAGGTGACAAGTAAAGGATACGGGGTTGCTCTCTGAGCTGAGAAAAGTATTCTAAAGTTGACTGTGGGGATGCTTGCACATTCTGTGACTGTACTAAAAGCCATTAAATTGTACACTTTTAAATAGGTGAATTCTGTGGTATATGAATTATAATAAAGCTGTTCAAATAGATAGGTGGCAAATAAGCCCATGACAAGATGTCTGATGTCATTACTGGTCATTAAGGAAATGCACATTCCAAGCCCAGTGAGAAGCGACTCCACACCAACAAAATATCGAAAGCTTGCCGCACTGAACACGGAGAGACCAGAACACTTAGGTGCTGCTAACTCACACGATGAATGAGAAACGTGCTGCTCAAGGGCTGAGTTGTCTTGGGCTCTTGGGTGACTTTGAAACATTTTTCACTTCCTGTATTTAATTTTCTTTGGAAAACAGTTTGGTGGTGCCTTAAAATGTTCATCTATCCCAGCCTTTCCACTCCAGGTATGTACCCAAGAGAAACTGGGGAAGACGGTGAGGCAAAGACTTGAACACTTTATTGTCAAGTCCCCAAAGGGAAAGCACCCACATATCCACTGCCAGCGGGGTGGATAAACCAGCTGTGGCCTGTCCAGGCACTAGAATACTATTCATCTGTGAACAGGAGCTCCGTGTGGGCTACAAGGATAAACCTCCGAAGAGCTACACCAATGAAAGGAGCCAGACAGAAAAGATCACAAAGATCCTGATTCCGTTTCCATACAATTCTAGACAACGCCAATGATTCTCTGTGACAAAAAGCAGCCTTTGCCTTGCGGCAGGGGGTGTGGGAGGCTCAGCCGGAGGACTTACTTAAGGGGCAGAGAAACTTCTGGGCCTGATGGACACTGAACATGGTCACAATCTTGACTCAGGTGATGGTTCTGCAGATACATAAATCTGTGAAAACTTATGAAATTCTATGCTTTAAATACATAGTATTTATTGGATGTCATTGACGCCTCAATAAAATTGTTCATGTTTTTAAAAACCGCTGAGCTGTTTTCCCTTTGGATAGTCCCCTTCTGCTGTGGCTCCTGCTGAAAGCCAGCCTCCATGGTCTTTTGTGCTCAGCTTGTTAGGAGATATTGGACCTACCTCAAAGGATAAGTTTGTCTGTTTAAAAAAGTCTTGTCTGAATCAAGTGATTTCTTCTGTTCACTTAGATCTTGTTTGAACTGATATACAAAGGAGAAACAGATAAACAGTGCAATACAGACAGAGAGCATGTTTCTGTGAGCTGATGCACAGACCCCTGGCAAACTCACAGAGAAACCAATGACAAAGCGAGACTGCCGTTCACACCACATCTGTGACAGCTTGGCAACATATTAAAACCCACCTGCCTCTGCTTCTTCCTTTGTAAAAATGGGGTAAGTGCCTCTCGCTCTGCTCATCATTTTTGACCAGTTGGGATGACATTTCCATATGATGGACTTTTGTTTTCCCTGTATTATTTAATAGATAGCTCTCCAGGGTCTATGTATTAACTCTCAAGGAATAAGTACCAGCACTAACTTTTTAAACATAAGTTGGGCATTTATTCTGGAATGAGAAAGATAGAATGATTTCAATTATTCAGTTAATATTTAAGGAACACAAGGTGTGCCCTACTCTGCCTTAATTTCTCCTTCTAACTAATCGCTTTGCTTTGTTTCTCCTCCCTGTGAGTCTTTCTCGAACTGTGCAATGTTCCTTTATGCAGCTCGAACAATCGTCAGCCAGAGGTCTTAAAATAGAACCCAGCTTCAGCACTTTCATCATTTCCCCTGAAGTGTCATGCAAAGAATTCACTGAAGAATTGTTTCAGCACTTGGCACCCTGTCACCAGTGGTTATGAATATGCAACTAAATCTTTGCAAAGCTGCAATTAAATAAAAGCCCTCAAGATCTTACAGAGCACAGTCAGTACCTTTTTATTTAATAAATGGAATAATAAAATATAAAAATATAATGCAATTATTGCAATGTAATGTAACATGTTATGGTTTGTAGAGAAGCATGTAGCTCGAAATGTACAGAATTATATTTCAGTGCAATATACATGTCAATGACGTATTTTTTTACATGACACGTCTGCTTTTTAAAAGTTATTAAAATCTGGAAGGCATTCTTTTAGAATTAGGGAAATTAAGTAAATTGTCTTTGTTCCCTGGATAATCACAGTGGAAGGGAAGAAAATGTACCAAAAAGGAAGACAAGGTTTAAATCAAGGAAGGACTAACACAGAGATTGAATGTAAGACTCAGAGCTCCTCCAATAAGGCTGCTGAATACTGGTGACTTCAGGGAGGTCAGATCTGTTTTACGATGACACATCCTGCAAAGTGCGCACCTTACTGTGTCCCTGTCTTCAGTGACACTTTACACACACACACCAACAAGGTGATTGGCCAGCTGCACAAATCAAGCCAGATGATTCCCCCATGCATCACTAGACAACGTTTTCTGGGGAAATCACCCATTGGAGTTTCTATTTTTCAGCTTTCCCTACTCTTCACACCGCACCCGTCAATCACCTTCTCTTCTTGGGAAACATCACGCAGGCATTGCAAACAGCGGGGCCACAAGTAAGGGAATGGTGGTCCGTAGATATTACTCTTCTCCGAAGATGTCCATGCCCTACTGCCAGGAACCTGTGAATATGTTAACCTCCATGGCAAAGGACGTTGAAGGTGTGATTAAGTTAAAGTTGTTAACATGGAGAGACTATCCCAGGAGACCCAAGCTAATCACAGGAGCTCTTAAGAGTGGAGAACTTTTCCTGGCTCGTCAGAGAGCTATGACAAGGGAAGAAGAGTCATAAAGACATTGTGTTGCTGGCTTTGCAGATGAAGGAAGGGTCCATGAGCCAAGGACTGAGGGTGGCCTTGGGAAGCTGGAAAAGTAGAAAATCCACTCCCTTACCCTGACTTTGAGATCCTGATTTTAGCCCACTGAGACCACACTGAACTTTGGCCTACAGACTGCAAGATGGATCTATAGTGTTCGGGAACTAATAGAAAAACAAGGAAAATACAGTGTGCTTGGGCCGGCTGAGTGGCTTGTTGGTTAAGAGTTGGCATGGGACGCCAGCTCTGAGCAGCAGGGCCCCGGTTTGGATCCCACATATGAGGGTCAGTGATACTGCGCCCTCTACAGCTAAGATGGTGAACAACAGCTCGACCTGAAGCTGGGCTGCTATGAGTTGCCTGCGACAGTATGGGCTGCAGCCCCTGCTGCAGTGGGCTGCCATAAGCTACCGTGAGTGGCTGGCAGCCAGTGTGAGCTGCTGTGAGCCGCTGTGAGCAGCCATCCAATGACTAGCAACCGATCTGCCTCACCTGGGAAGAGCACAATGATGATACCAACATGGGCCAGTGAAGCAACATCCTCCGCAACTAGACTGAAGAACAAAAGGACAGCAACTTGTCTGTTCGCCTCCTCCAATCCTCCAATAAAATCTTTAAAAAATAATAAAAAAATACAGTGTGCTTTCCAAAATTCCTTTCTGTGTGTGTGTGCATGTTATGTGTGTGTGTGTGTGTGTGTGTGTGGGAGAGAGAGAGAGAGAGAGAGAGAGAGAGAGAGAGAGAGAGAGAGAGAGAGAGAGAGAATACTATACTGGTAGCAAATGAAATGGTTTAATTATTACATTTTTATAAAAACACTTTCACTTGAACGAAACAGGAAGCTGGCAGTTAAATGCTAACATTGCATTTCTTTGGAAGTCGTATTAGTCTACACGTTTTAGCCAGTTATTTTTATTTTTATTTTTTTAGCTGAGCCATCCTGCCACCTGTTGGCAGCTCAACGGCAGCTCAGCTTGGGTTGGGCATCGAACTGCTGTTGCTCAGAGCTCAGCTTGCACTCTTGAGCGAGCTCTTAACCAACTGAGCCACTTGGCCAGTCCCAAGTCTACACATTTTAAAAGTTTGTAATCCTTGGTACTCTCTTATAGTCTGTGAGACCCAATGCTATTTTTTTAATTTATAAAAAGGTGCCCTTGGGCCGGCCAAGTGGCGCGGTGGTTAAGAGCTGGCTTGGGATGCCAGTGGCCCCTGTTCTGATCCCACATATGAGAGCCAGTGACCCTGCCCTCTAAAAAAAAAAAATGTGTCGGGCCTTGTAGCAAACACGCATGAGGACTGACTCGGCTCCACACACAGTGCTGGAAACTGGGCAGGTATTCAGAGTGACAATCATGGTACTGTGCTCCAAGGGACACAATAGGTAGGCATGTCATCACTCACTTGTTGGAAAAATTATGTAGACATTGGTGATGAGATGTGGGATGTGCCAACGGTGACCTGGGCTGAGTCACATGACAAGAGCACTGGTGCCCTGCCCGGGGTCCCGAGCCTGAGGCCATGGCCAGCCCTGAGCACCTCCCTCCCTTCCTCAACACTCCCACTGAAAAATGAAGAGGCAACCCTATCAAACAGAACAAATGGATAGTGGGAGGACAAAATTAAGTAAGTGGGAACATAGAAAGTAGAACATCTGGTGAGTAATAGACATAACAGTGTATTCAAGCTCTCCTTTAACCGAGAAGATGAAAAAGAACACTTTCATATGTGTCTTCACCTTCGCACCCCAAATTGTGTCAGATCGTCTAAGGTCTAAGCATCTTGATGGTCATTTTTCAGACTATCTTAAAAACTCATTTTGAACTATGTGTATAAATCCACAAAACTAGCACTATTTTATAGCAAGGTATGATTACTAATTTGCTACTTAGATGAATGACTACATTTGGCGCACACTGCATCACCTAGATTTTTTTTTTAACCTGGCAGGGATCACAGTGATATGATTTAGGGGGCACCCGGCCTCTGTGGCACTGGGTATAAGATGAATAGTTAACAAGGTGACTAAATATTATAAACCTGTTTTGCATTTCAATATCAGTGAAAACCCTAGTATTTTCTTTAAGATTTTAGTTTGTAATGTTTTCTTACCCTTGGGAGGGGAAGGAAAAAAACAAAACACTTAGTCATTTAATCTGGACACAAAGTTGCTGTATCTGAGGAAAAATCAGCAAATTCCAAGTCTCCAGTGGTCCCAGAATTCGTCAGAAGGGCTGACAGAGACATCACCTGATGAGGCACCTTGTCCGTCCCCATCAGCCATCTGGACAGTTTCTAGGGACCAGTAAGTAAGAGGGGAAAGTCTGAGCAGCCAGGGAAAGCAGTCACCTATTTCCAAAGGTTACAGATGACAGCAACTATGGAGGATGCTTCGAATTAGACCGCAGTTAATGCCCTCATCCCTCCAAGGGTGCTGCTACCACTTCTTTCTAAAAGAATGCGATTTCTGGAACATGGCCTCTTCTATTTTCTAAATCAGAAGGCACTCTGAGGCTGTGTGAAGTCAGGACAGCCCAGCCTTTGGGAGCCTTTGCTCAGTTAGTTATAGTTGTAGATGGGGACCTGTCTCCTTGGTTCATTACACTTCTCACACCAACTGCATGTGGGGTTTCCCACACCTGCCCACTCTCCTCTGTCCGCATTCGCCAGCTGGGTCACCTTCAGCCCACTTCTTACACCATCTACCCGGAGTGTCAGCCCCACAGGTCACGGGCTCAATCCCTCAACCCTGCGAGCTACAAACCCCAGGAAGTCACCTGTGCTCCTGACCCACTGGCTGGGGTTTGAGATGTCTATAGCCCTCCCCAGGTTGGATTTGTCATAATGGCTCACAAGACTTACGTTTACTGGCTTATTCTACAATAAAAGACATTAAGAAGGACAGGGATGAACAATCAGACAAAGAGGTACATAAAGTGAAGCACCTGGAGCTGGGGGAGGCATCGTTCTGGCACACGGACCTCTGTAGTTTGGGGTTTTTTATGGAGCCTTCATCATGTAGGAATGATCCGTTACTATTCAATACAATCCTCTCTCTCTTCTCCCCTCTCCCCTCTCCAAAGGGTGAGGGAGGGACTGAAGAGGCCAAACTGATAATCATGGCAGGCGTTTCTGGTGACCAGCCCCCACCCCGAGGCCACGAGGAGCCCGCCAAGAGTGCCCACGTTACAGCAAAGGCACTCTGGTCACACATGAAATCCCAAGGGACCTAAGAGCTCCGTGTAACCACTGCTGTCAGCCCCGCTATGCAGGAAATTGAGGTGCAGGAGCTTGGCCTTGGAATTGGGAAAGAGGCCTGATACCGACTCCTCACAATGTCATGGGTTGTGCTAAGTCACCCTCTTCCAAACCGTTTTGCTTTCATGATGGTTTACTGTGACAGTAAGAGGAAGGACCCTCCTTTTCTTCTTCTTACAGAGCCAGAAATGTGTTTCTCTGTGAGCTACCCAGGGCGTGCTGCCTGGGGGGCCATCAGGGGACAAAAGTGGAGGTACACAAACAAACCTGAGAAGCCTGCTCCCCACTCAGCTGCAGTCTTGCCCTTTATTTTCTAACTCTCACTCTGTGACTCCTATAATGATTCACTCTTGACCTCACTTCCTCTGCCTGACACCCCGTTTCCACAGACTAGATTTAAACACAGAAAACCCAGATCGATGGACAGATGACCTGACAGACACCCCAGCCATCTCACTCTAACAGAAATGTCACAGGACCTGTCTATGAAGTCTCTTTTCCAAGGGGCGCTGCTGTAAGGAGCCACCTCTGACTCCATCCGGCCTGGGACACCTTATCCTCCCTGGGGCTGCAGGCTTTCCCGGTTAACTGGGGTGGAGGGTGGTGGCGGGGGTTGGCTGAGCTTTCACATCCCTTCCCCATGTGACAATGTGACATACCAGCCACACAAACTCATCCTAAATGCAAGTTTTGGTGTCCTCGGGTCAGAATTGCTGCTCGCTTTCTAGTTGCTACAGCTTTCAAAACTTGAGCCCGCCAAGTCAATGCTGAGTTTCCAGGAAGTTTCAATAAGTGATAACCATCCCTTTCTAAAAGCTAAGCAATCATTTAACAATATGGTAAAGCAAATATTTTTTGTATTACCCTGAGAAAGAGCTGTGTCAGGGAAATAAAACCTTTCTTTGTGTCAAATCAGCACAATTTATTTTTCGGTTTTGAAAATGTACCCAATACTGTATTTGCTTAGTTACATCTGAAACAACGCCAAAAAGTTCCAGCATATCTGTACCGCGCGTTTCATTTCATCCCTTGAAGAAAGAAAATTTTCCATCTCCCTATAAACGCACACACAGTTTACTTTTATGTGTGGTTTTATTGAATACATCTCAGTTCAAAGAACCTTGTTTTTGAGTAACTTCTGGATGAAATAACCATGGTTTATGGTTATGGTTTAAAGGATGCTGTCTTTGTCCTTAGAGTGCACGTGATTTAGTGGAGGTGACGGTCATGGGCACACCTGAGTCTCACCCAGGACAAGCTGTGGAGTGTTGAGGTCACAAACAACCTCCAAATCTAGTTCTTAAAACAACAAAGGTCTGTGTCCCACCTTAACAGGTCGGTGGGAACATGCTAGCCTTAGTTGACAGAGCAGCCAACATCTTGAAGTTTTGAACAGGGCTGTGTACAAGGTTCCCAGTGTGTCCCCCATGGGAAACTGAGTCTTCCCCTGAGCCTCCCAATCTCTAAGGAGTGAAGGGAAAGCAAAAATAATTATGGGCCTAGAGAGTAGACAGCTGAAAATGTTTGGTGACTGCCATCACTGGCCCTGCACACATGAGGCAGCATTAAATGGGCACGTGGGGTGACAGATATGGTGCTCGGGGGCCAAGGCATGTGGGGACATGGCACAAGTGCCACAGAAAAGGTGCATCTCGGGTGAGTCCCCAGATGAAAAGACTGAGGAGGGCGCTGGTAGTACCCCAGGAAAGAAAAAAGCCAGACAGGCGACACGTGTTGTAGGATTAGAGATATATGTTTGGGAGTAATTAACACTTGAGGGATATTTGAACCATCCCGCAAATGAGATTTGTTGAAATATCTTAAATAGAGATCAAGAAAGCAGAAACGGAAAGGTTTGGGGAGAATCGGTCTAAATAAACAAGGTCATTCTAGGTACCCAGCCTCTTATGGATGATGGGGTGAGACACAGCTGGGCTATCTTCCTCCCACCTCTCCCACCCCCACTCCCTCACCCCCATTAGACAAAAGCGAGTGCCAATGGTCTGTGGATGCTTCTCAGCATCTCCCCTAGTTATGAGAAACATTCTTCTTAAACACACTTACTAAAATGTGTCCTTGGGCCAGCCGAGTGGAACGTTGGTTAAGAGTTGCCTTGGGACACCAGGTCTGAGCAGCAGGGCCCCTGTTCAGATCCAACATGAGGGCCAGTGATGCTGTGCCCTCTACAGCTAAGATGGTGAACAACAGATCGACTTGGAGCTGGGCTGCCATGAATCGCCAGCACCGGCATAGGCTGCAGTGGGGCTGGTCAGCAGTGAGCGTGCACTTTCGTGAGTTGCCAAGAGCCACTGTGAGTGGCCGTCTAATGGCCAGTGAGCGACTGCTTCACCCAGGAAGAGCGCAATGATGATACCAACATGGGCCAGTGAAGTGATGTCCTCCACAACTAGACTGAAGAACCAAAGACAGGAACTTGTCTGTTCCCCTCCCCAGTTTCCCAACGCTGTCCCTTCCCCCAAATCCCCAATAAAATCTTTAAAAAAAAAAAGTGTCCTTCACGTGGCCCATTCTACACATTTGGTTGACTCCACAACATTTCACACTTAGCCTACTCTCAGGGCAGGCTGCCTATGACTTGGGCTACATAAAAACAGCCAAACAGGAAATAAATGATGAGGTGAAAGGGGGAATCACTGGCAGGTGAGGCGGACCTCATCACAAAGGGAAATACCACAAAGGGAAACTTCCTGAACTTGGAAACATGTTGAAAATGTTGAAAAGCACTGATGCGTTTATTCAACTGAGGTAATGGTTAAAATACCCGCCCCCAACTTCTTGCTACTTGATGAAACACTCGGGGCACAGTAGGCCCACGATTCACCATAATGCAGTTTTCTGGACCCTGGCTGCCCTTTGTCAAAATTGACTGATACAAAGTAGAGGGTTAATCGCTTTACTGCTATTAACCCCACTTTAAAACAACCAAAAGGCAAAAAAGACCTCTGTGGACTCCCTAAAAGGATCCTTTTATTTAATTAATTAATTTATTTATTTTTAAAAGATTTTATTGGAAAATTGCGAGAAGGGAAAAGCGTTGGGGAACGGGGATGGGGAACAGGCAAGTTGCTGTCTTTTTGTTCTTCAGTCTAGTTGTGGAGGATGTCGCTTCACTGGCCCATGTTGGTGTCATCATTGCACTCTTCCCGGATGAGGCAGTCGCTCGCAGGCCACTGGACAGCTGCTCACACCAGCTGCCAGCCAGCCCCACTGCAGCTTACGCTGTCGCTGGTGACTCACGGCAGCCCAGCTCCAGCTAGAGCTGTTGTTCACCATCTTAGCTGTAGAGGGCGCAGCATCACTGGCCCTCATATGGGATCTGAACCAGGGCCCTGCTGCTCAGAGCTGGTGTCCCAAGCTAACTCTTAACCAATGTGACACTCGGCCGGCCCCTAAAAGCATCCTTTTAATGATGCCATGTAACTTTATCAGGCTTATTCTTAATATATGGTGAGCAGAACAAATGTGTACCTCAGTTTCCCAGAGGAAGTGCTGTTCACAACACATGCAGTCTCTGCGTTCTGTGTTTTCCAGAAACAATAGGCATCGGCCATGAAAAAGTAGGTCCTGGAAGGAAGTGTCATTGCCGCCATAGTCACAAGATGGTTGGAATACACCCAGGTCGTGGAGACACGTCTGGGATGACCTCCTGTGTGCCAGGCACTGTGTGGACTGTGGTGGTAAAGGTGTGTTAAAGGTGAAGAAGAGATGGGGTTGCTGCCCTCAGAAAGCGTAAGCTGAAGGCAGGGTCATTAAAGCCTGTGGAGATGCCGACATGAAACTAACTGGGCAATGCGCTAAGTACAACGCGGTGACTGACAGCCTTTCAGAGGGGCCCAGGGAAGGGCTGTAAGTGTCGGTTAAGGAGCAGAGGTAGGAAAGGGTGGGGGAGAAAACCCTCGAGGCCAAGAGATGGGCATAAGCAAAGGCGTCTTCTGGAAAACATGAATCAGAGACAGTGTAACCTAAGGAAGGGGTTCCATGGAGTTGGGGGGACAGAGAAAGCCACCAGGGAATGCTGGGGTGACAAAGCCAGCAGCTACTGGGGCGAGGAGGCAGGCGGCGGGGATGAAGGGAGCAGGCTGCAGTGACACAAGCCCAGAGCCCACGGAGCTGAGGCCGGACCTCTGAGGACAGCGCTGCTGGTGGTTCAGGCGCCAGGGCCTCTGACTGGATTCTGAGGCTGGTTCTGGAAGCAGAAAAGCTAGAGGCTGGCTCAGGGGCTGTGGATGAAGTGAGGGGCCATCGGCAGGCAACACCAACAGGACCAGGAAGCGGGGAGAAGCAGACCCCCAGGCAAGCTCCCTCTACCCAGCACCCTGGGCGGGAGCCTCCAGGAGGAGCTGGAAGACAGGGTGCTACCCGGAGCCCCAGCACAGGCAGAGGGATAGTCGCCTACTAACTGGCATGCAGCACAAAGTAAGAGGCTGAGGCAGGCCCCTGTGGCTGGGATGTGGGCGAGACATGTGGTTAAGGACGGGCGACACAGTGGGCCCAGGGCCTCAAGGCCTCACCCAGAAGCTGAAATGAATACAGGATCAGAGGACATGTTGAGTAATGCCAGGAGTGATATCAGTGACTGCCACTGCAGGGGCCCTGAGCCAGGCTCTGTCATGGGGGCTTTGCATTGAATTCTTGTCACAATCATTAGGGCAGGAAGCTTCACCCATTTGGAGGGAACAGAAGTGAGTCACAGAGAAGTCCAGTAAGTTGCTCAAGGTCACACAGCAGAAGACATACTGCAGAAGTCTGCACACGAGTATCTTGTGGCCATACTATTTGCTAAGCAAACAAATCATTCTAGCTGCTAAGTGGAAAATGCGCTGAGGGAGACAGGCAGGCTAAGAATTCATGCTGAAATAAAATCACTGGTGACACCAGGCTGCGTCAGAGAGTTGTCACAATGCAGAAGTCGTGAGCAAGCGGCAGTGAGGACCCAGCTTGCCATAAACAACTGTCCTCTCTATGTTCGGTCTCCAAAGCCAGCCAGAAATTCCAGGTCCATAACTTGGGGAGAGACAGTGACCCTGCAGGGTAACCTAGAATCATGCCAGCAACACACTCAGACTCAGAAGACAGTTCCAGCAGTGGGGACACTTTCTGTCACATCAGGGGCAGCTGGCATCACTTTTTACACCTGAAGAGCCTCAGCCCGAGTTACAGATGTGACCCAGGAACATGCTGTCAGAGAGCAGACCTTTCTGGGGGACAATGGTCCCTCCTTTCACCCTCCTTTCAGCCCTAATGTCAGGTGGCTTGTGCATCCGGTAGAGACCTCCTCTAGTGCCAGGGGCCTGGAGAGGCTCCTGTGTCACCTGCCCAACTGGGGCAAGGGGCCTGAGTCAAAGGAAAAACAACTCCAGCTGTGGACCTCAAAGGACGATTAGAAGTCACATCAAAACCACTTCATTTATTTAGGACTTGACCATAAAGGTGTGTGTGGCGTGTGTATCTGTGTGTGCATGTGCATGTGTATGTATCTCTGCATGTATGTGTACACGTGTGTGTCTCTGTGTGCATGCGTGTGTGCACTCGTGTATATTACATCTACCAATGACTGGTCTTAACCATTCAGAGTGAGCCAAGGAGACTAGGGCTGAGAAGTAGATGTATAAAACTTTGTAAAACAGATTATTACTGAATAATTTACTATTTCTGGATTGCTCTGTGGAGGGAATAAAACAAAAATGGTATTTGCAACCTTGCAAGAAAAATGTTTTCTCAGGAGAATTTCAATCTAATTCTGGAATAAGACCCAGTGCATTGGGAAATTTTGATTAAATCTGAGACGCATACAAGCTGGACTTATGAGTCCTCTGCAGCTTGCTTCCTCCTAATTAAAAACATAATTCTTAAACAGTCAAAGTTACATGCTTTTCTGTTAACTCAACATATACCGCAGGGCTATGGGGAAGGGACCACTTAAACATTTGCATTTATTAAATCACTTGAGGATGGCACATTGAGAATTTGCTAAGTAGTGATAAATATATTTGGAAAATGTAACTGAATGTTACTTTGATCACTGACCAGCAATATTTCTGATTACACTAAGCAGGCTATATTTTTCAGCAATTAAGTGAATATATTTTTTAATTTAATATTTGGCACAAGATGAATGGGGGAAATGAAAATGCCCTTTCCCAAGTAAATGTTTTCTCTCCTAGGATCAGATAATATTAAAAAAATGTTAAGCTTCGTATGGTACCTTCAGCGCTGCTTGAATTGCTGAGCTGATGTTTAAGAGGACATAGAATTTTTCAGTTTCAATTGGGAGAATCAGAACTAGTACCATGGCTCCCTCAGTGTAACACGAAAAAGCTTGAAAAACTTCAAATTAATGACTTCTGTCGAATCCATGAGAAAGATGAGGTCACAGAAGGAATAACTAGCACAAAATCTAAAGGGGGGCAGGAACAAATGGGGAGACACAGGTCTTGGGTATATGATGACCTGGGACAGCCCCACTAAACACCAGGGGAGTAAGCTAAGCATTTTGAACCAACTGCTGAAGGCTGAGTGTGGGTTGGTGAGGATGTGTGAAGCCACTCCTGGCTGCAGCCTGGGGCATACACCCTCTGGGCGGTGTGTCCTCCAGGAATCCACCAAGTGCCCCAGGGACATCCGGGAGTGTCTTGAGAAAGCCCAGAGGTGACATTGGAGGAGGGTAAGGCAATTGTAGCCACCTACGGGCTGCTGTGGAGTCTCAGGCAGGTAAGAGAGGAACGGACACCCACCCACACTGCGGGAGGGGACAGAGGACAGCGAGGCTGAGCCAGATCACGGGTGTGAAGATGGTCCACGGTGACATTCCCGTGCCTGCCCAGGGCTAAGGACTGACCAACTCTCAGAGGGAACCCCTTCTATTACTCGCCACCAGGCTAACCAGTCAGGGAAAACACATCGGCAGTAAAACACTTGAGCAGGAGAGCAATCTATCTGTGGAGAAGTGTGAAGGGAGGGCCACCGCTGAGCTGGGGGACAGTCACAGGGAACAATGGAGGGGCCTGGAGGTGTGTTAGCAAGAGCCTCAGCACAGCCAGCTTTCTGAAGGGACTGGCACAAAGCCCCGTAAAGACCAGCAGAAGGAGACGCTTGTTTCCAGGCATAGCACGCACACGTCTTAGCGCAGCTTTACTCACAGGAGCCGAGATGTGGGAGCAGCCTGTGAGCAGCAAGGGACAAGGGGATGGAGAAACGGGGTCCAGCACGCAATGGGGCATCACTCAGCCTTAAGAAGTGGTGACTATGCAGTGTGCACCAGCATGGATGCACCCTGAGGACATATGTTGAGGAAGGGGGCAAGTCACAGAAAGACAAACACTTACACGACCCGCTAAAAACGTCAAATTCACACAGGGTGACAGGAGGAGAACTGACTCTGGGGGGTGAGCATACAATGCTATAGATAGATGATGGAGGGCCGGCCGAGTGGCGCGGTGGTTAAGCGCTGGCTTGGGAAGCCAGCGGCCCCGGTTCGGGTCCCACATATGAGGGCCAGTGACACTACTCTCAAAAAATAAAAAAAAAAAGAAGAAGAAGAATAGATAGATGATGGATTATAGAATTGTGCACTTGAAACCTATATAATTTTACTAAGCAACGTCACCCCAATCCATTTAATAAAAATTTTTAAAACTTCTAAAATAAAATGGTCAAATTCACAGAATCAAATTGTGGCAAGGTGGTTGCCAGGGGTGGAGCAAGGAACAGGGAGTTACTGAGCAACAGACATGTAGGTCAAGCAAGACACAGGAGTTTAGCAACCTGCTGTATGCCCTGCCCTAGGGCCGACACTAAGGCACCATGTCCTGTGTAAGAGACTGGAAGCCATGATCAGGATTCTTTTTGAAATGTAATAAAATAATAAAATAAAACTAAGGGACAGAAGGGCCGGCCGAGTGGCTCAGTTGGTTAAGAACTCGCTCAAGAGTGTGAGCTGAGCTCTGAGCAACAGCAGTTCAATGCCCAGCCCGAGCTGAGCTGCCACTGAGCTGCCAACAGGTGGCAGGATGGCTCAGCTAAAACAAAAAACAAAACTAAGGGACAGAGTCATCTAGACCAAATGCTAAGATAGAAAATAAGAAAGGAAAAAGAAAACGTATCACAGGATTTAATGTTTTTGTTTCTTATAATCATTAAATTCTGGATTCATTTCTATGTAAAAGTGGATGTCTTAAGGATATCTTGAATGCAATAAAGATTTTAGTAAAACAAATGTTCTTTATTCTTCACTTTGCACTAACATATATAATCATTCTATTTAATGCAAATATATGAAATGGAAATATACTCATTGAATTTTTAATTGTCATTCCTAAAATTTTAGTAAAGTATGTGTCATTACTATGGCAAAAAGCTTTCTACGCATAGTGCTGTGTCCCAAACTAAAGTTTTGTATAAATTTTTAAAAGTTAGTTTAAGCTAGTTCTAATTTAAAAATTATTTCTTAATCAGTATGGAGGTATTTCAAAGAACTGGAAATGGAACTACCATATGACCCAGTAATTCCACTCTTAGGTATCTATCCAGAGAAACCCAAGATGCTAACTAATTTGATAAAAAATATCTCACCTTACTGCATGTTCATGAGTGTTTAGCAGTGTCTGTGCCAGGAAAGCAAACACCTAAGATGCTTCCCCTGCTGGCTCCTGTCCCTCTTTAGATTCTGTGCTAGTTGTGTCCTCTGTGACGTCACCTATGATGAAGGGACTCTGGACATCTTTGTTCACTGTGCATCCTTAACACCTACAATTGGCCTGGGCACCTAGCGCCCAGTAGACATTCAACAGATGTGTTAACAAAGGAATGATTCAGTGAATAAACTGGCACCAGGGATATAGTTTCATTTAGTCAATTCTATAGAAGTGAAGATCTCCAGTGAGAGTGACAAAATGTAGCCGGTGTGATTGGGATACCCTTGCCATCATCTCACCCACTCCTTCCTTCTTCACCGACTCCCCTGACAACCACCTCTCGGCAGGAAGGTCAGTGTTCCCCTTTTGAAGTTCTCCATGTCATCTGCCCCCATTTACCAAAAGCTAACGGTCTCATTCCAAATGAAAGGTTTAGCCTCGTGCACAAAGTGGAAGTCAGAGAGCCAGCCATCACCCAGGGTTCCCCATGGCTCTGGCCTCCCGCCATTGTCATTACGCAATGCAATTTTAAGGCTCTTTGACAGACAGCAATTGTCCACTGCTTTTGAATTGGGCTCTCCTATCTCAGTCCTGACTGGAGCCACAGTCGTATTCCCATTAGGGACCACAATTGTGACCTCATAATTAAAAATTCCAACAGCGCCCCGGGAAGCTCAGCTGCTGTGTGCACCCGGCTTCCAGCCCTGAACCCCTTGGACACTCAGCAGAGTCAGTCCTGGGCCCCAGATCCCGGGCAGGGTGGGTTAGCATCCTGCACCCTCTAACTTCCTGAATTGCAAAGTATTTATTTCTCCTTCTGCTGCTGAATTTTGAAGTGGGTAGCCCTCATCCACCTGGAGAGAGTCTCCTAATACACACATTTTTGTAGAAATAGTGTCGAGTTATGTATATCCCTTTTTACTCAAAAGGCTTTTGCCTCCCTTGGCATCCCCATCCTTGTCATTGTCCAATTGTACACAAGAACGGAGTCTTAATCACATCAAGGTCACAAAAGCAAACACTCTGGTGGAAGTCACCCTTACACTGGAGGCCCTGTCACCTTCACTCACAGAACTTTCTTCAGAACCTCTGCTTCCTGGTGACTTAGTTGTCTTAGAGCGAACACTTGTCAATGTTAAAATAACATCACATCATCACCGTTTTTGGAAACACTTAAGAAAACCAGAAACATTGTTCAGGAAGATTTTGAATTTTATTCTAAATACAATGAGAAGCATACATGAGTTTGAAACATGGGAAAGATATAATCTGATTTATGTTTTAATAAAATAACACAGACTTGAAGAGAATGTAGTTTGGAAGAGCTGGGGTAAAAGCAGAAGGTAGCACAGCTGAGAAATGATGGGAGCTTGGGAGGTTAGTAGCAGTGGATGCAGAGAGAAGCAAAAAAAGGAGAAAACATCATTTGAGGGCTGACAGGAATTGTTGATGGTTGGGTGTGATGGGGAGAGGTGGAAAAGAGGAAGGGTGACATCCCACATGAGCAACAGGGTGCTGGTGCCACCTATGCATGCATGTATGTATGTATCATCTATCTATCATCCATCTATCATCTATCAATCTATCATTTATTGATCTATCACCTATCAATCTATCATCCATCTATCATCTATCTATCAATCTATCTATCTGTCTATCTATCTATCTATCTATCTATCTATCTATCTATCTATCTATCTAATCTATCACTTTAAAATTTTGAGAAAGTCATATTTCATTGGAACAGATAATCAGGGATTCAATTTTGAACCTACTTATGCTAAGAATTCTGTGAGACGCTCAAGAGGGGATATCAATTCAAGAGGGATATGCACGTCTGGAACTCAGAAGAAAGATTTGACCTAAGTTATTGGCACAGAGAAGGTGCATTCATCTAAGGAAGAAATGTTAAGCAGCAGAAGGAAAGGATTCAGAACATGGGCCCAGAAACTCTAACATGTGAATGATGGAGTATTCCCAGAAGGTGTGGCCAAGAAAAGCAATCTTCTCTCCATCAGGGTGAGCTTGGGAATGAATTTCAGGGTTGCAAAGGAGTTGAAAGGGGGGCTCAGATCTACAAAAAGTGTCAAAAAGAAAACTTATATCCCTTGTGTCTCAAAGTCTCATTCAGGGACCAGCACTGACATTACCTCCGAGTCTGTCTGAAAGGCAGACTCTCAGCCCCCAGATCTTCTGAATCAAAACCTGGGTTTTCCCATGAGCCCCTTGCAACTCGTGAGACTGTCAGTGTACAGACACTCTGCTGCAGAGTCTTTTTTCTCACCTTGGTTGCACATTACATTCACCAGGGGACATGAAATGTCAAAAGTCTAAGTCACAACCTGGAGAAATTAATCAGACTCTCTGATGTGGGGAAGTGAGACCCAGATGTCAGTGCATATTTTTTTGTTTCCAATGAATCCAACACGCAGACAAGTTTGAGAACTACTGGTCTAAATACAAGCAAAATTAATTGGGGAGAAATAAGAGTAACTATAGAGAGAATAGACTTACTTTCAAGTGTAAGAATTAATACACTGCACTGATTTCTTTTAATTCTGAGAACTCGGACTCATCTCCAACCCAACTTGAGTTGGTAGGAAATTCCATCCCAGTCCTTCATGATACAGCTTCTCTATCTCCACCCCCTTCTATATCTCCAACTCTGATCTCAATCATCTCCATCTCCAACTCCATTTCTATCTCTGTCTCTGTCTCCATTTCCATCACCTCCATCTCTGTCTCCATCTCCATCATCTCCATCTCTTCATCTCCATCTCCAACTGCATCTCCTCATCTTTATCTCCAACTCCATCCCCAACTCCATGTCCATCCCTGCTCCATCTCCAGCTGCATATAGGTGTATCATCTATACTATCTCAAATGAGCATGTACTGTGTACTCAAATTTTATTGAGTTTTATAACAGGCTAAAGTAATCTGTGATGACAGAAATCAGAAAGTAGTTATCTCTGGTGTGTGTGTCCTGGGGGGGAGTTGGCTAAACAGGGGCACAAGGACACTTTCTGAGATAATGAAAATAGTTTATATCTTCATAGAATGAAACATTTAGTCTGTGTATTTTACTGTATGTAAGTTACACCTCAATAAAAATTATAACTATCAGGGGGAAAAAAGGTGTTGGGGCAACTGGAAAGCCAAATGGAGGATACCATATACCAGAATAAATTTCAAGTGAAACTAAGAATGTAAAGAAAACAAAACCATAAAATGGTTTATGGAAAACAGCAAAATTCACTGCAACTTTAGAGCAGAGGTGGCCTTTCTGCCATTCAAATTCACCGGCCAGAAAAAAAAGAAAAAAACAGTCATACCTTCTTGTTAAGCTTTTTTCTCTGCTTAGAATTTCAGGTCATGTTTTATCATTCCCAAGTGTTTAGCTTGCTTTAAAGTCCAAGAGGTTGTGAATTATAAACATGTCATTATACGTAAAGGTGACCTCAGACAGCGAGATGATGGTTTTGGACAAATGTGTGTGTGTGGAGGGGGGTAGTGCTAAAAGGAAAGAGGGCTGAAAACAAGTCTGTGAATAATTATCATAAATTGAAAACTCAGTACCACAAGTGAGGCACCATGAAGTTCAAGATAAAAGCAAATCCCTCAGAATTCTTAGACAGAACCTCAGGAGATATGGGTGAGGATGGGGGTATAAAAGGAGGGTGGACACAGCACGTGTCCTACCCAGAGGCACTATGTTCTAACCAGAGGGGTGCTGGGCCCAGGGACCCTTCATTTTTCTCAACCTTCAGAATAACCTAAGGCATTTTAAATGGAAGAACATGATTTTTTTAAAGCTATCAAATTGGAAAAAAAACCAGACAGCTCATGCCCAGCCCTGCCAGCCCTAGATGGCGGTTAATCCCTGCCACAGCAGGGCACTGCCAGGACCAGCTCAGACCTACGTCATCACCAAAGGTAGCCACTGAATTAAAGCAGCTATTACAGATCACGTATTGGGTGTAGCATGTGAGGAGGGTGATAATCTGGGGAGCTTTCACATGAATACAGCCTGGTCATTGAAGGCATGGTGGTCATGGTCTCTACATGCTGGTGGGTAAAGCTAACAGAGTGGGTTTCATAAACTGTGCCAACTTGCTCACCTGCTCCATCATGATCCTCCTACTTAGGCTGACCTACTTAGGCTGATGGACTATTTCCCCTGCCCATCCACTGCATGGGCCTCTGTTTCACCTGCAATGAAGAGTAAATGGATGGTTGGTGGCTTTTTTCGTCTTACAGGAGCGCACACAGAGGGGACGCGGAGTTCTGTCGCGCTTGCCCTGCCAGGCTCTCAGGCACAACACGCTGTTGTGTAACTCTCAGTTTCAGTCTATCAATTCCCTGTAAACAGTGGGAGTCAAAGTCTGTGAGAGCTCGGCAAGCGGTATCCATGACAACGGTACCTACAGCAGGGTACTTAGCATGTGGGAAACAAGAAATAGCATCCCACTCTTTTTCTTTTCCAAGGGCTCCTATGATGAATAACTGACTATTAAAGCAAATTGAAACACTGTTTTGATGCTAAACAATACTACTCGCATGCTACTTTTTAACCTGTATTTAATTCACACTATTTTTCAAACACAAGACGAAACAAAAAAAAAAGGAGAAAGGGAGGGAGGGAGGAAGAAGAAAAGGGAGGGAGAAAGGGTTGGAGGGAGGAAGACACCCTACTTAGCTTTGATTTAAAACATTTCCAAGGACTTTTCTGAAAGAAAAATACAATAAAGATTGTCTTTGGTGAATTTCTGATAAATCCAACCAAATAAAAAAAAAATTCAGTGGAGAATGTTAAACATAGTCAATAAGTACCAAGCTATAATAATAGTCTCAAGGAAACACATAATTGAATTGTTTCCTAAGGTTCCTTACACATTCCTGCTGTTTCCACGTATTTCTTACATACTTCTGCTATGGCAACACCACATTTCACGCATAACAACGAAGGCAGGAAGGATGAGACAGAAAAATGACCGGTGGGGTCAAACTTCTTTTACTATCATGTTATGCCAATTAATTTAATCATCAAATTGCAGTGTTAGAGTGGCGTGTCCTATCACAGCATCCCTTCGTGGCTAAAGGAATGGCCAGATGTCTCATCCAGCCTTCACATAGTTCTCCCTCTCATGAATCACCTCAGTCTTTGTAGGGGTGCCGTCCCAACCTCCTGAGATGGCATCCCGACATTTTTAAGGGCAAAGCTTTGATTTCCCTTATATCCTCTACAGCGTTAGCCCATCTCCCTGTCAGAGTTGGATAAAACTCATAAATTTAATAAAGTTTACAAAAAAGGCAATGCTTGCAGAGATTCAAAGGGAATTTCATAATATCCACAGGTATTTTCTTTTCTTAGCGGCATTGCAAACATTTTATTGTTGCATCTACTTGATGTTCGTTATGAAAATGATTCCCACTTAGGCAAGTCATTTTTGCAGCCAAAGAAAGAACTTCTGTGCAATATGTGTTAGTGTCTCCTATCATCAAATTATAAACGCCTGGCATGTAGTGAAATGTATGAATATAGCTAGAGACATTAATAAGAAAAATACATGAGAACTCTTTGCTTCATGAATAGGTATGGTTCTAAAATTTTAAATTAGTCTCCACTGTATTTACATATGTACAGTCTTCCTTATACTTGGAATTCTGTATCACAAGTGGGCTCTAGTATTACAGTCTGCATTTCTTGCTAAGATACAGACATTTTTTCATCATGTGTGTCTTTGCCGAAGAGCACACACTCACTAGAGCAAAGGTAAAAACCACTGAAATGTAATCTTTATTTTTCTCCTCAATACAGAAAGATTAGTGTTGGTCATAAAATGTTACAACTATTTAAATGACAATTATGGCTTACATATGTAGATTTTGTACAGCAGTTCCAAAGGTTGCCGTATCAGAAGATAAACTCTAAAGTGTACTCTTGTGTTAAAATTAGGGGTGTATCAGAACAATAAAATATGCTAGCTTACACAAATGCTTTCCCTAGCAGGGTTATCTTCTTGTTATCTCAGAAATTGTTAAGATAGGGGAAAATAATTATTCCAAAAATCCTTGGAACTGGCAACTGTGTTGAAACTCAAGTGAAATGTGTTTTCCACTAGTCTCAGTTCATTTTGTTCTTCAGCCAGAGACCAGAAAACCAGCTCTCCGAAACTATAAAAATGAGAGGTTAAGCCTGAGAAAGAGTGTTTCCGGCAAATGTGCTTGACATTGATTGAAATGTTATGGGTTGGAGACTGTTGTGGTCTGAAGGCAGACAAGGATGGGGCTATTTTATAGGGTTGGTGATTATGATCACAGGTGGGGCACAAGGAAAAGAGAATGGTGATTAATGTCCTCAGGAAATGAAAAAACCTGGCTAAATAACTACACACATGCAGAGGTGTTATTATACTAACTGTACACTAACTGAACGTTTCCATTCATTCGTTTTCTTGTCCCTTTTTATGTTTGACATTGTTGACAGTTCTTCTCTTGAAAATGATTTCAAAATATATATTCCTTGACTTTCACATCACCATACTTTCCAGAAAGTTCTCTTGCCTTCTTGTCACAACTGGCTGGCTTCCTTTGTGCGTTTCTCTTGCTCTGCTTTTCCCATATTTTGGTGCCCCCCCCATGCCCCACCCCCAGATTCTATTCTAAGCTCCTTTTCTTCTCACTCTTTCCTCCACAGGGTCCAGTGCCATCTCTGGATGACCCAGGGATCTTCACCTTCACCCCAAACTCATGACCTCTAGACTCTAGTGCATTTCACCATGTGTATTCCTACAGGTACCCTGATCTCAAACTCAAAATCTCCTTTCACTGCTCACCTAGCTGGGGTCTATACCTAAGTTGATGATATTACTGCCAGCTCATGTGCCCAAGCCAGAACCTGGGCACTATTCCCTGTTCTCATCCCCAAACGGCCACCACGCCTTGCCAGTGTGGCCTCCCAAACTCTCGGTTCCACCCACTCTCTCTCCACCAGCAGACCCTGGACCAGGCTCTCGTTTTCTTCAACTGCATGAGAATAAGTTCTGTTCCTTTCCAATTTACACTCCACATATATCTAGAGACCTCTTATAGAAATATGAATGTCACATCATTTTCTTCATAAAACCTTGTCTTTCTTTTCATTGTTTCTAGGACAAAGTCTGAACTCCTAGACAAAGGCCCTGTTTAGCTCTCTAGGCATCTGTCATCGTTCAGCCCTTGTGTCCTACCCTTCGCCAGGGCCGACACCCTCCCCTGATGGCCCCTACTTCTGGACACAGCCTTTCCTGGTTGTCACCTGTACCTGGAGCACTTCACAACTCTCATATACTTCCAGACTTGTCCCCAGTAAATTCAACTCACACGTTAAAATAAATTATGCTTCCCTTTCCGGGAAGCCCATTCTGACCAACATCCCCTAGCTTTGAGTTACATGCCTGTCCGTAGTGCTGTCACATACTCTTTATTTCCCCTTTCATAGAATTCATTAATGAACCGGAGTTGTGTATTTAACTTAACCATAAGATGGAGTCGTGTCAATATTATTCATCGCTGTAGCCCTATCTAGCTGTTAATGAAATGCTTGCGTTATAGTAAGCATGCATAAATGTATCTATTGGGTTGTCAGAAAAGTCATGACATATTTTTTCTATGTTTTTCGTTGCAAAAATGTGTCATGACTTTTCTGACAACCCAATACTTTTTGAATGAAAAATACATCTTTTCATAGTTACAGATTAAATACTCAAGTTTAAACAATTCGATGAATAACAAAGAGTTTTCCTTTAATGTGTTCTAGCTTCTTTTTTATTTCGTTTTAAGCAACCTCTCTTCTGTCACCTAAAATGAGGGTGATTCCTTTCCTACAGTTCAAGGCACAGCTGGTGACACTGAAGCCAGATTAAAGGACCTGGTTAAAAGGGAGAAGACAGGCTGGATGATGAGACTGTAACCATGACGGAGCTTGTTATGAGGATGGGCTAATTTATCTGTTAGGTACATTCATGGTACCTCATCTCTATTGTTCTATGACCTTACTTTAAAGGGCGAATTACCTGGAAGGAAGCAGTGAGGTCAAGAAGTCACTTTTAGGGCCGGCCGAGTGGCACGTTGGTTAAGAGTTGGCTTGGGACACCAGCTCTGAGCAGCAGGGCCCCAGTTCGGATCCCACATGAAGGCCAGTGATGCTGCGCCCTCTACAGCTAAGATGGTGAACAACAGCTCGACCTGGAGCTGGGCTGCTGTGAGTCGCTGGCAACGACGTAGGCTGCAGTGGGGCTGGCCAGCAGCTGGCATGCACTTTCATGAGCTGCTGTGAGCCACCGTGAGTGGCCATCCAACGGCTGGCGAGTGATCTGCCTCACCCGGAAAGAGCGCAATGATGACAATACTAACAAGGGCCAGTGAAGCGATGTCTTCTACAACTAGACTGAAGAACAAAAGGACAGCAACTTGTCTGGTCCCCTTCCCCAGTTCCCCAACACTGTTCCCCTCCCCCAATTCCCCAATAAAATCTTTAAAAAAAAAAAAAAAGAAGTCACTTTTACACAGTGAGCACATGCTGCCCTCGATTCTGACCAAGTTATTCTCAGTGAACTGTCAGATCAAACTGTAATTTCTGCTTCAAAGACTGGCATTTATCTAACACCCACTTACTCCTTCCAACCTTCCATGGCACTGAATTCCCCAGCTATTGGGTTGTTGGAAAAGTCATGACACATTTTTGCAATGAAAAACATAGAAAAAATACATCATGTCTTTTCCGACAACCCGATAGATAGCTGACTACACAGCTATCATGTGGTGAACACGGAGGCAGAAAACACTAGCAAAGGATAAAAGCTGGGGCAGGAGAGCACAGTGAGAAATCATTACCAGGCTGCAAATGGCCGTGGGACCACCATTGGAGTAGGGAGCATCTGTTTAATGGAACCTGCATTGACTATTGTCAGTTTGCTTGTCAATACTTCTGGTTATCTTTAAAAGATGGCAAAGTTTACTTCTACTCTGCACAGTTTGGCAACTGAAATAACAGAACATTGGAAATTTCCCTTACTAGTACTTTCTTTTATTGCATTATAAATTGTTTTCCTTATAGTAACTCACTAGGGAAAGACTAATAGCCATGCCAAAAATGGTAGCGTAAATAATTAAAACCAACTACAATTTTAATATGTTTTGTTCTGTACATTATTTAATGCTAACTTGCAGTGAAATTGCTGAGGAGGTGTTGAGTTTGTGTACCCAGCAGGCACAGGAATTCCTTCCGAAGATGGATATCCAATGAAAATAAAATCAATGGTGGCAATGTTATCATAAATGACTCAGACTGAGCCCTGAAATATCCCATCTATTTGTCTTTTGAAGCATGCATATTTTATTATCTCTGTAATCTGTTGTGACTAATAAACACTGTCACAAATTATATTTCCCGAGTTTAATAAGTTCTCAATATTATGCTGTTTCAATTATTTTTATTCTCTAAAAGACTTCTCTAAAAATACACTCTGGAATTTTTAAAATCTTGATATAAACACAGGTTTTTATTGATGTATCCTTGATGCATAATTACCTTATCCATGTCTTAGTCTTTGGCCCCACCTCAAACTTGAGACAGCTGGGGTCAAAAGTCAAGGTCGGCCCACTGCGCTCAGGAAATTTGTCAGGTTTCTGAAATTATCATTCAGTCCTTTCATCTGTCATTGTCATGGCATTATCTGTAAAATTTAACAATCCATTATTCCAAAAACACTCACCTTGTTCCTGGTTTGTGTAAAACATATTATTAACATTAAAATGAAAAATGCATGGCTGATCTCAGCCTTTAAAGAGCTCTCAGTCTGGGATGATGGCAATATAATACGTTAAACGCAGTAATGGAGTCAGGAACACTGATTTTTACCAGCAAAGAGGAAGATGTCCAGTTGGTCTTGTGAAGGGGGAGGGATCAAAGAAGGCTTTCAGAAAGTGGGGGTTCTGGAGTCATTACCTGAAAGGCATGAGCTGGCCAGGTGTGAGGGGAAGTATACGGGACAAGAAGAGGGAGTGTTCTCCCTTTATTTGTCCTTTATCCCTTACTCTTTTCCAATAAGTACCAATTAAAACGTTTATGAGCCAGGTAAACACAAGGTGAATGAGATAAGGTCCGAGAATAAGATATTGAATGACATAATACAGAAACAAAGGGTGAGATAATGAAAAATTAAAAGCATATGAGGTTGGGCCGGCCGAGTGGCGCTGTGGTTAAGCGCTGGCTTGGGAAGCCAGTGGCCCCGGTTCGGGTCCCACATATGAGGGCCAGTGACACTGTCCTCAAAAAAAAAAAAAAAAAGTATATGAGGTTACTGATAAAGAATTGAAGAGAGAGAAGAAATGTGGCCCCAAATAGTGATGGGAGATGTTATTTTAGGGATGGAAAAAGGATCAGGGACTACTGGTGAAGCAGAAAAAAGGGAAATCAGAGACGGATGAGGAAAATTATGAATGCCATAAAAAACGTAGGGGATTGAGGGTATACAGAATGGGGCTGTTTGACTCTACTGAGTGGAACCAAGAAGCCCAATAACATGGGACCTAAAATATGTTAGGTGGACAGTCACTGCTGACCCCTCACAATGGTTATGTCAGTTGTGGGGGGGATCAGCAAAAGCCAAAAGACAAATGGGAAATAAAGTCTCTGAGATTGGTTCCCACTGCTGTTTGAGAAGTTTGGATGAGAGGAGGAGGAGGCCATGGGATTGTGGAAAGTCTCTTTAGGATGTGAGTCGGAAATGCATCCACTATCCCCAGGACACAGCTCATTAGGAAGCGAGAGTTTCCAGTACCGGATCCAGTTCATGGTGCTTGCTTAGTTAGATGCCAGGCCCTTAGGAGGCTAATTTTAGGAGGAATGATAAAGCCAGGACCCGGAGGAGGGGGAGGAGCAGGAGGGCTGGGGTTTGAGCAGGAGTACATGATTCTGGGAAATGGGACAAGCTGATGAACGCGGGTGGAGGGATATTGGCAGCTGGTGGGAAAGAAGGGAGGAGGGGGAAGGGATGGGCCTGGGTGACTTATCTTCTTAGTATAGGGTGTTAGGAGGAGTGGTCCATGCTATGGATGCTCAAATGTTGCTGCTCCTGCTCCATCTCCCACCTTGCCTTTCCCGCCAGGGCTTGTCATCCTGGCCTCATGGCTGAGCTACAGTAAGCTCTCCTTGTTGGAATTCCTCTCCCGCAAGTGGTCATTAGTTTAGACCCAAGTGGCATTAAGTGTGTCTACCGATTTTCTTTAAAGTATGGCAGTAATGCCCTTTGAGCAGCATTTAGCTCATTTATTCCCTCATTTGTCTTCTTATGAGATACTGAACAAGTTCCACCTTTGTGCAGGCAACTCTGATTACAGTTTGGGAAACAAAAATAACAAGGCTGGAAATTCATTGCATGCTTATTCTGTGCTAGGTCCATTCTAAATATTTTACACATATTGTCTCAGTTCTCGTATCTGAAACGATGAGAAATTTGGGAATAGAGAGAGATTTCAGTAATTTGCCCCAATTCTAGAAGCTAACCCCCCCCCCCCCGGGGGAGCCTGCACTTGAACAACAGTGGTCTGGTCTGAGAGCCAGTGTCTCAGCCCCTGCACTTCAAGGTCAAGATAGGGGATGTTTCTGAGTGGCTCATTCGACACTTACTGCCTGGAATTCTAATTAACATTTGAAACATATTCTTGTGTCCACAGACATTTATAAGGAGTCACAGAGTGTTGACCCTTTGGGCAGTCAGAACAGCACAGGGGGCACTTAGAATTCCCAGGTGAGGGGGCTGAGTTGAGGCCACAGTGCTCGAATGCACCTGCATATACACCAACACCACAGGCCAATCCTAACAGGACTGGAAACAGGGCAGTCAGGTTTCCCGACATCGCTGGTGGAAGAAAGAACACTGCACTAGACTTGGAAGACTGTTCTAATTCTGGCTCTTACAGCTTTTGGGAATCGAAACCACCTTCATCTTTCTGCACCTTGGATTTGACATCTGGTAAATGGTGACCCTAACACCCAACTCCCCACCTCGGACTGTTTCAGTATAAAATCAGATAGTGTATGGAAGAACGACACAAACTTCAAAGCCCCAGGGACAAGCATAATCAATCACGACATCGTGTGAAAAATGGAAGCAGCTGAACTGGAAATGAAACCGTACAATGAGGTTTGCTTCCTCTTCACAAGATGGATTTCCACTCAGCTTCCAGGAGACCAGCATGCCTGACATGCTCCCACTTTATTGACGTCACTTGTCAGACCATCATTTGGATTCCTCTTCCTCATCTGGACTATTTATTCATTTATTTATTTATTTTTAAGATTTTATTGGGGAATTGTGGGAGGGAACAGCGTTGGGGAATCGGGGAAGGGGAACAGACAAGTTGCTGTCCTTTTGTTCTTTAGTCTAGTTGTGGAGGACGTCATTTCACTGGCCCATGTTGGTATTGTCATTGCGCTCTTCCCAGGTGAGGCAGTCGCTCTCTGGCCATTGGATGGCTGCTCACGGCGGCTCACAGCAGCTCATGAAAATGCACGCCAGCTGCCGGCCAGCCCCACTGCAGCCTACGCCATCGTCGGCAACTCACGGCAGCCCAGCTCCAGGTCGAGCGGTTGTTCACCATCTTAGCTGTAGAGGGTGCAGCATCACTGGCCCTCATGTGGGATCCGAACTGGGGCCCTGCTGCTCAGAGCCGGCATCCCAAGCCAGCTCCTAACCAATGCGCCACTCATCCAGCCCTCATCTGAACCATTTAAAACTGAGCGAAGCCTCAGCCCTTGGTCCTCTCCTCCCCTCCCTTCCCCTTCCCTCCTTTTCTCTCTCCCTCCCCCCTTCCCTTCCCCTCAATGGCTCTCGGATTGCACCACAGTTCTGGTGCTGAATGCCACAGATACGCCAGCTGCTCTGAGTTCAATCTTCAGCTCGCCCTCTGTCCTGAGCTCTAGCTCCAGCAGTCAGGGGCAAAGAGTAAGTTAGATTGTGTGACTGACTGACTCAGAACCCTCCAAAGCTTCTTGATTGCGGCAGAGTAAAAGCCGATGAACTCATGGAGGCTGACAAGGCCCTCTTAGCTCTCCAAACTCTCCCTGGGTTCTGGCCTCACGGGCCTCCTTGCTGTTCCTTCACCACGCCAGTACCTCCTGTGCCACAGCCTGTGTGCTGCTCTCGCCTCTATGAGCCCCGTCGCACATATGTCCACACGGCCAGCCCAGAACCTCCCCATGCCTTTCTCAGAGCCCCTCAGAGGAGGCCAACCCTGAAGCTGCTTATCAGGACTG
Source organism: Aselliscus stoliczkanus (assembly GCA_033961575.1). Taxonomy (NCBI): domain Eukaryota; kingdom Metazoa; phylum Chordata; class Mammalia; order Chiroptera; family Hipposideridae; genus Aselliscus; species Aselliscus stoliczkanus. Next base: position 35,675,404 of record CM066741.1, read on the forward strand.
CTGCCTGGCCCGTGCCTTAATCACGTCGGCCACACAGCTGCACTTCTCGTTGTCTTGTCACCTTCTGACACACTCTGGCATCTGCCTTGTTTGCTGCTCCGGCACTAGAATATGAGCTCCCTGAGGGCAAAAATTTATTTATTCTGTTTTATTCAGTAATGTTCCTCAAACACCCAGATACTCCCTCGCACATGGTGCACACTCCAATATCCACTGAATGAAAGAATGAATCCCAAGTCCTAACAGAAACAACAGCATTAAGCTAAGTCACAAAACAGCGCACAGAAATTTTGGAATAAAAGGTAGGAATGGATCCACAAAGCTACTGACATGCCACTCCTGGTTCCCAAACTTCTTTTCTCCATGTGGCTTGTGGTTACACACCCAGGAGCGAGTCTCTGGCTCACCTCATTGGGAAAGTGAAGGGATATTTTTTGGAGAAGAAACAAAAAAAAATAAGCCAGAATTTTCTATTATCTTTAAAACATTTATTTTTAGTCCTACTTGGACAAGAGGGTAAACTTGTTCTCCAGGATATTTCTTCTTACAAATACCTGAAGGTCCTTTAATCAATGATGACAAAAATCCATTATTCCACAGTGAGAGAGAAATTTAAATTTAAATGCTTTCTTCGGAAAATTCTGTATTGAATCTAATTGAATCTAATCTAATTTAACCTAAATTCTAATGAAGTAATGAAGCAATAAATATAAATAGCAGGTATCAGATGCCTCCCTGTTTCCATAAAAGGAAGGGCTAAATGACTTAGGAGGCCCAAATTACTGACTATTGGGGTCACCCCAAGAGGGGAAGGGATGTGATTGGGGGCTGAAAGTGGCAGTGCTAAGTGGTTGATTCAGGCAGAATCCCATAGTCATTACTGGTTTTATTCAACAAATAGATGTTGTATATGCTTTGCTTGGGAACAGAGTAGAGATAGCACTGAATCAGACACAGTCATTCAAGGTCCCTCCAGACAGTAGAGCCACCCAGGGGGACCTGGCACTAGGCAAGAGCCTGGACAGTACAGGGCACAGTACAGGACGGGACCTGGCAAAGACTAGGCCTTTGAGTCCACTGGAAATTCACATGTTAATTCCTACCCCGCAGCGTGGTAGTATTTGGAGGCGGGGCTTTGGGGGTACTTAGGTCCTGAAGGGCAGAGCCCTCGTGAATGGGATCTGTGCCCTTAAACAGACCCCAGAGAGCTCCCTTGTCCCTTCTGCCATGTGAGGACACAGCCAGAAGACGGCCATTATGAACCAGGAAGCAGGTCCTCACCAGACACTGCATCTGCCCGTACCTTGATCTTCACCTTCCCGCCTCCGGAACTGTGAGAGAGAAATGTCTGCTGTTTGTAAGCCACCCACCTGGTGACACCTTGTTCTGACACCCCAAAGGGGCAAGAACAGACTGTGGTGTTGTGTCCAAGGCCTCTGCTCCACCCTTTTGTCATCACCTGTATCCTTTTATATTTTTTTATCAAGGCCAATGGTTTTTATTTTTGTTGTTTTTTTTTTTTTAATATGAAGAGGAGTAGTTAGCCAAGTATTATTGTTCTTAAAACAAAAATTTATTAATTCAGTGGTCAAATTCATAGGACGGGTAGAAAGGCAGAAATGAGCAGGAAGAGGGAACTAGCTCCAGTTAGGAGGCCCCTTGCAGGTGCTCCTACTTATCAAAAGGATATGTCATTAGAAGAAGGGGGACAAAAGTGTCAGAGAGGGATGGAAAACACCCCGCTAATTAGAATGTACAATTACAATTTGCCCCTTTTTAATGAGCTTCTCAAATAAATCATAGGCAATTGACGGGTTCAAAGGCGCCCTAGGAAACAACCCTGGGAGCCATACGGGAGGGTGGGACATGCCAGCAGAAAGAGAGAGATACTAGAGGGGGAGACAATTCTATCCACAGGGATAAAAACCCTCAAGCGATATAAGGAGAGGCTGCTTCCCTCTCTCGGGTTAGCCCCCTCCGTGTCTCGGAGTGCACTTGCTTTAATAAATTTCTTGCTGTCTTATGCTGCACAAACTGTCTCTTGATTGAATTCTTTCCTTCAAGAAGACAGGAACCGAGGAAAAATGTCACTCCCAGTAACAAAATGCTAAGACCTCAGCAAACTCCTTCAGCCCAGCCAGACTACGGCTCAAGAAGAAAGAACCCGCATAAATACTGTTGTATCTCTGAGTGGAATGAATTTCTTATTTATTGTTCTGCTCTTCCAATTGGCTGTTTTTCTAGAAATAATTCCCATTTTGTGCCCATTTTCAAAGCTTGTGATGCTCTCTCTCTCTACTTAGAAAAATACTGCTTGTAACTCTCCACATCGCCTTTTTTTTTTTTTAAGGATTTTTATTGGTGGAATTGGGGGAGGAGAACAGCGTTGGGAAATTGGGGAAGGGGAACAGACAAGTTGCTGTCCTTTTGTTCTTCAGTCTAGTTGTGGAAGACATTGCTTCATGGCCCATGTTGTTATCGTCATTGCTCTCTTCCCGGATGAGGCAGATCGGTTGCCGGCCACTGGACAGCAGCTCACTGTGGCTCTTGGCATTTCACGCTGGCTGCCGGCCACTCACGGTATCTCACGGAAGCCCACTGCAGCCTCACTGCAGCCTACACCATCGCCGGTGATGCACAGCAGCCCCGCTCCAGGTTGAACTGTTGCTCACCATCTTAGCTGTAGAAGGCGCAGTGTCACTGGCCAATATGGAATCCGAACCAGCAGCCTTGCTGCTCAGAGCTGGCATAACTCGGCCGGCCCTCCACATCGCTTTTGATCACAGACAGGGGCCCATGAAACAGCCTGAATTTAAGGGTCTGAGGAGACGTGTGCCTACATAGATCTGCTTTCCATAATCTTGCCATCCAATCAATAACACAGCTATTACGGTGCCCACAAAAACAGCAAAGCTCAGGAAGGGGTCTACGATGGCAATTTTATGGGTTAATCAACACATTGGCCATTTATTTTATGAATATATTATAAATTTTTCTTCCCTCAGTTCAGAGACTAAATTAAGCACTGCCTGAATGGAAGGAATCACACAGAAGAGATATGAAGAAATACACAGCGCTCTCGCCAACATTTTCCCATGGTCTGTTGACTATCTTTCTTCTTACACTGCCAGGGTGCATATTGTTATCCCCATGTCTTATGGTAATTTCAAACCATAAGTAACGTTGCCTGTTAAATCTTAACATGTTAGACAGTTGCATATTTTCCTGTGATTGTCAGTTCACTGGACTATTAAACCCACTTTAGTCTGTATTTGGTAAAGCGGTCCAAAGAAACTGTGAAATTATCTCATGTTGTTAACAGAAGGGGCAGCTTAAATCTATAAACAACTTGTTAGCACAGGTTTGCAGCCTTTAAATATTCATTTGGTATGAATCATGTTTCAAGGCCTCTCTGGCATATTATTTCGACATGTATAAAAACAGAACGAATGGTACTGGAGCCAGCATCACAAGCTCAGCCCTCAGGGATTTCCTCCTGGGTTAGTTTTTAGGTTGGGTAACAAGAACTGTTCCCCCCCACCCCCGATTCTTGTCCAAAAGTAAATGGAGGACCTTGCATGCAGTCCAAAGCATTTGGAACCCGCAGTCTAACATACGGACCGTCTCTCCTATTGGAGAGAACACCAAGGAACCACAGATGGTTCAGGAATGTACGACTGGGCCAGGCGCTAACATTTCAGTGTTGCCACAGTGGGTTCTGTTTGCCGGTTAATACTGCAGCCAAGTATCTGGGAGCTATTGCCCCCAGCAGGTGGCTGCCTCTTGGTGGTTATTAGGAGAGCAAGCCTTCCAAGGATCCCATGTTCTCCATCATCAGATGGAGGTTACGTGAAGGCGTTACAAGATGCCATGCCTCCAGGGCTAGTCAGAGCTCCTGGAAACACATACACATGGCTGAAAAGCATTTGATAGTTTAATTAGATAGTTAAAAAAGCATTTGATTGTTTCTCAGAACAACATGTCTGTGAAGTGGGGCAGTGATGCTGAGGCCTCACTGTAAACATGATGGTGACAAAACGTTTCTTTTTTCACATAGTGATTAGCAAAATGAGATCATCAATGAGAAACTCTGGGGTCCGTCGTAATTTTTCTTTTAAAACTGATCATTATCATTTCCTGAGATCTAATAAGTCACATAAAGTGAATGTGGCCTGTGTTTCTGTCTGTGACGGGCTGCATGCGGAAGAGGGACAGCTGAGGGGACAAGAAGGCTGTCACAGCTCTGCCTGCAGCCATGCTGCAGGGGGCTGAGAGGGAGCCTGCAGCCTGTTGGGATTCGAGCCCCCACTTTCTCAGCACAGGGCTTTGTTTACACCATGGGATGCCAAGGATGGCCTCTGGAAAGTCCCAGGTGCTTCCTGGAAGACAGGAAGCAGTGGCCATGACACGGCTGGCGTGTTCACCTGCTCCTGGCTGTGCCACGCTCCCAAACTTCCTTTCAAACTGAAAACAGTCCCTAAAGATGAAAAGTCAGGTCATGAAAAAAAGCCATGTCTGAAGGGCCAGCTTTGTTCTCACGGCCTGGTTTTCTGTCCCTGACATTTCCCCGCCTGCGTATCCCTGGCCCAGTCATTAGTTGTGTGACACTCTCCTTCAGAGTAGACAAATGCACCTCCTTTTCAGCTGAGCTGTCTGCACGTCCAGGTATGTGTTTGGTTTCCGCCTCTTCCCTCACTTTTTGAAAAGAAATCCCCATTGTTACCCACACCTCCAGGAAGGCTGGGTTATGATGCAGAGGCGCGGGGGTTGGGGTTCTGGCTTAGGCTGGACCTGGACTGCCTCACCATTCTTCGTCCTTTTCTGTAACCTGGTCTATGCTATCATAAATACTTGTTTCATTAACGCTTTCCTCAGCATGTCGTTTCTTCCTCTCAGGAGACTGAAACCTTTAGAATTTCAGAAAATACTAGGAGAGGCAAGTGGCCATGTAAAAACCATATAAAACCCCTTTTGGGCAGCCTGCTCTCCCTCACTGGGGCTGTCCAATGACGATGGCTGAAGTGGCCTCTGCTCAGACTGCAGGGCTGAGTGCATCGGTGAAGGGGGTGGTCACCCCAAGGCAGATGGAAGAGGAGCTCAGACCTGGGAGCCGCTGGGCTCCTCGGGCACAGTCTCCCAGCCTCTCAGCATGGCCCCTCCTGAATCCACATGGCTCCAGCAATTGATTTTGTGTGTGTGATGTGCTCACCATGGGAGTCTGGTTTGGTGGTACAGAGTTCCAGGGTTTCAGAAGGCAAGTCACACAATGCAGAGGCACCCTGTGCTTCCAAGCCAGGACGAAGAGGACACCAATCTGGAAAAACACAAGGGTTGTCTCTGACGCCTCCATCATAAAAGGTTGGACAAGAATGACTAATGAAAAGGACACGGGGGCCAACTGAGTGGCGTAATGGTTAAGCGCTGTCTTGGGAAGCCAGCGACCCCGGTTCAGGTCCCACATACAAGGGCCAGTGACACTGCCCTCAAAAAAAAAAAGGATGCAGGCCGGCCGAGTGGCACATAGGTTAGGAGTTGGCTTGGGACACCAGCTCTGAGCAGCAGGCCCAGGTTCGGATCCCATATATGAGGGCCAGTGACGCTGCGCCCTCTACAGCTAAGATGGTGAACAACAGCTTGACCTGGAGCTGGGCTGCGTGAGTCCGAGTGACAGTGTAGGCTGTAGTGGGGCTGGCCGGCAGCTGGCGTGGGCTTTCATGAGCTGCCAAGAGCCACCCTGAGCGGCCATCCAGAGGCCGGCGAATGATTGCCTCACCCGGGAAGAGCGCAATGATAATACCAACATGGGCCAGTGAAGTGATGTCCTCCACAACTAGACTGAAGAACAAAAGGACAGCAACTTGTCTGTTCCCCTTTCCCGCTTCCTCAACGCTATTCCCCTCCCCCAATTCTACAATAAAATCTTTAAAAAAAAAATAAAGGATGGAAACTCAAAAACAAAGAGTAGCGTTGAGACCCAACATTTGTGCGAAGGAGGGAGGATGGATTAGACTCCTTGGTAGGTGCCGCCCTAACAGGAACAGCCCTGGGTGAGGAGGCATGGAGGGAGCCAGATTAACCAAAGCCATGGCTTACATACTTTGTTAAACCAAGAAATGGATTTAATGCAATTACAAATTTTGTTTTCCAACCTTTGGTTTTCGGTATTTAGAACAGTGTGATATGTAATAAGTTCTCAATGAATATTTGCCAAGAGGAAGAATAATATTTCTATTTAAAATTGTAGGAGCAAGCTTAACAACAATTTCTGTTGTTCAGCCTAGATATGTCACATTTTAAAAAATGTCAGTGAGTGTGTAAAGTCGCTGACTTCTGTTTCTTATGGCAAGAAGGCCAGGGAGCCAGGAAGAACTAAACCCTCTCACAAGTGTACCCAAAACTCTGGCGCAGGCCTCTGAGAGGCTGTTCATGAACCTAGGCCCACAGGGATGGAGAAAGAGCAATGAGGAAAGGTCTTCCTCCCTTGGTAACTCAAAGCTGATGACAAAGGGAGCTCTGAGCTTTCTCTAGCTCTTCAAAAGACTGAGCTCAACTCCATTTCTTGTCCCATTACACTCTGACGTCTGCTATTCTCATCACCCTGGTCCACACGGTTGCTAAGCAATCAGAGAGCCGAGAGAACGTGACTGCAGTGTGCCAAACTACGCACTTCATCCCCATGAGCCTAGAGGTGACGGACATGCCTCCGTTTTCCATTCTGCCTGTCCAGCTTCTATTGTCTTCATCGTGGTCGTACACACATGGTCCCCAGCCCTGCCTGGGCCTCTTCTGAACCACGGGAATAGCACAGCTGCTGCTCCCGCTTCCAGGGAGAGCCAGGCTTTCCTTGCCGTGGGGTGTGGGGCATTGAGCAGAGCCCACATCCCCTCGGTGTGGTCATTGCGCATCTGCCAGGTTCTGCCACCTGCTCAGTGTTTAGACTAGTGCAAAGACGCTAAAGGGCAGGAGAAAGGAGGTAGCTAAACACATGACTTGCAGGCATAACACTTATTTGGCGATGTGACTGGCAGACACGCATTTAACTCACAGATTCTCTGAAATGGTTTCTCAATCCCAGGTATGTCTTAGCAGCCGAGGAGCTGCAGTCCCCAGGGGGCTCAGGATAGTGCATGTTTAATCTGTTCTCAGATAAACAGCAAAAATACCATCCCTGACCCATGTAAAGCTTTCTGAGGGGAAGTCACCCATCACTAAGAAAACAGCACTCACTCTCTCTCTCTTTTTTTTTTAAAGATTTTATTGGGGAACTAGAGAAGGGAACAGTGTTAGGGAATGGGGGAAGGGGAACATTGTGTTTTTCCAGGACCCATAAGCTCCAAGCCAAGTAGTTGTCCTTCAGCCTTAGTTGTGGAGGGCGCAGCTCTGCTCCAAGTCCAGTCGTCGCTTCAATCTAGTTGCGGGGTGGCGCAGCCCACCATCCCATGTGGGAGTTGAACCAGCAACCTAGTTGTTAAGAGCACGTGCTCGCACCATCTGAGCCATCCGGCAGCCCTCCCTCTCTTAATTGGAGGGTTTGGTAACCATGGTGGTACGTCTTGATTTTGGTAGGCTATGGTTTCTAAGATAACTCCTTAAGGCTATTTAGACAGAGCACATTTTAGCAGCCTGCAGTTTTATACAATAGCACTTTGGAGGGATCTATACTTAATTATTTTAAAATCCTTAATAAATGCTCAGATTTCAGAGCTCTCTAGGGCCAAAATGTAGGAATTAGGAAGACACCACTGAAACCTTTTCCAGCCTGCAGAGCTCTCGCTCCTGACACTACAGCACAACCTTCAGGGAAGCGTTTTTTAAACTGCTGGTGCCCAGGCCCTAACTGAATCAGAAACATCTCAGGTGGACAGGGGGAGGGCAAACCATGTCAATTTCTTAAAGATGCCAGTGATTCTAATGGGCACCCATGGGATAGGGAACTTGGTTTCTAGTCAATGAAATGAATCAAGAGATTAAATTAAGTTTAAATGCCCAAAAGCCCTTGGAATTTTTTCATGAGAGTTACTACGGCCCTAATTTCTTCCATGAGTATATGGAGGGAGGTCCAGAACCAGACATTCTCTGCTGAGTGACACCTTCCATGGAGGCGATAAAGTTGTCAGTGGTGGGAAGGTGATGAGTGAAGTTGAGCAGCGCCTTGCCACAGGGAGTGAGGTTGTGTATCTGGGTTCATCTTGGTTCCTCTGCTGTAAGCAAAGGATGGTTCTGAAAATAGCACAAATGAGATACCTTAAGAGAAAAAGAGATGGAACTGCTTCCTCAGCATGTCTCTTTTCCTGGTACATTTATTGGTTTCTGTTATCAATGATAAATCGAGTTTCATTTAGAGCTATGTCTTACTTATATAAGGACTTTTGTTACTCTATTGGAATTCCTTAATATGATTTTATATATAAAAAAGGTAAGATTTCCCAAAGTGTATTTCTGGGAATCTACAGCAACTATTCTTGCTCTATATGTGCATATAAAACAAGTTTTTCAATCCCCAAATTCATTGAACTGCCTTCAACTGTCACCATGGAAATATCCGTGAATGCAGTCACTGTGTGAGCGGATGAGACTCGCCATTAAAACCCCAGCTTCCCAGTGTGCAAGGCATCAGATAACGGGCCAGCCGCCTTCACAAGAGGAGCTCTGCAGATGTCACCCGGCTCGTGTGCTTTGAGTTGCAACCTTGTCAGAAGATACCCTCAAAAGACTGATCAATCCAAGTCACCTACAAAAGGAAGAGAACTGCCAGAGTGCACTAAATATAGAGAAAAGTAGAAGATAGCCCAACCAGCCTCTTCCATACTTTATTCCATAACATCAATCCAAGGAGGCTTTGCCCAGAAACTATCAAGCAGATTAGACAACAGTCAAGCTCAGAAGACAGGTTGGCCCTTTGAGAGGCATTACTTGGACTTGATTGAAGATTACCATTATACCTAAAACCCACCAGGAATGTTCTACGGATTTTTAAAACACATCTTACTCTGTTTCTTCATCAATTTGTTCAAAAGAGGACTAAGACCACCTTTTCACAAAGATATCAGCCTACACTCCCTCGTCTGGCCTAAGACCATGCTATGTATGCAGAGGAGGCCGGGGTGGGGGGTGGCGGGGAATGTCTGGAATGAATACCCACCAAAAGGTACACAGACCAGACATGTACTCTTCATAGAAAGTGCAGCCACTGTCAGATTTTCTTAATTAATCCTATATAAAAAAAAAAGCTGTGACCATACCACAAAGGGTGGGAAATGGGTGGCAGTAGGTGACCCAAGCAACAATAAAAGAAGTTAATTTTTAAGGCATTGTGCATTAATGGAGGATGGATAACTGAGGAATAAGAGCAGGTTCTAAAAGTGAGCCTTTGACATTTTATGTGACGATATGCTTGCTGCATGATGTCTGGCAACAGGCAGCTCCTAACACAAATCCAAAGAGGACGCCAAGCAGGATCATTCTGAGCTCTCAACTTGTTAGGATGGTTGTTTCATAAAGTTAATAAAGATGATGGTGGTGGTGATGAGGATGATGGCAACAATGATAACACTTCCTAGGCACGTAGATGTGTGAGTGCTGCTCTAAGGTCCTCACACTTGTGACCCCCGTTTGAGCCTCAGAATAACCTTATAAGGTGGGTATTGTTATCCTCTCCATTTTATAAGTAACTCGGGCTCGGGAGCATTAAATATTTTGTCTGAGGTCATAATGCCAGTAATGGGAGGACAGGAATGAAACCCAAATGGAACCCTAAATGTACTCTTTCCAGGTCTATAGGAAAATATACGAATATATGGCAAATACGAGGTCGGACAATTAAGTTCATGAACTCATCTTAGAAAAAGTGCTGCACATCTCATCGCTGAATATCACTATGGTCACCTTTGAATTCCTCCCCTTGGGAAGCTGTGCACTGACCCCAGCACCTTGTCCACCCTTCAAAGCAATTTTGGAACTCTTTTTCTGGAATGGCCATCAGAGCTGTCTTCATATTACCCTTGATGTCCTGAATGTCATCCAAAAGTCTTCCTTTCAATATTTCCTTTATCTTCGGGTAAAGAAAAAAGTCATGGGAGGCCAGATCAGGTGAATAAGGGAGGGGGTTCCAATACAGTTGTTTGTTACTGGCTAAAAACTCCCTCACAGACAGCACCAGGTGAGCTGGTACATTGTCATGATGCAAGAGCCATGAATTGTTGGCGAAAAGTTCAGGTCGTCTAACTTTTTCACGCAGCCTTTTCAGTACTTCCAAATAGTAAACTTGGTTCACTGTTTGTACAGCTGGGACAAATTCAAAATGAATAATTCCTCTGATATCAAAACAGGTTAGCCACATCGTTGCAACAAGTTCACAAACTTGTCAGATCTCATATGCTGTAAAATACCTGCGTGCTGACTGGCTTCCCCCTAAATACAGCAAATTTACACACACACACTGTCCATGGAGACTATCAAACTAATCATGTGTCGGTGTTATCTGAGCCAATGGTATTTTCTCTGATGTACAGAACACCTCAGACCCCTCCCAGCACCCTGATATCTTACCCTCACTCTGCCTGCCCTCCTACCATCAAGCTTTCTACATAATTACTGTTATGCAAAGACAACCAGTACCTGGAAATTGAGTTTTCTTCCCTGACAAATATCCTTCTTGCAGTATCTGGACAATGACTATTATTGGTAATAGAACTGGCATTCTGCCTAATGCTAACATGACCCCGGGATCTACTGAGCATGTACAGATCAAACTATTCCTCCTTAGTCTAGATTTCAGGTGACATTTTCCATTATGTTTCACTTAAAGGGACAAAGCTAGTGCCCTGTGGAAATAGCCTGTTATTATCCAGATCAAAAGAAAGGCTGTGAAATCTATCACCACCAACCTGGTGGGTTCACAGACGTGGCACAGAGCTGTGAAGTGACACAACTGTGGTCACAGGGTCAGGAGAAGCACTCATCTGATCATTTATCCATCAGTGCTCCCCTAGCCATCCAGGATCAGGGCTGTGATCACATCTGAGGCAGCAGGCCATGGGCCCAAGGGAGAAAGAGGCAGGCCGAGATGCGGGCACAGTACCCTCACAACCTCACTGCATGGCGGCTTTCCTGGGATTTTCAGTTGGAAAGCAAGAGGGCGTTGACTGTTTTTTCATTCATTCTTTCCTTCATTGCACAAATGTTTATTAAGCATGTACTATGGGGCCCAGCAGATAGGCCCCACCCTCAATACGTTCAGAGCTGACTGAGCACGAATGAGAAAGACACCTATGTGGGTTATGGGCACAGAAGAGGGACCCATTAGAGGATGCCATTGGAGCCTCTCCCAGCTGGGTCCTGAGAGTCACTCTGCTCTCCCCTATCTATCTAGAAGGAAAGCAGGTGAACAGCATGAGGGGACAACCTGCTCAGGAAGCTTGATGAGACTGGGGCATAAGGAGCTTGTGAGGCTGGTTTGGGGAGAACAGGGCAATGAGAGGCCAAAGGGCGATGTCATCTTGGAGGCCACCGGAGGCCTGAAGGTTGTCACTGGGAGAAGAACACACTGTCACCTGTAAAGTTGGGAGAGAACCAGCCCATTGTGAGGAATGAGAACATTCTGGAATACTCTGGCCTTGCTGATGATGTCACATTAAGGGTTTAAACTGGAGAGGCAGCAGGGGTGACGGGTTGAGACTTGGTGACTGACTTGATATGTAAGCTCAAATATGAAGGTGGAACTCATATAAGGTTGTGACTGCTGAATAAAAGATGCTCAGTGCTCACAAAACCGAGAAGTACAGGAAAAAAGTTTGGGGGGCTGAGGAGGGAAGGGGTGACAGTAGGACTTCAGGGTGGGACATGAGGAGCTTGAAGTGTGGTAAGATGCTGGGATGAGTCTGAAGCAGTGTGCTGGCGCTGAGGAAGGCAGACAGAGTTGGAAAGAGAAGTTGGGAAGTTTTCTGCAATAGATTAGGGTGCTGTCATGGGGGCGAATATGCTGGGCCAAGGCCAAGCAGATCTTATCAAGATGAGCACCAAGAGCAGAATCCTGAGACATAGCAGCACTTACATGGCACTGAAAAAGATAAGAAAGAAATCAAACAAACAAAATATTGGTTGTAAAACAATAGTCCAAGCAGTTGGAAGGAAGCCAGCACAGTAGACTGTCAAAGAAAGCGAGGAAAGCCAGCCAGTTTCAGCTCAGACATGCACAACACCTGGAAGGCTTCTCTAACAGAAAGGAAAAGTTCAACAAACAAAAAGTTGGTGACTTTTCTTGAAGCCACCAGAGACTTGACGGTGCAGGGGAAACCATCATCACAAAACCGGGGGTCAGGCACCCCCAGCTACAGCTTTCAGGATCTGCTTAGCTGAAGCAGAAGGCACTGGATGCCATCTGGAGAAAGCTGAAACAGGGGTGCTGGGGACTTACTGGGGCTGGGCCATCCTGGTGACTGCAGTCATGATGGAAACCCGTGGACTAATGCAAGCTTTTCTGCCGGGAACTCCACCAGGCACTCAGACGCGGGTTCAGGAAGGCTCCCTACAGGACCCCGACAGAGAAGGGGAGAGAAGCCATCTCTAACCCTTCCAACCTGCCTATCAAACAATTCCAAAACCGAGCCGGCTGAGTGGCGCATTGGTTAAGAGTTGGCTTGGGACACCAGCTCTGAGCAGCAGGGCCCGGTTCGGATCCCACATGAGGGCTAGTGATGCTGTGCACTCTACAGCTAAGATGGTGAAAAAGAGCTCGACCTGGAGCTGGGCTGCTGTGAGTCACTGGCAATGGTGCAAGCTGCAGCCCCTGCTGCAGTGGGCTGCCATCAGCTATAGTGAGTGGCCAACAGCCAGCGTGAGCTGCCAAGAGCCACAGTGAGCAGCCATCCAATGGCCAGCGAGCAATTGCCTCACCCGGGAAGAGCACAATGATCACAGTGCCAACATGGGGCAGTGAAGCAACGTCCTCCACAACTAGACTGAAGAACAAAAGGGCAGCAACTTGTCTGTTTCCCTCCCCTAATTCTCCAATAAAATCTCAAAAAAAAAAATAAATTCTGAAACCTTACCCATTGGGGGAAGGGGTCTGTGCCACACCCCCGGCTGCTCCAGCACTCTTTTCTCACGAGAAGGAAAACAAAGCCACAGCCAATAGGGGTGCTTCAAGCAATAGGCCAGGAATGATGGAGCCAGGAAGGGGCCAGGGGCTGGGGGGCACAGGTGGATGACACCTCCACGTACAGTTACTCCAGCTTTGCTTCAAATCAATCTCTTTTTCTTCTCTTTCCAGGCATCCAATCACATACGTTAGATATTTGAATTTGGCTCTGGTATGAGGATCTGTGCACTTGTTTTTTCTCTCAATATTTTCTATCTCTTCTTCAGATAAGCTATTTATTTCAAGAGTGTCTGCCTGACTTCAAGGAGTATGGCTTTCTCCATCCTCATCAGCACTGGAAATCTCCTATCCTGTGTACTTTAAACCTTACTATGTCTTCATATTTAAAGACTATTTATTGTAAGTAGTACATAATCTGTCACTTTAAAATCAATTCTGATCATTGTATGATTTTACTTGGGGTATTTAATATATTTTCATGTAATGAAATCATGGTTATACTTGATTTATGTCTGTTGGCTTATTATTTATTTCTATTTGACCCCATGTTTTAAGTTCCTTCTTACTCTTTATTACTTTTATTCAAATTAATAAAATATTTTTCTTATTTTCTCAATCAACAACATGTGTTTTACATTTTTACTATTCTTGTTCATTCTTCTTTTAGTCTATATACATAAAAGTGTCCAAAATAAAGGTGGCCATTTAGCTTTATCACAAAGTAAACACCATGTCAATACTTTCTCAGTGCAAGAGGACATTACTAGCAACCTAGAAACTACCACTGTGTCTCCTTTCAATTACCTGCCCCAAGACATTCTTCAAGTTAAATGCTATCCTAATTTTATTATAATGACTTCTGTTTTTCTTTACACTTTTACCTCCTAAGCATGTATTTCTAAACATGAGCATTGTGTCTGTGTTTTTAGCATTATGTGCTCCTTTTTTTTTCCCCAGGGGGAGGCAGTCACTTTTTTCCCCCCAAAGATTTTATTGGGGAATTGGGGGAGGGGAACAGTCTTGGGGAATCGGGGAAGGGGAACAGACAAGTTGCTGTCCTTTTGTTCTTCAGTCTAGTTGTGGAGGACGTTGTTTCACTGGCCCATGTTGGTATCATCATTGTGCTCTTCCCGGGTGAGGCAGTTAGTCACTGGCCATTGGACAGCCGCTCACAGCAGCTCTTGGCAGCTCATGAAAGCTCACACCAGCTGCCAGCCAGCCCCACTGCAGCCTACGCCGTTGCTGGCAACTCACAGCAGCCCAGCTCCATGTGGAGCTGTTGTTCACCATCTTAGCTGTAGAGGGCGCAGTGTCACTGGCCCTCATATGTGGGATCCGAACCGGGGCCCTGCTGCTCAGAGCTGGTGTCCCAAGCCAATTCCTAACCAATGCGCCATTCGGCCAGCCCAATGTGCTCCTTTTTATTGGCACTTTTGTTCAACGTTAAGTTTATAAAATTTATACTCATGGATGTTATATTATATATTTTCAGTGGGAACACATGTATTTATACAAATTTTCAGAGAAAAGTGTGAAAGGATACATGTCATACTGAAGACAGTGATACCTCTCACAAGGAGCCAGAAGTGGCAGAAGCTTTGTGTAAACTTCAAGAGCTATGTTTTAACCATTTTTCTTTATTCAATGAACTGATTTATAATTCCAGAAAGATAGTATGAATACATTTTAATCTATTGAGAACAGGTGTTGAGCTCGGACTTCAGATGCACACCATGTCAATGATTTATGGCCACTTGAGGGCTCAGAACATGTATGTGAGTAGGTTTATGACCTGCTCGATAGAACAGGACAATTCTGCATTTTAATGATGATCGCCAAAGCTTTTCTCAAGTGCATACAGGTGACAGATAGTAGCTCACATAGAGGAAGTGGTCAGAAGAACTGGAAAGGTATGATGACAAATGGTAGTTGGCATTCAGACTCATGTTGGAGGCACAATACTGAGGAGTGGGAACTACAGATAGAGAGGAGCCCATGTCCACTTGCAGAAGGAGACAGCTACTCAGCTCCAGCCCATGTTGACTGTAGAAATGGAGCCATTGTTGCCTGAACCCGATTCTTATATGTTTTAGCTGCCATTTCACATAACCGAGGAGCCTCTGATACTGGCTTGGATGCGCCTGACTTGAACGAGCACTTTGGTTCCAGTATGCCCAGTTGTTGGTGGCCTTTTGGAACCAGCTCCAAAGTCGGGTTAGTTTGCCTGGATCTGTTTTCTATCTTCCCTTTCACGTATTCCTCCAATAGTGACGTTTCATTATCACCCAGGACTAAGCCTCGTCAAGTGCCACAAACATAGGGTTTATATGTCACTGTCTTTCCTCTTACAACATCGGCTGCACAGCACAAGGGGTGTTTACTACCCTGCAGTAGGACCTGATCTCAAGGCTGGGCAAACAAGCATAAATCAGAAGCACCCTCTAAGCATCACATAGTTACCGGTTTCTCCAGTCATCCCTTGGTTGGATCAAACTCATACTCTTCAAGAGAAAGCTCTTGGGCCGGCCGAGTAGCGTGGTGGTTAAGCGCTGATTTGGGAAGCCAGCGGCCCCAGTTCGGGTCCCACATATGAGGGCCAGTGACACTGCCCTCAAAAAAGAAAAAAAAAGAAAAAGCTCACAAGTACAGTATTCTCTGAGTTGTCTCCTCCTTAAACCTATTTGTCGTAACCTTGATGTTTAAAAGTTAGTTTCCCAGGGCCGACTGAGTGGCTCAGTTGGTTAAGAGCTCGCACTCTTGAGCGAGCTCTTAGAGTGCGAGCTCTGAGCAACAGTAGTTTGATGCCCAGCCTGAGCTGAGCTGCCACTGAGCTGCCAACAGGATGGCTCAGCTAAAAAAAAAAAAAAAAAAAGTTAGTTTCACTTGTTCAACCTTTATTTTCTGGAGTGTCTTGAAAATGCTTCAGTTGTGTGGCCTTGAGCTTTATGTTGTTTTAGAATGGCTGCTGCCAGTCTATTTCTCTTGCCTTTGTATGTTATTCGATCTCTTTTCCCTTGGAGGACTCAGAAAAGTTGTACTCCTGATTACAGTTTATTACAGAAAAATGATAGTGTAAAGTTAACAAAGAAAAATATGCATGAGGAAAATTCCAGGATGGACCAAGTGCAAGCTTCCCAGTGTCCTTCCCAGGGGAGTCGTCCTAATGCAATTATTGCCCCAGTAACGATGAGTGACAATCGGTGCCAAAGCGGTGCCCATGAGGAAGCTCACCTGAGCTGTGATGCCCAGAGTTTTTATTAGGGGTTGGTCACACTGAATGCAGCCGCATTACAGGTCTCTGCACCCAGACTCCCACCTCCTTGGAGCAAAACCAAGCATTCACCGTAAATCGCATTTGTGAGCATAAGCTAGTATAGCAGGCGTGGCCCCAGGCCTCAGGCACACAGAAGCACTCTTACAAGGCAGAATGTGACTGGGGCTCAGAGCTCACCCCCCAGACGCTAACCATGGGCCTTTCTGGGAATGTGCAGGATTAGGACAAATCAGGTCTGCTGAGGGAACCCATCTGCCTAGGAAGGGATGGGCTGTGAGTCCTTTGAACTTTTGCTTTCCTTTTGTCTTTCAGAATCTTAAATTTCCTCTTCTTACTTCTTTTCCTCTTCACCAACGAATACCCAAAGAGCTCATCTCTTTTTTCAATATTATTACCCACTTTCCACCCCCAGAGGCAAAGCGTTTTGGACACTGTCACCTCAAGCCCATGTGCTTCTAAATCTCTTCCCTGAAACCAGTTCTCTGACATACTAGGACTCCCCTTCAGAGGTGAATTTTGCTCAGTTGTATGCCCTCTGGTTTCTTCTGCTCAAGTCCATGGGGTTTATTCAGACCCCTCTTGCTGGCCCCATATTCTCACAGTAGAAGGGGGAGTGACAGCTTTGTAGCATTTGGTGACTTACTTCCTGGTTTGTTTATAAGTACTTTGATATGTTTAGTGTTCCCAACCCTGTACTTTTGATAAATATATAGTATTTTGTGTGGTTTTATTTATTTGTCTTGTTAGTTTTATTAGTCTGTGTCGTTGTATGTTGTTGGGTGTTTGTTTGTTTCAGGTTGTTCTAGACTGTGAAGAGATTTCACTCAAGCAGCTGCTATCTGTGGCTACCCTACTCCCTTTGTTTTTCATACACAGATAATATATTTTAATTGGATTAGAAAAAAATTAAAAGCAAAGCTATAAAAAAAGTCAGTACTAAATATGCAGTACCATATACAAGTATTTATGTCCATGCTTCATGTTTCCTTCCCTTCTCTGTATATTTATTTATTTACATATGAGCATATTGTGTTAAAGTACCTGTTTTTAAAAAATAGACTCGGGGGCCGGCCAAGTGGCGCGGTGGTTAAGCGCTGGCTTGGGAAGCCCGCGGCCCCGGTTCGGTCCCACATATGAGGGCCAGTGACACTGCCCTCAAAAAAAAAAAAAAATAGACTCTACATGTCATGTTTATAACCTTATCATTATCAGTTAATGTTATAAAATATTTTCCTGTTAAAAGAATTATATATATCCAAATATCCTATTAAGTGGCTATCTTGTATAAGTATATTTATCATATTCTTTCGGGTTGGACATTTCAGCTTGATTCATTTTTCTCAATATTTGTAAAGGAAAAATATACCTCCTTTAAGAGTCCCTGTGTTCTGATCGTATCTTGTCTTTCACTTCTCCATACAAATTATAATGTATTCCAAATTCCATCCAGAAGTTGTTCACATGGCTATTAATACCACTGCCACCATGTGAGCTGTGCAACAGAACAGCACAGGTCATTAATTATCACTGACATTGGCCAGTTTGAACAGCTCCTGCCCAGCTTACTCTGCAGTCTTTCCCCCTCGACTTCAGCACCAACACAACAGAGAATTTCTTCTTTGAGTTCTGAAATTCCAAGTTCAGTGCTTTTAACAGAGTTTCTGTGAATCTGAATTTTCACTTGTGAGAGGAACCTTATTTCAGAAATTCATTTTTTGTAATCCTTTGAGAGACATTTCAACAAACACAAATCTGATCCCAGGTAAGAAATTTTGCTATTGCATTCAAAATAATGAAAACTCTTGTTTATGATGTAGTCTCAATGGCAGGTACCATTTTTTACATAATTGGATCCTTTGAAAGAAATATACATCCAAAAGTACATTTTAGCATTAAATGGAATAACTTTGATTCATTGCCTATTTTATTTTCCAAAAGTGCTTGGTCAGTTTTGAACTAGTAATTGAAAGCTACACATTCTAACATTTTTGGTATTGCTTTTCAGTTATTAACATACATACTTGAACAAATTAAACAAATAGTCTGTATCCCCCCAAACAAGATAAAAGTCTTAGCATGATATAATATTTCTATTACCACTCCTCCTCTCCTGTTATTATCTGGCATTTTATTACCAGATTTATATTGCAAAACTGAATTAATTTAGATAAAAGTATCTTTCATCAATACTTTTGTTCATTATTTTTTGTATTCTATTTCTTCCTCTTCTTTTTTTCTTCTTCTTTACTGAAATATAATTTCTGCCCATGTTTGCAAAGAGTCTGTCAGTGGCAAAATTGAGTTTTTTATGATGTAAGTCATCATTTTGCTCTGACTTTTGAATGAAGTTTAACTGAATACAGAATTCTAGTTTAAAAGAACGCTTTTTTCAGCACCTTATAAATATTGCTTTATTATCTTCTTAGGCTCACTCTTGTTAATATTAAATTATGTTAATGTGAATCTTGCTTATTTTTTAGATTATCTATGTTCTCTCTCTGGTAACTTTCAGGGTCTTTTTTCCTTTTTTTTACATTTGATTCTAGAAAATTGCCAGGTATGTAAAATGTTTTATTGGCATATGACACATGTACAGAAAAGTTGACAAAATATAAATATACAGTCAGTGGTTTAGCACAAAGTGTAATACTTGTATAGTACTCACTTGTGTAACACCATCCAGGAGAAATTAAAAAAAACAAAACTACCAACACTCAAGAAGAATCACTATGTCAAGCACCAGCAAAGTAAGAATAAAAAGGGCCTACCTCAACTTGATAGAGAACGTTTATGAAAAAAACCCTACAGCAAACATCATAGCTAATGGTGAAAGTCTGAAAACTTCCCTCCTCGGAGGGAGTTAGGCAAGGACACCTGCTTTCACCACTCTTATTCAGCATAATGCAGGGAACTCTAGCCAGTGAAATAAAGCAAGAAAAAAAGTGAAAGGCATACAGATCGAAAAGGAAGAAATAAAACTGCCCCTATTTCAGATGGCACAATTGTCTACAAAAAGAATCTCAAGGAACCTACAATAACAACAACAACAGCAACAACAAAAAACACAAAAAGAAGATTAAACCCAAATCTCAATTGCATATCTATATACCTAACAATGAACATGTGCAAACTAAAATTAAAAAACACAATACCATTTACAATCACTCCAAAATAAATTATATACGTAGGTAACACGAAACAAAGTATGTATGAGACATACATGATGAAAATGATAAAATGCTGATGAAGGAAATCAAAGAAGGCTAAATAAATATGTAGATACACCATATCCATGAACTGAAAGAGTCAGCATAGTTAAGTTATCAATTATCACCAAATCGGTTTATAGATTTCACATATCTATCAAAATCCTATCAAGTTTTTTTTGTAGATATAGGCAAGCTAAAATGTATATGGAAAGGAGCAGACCCTAGAATAGCTCATACAAACTTTTTTTTTTTTTTTTTTTTTTTGAGGGCAGTGTCACTGGCCCTCATATGTGGGACCTGAACCGGGGCCGCTGGCTTCCCAAGCCAGCGCTTAACCGCTGTGCCACTCGGCCAGCCCAGCTCATTCAATCTTGATAAAGAACAACAAAGTAAGAGGATTTACTCTACCTAATGTGTAAGACTATTGTAGAGTTACAGTGATTGTGGTAGTGTGGGTGATATAACGGGATCGACACAGAGAGCAACAGAACAAGATAGAAAACCCAGAAAGACCCACACAAGTAGGCTGAAATGATTTTTGACAAAGATGCAAAAGCAATTCAATGAAGGAAGAATAGCCTTTCAACCAATAGTACTGAATCAACTGGACATCCATAGGCAAAAAAAAAAAGAAAGAAAAGAAATTAATCTTAACTTTAACACTATGCAAAAATTAACTTAAGATGGAACATAATTTTAAAATGTAAAACTTTTAGAAAAAAATAGGATCAAATCTTTAGGATATAGGAGTAGGCACAGTTCTCAGACTTAACCCAAAAGTACTATCCATAAAATGAAAAATAAATTAGACGTCTGTAACACTGAAAACTATACTCTGTGAAAGTCCATAAGAGGATGAAAAGACAAGCTACTGAGATAAAATATTTGCTAATCACACATCTGACAGAGGACTAGTATCTTAAAATACAAAAGTAAAATAAACAACCTAAATTAGAAAGTGAGCAAAAGACATGAAGAGATATATCACCAAAGGCCACATACCGATGACAAATAAGAAGATGGAAAAATACTCAACAGCATCAGCCATCAGTGCAACACAAAACCACGGTGAGATATCAAGGTATACGTATCACAATAACTCAAAGAAAACACTGACCGAATACTGGTGAAGATGTAGGGAATCTGGACAACTCGTGCATTGCTGATGGGAATGCAAAAGCACTCTGTCAATATCTTATAAAATGAAACATGCCATGACCATATGAACCCACAATTGCACTCCTGAGCATTTATCTCAGAGAAATTAAAAAAACAAAAATGATGTCAGTACAGTAAAACCTTGGATTGCAAGTAACTTCCATGCATAGGGTTCTGTGCATGGGAGTCCCAGTGAGCCCACTCCGCCCATCAGATATGTCAGAGGTCCAGGCATACGAGTGACCTGCATCTGTGTCCTCAAAATCCCCATGATTCAACTCACTACATGCGGGTTAGCTGACCAGAATCCTGATGCTAACATTTGTGGGGTTCTGTAAGTGGGTATTATTTTACATCACTAACAAATATCCCAAGCCTCTTTCTGCTTGGTTTCTGGAGGTCACGTTCAGACCTCCTCCTTCTTGGGCACAACACCCCTTGGACACAGCAGTTCCCACAGACAGCACTTTGTGACATCTCTTCTCTTCCAACTGGCAGTGTGATACTAGGCAAGTCATTGTCCCTGGACACAAGTGTGTCCCTTCAGAGTGGGGCTTCTGGTTCCACAGAGCAGAGAGTATGCTCAGATAGAGGCCACAGCTGGGAGGGAAATGCTTTCATTGGACATGTCTCTTGGGCAGGAAGTAGGGCAAGGCATTTCTGTGATTCAGTCACCTGCAGTTGTGACTTCTAATGTCACAGATGTCCCATTGTGACGCAGGCAGAGCCTCAGCTGGGATTGGCCAAGTGGGTGCCAGATGGCCATAAAAGCCTCAGGGCCAGGCAGACACCAGGTGGTGAGTCTGTGCAAGCATTTCTAATACATTTTAATGTGGTAAACGAGTGATGCCTTGCAATACGAGTAGTTTGTTTCTGGAACTAATTATGCTCGCAAACCAAGGTATTACTGAAGCTTTATTTGTAACTGCCAAAAGCTGGAATCAGCCCACACAACCTTCAATCAGTAAATGGACAGACACCTGTTGTATACACACGCTATGGAAGGTTACGCAGGATGGAGATGAATCTCTTGGGAATTCAGCTTAGTGAAAACAAAATAACAAACTAGTCCTAAAAGGTTACATACTGTATTTTTCCATTTACAGAACAGTTTAAGTGCAAAAAAATAGAAATGGAGGACAGATTAGTGGTTGTGTGCAGTAGGTGCAGTTACAAAAGGGCAACTCGGACCTTGGTGGTGTTAGAACTGTTCAGAATCTTTATTCTTGTCAGAACTGTGTACAACCTAATACACACACACATATGAGTATAACTAAAACTGGGGAGATCTGAAGGGGGTTACATCAATGGTAGTACTCTGGTTGTGGTTACAGCATAGTACAATTTTGCAAAGTTCTTACCATTCGGGAAACTAGGCAAAAGCATTTCTCAGTATTATTTCTACAGCTTCATATAGAGTTATCACAAGAAAAATTTCAACTACAAAAAAAAAAAGAAAACAGTAAAATTGGAGCAAATCAATGAGCCCCTCCTAGTAACAGTGACTTGTTCCTAAGCAAACGAGCATTACCTTGTGACACTGCTAAAAAGGGACATTGAATTAGTCAGCTCTCAGGATGGGAGCCATTTGTTATTTTTCAGTCGTGATGCACAATACCCTATAGACTAAATGCCACACACTGAGCCACATTTCTGGGAAATGTCACTTAGCTCAGATGAGTTAAATGCTGAAAATGTATATATATATATATATATATATATATAAAATTACTTTCTCTCCAAGAGACAGTCTGAAGTTAATACGGTTGATAGAGAAAGGAATAAACAAGGCAGGCACATGGGGAGGCGCGTGTGCACTTGATTCAAGAATCAAACCTTTTGTCTTGTGATGGTCACAGTGGAAGAGGATGTCATTTCTCAATAGTCCAATTTAATTTTATTAATACAAATGAAACTAAAATGAGGGGGGCACTGGGTGGTACTAGACATTTTCTCAAATACATCAAATTCTTTCATTTTTGTGCCATTCCATAAACGTGGTTTGTATCTGGAGTTAAGTAAAAGATGTGCTGAAGCCTGTTTCCTGTTTCCCAGAGCACTTCATTGATTCCTTACACTTGGATGACTCTGACTTTGAACTTTAGACTCCACAGCCTTAGACCCAATTTACTGAAGCAGGAATGGGGATGAACCAGGGCTGCCATCCAGGCAAGGGCTCCATGGGAGATCAATACTTGAGGTGTGGTGCAATGCTGACTGGGCCTGGCCACCCTCACACACCTTGATTCAAGTCCTGAAAATAAGTATGAAACACACAGAAAGTTCTAGAAAAATCCATGAGGCAGGAGGAGCCTCAGAAACAAAACTTCAGAGAAGAAGCATAGTGGGCACCGGCAGAAACAGAGCCAATAAAGACCCAGCAGTAGCAGCTGAGAGGTGAGCTGGGTTAGGAGCCCCACAGTCACAGAGCGGGGGTCACTAGTTCAGCTGCTGCCAAGTGGCCGTCAGAGTGGCCTGGCTTCTCTCCTGGGTCCCTGAACTGCTGTTGAGACTGAGGTTGCCCATGTCCCGGATGAGATCTTTATAGTCTCTTCTTTTGGTCACTTCATGGCCACCTGCTCACACTCCAGGCCTCCAGCCATCTTATGTTCCTTGAATCTATGTGAACAGTTTCCAAACTCATCACGTTATGGTTCAGCCTGATCACTCCATGTCTCCTGCGTATGGTACTGCCCCCATCATGAAGTCCTAGGGTTTAAAGCAACACCCATGCTCTCCCTTCAGCTTGCCTCCCATTCTGATGGGTAGGAATTTCCCAAGGCACATGAGGAGATGTTCCTCCCATGGCCTCTGGTCACAGGGACCCTGATTCTGCTGGTGACGTGAAGCCCAAGAATCCACAGGGGTTTTGCCTTTAAAAATGTGTGATATTTTTATGAAGTGACCATTCACATGGGTTGAAAATAGAAAGTATGAGTGAATTTTGAAAACTCTGCCTCCCTCCTCTGAAGTCAGCCATCTATTTCTCTCCATCTCCCACTAGTTTCTTGTTTATCCTTCCAGAGGTATTTTCTGCTAAAATTTGATAATAGGAACATATATTCTTTTTTTTTTTTTAAGATTTTATGGGGGAATTGAGGGAGGGGAACAGCGTTGGGGAACTGGAGAAGAAGAACAGACAAGTTGTTGTCCTTTTGTTAGTTCAGTCTAGTTGTGGAGGGCGTCGCTTCACTGGCCTATGTTGGTATCATCATTGTGCTCTTCTCAGGTGAGGCAGATTGGTCGCCGGCCTCTGGACAGCCACTCACAGTGGCTCTTGGCAGCTCACACCAGCTGCCAGCCACTCATGCTGGCTGCCAGCCACTCACTGTAGCCTATGGCAGCCCACTGCAGCAGGGGCTGCAGCTATGCCGGCCCGGGGACTCACAGCAGCCCAGCTCCAGATGGAGCTGTTGTTCACCATCTTAGCTGTAGAGGGCAGTGTCACTGGCTCTTATATGTGGGATCTGAACCGGGGCCACTGGTGTCCCAAGCCAATTCTTAACCAATGCGCCACTTGGCTGGCCCTATATATTATTTTCTTTGATGAAAATATTTACATACAATATAAGCTCACTGCAAGTTCATGTGCTTTATATTTATCTTTGCAGCATTCCTCTCTCCAAATAGTTAGACATATTGAGTGGGGGAACCTCTGTGGCAAAACATCGACTTTCTGGAACGATATTAAAATAAAACAAATATAAATTACAACAGATGACAAAATAAAATAAATAACTTTGAGAGAAGGAAAACTAAAGACATCTCTCATTTTAAATAAAAAGCACAATCTAAAATCTAAGATACATTTGCATTTGTAATTTACATTTTTTTAATTAGGAAAAAGAAACCTAAGTTAATTTATAGTTTAGTATTGAAATAAATACCCCCAAAGGAGACAAAGATATTGCTTTTATATATATAAAATTTTTTTTTTAAGATTTTATTGGGGAATTGGGGCAGGGGAACAGCATTGGGGAATCTGGAAAAGGGAACAGACAAGTTGCTGACCTTTAGTTCTTCAGTCTAGTTGGGAGAATGTGGCTTCGCTGGCCCATGCTGGTATTGTGATCATTGTGTTCTTCCCGGCTGAGGCAGATCAGTCATGGCCACTGGACAGCTGCTCATGGCCACTCACGGTAGCTTATGGCAGCCTGCTGCAGCCCCTCTGCAGCCTACTCCATGACTGGCAACTCACAGCAGCCCAGCTCCAGGTTGAGCTGCTGTTCACCATCTTAGCTGTAGAGGGCACAGCGTCACTGGCCCCCATGTGGGATCTGAACCAGCGGCCCTGCTGCTCAGAGCTCACGCTCCCAAGCCAACTCTTAACCAACTGAGCCACTTGGTCAGCCACGCTTATATTTTTTAACACAGAACAAGTACCTGCCACATAATAGGAGTTCAATAAAAGTTTTGATGAAATCATAAACGTATGACTGGTGAGACCCAAGGGTGCTGAGTTAGGAAAGAAATCCCAAAACACAGAAATCATGAAAATCAGTTGTACCCAAAGAAAGATACCTCTAAACCTGCTTCGTCATTCCGACATCTAACAGTTTTCCCATCTGTGTTAAAAATCACATAAAAAATAAAAATGAGATTTCAGTTGTGATTCAGTGGAATCAAATCACTGTTAAAATTCATGTAAGAATATATATGTGATTTGAGAATGGTCGTCATTCTGTTAGTCTCTCTAGCTGCTTTAGTTATCATAATTGTACAACAATTAGAGGAAAAAATATAGGCCCAGTATGTCTGGTCTCACCACCTGAGATAACCCAAGAATCAAATGAAGTTCTGTTCTCCCTTAAATGGGGCAGCCCATCCGTGGTTCCCCAAACACAATAGAGAACCAACTCCTTTCCACAAAACGTTAGTGAAGAGTTGGGAATAATGAAAAGCACCTGTGCTCGACAGAATGGCTCACACCACTGTACAGGTGCAGCCCCTCCTGGGGTCCTGAGCTAAGCCAGCTCCCTGCCTCACTCCCACCTTCCTGGCTGACCATGGGCAGCTCAGCTCTCAGCCCCAGCTGGCTCAAGGAGAAGTGTCCCCAGTCTGTTTCCTCCCCCAGATTTGTTCTAATCCCTAAAAATTGACATGATAATCACCATTTCTTTCTTGGGGGAAAGTTACCTCTACCACCCTCAGGGTGTGGTCTGGTTCTGTGGAGGACCCCGGAAGCAGGGAAGGGGGTTTTGCTCCCTCACAGTGGGGAGGGTGATGGCTCCCTTAAACAGATCTTCAGTATGAAGCAAGAGCTGGGTGCAGTGAGGAGTGATATCGCGGGTTCTGGACTGGTGCTGTAATCCAACTTCTGCCACCCCACCCAGCATGGTCTTCTACAGGCCAACCAGACGTGGCATGGACCATTGGTCATGGCTGCTGAACCCCCTGGAGTGGATCTCCTGCCTCAGGAAGCTGGGGACATGGGAGCAGCCACTCAACTTCCAAGCCCACTGAGCAGCTATCCCATAACACACAGCTTGGAGGGGAAGGGACTCTGCTCTTCACTGGCTGCTCTTCCCAGGTCTTCCCTACACAGCACAGGGGAGGGTGGGAGGGTGCTAGCCAGACCCAGGTGCTGGCACTCACTTGACACAGGCCTTTCTGAGCATGGAGCTGTGAAAAAATGGTATTGGGCAGCATTCAACAACTGCCCAAACCACCCCAGTGGGCTGGGTTGGGGGGGATGGGAACTGCCTTTCAACAGCTGAGGTCACTGGAGTCCTTGTCCCAGAAGGTAAAACTGAAGAACACAAGCACAATTCCTAGCTCACAGGGCACAGCCTCTCACTATTGCTACTGAGTTTCCAGAGATTTTACTGAATAACTGGTCCACGATTTGTTGCAAGACATTTGCTCAATCCCCAAAGACTTCAAATGACTGTCTTTCTAATATTATCAACTTAATATATGTGTGTCTGGGGCAGAGGTTTACCTGAGCCCTCATACCACTACGGTGGACATTTTGTCTTTATCATGATTTTCTTAAGGCACCGTTTTAATAGAGTAAGATTTATAAAAGCCAGCTTTTTCTCAAACATTTTAATGTTCATGTATAAGTCCTTTCACTCATCCATCAGGGCCACTACTTCTGGCATTAATTTGTATGAGTTAAGATTCACCCGGGCTGGCCGAGTGGCACATTGGTTAAGAGCTGGTTTGCGGACGCCAGCGACCCTGGTTCGGATCCCACATACGAGGGCCAGTGACACTGCCCTCTACAGCTAACAACAGCTCCACCTGGAGCTGGGCTGTGCGAGCCCCGGCGATAGTGTAGGCTGCAGCCCCTGCTGCAGTGGGCTGCCATAGGCTGCAGTGAGTGGCCGGCAGCCAGCGTGAGCTGCCAATAGCCGTGGTGAGCGACCATCCAGAGGCTGGCGACCGATCTGCCTCATCCGGGAGGAGCGCAATGACGATACCAACATGGGCCAGTGAAGCAACGTCCTCCACAACTAGTCTGAAGAATTAAAAGACAGCAACTTGTCTGTTCCCCTTTCCCGATTCCCCAATGCTGTTCCCCTCCCCCAATTCCCCAATAAAAATCTTAAAAAAAAAAAAAAAAAAAGATTCACCAAACCCAGCACTCTCTTTCTCCTTCTCTCTCTCTCTGTCTCTATATTTGTAAGTTCTGTGCCATTCTCCCTGTGTAACTTGAGTCAGCTCCAGCTCCAGCTGTGGTCTCTCCACATAGGGTGTAATTATTAGCAGTTCCCATCATGCCTTGCCAGCATTCCTTTTATACAGGCTGGATAGTATGTGAGTAAAACCAATTTTATTTTATTTTTCACAGTGCAGCACTGAGACTTTAGAATTTTTCTGCTAGCTACTCTTACACCTTTTTTCCACATCTACTCTTAAGCTTGCAAGCCTACATTTTTTTCATTGTTACGCTATTATTTTTTATAGTCTTCAGCAACAGCACAGTTGCCCCAAAATATCATTTTTCACTGGCCAAAAAGAAATTCTAAATTGTTTAAATGCAAATGAATTTCTAAAAAAAAAAAAATGATTTCTTCAGTTGTGACATTTCTCAGGGCATTAATCCACTAGGACTGCTGTAACAGTCTCACAAACTGGCCTAAAACCAAAAATGTATTGTCCTACTGTGCTGCCCTCCAGAAGCCCAGCTAAGGTGCCAGCAGATGGTTCCTCCTCAGGCCTGTGAGAGACGGCTTCGCGCCTGTCTCCTGGCTTCCAGTGGGTACTGGCAATCTTGGGTTTACTTGGCTTGCACACGCATCACAGGATTTCTGCTTTCCTCTTCACAGGGTGCACCTGCTGTGTGCTGTGTCCAAATCTACCCATTTTATAAGGTCAGCAGTCACAGTGTTTTAGGGGCTCACCCTCAACCAGTGTGACCTCATTTTTTTTTTAAGGGCAGTGTCACTGGCCCTCGTATGTGGGACCCGAACCGGGGCTGTTGGCTTCTCAAGCCAGCACTTAACCACTGCGCCACTCGGCCGGCCCCTTTTTGTTTTGTTTTTTTGTGTTGTTTTTTTTTAATTGAGGCTGCTACCTCATCTTGTTTTACAGCAAATTCTTATAGAAAGACTATACTCTAAAATAAAGATAAGGGCCGGCCTAGTGGCGCGGTGGTTAAGAGCTGGCTTGGGACGCCAGCGGCCCGATTCGGATCACACATATGAGGACCAGTGACACTGCCCTCAAAAAAATAAAATAAAATACAATAAGATTAGAGTATATTAAATACATCTACCTGCAACATGGTCATTTATTATCATTATCAAGTATTATGTACTTTACATAACTCTATCTATGCTTTTAGATGGCTGGCAATACAGTACATTTGTTTACACCAGTGTCGGCACAAACGTATGAGTAAAGCATTGCCCTATGATGTTATAGCAGCTACAACATCACTAGACAATAGGAATTTTTCAGCTCCTTTATAATCTTATGAAACCCTCATCACATATGTGGTCTGCCATAGACTGAAATTATGTGACATATAACTATGTAGACGAATGCAACCAAATTGAGAACACAGAAATAAACCCATCCAGCCATGGTCATTTGATGTTTGAAAAGCCAGACCACATTACATTGGGTAAAGAAGGGTCTTTGCAACAAATGGTGTGAGGCACTGACTATCCATCAGCAGTTGAAATTAGACCCTTACCTCACACCACATAAAAATTTGACTCAAAATAGATTTTAAAAACTTAAATGTAGGAAGTTAAATTAAAACTCTCAAAGAAAACATGGGGATGAATTTTCATGATCTTGGATTTATCAATGGTTTCTTCAGTCTGACACCAAAGCATAAGCAATGAAAGAAAAAAATAGATAAATGAGGTTTCCTCAAGAGCAAAAATATTTGTGTATCAAAAGCAGCTATCCAGAGGATGAAAAGACAGGCCAGAGAATGGTAGACAATAGTTGCACACTATATTTCTGATAAAAGCCTGTGATCCAGAATACGCACAGAATTTTCACAACTCATCAACAAAAAGACAACTAAAACTAAAAAATAGATTTGAATAGACCCTTCTCCAGAAAAGACAAACAAATAATCAACATGAAAAGAGGATAAACATCATTAGTCATGGAAATGCAAATTAAAACCACAATGTGATGCCCTTTTCACACACACGAGAATGGCTAAAATCAAGACAACTAAAAATAACAAGTGTTGGCAATGAAGTAGGGAAATTGGAACCCTTAAACATGGCTTGTGCAAATGTAAAATAGTACAGTCTGTGTGTACAATAGTTTGGTATTTCCTCAAAAACAATTACCATATGGTTCAACAACTCCACTCCTAGATATATAGCCCCAAAACAGGTGTTCAAAAACAAAAATTTATCCATGAGTATTCATAACAGCAGTATTCACAATAGCCAAAAGGTAAAAATAATTCAAATGTCCACTAATGGGTGAATAAACAAAATGTGGTGAATCCATAAACTGAATTACTATTCTGCCATATAAGGGAATAAAGTAAAATGGTGCAGCCACTGTGGAAAACAGTATGGCAGTTCCTTAAAATCTTAAAGCGATGGGACGGCTGGTTGGCTTGGGTGGTTGAGTGCAGGCCACAGTGCTCATGACGCCAGGGTTTGCCAGTTTGATTCCTGCATGGACTGCTGAGGTATACCCTCCACAGCTGGATTGAAACAATTATTTGTCTTGGAGCTGATGGGTCCTGGGAAAACACACTGTTCCCCAATAAAATTAAAAACAAAACAAAACAAAAAAAACCATAAGGTGAGAATTAATGTATAATCCAGCCATTCTACTTTTAAAACACCGACCCAAAATGTTTGAAAGCAGGGATTCAAATAGATGATCTGTACACCTGTATTCATAGCAGCATGATTCATACTAGTCAAAAGGCGGAAGCAACCCAAGTGTCCATTGATGAATGAATGCACACACACAAAAAATGTGGTATATACACAGGGAAATATTATTCAGCCTTAATAACTAAGAAAATTCTGACATAGGCTACCAAAGGGTGAACTTTGAAGTCATTATGCTAAGTGAAATAAGACAGTCACAGAAGAACAAATATTATTTGATTCCACCTATGTAAGTTATCTACCAAAATAAAATTCAGAAACAGAAAGTAGAATGTGGTTGCCAGGAGCTGGGAGGAAATGGGAAAGGGGAGTTAGTGTTTTATGGATAGTTTCAATTGAGGAAAATAAAGTTGTGATGGATGCTGTTGATGGTATTTGTACAACAACATAAATGCAGTTAATGCTATTGAACTGTACCCTCAAATGACTTAAACAGTAAATGCTGTGCTGAGTATAATTAATCACAATAAAAATAAATAAAGTACTGATACATGTCACAACACGGATGAACACCAAAAAACATCGTAAGTGAAAGAAGACAGGCAGAAAAAGTCACCAAGATAGGACTCATCTCTGTGCTTTAAATCCATGAAGGTTGTGAAAATGAGGCAAAGTCCCAGTAACAGTTCCAGAAAAATAAAATCAGATCAGAATGGAAAGAGACGCTGTCACACAGTTGGGACAGGTGGTGAAAGTTGAAGTGGGACCGTGGATTGGATTGTAGTATGGAAACCATCATGACATCCTCACTTGTGGGTTGTGCATTGAGTCCCGCAGAAAGCACACCTGTTTTGGGTGAAACTCACTGGGGTGCTGGGTGGGAAACAGCTAATGTGGGGGAGTGAGGACAGCTGCGGAACCTTGAGTGCAGAGTCAGAGTGTCTGTACTGCTATTGGAAGTTTCCTGGACTTTTGCAAAAAAAAAAAAGTAAATTACAATTGGAAACAGCCGTGGCAATACCGCATCAGGAAAGCAGAGTGGACCAAGTTCATTACAGAAGCCAAGGCCAAGCCCTCTGCAGACTCAGTTCACCAGAAGAAGTGAAGTTCATTGCCCTTTAGCATCTGCATGTTATTAACAGGCGCCGTGGGGAGACTCTTCGTAGCCACTGTGCCTTGGGTGACCTGGGTGACCTGCGATGTGGTAGACACAGCGGGGTTTTAATTCCAGTTTTCCACATCACTCCAACACACACACACACACACACACACACACACACACACTATATATATATATATATATATATATATATATATATATATATATATATATATATATATATCTTGATAGTAACCAAAACGCGGTGGTATTGGCATAAAACCAAACACATAGATCAACCGAGCAGCATGGAGCCCAAAATTGAACCCGCATAAATGGCGCTGGGAACACTGGACAGTCGCACGCCAATCAAAGGCGCTGAGCACTGTCTTACCCCACGGTTTTCCACATGATGCTGAGGCGAACGAGGCTCCTTCCGGACCGAGGGCACCACCTGCGGCCACCCTGCTGGCTGTGCTCCCGGAAAGTGTTCCCGCCGGAAGGGCTCCCTCCAATGGGGCCCGGAGCATGTGTGCGCGGGAAATGGGTCCGGAGGAAACCAGCCCGGAGAACGTGCTCATGAGAACTCAGGTGGACGTGCAGCCCTTCCTCCAGGACCCCGCCACCCCTCACGCATGACTGAACCCGGGGTGGAGACATCCCCTCCAAGACTCACCTTGCCCGTTCCCCAAGTGTGGATGGAAAAAAGGGGTTCTATGCAAAGTGATATAGACAAAATCCTCGAATTTTGGGGTTCTATGCAAAGTAATATAGACAAAAATCCTCAAATTTTGGTTGGAAGGGCAGAAAATGGACCCCTCACACAGAGACAATGAGAGGAACCCGTGAGGTTTTGCTCTCTCTTTTCCTTCGTTCTTTCAACCCCCAGTGTGTTGCCAAGGTGCCAGTGGTGACAAGAGCGGAGAGGAACAATGGCTTCCAGGAGCCAAAATGGCGATGGAAGGGAACCTTTCACCAAGTGGCACTATGGTGCCAATGATGGATATTTCTTGTGCGGGGGTCGTGGTCTCTTGAAGCCGAAAAATGGAGACATGGTCCAGATAGAGAGTTTGTAGCACAGGATAGTTTTATTAAAGCAAGAGAAAGGTTACAGCTCCCGACAGGGAGGGAGTACCTGGAAAAAGGGATGCCCACTAGTTAGGATAAAGGCTTGAGTTTTATAGAATGCTGAAATACGGGGGCCTGTCATTGAGGGGTTTGTTATTAAGGGGTTTATCAGGTTTGTTCTGTTGCTCAGCCTTGGGGAGGCCTATGGTAATGTCCTCCAAAATGGCTTTGTTGCTCTGGGGCATGACTCCCGTCTCTGTTCCAGTCTGAGGGAGTTACCCTGTAATTTTGAAAGGAATGGCCAGTTTTTCTTATCTTTGCTCAGTCTACCAGGGAATTCCTGACTGCCTGACGTTATACTAACTAACCTGCCTTACCACTTGGGTGGGATCAGGCAGCGTTTTTTCTTTCTGTCCTGCCACTTGGCCTTGAATGTGTCATAACCATAGAAATGGATAGTTTTGAGCAAAAAGAACCAAAACAGAGAGTTCAGGGAGCCAAAAAGTACTGGGAATATAATGAGGAGGGAAGAGCTCAGGAAAACCACCCCATACAATTGTTTTGAACCCTTAGCCTCACCCCAGACATGAACACACATGAATCCGATGGTATTAGTACACCAATGGCTTTGAGAACCTCTACAGTTCCCCAGACTGACCACATGCAGGACAGACATGGAAAGCACTGCAAAGGCTTTGAGAACTGAACTGACACTGGCAAAAAGCTCACGGAAGGCAAAATAAAAATAAGATTCAGAATCTCATCATTTAAATCTCTAAATCTCCAGGATACAAACCAAAATCACTTGACATAGGAAAGATCCTGAAACTATCAATTCAAATGGGGGTGGAAAAAATCCAGATGTTTGAGACTGAATGAAGAAAGGGCTTACAAAATAGCAATTAATCTTTTATAAGCCACAGGCCAGACACAACTCTATAGCTGAGCAATTTGAAAGGACCCTGGGGCAAGATCACAAATGGAAATCCACCAAGCTAATGACTACAGGGACAACAGCTCCAGGCCCAGAGATCCTAAATAACACCAAGACCTTCCCCATTACACCCTCCTAGGGGATCATCAATAAAACAATGGCCCACTATGGACCCCTACCAAAGTTGACTTCTGAGGAATTTCCTGGTAAGCTGCTACATTATTCCCTTAAATAGTCAAGAAAAACAAAATTTAAAGTTAATGACACTATTCAGTGCTTCCAGAAATATTTACTATTTGTTCCAACTGAAACCTGATAAGATATTTGAAAGGATTTAATAACTTTATAATCAGAAATTTGGCCAAATTGGAAGCTGATATTCAGAACCTGATAAGAATTTTTTAAGGCCTTCTCCTCTAACCTAAATGTACCCAGAGGAAAAGAAACATTCCAACAATAGGTGGATGAGAGTGTCAGTTCTTTTGTCAACCCCAAAACCTACCCTATGGCTCTCAAAATACTTGTAGGTATTACTATATTAGAAACAGAATGTCCTGCAAAAATGCCTGCACAACTCCATCTTGGAGAAAGCTTGGATACCTCCTCTGCCTCTGTGATAAAGGTGTTCAACTCCCATCTTCTCTAGGACCGAAGAGCCATTCTTTGAAATGCAAATTTCTTACTAGAAGGAAAAAACCAAATATTTGGAAATCGAGCAAATGAAAAATCTTAAATATCTTCTCCACAAATAGTAACTAGAAGGCTTTCCCAGCCACCCTAAACAGACACCTTAAACAGACAGCCACCCTAAACAGACACACCCTCTGATTATCTTGAATGCACGTGTTAGTCTGTATACTGTTTATAAGCATATGCTTATCCCTTCTAAGAAACTCTGAGCTCCTGAGGTTAGGGATTTTGTTTTGTGCAATATCTTTTAATACAGTGATATGTACTTGACATATCACTTGGACACTTAAAGGATAAATAAAATGAATGAATGAAGCAGTAAAAAAATCAATTAAATAAGTAAGTTAATTAAACCTCAACTAACAAAAACACAAAGGAAATGGTTGGTTAAATGACTTAGTATGAGTAACACAGAGTTTGGGATAAACACCAATTCTCACTTCATCAGTCTAGTCACTGAATAGATGGACTTAAATGATTTAATTTGGAAAAAAAATGGTTTTATTGTTCTTGCAGTAAGCTGTAACATAAATACTTTCAGATTAAAGATAAGCCAGTGTAGGAGAGGAAAAATAATTTTTACTCCACCCTTCTAGGTTCTTTTCTGAGTCCCTCCTGTATTAATAATAATAATAACATCAATAAACAGATTAACAGGAGAAAAATAAAACAATCACCTATGCATGCATGGGAGCATGCATAGATATATGCTGAAAGATATGAAACTCAAAAGGCAGCAGGGCAATTGAAACTCTTATGCCATCCTGAGCTAAGGAAAGGGATAGAGATGCAGGGTTTTAAAGGGGAAGAAGGCAATTCAGGGAAGGTGACAAAAGGAAACTATAAACAGGTTTGCCTGCCATGCAGTTAAGTCCCTCAGGTGAAAAAGTTATCTCTGGTAACCGCACTCTTCCTGGTACAGGCCCCCTTTCCAATGTAAATTTCCCTTGTAAAAAAGAAGCGTTTGCTGTGTTTTCAGAGCTTCTCCTGTGTCTGCAGTTTCTCAAAATAATCAGCTCCAAAAAAACCCTTATGTCAGAGACATATTTGGGGGTGGCATATTCTGCTACCCTTCAACAGCAAAAGGTAGATTGGAACAATTAGGATAATGCCACATAATTACTTCTAGTGTTTTTACTAATTTTCATAAATGTCAACCTGATGGCAGAGACCACAGATTTCATATATTTTCACAAAGCAGCAGTTGACATCATCATCTCATTGTGGTTTAAAATGCAAGTCTCAATTTTCCCTTTCCTTTACCTGAAATAATAAACATAAGATAGATTTTGCTGTGATTGGAAAGGGAAAAAATGTCACTGCCCTCATTATTCTAAGTGAAGGAATTTACCTACTTTTAAAATAATACCTATATTTTCACCTAAATAGTCTTGTCATGTGAGGAGCCTTGCAAGTCGCTATATTGCTTCAATGGCCTGCCATGCTAGTAGGTGCATCAAGAGATGTGAGTGTGATTCCGGTTCTGTGATAAATTATTCCCATGATGTGACTGGAAAAAGCCAGGTCTTGGTGCCCTGGCCCCATATCTTGGTTCAAATACGGTCCTCAGATTCCATGACTACTAAACTATCTTCCAGCTCCTTTATCAACAAAATGCCCTGTTATTTTGCCTTTCAATATTACAATTGCCTTTTAAAGTGTCTACATGTAGAGACATTATGTGCTAGTGACTCAAGTACAATTCAGAATTAATTGTTTAAAAGAGTAAATAAGCCTCCCACTATAACAGAAATGAAAGACACCAAGTCCTGTTAGTGCATTCCATATTTGCTTTCAGTGGTTGCAAAATGTAAATTATTTGTGAAATTACTTCATGGAATAGTTTCAGAGGTGTTGTCAATTTGGATGGGTAAGGGCACTTTAGTAATTCAAGATGTTACCATCCCTTTCCAGTCAAAATATAGGACAAGGATCTGAGACCCAAAGAGGAATTACTGCAAAAATCATTGGGTATGCAATTTTACCTAAAGGGAAATTAGCCAGGGTTTCTGACTTGGTAATGATGGTTTCGCTTTATTTATTTATTTATTTATTTATTTATTTATTTATTTATTTGCAGAGATAGCTCCTTAATGCCAGAATTGGATTCCCATTAAATAATTAATTTAATTAATTAATTAATTATTGGGTTGTCAGAAAAGTCATGAGGCATTTTTGCAATGAAAAACAGAAAAAAATATGTCATGACTTTTCTGACAACACAATAAAAAGCCAGGCAAAAGATCCAAGTGTTTTCAAACAGTCCCACAGTTCTTTAACATTTTTGAGGAAGCAAAGTTCTCAAAAGCAGTGGCCTTCTGAGATCTCCTTAAAATGGCTGCAAACCTTACATCATTTACAATCAGATAAGAGGATGAGGAAGGAGGAACATGCAGATTTACCAGTGGCTTATGGAACTGAAGTACTTTTTTCTTATTTAAAGAAGGTTTTAACATTGCAAACTATAATCAGGCAAGGGAATACAATAGTATACATATTTTTAGTTGACATGATTGATGCTAAAATAGAGACAAAATAAATTTGGATTAGATATGAAAAGAAAAATAATCAAAATGAATTCTATGGCTCTCAAATTAGCCAAAAATACTATATTAATTACCTCAGAATCCAGGTTCTATAATTACTTAAAAAAACGAAGAAGGGCTAATTTGGGACTTCTGCAATGGAGCCTGGCAATGTCCCCAGCCTCACCTTTCCTTGACCTATATAGCCTAAGGATCAAAGATGATTTTGGCTTAGTAGACAACTCTTATTATACTTATAAGCAGAAGAACTTTTAAGAATCAATCATTACACTTGAGAAAGAACAAGTCAGAGATTTTTCTTCTGATATTATCTCATTAATTTCCTAAATCAAAACTGATTAAAAGAACCTAATTTTGACTTCCAGATGAATTGAAGATTTTTTCATTAATGAAATTGCTTTTAATGATATTTTAAAGACAGTATGATACTTTTAAAATAGAACTAGTTTTATTACCTACAGAAAGAGTTTCGATTTTTTTAACCTGAATATAATGTTTAAAAATTTGTAGGGCTGGATGAGTGGCACGGTGGTTAAGCGCTGGCTTGGGAAGCCAGTGGCCCTGGTTCGGTCCCACATATGAGGGCCAGTGACACTGCCCTCAAAAAAAAGAAAGAAAATGGTAAAAATTTGTAATTGACTCTAAATAACACTGAAGGTAGGTGAGGACAGAATATAGAGATAAAGGTCATACATGTAAGACAATGAATTTATTTTGAAATTGTTGACGTTTTTTTATTTTCCAAAATCTCTTATACAGATTACCATTATCTTTTCCTGTCAAAGTCACCCCTCAGTTTTAAGTTAGACCCTTTGAAAAAAATATTTTCTTTTAATAACTTGCATCATATAAACTTCTGTAGCAATATTGGGTAAAATTGAGACTATTACGATATGCATGTGACTTGAAGGTCACAGTGCATTAGATTCAGCTATGAAGCCATTGACATTGTGGTCATTTCGAAATCTAGTAGTAGATAAAAACAACACTGAAAATGCTTTGAGGGGGTCCTTTCGGAGTTGTGCACGTGTTGTGAAGTTGCTGCATCATCTTACCATGTCAAGTCCTTGTGGAGGATAATGTACATTGAGATGACTGTGTTTATTAAGTTGTCTAAAAAGTAGCCTCTAAAAAGAGTTGGTAGTTACAACTGCGAGGCCATGACTGTATTTGAGAAAGGAATGCAAGAGACGGGAAGTGCCTGACACACCACAGTCCCCTTGGAGGCAGCCAGCAGGTCATACTCACCGGTGCATATGTCTCCGCCACTCTCTGTGGGCGGGCAGCACCCTGGGTTCAGGAGCAGGAAACACAGGCTGCTCTCTGAGGCTCTCATGCTGATGGGAAAGAGAGACAGTGGTTGGAGTTCAGGACACGCCACTTCAAAATATGCATTTAGCATATTGATTATTTTGAGCTGTAGGCACTTGAACAACAGCAAATGCAGGGAGAGGCTTTCTCTGAACTTATCTGCCTACAGAGAGACCTTCCAAAGGGAATTCAGCTTCACCGATGCCGGCCCAAGACTTTCATCAACAGGGGAGGAGACTAAAAATCAACACCACGCCCAAGCTTTGTCATGAGCTGTCATACCTCCCACCTGTTCTTTCAAGGGCCCATTCACCTCTCCCAAACATTGTTTATTCTCCTCCAGGTTGCCTACACCCACTCTCTCCTCCCACTATTATGATGGTATATGAGTAAATGCTCTGAAATCTCACTGCTTTTTTGTATAGTGACCTTTTTGTCCTGTGATGCTCCCATGCACATAATGGTGACAAATAATAAATTTATATACCTTCCTTCTCTCTTGTTAATCCGTCTAGTGTCAGTTTATTTTATAGACCCAAAGGGTCTTCTCTACGAAGGATAAACCCTTGCGATAACAGCCATGAAGTACAATCAATGACAAAAAGGGGACTGAGTGCCTCAGGAGACAGAGTGGTCAGAAGAGCTCAGGTGACATTTGAGCAGAGACCTGAGGCCATGAGGGAAAGCACCACACTCGTGGGAATATTAAGTTGGGGGGCATGGGGTCAACTGGGCTGAAGTTGGGGGGCGTGGGGCCAGCTGAAGTCAAGAGGTGCATCAAGTAAGAAGAAGACAGGGCCGGCCGAGTGGCGCGGTGGTTAAGTGCTGGCTTGGGAAGCCAGTGGCCCCGATTCAGGTCCCATATATGAGGGCCAGTGACACTGCCCTCAAAAAAAAAAAAAAAAAAGGAAGACAGCTGGATCTATACCATGGAAGTGACTGCTGGCCTTGACAAGACCAGCCTGGTGGACTGGTGGGGACTAAACCTGCCTGGAGAGGGTTTGAGCGAGAGGTCAGAAGAAGAGGAAGTAGTGACTGTGAAGGAAGGCTGCTTGTGGACACTGAGACGAGCATCACCCCAACGGTACCCAGACGGTGTGGCTGCAGCTACACGGCGCCAGCGCCCTTCTCTGCCCTCCCACACTGGTGCCTTTGTAGGGGAGAAAACATTTCCTTGACTCTTTTTGGGGCCCTGGCTGAGTATGAAAATTCAACTGACAGAGACAGCTTAATGGGAGAAAAGCATACACATTTATTAACTTTTTTTTAAAAGATTTTATTGGGGAATTGGGGGAGGGGACCAGCCAAGTTGTTCTTTAGTCTTTTTTGTGGAGGGCACCAGTCTCCATCTGGCTGCCCAGCAGCAGCTCATGGCTTCTAAGCTTAAGGTGCCGAGTCCAGTCTTAGTTGCAAGTGGGCGTAGCCACCATCCCATGTGGGAGTCGAACCAGCAGCCTTGTTGTTAAGAGCACATGCCCTATCCTCTGAGCCACCTGGGAGGCAGCTTAGCTCAAGGTTCCGAGTTCAATCTTTAGTGGTGGGTGGATATAGCCCACCATTGAACAGGCAAGTCTTGTTGTTACACCAGCTGAGCCATCCTGCCACCTGTTGGCAGCTCAGCAACAGCTCAGCTAGGGCGCAGCTTTCACTGGCCCATGTGGGAATCGAACCAGTGGCCCCATTGCTTAGAGCATGCGCTCTAAGCCAACACTTAACCAACTGAGCCACTTGGCTGGCCCGACATTTATAACTTTTACATGTGTGGGAGCTTCTACAAGGGAATGAAGACCCGAAGAAGTGGCCAGAGCAGGAAGCTTTTATATGTTTTAGATAGAAACAAAAACATTGTAAAGAATTGACAAGATAAAGGGGTTTAGGTAGGAGAATAAATGGTACAGGTGTGACTAGGAAGGTAAGGGTGAGTTTAACAAGGTTGGTGTATGCAGATTTCTTGGCCCCACATTTCTTATCTCTGGTGATAACAATGTCTCCTTTCCTCCTGGTAGGGAGAGGGCACCCCTCTCATGAGAGTTTGGTAACTTGTTTCAGGCAAGGAGAGGGAGAATGGGCAGGCCAGAGTGACCATTTCCGTTTTCCCCAGATGCCTTCATATTCACTATGCCAGGGTACCATGTTTGAATCCCCTCGCCTTCTCTTCCTATAATACTTCTCCGTACATTGCTGCTCAAAGCACAGTATATCTTTCCTGTGAAGCCTGACATTGCCCTCCTGGCTGGCCCTAGACTTCCCCTATCATCACTCATATGCCATTGCGTTGTATTTATATGTTCATATATGCATCTAGCCCCCAACCCTGTAAACTCAGGGGAGATGGGTGCATGCTGAGCTAACATATACAGCTCTCAGCGCAATGTCTGGCACAGTGGCAGGCACCTAGGAAATAGTGACTCGGTAAATGAATATAATAAATGCAATGCTTAGAGGCCTCCCTTTGCTTCCTTTTCTGTATCTCCTTACAAAAATGCACTCACCTGAGGTTACCTGAAAACACCTCTGATCCTGGCAACCTGCCCCAGTCTAGCACTGAGGCCACAGCCATAGGTCTCCACTAGAAAAGCTTTCATTTTTATAAGGAAGCCCACAGCTCCATCCCAGCCCAGGAACAT
Source organism: Aselliscus stoliczkanus (assembly GCA_033961575.1). Taxonomy (NCBI): domain Eukaryota; kingdom Metazoa; phylum Chordata; class Mammalia; order Chiroptera; family Hipposideridae; genus Aselliscus; species Aselliscus stoliczkanus. The sequence goes on from CM066741.1 coordinate 35,715,688, forward strand.
AGGAGCACACAACACGGGCTGTCCCTCAGGGTCCCTTCTCTCATTCTAAGTCAGAAATGAATGTGGGCCTAACCAGGCCATTGCCCCCTTTCCCCTCAATAAAAGAGGCTCCATTTCCCATCCGACTGGAAGCTCGTGTGGCCTTGTGTCCAGGTTTATAGCCAACAGAAACGTTAAGTGGAAACCTCACCTCTTCTTCGAGGAAGTCTCCTTAAAGATAGGCTGGGTGGCTGTAGTTTCTCTGTCCTGCTGCTTGGGAAAGGGGGGTGACACCCGGGGTCACAGCAGATGCCACAGAGCAGAAGCGGCAAGCTAGAGGCCACCTTCCTGCCAACCCCTGGGCTTCTTAAAGTAAGAAAGATAAAATACCCATCATCCACCTTGTATTAACCCTGCACTATAAACAAGACAACAGGCACAAAAAGAAGTCACTTAGTAATACAAGGTCCTACCGCACCAAACTGAGACTTAGGTTAATTAGTGCCACTTCTCCCAGAAACGGAATCTTAAACCTGTCACTTAGGGGTCACCTGATGCTCACTAGTGAGGTGACTTACATGCCAGACACCCGCCATGCCCTAAAGGAAAGACTACCCATCAGACAGTCTGGCTTCTCAGTCTTTGGGGGCTCACAGGCCACCTAGGCCCCAGGTTGCTCAGCTCTGCACAGGGGTGGGTGGCCAGTGTGCAACCCGGGAGCAGTCCGGGGGGCTGCATCCCCTCAGCCATGTGGCGAGCACTCACCACTCTGAGGTGTTTCTTGCTTGTTTATCAGCTGCCATTCAATGGCTAGAGTAGGAGCCCATGATTCTGTTTTGCATGCTGTTACCCCCAGGAATTAGCACCTAGAACACAGGAGGTGCCCAGTAGCAGTTTGTGGGGGGGATGACTAAGAGAATGGTTGAGTGAGGGGTGGGTGGCAAACGCGAGGGGCATCAGAAGCTCCCACTTTGGCCCAGGAGGTGGGCTCTGTCCACTGCTTCTCCCCGAGGCCATGCTAACAAAGGAAGCAGACTATCCTGATTTCTTTAGCTTAGATGTAGCGTCCTTGGGAACGTTGGTTTGTCCATTCCCTTAACAAAGCAGGAAAGTCATCCTTTCCAATGCTTTGGCCAGTGACTAAGGCAAATCAGTGAAATCCCACAGAGCACCCCCAGAAAGCTGCACGCCTTACTGAAAGTCTGTAAGACTCACTTCAGGGTCTTTCTCCCTGGGGCTGGAGAATACCCAACTGAGTGCGTTAGAAACCCCAGGTGAAGCTTCCTTAAGTGGCACTTGCTCATCTTAAGAATGTCAACTTCTTTTCTTTCTTTTTTGGCTTTTATAAAATGTTTTTATTGTTGAACTACTAACGTGATTTCTAATTAAAGAATATTGGCTTTACAGCTCTCTGCATTTACATTTTCTTTTTCTTTTCTTTCTTTCTTTATTAAATATATTGGGGAGACATGGTTAGTAAAATTATATATATTTCAAGTGTATGTTTCTATAATACATTGTCATATATTTGGCTCCCTTTTCACATTTCTTAAAATTCATTGTCTTCCATGCTGATCACATTCTAGCAGTCTGTGGTTTCACCGTCCATAAAAACATATGTACCATCCCCTGTGTTGACAAAAGTGGTCCCCAAATAACACACTACAAGAGTTTAATCAGTTTTGTTTTTTTTTGAGGGCAGTGTCACTTGCCCTCATATGTGGGACCAAACCGGGGCCGCTGGCTTCCCAAGCTAGTGCTTAACCACTGCGCAACTCAGCCGGCCCAAAAGTTTATCACTTTTAAGTCACATGACTAAACTAGAGCTCTGATATTAAGACTTTGAAATGTCTGGTTTCCACAGCATCATGTTCTGCAGGAAAAACAATGGTCCGATTCTATTAACTTAAATATAAACATGTGTTCATACTCTGTATCTCCCATAGTGAAAAAGTTTGCTTTGGCCAAGAACTTTGAAATGATTGCTTTCTTGAACAACTCACAAGAGGCATTTAAGTTTCTTTTGAAGAGCTAGAGTTTTCATCAAAGCAACCTGGAAGAGCTTCAAGTATTTCTAGCTGATAGCATCACTACGAATAGGCTGCAACTGGCACAAAACAGCCCAGCTCTTGTAAACATCACTCTGTTCCCTTTTCCTCAGACAGGAAGGAAACGCCATGTCAGAAGGAGGCCTGTCGTGCCACACTCTTGGCAGCACCGGCTCTCATCCCTGACTCTGACCCTGCCCAATCCTTTCCAAAGATGCAGCTTTGGGGTTACCCGTATGTGCTGGGGAGGGGAGAAAGAGTCACCCCTAAGGACGTTCTGAAATGGACATATTTGGAGACTTTTCTGGGCCTGGGCACTTAAATTTTATTTAGGCACATGACAACTTTTCCAGTAAATTTTCTACTAAGACTAACGTGTGGGAACCCTGTAGGTCCTCAGTTCCATTTCCTCACACTGACTTGGCCAAAATTCCTTCAATTTAGCCTTTTTGGAGGCAGAAGGAGAGAAGGGGAAATGTTCCAGAATAGGCATTTCTTTAAAAGGTGCTACAGCACACTGGGATGTTTTCAAATTAAAAAGGCGATACAAACACCAAGGCCTGCCAATGTAGGAGCCTTCTGAGCTCAAGTGAGAGAGAGATTTACTGGGTGCTATTTTTACTGTGTGAATCAGGAACCAGGTTTGAGGTGAAGCATAACCACATTCACTGCTTGGTGTTTTACATATGCAATTAGCTGTGTTACCTAACCTCTTGTTCTCATGTGAAAATAGACAGTGAGTTAGAGATGCTGCGCTTGGAATTGGCGGTAACTAGATATGACAGATGTTGAACAGGGAACCAGCTGCTAAGCTCAGGTAAAATAGAGAACTAACTCCGTGCTATTGGTCTGATTTGATCTAATTTGTACATTTGTCTTTATTCGTGATCTTATGGGAAAAGATTATTGACAACAGTATTGCAGATAGATTTTTTGAAAATCCTTAGGTCTGTGAAGGTGTTTCATAATCTGTCGCGTTTACATTGGCAAGGGCCACATATCCCAATGCCACCTGCACCCCCCAGCCCTTTATGGTCCTCAATGCTATTTGACTAAAAGGAGAAAACATTTGCCTACTTACAATAGAGACTTTTGAAACTTTCACTCATTGTCTGCAATCCTGTCTTGACCACAATTTACTAGAGTTGCCTAATACCTTAGCTCTTGAGAGAATTTCAAAGACATTTTCCTTTGTTTCTCCTCACTCAAGACTGATGTACTTCTCACATGAAGGTGAGTTTATCTTCCGTGAAGAAGCAGTGAGGAATTAGCCTATAAAGAGAAACAGACTGGGGCCTGCTGAGTGGCACGTTGGTTAAGAGCCGGCTTGGGACGCCAGCGGCACTGTTTGGGATCCCATATGAGAGCCAGTGACACTGCCCTCTACAGCTAAGATGGTGAACAACAGCTCCACCTGGAACTGGGCTGCATGAGTTCTGGTGATGGTGTAGGCTGCAGCCCCTGCTGCAGTGGGCTGCCATAGGCTACAGTGAGTGGCTGGCAACCAGTGTGAGCTGCCAAGAGCTGCAGTGAGCAACCATCCAGAGGCCGGCGACCGATCTGCCTCACCCGGGAGGAGCGCAACGATGATACCAACATGGGCCGGTGAAGCAACGTCCTCCACAACTAGACTGAAATTGAAGAACAAAAGGACAGCAACTTGTCTGCTCCCCCTCCCCGGCTCCCCAGTGCCGTTCCCCTCCCACAATCCCCTCCCACCAAAAAAAAAAAAAAAAAAAAAGAGAATTACTATGAGGAAAAATGTGGCAATTACAAGCCACATCCGCCTGAACACATACCATATCACAGGCTTCCCTGCCTGCATGAATCACCCGCAACCTCACAGAAGCAGGTGCTCTCTGTACCCCTGACATCTATGAGCAAACAGCAGCTATGAGATGGCAGCAAGAAAGATGTGAAGAACATGAGGCTGGGAAAGCGCAGGCCTGTCTTTGATTGTGGAGTAGCCACTAGCTCTTTCATTGACCTTGGACAACAGATTTCTGCTCAGTGGGTCTTGGTTTCCTGTGTGCATGACGAGAGCCTTTAGAAGGATAGGCTATCTTAAAACTGTGTCCTGAGCTCTAGTGTTAAAGTTCCTGGAGGCCTCCATTCTCCCCTTCCCCTTCATCCAGAGCAGCTCCACCTTCACATGTGAAGACCTGGAGCTCAAGGTAAGACTTCGTTTGAACAAATATATTTTATATAATCATGATATTAACTAGAACTATGAAATTCTTTTTTTTTTTTTTTGAGGGCAGTGTCACTGGCCCTCATATGTGGGACACGAACCGGGGCCGCTGGCTTCCCAGGCCAGCGCTTAACCACTGCGCCACTTGGCCAGCCCATGAAATTCTTAACTGCTTTGGTCTTCCTCCCCAAAACACATAATGCCATCTATCCATGAGAAAATCATTAGACCAATCCAAACAGAGTGACATTCTACAAAATGCTTCCCAATACTCTTCAAAACTTTCCAAGTCACAGAAAACAAGGAAAACTTATCAAAGGTCACAAGAGGCTATGGATACATGACAACGAAATGCAATGTGAGGCCCAAGGTGGGATCCTGGAACAGAAAAAAAAAAAAAATTAGTAAAATATCTGGTGAAATATGAATAAAGTAAGGAGTTTAGTAAATTAGTAATATCTTAGTTTTGATAAATTTATCATAGTCATATAAGGTAACATTTGGAAATTCTCTAAAGGGTATATAGGAACTCACTGTACTATCTTTGCAATTTTCTGTAAGTCTGAAATTATTCCAAAGTAAAATGAAATTAAGTAGGTGTATAATAAGTATGTGTTAAATAAATACATTTTCTCATCTATAAAATTGAATCAAATTTCAGATGTCTCAAAATTTTAATAAATTCATGTAAAAATGTAAAAAAATATGATACATTATTCCAAAACATTTAGGAGAATCATCCTTGGAGCAAACCTGGTTAACAGTCAGTCTAAAATAGAGTCAGTTTTTGACAGTTTAGCAAAATAATTTTATATAGCAGACAGCATCTCTGATTGATTAGACTGAGAACAATAGATATTTTGTCACCAAATAGAATAATAAATGGAATAATTTAGTGGTTGACTGAAGGATAAGCTAAATAAATGATTGGGTAAAGAAAAAAATACCGGAAGAGAAGGTTACAAGAGGCCCAAACCTTTAGGATTCGAAGAGATGAAGGAGTCCAGAATTAATAATGCAATCAGGTCACTTTATACAACATAACTGAAAATTATTTTAGTATAAATTTGAGTTGAATCTCAATATCTATACTTATTGCCCGAATAGTTTTTTTTTTCCTCATAGTATGATAGAGATAATCACTGAGGAACTATGTAGTGAATCCAGTTTTTGAATAGCTCAAATTGGATTTACTCAGGAATAAGCACCCATCTGTTGTAATTTAACTCTATTGCCAAACTACTTGATTTGAAGTATAGGCGGTATTGATAATATTTAATTTTCAAAGTAGATTGTGGCAAGTTCACCTAACTGGATATGGTGGCTTTACCTAGTTAGAAATCTAACCTGGACTCTATGAAACACTGAGAACAAAGTAGAGATAGAAGGATAGTTTTTTTAAAAAAAAAAACCTATTTTCTAAATGAAGTTTTAGTCAAATTTGTCTTCTTAATCATTTACATCAAGCAAAGAGTTCTTCCTTCTATTGATATTATTACACACTTTCTACTCAAAAGGGAAGTCATTGAGCTTTTATTATAAATATTCACTACTAGTTATAAAAAAGTATAGGAAACTGATATTGATAGGGCTTGGGTAATCTTTTTTTCCCCACCCTTTTATGAAATCTAAATTCTGTAATTATCCTAAAGAATTTTTAAAAAGGGAGGGTGGGAAACTAAATAAAATCACCTTCTAATGCAACTAAATTATTTCCAATTCAATAAAATTAGAATACTGAAAGATTAAAATGGAGGATTCGCTCGATGCGACCTTTCATGATATTTAGCCATCTGGCTTTTTAGATCAAGTGATCAACATACTAATTAAAAATACATTTTTGTGAATGTCAAAACTGTCATCTGTATTCTCAGGGTTATTGTGTGAGATTAAAAGGAGAGATGGCACTTGCGTGAGATCACAGTTATAAAATTTACCTCAAGGATGATTGCAGAGAAGGGAAAGCCTTGCAATCATTGTATGTGGGTCACCTGGAGGGACCTCCAAGTCACAGCCCACTTGTTTGGCCACCTACACAGCTGCATATGACAGTCAATCAGAAACAAAGGGGGACAGGAGTAGTCAGTGCTGCTCAAAAGGTCATCTGATGGCCTGTTAAGATTTCATTATTGTCACTGAAGGTCCCAGTGGTCATATTTGTCCAGAGAAGGGCGCTAAGTGATCCACCCATTACCTAATTGCCAACTGCAGTAAGAATGGTTGGACACTAATTAGTCAGAGGTAGGGAGGGTGTAGGACCTTTTTCTGTATTCAGGCCCCGGTGATGTACCCAGTTACCCTCCTCCCTTTTACAATTACGTATTTGGAGACATGAATGAGAGGGAGATGAGAAAAAGTCAAGGAAAACCCCCACGTGCCACTTACGATGCCCTCTGATTCGCCGACTCCATACAACACTGTCCACCTCTCTTCCACACCAAGCAGGTGCTTTCTCTCTACCCTGTTGTTCAGATCAGCTTTAAACAAGCGACTTGCCCTGGGTCGGTGCAGGGAAAGATGGCCTTTAAATTCTAGTCCCACTCAAAGCTGCTCTGACTCCCCGAATTGTGCCTAAACAAAGTCTCTCTTCCTTGTGAAATGGCTTGATCTTTATTTACATTTACCCTTCATTCATTTTCATTAATCATGGAAAAATTAAAAGTAAAAATTTTATTAATCATTGAAAATGTGAAACAAACACAAAAAGTACATAGTGTGATGGTCACTGAATGCTCAGGAAACTATGTATTATTAACGATATATTTATAGATCACACAAAACCTAAAGTAAATTATTGGTTTGATTAAAAGGACATCTTTTTTGTTAAAAAAAAAGAAAGCTAAAGTTTGCATTAAGAAAAACAGCTAAAGTTTTAATAGTTTTCTTTTGCTGGCGATGGGGTTTATAAAGATTTGCAAATAGCTGTAACTATAATAAAATGAATTATGGGTGTATATTTTTAACAAGATAATGCATGTAAAAATTCAGTACATGGAGCCCCTGATTATCAGTTTCCATGGTTGCTCAGATGACAACTGAGGTAGCAACATATGTGATTTACTCCTGGAATAAGAAATACACAGCATCACAATTCAAACGGAGGCTAATTCACAACAGTGAATGCCATCAACCCACCATTAGCAGAATGAAATACATGAAATAATAAATACAATGAAATTATTTTGATTTATTTAACATCAAAGTGTGAAAGCAGGAGCCTGTGATATTCTGCGATTCCCATGTTACATGAAAGAGTGAAACCACCATGGGCATAGGGTTTCTGTAACCCATCCTTTTTCAGAAAAAAAATTACATCGTTGCCAGAAAACTCACATGAGAGACAAAACCTGATCTTCCCTCTGTCACACTGCGATGTGATTATCCATGGCATTCTCCCAGTTTTGCTGCCTCCCAAACTTGGACCCTTGCCTCCAGGCTGAGCTCCCCCCATCCCAGCTTCGACTGTGTGACAGTGATTTAGAGGCTCCTGTTCGCCACTGAGCCCACGAGGTACATTTCTTTCTATATCATTGTTGTTTGCATGTTTGTCTCCCAGACGAGATTCTCAGATTGCAAAGGCCAGTTAATGCATTGTTTTTTTTACTTGTGCCCCAAATCCAGCCGAGGCCAGTCCTACCAATCACTCGTTGCCAGTGGAAGGAAGGAATGACCAACCTAAAGCAGAACAAACAATTTTTTTGGATCTCCTATGATGTCTTCTACTGAGCAGGCATGGTGTTGTTCTGACTCTTCAAATTTCTGCTGGACTAAACAAACATCCCATTCATGCCAATAAAGTACTTAATTAAGGAGCGTTGTTGAAAAATGTCAATAAATATTCAACAGGGTGGCTTTCTGGAGATAATTTGCAGTTCAAATAATCTGGCTGTGATAAATGAGAGCTGATGGTAGAGAAATTACTAGGCTTTCATCTGAAAGTGCTTATCAGTCCCCAAGTGTTAGTTAGCACCATGTCGAGAAGAGAAAGACTGGAAAGGTCCCGGAGAAGCCAACCCAGCCAGAGAGCAGAAGAGGAAAGAAACTCAGCTTCTGCGCAGCTCCAAGGCTACCTGGGACAAAAGCTGCAAATAACACACTCCTGTGTGAGGTAGGGCCCACACTCTAGGGCCGAGGCCACCTGAAAGCCCCTTCAATCTCTGAATCTCCCATCAACTGCTGTTCTCAACCAAATACCAGTTTGGGAACCAATCAAGGAAAGAATAAAAGGCTGTGTCCCACATGACTGGGCTTGCTGATGTTTCCACTACCTCATGCCTGATAATCTCCTGATGATCTTGAAAATTTCCATAAAAGAGCAAAAAGGAAGAGTGGGATGGGGAAACCTAGTATTTATTCTTTGAATGATCTTTCATTATGAGATGAGGATTATCACCATTTTGTACCAGGGATGATTGAAACTCAAAATGGCCAAGTAACTTCTCTAAGGTAACAGCTAACTAGTGATTTTGAGTCCAGGTCTCTCTGGGTTCATCAAAGGTTCTGACATATAATTCTGGTAACTGCGGGAGGCCAGCCTCCGCGAGTCCAGGGTTTCCCTCAGGTGGAGACGGCGTTGGCGAGGGAAGAAAAGAAAGAAGAAAGAAGGGAGACAGTGGAGACACTGGGGGAGTTTGAGAGAAGAAGTGTCACACTTTATTGTTACAGCATATCTTCTTTATAGTGACTCTTTACCAAAATCACAGGTCATAAGTTACGTTTCACGTGAGTCTGGTGTTTTCTATTTCCCAGGATTTTCACAGTCTTTACTCCCCTGTAATTGCTCTCTCCAGGGTATACTGTGACTTACTCTTCCGTTAAAGGATTATCTTGTCTTTTATTATGATAATTACTATGAAACCCAGACTTGTTTTTGCATATCACCTAAAGAATGTTTATCATGACTATCTTATGTTAAGGATTGACATATTTCTGTATATGCCTAAAGAATGTTTACTATAGCTATCTTGACTATCTAGAAATTATCCTGAATCTTAGCAGCTAAACGCAATCATAAGACTTGAGCTATTACTAAAAGACTAGGAGTGGCTGTATTTAGGGTAAAAGCATCTAAAATCTATTCCTGTGTAAATACAATACCTAGCAATCAAAAGGGGGCCTCACACCTCTCCTATCCTATGGAGGGCTGCATCTGTTTCTCAGTCAAAGCTTCAATATCTTGCTGCAACAAGGCACTAGGCAAAGAATTCAAACTAGGCTGTTGATTAACATACCCCATGGTCAGTTAGCTGTCCGGAACTCTCATGGCCTGAAGACATTTAATCTTCAAGGAGACTTTTCACAGCTGGGGCCTTAGGCAAATGAGCTCAAGAGACTGATGTTATCATCAATTTCTCACAGCCAGGCTTTTTAGCTTAAGTTGCCAGAGGGCTGTGCCTCAGTTTCCAAGGGGCTTGAGTCCCCAATATCTCAGTTCAGGGGTCCCCTCGGCTGTAGCCTGTTTTAGGGAATTTCCTTTTCCAAGGGGCTTGAGTCCGTCCCCAATATTTTTAGGAAATCTTGCCCCATCATTGGCTTACACAGCCAGCTATCATCAGGGTACCACAGGAACTTGTCACAAATGCAGTGAGTATATTGTCTCCTATAGGAGGAAAGGCACATGGGTTCATAGAGGCAGGAGATATTACATGACTAACCATAAGGCAGCACCCCAAACATCCAGCGCTGAGTGTGGCACTGTGATCTAGTCAGACACTGAGAGGCTGTCGGCTTCCAACAGGTAAAATCTTTCTAGAGTTAAAGAAAAGTTAGAGAAACTTTTTTTAAAAAATTTACAGCCATGTATTATTTAATTTCTTTCCCCATACACTTTCAAATAAGTTCTGTCAACAAGTTACTTCTATTTCCAAGAATTTTATGATTGTAAGCCGTCATTTGCAATGTTTATTTCCATCATGATAGTTATTTTTTTTTTTTTAAGATTTTATTGGGGAATTGGGGGAGGGGAACAGCGTTAGGGAACCGGGGAAGGGGAACAGACAAGTTGCTGTTTTTTCGTTCTTCAGTCTAGTTGTGGAGGACATTGCTTCACTGGCCCATGTTGGTATTATCATTGCGTTCTTCCCGGGTGAGGCAGATTGGTCACTGGCCTTTGGACAGCCGCTTACAGCGTCTCTTGGCAGCTTACACCGGCAGCCAACTGCTCATACTGGCCACCGGCCACTCACTGTAGCCTATGGCAGCCCACTGCAGCCGGGGCTGCAGCTATGCTGTACTGGGGACTCACAGCAGCCCAGCTCCAGGTGGAGCTGTTGTGCACCATCTTAGCTGTAGAGGGCAGTGTCACTGGCCCTCATATGGAACCGGGGCCACTGGCGTCCCAAGCCATCTCTTAACCAACACGCCACTCGGCCTGCCCATGATAGTTATTTTTAAATTTACAAATGTTAGAATACAAACGTATTGTTTTACTTAGTTTAGTATGCAATTCAAAATGAGATACACATTAAATATCAACACCTCCTCTTATTAAATGACTCCTCCTGGGTTATTTGCATTAGTTGACAGAAGTGATGCCAACCCTACAACATGAACAATGAATTTCATTTTTTTTGTGTAATTTTGATGTGAAATCTAAGAACCCTTTGCCAAATCCAGTGTCATGAAAATTTACCTTTTTGTTTTCTTCTAAGAGTTTTACAGTGTTAACTCGTTACATTTATATCATTGATCCATTTCAAGTTAATTCTGATATATGATATGAGGTAAGGGTCCACCTTCATTCTTTTATATGTGACCATCTTTGTCCAGGCACAATTTCTTTATGAGACCGCTCTTTGCCCATCAAATGCTCATTGCACCCTTGACAGAATCAACTGATCTTTGCTGTGTGGATTTATTTCTAGACTCTCAATTCTATTTCATTGATCTATGTGTCTATTCTTGTGCCAATAGTTAACTATCTTGATTACCATTGTTTTGCTATAAATTTTGAAAAAGAGAAGTGTGAATCCTCATACTTTGTTCTTGTTCATTCAATTTCTTCATTTGTTTTAAGTGTGTTTAGAATGTTTATTTCTTCTTGAATCAGTTTTGGTAGTTTATGTCTTTCTACTAATTTGCCCATTTCATCTAAATTATCTAATTTTTTGGTATGCAATTGTTCATAATTTTCCTTTATAATGCTTTTTTGTAATTTAAATTTCTGTAAAATCAATGTCCTCTATTTCATTTCTGATTCTAGTAATTTAGCTAGTATCGCTTTTCTTCTTGGCAAATTTGCCCAAAGCTTTGTCAAATTTGTTGGTCTTTTCAAAGAACCAGCTTTTGGTTTCACTAATTTTTCTATATTCAAACTCAGTTCTTATTATTAGAGATAGTCAGCTTTATTTATTTATTTTTTAAAAATAAATTTAATTGGGGAACGGTGTATTTTTCCAGGACCCATCAGCTCCAAGTCAAGTAGTTGTCTTCAATCTAGTTGTAGAGGGTGCAGCTCCTTGGCCCACATGGGAATCGAACCGGCAACCTTGGTGTTATGAGCCTGCACTCTAACCACCTGAGCTAACCGGCTGCCCCTAGTCAGCTTTATTTAAATTATTGTCATCCCCAGAGACATACTTAAAGTAAAAAATGATGTCTTATGGTAAATCTTCACAAGTAATCATTTTTATTTATAATGGATGGGCAGATAAACAGGACATTATCTATCAAAGACTCAAGGCTCTGAAATTTATTTATTTCTGTTTACCTAACTTTTATTCATTATTTGAGAGATAATACTATTTTTTTGTGAAGATAATATACATGAAGCTTGTAAATAACCCAACATAGTAAATCTCACAGAAATAATTTTCTTCTTCCACTGAGAGGTTTACCCTTTTGAGAGTGAGGAATTATCAATCTGCCAGATCCAGCAATTATTCATGCTCATTTAGATCAGAAAGATCATTTCAGTTCTGAAGCAGTAACGTTAAATAGGCTTTACTTGGTTTATTTAAAAATATAAAATTTGAATTTTTATTCTAGGTCTTACTGTTAAATATCTTCAAAAGCAAACTTTTCTTAAAAAAAACAAAAAACAATGAACAAAGGAACCGTAAGTAGTTGGCTAAAGCTGTGAGAAGATACAATTTTGATGGGGGAAAAAAATTCCATTGCTAACTCAATATAGTGTACTGGATATTTTTACTATGTTCAGTCCATAATAGTAAAATAGAGAATAATTATTTGAGGAGAAAAACCTTTTGGGACCTAAGACCAGAATGTGATTTCAAATAAAAACCTAGGTTCCAAACTGTTCACTTCTGACTCATCTAAGCATCCAAAGCAGGGGTTGGTCTTCAATTTTTTTTTTCTGTAAAGGCCAGAAAATGAATAGTTTACTTTTCACAGGCCATACAGTGACTGTAAAGGATATTGGCAGAGATCTCCACATCACCACCGTTCTGTCCTATTCCATCTAACCCTGTGCATTGTGCATTTTATCACCAGGATAAAATAAACAAATAAGCAGCAACACAACATTTTCATAAACATCTTTACGAAAGAAATCGAAAAATAATTGTTTATAAAGAACTAGCCTCCTAGGGCCGGCCGAGTTTAGAATGCAGTTAAGCGTTGGCTTGGGAAGCCAGCAGACTCGATTCGGGTCCCACATATGAGGGCCAGTGACACTGCCCTCAAAAAACAAAAAAAACAAAAAACAACAACAAAAAAAAACAAGAACTAGCTTCCTAGGCCGTAGATAAGTAGCCCCGAAAAGAAAGACCCTTTTTAGTTCCAACATTGGGGGTCCTCACCATTTAGGTCAGCTCCCTGTATGCTCACCCTAAAATAAACCATTGCTGCTCAAAACCCCAGGAACACACCCAGACCTCGTATTTTGTTATAATAGTTATAGGAAAAACCTGGTTGTGAAAGAGAGCCACATGGGATATGTGATACAAAGAAACCCTGAGAAAGCAGTTTCATAAAATACCTGAAAAAGGCCACCAGTCTCACAAAGAAATCACTTGCATAAAGAAAAGATCACAATAAACAAAACAGAAAAATTAGCACTGAAAATAAATACTTTGGGAATCGAAGACAACCTTTACTATTCTCAGAGAAATTTAAGAAAGTAGAGCAGCCCAAACAACCTAAGACAAAGATTAAAGTATTGGGTTGTCAGAAAAGTCATGACACAGTTTTGCAATGAGAAACATAGAAAAATACATCATGACTTTTCTGACAACCCAATAGAAATAGCACTTGCATTTCCACATGTTAGCAATGAACAATCAGAAACTGAAATTTAAAAGGACCGTTTACAATATCATGCAAACATATAAAATAATAGGAATAAACTCAACAAAAGATGTGCAAAATCTCTACATTTCAAACCAAAACTAATTGCTGAGAGAAAGTAAAGACAACTTAGAGCAGGGGTTCTCCACTAGCTTCCCACTCCTGGTCACTGATCTGGGGCAGTCTGCAACCATGTTTGGTTGCCATGACTACAGGGAAGGTGGTGCTACTAGAATCTAGTGGGCGGAGGCCAGGGAGGCTGCTAAACACCCTACAATGCACAGAACAGAATTATGTGATCCAAGATGTCGTTGTGTCCAGATTGAGAAACCCTGGCATACTGGAGAGGGGGATTCTGTTAGGGGCCAAGAGACTCAGCACTGTTCAAATACCAGTTCTCCAAAAATTGGTCTATAAAGTCAGTGTGTATATAGGTGTGTGTGTGTGTGTGTGTGTGTGTGTGTGTGTGTGTGTGTGTGTGTGTGTTTAACTAGTGACCGCGCTGGTGAACTAACACTGACTCTGAGCCTTATCATAACACTGCAGTGGTCATAACAGTGTGGTATTGACTTCAGCATAGCCAAACAGATCAATGGAACAGAACATAGTGTACAGATATGGACTCACACATATGAGAGTATATGGACAATTGATTTTCAACAAGGATGCAAAAGTAAATCAGCAGCGGAAAGGATAGTTTTTTAAAACAAAGGATGCTAGAACAATGGGATATGCATACAAGTTCTGACAATTACGTTTGAGAACTCATCCTAGAAAAAATGCTACGTACCTCATCACTGAATATCACTACAGTCACCTTTGAAGGACTCCCCTTGGGAAGCTAGGCACCAACGCCAGTGCCTAGTCCACCCTTCAAAGCAATTTTGGGACTCTTTTTCTGGAATGGCCATCAGAACTGTCATTGTATTATTACCCCTGATGTCCCGAATGTCATCAAAATGTCTTCCTTTCAATATTTCCTTTATCTTTGGGTAAAGAAAGAAGTCATTGGGGGCCAGATCAGGTGAGTAGGGAGGGAGTTCCAATACAGTTATTTGTTTACCGGCTAAAAACTCCCTCACAGACAGTGCTGTGTGAGCTGGTGCATTGTCGTGATGCAAGAGTCATGAATTGTTAGCGAAAAGTTCAGGTCATCTAACTTTTCATGCAGCCTTTTCAGCTCTTCCAAATAGTAAACTTGATTCACTGTTTGTCCAGTTGGTATAAATTTATAATGAATAATCCCTCTGATACCCCAAAAGGTTAGGAACATAGTTGCAACAAGTTTGTGAACTTAATTGTTTGAACTCATACGTAGAAAATGAACTTTTGTATTTCACAATGTATGCAAAAGTTAAGTCTAAAACTTACACTTAAAACTATAAAACTTCTGGAAGAAAACATAAGGAAAAATCTCTGTGATTTATAGTTAGGCAAAGTTTTCATAGGAACAAAACCAAATACATAACCAATAAAGGAAGAAAATAAATTGGATTTCATCAAAATTAAAAACTATGTTCTCTGAAAAATTCTTAACAGAATGGCAGGGTAAGCCATGGACAGGGAGAAAAATGTTACAAAGCATATATCTGATAAAGGGTTTGTATCCAAAATATGTAAGTATACAAAGAATGCTTCAAGACACAATAACAAACAAATTAAAAATGGACAGAGGATTTAAACAGGTGGCAAATAAATGCATAGGCCGATGTTTGGCATTATTCCATAAAAAAGTATAAATTAAAGCCAAAAGGAGCTACCACCACATCACTATTAGAATGGCTAAAAATAAACACTGACCGACCAAGTGTTAGAGAAAACCGGAACTCACCAACGCCAATGGTGAAACGTAAAATGGCAAAGCCACTCTGGACATCAGTGTGACAGTTTCATAAAATGATAAACATAATCACCGTAAGTTCCAGCTATTTCACTGTTAGGTATTTACCCAAGAAAAAGGAAAACACATGTCTATGCAAAGGCTTGTATGTGGATGTTCATAGCAGCTTTATGTGCAAGAGCCAAAATGGGGAAGCCGTTCCCAATGCCTGTCAACAGATGAATGAACAGACTGTGAACATCCATATGATGGAATACGGCTCAGCAAAAGAAAGCAGTGAACTAATGATACATACAGTTACATGGATGAATCTCAAAGTTGTTATGCTGAATAAAAGGAGAGAAAAAAGTGCATACTGTTTGATTTTATGTATATAACATTTTGGAAAGCACAAACTAATCTCTAGGTCAGTAGTTGTTGAAAGCATACTAGCTGTTGCTTGGGGGCAGGAATGGATGCCTCAGAGTTCGGTGGAGATAGTACAAAGTGGTATGACTAAATATTTTTTGGGGGGGAATAAATACACTCACTATTTTTATTGCGATGATGGTTTTGCATATGTTTAAATATATGCAGTTCTTGTATGTCCTTTATACTTAAATAAGCTATTTAGAAAATGAAATAGAATGTTTAAAAGACAAAGTCAATCTCCCAGAACATGTAGCTAACAGGAGAAAAATCAAACCATTAATTGCAAAATCTGACTAAACATGAAAAAAGGCAAAGGAGATTTTTTTATAAAAGTAATCCAGTGAAAGTGTTTAGACTTGAGGGATATAGGTCTTTAGATTGAGAGTTTCACCCAGGATCCAACACAATAAAAAAAAAGATTCACACTAAATACACCTTTATGAAATTCTAGAGACATTCTAAGAGCTGCCTTAATCCAGGGGTGGTTGGATGGAGGGCAGTTGAGGAGAATGGGGGTGAGCCCCTCTAAGTAAATAAGAATCAGCTGACATCAAGCTTGTTATCAGCATCACTGGATGATAAAGCACAATGGTACAACAATTTCAAAGTCCTACGGAAATTATTTTCAGTCCACATCAATGACTAACTCTCAATTAAACATAAAGGGCCAAGGAAGGAATTCATATTTGCAAAGCCCCAGGAACTTTCTGTCCCATACACCCTTCTTGGGATATTAACTGAGGATGAATTTTGACAAAATAAGGAATAAAAACAGGAAATCGGGAGACAGGGACCATTTAAAAAATGGTGGAACTTATCCAGGCATCCACTGGAAAGAAATCACAGGATGAGAATTTTGCAGTAGGTGTGAAAAGCAAGCAGCCTTACTGTGTGCAGATGGTTATGCAATGCAAAGAGTATATTTCCATGAAGAAAAACAGAAATGACTATAAACAATAAATTTAATGACTAGGGTGGTGGATAATATTAGGTACAAGGTCAAAAAAACATACTTGTTTTTCCTCATTATGAAAAAAGAATGCAAATTAGAAACCCCAGAATGACCATTTGTAGGTGATGGGAAATGGTTAAAACTAGGCAAGTCTTGATGCAAGCGTACACATTGTGGGGTTTGGGTCAATTGAAGGAGGCTAGAAAAAAGCAATTCATTTGCTCTGGACCTTCAGAATATTCACCTTCAAATAGCCCAAGGTTGAGACCTGGGACTTGTAAAGTTGAGTAGAAACCTGAGCACACTGCTTAGCTCTGCTTTGAGTCATATTTAATAATGTGAACATTGTTCACTGGTTTCAAACTGTTAGAAATAATTTATAATCAAAACCCTGAAGGCTGAGTATGGCTATCGTGCTAAATAGAGCCCTGACAATGCAGTAACAGCTTTTGTCTTCTACTCCAGCTGATCCCACTTTCTAGGCAGAAAAACTCTTAACTACAGTCTTTCTGTTTTCTTTTTTCTTCTTCTTAACATTTATCTTTATACATTTAAATGGATAATATTTACTAAGTACCAAATACTTGAACTGTACTTACATGGTATAGGTCAATGTGGGTTCTCATTAATTAGAATCAATCTATAAACATTATATTAAATACCAAAATATACTTATGACTGTATGCAGTATGTAAATGTTTTTGACCTTGATAATGTAAAAGTATGGTTACAGTTAACAGAAGATGGGAGGTAAGAAAGAGGAAAGAGACACACATAGGACAGGGTTGTTAATAATAGCTTAAAAATGGAGGCCACTTGACTGGCCGAGTGGCGCGGTGGTTAAGTGCTGGCTTGGGAAGCCAGTGGCCCCGGTTCAGTCCCACATATGAGGGCCAGTGACACTGCCTTCAAAAAAAAAAAAAATTATTGGGTCCAGATGAGTGGCTCAGTTGGTTAAGAACTAGCTCAAGAGTGCGAGCTAAGCTCTGAGAAATGGCGGTTCGATGCCAGCTCGAGCTGAGTTGCCATAGAGCTGCCAACAGGTGGCAGGATGGCTCAGCTAAAAAAAAAAAAAAAAAATGGAGGCCACTCCATTTTTAGGCAGGAGACCATTGCCTAAACCTAAACTGAGAAATGGTGGTTAAAGTTGTGAAGTTGTGTTTTTACAATCACTTATCTGTGGGGGCCCCTAACTAGTCTCCCATTTGTCTTCAAGGCGCACATGCTTACATATCTTCACCCACACCAGACATGCTTTACATTAGGTCATTTCTGAGGTTCACGTTTCACTTGCATGGACCCCTGCAATGCTGGCCTGAGAACCTCAAACGGATCCTATTTGTATAAAAAGCGAGGGCCTTGTCATTTGAGACCGCCTAACACCAGAAGTGCCCCAACTGATAATCATTGCTCGTTTAGTCCCATTATGGGGTATATGTCCTACCTTAAAAATGTCATTATGGGTTCCAAAGAGTCAATCTTGAATTTTCCCATTCAAAGCAGAGAGTTCACAATCCTTGTCCCTTAGAAGCTCATAAAAAGGCAAGAATTGGAAGATGGTGCTGAATGTGTACATGGGTTGTGGCAGTCTTGGGGACACAGTATGAGCAGATTCCAGACGAGGGTCTCTGGGGACATGGTAATGGGTGACTGTATTGACTGAAGCTTCTCGGTCAATCCAAAAAGCAACATGCTTTTAAAAGAAGCTTTAAGAAATCCAGTCAAACTTTGAAAAATCCTTTCTGCAGTCATCGGTCATTTAAACATGTCATCTGAATAATGTTTTCACCTAATAAAGTGAGAAATGTTCCCATTGCGAGGTTCCAGGCTTAGACAAAGAATTAGTGTGAAATATGACCAGGTGAAGTCTCCAAGTAGAACAGGGATGGAAAAAAACGTGTTCGGGGCGGGGGGGCAGGGGGCGGGGGAAACATGAAAACAAATGAGTGCAAACAGGACCTGTAAAGAACGACTAAAGATTTTGTATTATTTTGCCTTGAGTAGATAACTTGGAGAGTAAACCTTCATGAAACAGTAATTGACTGAGGGTATTTTGTAAGACTGATGACTACAGTGGGAAGTTCTTCTTTTAAGGTGTTTACAGGTGAACTTTCAGCCTTCCTGGGAGCCTACAGATATATTTCTCAATAAAAGTTCTGTCTGGTTTGAGGTGTCTGAGGATCTGCATTCATTCATTCATTCATTCATTCATTCATTCATTCATTCATAGCTATTGCTTATTACATTCTCACTGGAGAAGAAACAAAGGCAATTGCCTTTTTGACTAAAGAACTAAAGACTGAGGACCAATATCTCCTGTGCCAGAGGTTGTTAGTAGATTGGTTCCTTGGCCTTTAATATAAAAATATTTCTTAAAACATTTATTTGAAGACAGGGACAAGCTGGATCTGTGTGTGTCTAGTCATCCTTTGAAGTACAGAATAAATCATGATTTTAAAGAAAGTCCAGGTTCAATTGCTTTCACACACCATCAGTTTTCAGCTCATTTCTTTTTCAGCATAACCAAAATGGGCACGCACAACTAAAAATACCTGGAATTAAAATCATCACACTATCACAACCACAGGTAGCCAAGGGAGAAAAAAATAAATCAGTCTTCACATTCAAGTCAGTTAGTCCTTTTTTAATAAATTTGAATTCATTCATCAACAAGTTTCATATTGTATCTATCACTCAATGTTGCTGTTTGTTTTTCATGTCAAATAATACCAAAAATTACATCAATGTGCTTAAGCAAAAATCGAGTTTTATCTATACAATGAGATGAAATCAACATGGGAATTGACCATGACAGCAATTGCCTATTCCTACTCGAATGATCCTGTACTTACCTTGAACATACGCACTGACTTGTGAAGTAGAAACATGAGTGTGTGTAAGGGGCTGGCCCTGGGAGAGGCCTGCTGGGTGAGTCACTCTCTGGGAGGTCGCTGTTTCCCCAGGTGTTGGAAATTGAGTATTTCAGGAAAACATGGCACCTTTCAATGCAGTAGAAGAGGTAATTGATCCAAGGCACACTAGCTAGTGTCCTGGGAAAATTTAATCCACCTGGGCAGCTCTTTGCCCCACGACTCAGCATTACTGTGACGATGGCTCGTGTCCGAGGAGGGCCATAGTCAGTTCCACGAGCAACAGAATATTTCACCCATTAACTGTTCAGTTTTGCTTACATAAAATGGCCGGACCTATGAACTGATTTTTCAGGTGGAGAGTTAAAGGAAGAATCACGGGGATGGTTTATTCTATTCTTTCAGACCAGGAGATTCCAAGCTGGACCCATTCTCTGTTAGCACACACCATGTATGACAACCACCAATGGTATTGTCTACTAGCTCCCACTGCGGTGGGCCTGCCCACTTAAAACCTGCCCCAAACGTGTTTGGCGTCACATCTGCGAAGATCTCCTTGGTGAGAATATTGATTCCATAGCTGGATGGGGGAGAAGTGCCATGATGTGAATAACAGAACACGTCAAAAGTTCTGGGTGCTGGCATTTAAAAACGCTCGATATAGCACATGTAAAGCTGCTAGGAATAGTCAAAGCTGACAGGACTATTCTCATGGCCTCTTTTCTAGTTCATTTCAGGGTCAGGGGGACATGGATATCCCCTGGGATGGACAGTGAAACCCCTCTCCAGTCCTGGTGTTGGTGAGGAAGCCTGGCTTTCCAGACGAGCCCAGGCAGATCAGTCTTTCTCTGTGGGAATTGGTGGAGGTGGGCTCTGGAACTGTCTAAAGTATATCTGAGCATGGGTCATTACAAAAGCATCAGAACAAGGTGCCTCTGTACACTTAGAGCCCCTGGGAAGCATTTCGGAAAGACAGGACTACTTAGAAAATTAACCTTTTATTCCGTTCAGTTGTTGAGAAAGAAAGATCATTATATTCAAAATGCAACTTTTGTCTCCTTACTCAAGAGGTCTGGACTTGGGTGACAGCCACCACCCAATAATGCCAAGGGTCGGGGTTCAGAATCACCAGCCCGGCTCGCTCACTGGCTCCAGGAACTGCTGTGGAGCGAAGGGAAGCTGTTGTGACAGAGCGCAGAACAAGCGCAACTCTCTTCTGCCAAAACCAGAGTTATGCTTCTCAGTATTTCTCACAACTTTTAAAAATGGAGAAGCTATAAAATAATTTCATTAGAAGAAAAGTAAGTTTCTTCTTAAATGGAGTAAAGCAAACACATACCCAAGGATCTTAAAAAGTTTGTTTTTTACAGAATATATGTACGTACTTCTGTGTGTGTGGTGTGTGTGTGTAATTACAAACACTATTTATAGGATAGCTATTATGTTAACTTCATTGCAGTGTCTACAAAGTTGTGATGTCAGTCTTGGTGCCAAATGCATATAAAAAGCTCAAAAGCTGTTATGACTATACCATGCAAATTTATATCCAGAAAACCTCAGGAAATAGACCACAGCTCTTCTGAGCCCCACGGGGTCTCTGCCTTTGATATTTGGGTACCTCGACTACTCATCACAAACATTTTGAATCACTTTCCTACCAGAAAAAAATTAATGTCACAGTTCTGAATAGTATACGAGTAAATTGTACACTTAAATCGAGCACTGACTGCTTTTTGTCCACGTTCACTTGCATTTTGGGGTCCCTCCTTGGTCATTCTTCAAACCACTGGATACAGAAAAAAGATACCTGAAGTATTGAAAGGGATAAGGTCTTCACAAATGTCTTTTTTTTTTTCTTTAACATGTTAACAATGATAAGGCCACTTACAAGGTTTTTCCCAATCTGTTTAACTTTTAAGATTCCCCCATTGTTGCCCATGAAAAAAAAATTGTCAGAGAAAAGCCAAAGACCAAGAAGTCACTGGGTCATCTCCAGATAAAAACAAAACCAGAGAGCAGGGGTTGGGAGAAGACATTGAAGAAAGGTAGGAATGAAGGAGGGGAAAGGATATAAAAATTGGTCCTTGCTTCTAGCATGAGACTTTGTGGATTATGTTTTACCTGACAGTGGGTTTTGAACTGTTAGACTCCCACAATTGAAAGGTTGTTATGGCTGCCAAAGAAAAATCTAGTTATGGTCATCAGCTCATGGTGGTGGCCCCACCACTTGCACCCCCAGGAAAGGTGGTGCCTCCGTCTACGTGGAAGGATCTGGTACCAGCTGTTAAAGGACCAGATGAGATGCTGGTCATTGGTTTCAGATAGAACAGAGAGGGTGAGGCATATATGGCATTTGGGGGTAAAGTATTAATTTAGCAGTTCTTTTCGGAATATTTTGCTTTTTTTTTTCTCCAAATGCTTAACTTCACTGTGACATCTATTTGCACAACTGTAGTCATTTCAGTTTATGGATGCCTGTGATAGAAATATTGTTTACAAAAAATATATCATCTCTTTTTTTTTTCTTTAGAAAGATCTCATCTAAATAGTAAGTTAAGGTTGCATCTATGAAACCAGTGCACCTTGTCTTGTTTCTACGAGCTTTAAAAAGTCCAAATACTGATGAGGCTGTGGATCAGACGGAAACAAAAGTGATGTGTGTGTCGTCAGGTTGCTCTCCTTTGCCTCAAGAGAATGGTCACAGGTCAGTGGGTGACGCGTGGTGGGTACTGGGGATGTCTCTGCAGCTTCCTAGCTAGACTAGGAGTGGTTGGATGTGCTTATGACATGTGTCGGATACAGAAATAAAGGCATGAGGATGTTTCTTGGTTTCTGAAATTGAACAGTAGAAGTGTTTTAGCTTCAATCTTAATTCTAGATAACAGAAAGCAGTTACATCACATAAAAATATGACATTGCATGCTGCCATGATAGCAAGCATCAGAAACAAAATCTTGGGAAATATACACATATATATGCATGTTATGCAACTATATTTTATATTAACATACAACGTTATAAGAGTGATTGATAACGCAAAGACAAGGGGGGGAAGTCATCCTAGATGGTTTTACCTTAGAGGAACAAATGACCTGAGATGTCTACGCTTTCTGTAAATAGCAGGCCTAGAAATCCATGAGATGTGGAGCCCAGTTTCAATGATTGACATGTCAACTGAACAGTGCCACTGTGTTCCCACTGTGTGATAGGCAAGCCGATCCACTCCAAGTGAACAACAACAAAAACCAGACTGTACATCAGAGTACTTACAATAAGATGCCATCCATGTCTGATGGGGGTTCATAAATGGATGTTCAGACACCAACGTGGGATCTTTCTACGTTTAAGAAAATGGTGAGATGACACTCACCCCATCCACTAAACCAGGGCAGAAAACAGACGCCCAATGAAAGCAAACCCCATTGCCAAAAAAGCTGACAAGCTTTTGCTTAGTAAACTGAAAGGGGATATGAAGTGGGTGACTCGTTTTAAACTATCAATACCACTGGATGAGGTTTTGAAGATTCACTAAGAGTTGCTTTCTGATAGTTAAACTAAAACATCTAACTTATGATACTAAAAGACACATTTTGGGATGATGCGTTTCACGCCCTCATTCTCAAGGCATCATATTTAGACAATGCTTGTCCCTTTCAATTAAAAAAAAAAACTATGACTTTCTTTAATTTGCATCCTGTGTTAAATTTGTCCATAGCTGCAAAATGTATACATGTATGTGTATTTGTGGTAAATACACATGGGTACTTACACCTGTGTGTATAAACACATACACATACATCCTCATATACACGTGTATTTTATATATATGCCAAAAGTTCACATATATATACAATTGCGTATGTATATATGTGTGTGTGTGCGTGTGTGTGTCTCTGTGTGTGTACAGGTATAAAAACTTGACAGGCAGAGTAATATTTCACTCAGTGTTAAATGAAGTCTTTGAAAAATCAAGTACAGTCACTCAGTTAACATAGTACAGCCAGTAAACTAAGTTGAAAAGAGAAAAGGTGAATGGAAATACGATCCTGGACCATCTGTCTATGGCATTCACATCGGTTAGATCAGGGATTTTAATTTTGAGCTGCGAAGATCTCCTCCGTAGATGGGTCTTCTTGTGCGGGAGACCTCTGTCCCCCACATGCCGCCCGTGCCCTTCCCTGGGTACGCTGTGTTTCCTGTACTGAATTCCTGAGTTGTCAAAGGATATTGCTGAATTCCTCGTGTCACCGACGCCGCCCGCCACCTCATTCATTTCATTGTGAACCTCCAGGGACGTTAACAGAATATTTCCATGAGCATCCACCTGATTGGAAGAAAATGCACATCGTTAGACAGCCAGCATGTCAACGAATCTGATTTCCGTATGCAAATCCAGGGCAGGCTTGCCACGCAATCACATCACATAGCTTATGAGAACGTGCATATCTGTCAAACCCAGCGCTCTGTGTTCATGAGACAATGGCGTTCTGGAGGCTTACGGGCGGTTTAGAGACTTTATTTCCTGGATTTCAAAATTGCCACATACGTGATTAGATAAACTGAGGGGGATCTTTTTCCAAGTTGAAATTTCACACTATGGATACAAGTCCTTCCTGAAGAGAAAATTAAAGTACAGATGCCTTTCAAGATGTTAACTTCAGTGTTGTAACCATTTTTTCACTACTGTATTTTGTTTTTTGTTTTTTGAGGACAGTGTCTCTGGCCCTCATATGTGGGACCCGAACCGGGGCCACTGGCTTCCCAAGCCAGTGCTTAACCACTGCGCCACTCGGCCGGCCCTTTTCACTACTGTAGACCGGATAGACAGTAATCTCCTGTTCTTCTCTGGAAGTCACCTTGTCCCCTTTTCTGATGGTATGAAAATACCCACATTATGGTGTATAGACAGGAGAATACTCCTGTGATGACCACGCAAGCACAATTTCTAGCCCAATTCCGGTCCTGGCAGGATGCCTACATGTTAAGGGCTATATTTAAGATGGGCTGAAGTCCCTTTCCATATTTCAGCCAAACTTGAAAATGAAAACACTGAATTCTGTGCTAAATACAGCTTCAGACCTTTCATGGTGGTCCACCCATGATGGTCCATGGTCAGCCATGGAACTTTCCACAGAGCATGCCTGATGCTTGGGGTCCCCAGTGCAATCCCTCCTGGGACAAGTCTGTAATGTCTCCTCTCTGAGCAGTGCCAACCCCTCCCGGGGCCTCGTGGACCATTCCACTGTCCCCTGGGTGCTCACTGCTTTCCATTCCTGTCCTATCTTTGTGTAAAGCCTACTTCTTCTAGAGCAGGGGTTGGCAAACTTTTGAGACAGAAGAGCCCCCAGGGGTCAGCAAACTGCACCTTGTGAGCCACATGAGGCTCTTTGGGTAGGTACATGTGGCTCTGAAATAAAATTGAAAATGAAAAAAAAAACTATCATTGTTTCATTTATAAATTTTTTTTTTTTTTGAGGGCAGTGTCACTGGCCCTCATATGTGGGACCCGAACTGGGGTCGCTGGCTTCCCAAACCAGCGCTTAACCACCGCGCTACTCGGCCGGCCCTATAAAATTTTTAAAGGATATTATTCACATAATGTTGATTTCATTTGTTTTATGGCTCTCGAATAATGTATAAATTGTTGTGAGGGACAGGATTGGTTCTTCCAGGGGTCAGCAAACTTTTGAGATGGAATGTACCCAAAAGGGCTGCATGTGGCTCGCGAGCCACAGTTTGCCGACCCCTGCTCTAGAACTAGGCTAGGTGTCTCTGGCTTCCTCCATGAAGCTTTCACAAAATTCATTATTTTGTGGAGGATTTATTGTTATACTAAGGAGAGGTGTGGTCACCAGGATGTCATATGTTCCTCCCCAGAACATGAGCGTGTTATCTGACATACAAAGGGGACTCTGCAAACATAACTAAGGTTATGGATCTTTTGACTGCGGAGGGAGGGGGCAGGGTGATATCCTGATTACCCACTGGGCCCAATCTAATCATAAACTCTTAAAAGTAGAGAACTTTCACCAGCTGGCATCAGACAAGGGCACTGGCGAGATGCGGCAGAAAGTGGAAGTGTGATTTGAAGTGTGACTGGGTTTGCCATGATAGAGGGCTTCATGGAGAGGGCATGAGAAGAAACGGGGTGACCTCTAGGAGCAAAGTCTGGTTGCCAGCCTGTGAGGCAGTGGAACTTCAGTCCTACGGCCACAAGGAACTTGTTTGGTCAACAACCTGAATGAGCCTGAGGGTGGATTTACCCTCAGAGCCCCTAGAAGGGAATTGAGCTGACTGACCCCTCATTTTCTGTCTCCTGAGGCTCTAAGTCGAGAACCCAGCTGAACCCCACTGTACCCGGACCTCTGACTGACACGTCTGTGACATCATACTGGGTGCTTTTCAGTGGCCACATCTGTGGTAATTTGCTATGGCAGCAACCAAAGCTACTACCGGAGGAAAGAAGGAAGGTTTCAGAGGGGAAATGCATTTGAGTTGGGCCTCAAAGAATGAGTAGACATGAGCAAGAAAATTTCACAAGCAAAGTCTTGGAGATCACCTGGAAGGTTCTGAGAGACACAGGCTAGTTGAGTGGGACTCAAGTCCCAGAGAGAATGGATTCAAACACACAGCTGCTGGCACTTGCTAAGCTCATAATAGATGGGATGACTGGCACTCTTATCATTGTCATTGTCATCTTTGTATCATCTTATCATAATCGGCAAGTACACCTGGTGGTGAACGGAAAAGTATATTGGAGTTAGCCACAGAGATTTCTAGGTAGAAAAGTGACATATCTCTGAAACAACCTGAGCTACAGAATGAAGAGTAAAAGATGGACTCAAGGTGAGACAGTGGAGAGAGGACCTGAGCTGAAGGGCACTGGACCGGCTCCTTCAGGACAGTCTAGAAGACAAACGCCAAGAGATAATGAGTCACTGCTTCCTTTCTGGCATGACACCCAATGCCAGCATTTTCTGTAGGTGTCACCCAACCCTTGGTGTGTCCCCAGCAGGGGCTTCACCAACGTGCATTCATTTCTGCATCTCCACAGTTAAGGTGGTGGGGAGGGGTGGAGAGAGACTTACTCACCACCCCAGCCCCACCAGGCCCCCTGGCCCTTCCTGGGCTCCCTGCAGAGATACCGACATGGTCCACAGAGCAGCAGGCACGTCCTGGGCCTGGCTTGGATCCCGTTTTCCTGCTTGATGCTGCCTATGAACTACAGGGTGAAGGGTGTCATGGCGGGGATGGACCATGATGATGTACCATTTCGGTGGAATGGCAGACAGCTAGCTGGGAGGTGCCCGGAGATGCAAACGGACCAAGATAACACTGTCTGTACCGGGGAGAAAACTTCATGGAGACCCACCCTTGGGAAACGGCGCAGTGAGCTGCCAGAATCACGAGCTGTGTTATCTTTTTATCCAGTGGCAGGACAAATTCCAGTGAGGCCTATATCTTCACAGGACCAGGATCAGTAGCCCACTGCAAGAGTTTGGGGTTTTTTGTTTTGTTTTGTTTTTTTAAGTAGAAATGTAGAATTTATTCTCTTCAATAAGTGATTTATTACACATTAATTACAAACTCAGAAAACTGAAATTGTTTTTCTGGAGGTACAAAAAACCCCAGAAAACATTATTTAGCTTAAAAAAAAAATCTCTGCATTCTATGAGTATGTAAATGTTGGAACACAACAAAACCATGAGATGAAAAGCCGAGGAGTCCACATGGGGAGGTGGGATGCCTCACCAGAGACAAGCACACTGAGGTTTTGGATCCTTCCTCAGGATTGCTTATGTACAGCTGCTCTGTACACCTGTGTCAGCTGTGGGACCCCCACAGATCAATAAGGGAAGGTCCCTGTCTTACAGGCATCTAGCAGGAGAGAGCTTCAAACAATCAGCAAATACATTTTTTAAAATGCTGCACATTGCCTTTTAAACACGTTTTTAAATACATACTGACAACTCCATTTCTTCCTAGTTACCAAAAATGCCATATGAAAAGCTCCTTTTATCAAAATCTAGGAGATTCTGAACAACTTTGTAGAGCAAAATACCAAATAAAGAAATACCTTTTCACCGAGGAAGGGAGAGGGATATTTTATGACATGATTTATTCAGCTGAGCTCCGGTAGTTCTAACGACTCAGAATTTCACCTGGCTTTAAGAAGATGCATTTATGAACCTTCTCCTCTCTTCCCACAAAGGAAGTAAAAAACATCACATCAGTGGGACCAAGCTGGTGACAAACACCACTCACAGACATGCGTTCCATGAGCGTTACCACAGCTGAGTCACAGTGTGTGTGTGTTTTGATAGATGCAAAGAATCGGATGCTGTCTAATAAAGAAGGCATGGTGGGGGGCCGGCCGAGTGGCGTGTAGGTTAAGAGTTGGCTTGGGAGTGTGAGCTCTGAGCAGCAGCGCTGCCGGTTTGGATCCCACATATGAGGGCCAGTGACACTGCCCTCTACAGCTAAGATGGTGAACAACATCTCCATCTGGAGCTGGGCTGCTGAGTCCCCGGGACAGCATAGCTGCAGCCCCTGCTACAGTGGGCTGCCATAGGCTACAGTGAGTGGCTGGCAGCCAGTGTGAGCGGCTGGCAGCCGGTGTGAGCTGCCAAGAGCTGCTATGAGCGGCCATCCAGAGGCTGGCGACCGATCTGCCTCACCTGAGAAGAGCGCAATGACGATACCAACATGGGCCAGTGAAGCAACGTCCTCCACAACTAGAATGAAGAACAAAAAGACAGCAACTTGTCTGGTCCCCTTCCCTGGTTCCCCAATAAAATCTTAAAAAAAAAAAAGAAGGTGCAGTGGCCACATGAAATATGACATGCCACCGCACAAGCAGAGCATGTTTTATGGAAGTTGGAAAAAGAGAGGCAAAACCAGCTGCTTGGAGTAGGGAGTGACAGAGGCAGGATGGGAACAAATAGAAGGACAAAAAATTAAGGACAATGTCATGAAGAAGAGCATTTGTCTTAGGTCTTGAGGGAGGGAGAGGGGTGGACAAAGAAGAAAGGGATTCTGGGAAGGGAGAATCAAAGGCAAAGAGATAACTCATTTGGTGATTTGGGGACCTGCACAAGGAGAGGGAAGAAAACATAAGAAATGAAGGCAAATGAATGTTGAATTGATCTTTCAAGACTTAATGACAAATTTGTATGAATAAAGGAAACTTAGCCTGAAGGGGAAGCCCAACGCAACTCCCGACCAATATCACCAGTAAGTTCCCAACGCAGAGGCTTTGGGGTGCTCTGGACACTATGGCTGCCTGGAAGCTGTTTTTAACAGCTCCTGGAAGGTGGGTCTCCAGAAGCAACACAGTTTCGCATTATCCCCATTTCAGAGTGCATGAGCACTTGTAGGGGAAATAAGAGCAGTGGGGGAAACTGGAATATATATCAAGTTAATAAGGCCTTAGTGTAGGCTGCTTGGCAACTTTGGGCTTGCAGTTTTATGTTTACATAGTTTTCATTTAATCAGAAACCAATATGTAGAAAATTTCCACCAAAGTTATGAGGATTTTTTTTCCTGAAATAATGAAAGGGTTATTAAAATCTTAAAAACCAAACATTTTAAACAAATACAGTTGGCTCTTCAACAATGTGCGGGCTCGGGTTCCCGACCAGGCACGTGGTCAAAAATTCACATGTAACTTAAATTGATGGGTCCCCAACTGCGGATAGAAAATATGTTCACTAATCTTTTCCTATCATCGAGGACAGGGGTCGGCAAACTTTTGAGACAGAAGAGCCGCCAGGGGTCAGCAAACTGCAGCTCGTGAGCCACAGGCTCTGAAATAAAGTTGAAAATGAAAATAAAAATATCATAGTTTTATTTATGACGTTTTTAAGGGATATTATTCACAAAATGGTGATTATGTAAAAATATATTTATGGCTCTCGGATAATTTTTAAATTGTTGTGAGGGACAGGATTGGCTCTTCCAGGGGTCGGCAAACTTTTGAGATGGAACGTCCCCAAAGAGCCGCATGTGGCTCATGAGCAGCAGTTTGCCGAACCTTGATCCAGGACGTAAATCTTAAAACAAATGAAGTGATTGTGGGTGTAATACAAAACTGAAATGCCCTGTATTGAATGACAGAGGATGACTCGCAATTTTTAAAGCACTTCATGAATCCTCCTTTTTTTTTTTTTTTTAAAGATTTTATTGGGGAATTGGGGGAGGGGAACAGCGTTGGGGAATTGGGGGAGGGGAACAGACAAGTTGCTGTCTTTTTGTTCTTCAGTCTAGTTGCAGAGGACGTTGCTTCACTGGCCCATGTTGGTATCGTCATTGCGCTCTTCCCCGATGAGGCAGATTGGTCGCCGGCCTCTGGATGGTCGCTCACCTAGGCTATTGGCAGCTCATGCTGGCTGCCG
The DNA here is from genome assembly GCA_033961575.1 of Aselliscus stoliczkanus. Taxonomy (NCBI): domain Eukaryota; kingdom Metazoa; phylum Chordata; class Mammalia; order Chiroptera; family Hipposideridae; genus Aselliscus; species Aselliscus stoliczkanus. The sequence goes on from CM066741.1 coordinate 35,745,619, forward strand.
GCCACTCACTGTAGCCTATGGCAGCCCACTGCAGCAGGGGTTGTAGCCTACACCGTCGCCGGGGCTCGCACAGCCCAGCTCCAGGTGGAGCTGTTGTTAGCTATAGAGGGCAGTGTTACTGGCCCTCATGTGTGGGATCCGAACCGGGGCCGCTGGCATCCCAAAACCAGCTCTTAACCAATGGGCCCCTCGGCTGGCCCTGAATCCTCCATATTTTGAGGAGTTTGTTTCATTTCTACTATAATTAGAATCACCGATGTCAATGTAGTTTTTCTTCTTTGTTTATAACCTTGACAGGTGCAAACATTTAAATACAAAAAATATCACATGCTTGGGGGAATTTTCGTTTTCCCTTCAAATGTATCACCAGATTGGCGCACACTAGTTATCTCATTCTCTGCTTACCTTCAAGCATCTACATTAAGTACAATACTCTAGTTTTAGAAAAAAAATAAGAAGGCAATTGCCATTCGGGGAATGGAATCTAGCTCTTTAGTAAGAAAAATGATGTCAAGCTTACAGCTGATTCTTTAGCAAGAATTCCGATGTTCTTCCATGGAATGAACTTCAAATAATAGTTGGTCAACTTGCAAAATATCACAAGGCCTGTATCCAGGACATAAGCACTGCCACCAGAGATGACTCTTGGGTAGAGAAAGAACTCAGGAACAAATAAAGCTTAAGCACACATCAATTAAGGGTAAGATTTACTTTGCACCCCTGGCCTGAGGAGAAACTATGTGAGTATGTGAATAGTTCAAGCACTCGTAAATCAACCAGTAAGTTAAAATGTTGGACAACCACTGGACCGAAGGAAAAACTACTCATGATTTTCCAGAAGTGTCGATGATGTTACAGTCCCAAAGGCAGTCCCAAAGCACAGACCCCTCCTGGGCAGCCACAGACCCTCTGAGGGCTGAGTGACATCCCTTAAGGGAGGTGAAGGGCGGTCTCAGGAAAGACAGTGACAGTGCAAGTTGGGCTGTCACCTGAGGGTTTGTGAAGCCTTGAGACTCGGGTTCTCATCTATGACACAGAGAAGGCTCCCTGAGGCTGCTGGCCACATGGATAAACACTCCTAAGAGATGTCACTGAAAGTAAATGAGTGAATAATTATATTTACGAAGAAGCTTTGAAGCTGTTGGCTAGTCCATTGTGCCACTTCTTTTCTGCATAAACTTTGTGACTGTTCTCTCGTTTCCCTTTAATACATCTGCATCATGTGCTATGAACTTTGGGGGGAAGTTCGATTCCACTTTAAGATTATCACTAAATCCTTAGCTGTAGTCAGCAACAATTTTTAATGTTCACCCTTGAGAGCATTAAATACGCATTTAAAACTTGTACACGTGTCTTTGTGTGTAGACTCGAACCTTCACAGCTGATCTACCATGACAGAAAAATACGAACATGGAAAGGCTTGCACAAAACTGCTGGGGAAACAGAAACAAATTTTCAGGAAAACCAACCATCAAAATGGACCCCTGAGTGAACCAAAATTTTCTGCTGCACCTGATTTACCCTGTGTTCTTCCTGCCTTCTGCTAATTTGCTCTGTGGATATTTGAAGCTTGGGGTTTTTGTGTTTGTTGGAAATTTTATGCTTCATCCTCAAAAAAGGTATTTCTTCAGCACAACAATTTGTTCTAAACCATTTCATTTAGAAGAAAGGAGACAAATTTGTAATCTGTTTAAGTTATGATGGGACTTAGGACAGCATTGTATGAGTCTGTGTGTCTGTGTGGTGGAAACAATAGTGGTGTGATGAAGTCTAATTTCCATGGCAACGGTATGACCAAAGCATAGTGCGTGTTCATAGTAGGATGCAGACTTACTTAGAAACATAACAGCATGGTACTAAGTATATTTTCCACTGAAAGCTTTATGATAATTTTGCCTGATGTTATTCACAGATCCCGCATTTCTCTGACCAACTCTATGTTTTGTTGGAAGGATATGAGCCATTTACACCCATTTAACATGGCTCCTTCATTCACGGATGCTTGTGGACCTATTCTGGCCTGCAGATGGGTCATGGGTGCAGTGGTACCTGGAGGTGGCAGGGGCTGGAGAGGCACTGAGATCACGGGAAATAGCAAGGAAACTTCACGGGTGGGGCTGGAGAAATAAGTACATTTAGCAAGAAGAATTTGGAAATAAAGAAATGCGGGAACAAGCCCAGTAGGCAAGCAGGTGGAAATTCATTTTTGAGGGCTTGATAGAGGTGGAATGATAAAGACAAAAATTCTATAGAAATGATAATGTGTTTTCACTAAAATAGTGTTTATAATTGTAAGAACATAGCACTTTTACTAAAAAATAAACTGAAATGACATCTGACTGCAAAGTTCCTCTGTAATTGGAAGCACAAGGAGCTGGACTGGAGGGGGCAGTCCTAATTTAGGAGAGGGCAGTCCTAATTTATTATGCTCTTCTGTGAGTGTGCGGCCCTGGGACTTCTGAGAGCTGTGCACCTTCCTTGGCTGCTGCTGTTAGGTCTGCCTGGCCCTGGCTTTGAGCAAAAGACAACCAGCAGGGGTGGGGCCATGACCAGACTGAGAGCCCAGCCACAGGGCTGCTTCTGCCTCGCGCTAAGGACCTTGGACCAGGAGACTGTGTGGGCTGGAGGTGCGACAAGAGAGGGGGCTGCCACACTGCTGTGGCACACTGATAGCACATTTGTAATTTGACCACGGAAGGAATGTTCCAACACTTTGGGGAAACGCTTTTGCCTGTTAAGTTCAGAATCCACATCCCTGAGTTTCCTTCATTCTGGTATCTACGTGTTCTGTTCTTTTCATAGGAAGCTGGGAAACTTTTGGCCTCTCCAGTTTCTGCATTGATTTTAACTCAGTGACCTGTGGGAGGCAACATTTTGGGTTATGATCAACGAGCCCACACAATGCCCGCTCCAAGGCCATGCAAGTGACTGATGAGCATGGGGGCAGTGTGGGGTCCGAGAAGGGCACGACTGGGCAGTCAGGACGGTGGAGGGCCTACCCGGTTGCTCTCGCTCTTTGAACGGTCATTCTTGGCCTTGGCTGTCTTTTCCGCAAGCTTCTTCTGCCTTTGAGGGCCCCTTCCAAAGAAAATGTAGTTGACAAAGGCATACTCCAGGAGGGCCAGGAACACAAAGACAAAGCAGCCCATGAGGTACATGTCAATGGCTTTGACGTAGGGGATTTTGGGCAACGTTTCCCGAAGGTGCGTGTTGATGGTCGTCATGGTCAGGACGGTCGTGATCCCTACAAAAGAAATGGGACAGTAAGAGGCAGAAGCATCCCACTTGTGCCTCCCTTCTCACTTGCTTTGTGGATTTTCTCTAAGAGCTTGAATTAGTTAGAAATAATGGATTGAATATTATTGGGCGATCGGAATGCCATAGCACATCCAATGTGAGGTTTAGGTAGCAGGTCAAGCCTCAGGTCGGGGAACTGACATCACTGTCCCCAGGTGGGCACACCATAGCCTCACATGGTCTGTGGACAGAACAGGCCTGAGGGTGATGGGGAGATATGTCAGGCTCCAGAGGGGAATGGGCTCTCTGTGAAAGTTGGGAGAAATGGAAACAAGCCCAGAATTTAGCATAAAGCACCGAGAGTCTGGATGAGAAGAAGCTTCCAGAAAAAATAATGAAATCTATGAAGAATCTGAGAGCCTAAGGTCATTTATGGCTGAAGAGGCAAGGCTGTTAGTGGGGGCTCAGAGAGCCTGCCCGTCAGAAGAAAATGGTTCTTTCTACAATCCTTTATGAAGCAAGGGGAAGAGGCACTGAAGTAAAAAACTATTAAGGATGTGACCCAGCCCTGAGTGCAAAGAGAAGTGAAGGTACTGAGGGCAGATTGTCACACAGAGAGATTCCGTCCTCAAGTAAGACAGAGTCTACACAAGGGGCTCAGGACATGTTTCCTGATGTCAAGGGCTAATGATTTTTCAAACTATCGATTGTCACCATACTCTGGGCAACTGACCAGATCCCCCCCTTTTTTTTTTTTTTTTAGCTGAGCCATCCTGCCACCTGTTGGCAGCTCAACGGCAACTCAGCTCAGGCTGGCCTCGAACAGCTGTTGCTCAGAGCTCAGCTCACACTCTTGAGCGAGCTCTTAACCAACTGAGCCACTCGGCCGGCCCTCAGATCCCCCCTTTTTATGTCATTATGTTGAATTTGTTTAGATAGTAGTGTGTGAATGACCTCATCGTTACCCTAATGGAACTGACTTTAGTCCCTAAAATCATACAAAGACCACACTTTGCAATTCTTCCATAGTAATGGGCAGGGTTCTTGCTGGACCAAAATTCCATATTGGACAATCTGAAGCCACAGAGAGCGGTGGCATGTCGGTTAGTAATATGAACAGAGCTAGTTGAACTGAATGAAGTCACACGTTCAGCAGAGGCCTGGATGGCCTCCTCCTTGGTGGGACGGTGACCACTGAAGCTGACTTGCTCTACTGGAGACAGACTCTCAATATACGAGCCCCTCTCGAGAAACCAAGGTGGCTCCACCCATGTGGTTGTTCCTGTGTCCCCAGGACCCAACAGACAGAAAAGCATCACCCTCATTGCTATATCAAGCCTATGGTTCTTCAGCCACTGTAACCGGAAAACCATCATGTCGCTGAGGCCAGGAAACAGTGCAGATGCCAGCGGTCAGCGCTCCGAAGATGTGGGGCAGAGTCCAAGCCACCTCTGCACGTGGTCCCAAGCAGTGCTTCTCTGACCCCCTGACTCCCATCTAACCTACAGACCACAGAGCCCACCCAGAGGTCATGGAAAAGTAGGCCTTGTCCCTTCTTGTCCTGGCTCTGAACTGCTATGGACAGTAGAGGAGGGAACTAGAGAACTGAGAATCTTTCTACATGGAACTGTAAATCACGATGGCTTATGCAACACATGGAAATCAGAACATTTTATCATTCCCCTTAAACATAACTCATGAGTACCTAGGGACTTGTAAAACCTGTAAAATGGCAATGGGATAATTAGAGTTTATAAATAAATGAGAAAACGCCGTTATTCAACGTGTAATGTTGCTGCCACTACTTTTTTCCCTCACGAATGGCTTTGGAACACTTCATGCTTTGCTTAAGGGGTTGCTTTGGTTCTTCAGTTGAGTATTTTGAGTAGACATGTGTAACACAGGCCTCAGTAGGTGTCCCCAGGAAATGGGCTGAAAGAATGGGGATAGGGAGAGAGCCAGCACATGTCACAGCCACTCAGCCTGGTCAACGTGACCCCTCCCAATGGGTGAGGACCCTACTTCAGCCCATCCACACAGGCTCAAGGAGTCCTTTACCAGTAAGATTTTGGGGTGAGCATTCCACTTCTTCTAGTTTGGGCTCACATGAGTCTTAGCTTAAAAGACCAATGCATTTACTAGCTCCTTCCATCATTTTAACTCCTGTCTAGATACTGTGGACGGGAGTGGTTCACAAGCTGGATGACACAGACCACGTAACCACGTGGCCAGGCCCAAAGACCAGCTCTGCTGTGACCTGCCGTGTGACCTGAGTGAACCTTAATGGGTCCAATATCGAAAGCTGCTGTAAAACCTACTCGCAATGCCCAAAAACAATGGCGATGCCGTAGTAAATGTGAACTGGCATTGGTATCACCACTAATAAATAATCACATTTACTGCCATCATTACAGAAAAAGTAATTGTTCCATAGCCGTTAGTTCCTGGCACTGCTGCTCTCAGGGGTACCCTGTCTACTGCAAGACAGGCCACAGCTGCGTGGTCCCTTCTGCGTTCTTTGTACTTTTCCCCAGTTGTGAAGTCCTTCTACTAACTGTTAGCCTCAAACTATTTCTCATTTAGATTACATTAATGAATACTGTATTTGCAAAGCTGTGCTTATAAAGATAACTATGAAATAAAAATATGATTTGCATCATTGAACCAAAAACGATCTTATTTCTCTTCTCTCTGTGATCAAGATAATGTGGCTTTAATTATCTTAGCATACGTTTTCACTTTCGGAAGGACCTGTACTATTATTCAATGGTGAGTGGATGTCCAAGTTTTGAGGAAGACCATTTAATTACAACTCCCAACTTTGTGGTCTGGTGGCTTCTAACATTAACAGTTCAATGGATCTGGGGGCCAGACCCCAGGCAGCAGAAGCATACTACTCCGAAACGGACAGAGCAGTGGAGCAGGCCAGCTGGGTGAAGAACCGGCACCTCTCTCAATACAGAGACCCCCAGACAGCGCTGGGTCCCACGGGACCCCGAGCCATGGCACAATTCCACACAGGCCTTGGCTGAGCGCCCGCCATGCAGACCTGTACTTTTAAGACCTCATTTACAAGCAGGGTGTCTTAATCACGATGCGGCCACTCAGGTAACAACAAACAGCACCCCCAGCATTTCAAAGGCTGTGGTACCAGATGAGACACCCAGAGAGGGGCTGGCGGAGGGGTTGTTTCCACCAATGCCATGGCTACAAGGTTTTAAAGAGGCAGGAAGCACGTTAGCATCTCCGAGGCTCTGGCCACCCTCAGTAATAATAATTAGTAATCATTCTTGCTTAGCGTTTCAGCTACTTTTAATGCATGGTTTTTACAATGTAATAAAACAAATAACTCTTTTCCGTGTGCTGTCATTTGACACCACAGGACTCACTTGTAGCAGTTAAGGAAGGGGCCCTGGAGCCAGCTAACTGGGTTAAAAACTCTCTGACATTCAGCCTGTGACTTTGTACCAGTTATGTATCTTCTCTGTAAAGTGTGGACAAGGTCACCGCGTTATGCTACGGGACTTCTGCAAAACAGACAAGCTGACCACATTGATGGCCTTGCAGAGAACCCGGCACCTGAGTGTTTGGGGAGCCCCAGCCTAAGAGATTATTGTCGTTGTTACTGTTGCGTGTTTGTGACCCTACGCTATATGGTTGGGTACCATATATCTTTTCTAAGCAATTGAAGCTGACACTTGCCAGTTCCTGCAGAGCCAGGCTCAGAGGCCATGTTCTGTGTGGGCAGAAGCAGTCACGGGGCGTGGGCACGCTGGTGTCCCCCAAAAGCTGAACCTATGGGACTTGTCTACTGAGATGCTGTGGCCCTAAGATCACAGCTGCCTTTACCCCGGGTCTCAGGTTCCCCCAGCACTGGTGAAGGCCACTGGCGCCCGCCTCTCAGATTTCTGACACTCACCAGAACCTGGCACCCCTCCAGCAGTGAAGCCTCCCCAACTGTGGGCAGACCAAACCCTTTGTCCCAGCAAAGCCACAAGGGGATGATTTATGTCTACAACATAATGCTGTATTGTTAAAAAAAAAAAAAGCAGAGCCTCCTTTCTGTCCTGTAATGAGGTTGGGGTGACCACAACCCACTTTAGACAGATTGTCTATTTAATATCAGGGTAGACTGTGTCTGACAATTAAGGAACTGCAGAACTTGTATGTTTAGGAAATGTACAAGTTTGCATTTTCGGTGCACCTCATTCCTCCTGGTACCAGGTAATGATGGTGCTTTGGTTGTCATATTTTTAATGATCTCAGTAACTAATGACAAAATGTCTGAGGCCAATTTACTGTGAATCTCATAAAGCTTCAGCTTCAAGTATCTATGTACACGGGCCCGTTCCAGGCTTGGGGAGGGGTCCCAGGAACCTCAGACTCCTATACTTTAGATCCTTTTTCTTAAAAAGAGTCCCTGAAATTGTATAAGCTAACAGCTCTACAAAATGTGGATCTGTCCCTGCAAATTCATTTTGACTCTGACAGGTGAGAAGAAGAGAAAATAGTTTGAGAGTAACCTGAAAAAAAAAAAAAAAACCTACAGAAAAGATTGACATCATTGGGGAGGGGGGCGCGGTGGAAGGGGGAGAGTCAGCAGGCTCTAGAGAAATCCTGGAGATATTTGTTAGAGACTCTTTTCTTACTGTGCTCACTAGAAATATATAACAATTAATACAGCATTTTTCAGTTTTCTTGATACTTTCTTCTCAAAGTGCTTTATTTTTTGTTCACCCAACACATTTAGAGATAGCTACCTGAGTTTCTGTGCTATTTCATGAGGAAACAAAACCTAATCTTGAATCTAATTGTGCAAGTCATATATATTATGGTTCTAAACCAGACACCCACTTGTGTATATATATATATATATATATATTCTCCTAGGAAAAAAAAGGTTAAAAGTCCTGGGGAAAGATGGTAAACAGAGAAAGGAAGAAAGAGGGATAACTGGAACCCTGAATTCTCTTGCTTCTCTATAAGCTAATTTATATATATGGAGGGAGAGAGAGAAAGAGAGACAGACACAATTCTTTTCCGTCAATTTTAAAAGTATTATTGATAATTTCACTTTCAGGAATTAAATTCAACCCTACCCAAAGGAGGGATGGACTGCGTAAGTGCTTTTCAGCTCTGTACTTACCTAAAATGTATTTGAGTGTTTATTTTGTCCATGCAGGTACATAATAATTAACTGAGTAAAGAATCATCTTTCTGAAAATATAAGCCTTCCCTGAATACTCAATATATATTAGAAGTCATAATGGAACTTATAATATTTATTGAACATGAGCTGACAATCCAATTGTGAAATAACCAGTGGCCAGAAAAGATCACCAGAGCTCTTAGGAATCACCCAGATCCTAATCACATATTTCAAAGCTCGTTAAATTGTGTAATTCCAATTATAGGCTATAATAGTGGACTATTTTTCTGATTTAAAAACAGAAGAATGCACAATTAACTATGTCTTCTTTCTGGGCCACAGGATAATTTTGAACAGGAAACGTTAATCCCTGCTTTAAAACTAGTGTTGAAAATAGTTTTATTATGCAAATATTTGGCAAGCATATTTTCCCTTTCATGGGCATGAAAATTCACATTTGAGCCTGATAATTAAATTAACACATCAAAGCAATCGTGCATGAAATTGGTGTTTCGAGATACAAACTGACTCCATGGGCAAGACTGGTGTCAAAGACAGTCATTGAAACTCTAGCCCTTGGACGCCTTCTTGGGATAATGACACGGTCACTTTACACCCTGACATCACTTTACAATGGCACCTACCGAGGGCGACTCGAGCCGCGGACGCGTCGTAGTTGATCCAGAAGGACACCCAGGAGAGGATGGTGATCAAGATGGAGGGCATGTACGTCTGCAGGATGAAATATCCGATGTTCCTTTTCAACCGGAAGCTCAGGGAGAGCCGAGGGTAGGCACCTGCGGGACAGACAGAGGTTACGCTCGAGAGGAGATGTGGCAGACAGGAGTTGGCTTCCACTTCTGGGGTCAACAGCATGCATCTGAGAAGCCCGGGAAATGAGGGGTAGTGCACGAGAGTGCCATTTGCTTCTGTCCACCCGTGTGGTATTTATGCAGGAACTGGGAGGGCAAGGTTTTCCAGTCTATTTGCAAGGAAATGATGAGGGTGGTCTCCTAAGGCTCCATGCCAGCTGAGAACTACTCCTGCGAGCTCGGGGAAAGTGTTTAGCTTACAAGAATACAGGATAATGCCCAATACCTTATTTACTTTTCAATTGATGGCTGATCCTTTCTTCTCCATTCTAGAAAGGGAGGCTTGGCTCAAGGCTTTATTGAGCCAAATGGCTCTTGCTGGCCGGCCCCTATCAGCCCATCCAGCGTGACACTGCACAGGGGTTGAGGCTCTGACCCTAGACAGACTGGGGCAGCTCTGGGCCACCCTAGGAGCTGGACAGGCACAGAACAGTCCCCGCCCCACAGAAGGCCGCTGTGATGCCCACAGGAAAGGCGCCAAGGAGAGCCTCGGAGAAGCGCCTGGTCCTTTTTCTGGTGGGTGAGCCCGAGTGCTGATCTTCTGATGCGTGTGTCCCACTCAGCATATCCGTGGTCCCCACCAACGCCGCCATGCAGAGCGAGAAAACATTTACGAGTACTTTTTTTTTTTTTTTAGCTGAGCCATCCTGCCACCTGTTGGCAGCTCAGTGGAAGCTCAGCTCAGGCTGGGCTTCGAACTGCTGTTGCTCAGAGCTCAGCTCACACTCTTGAGCGAGCTCTTTACCAACTGAGCCAATCGGCAGGCCCACGAGTACTTTATATTTGCCTCTTCTGATATATTTTGTTTTCCTTGGAACAAGGCCAGTGTGGCTTCCATTTCATCCTGTCCAGTTTAACAGTCCACTTTGTCAGCTCCAAACCGCTCAGCTCCTAAGGATTCTAATGAAGCTGATTGCAGGTCAACCAGTGGAAACCCAATGGGCTTTTGTAATCATCAGCCTGCAGCCTCCTCTCTTCCCGCTCACCAAAGGACTGAGCTCTGTCCTGACAGTGCTGCACCCCTTACCTTCTTGACCTCCTTCTCCACCAAGTCTGACAGGCTTCTAGTCTCCTCCTGTCCTTAAAGATATACCTTTCCCAAACTTTACTCCGTGTTCCTTTGTGGTTTTGGCTCTCTTTTCTGTAGCAGTCTGATTCATTCACATGACGATTGGGTTTCCGTAGAACATGAAAACCTTCTATTTCCAGGCCCCTCCTTCAGCGTGAACCACATTTTCAGCCAGAATTTTATAAACTGGAAAGACCCAGTACTTGAGCCTGATAATCTGGGAAATTTCGTCCAGTCTGTGTGTGTGTGTGTGTGTGTGTGTGTGTGTGTGTGTGTGTGTGGTTTCCTTTACATAGCTCTGATCAAACGCATATATCATATCATCATCATAGAAGAAACATTCTCACACTTGCCACAAATTCTTTGTAACCATAATATAAAATTCTTTCTAATGTATATCTACATGTATACACACACATACACATTAAATATGTACACATATACTCTATAAATACATTTTCCTTAATGTTGTAACTTCAGGTTATTTGCAGTTCTGCAGAATTATAAATAATACTCCTAAGAATATCTCTGAGTAGACGCCTTTGCTATATTTAGACTTATTTCCTTAGGATGAATATGCCAAAAGAAGAATTGCTAGGCCAATGTTTAAACCTTTTGATATGCATTGCCAAATTACTTTGCAAAATCGTCACACTGGTGGACACTCCACTACGAGCAAACTATATCACCTCATAAACGTGACACTATTATGTAATATTTCTTAAAAATAACTTCCACTGATTTCCTTGGGAAAATTTGTCTTTTCAATCACTTTCCTTAACTGAATACTTCCTAGATGTGTGTGTTTTCCTCTGTATTTAATCTCATAAATGATCTGATTATACTATTTACTCATTTTTCTCATTTCTCTTTCCTCTTGCTGTTTTTCCCTATTCATTTAAGTTCTTTCGATACTAGCCCTTGTTTATATTCTCTGCAAGCATTTTCCCAGCTGCTTCACAACTTGTAATAGGTTTGGGGGGGAATGTATAAATACTTAAATTCTTGAATGTAGTTGCGTCTATCACTCCATTTTTTTTTCCTTGCTATTTTTAAAGCTTCTTTTTAGGATTTAGCTAAGCTCACAGTTGAGTTCTAACCACAAACTTACTTTGGGAGTTGGCAATTGTTTCCCTATGTGATGGAGTTTCACTAAGTGAAGGAGTATATTGATTTTTGTTCCACAAATAGCTAGCCAATTTTTCCAGCACCATCAATGGAATAAGCTCCCTTGACAGAGATCTGACACACCCTGTCATTTTACATTATACCGCACATGTGCAGAGGTCCCCGGCATGGCATACCTGGAGCCTGGTCAGAGCCTCCTCATGGGCCCCGCCCTGTCCAAGCACCTAGCCCTCTGCTCCATCCACACATTCCAGAAGCACAGTGTGGACCTGCCCCTGCCATCCCATAGCCAAAATCTTCTCTGGCTCACTGCTTCCCATAAAGCTCAAACACTCAGCCAGGAATTTTAGCTTCTCCAAAATGCTTTCCCAAATTATCTTGTTTCATCTTGCACCATGTCTCCGTATTAAGCACACCATTTGCTAGCCAAAGAGTGTCCTCACTGCCTCAAAATAATTGTCCCTATTTCCGGCTTCTGCTGGTTCACACTCTCCTCTCCTTAGCAAATGTGTTCCCTTAGCCATACTTCAAAACCTTTGCCAAATGCCACACTTCCGGGAATCCTTCCTTCACTGTTTGGAGCACAGCTGGACATGGCCACAGAAGTGCCACAATATTTTCCCTTACATTTCATTGTCAGAGCAAATCTTGTTATTAATCTTTGTAGGAAAGTTCAGTCCTCTCCCAGGGACAAGCAGTGAATATTTCTTGAACAATAATGCAAGCTATCGTATTCCCCAACTTTCTATTTTCCAAGTCACCTTTCTTAAGTTTTGCCAAATCACATCTTCAGGGAAACTGTTCCCCATAGCGGCAAGTATAGGTACTTATGTAATGAAGTAGGACTGACACTCTGCTGGGGACACTTGCCTCTTGCAATGTGGGGACCAATGACAGGAGGGCACTGCCAAACATTTGTAAGATCATTCAAGTCCTTCAGGAAGGTGATACTAATCTGACTTCAAAAATCCCTTGAGGGCTGGCCAAGTGGTGCATTGGTTGGGAGCTGGCTTGGGACACCAGATCTGAGCAGCAGGGCCCCGGTTTGGATCCCACATGAGGGATAGTGATGCTGCGCCCTCTATAGCTAAGATGGTGAACAACAGCTCAACCTGGAGCTGGGTTGTCATGAGTCGCTGGTGATGGTATAGGCTGCAACCCCTGCTGCAGTGGGCTGCCTTAAGCTATCATGAGTGGGCGGCAGCCGGTGTGAGCAGCCAGAAGCCAGCATGAGCTGCCAAGAGCTGTCGTGAGCAGCTGTCCAGTGGCCGGTGACCGATCTGCCTCACCTGAGAAGAGTGCAATGATACCAACATGGGCCAGTGAAGCAATGTCCTCCACAACTAGACTGAAGAACAAAAAGACAGCAACTTGTCTGTTCCCCTCCCCAAATTCCCCAATAAAATCTTAAAACACACACACACAAAAAAACCCTTGAAATCTGAAAATCTCTGAAATGTTGCCAACATACTCATTAACACAGAACTTAGAATTAAGAAAATATACCATTTTCTTAAGTATTTGTTTAATACACACATCTTATTTGTTGGAAGAAAAGTGTCACTTCAAATCCACAGACGTTTTAGGCATTTAGCATAGTCCCCACCCACCCCAGTCTCATGATATCAAAGGTGGGAATGGTGAGCAGACAACGGAAATGCATAAGAAGAGAGTCTGTGCTCTCAACTAGCCACTAACCCACGTCAAAGAGAGTCCTGCAGAACTGGTCTTGTGAAGCAGAGGGAAGTACTACAGTGGAGATACAAAAATATTCTAAAGCACGAGATTCAGTCATGAGGAGGAAGGTCCATGATGTCGAAACTGAGGTACTCCTGGTTGAATTGGGTTCTTTTCACGCAGGAAGCTGGAGAGACTTCAAGGTAAAGTACCCAATAGGACCAGCTGAAGGAAAGCCTTTCAAGATGGCATGAGATACAAACCTCAGAATGTTCCCAAACTGCGATGCTCAGAGGTGTCAAGACTTGTCCTAAGCAAAGGCTTTTGCCATTTGATGTGCATCTTAAAGAGCTTTAAAACATCTTTTGTAGCTCTGTTGGACAAAGTCCTGACGCCGACACAACTATGGCCATAATGCGTGCGGTGTCTAGGGGGAAAACTCCCTGCTGATCATAGCTCATGGATAATAACTTGAAGTTGAGAAGTGATGAATCAGCTGCATCAAGACATCCCCTTCAAAACAGAAACAGAAGCTTAAAAATTACAACAGAAAGGCACAGAAGCCTCAAAGCCTGCGTGCCAATGCAGATGTGGTCAGATTCCCAAGTAGATGTTAAGACAACAGACAGAAGGACAGTCCCTGCACACAAGTGCACTGTTCCGATGAAGGGCTGTCTGGGGAAGATGCTGATGTCAGCCCTTCCTCCCCACATGCACTATAAGTTATGGCCAAAAAGCAAGGCTCTGGATCACCAATCTAGTCTAAATCAATACCACTGTCCAACACATTAATATTGTTGGAGAACTCATATACATGCGGACAATGAGTATCATGTTACTTTTGTGGGTGTGAGAAGAGGCACCCAAATCTATTTTAAAGTAATAAGTTGATATTTTAGCAACTGCAGCGAGCTGACCTACATACGAGGTCAGAGAATTAAGTTGGTGAACTCATCCTAGAAAAAGCGTTACATACCTCATTGCTGAATATCATTATGGTTACCTTCGAAGTCCTACTCTTGGGAAGCTATGCACCAACACCAGTGCCTAGTCCACCTTTCAAAGCAATTTTGGAACTCTTTCTGGAATGGTCATCAGAGCTGTCGTCATAGTACCCTTCATACCCTGAATGTCATAAAATGTCTTCCTTTTGGGCCGACCGAGTGGCGTGTTTGTTAAGAGTTGGCTTGGGACACCATCTCTTAGCAGCAGGGCCCTGGTTTAGATCCCACATAAGGGCCAGTGACGCTGCGCATTCTACAGCTAAGATGGTGAACAACAGCTCTACCTGGAGCTGGGGTGCCATGAGTTGCCGGCGACGGCGTAGGCTGGAGACCCTGCTGCAGTGGGTTGCCATGAGCTATCGTGAGGGACTGGCAGCCAGTGTGAGTGGCTAGCAGCCAGCTTGAGCTGCCATGAGTAGCCGTGAACGGCCATCCAATGACTGGCGACTGACCTGCCTCAGCCGGGAAGAATGCAATGACGATACCAACATGGGCCAGTGAAGCAACGTCCTCCACAGCTAGACTGAAGAACAAAAGGACAGCAACTTGTCTGTTCCTCTCCCCTGATTCCCCAATGCTGTTCCCACCCCCCAATTTCCTCCCCCCAAAAAATCTAACAACAACAACAAAAAGTCTCCCTTTCAATATTTCCTTTATCTTCGGGGAAAGAAAGAAGTCATTGGGAGCCGGATCAGGTGAGTAGGGAGGGTGTTCCAACACAGTTATTTGTTTCCTGGCTAAAAACTCCCTCACAGACAGTGCCGTGTGAGCTGGTGCATTGTCGTGATGCAAGAGCCATGAATTGTTAGCGAAAAGTTCATGTCATCTAACTTTCTCAAGCAGCCTTTTCAGCAGTTCCAAATAGTAAACTTAGTTAACTATTTGTCCAGTTGGTACAAATTCATAATGAATAATCCCTCTGATATATATTTAAAAAAAAAAAAGGTTAGCAACATGGTTGCAACAAGTTCATGAACTTAATTGTCAAGCCTCATACATGCGCATCTCCCCTCTAGGGCAACCACTGTGGACGGCTCTCCCAGCATTGCCTCAGAAGCTTTCTGAGCACTCACTGCCACTCCTGGGGTCTTTCTCATGCAACCTCGTTCATTTATAACCTACCTTTCTACTTTGCAGTACAACCAAAAATTCAAAACCGAGTGACTGATTTTCTCAGCCCCATTACTAATCACCTTAATTATTTTATGTTCCAAAAATCCATGAAGGAAAAGAGATGTATATGGGTAAAACAGGAAAGAGAAAGAAGAAAAATAGGACTGGGACTCGAAACATTTTTTCAAAGATTGTTTCACCCAAGCAATGATTCTCGCCCTGACCTTCCAGAATGTACTATCACATGACTCTGGAGCAGGGGTTGGCAAACTTTTGAGACGGAAGAGCCACCGGCGGTCGGCAAACTGCGGCTCGCGAGCCACATGTGGCTCTTTAGGTACGTACGTGCATGTGGCCCTGAAGTAAAATTGAAAACAAAAATAAAACTATCATAGTTTCATTTATAAAAATTTTAAAGGATATTATTCACATAATGGTAATTTCATTTGTTTTATGGCTCTTGAAAAATTTTTAAACTGTTGTGAGGGACAGGATTGGCTCTTGCGTCTCAAAAGTTTACTGACCCCTGCTCTGGATCAAAAAGCTGGGGTCTCTGAACCACCATGTTCACCCTCATGATTTATTTGAAATATTCTTTTGGGAAGCTGACTATCCTCTCAGACCCTCATTTTCCTTGTGTGTAAAATCAAGGCAAGAAGATCACAAGTGAAAAATAATAGGTAAGTTACACTTCATCAAAATTACAAACTATTATTCTGCCATGTCAAGAAAATGAAGACTACCCACAGAATGGGAGGCAGAATTGTTGAACGGAAAGATAAATAAGAAGAAAATTTCCAGAGTGTGAAGCATGAAGAGAAAAGAAAATGAAAATTCAAAAAAGAAGTGGTATGAGAAGATCTAACATGGTAATTATCAGAAGTGGAACACGAATTTTTATTTTTTTTATTTTTTTGAGGGCAGTGTCACTGGCCCTCACATGTGGGACTGAACTGGGGCCGCTGGCTTCCCAAGCCAGCGCTTAACCATAGCGCCACTCGGCTGGCCCAGGAACACGAATTTTAGAAGGGGAGAAAGAGTAAAGCATTAACAATGATGGCTGACTACACTCCGAAACCACTGAAAGACCTCAAGTCAAAGATTCAAGAAGCTCTACAAACTCCAAAAAGAGTAATTAGAAAATTATGGCATCGAAGATGCCAGTGAATGAAAATTAGACAAGCGAGTGTCCCCTCAATAGAAATGGGCACCAAAGACAATGCAATGTTGTTTCTAATGGAAAAGGAAAGAAATATCAACCTAGATTTTTATACTGAGCAAATACAGCCTACAAGAATAAATAATATAAGGTCATATACAAAATTATGGTAAGAAATTTTACCATCTATAACAACATCAGAAAACATCAAACATCTAGAAAAGTTTAACAATGATGTGCAAAATTTCAATCCATATAGAAAACTCTAAAATGTTATTGAGGCAAATGAAAGAAAACTGAAATAAATGGAGAGGGAAAATATATACAGATTGGAAGAATTATAATCATGTTACTTTTCATTAAACTAACTAATATGTTTCTAAAAAGAAGTCAAACCATTTTTAAATAAAAAATTAATGAACTGATGATTAAAGTTACATGGGAATGTAAAGGGCCAAAAATCATCAAGTCAGTAGTAAATAAAAAAGAAACGGAAGCACGGATTCGCTCTAGTTAGAGCTACAGTAATTAACACTGTGAGGTAAGGATTCAAAGATGAATCAACAGGGCCGGGAGAGTGGAGCATTGGTTAAGAGCTGGTTTTGGGATGCCAGCAGTCCTGGTTCGGATCCCACATATGAGGGCCAGTGACACTGCCCTCTACAGCTAACAACAGCTCCACCTGGAGCTGGGCTGTGCGAGCCCTGGCGATGGTGTAGGCTGCAGCCCCTGCTGCAGTGGGCTGCCATAGGCTACAGTGAGTGGTTGGCAGCCGGCGTGAGCTGCCAATGGCCCCGGTGAGCGACCATCCAGAGGCCGGTGACCGATCTGCCTCATCCGGGAAGAGCGCAATGATGATACCAACATGGGCCAGTGAAGCAACGTCCTCCACAACTAGATTGAAGAACAAAAGGACCGGAACTTGTCTGTTCCCCTTCCCCGATTCCCCAACGCTGTTCTCCTCCCCCAATTCCCCAATAAAATCTTTTAAAAAAAAAAAAGAATCAATAAACCCACAGTATAGGCTAGAAAGTCCCAATGCAGATCCAAGCAAACAATTTATGACAAAAACCTTGCTGCAGAGAAACAGTGCCATGGAAAATAATGAAACCTGAGGGATATAACACACCATTCACACAAAAAATCAGTTCAAGGCTGACTGGAGGTCTCAGTGAAAAAGCATACTTGGTGGTAACACATTATAACCTATAATAAGCTGGCATCCAAAACCCCAATAAATGAATAACAGATGATTCACAAAAAAGACTTACATGGGTAACGCACCAAAAGGGATCTCTAAGTAGCCAACAGGAAAGGGCACTCAATCTTACTAATACTCAGAGCAATGAAGCTAAAACCACAAGATATCACCCAACACCCAGCAGGCGACCTCACCTGAAATGTTAGCAAGGATGTGAGGCAAAAGGAGCACTTATGCATTATTAGTATGAATGTAAGTTGGTAAAACCACTTTGGAAAACAGCTTGACACATCATTAAGCTTGAACACTCCCGGTTATACTTCTAGATATAAGGGTATATATTTATGTGTGCATATATTCACGCCAAACAGGTACAAGGATGTGCGTAGTAGCATCACTTGTAAATCTACCTGCTATAGAGTGGATAATGAATTGTGATGTATTTGCACAGTAGTACGCCGAGGAAAATATTTTTCTGTATCTGCTCATATAAAAAGGTTATAAAAATTAACATTAGGGGGTGGCCTGTTAGCTCAGGGTGATTAGAGCGTGGTGCTGATAACACCAAGGTTGCCGGTTCGAACCTCATATGGGCCACAAGCTGCACTCTCCTAAATAAATAAATAATATATATATATATCATGAGGAAAATTCTAAATCTTCCTAGGAGTGTCTTGCTTAATTAATTACAGCCTATAGGAAGGTCCACCAACAGCGGTTTGACAATTTACTTAAATTCTCACATAGTTTTTAATGCATTGGGATCTGTTTGCTTTATGGATATTCAGCAGGATATTGTTGACACCTCACAAATGCTTCAGTAACACACATATATTTATTATGTTTAGCTTAATGGGAATTAGGTAAGAGAATGGAAAATTTCCTTTTATTGAGATTCCTGTTTGAGTCCCTGGTTTAAGTTCAGTAATTAGGAAATAATACAATATTGCTTTATTAAACATTTTTGAAAGAAATTTTCAGACCCCGACTACTACATGATTATGGATTTTCTACCTAGAACAGGTTTAAAAGAAAATTTCTTACATCGGTCCCAAAGCTTATGTACAAGGCCAGTATTTTTTTCAGGTTTTAATCAAAAGAATTTCAAAGACTAATCTAAGTTTGCATTTATTTTTAAAAGACATCTTCACTATTTCCTAAAATTTAACCACAAATCCCTAATGAGTTGTAGAGAACTAGATCACACAGTAAGTGGAAATCTATTGACCAGAGTAAAAACATTCTTACATTCTTTATTTAAGTGGTTAAAGCAGAAATAAAACACCAGTCATCTCACATCTAGGTAACAGAAGTTGCAGGAGGGAGACTCCCCTCTGTCACTGCTTCTCTCTCTCTTTTTTTTAAATTAGTTTCAGGTGTACAAAACAGTGTAATAATTAGACATTTACACCATTCACAAAGTGACACCCCCTCATCTACAATCCCTCTGACATCCTATATCGCTGTTACAATTCCATTGACTCTATTCCCTATGCTATACTCCACATCCTGTGAATATATATATATATATATATATATATATATATATATATATATATAGTTATATAGTTATAACTAACATTTCAGATGTTTGTCAATGATACATCTGATAAGGGGTTAATATCCAAAATTTATAAAATCTCATTCAACTCAACACTGAAAAAACATACAACCCAATTAAAAAATGGGCAAAGGCATGACGAGGCATTTCTCTAATGAGGACATACAGAAGGCCAACAAGCATATGAAAAAATGTTCGACCTCACTAATCATCAGAGAAATGCTAATAAAAACCACAATGAGATACCACCTCACACCTGTCAAAATGGCTATCATCAATAAATCAACAAACAAGTGCTGACGAAGATGTGGAGAAAAGGGAACCCTGCTGCACTGTTGGTGGGACTGCAGATTGGTGCAGCCACTGTGGAAATCAGTATATGGAGGTATCTCAAAAAAACTGGGAATGGAACTACCTTGTGACCCAGCAATTCCACTCTTAGGTATCTATCCAGAGAAAACTAAGACGTCACTGCTTCTCTTTTAATCTGGCCTCCTTTCTCTTTCTCAGAATGTCTTACCCATGCATGTTTTCAGGTTTGACTTAATTTTACAGATTGTAGGTGCCAAAGGACAACCTGAGCATTCACCTTCTAAACTCTTTCATTAAAAAATATAGTTCTGAGGGCAGGCGAGTGGCTTGTTGGTTAAGAGTTGGCGTGGGACACCAGCTCTGAGCAGCAGGGCTCCGGTTCCAACCCCACATGGAGACCAGTGATGCGCGCCCTCTACAGCTAAGATTGTGAACAACAGCTCAACCTGGAGCTGGGCTATCATGAGTCGCTGGCGATGGTGTAGGCTGCAGTGGGGCTGGCCGGCAGTGGGCGTGCGCTTTCGTTAGCTGCCGTGAGCCGCCATGAGCGGCCATCCAATGGTCAGTGGGTGACTGCCTCGCCCGGGAGGAGCACAATGATAATGCCAACATCGGCCAGTGAAGCGATGTTCTCCATAACTAGACTGAGGAGCAGGGGGACAGAAACTTGTCTGTTTGCCTCCCCCAATTCCTCAATAAAATCTTTGAAAAATATATATATTTAGTTCTGGATTAAGAAGAAATATTGGTAACAGATCTAGAACTTTCCAAGGAATCCAGTCGATTTAAATAGTGAATGATAGGGCCGGCCTAGTGGCGCGGTGGTTAAGCACTGGCTTGGGAAACCAGTGGCCACGGTTCGGGTCCCACATATGAGGGCCAGTGACATGGCCCTCAAAAAAAAAAAAAAAAAGAAAATCATAAATAGTGAATGATAACAATGGGCCCAATGAAAATGTCCTTTTTTTTCTCTTCTCTGTCTTTCAAGAAGAACCTGTATTTGGGGTTTGTGCACTTGTGGGAGTCCTGAGCACATGTTAAGGGATAAAAAAATTCATTCAGAAGATGTTTATTAAATGTTTGCTATATATGAGAGTAATAACATATGGCCACTGACAAAGAAATGATACAGTCAGTGTGTGACTCAAAGTTTTCCAAAACAAAAAGAGAATTGTCAGAGACACTCAAGAAAACCAAGCAGAGGTGCTGGTGTTTCATCCAGTTCATGAATGTACTGGATTTGGGTAGGGAAACAAAAAAGAAGAAAATATGTATGAAATGGGGCTGTAACAGGAGCAAACGCCTAGGGTGAGTGATTGGAAGAGAGAAAAAGATAAATGCAGCACCTCAGACAAAGGCATAGTGGCGGGGACCAAGTGAGCCACCAAGGAGGGGAGGCTGGAACTGGACTTGGGTCCACGGTGACAGAGGCCAGACCCCATGCTGCAGGCAGGCAAGTCATCAAAGGTCCTGGAGCTGGGTAACAGCTTCATGAAGACGGTGTCACAGGCCATTCACCTGGCAGCAAATTGCAGGTTGGGCTGGAAGGTGACCAGCTCTGGGTGCCGGTTAGGCTACTGCAGGTGTTCGGAGGTCTCCAACCCAATGTGGGTTTCTAGAAATCTGCATATAAGCTTTGCGCATTGGAAACTGATGGCCCATTAATACAGGTATGTAAAGAGGAGGCCACAAGGATTCTGTATGTGGGCACTGGAGACAGGGTTTGTCATCCCAGCTATTCACACAATCTGTAAGAATCCTCATGACATTAATATGTAAAAGTGTGGAAAATGACCACTTAAAAGTTTTAAAAAATAATTTGTAAATCTGTGTCAAAAAAAGATTTGTCAGGGGTCCTATTTTTCAGGAACCTTGAGGACTAACCTGTCTTTCCTGACTTTGCCCTGTAAATTTGGTCAAATCACTAGTACTCATGAGCTTCCAATTTCCTATACTTCAACTTGGACTAATTAAATTGTCAGCTAGCAGTCTGCAAGAGGCACTAGTGCAAAAGCTTTAAAACAAGGCACTATAAATTATAACATAGCACACCACTTACTGTTGGAAGTTAGAGTGAGTAATGAGGACTTACTTTATTTTCTTCCAAGTTGTAAGGAGGTTTAAGTATTTTTTTCAAACCCCATTCACTGAATCATAGTAGGAACTGAATAATTACTTGTTGGTAGGAATTAACTAAGCCATTTCTTTGTTGTCTTTAAAACAAACTTATGGACACAGCTCCCTCTTTCTGGGTAAAGGTATACTTAATTCTCTTCCCAGGTACAAAGAAGTTTTATGTGAATTTTTCTTTTAACACATGCTATTTTAGTACCTTAAATATTTGAAGATAATGTCATTAATCTATATAGGACCAATTTTGTGAAAATGATTCATTTGATTAGGGTTGAACATATGCTTAGTAATGGCAGTCGAATTTTCTCTCTCAATTCCATAGCCATTAATAATGAGAGCTAATCACTGCTTACCAGGGGCAGGCACTATTTTAGGCTTTTTATTTATTCTAACTCATGTAATCCTCTCAACAACCCTACCAAATAGATGTAATTAATATCTCTGTTTTTCAGAGAGGTTATAATGTGTCTCTGATCACAATGCTAGCAAGTTTCAGAGTTAGGACTTAACTCTGAAGTCTGAGTTTCTTAGCCCTTTTGTCGCTGTGGTCAGAATAAATATTTCCATCCACTGACTGCGGCCTTCTAGTTTACCCCACGAGCTCAAAATAACTTTTCCCTCTACTGTGGAGTTCGAGTATATTTTCAGGCACTTGAATCCCGCACCAGAATTCCCTGAGTGCTGCCATTGACATACAAAAACAGGAAATACCTAAGGCGTTTGTAGCTGTTGAAATTGGGATGGGGCTGGTATACAAGTAAACATTAGAATCATACTTCCAGGATACCTATTGGTTGACTCAAATGCCTGGTTCTAACACTCTTTTTAAAAGGGATGAATATCAACTAATTAGGTCCTTCCTTCATTTTTCCAAAAATGATGATTCTTCAAAGACTGATCGGTTTGCAAAAATCAAGCCCATAATAGATTTAGTGAAGGATACATGCATATATTTCTGCCAATAACAGCAATCAGGAATTGTGTGTAGATGAATCCATGTTGAAATTCAAAGGGTGTCTATTTTTCCAGCAACATCTTTGTAAATGTGTGTGTGTGTGTGTGTGTGTGTGTGTGTGTGTATGTATATATGTATATATATATATATACACACACACATACATATGCATGTGTAGAAGAGGGCTGACAATTAAGTTCACGTTTGACAATTAAGTTCGCGACAACATTCAAAACCCTAATAATAAATTGAGCCAGCAGAAATTCAGGGAAAAAGTTATAGAGGGCTCATTAGATGGATTTTCAAGAAAAGATGGAAATAAGAGGGATTGCAGGATGTCTGCACCAAAAGAAATTAGGCCGACAGAGCACCATCTTCCCAGGCAATTTGGGGACAAGAAAAAGCAGCCTAATTGCTGCGTAGGCAGCACTATGCCCTGACAATGTGCAAAAAAGGGGAAAGGTGTTTGCAAACGAAAACAAACCATGCATTATTGCGCTATGGGTCCTGGAAACCAGCAATGTGAGCTGTTCCTTGTTTTGAGAATTATCACTCAAAATTGAAACAGAAAGAATCCTGTCAGTGTTCCAGAAAGGCAGTGTAGGAAAGCGGATGTACATTTTTCTATATTTTTGTGTTTTTTAAGAATGATGAATAACAACGGGAAATTTTTATACATAAAAATAATCCCATTTATATACAAAGCAGCTCAAATTGTTATTACTAAATGCATAAAATAGTCAAAATATCAACTGTTTTGTTTTTTTTGTGGATTTCTGACACATTTTGGAAAAAAACCACGAAATCAATGCAGTGAAAGAGTTAAACATATTTAAGCAAGATCTCTTACTGTGGTTAGTTCCCACGAAATGCCCCCTTTGTAAGAGACCATGTGGAGCATTGCTGAAACCAGGACAGCCCAGGGAGCCTCCTGGGGACAGGACTGTCCTTGTCCCTCCCTCTGATCCCTTGTCCCTCCCTCTGATCCCGTGCCCCTTGCCTGGCTCCAGCTCACGCCAGTTGTTAAGTGAATATTCCTGATCCCGTGTGCTCCCTGCCTTGTAGCCTACAAATCTCCTACCCTCGACACCAGTTGGGACTGTAGCCCAGGGAAAACCATGGCAAGGAGCCATCTAACAAGGTCCTCACAGGGGCGGGATGAGACACAAAATTTAACATGCGTGACCCTGAGAGTTAGCATCTCCTGAAACTTTGCATCCTAAATGCCCCTCTCACCTTCCCGAGTCCCGGCCTGCCTGCAGCCACTGTCCTGCAGACTCGGGATGCCAGCCACGTGTCCATACCCACCCCGGAAGGAGTCATGCTGTATCTTCAACGTGGACTCTGCCTCTCCTACAGAAACCTGCAGAACCTGTGTTCTTTCTCAGGCTAGGGAGCCCTTCGACCCAGGTCACTGATCCAAATCACATTCATTCAGAACACTTGTGGAAAGGAAAATAAATTTGCATATTTTTTAAATGATGTAGCTTATGACATCTCTATGTAAATAGGCACATTAGAATAATTTTAAAGCGTAAGATTTTTTTTTTTAAAGATTTTACTGGGGAATTGGGGGAGGGGAATAGCATTGGGGAATCGGGGAAGGCCAACAGACAAGTTGCTCTCCTTTTATTCTTCAGTCTAGTTGTGGAGGACGTTGCTTCACTGGCCCATGTTGGTATAATCATTGCGCTCTTCCTGGATGAGACAGATCGGTCGCCAGCCTCTGGATGGTTGCTTACCGCAGCTATTGGCAGCTCACGCTAACTGCCAGCCGCTCACACTGGCTGCAGGCAATTCACTGTAGCCTATGGCAGTCCACTGCAGCAGGGGCTGCAACCTACACCATCGCCGGGGCTGGCAGCCTAGCTCCAGGTGGAGCTGTTGTTAACTGTAGAGGACAGTGTCACTGGCCCTCATATGTGGGATCCGAACCGAAAGCGCAAGCTTTTTGAGGGACGGGAGGTTGATAGCTGACATCTGGAGCCCCCGGCTGTACCTGGAAAGGCAGAAACTTGGAAAGCGCTGGAAAGGAGACACCACATTGCCTTCTGATGGCCTGATGGGTCTGTGCATAGTTCAGATATTCCCCGCCCTTACCTGCAGTGTCATTTTCTCCACACGTGTTTAGGGTACGTTCTACCAACTACATACTTAAAAGAAAGAAAAACACTGGCCTTGGGTAGCTTTGAGCTATTAATAGAAGATTCGGGAAGGTCATTCCAGTGAGCTAAAGTTTCCTGCAGAAGCACCAAACCCTCAACAGACATGTCACCATGCTTCCTGATGAGGCACGTGACAATGCAGTAAGCGGTTCTTGTGGCAGCACCTTATGTCCACATGACCATTGTACAGTTAAAGGCAGGCACGGGCAAGATCATTTCATTGAATGGGATGCCACCCATGTTCCAAGCGGACTTTGGCTCAGATCACTCGGAGCACAGGACCATTTGAATCCCGGTATTAAAAGCAATGCGGGGGGCTGGCTGAGTGGCGCGGTGGTTAAACGCTGGCTTGGGAAGCCAGTGGCCCCGGTTCGGTCCCACATATGAGGGCCAGTAACACTGCCCTCAAAAAAAAAAAAAGAGCAATATGGGGCCAGCCGAGTGGCATGTTAGTTAAGAGTTGGCTTGGGTCGCCAGCTCTGAGCAGCAGGGCCCGGGTTCAGATCCCACATGAGGGCCAGTGACGCTGAGCCCTCTACAGCTAAGATGGTGAACAACAGCTTGACCTGCAGCTGGGTTGCCGTGAGTGGCCTGTGACGCCATAGGCAACAGTGAGGCTGTAGTGGGCTGCCATAGGCTACCATAGGCTACAGTGAGTGGCTGGCAGCCAGCATGAGCTGCCGTGAGCTGTTGTAAGTGGCCGTCTAATGGCTGGCAAGCGACTGCCTCACCCAAGAAGAGCACAATGATGATACCAACATGGGCCAGTGAAGCAATGTCCTTCACAACTAGACTGAAGGACAAAAGGACAGCAACTTGTCTGTTTCCCTTCCCCAAGTCCCCAACGCTGTTCCCCTCCCCCCAATTCCCCAATAAAATCTTTAAAAAACAACAACAAAAAAAAAACAATACACCCTTTTCTTCAGGGCCTCACAGGGCAGCCTTCCTGGTTGTGGGAACTATCGCTTGGTGACAAGCCCAGGTTCTGCTGGCACTTACTACCCACCCCAGGCGAGCACCTAGTGCGTCCTCTCTGGAGAGACTGCAGGGACATGCGCAAGACATCTTGCAATGGGTGAGAGAATGGACCTTAAAAATTGCAGCTTTTGGGCTGGCTGAATGGCGCGGTGGTTAAGAGCTGGCTTGGGCTGCCAGCAGCCCCGGTTCGGGTCCTATATATGAGGGCCAGTGACACTGCCCTCAAAAAAAAAAAAAATTGCAGCTTTTGTCTATACTTGGGATCTCCGCTGGATTTTAGAGGCTGGGGTGGAGAGGAGGGGAGTTGGTGCTGACTGGTCACTTCCCAGTGACTGCAGTCAGGCATTACACAGGTGGGGACAGGGAGGGGGTAAGGCATGCTGGGACAGGTCCCTCCTAAGGGCCATTGCAGGACATGGAGAGAAGCACGGGCACAGCAGGCTCAAAAAGCCTCCCCAGAGGAAATGGCCTCCAGATTCAGTTTGAGAGTAAGAGGTGGGCCAGCTGAGTGGCTCAGTTGGTTAAGAGCTCACTCAAGAGTGCGAGCTGAGTTCTGAGCAACAGCAGTTCGATGCCCAGCCCGAGCTGAGCTGCCACTGAGCTGCCAACAGGTGGCAGGAGGGCTTTGCTAAAAATAAATAAATAAATAAAAACAAAAAAAGTATTAAAAAAAGAGTGAGTAGAAGGTGACCAGGTGAGGGAGGCAGGTGGCTGTGGGTCCCAGGTATTCCATCCAGCGGTCAGGGGCCCAGAAAGCAGGCATGCAGCCACATGAATGGTGCTAAGTCGCAACCACTTGTCGTTGTTTAAGCTATACTGATAGGGGAGTTGCGAGGTCCCAGCTCTGTCTTTACTGAGCATCTCAACCAGTTGGTGGTCTTTATAATATCTTACAGTTTACAGGGCCCTTCCATTTATCATCTCAATGACAATACACAGCATTCAGTAAGAATACTGAGAAACGCATGCAGTTGCAATTTAATAAATGCTCAGCAAGGACAGACAGGAGAGCGGAAGATACTTGCTCCGTCTTTGGACAGTTGACAACAAGGTGACAATGACGCCCAGGTGGGGGAGGCAGGGCAGCCTCACCAGGTGAGGACATGTGAAAAGGCACCTCTAACTGCAGGTGGTCCAAATTCCTGCCAGCCCAGAAGGGGAAAAAGGCGGCACCCACCTCCTCAGGCTTCCTCTGTCCCCTTCCTTCCTGCCTTGAGGCCATCAGGGGCATCGTGTCTGCCCGGGATGAGTGTTGCTTATGTTATCAAACATGGGTTGGTTTGGTTCACCCTCAGCCTTTGAACTTCTCAATAACCAGCCCCAGGGAGCCTCTCTCTGTCAGGTGATCCTTTCTACCCATCAAAGCTTCCAATTGCCATAGAGACAGAGGAAAGGGCACCTAATATGTTGACTGATGATGCCTCTTCTTTGGTTGACCCAGTGCTATGAGTCAGCTGTAGGGTCTTTCATAAGAAGGCTGTCACAGCCCTGGCCGTGACCCCCAGGAGTGTGAGTGGGCGCAGGACTCACCTGTGGCAAAGACGACATTCCTGGAGACCAGACGATGCTCCACAATGGAAAACTGAGGAAGCTCAATTCTCTCCACTCCGGTGACAGCCTTGTCGCCGCCACGCCAGTAAAACTCAATGTCATCGGTGGTGTAGCCATCTGCCAGGAGAGAGAAGCAAGCACATGGCAGAAACGAAGCTTCGGCATTTTTTCTACATACGAGGCTCAGAAAACTGTCACAGGTAAAATGGAAGTAACTGCCTGCCCCTATTTCAAGGAGATTTCATTTGATGTACTAGCCTATGAGAAGCATCATCAAAGAGCTAACTTCCAAATATTTTTGTGTTCCCTCTGCTGTTTGATTTAGACCAGGCTGGTGCTGAAAAGCAGAGGATATAGGGAGGCCGAGTGCTCTGACCAACCAGGTCCTGTTGGCATAGCCCAGTTGGAGGGCTGGTCAGGACACACAGAAATGAATTTAAAACACACATTAACAGCAGCGAGTAAGATGACTGTAAGAAAATAGGAGAACTGTGAAGACTTCTGGAAACTCCTCTCAAAAGCTACTGAAAAGTTAAAACACCAAGGGTGGCATCAATGTTTGTGAATCAGAAACTCTCAGAGCAAAAACTCTGTTCTCCTCGGCATTTTTGGATGGTTTCCTCAGGTGCCCCTGGCCACAAGGCTTGCCATCCTTAGAAATGCCTTTTGTTGTGACACTCCGGCCCTCAGAGATTTACATCACCATCCATTAGAAGTCACTAGTGGTCACTGGCCAGATTATAGCTCCAAACCCAGGCCTTGGCTCAGTGCCCATGCCCAGTGCTTCTCGAGAGTAGGCAAATAGGACAACAAAGTCTGCTGTCACTTATAGCACCCCGGAGCCTTCTAAAGGCTTAGGTCAATGGTATCTGTGCGGTGGATTAAAACTCACACCTGGAGAAAAATACCCTATCCATACAACAGACTTTGGGATTTGAACATATGCTACAACCAAAGGCGGGCACTCAATATTGGACAGCAGACAAGTAGCCCAAAGCTGGAGGGATGACTGCTGCATGGCTAATGCCACCTTCCAGTCCCATCTGCTGTGGTCCCTCCCAGGGTTGTGGCAGTCACACCTCATGTCCCCTACCTTCCCTCTGGGCTTCCTCACATTCCATTCTCACCTGGCAGTCATGGCAATAGCTGATAAAACACACATTGTACCAAGCCAAGTCTCTGCTTACAACTCTCAAAGGTTTCCCAATGCAATTAGCAAAACAAGCCCAAACTCCTTACCAGGACCCCAGGCATCTACAGGACCCGCCCTGCATGCATTATGAGCACATATCCATTCCCGGCCCTTACTCACCCTGCTCAGCCCCACTGGCCTCTGGCTGCAGCTCAGCCCAGCACTGTGCCCAGCCTGTGTACCCTCCGGGGCGACATACTTCCAGATCTTCTCGGGGCTCAATCTTCCCCACATTTGCATCTTGACTTACATAAAGCCTTTCACACATGTGTGTAGTCAGCTCACCAGAAAAGTGGGAGAACCCCTTCTGTCATTCAAATACTTCAAGCATGGATTGATTCCCCACAGGGCTGGCTCACACACCCTGAAGAAATCTCTTTTCCAGCAGACATTCCTGCCCATCCTCCACTGCAGTTCAAACATTTGCAGTCACAGAATATACACCTTCCGGGCCACTCACTGGGTTTAGACTATCGGGAGAAGAGCTGCCTCCTTCCTTAGACCCCAAATTTGCCTTCCTGAAACTTTCATCAACTGTTTGGGAGTTGTGCCCCCAGGCCATTCAGAACCCACTTAACTTCCTAGGACAGTCCTTCAGCTACTGTGAAATTATCATCTTCCCCATGTGCCTCTGTGCTTCATGCTAAAGTCCACAGATGGCTCCATTCTGACTTCATATTCCTCACTTTCTGAAAGCAGAGTCCTCAGGAACTATGACAGTAACGTAGTGTGGGAGCCAGGGCAGAGTGGGGCCAGCTCCACATGGGGTCTGAACCCTGGCCTGTCACCAGTGTCACTGCCTGATGGGTTTCCTCAGACAGACATTCACTTCTCAGCACAAATGCATCAAGTGACACACAAAGTCAGCCATTGGCCATTCACAAAAAAATTCAATGTAAACACTAAGCCAAAATCCAATTGAGACTAATTTTCAACCAGTCTAAGACAGGCCAGGGTAAGTGGCAGCACCACCCAGACATACCCAGAGACCTAGTTCAGGTGGGACACCTGTAGGTTAGGTGACACAAATGCAGCTTTTATCCCTCACATATGAGCAGAAGAACCCAACACTGAATTATCAATAAGGTATCTGAATATTCTTCAAATTGAAGAAAATTGCCAAGACGCAGAAACAGCTTGCTTATAAGCCGAGTTCCTGATGAAAAATGAGTTTTACTCCAACTGCCCAGGGTCCCAGGAGTACAGCCACTCATGCGTGAGGATGCATATTGTGAGAAAATTGTATCTTAATGTTTTCTCTCTTCTCATTGAATGGACTGAGGTGGGGAGCATTTGTTTTCTTATATTTCAGCAAAGCAAACAGATTCTCTTAATCAGATTAGAATGGAGAACTCTTTTATACTGAGCCTCTCCCTCCTGCCCGCCCGCCAGCCCTCCCTCCCTCTCTCCAGTGAAATTTGCAGAGTAGAGGATTAAATCTCTCATCTTTAAGATAGTTAGAAATTACAGCAAGAAAATTATATATGCCTTGGCAAACACGCCAAATAATGACAAGAAGGCCTAAAACACAAGTGGATGTTAAAGAAATACAGATACACACAGCTTTCAATTTCCAGAGTGCAGTTCTGCTCATCCAGGGGATATCTTCTCAGGTCCATCATGCACGCTGCTGTCGTCGTGATTCTGAAACACAAAGCGAGGCAGGTATTAAAGGTGCGGCGAGACACGCAGCAGATTAAGGATGAGCCTCCAAGTAGGACCCCCTTCCCTTCTCCATAGCACACCTAATTAAATGTATCTCATGATACTGGCTAAATGAAGACGTTTTCAGTATACTATAGGTCTACTTTATCAAGAAAAGCAGCACAGGGCCGGCCGAGTGGCGTGTTGGTTAAGAGCTGGCTTGGGTTGCCAGCACTGAGCAGCAGGGCCCCGGTTCGGATCCCATATGAGGGCTAGTGACACTGCCCTCCACAGCTAAGATGGTGAACAACAGCTCCACCTGGAGCTAGACTGCCGTGAGTCACCAGCGACTCCGTAGGCTGCAGCCCCTGCTGCAGTGGGGCTGCCATAAGCTACCGTAAGTGTCCGGCACCTGGTGTGAGCTGCCGTGAGTTGCCATGAGCGGCAGTCCATTGGCCGGCAAGCGACTGCCTCACCTGGGAAGAGCGCAATGATAATACGAACATGGGCCAGTGAAGTGACACCCTCCACAACTAAACTGAAGAACAAAAGGACAGCAACTTGTCTGTTCCCCTCCCCCAATTCCCCAATAAAATCTTTAAAAAAGGAAAAAGAAAAGCAGCACAAAACTTCAAATTCTATACAATTATTCATAGAGTCTTCTGGACCTTGGATAATCAAGGACAGAGAAAAACATTTCTCAGAATGTTCTTGTAGTCGATATTTGTTCTGCCTCCTTGCCTGGTGACTTTACAGCCTTTACAGCACAAAGAAAGCATACAGAGATCCTGTACACACATATAATATTCTCATTTTATATATATATATGTATATATATATATATATATATATATATATATATGACACGTTGGAAATATAATAAGGAAAGGGAGAAAATAAATATTCTACATTTCAGCCTGTAGTAAATATCACAATGGTGAGATATAGTCCTTTGTGGGCTGGGGGTGGGGGGTGGGTTGGTAGATAGTCCTGCTGTTGTAAGTGATAATAAACTTGAAGGTTATAAGGGGAGCCTCATCCCCAGCAAGTTTACAATCCTATTAGGAGAGATCTGTCATCTTTAAACACCGTCTACAGCTGTCCCTGTGTGTCCTTTGTCTGTAGGCTGAGTGAGGAAGCCTGAGTCACCGAGACCCATGGCTTTCAGCATGTCGAAGGGTTTCTACTTTGTCTTAATTAAATTAAGCTTGTGAGATGTATTTTGGTGTCAGCACTTCCATTTTCAAATTTCCACCAATTAAAAAGAATAATAAGGGCAGATGCAAACTCTTCATGTCATTGCACAAATGCAGGCTTCTCCGGAAGGTTGCTATGGAAACGTCACTGTTGGCTGGTCAGGAACACATCTACTACCACAGGCATTTGCCTGAAATGTCCACTTGTGGGCCGAGGTATGAAAGGACTGGGCAAAGTGGAGGACCCACCCTTATGATGAATCCTCAGGGGGATATCAGGTCACCATCTCCTTCCCCACTTGGCCAAATCTCTTACATTCCTCGTCAGTGTCAGAGAGGACAGATTACAAAATCCTTGAGCAGCTTTCTCAGAGGCCGTCCAGAACTAAAGCAGCTCAGCCCCAGCTCTCCTCCTCTCATTACTGCCACGTTGATGTTTCACGACACTTAGAACACTCTACAAGCAGAGCACCTGTCTATTTGTTTATGAGCAGATCCCTCGCCCATCCTCAGGTGAGTCCAGGAGAGTAGGGCTCTTTCTCCTGTCCACAGTCACCCCGCCCCCGCCACCACCAGTGCCTAGGACAGCACCCAGCAAGAGTCCCATAAAAACTTGTTGAACAAAAAATGACTTTGAGGGGCTGGCCGAGTGGCGCGTTGATTAAGAGCTGGCTTGGGATGCCAGCGGCCCCAGTTCAGATCCCACATATGCGGGCCAGTGATGCTGCCCTCTACAGCTAAGATGGTGAACAACACCTCCACCTGGAGATGGGCTGCTGTGAGTCCCCGGGACGGCATAGCTGCAGCCCCTGCTACAGTGGGCTGCCATAGGCTGCAGTGAGTGGCCGGCAGCCAGCGTGAGTGGCTGGCAGCTGGTGTGAGCTGCCAAGAGCCACTGTGAGCAGCCGTCCAGAGGTCGGCGACTAATCTGCCTCAACCAGGAAGAGCACAATGATCACAATACCAACATGGGCTGGTGAAGCAATGTCTTCCACAACTAAACTGAAGAACAAAAGGACAGCAAGTTGTCTGTTTCCCTTCCCCAGTTCCCCCACGCTGTTCCCCTCTCCCAATTCCCCAATAAAATCTTTAAAAAAAAATGACTTTGAGGATATGGGGACTAGGTGTAAGCTGTCAGCATGGGACTCAAAAATAAATGTGGAAAGAGAAAGAGGTAGCTTGGCCCTTCCTGGCTTTAATCCTCCACAGCTGAGGACCAGAGGAGACACCTGCCTCTCAAGTACTCCCCGGGGGCACTCCGGCCTTGCAGGGCTGCTGGCCCTCTGAGAGTCTCCATGGGCTCACTGGGCAAGGTGCTGGGGCGACAGCCCTGCATTAATAGCCAAGCAGTGTCTGTAACTTCTGCTGCTGCAGATGAACCCTGAAGCAGGCCAGCATTGACTGCCCTGAGCTCGATGGCTTCCATTGCAGTGACAATCACAGTGGAATGCAGCCACCAGTGGGGTCCTGGTCTCTCTGATCACATTCTTGTTGAACTAACAGGACACAGGGACACGTTAGCAGCACCTCCAGCGTGACTGGCTCGCACTGGGGAGGCCCAAAGCTCTGAGAACTCTGAGCTGTATCTGTGGCCGCAGGCTACCAGCGCACCTAGAGTGTTGCTGTACAGGTAACCACTTAGCCCTTTTTAACCGCTCTACAGTAACTCATACTCTTCATTCCAAGTTCTCCATCTGCCACCTGCACCAGGAAATGGAAGCATTGGTCACTTTTCCAGAAATCGGACCTCAGATGCTAGGATAAAGGAGCTACATCAAATAACCCAGGCTGACCGAGCAGTCTTCTAAAGCAAGTGCTTATTATTCAACATGCAACAGGACACAGCCAGCATCTAGATTATCCCAATTTTCTTTTGTTAGGGTTTTTTTTTTTTTTTAGGGCAGTGTCACTGGCCCTCATATCTGGGACCCGAACCAGGGCCTCTGGCTTCCCAAGCCAGCGCTTAACCACTGCGCCACTAAGCCGGCCCCCAATTTTCTTTTGTTTAACATGAAAATATGCTCACAGAACTGTCAAAGGCTTTTGCTATGCAGACTCATTGGGGCTGTTGCTGGGGAAGCCATGGTGAGCCAACTGTGTGGCAGCCCGCATCTCCCCATCCCCAGCATCCACTCTCTGCCACGCCATTTGTAACTCTTCTCACTAAAAAGCTATCTGTTCACTCTTCAAATGTGGGCCAACTTTGTGACTTGCTTTGTCTGACAATGTGTAGAAATGACAGTGTGCCAGTCCCAAAAGGCATTGTCCCCAAGGGGCATCTGTGTTTCTAGGCTCCTTGAGTGCTCCAGCCTTTGCTATAAGAAAGCCATGCCTGGATGAGTCTGCTGGTCTGAGGAGGAGGATGGACATGGAGGGCAGGATGGAGGTGGCCCCTCAGGCCTGTGGAGACCACCCACCCCGGGGCCTGTGAGTGAGCCAGCCAGGAGCAGCAACGCTCACTCGTCACCAGACACACCAGCAATGAACATGGATTGTCGTCTGACGTGGAGGCTTCTACGTGTTTGTTACACTCAGAGCTGCAGTGAGAGATAACACAACACCATCAAGCCTAGTAACCGCACAATCATAGTTATCTCTAAATAAATGGGAATCACCACCTGATACTTCTCAGGCATGTCACAGACAGCGAAGAGCTTTGTAGACAGCATTTTTCTAAAACTTGGTGTCTACTTCTACGTTTCAGCAGGAATCCACTGTAGTCTCAGGAACATCAGTCTTGGTGTTGAGACTGGTGTTGAGACTGATGAGAAGTCACATCAGGCAAATGACACAGGCCCTGGTGTGCCTCCTGATTGCAAACACGATGCTGATAAAGCAACACAAAAGCTGCAGCTGGCAACAGTGCTGATAACCAACACAAAGAGAACCATGTGGGCAGACCCCAGAGCACCTGTCAGGACACTGCTGTCATGTGGGTAACCGCGGAAGTCCCCAAGAAGAGCAGCGCAAGCTCAGCCCCCTCTTTAGGGGAGCTTTGGTGTCCCCAACCATCGGGACCTAATAATGGCACTTGTGGAGCCTTCATCTCTAGAACTATGTTGTCCCAAATGGTAGCCACTAGCCACATGGCACTATTTATATCTAAATTTCAAATTAATTGAAATTAAAATAAAAAAATTCCGATCCTGATATACCAGCCACAGTGGCCATGCGTGGCTGGTGGATGCCGCATAGAACAGTAGAGATTACAGAAAACCTTCATCATCACAGCTAAGTTCCCCCTGGAAAAGGCCAGTAAAACAGCGCTGAGCCAGAAAGAATGAACCTCGCTTTGCCCTCTGACCCAGCTTCCCAACTGCCCCTCCCCATAGCTTTACACGACACCATTTTTTTTTTAAGCCAAGCCATCCTGCCACCTGTTGGCAGCTCAGTGGCAGCTCAGCTCAGGCTGGGCATCGAACTGCTGTTGCCCAGAGCTCAGCTTGCACTCTTAAGCGAGCTCTTTACCAACTGAAAGTGAGAGATGAGTTTTAACTCCTTATCTGAAACCCATCGCCATGGCAGCTGGAGGCAGATATCCACAGGGCATGGCAGCCACACATGCCAGAGTGGAAGATGCCATCCAAGACTGTTCCCAGGACCATGCATTGTATCTTATGTTATGGCCTCATCAGTGATGCCAGCAATCAGAGAAGACCAGGCCTAATGAATAGCAATCAGGTATAAGAAATGGAGTACTTTGACCCAAACTTCAGATTGATATCCTACGGGCAAAGCTTCCAACATGATACTGAACCTGAAGGGGGCCAAGATCACCATATACAAGTCTCCTGAGAAAATGACTTTGTCTCATGGATCTGTCCCATCTAAGGATAAACATTGTCAATAAAACAAAGAGATCTATGAAAAGTATGGAAGTGTAGAAAACGAAACTTGAAAACTTTGGAAGATACACATCTGGTTGTCAAAGGCGTGAATGCAGTCTGCTCTCTTTCAAACAGGCACAGGGAGATGTGAGGGAGGCACAGCCTGAGATGAAGGCATCGATGGACAGACACTGCAAAACCGAGGAAAGAATGCAAGGATCCCAGCAAAGGCTCATTGGAAATTGTGCTGGAAACGGACAGTGGAATTGACTGAACTAAAATCATTTCATGATGTGGGTGACTTTTGAAGCTTCAATGGGCACACAAGTCCCTGGGGAATCTTGTTAAAATGCAGGTTCTGAGCAGAAGGTCTGGGGTGGGTCTGGAATTCCGAGTTTCTGGGGACCATGCTTAGCGTGGAAAGAAGGCAAATCTGTAAAACCTTTCTACGGGCAGAGCAAGACGGCAGAGCTTCGAAAGCAGAGGGAAAATGATGGCATAGAACAAAATGGGTATGAACTGAGCTTTTATTAGACAAGCAGAGCAAAACCAAACAGGATACAACTCAACAAATTAGAATTAATCATGAAACAATAAAGAATTATTATTTTTAATTCTGATAAAATCTGCATAATGAAATTTACCATTTTTGCCATATTTAAGTGTACACGTCACTGGCATTAAGTGCATTCACACTGTTGTGCAACCATCACCACTATTCATATTTATAATTTTTTTTTTTTTTAAGATTTTTTATTGGCGAATTGGGGGAGGGGAACAGTGTTGGGGAATTGGGGGAGGGGAACAGACAAGTTGCTGTCTTTTTTTTTTTTCATTCTAGTTGTGGAGGACATCGCTTCACTGGCCCATGTTGGTATTATCATTGCGCTATTCCTGGCTGAGGCAGTCACTCACCAGCCATTGGATGGCCGCTCATAGCAGCTGCCGGCAACTCACAGTAGCTCATGGCAGCCCACTGCAGCAGGGGCTGCAGCTTACGCCATCGCCGGCGACTCCAGGCAGCCAAGCTCCAGGTCGAGCTGTTGTTCACCATCTTAGCTGTACAGAGCACAGCGTCACTGGCACTGATGTGGGATCCAAACCGGGGCCCTGCTGCTCAGAGCTGGCATCCCAAGCCAGCTCTTAATCAATGCACCACTTGGCCGGCCCCATAGCCATAAATTTTTTATCAGCCCAAACAGAAGCTCTG
The DNA here is from genome assembly GCA_033961575.1 of Aselliscus stoliczkanus. NCBI lineage: Eukaryota > Metazoa > Chordata > Mammalia > Chiroptera > Hipposideridae > Aselliscus > Aselliscus stoliczkanus. The sequence continues at coordinate 35,781,952 of CM066741.1, forward strand.
TGCCCACTAAACAATAGCTCTGCATGCTGCCCTCCCCCAGGACTTGGCAACCTCTATTCTACTTTCTCTATGAATTTACTTATTCTAGGTACCTCATATAAGCAGAATATGTGTCCTTTTGTGCCTGCCTTAGTTCACTGACTGTAATGTTTTCACAGTCCATCCATGTCATAGCAGGTGTCAGAATTTCATACCTTTTTAAGGCTGAACAGTCTACGATGTGTATAGACCATATTTTGTTTATCCATTCATGTGTTGATGGACATTTGGGTTGTTTCTACCTTTTGGCGATAATGAATAATACTGCTATGAACACAGGTAGACAAATATTTTGGTTCCTGTTTTCAATCCTTTGGGAATATTCCCAGAAGTGGCATTGCTAGGTCATATATTAATTCTATGTTTATCTTTTGGAGGACCAATCACACTATTTCCCACAGTGGCTGTACCATTTCACATGCCCACCAGCAATGCATAAGGGTTCCAATTACTCCATAACTTTGTCAACACTTATTGTTTTCCATTTATAATTTTTTAAATAACAGCCATCCTAATGGGTGTGTACTGGTATTTCATTGCAGTTTTGCTTTGTATTTCCTTAGAATATGTTTCACATGTGTATTGGCCATTTGTACATCTTCTCTGGAGAAAAGTCTATTAAACTCTTTTGCATATTTTTGTACTGATCATTTTGTTGTTGACTTGTAGGAGTTCCTTATATATTCTGTATATTAACCACCCTTATCAGATACATGATTTGCAAATATGTTCTCCCATTCCATGGGTTACAGTTTTACTCTGATTTTATTCTTTGATCACAGAAGTCTTTAATTTTGATGTACTCCAATTTATCTTTTTTTCTTTTGCTGCCTGTGCTTTTCATATCATAGCCAAGAAGCCATTGCCAAATCCAATGTCATAAAGGTTTCCCTCATGTCTTTTGCTTTAATAATTGTTTTCTTTTTCAATTTCAGTTGACATACAATATTATATTAGTTTCAGGAGTACAATAGAGTGATTAGACATTTATATAACTTACGAAGTGATCACCCTGATAAATCTATTTATAGTACCCATGAATAATAAAATGGCAATAACTATATATCTATCAACAATTATTTTAAATGTAAATGGATTAATGCTTCAATCAAAAGATAGGGTCCCCCTATGTCTTATAGCTTTACGGCTTTAGCTCTTTTACATTTACATTTTTGATCAATTTTCAGTTCATTTTTGTGTATGATACAAGGTACACATCCAGCTTCATTCTTTTACATATAGATATCCAGTTTTCCCGGCACTCTTTGTTGAAAAGACTGACCTTTACTCATTGAATAGTCTTGGCACCCTTGTTGAAAATCATTTGATTATATATGTAAGAGTTTATTTCCAGGCTCTCTATTCTATTCCATTGGCCTGTGTGTTTGTTCTTCTGTCAGTCTCATGCTGTTTTGATTACTATGGCTTTGTAGTAAGTTTTAAATTAGGAAATGTGAGACCTCCAAATTTGGTCTTCATTTTCAAAATTGTTCTGGATATTTGGGGCCCCATATAATTCCACATAAATTGTAGAATTGGGTTTTCCATTTGACCAAAACAACGTCATTGAGATGTTGATAGGGAGTACACTGAATCAAGATCATTTTGTGTAGTTCTGTCATCTTAACAATATTAAGTCTTGCAATCAATGCACACAAGATTTCTTTCCACTTACTTATGTCTTCTTAAAATTCCTTGTAGTTTCTAGTGTACAAGTCTTTTGACTCCATCATTAAATTTATTCCTAAGTATTTCATCCTTTTAGACACTAATGTAATTGCTTTCTTAGTATCCTTTTTGGAGTCTTCATTGTTAGTATAAAAAATGCAACTGATTTTTATATGTTGATTTTGAAACCTGCAAATTTGTTTAATTGTTTTAATTTAGTCGGGATTTTTTGGTGGGGGGCACAGAGAATCTTTAGGTTTTCTACATAAGATCATGTCACCTGCACACAATTTTACTCTTTCCTTTCCAATTAGAACAGATATGGTAGAAGCAGGCAGATTCAGGCTTTCACAAATGAATATGATTTTAATTGTGAGGTTTTCATATACAGCTCTTACCATATACGAACATTTCCTTCTGTTCCTAGTTCTTTGCACATTTACCATAAAATGATTGTATTTTGTGAAATGCTATTCCTACATTAATAGAGATGATGGTGTGTTTTTTCTTTATTTTGTTAACGTCATTTTCCTATGTTGAATCTTTCTTGCATTCCAGGTAAAAACCCCACTTGGTCATGATGTATATTGCTAAATACAGTTTGCTAGAATTTTGTTGAGGATTTCTGTATTAACGTTCATAAGGGATGTTGGTCTGTGGTATTCTTTTCTGGTAGCGTCTTTGTCTGGTTTTGATATCAGGGTAATACTGGCTTCATAGAATGAGTTGGGAAGCATTCTTTCCTCTTCCATATTTTTTTTTTTTTTTGAGGGCAGTGTCACTGGCCGTCATAGGTGGGACCCGAACCAGGGCCGCTGGCTTCCCAAACCAGCGCTTAACCACCGCACCACTTGGCCAGCCCTCCTCTTCCATTTTTTGAAAGAGTTTCATTTTGCATTAGCTGGGGTTATTTCTTCTTTACATGTCTGCTAGAATTCACTAGTGAAGCCATTTTTCAGGGCTTTTTTTGTTGGGAGGTTTTTGATTTTGAGTCAATCACACACTGGTTATCAGTCTGTTCATATTTTTCTATTTCTCCAGGATTCATTTTATTTATTTATTTTTAATGTGTTTTTTTTAAAGATTTTATTGGGGAATTGGGGAATCAGGGAAGGGAAACAGACAAGTTGCTGTCCTTTTGTTCTTCAGCCTAGTTTGGAGGACGTTGCTTCACTGGCCCATGTTGGTATTATCATTGTGCCCTTCCTGGCTGAGGCAGTCACTCCCCGGCCATTGCACGGCTGCTCACAGTGCCTCACGGCAGCTCATGAAAGTGCACGCCAGCTGTTGGCCAGCCCCACTGCAGCCTATGCTGTCACCGGTGACTCAGGGCAGCCCAGCTCCAGGTCGAGCTGTTGTTCACCATCTTAGTCACTGGTCCTCATGTGGCATCCAAACCAGGGACGTGCTGCTCTGAGCTGGCATCCCATGTCAACTCCTAACCAACGCACCACTCGGCAGGCCCCAAATTCTTCTTTTTAATGTATGTGTCTACAGGTATAAATTTCTCTTTCTGCTCTACTTCCCTGTATCTCATAAGTTTTGGCGTTATTGTAGAGCTATCTATTTCTCCTTTCAATTCTGTGACTGTTTGCTTCATATATTTTGGAATTTTGATGTTTGGTGCATATACGTTTATAAATGTCATATCTTCTTAGTGAATTGACTCATCAATATACAGAGGGTGCCAAAAAATACATATACACATTTTAAGAAAGGAACTGTATTAAACTGTATTAAAATTATAATACTCAATATATACTGATAACAAAAGATGAATACAAGTCATGTGCATGTATTTTGGGGCACCCCCGGTATATGGTGTTCTTGTCTCTTGTTACAGTCTTAAATTCTATTTCATCTCATATTGCCACTTCAGGTCTTTTGGTTACTATTTGTGTGGAATGTGTGTTTTCCATCCTTTCGTTTTCAAGATTATTTGCATCTTTAGATCTAAAATGAGTCTCATAGATAGCAGATAGATGGATCCTGTTTAATTTTTTATCCTTTCTGCTCTTGTATGATTAGTTTAATTCACTTACCCTTACAATAATTACTGATAAGGATTGACTTACTTCTGCCAGTTTGTTAGTTGATTTTTTGTTGTAACATGTTTTGATTCCCTTCTCAATTCATTGGTGTATTTTCATTTTGGTTACCATAGGATTACATATAACATCTCAAAGTTATAATAGTCTAATTTGAATAGATATCAGCTTTACTTTAACTACATATAAAACCTTTATTTGATTTCCTTTGCATGTCTCTATGTTATTGACATTAAAAATTGCATCTTATCACCATTGCCTACATAGTAACATAGATTTGTAAGTATTTCTACGCACTTTTCTTTTAAATCATGTAGAAAATAAAAAGTGTAGTTACAAACAAAATTTAAATCCTGGTTTTACTTACCTTTACTGAGATCGTTATATCTTCATACACCTTCAAATTACTATCTAGCACCGTTGCATTTCAACCTGACAGACTTCCTTTTGTCCTTTCTTGTGGAGCAGGTGTGGTAGCAATAAAGTCCCTCATCTTTTGGTTTTCTGGGAATTTATGAATTCCTCCTCAGTTTTTTCAGATATAGAATTCTCTCTTGACAGTTTTTGTCTTTCAGCACATTAAATATTTAACAAGCTTACTGTCCTCCAAGTTTTCTGATGAGAAAGTGGCGGATAATCTTTTTGAGTCTCCTTTATACTCAACGAGTTGCTTCATCTTGACGATTTCAAGATTCTCCCTGTGTCTCTGGCTTTTCGCAGTTTAATTACATGTGTCTTGGTGTGGGTCTATGGTTTTATTCAACTTGAAGTTCATTAAGCTTCTCGGATTTGCACATTTATGTTTTCATTACTTTTGGGAAGTTTTTGACCAATATTTCTTCAAATAATCTTTCTACCCCTTTCTCACTCTTATCTCTGGGGACTCTCATAATACATATTTTGGTGCACTTGATGGTTTCTGATAAGTCCCTTTGGCGCTATTCACCTTTCTTCAATCTTTATTCTTCCTGTTCCTCAAACTAGATAACTTTAAATTGGCCTATTTTCAAAGTTGTTTATTCTTTCTTCTGCCTGCTCAAATCTGCTTGTGAAACCCCTCTAGTAAATTCTTCAATTATTGTATTTGTCACCTTCCGAATTTGTTTGGTTCCCTTTTATAATTTCTCTGTTTATTTTATTTTGTTCATTTTATTCATATATCGTTTCCCCAATTTCTTTTATTTCTTTGCCCATGTTTCCTTTAGCTCTTTAAGCATAGTTAAGACAGACTATTTACAGTCTTCATCTAGCAAATACAATGTCTGGGCTCCTTCAAGGATGGTTCCTGTCAATTTATTTTGTTCCACTGAATGGTCAATGTTTTACCATTTCTTACAAGTCTTGTGATATTTTTTCCTTGAAAACTAGGCATTTGACTATTGTAATACTGTAACTCTGGAAATCAGATTTTCTCCTTTCCCCAGTGTTTGCCATCTTTTTTTTTTTTTAAAAAGCTTCCATAGTCTGTTTAAGATATTTCTCAACTTTAAAGAAAAGATTATTCCTTGTCAAGTATAATAAACAAAGTCTCTGTTCTATTAGTTCATGTTCAGCTAATGTTTTTTATAAAGATTTCTTTTAATGCCTGGAGCTAAAACAAATAAACAAAAGAGACAGAATAGCCACCTCTTCAGTCTTTGCAGATTGACTCTGTGCTTCCACATTCCTTTGTCACTTAGCTAGGATGGCTCTGAGCCTAGGGATCAGCCACGGTGAAAACTTAAGGTCTTCTTAGGACTTTTCTGAGCATATGTCTTGCCTGGGCATATGCATGCATGGCTTTCTAAATTGTCCTGTACATATAGCTGCTTTTGAACAACATAGTTTCCCAAAGAGTCTCACTCCAGCTTCTCCTTTGGGACTTAGATGGTCTATTTCACATTTCCCCCAGAATCTTTCCCCTGCATAGTTGTGGGTTTGTAGACATGATGTAGTCTTTTTTTTTCCCTTTTTCCCCAAAGATTTTATTGGGGAACTGGGGAGGGGAACAGCGTTGGGGAATCAGGGAAAGGGAACAGACAAATTGCTGTCCTTTTGCTTTTCAGTCAAGTTGTGGAGGATGTCGCTTCACTGGCCCATGTTGGTATTGTAATCATTGTGCTCTTTCCAGGTGAGGCAGTCCCTCTCCAGCCATTGGACGGCTGCTCAAGGTGGCTCACGGCAGGTAACGAAAGTTCACGCCAGCTGCGGGCCAGCCCCACTGCAACCTACGTCGTTGCAGGCCACTCACAGCAGCCCAGGTCCAGGTGGAGCTGTTGTTCACCATCTTAGCCGTAGAGGGTGCAGTGTCACTGGCTCTCATATGTGGGATCCAAACTGGGGCCCTGCTGCTCAGAGCTGGTGTCCCAAGCCAACTCCTAACCAATGCACCACTGGGCAGGCCCAGACATGGTGTAGTTTTGTTTTGTTTTGTTTGGTTTGTTTTGTTTTTTTAGCTGAGCCATCCTGCGCCATGTTGGCAGCTCCCTGGCTGCTCAGCTCGGGCTGGGAATCTAACCAGCAATCCTGCTCCTCAGAGCTCACACTCTTGAACAAGCTCTTAACCAACTCGTTCGGCCCTATAGTGTAGTCTTTAGGTGCAGTACCTGCCTCTTCTCTTGCCTGCATTCTGAATTATGCAAAATAGAGATGAGTATCTTGCTTTAGTCCTTTACTTATCCTCCAGACAGTTTAAGACATAGGTACACAAGAATTCACAAATAATGTCTGCTTTGGTCCCTCTAGTGCCAGGGGGAGAACTGGTAACTGGGCTTCTGCCTGCCCAAGACCAAAACTGTCCATGCACCAGGGAGGGGAGAGGAAATGGCAGGTAAAAACATTACCAAAGCTTCCTACTGTTTTGAATATAGCCTTTCATTACTAGGTATTTGGTTGGTTCCTGCATACTATGGAATATTTTCCAGAGCTCCTACAAAGGTGGTTCGGACAGCTTCTATTTGTTTCCTGATGGGTCTGTGAAGAAATACGAGCTTGGAGTTTCTAAGTCTGCCATTTTGCTGACCTCCCTCCGCAGCAGAGATATTTAAAAGCAAGAGGAGGCTGTTTATAAAAATAAAGCTGAAATTAATGAACAGAATTATGATGCAAAGTCAAAGCCTAGGTCTTTAAAAATATAAACAAAATAGATAAATGTTTCTTGGTGCTATGTAACAAAATTCTAAATGAAGAAGGGAAAAGAACAATATGTTTTATAGGGCAATGCATATGTGCATGCCAATGAATTATTGGGTTGTCAGAAAAGTCATGACGCATTTTTGCAATGAAAAACAGAGAAAAAATACATCATGACTTTTCCGACAACCCAAGAGAAAGTCCAGATAAAAAGGACATTTTCCTGAAAAACATGAGTTTTTAAGGTTGGTACAAAACGAAAACCTGAGGAGACCAGTAAGTATAATAGCAGAAATTGAAACTGTGTGTGCCAGGGTGGGAAATGCCATTCAGAAGCCTGTTAAAAGTACCATGCATCTATAAAATACATTTCATATAAAGCACATATTTACAGGTTAATTCTTTAAATATTTAATGGAACATTAATCCTTTTAAGAGAAGATATTTACCATGTAATATAACTCGATTACAGAACCTACAAAAAGAGATAAATCTTCTTGGTTCATATTATAAGAAAACACACAAAGCAATCTAAAGACAGATGAACTCCATGTGCTATGTATCACAAATTCATGAGATGGTCCCAAGTTACCACCCCACCACTGTATAATTTACTAGGGAACTTCAGTGAATTGTTTCATGGTCCTGGGGAACTTCAGCCAAGTTATGATGTTATTAGGGTTAAGAGTAATGACACAGGGGGAACTAACTCGGGAATCGATTTCTTGGGAGAGTTTCCAGCCATGCCAAAGGGACATTAACTCTTCCAGGTGGGACTCTAGAGGGGGTGGTGCCTGCTTCACACTTGGCAAAACTAAAGTAGTTTTAATGTGGCAAGATAGAGGAGAATAAATGGGAATGGGATTGTTAGACTAGGAACATAGGCATATTTCCCGTAGATCGCACTTAAGCTACGTGGGGGAAAAATGGGGGACCTGGAGTTATCCTCTGTAGTAAAGCAGACTAAATGTGTAGAGATGGAAGATGACCATGAAAGATGGATTCCTTGAGCTAAGGAAAGAGTTCCAAGGGAGTCCATAGAAAAGACACATATGCTACCTTCCATTCCCCCAATCACCAATGCTGGTCAAGGAACCAGCTGCAGAGAGGTACCCAGAGGTGGGAAGCTCTGAGAAGTGTCGCTTTTCAGTACCTTCTAGGTCAAGAGAGTACAAGGCCACCAGGAAATGGTATCAGTTCCAGTAGAACTTTTCTTATTTTCTCTCTACCCCAAAAATAAATCTTCAAAACTGGAAGAGTCACATGTTGGCGATCAGGCTGGGTTGGGGAGGGGCAGAGAAGTAGAAGCAGGGCAGCTAAGAAGTCATCTGTCTTCCCTTTGGCACTACAGGTGTCCAGGCTGAAATAGGGCTGGGCTGTGGGGAGCAGAAATATTAATGTGAAACCTGAATTTAGTGTTAAACACTGAACTGAGAATTCCTGTGTAACATAATGATGGAAAAGGACTCCGACTGTAACACTGGCAAAAAATTCATAGGAGTCCCCAAATTTTATCCAACGCAAAGAAATTTCATACCTCACTAAAAAAAAACTGCATTATGACTAGATTGCAAGGTATATTTATGACCAATAAACTGGTTGTCCAAGGATTTTTAAAAGAACAATTGTATATTAGCCATGGGTAAAGAAAATTGGCTCTCCTCAAATTTTTAAGAGAATTGCCTATCATGATAAAATAGGATTTGTCTCAGGAATTCAAGGATGGACCAAGGTAGGGAATTAATACGTCATAGTTACAGGTTAAATAAGAAAAATTATCATATAAAGGGAGATTGAATTAATAAAATCTACTTCTATTTCTGATATGTAAGAAAAGTAATCTAGGGCCAGGCATCTGATTTATAATTAGTGGTTGAATATAAACTCCATACATTGGCGATATCTGTGTTTTCAACTCATGACAGTTTCCAAAAAATTACTGACAGTCAAAAAAAAAAATATATATATATATAATATATATATATAAATATATATATAATATATACTATATTTTAATATATTGTATATATTATATATATTTATTATTACATGTATTATATATATTCATTTTTTAATGGAAGCAAAAGAAAGTCATAACTACATTGAACTAAAAGTACAAATCATCTTTCATTGAGGCGCACAAGAAGCACTCCTATTATAATGAAAAACTAGGAAATATTGCACACTGTTATTTCTTTTTTTTTTTCATTTTCTGGAAGTTGAAATGAATGCAATAAAGCAGGAAACTGAAATTAAAACTCAAGAAAATGAAGATTAAAAAACCCATCATTATAATCTACATGACTGCAAGGCTAAAATTCTCAAGGTTATTAACTAAACTGGTAGAAATACTAAGAGATTAGCTAGGTTGGGTATGATATCGGATAGATGCATAAACAAAGATAGCTATTATATAAACAAATAGATCAATAGCTTTTCCACATATCAATCAAAGTCAGTTGGGAAAATAATGTAAAAATGATTCCATTCCTGAGAGTACCACGCTTATAAAAAGCAGGAATAAGCTTATCAAGAAATGCGGCCTATCTATGAAGAAAATAACAGTACTTAACTAGAGCCATAACTGAAGATATAAATGAATGCAGGCATGTCATGATCATGTAGGAAAGATTGACTACGGAACAGCGTTTATTCTTCTCAAAGTGAAATTTGATGAGCGTAATTTCAACCAATAACACAAACGATTTTTTTTTCTAAGAATTTGATAAAACAAAAGATTCTAAGTTATGTGGAAGAATAAATTTGCAAGTACTAGAACAAATAGCCACCCATTCAAGAAGAAAAAATTGAATACCTCACATCATACACTGAGGGAAATTCTGATGGATTAAGGATTAAATGGAAAATATGAAAATACAAGTACTACAAAAAGAAGAATCGGACCTTAAAGTTAATCCTCATACAACACTTTTTCCTTTTTATCCATCTGGCACTACCCTAGACGTAGGGGGCAGAACAATAAATAAGACAGAAACAGCTCTTCTCTGAGAGTTTATATTCTCATGGTGGCTTCTCCACCATCATGGATGGGAACAGAGAGTCAATAAAAATAAGAAATGCAATAAAATGCCAAGATAATGTCAGATCTGGATAAGTGCTATGTTAAAAATGAAACATGGGCCGGCTGAGTGGCGCGGTGGTTAAGCGCTGGTTTGGGAAGCCCGTGGCTCCGGTTCGGGTCCCACATATGACGGCCAGTGACACTGCCCTCAAAAAAAAAAAAAAAAGAAAAAGAAAAAGAAACAAGATGATGTAATGGGAAAGGGAGAGATGATCAGAGCAGGCCTCTCATTGTTGTAGAGGTGACAGAAGAACTGGCCTCCATTGTGTAACTACATAATGAGGTGAGAAATGTGAATATCTAGTAACAAAGTATTGCAGGCAGCAGAGCCTGTGCAAAGGCCCTGAGACTGAGCCTCCTGGAGATTTCTGAACAGCAGAAGGCAGCATCCTGTAAGCAAGACAAGGGAAGAGAACAGTGCTGAAAGAGAGGGGTTAGAACTGAAGGAAGCAAATCCATAAGTAGTGAGAGGATGCCAAAGAAAGCTGAGTTTTCAAACAATCAGGGACCTACTTGCACTGTCTACTTTTTTTTTTTAAGATTTTATTGGGAAATTGGGGAAGGGGAACAGCGTTGGGGAACTGGGGAAGGGGAACAGACAAGTTGCTGTCCTTTTGTTCTTCAGTCTAGTTGTGGAGGACATTTGCTTCACTGGCCTATGTTGGTGTCATCATTGCACTCTTCTTGGGTGAGGCAGAATGGTTGCTGGCCTCTGGACGGCCAGTCACGGTGACTTTTGGCAGCTCACACCGGCTGCTGACGGCTCACACTGGCTGCTGGCCATTCATTGTAGCCTATGGCAGCCCACTGCAGCAGGGGCTGCAGCTATGCCATCCTGGGGACTCATGCAGCCCAGCTCCAGGTGGAGCTGTTGTTAGCTGTAGAGGGCAGTGTCACTGGCCCTCATATGTGGGATCCGAACCGGGGCCGCTGGCATCCCAAGCCAGCTCTTAACCAACACGCCACTCGGCTGGCCCTGCACTGTCTATTTTGAGAGAGGAGGGAAAGTACAGGCACATCAGACGGTCTCTTTGCAAAGGAGAAGATAAAAAAGTTTCTGTGTTTTCAATTAAAGTATGAGGTGACGTCAATATCAAACGTGAGTGAGGAGGACATTTGACCTGAAGGTGTCAAAGCAGCCTTATAAGCAAGGGAATAATGAATGTGCTTGGGATCGGTATAGAATTTGACGAGCCTGAATTTAAAGTGAAACAGGTGATTTTTTCCAGTGTTGAGGGATGAAGAAAACAGGTTATTTACAGTAGCCTACATAATGATACAGCCAGAAGGCAGGTGTCACAATCCTAAAGCTAATATATGATTTATTGCTGGTAGGAGTAAAAATTGGTATAATCCTTTTTGGAAAGTAATTTATCAATATGTTATTTACTTACGTAAAATAAATTGGGAGAACCTGGCGATACACGAGTTTGGAAATAAATGATGGGCACATTATTCATTCTGTGAGCATACATTTTTTTCTGGGGGGAAAAGGTATTTGGCCAGAACCACTGTATAACATATAGTTTGGGAATAAGATGGCAGCCAAACCCAACAGGTGACTTGATTTGAATCCTCTGAAATAAGCTCTAGCTTCATTTCAACACTGCATTCCACCTTTAAGTGTGGGAATGACAACTTTTAACATTCTAAGCAATTTTTAACAGCAAGTGGGAACTTTCCAATATGTTTTCAAACTCATTTTGCAATAAGCTTCTCAGGCTGACCATGGCTACATTGCTTTGACAAAGATGACTTAACCTCAGCCACCTAAGCCCTTTTGGGAGCAAATCAAACCCATGTTACGAACCAGTTAGCAGTTCCTAACATCAGAGAAAATGTCCGAGGACACAAAAAGCATAGCCTGAAGAAAGATCATATTACAGTTTCCTCAGTGGCACGAGGTGAGCCATTTGATGACATCCAATGACTGTTTGACTGGAAAAGAAAGATGGGAAGACAGGAATGGGACAATGACTGCCTTCTCACAGACAGCAGAAAATGTCAGTCCAGCACCAGAGAAAAGAGAGAAGCTTTGATGGGAGCAGGACCAAACCCCGTGAGACTCTTAGTCAGCCAGGATCTTCCAAGCGCCTGAGAGGTGCCCATGCCCACAGGGAATTCTCAGAGCCCCTGTGTTCTCTCAGGATGGTGGGCAGGGCCTACCCAGAGCATGCGCTTACATCACGTGGTGACGTGGACAGGGGCAGCAGGCTTGGTTCATCATCGTATCCAACCAAGTGCGAGCCTATGTTCAGGCCAAGTTCAAACTCAAAGGGCTATTACAATCATTGAGAAAGAAGTTCCAGGGCCGGCCGGGTGGCCCAGTTGGTTAAGAGCTCACTCAAGAGTGCAAGCTGAGCTCTGAGCAACAGCAGTTCGATGCCCAGCCTGAGCTGAGCTGCCGCTGAGCTGCCAACAGGTGGCAGGATGGCTCAGCTAAAAAAAAAAAAATAGTTCATGATTTAAAATGACCTTTTATCACTGCGAAACATGGTCCCTCTCCAGTGTCCGTGTGAGTACTATGGGCATTTTTGCAGCGTCATCAGAGTAACAAATTCATGACTTCCCAGAATAAGACTGAGATGACCTACAAACCTATGTCAGGGGCAGCTCACCCACAGCCAGAGAGCTTCATCTGCCCTTGATAAAGCAAGGGCCCTCGCTGACCCTGTACCACCACGGCTGGACATGACCAGGAAAAGGGAGCCCAAGGCACTCAACGGTGACTGACCCAGCAGCATGGGCTACTGCTGAGTATGCGCACGGGGCGAAAGCCAACCCCAATCCCCAGCGGTGAGAAGAATTCAACCTTAAGGTCTCAGGGATAGAGCCAGGCCACCTAGTCTATCTCAGGGACATAGCCAGGAGGAACGTAACCTCTGTTGGGTTGGACCTTCATCAGGAGACGCATACGAGGAAGAGAATAACAATCCCAGCACTCCATAAACCGCCAAAATCCTCAGCTGCACAGGCTGGGCCTCTTTCTATTGACTGAAAGGATACAATGTATCTCTGGGGTTACATATCCTGGCCCATCCCTTGCTTGTTATGTCACCAACATGGTCCAACAGTGAGTACAACAGAGAGAGGAGGGAGGGTAGGATTTGGGACAATGGGAGAACAAAGGGTGCCACCAGTGTGAGAGCTCACATTTTTTTTTTAATCAAAAACATGATAGTGTGCATGTGTGTACATGTATGCATATATCATATAGAATATGAGATCAGACAGTTAAGTTCGCAAACTTTGTTGCAACACTGTTGCTAACTTTTTTTTATATCAAAGGGACTATTCATTATGAATTTGTACCAACTGGACAAACAGTGAACCAAGTTCACTATTTGGAAGTGCTGAAAAGGCTGCATGAAAAAGCTAGACAACCTGAACTTTTAGCCAACAATTCATGGCTCTTGCATCTCGACAATACACCAGCTCACACGGCACTGTCTGTGAGGGAGTTTTTAGCCAGTGAACAAATAACTGTATTGGAACACCCTCCCTACTCACCTGATCTGGCCCCCAGTGACTTCTTTTTTCACCTAAAGATAAAGGAAGTATTGAAAAGAAGACATTTTGATAACATTCAGGACATCAAAGGTAATACGGTGACAGCTCTGATGGCCATTTCAGAAAAAGAGTTCCAACATTACTTTGAAGGGTGGACTAGGGGCTGGTGTCAGTGCACAGCATCCCAAGGGGCGTACTTGGTAGATGACCACAGTGATATTCAGCAATGAGGTATGGAGCACTTTTTTTGTAGGATGGCTTTGCCAACTTAATTGTCAGAACTTGTATATGCAAATGGTGCTTCAGTTCTCATAGAAAATATTGAATATGTGTATACATGAATTTAATAAACTTATCAGCATTTTGGAATACTAATGGTTTTTGTCCAAAAATTCAAATTACTTCAAAGTCAAATTAATTTCTATAGCTACATGTGTTTTTTAATCTGAAGGCAGAGATTTCTAGATTAGCCAGTTTCGAAGGGATCCGATGGCACATGTGCGATGTGGTGGCCTATTGTTCAGAAATGTTCTTTCTTTTTCTTTTTTGAGGGCAGTGTCACTGGCATTCATATATAGGACCCGAACCGGGGCCGCTGGCTTTCCAAGCCAGCGCCTAACCACGGAGCCACTCAGCTGGCCCCAGAAATGTTCTTTCTGACAGCTATTCCAGGTCCACATCGATCTGAAGAGTTGTGTCAAAAATATGAGGTTGTAAATTAGGATCTAAAGAGGATATGAAGACTAGATTTGGATAATAACCGCAATTTACTGAGAAATCCGTTTACTGATTTTAAGGCCGTTTGAGATGTGTAACAGATGTAAATTTTTTAGAGTTTTTTTTGTGTTTTTTTTTTAGGTTATTGTACAAAGTTTGCTATTGAAAGTTTCCCCTAGCTTATTATTACATTACTGTTTAACTGTTGTTATATATTAGTTTACAGGCAAAGTATTAGCTAAAGATATAGTTTTATTCTGTTGTTTTTTTCTTACTCTTGCCTGTTTTAGGGTATTAAATCCAATACTTTGAAATGGAATTTGGAAATTTATTACTGTTTTTTCATTTGTATTACATCATTCTGTCTGCTATGGTCCGAATGTTTAAGTTCCTTAAAGTTCATATGTTAAAATCCTAGCCCCCACAGGTGGTGGCATTGAGAGGTGGAGGCTTAGTTCATGAGGGTGGCGTCCTCATGAATGGGATTGGTGTCCTTATAAATGAGATGCCACAGAGTTCCCTGGCCCCTGCCACCATGTGAGACAGCGAGAAAGTGCCCGCTGTGTATGAGGAAGCGCGTCCGCACCAGACAGTGAATTAGCTGGCACCTTGATCTTCAACGTCCAGCCTGCAGAACTCTGAGATGAAACATCTGTTGTTTATAAACCACCCAGTCCAAGATGTTTTGTCACAGCAACTGAAAGGACTAAGACGCTACCCCAACAGGTTTAAAGCTCTTTGCTTTTAATGGAGACATAGTAACGTACTCTCTCTGGTAAGAAAAGAAAGAAGCAAAACTGAAAATGTAGAGAGCCCAAACAGCAGGTTTTATTTAAAAGCCTAGAAGGCATAGCTTAATTTTTATTGATAATTGCTCCCCCATTACACACACACACACACATGCACACACCACTTCTATTCAGATTTTTTGGAGGTTGGGCCAGGTACATGAAGGCCATGTTCGCCTCATTTTATGCTCACATGGTTTCTGGGTAACTTTTTGTACCACTGATGTCCTTGTTAGAACCTCCAGAAAGTTACAACCACAGCTCTCATTTCTGGGCAAAAATACAAAATGCTGAAAACGGCCCAAAGAAACGTTAATCTAGACTCTTTTCACAGTAACACCATGGCTCAGTTGACATGTGCCACTGTTATTTTTCTCTTATAGTTAAAAAGAAACTCTGATTTTTGCTAAAATTTTTACTCTTGTTCTCTATATTGCTGTTTTTAGAAAGTCACTCAACACACTCTACTTGAGGCAATGTTAAATTATTCCTTTCACTCATCTCAAAGCTCAAAAAACCACAGTGGTGTGGATTTACATGTGTATTGTCATGATTTCACTTAGGCCTGCTGGAGTCTTAGGTACAGGCTATGACTCACAACACCTGAAAATAAATCCTTCCTCCAAGGCATCCATCTATGTCCCCTCAAGACTGTGGGTCACCCCTAGGAAGCCTCAAGGGCACTTTCAAGGCCCAGAGATCAAGAAAAAAATATACAAAACAAAACAAAAATCAGTGCAAAAATAACTCAAGAGACAAACGAGTTTTAAGAGCACCATTTAGCAAGCGGCTGATATTCACAAAGCATCATGGGAAGCCCTGGTGGTTTCCAGTGTAACCAGAGAAGCCCAGAGCCTTGTAGCGGCTCCAGACAGCAGTCCAGTCTTCCAACAGGAAGCCTCCCACTTAACCATTCCCATAAATACTGGCACCACCTCATAAGGCTCCGTGGAGACCATAACTATATCCACATAACAGAACTTTTTTTCCAACTCTTCCCAATCCCCGCCAACTCTGCAGACAGCTTTGGGAAAACTTTCCTGAAAGCTTCTGCAGTGTCAGGGCAATACTAGCCACAAGACCTTGTGGTTGTAACACGGGAAATCCATCCTGGGGGAGCTGGGTTCTCAAATACAGCAGGCTGATTCTATCAAATCAGTCCCAGGAGGCTGAACCCTGGCTTGATGGCTATTTATAGTAACAGTAGTGCCCCAAATCTTACAAGGTTTCTTTGTCTGCAGAGCTCAAAGTGTTTCTGGGCTGTCTTCTAATAGCCTGAAGACATGGCCACACCTACTCTGAGCCTTGAAAGGCCAGCGCACCCCCAACCCCGAAGGGCAGACAGACCTGAGCCCGTACAACACGGTCCCATCGGGATGCAGTCGGATCATGCGGTTCTTCACTGTCACTCCGTGCACAAAGGACTTTTTGTCATTTAAGAAATACGTGTCAGGCACCCACAGCTGGTCAGCCACTCGGTTGTCGAGCGTGAGGTTGAGAGGGATCCCAGAATAGGCGAGTCTTTTATCTCTCCAGTATTGTTGGAAATACATGGTTAAGGTGTAATCCTGGGGACACAAAGAAAAGAAAGCCATTAGTCTGTGCCCAGTCACAGGCGAGCCTGCTCCACAGCGGGCCAAGTCCAGGTTGGGATCTGGGAGAAGTGCGCATTGTTTTCATGCAAGGTGGGGAGCAGCGGATACTTTCTTGTACAAACTAGGACCAGTTTAATAGGTACATGTCACACCTATCTATAAATGTTCTGTTTTATTTAAGTCAGAACCAGATTGGACAAATTGGCATTTAAGAGAAACCACACAGACATAAAGACCAAAAACAAAAAGTCATCAGGTCGCTGGCAGGAAACCTGAGTGCCCCTGGAAGGTCTCCCCTCCCGTCAGGCAGTCCTGTGCCTGGACCACCCAGGACAGAAGAGCAATACCTATGGACTCTCCACTGTAAGCCATGTCCCCATCCTCTGCCCTCTGCCCTCCCTGAGGGCTGTGGACACAGACGCTCCACAAACACCCACTGCAGACACATGACCCCTGGGAGGTCTCTATGCCTCGTCCATCACATTTTCTTTGGCTTCCAGATGGCCATGGCCAAATCTACACCAACTGGGCCATGACCTCACCTGGAGAGGATACCATATTCGTGTGGGGCAAATGGGAGCCTGACGCTGCTGACGCCAGATGTGGGAGGATGGAGATGGAACACGGTGCAGCCCCCACATGCTCGCCAACAAAATAAGCAAATACCTGGACAGAAGACCTGCCTTTTGTTTCTGTTTTTGGTCTTGGTTTTGTTTTTGCAAAGTAGTTAGTACAATAATGAAGTGGAAAAGGGTCAAATCAGAAGCTGAGCATGGAAATTCTCTTCTGAAAATCTTTATTCTTTTTTTTTTTAAAGATTTTATTGGGGAATTGGAGGAGAGGAATAGCATTGGGGAATCTGGGAAGGGGAACAGACAAGTTGCTGCCATTTTGTTCTTCAGTCTAGTTGTGGAGGATGTTGCTTCACTGGCCCATGTTGGTATCATTATTATACTCCTCCCGGGTGAGGTAGATTGGTCGCTGACCTCTGGATGGCCACTCCCGGTAGCTTACTGGTAGCTTATGGCAGCCCAGCTCCAGGTCGAGCTGTTGTTCACAATCTTAGCTGTAGAGGGTGCAGTGTCACTGGCCCTCATGAGGGATCCCAACCAGGGCCCTGCTGCTCAGAGCTGGCGTCCCAAGCCAACTCTTTTTTTTTTAGCTGAGCCATCCTGCCACCTGTTGGCAGCTCAACGGCAACTCAGCTCGGGCTGGCATCCAAACCAACTCTTAACCAATGCACCACTTGTCCAGCCCAAAAATCTGTATTCTTTTAGGCAATCACTATTCTAGTCTAGCACAATCAAGTTGGAAAGCTTAGTAATATTCATGGGACACCCTGATCTCCACTGTGGAAGGACCCAACCTGGAAATCCAAAGATGAATAGGTGAGTTGACCAACCAGGGCAGGACGAACCCCTGCCATTACACACAGGAGGTTCTGACATCACACATGTGCCTTAAGGAGCCTGAAAACACCCTAGCTCTGTGGGCATGGCAGGTGGAAGGCAGGTGGTTCAAGAATCCATCCCAAGGCCGGCCGAGTGGCATGGTGGTTAAGCACTGGCTTGGGAAGCCAGAGGGCCCGGTTTGGGTCCATATATGAGGGCCAGTGACACTGCCCTCAAAAAAAAAACAAAAAGAATCCATCCCAGACACAAGCCTCTGACATCCTGTCCAACATTCCTTGTCCACCCTCCCAGGGCAGCAACAATGCCATTTATGACTGAACTCAAGGTACTGGAACATAGAGACCTCTGACATGACAAAAAGCACACCTGGGCACTTGTCTCCAGGTGTTCCCAGGCAAGAAAGTGAGAAAACCAATACATACTGCACAACTAGAAACAAAATATATATTAAGCTATAGGCTCATTTAAAAAATCAGAACAGAGCGGGAACCAAGAAAATTTGAATGGGCCGGGGAGTCTTTATAGAGATTTGAGTGGATGAGAAGAGGCACAGAGGGGCCGGCCGAGTGGCGCAGTGGTTAAGCGCTGGTTTGGGAAGCCAGCAGCCCCGGTTCGGGTCCCGCATATGAGGGCCAGTGACACTGCCCTCAAAAAAAAAAAAAAAAAAAAAAAGAGACACAGGAATTTTGCACAGGCTCTTACCTGGCAGAGCCGCCCTGTCCCCACCACCACCACTGAGAGTCCCACAGAGCAGGTGGCACTGAAGATGGGCCTTCCTTAGATAGGCATCAGGGAGGGGCATGGAAATTCATATGGGGATGGGTTTCTAATGTGTTGATGGGGACACTGGTCAGTCCAGTGTTGCTGGAACTTAGGGCAAAAAGGTTAAAAGGACAGGATGGTGGGCAGGGCTGGACCCCTTGGTCGTGAGCAGAAGGTGGAGAACTTGAATGTCAGCTCCAGAGTCAATGAAAGTCCCTGAAGGTCTCCAAGGAGCGAGTGACATCAGCAAGTGCATTAACCATGTCTTCCATTTTCTGTTTTCTCTTTTTGTTGCCTCTGGGCCCTGGCTGACCCTGGAGGGCTGGCCTCCCTCCCTCCCTCCCTCCCTCCAGGAGGACCAGGTCGTAGAGACGGTTCTCAACTGTGCCAAGAACGAGGTTGTGCTTTTCCACTGCAAACCAACCCCTCCAGAGCTCACACCCCAACCTCCTTCTTTACTGGGTCCTCCCACTCCAGGCCACTGCGTCACCCCATGTCCAGTAGCGGGCAACTAGGGACAAGCTGGATCCCAGAGCTCACTTGAACTATTCGCCCAGCCAGCTAAGCTGCCTGCCCAGCCCAGCGCATTCCTTTCCATAGTACAGGCTCCTGCTGCAGTCATCCCCCACCTTCCACGTGGCTGGCCCCGGGCTCCCCTGGTGGGCCCTCTCCATGTCGTGGCATAACCCCTTCCTCTGGGGTCTGTGGGTAACAAACTATCCTTTCAATGGCAACAGTCTCCTCATCTGTCAGCTTTGACACACAGAAAAAAATAATAAAACCTATGTTTTAAACACAAAGCCTTGGTGAGAAAGCTCCGTTTTTGCAATGGTGGGTTCAGTGGCTAAGAAGGGTGAGCAGCTGCAGGGTGCTTATAGGGGCTGAAGAGGAGTCAAGGGAAGAGAGGGCTGTTAGGGACGTCCTGAGAAGTTCACAGATTCCAGGCTTCTTGTAGGATTCCCAAGTACAAACAGACCTGTGAAGGGCGCCATCTTGCACTCAGCCCCCCATTATATTAGCTTTACTTAATGTAGGCAGTGAACTTCAACCGAAACATGTGAGGCTTGGGTGGTATGACATGATGGGAATAAGTTAATGGCAGGGGCCAAAGGATTTTCCACTTAAATATAGCCTTCCACATGGCATTTTGAAGGAAGTATGAGTCTCGTCTGTTTCTTTCGTTGGTTCCTAAGCCCACATCCAACGCCTATGTCTTCCCCGATTCCCCTTCCTCACTGGAGGCTGGCTGTCACTCACAGTCGGAAAGCATGAGTGGTGTCTTGTTTGAGGCTGTGCTCCTGTCCACATCATTGGCAGCGTCACCCCACTTAGGTCCTGGGTGTTTGCTGAGGTGACTTGAGCAGGTTGGGGTGGGGAGAGCTTAGGGAACAGCTTGAGGACAGGTAGCTGCCACATCAGCTGTGCCTTCGAGCATAGGGGCCTTGGGGCATCAGTGGAGCCGCTAGTCACACGAGTCACTAGCTAGTCGGCATGCCATTTCTTTCCTCTGCAGAAAGTGGCAGGTGACAGAAGGTGACCAGGGGCAGGGTCAAGCTGCCTCCTCTCCCCATGCACTTGGGAGGCAGCTGACAGAAGGTTTTACTGTCTGGGGAGCCATGCTGAGACCTTGGGTCCTGAGCAGAGACACAGCTACCCTGTAGTTAACATGTTCTGTCCCTCAGCCGTGCCAGGCCTCAGGCTAGTGTCATCTCATTTAAATACAGAGCAGGGAGTGTTAGAATCACCATTACGATCCCCCATTGAAAAAGGAAGAAAACTTTAGAGAGCTCAAGTAACTTCCCGCACCCACCACATCCGTCCCATTAAACTGTGGAAGTGGCATTTGAAGCTGGAGCTGCATCACTCCTGGGCACGGCTCTCAGCCAGGAAGCTCTAAGAGGTGAGGAGTAAGTTTTGAGGGGAAGTCATAAGAACTGCCACCACAAACCCCATCCTCGCCAAGGCTTAACAGCTGCTGTGCAGACAGGCGCCTGTGAATGCTTGTTTTCTTCAGGGGAATGCCAGGCAGGTTGCTTGTCTCTGCATCTGCAGTGAGGTGGCCTGGACTAAAACGCGGAGGGGCAGTTTGTGTGGGATGCCCGAGTCTGCCAGCGTTCTCAGAAAAAGAAGAGACCTCGAGACTCTCACCGCCAGGAATTCACAGGGATCTTGGCTGCTGCGGGCTAGGGCCAGAGGACCCTGGACTCCTCATGGAACGTGAGATGGGGATAAGGAAGGAAAAGGGTGGCCCCATGGGGCCTTTGTGTGCCTTCCCCCCTCTTCCTGGACTGGTCACCCCAAAAGCAGTGCAGCTGAGGGAGGCCCTAGAGGGAAGCAAAGGGGACAC
The DNA here is from genome assembly GCA_033961575.1 of Aselliscus stoliczkanus. Taxonomy (NCBI): domain Eukaryota; kingdom Metazoa; phylum Chordata; class Mammalia; order Chiroptera; family Hipposideridae; genus Aselliscus; species Aselliscus stoliczkanus. The sequence continues at coordinate 35,803,031 of CM066741.1, forward strand.
AGCCAAGGCCCGGAAATGGCATTTCTCAAATGAGGGACTCCTGGGAGCTCCGAGGGTCATGGGTGGACTAGGCAGTCCCCGCGAGTCCCTTGATGATGAAGGTGAGCAAGCGTCCCCACTGCTTGGCCTCGGCGGAGCTTTCATCTTTGTTCTGGTGGCCTGGTTCCCCTGGGTACAGTGAGGAGTCTTTAGATTCACCAGGCACAGGATGCTCTGAGACACCAAGAGCGGCTGCCAGGGTGAGAGGACATCATGGGTGTCACCGCCTTTCCCACCTCAGCCCTTTGCAGGGCAGACCAAAGTTCCTGGGACAGACATTAAGGACCAGTGTGGGATAAGTTGGTGTCACAGAGCAGCCAGGCTCAGCAGAAAGGGTCAGAGTGTGGGGGAGAGCAGGGCAGGCAGGGGTAGTGGAGCAGACATGGGGACCAGCCGGCCCCTTTCCCATGCTGGCCGGCGCCCTGGGACAGGACGGTGGGCTTAATTAGAGGAGAACACACTGTAGGCGGTTGACCCACCATCTCCTGGTGCTGATTCTTGGATAGGCATGAACACTGAAGTGAGAATTGTATTCAAATCACAGTCTCTCTTAAAAAGGATCTTACCAAAAAAATGATTCAATTAAAGGGACTTTATTGCCCTGGGCTTCTCTTTAGGGAACATAAAGCCCTTTGATAATCTAATGAAGTCAAGGGCCCCTCCCCTCTGTGTGTGTGTGTGTGTGTGTGTGTGTGTGTGTGTGTGTGTGTGTGTTTTATATCAAATCAATCAGCAGGACACACTGAAGCCCGCTGAGATGTATGTCCCCACAGGCTTCACACTGCAGCAAATACGAGTGGGCAGAGTCCCACAGGCTGGTAGGTCACCTGTTAAAAATTTGCAATGTTTGGGCCAGCCGAGTGGCGCATTGGCTAAGAGCTGGTTTTGGGATGCCAGTGGCCCTGGTTAGGATCCCACATATGAGGGCCAGTGACACTGCCCTCTACAGCCAACAACAGCTCCACCTGGAGCTGGGCTGTGCAAGCCCCGATGACGGTGTAGGCTGCAGCCCCTGCTGCAGGGGGCTGCCATAGGCTACAGTGAGTGGCCGGCAGCCAGCGTGAGCACCTGGCAGCCAGCATGAGCTGCCAATAGCCACGGTGAGCGACCATCCAGAGGCTGGTGACCAATCTGCCTCATCCAGGAAGAGCACAATGACGATACCAACATGGGCCAGTGAAGCAACATCCTCCACAACTAGACTGAAGAACAAAAGGACAGCAACTTGTCTGTTCCCCTTCCCTGGTTCCCCAAAGCTGTTCCCCTCCCCCAAATCCCCAATAAAATCTTAAAAAAAAAAAAAAATTGCAATGTTTTCCAATTGAAAAACTGTGACACAAGGGTTGTTAGGTTTTGCCTCAGATCACAAAATTCTATTTCAGGCAAAAGTTAGAAGCCAGAGTTTCTGGGTGAGACACCAGCCCAGCCCAGGGTCCCTGGGTTTACTGCCAGGGGGCTCAGGAAGCAGTGGGTGGGGCAGGAACGGCTATGGTGGCCAGGAAAGGATGGCTGCACACAGGGCTTTAGGAAAAAGCAGGTTGCTGGGGGCTGGCATTCCTGAATCTGAGCCATAGGTGAGAGTCCTTTCAAAAACTCCCGAAAATAGACAAACAGCAGCAGTAACAACAAATAAATTAACAAAAGAAAACCTCAGCCCAGGCTCAAAGAAATTTCAGTAAGAGATAAACAACAAAGTTTCTTCTTACTTTTGGAAATCTCCTGGCATTTATCGCATTAAAATGACAAGAATACATATTTGAAAGTGGAAATATTGCTCATTATTCTGCAATTAAGTAATTGCCTAGATTTCCTCAGCACAGGAAATTAAGAAAAAATTCCCCAACCCTGAGAAAGAAATGCAATCTCCAAACCCAATTTAAATATTTAACTGCAGCTGTGAAAGCCACGGGATACCAGCATTTGCATCTCTTCAGCAAGTCTGTGCTCCACAGCCTCCCAGGTAAACCGCTCTCGGGTCAGGGAAGACAGGGAAATAGTTCTTAGAAGCTTGCACATAAGCCCGAATAACCCAAGGCTTCCTCTGCAGGCATTTCTGCAATTGAGATCAGGCTGCGGGGATTTGGGCACCTCTATTAACAAAATTTATTTAGAAAATTCTAATGCATGGCTTTAAGTAGCCCCAATTGCACCCATCTCTCCTCGCACAACAGATTTCCATGGTAGCTAGGTTCCCAATGGTTGAATCCATATGGTGATGTTTCATAAGAAAGCCTGCTGCTCCTCTTTCTGATCCCCTCTTTCTGCCCCACTCTTGCTTCAAGCAGCCATAGAGTGTCCACCAAGGCCAAGAGAGGCTAGATGCTAGGGATCAGGGATAATGGGCTCAACATCTGTACCTTTAAGCAGCTCACATTCTAGTGGGGTGGACATAAAATCAACACACACACACACACACACACACACACACACACACACACAGTGATTAAGACAAGAAACTTTGGAATCAAACAAGCCCAAACCTCCAGTGTGCCTCCTGCTGGCTGGGCAATGGTGGGCAAAGCATTTCACTGTCCTCCGCCCACATCCTCGTGCCTGGGAAGCCTGCCTGGCACACACTCTGAGTGGTTCAGTGAGAAGAGTAACATAGTGAGATATCCTCAATTAAATTACAGCGGGCTGGAGCAGGGGAGACAGACAAGAGTAACTGAGCAGTTAATAGCTGGGGGCCAGCTAATGGGGTGCTCACATTCCCTTGTCTGTGGGAGCTTGGAATCCACTTCCAGGCAGCGCTCTGAAAAGGAGGAGCCCCCAGACACCACCCATCCTGCCTGTGCATGAACTTTGGGGGCTGCTGCCCCAGCCCATCAAAAACAGTACCTATTTCTTCCTGACGGACTGCGCCTGTCCTAGAACTGCCCCCCGCACGCTTACCTGACCCCTTCCTTACCTGTGGTCAGTACAAATTCTTTCAAAACCACTCACATCTTCCTTCCCCCAAATATGAGTATTATGTATAAAAGCACTTGTCAACCCCAGGAAGGTGGACATGTGGGCTCAGCATCCAGCCCCAGGACCCGCCCTTTTTCTAGCTAGCATGTGGCTCGATCTTTCTATCAGAAAAGCTTCTGGGCCATTTTTGTTGAGCATCAGCACAATGCAGGGCTCAAAGTGAGGACTGAAAAAGCACACAATAGAGCAGAAGTGTCACCCGCCTGCGGGGCAGGCAGCCAGATGGGAGGAAGGCTGTGGAGATTTCTGGTCTTAGAGCCACTATACCTGCCCAAAGGCCCGTAGGCTGTGCTTTTACACTCATCCGCTTACATGCTATGTGTACTCAGAAGATGTACCAGTCACCTCATGAGGTTTGGAAGGGCCAAAGAAAAGTTACAAGTTCCCCAGTCCCCCAAAGCCACCTGAAAAACTGACATAGGCTATCAATTATTTTGAAAATACATTTTCTTTTCATGTACAAAAAAGTGCCAGAAATAGTTTTCTGGACTCGGATAGCTTTGAAAAGCAAAATAATTGTACTGACTGATATTCAAAGGACCAACAAATGTCTGGTGGCAGAAAAAACTGAAAGTCCAGCCTACACCCGTGAGAATCAGGAAAGGGTGAGACAAGTGCCCTTGGCTAAAGAAACCCTCCAGCAGGGGCCGGTTTGCAGGGGGCTGCAGAGGCAGGAAGAGGGGAGGCGGAGGGGGGCTTCCTTGCCCTGCGCCCTACCTGGGAAAGTTACCTGAGCCTCAGCAACCTCTGGTGGGAAAACAAAATGGAAATCGCTCATTTTATGAAAGTGCTCCACCAAGTTCACAATGCTTAACACAGCGCTTGACTCACACAGACATTTGGAAAAATCCTGCCTTCTTCCCTCACCGCTGAAACAAGCCTGTCCAGCACCTGGTGAAAAAGGATCCGTTTATCAGGTGCACCCCCAACCCACAGTGTCACACCAAGTACACACCAAACCGCAAAGGAAAATGCTCTGATACCCTCAGAGGCAGGTTAGAACAGAGACTTGGCCGGATACTTCAGTGTGGAACTCTCAACACTGTCTGAAGCAGGTTTTAAACAAAGTTGTTCCCAGAAATGTATCAGATCCTTAGGTTTTTTCATAAAACACTGATTCTGCTGTGAACTATTTTAAAATTGCAAAGTAAAATTAAACACAAATTTGTAAGATTGGCGACAGCACTAACAAAAACAATAACAAAGCCAGCCATCCTGCTGGGCCTGATCAGACTCCAGGGCTCACACACACACACACACACACACACACACACACACACACCCCTCCCCATTTAAAATTGGGGAAAACCCCATTTTATAGTCAACTGAGTCTCTGTGTGAAGAACCTTTTCAGGGCCGGCCGAGTGGCACGGTGGTTAAGCGCTGGCTTGGGAAGCCAGAGGCCCCGGTTCGGTCCCACATGTGAGGGCCAGTGACACTGCCCTCAAAAAAAAAGAACCTTTTCACTAAGTGTCCCCTCCACAGCCCACTTTAACTGCAAGTCGGTGGCCCTATGATAGCCTTTTCTAGGGGAGGTTGCTTGCCCTCCCAAACTGGGCAGCCGGGACCCAGGAGGGAGGCTCACCCCATCTTGCACACCTGACTCCAGCCTCCAGTCCTTCTTCCTCCACTGGAGTCTCTGGCCCATTGCACTTCCCTGAGATTTCCACGGATGGATCCAGGTGCCTCCTGAAGCTTCCCATGCAGATGCCCCACGTACAATCCAAGCTTGATATGTCTACAACTAACTGTTAGCTTTCTACCCCAACTCTGTCCCCCGCTCTGTACCTCCTGGAGGTGGGGGTCAACCTGATAAACGGACCCACTCACTCAGCCAAACCAAGCACAGAGGCCATCCTCTCTCACCCTGCACCCCACATGCACTCAGGCACGGGGCTCTGTTTTTTCTGTTTCCTAAACACCCTCCATATCTAGAGGGGGACCTGGAGGGAGCAGCAGCATGAGGGCTTAGTGTTCCCACAGATGCCCGTGACGATGGATTGAAGGTGAGCTCCTGGAAGCCCAGGCTGCACCCCATAAGAACAGCGACCTATCCAGAGCAGGTTGAGTCCCACACCAGACTTGAGGTGCATCATGCGGTCAACAGGAGGCTACACATGATGATCAGATGCCTCACACTCTGTATGGGGACAGGTGTCCCTACAGCACAGACACTGCATGAATGAAGCTCTGGGGTGCGCTTGTACATGAGGGAGGCGTCGGATATTCTCCTTTATTTTAAATGGGTATTTATCTGAATAATAGTCACTACAGACACCAGGCTCTTTAGGGAATTTACGTACATTCCAGCAACTACCATTGTTTAATAGGCTTCCAAAAGGGGACACAAGGACCCCTAAGTGTGTCATTCACCCAAAGGTGTTCCAAGAACCGTGAGAAACAGCCATACTGTGTGTGCAAGTTGCCCTGAATATCTTCATATATGAAAGATATTCAAACAACTGGGAGAACCTTGCACTGGAGACTTGTGGCGCTCTGTGTGGGGTTTGTCAATCCTCTGTGCTCTTCCCTGGTATGAGCATGCTGCCTGCAAATGACCGTGAGGTTAAGAATTCTACGTCCTTAAATTCCGATGGTCACCTCTTGTGTTACATGGTTCATGGAGCTTACATTATTAGATTTGCTGAATGGAGTATCACTTAAAATTATTTCTCTCTGAATCCAAGAGAGCAGACAAGGCAAAAAAAAAAAAAGAAAGAAAGAAAGAAAAAGAAAAGAAAAACAAAGCTTCAACAGAAAAAAGGGCATTTATTTATCATATAATAAAAGGGGAATATTTCAATTTTAAACCAAGAACCCCTCCTATGTACTTACACTGTGAAAATGCAAAAAGCCCTTTGATTTTATATATGTGCTTCTATATCAGGATTTAACAATGGGTTTCCTCTCCGCAAAGACACATCACGTGGGTTAGTGCTGCCACACATTTTAAGCACTTTCAGTTTCCAAGAAGACGTGCTATTTTTAGACAGCAAGCCCATTCATTTCTGAGATCATGTCTATTTCTGGTTTGTAGCCAGAAACTGTTAGGCTACTGCTATTACACAAATCACAATAGTAACAATATTCCACATTATATAACTAAAGAATATTCATTTAGTAGCTTTTCCTGAATTCTTATTAATTTCAGCAGAATTATTTGGATAGACATCTCTGTGTGGAATTACAAGAAGCTGTCCTGTCTTATGGATATTGTAATCAAAGCCTACATGCCAGCAACTGCGATGGAAGTGTTCACACACCCAGTCAGCATAGTGCCCAAGGAGAGAGACACAAGCGCTAACCTTTACATAGGAGAGGGGTGACACCGTATTCCTGCCTTTTGAACCAAGGACTCTGCTTTCATTTTGCACTGAGTCCCACAAATTATGTAGCTGTGAGTAGTAAACTGTCCTTTGTTTCTGACGCATGAGATTTGTGTCTTTTTCTGGCATCCACAAAACTGGGGATAAAACCCCAGACTCATCGCTGCTCTTGACATAAACTCTCTTGCTTTTCCTCCTACCCAACTGGCCCATCTTCTTTGCTGCTCCTTCAGTTCTTCCTTTTCTTCTTCATGCTGTTCCACTATCTACCCACTTACTCACCCTAACCTTAGTCCCATTTCTTCCCTACCTACCCTCACTTCCTTAGTAGCCACTTCTAGACTCATGGCTTTACATTCTATCTATATGCATAGTATTTCCAAATTTTTACCTCTCGTCTAATTTTTAAATCAAACTCCAGAATCGACTCAACACACCCACATGGAACTGCTCATCTTACGTTCAAAATGATTTCACTTATAGTCCTCCCAACTCGCTTCATATTCCATGTTCAGTCAAGTCAAAATCTCCAATCATGTTTCTCTCACCTCTTCTCCCACATTCTACATCAGCCTGGGGTTCAGCCACTCGTCATCCCTGCCGTTGTCATCAGCCTGGTCAAACACCACCTCTGTCCCCCTCTGTACTGTAGCAGCCTCCTAACTGGCCTCTGGTACCCCTTTCCCCATGGTCCTGCTCTCAACACAGCAGCCCGAGTGATTTTTAATGATTTCAGTCATACCATTTGCCCCCATGTTTGCAACCACACAAGGGTGCCTATTTCACTGGAAATAAAGCCCAGTGGACATGCTCTGGCCCACATACCACCTCTTTGATCTCCTCCCCTGCTATCATCCCCTCTTCTAATTTCAACAATACCCTGTTTGTTGTTCCTCAAACTCAGACATTCTCCCGGCTCAGACCCTTTGCATCGGCTCTTCCTTCTACCAGGAACTCTCTCCCCAGATGACTTCTAGCTGACTTCCTCACACCTTTTCACTGAGCCTTTCCTGACAATGGCAACCCTCACTGGTCCCCTGGACCCTTTTATCCTATTAATCCTGATCATGTTCTGGGCCATACATTGACTGATTGCATTTATTTATTATGTTTACTTCCCTTCCCCCATGCTAAAATATGAGTTGCATGAGTTTTTCTGACCGTCTTGTTCGCTGATGTTCCCAGCAAAGGGATAGGACAGTGTCCAGCACAGAAAACAGTTTCACAAACATTTGCTGCACAGGTGAGCAGAAGTTTCATGTACCCGGGGTGGCCAGCGTGTCCCCTCAGAAAAGTTCTGCGTGTGCTGTCACCCGGTATTTCAGATCAGTGGATAACCTTACATCATCTCCAATGAAATTTTTCTGCAGTTTAAAGTCAACCCCCAAATGCAGGTTAGAACAGATGTGTGATGAGAATTCCCAGGGTGGACATTTTCCATGTCAACTAGAGCCCAGGTGACACAGACTCATTTCCTTATTACCGCCCTGGGATGGATGGGGAATTTTTTTCTGGAACACCCTTTCAAAGGGTGTATAGCTCTTGAGTGTGCCAGCTCTGTAAAGTCTCAATTTTAGATCTGTGCTTGGTGGAGTTCCGTGTCTAGTTTCTTGTTTCTGCCTGGCCACCAATGCCCAGCCACTTGGTGACACTGGATGAATGACCCAGGGCTTTCTCTCCAAATCCCTGTCTTTTCCTGTGGCTCCTAGGGCTTCCCCTTATCTTCCTGTGAATTAAGTGACTCGTTTAAATAATGTTTACTATGATTTGTTCACCATTTTAATGGCTTTATGCTGAGAGGTTTTTAGAATGTCTAGTCTGTCATGTTGCTGGACACAGAAGCCCCCAGCCCCTCACCAATTCACCTGGGGCTTTTTCCACCTGCAGCCTGGACCCAGCAAGGCTGCCCATCGACCTCCAGCAGGCACCCTCTTTTCTTCATTTGATTGAACAGCTGGCAGCTTCCAGCATGGATGACAGCTTTCCTCCTTGAGACGCTGCTCAGCTTCAGACACATTCACTCTTCCTGCCTTTCAACTCCACTGGCTGTTCAGCCAAGGGCTCCTATGCTAGCACCTCCCATCTATGTCTCTATGTTTGCTTGCATCGGGCTTGTCTCTGTTCCTTCCCTCCTCTCTTTCACTGTGATCTCATTCACTCCTGAGATATTTAACAAACTCCGTAGCTGATGACTCCCTGTTTTTTGTCTGCAGACCAAGTACCCTCCTCCGCCCCAATTCCTTATCCAGCTGCCCTCTTGACAGCTCTGTGTGGTAGCGCCTTTGTCATCTTTATTTTTTCTCTCTTTTCTCATCCCCCAGTCCAACTCGAGGGCCCATCCCAGCAGCACTAGATCGGAGGGAAGGCCCCACACTGGTGTTTTTTTTAAATGCTCCATTTTGGCGATTCTTATTTTTCATATCATTAATCTTTACACCAGGAGTTCATAGTCTGATCACTATTTTGACATAAAATTATACCAAACCTTTTAACCTCACTCCAATCAGGAAACTACTTCCTGACATCAGCAGTCTATATTTGGAAATCCTTCACATATGTTCCATAACGCAGGCATGTGGACAGCTCCTGCCACGCACTGCCGTGGACAGGAAGCCTGTGCTCGGTGGGCTGCAAAAGCCACCTCCCCACTGGCTTCTGAGTTTCCAGTGGATGCCAGCACAGTCTCGCTGCAACCCGCTTCAAGCTGTCTCAACAAAACCATCAACTCCATGTCAAGAGCTGGCATGAGGGACGCTAAGAAGACACGGGTCAGGACTCTGGAAGTGGAGGTGTCTAAGGACAGCCTCAGAGCACGAGGTCCTGCCTTGTTCCAGGCCCTGATGCTGTCAATAACTGGGGCCCCCCACCCCATGTGTGCTGTTAATGCCAAACCCACACTGACAAGCTGCTCGGGATTGAGAAGGGAAGTGGATATTTCAGAACACATACTGAGTGCATGTTAACTTTGCTGACTATTTGTATCATTTCATAAAGGATCTTTTCATATCATAGAGTGTATTCACATTGTGTATTTACACAGAAATGCGGCACTCTCACGATATCCTGACACTCTCATATGTTCAGTTTCTTTAAGCTGTTATATGATGGTTATGCTTGTTTTAATTCCTCTGGTATCTGCGTCTGGTAAATGTAAACAAAAAATTGTAATTACTCCCTTTCAGTGCATCCCACACATGGAAGATGTAGAATTCTGGAAGAGAAGATGAAATGTCTACGGTGCCAACGGGAGTTATGACCAGATGATTTTGATTATTCAGATACCCGAAGTTTTGCTTAGGAAGTTGGTAAACAAGAGCTACTCAGCTATTGAAAAGGAAGAGCGTTGGGTTCCTTTAGCAGACAGTTGTGGTCCTGCTGAACTTAAACAGAATATCCAATCCTATTCATATTCCAACAAGTTCAAAGGACCCATGTGGGGGCAGGGGTGGGCTATGGACCAGCCAAGCGGTGCCAGCTATTGAAAGCAGGCTGCTATGAAGCATCCAGGTGGTGACTCAAAGCAGTTCACCAACGTGCTGGTTAGAGCATCAGCTATCAAGTTAATTGTACATTTCCTTGATCTTGTGAGAAATCTTAGATATTAAAATACAGGCTTTCCACATGTGACTTGCCTTATGTTGGAGAGCAGCTAGGCTATTTTTAGTGTGAGAACAATAATTCTAAGCGTCCTTTATGCTTTTCATCCCTTCGCAGGCTCTGTGTCGGCCACTGTGTCGACAGATAACATTTTCAGCCAAAAGACACAGCTTGTAGACACGTTTTCCTTCCCATAAGTTTGGAATTGTGTGTGTGTATGTGTACATATTTACGTGTATACACATACACATATGTGTGTGTGCTTGAGAGTATGTGTGTGCATGTGTGTATAGTCCCTGGTCCTTATTCTTTTTTTTTTTTTTTTTTAGCTGAGCCATCCTGCCACCTGTTGGCAGCTCAACAGCAACTCAGCTGGGGCTGGCATCGAACCGCCGTTGCTCAGAGCTCAGCTCGCACTCTTGAGCGAGCTCTTAACCAACTGAGCGTGTATAGTCCCTGGTCCTTATTCTTTTTTTTTTTTTTTTTTTAGCTGAGCCATCCTGCCACCTGTTGGCAGCTCAACAGCAACTCAGCTGGGGCTGGCATCGAACCGCCGTTGCTCAGAGCTCAGCTCGCACTCTTGAGCGAGCTCTTAACCAACTGAGCCACTCGGCCGGCCCTCTTTTTTTTTTTTGAGGGCAGTGTCACTGGCCCTCACATGTGGGACCCGAACCGGGGCTGCTGGCTTCCCAAGTCAGTGCTTAACCACGGCCAGCTCCCCTGGTCCTTATTCTGGAAGCTATTTATCCTGCAGGACTCTGGAGCATGTATGCATACTGCTGTCAGCTGGCCTAGGTTAGCTAGGGAGGCTGAGTTGCCCCTGCCACTGGCCCAGCCAGGAACTGGTGGACTGGCACAACTGGGAAATGGTCACCCACCCCGTGGCATGTCAGGTGTGCCCCGGGATGTGCTGCTGAGACGAACCAGGGCAGATGAGAGCCCCTCTTGGGTCCGGGGGCTTCAGTTCTGGGAAGTTGAAGGGCAAAATACAAATCTGAGGACCTCCATTTTGACCATGATTTCGTATTCCACAGCACACGCTGCCCTTTACTCCGGAGTCCTTGTCCCCTGGTGTCTCTGAACCTCAGCTGTGCCAGTCAAGCTGCTTCTCCCTTCCTGACTCCCTCACCCCCATCCAGCCAGTCCCAGAGGGAGGCGGGTCCCTGAGAAGTGAGGTCCCTGGAGTGGATCTGTGAGGCCTTCTCCACTCAAACCCCACCATCTGCTTCAGCTTGGGAAGTCATCATGTGCAGTGACCAAGTTCCAGACATTGTTTCTCTGGCTCGTGTGCTGCCTGGGAAGGTAGTCAGAGGACCACGGGCTGTCACTCATAAAGGGAGACTTGATAATGGGCCATAGGGCTGAGGAGTGAGTGTCCTGACCTTTACAGCTGCCTGTCACCACAGCTCTGTTCCCCTGAGCCCTGCATGAGTGGCCTCTAGGATATGGGTTTGACTGTGCAGTCAGAGCAGGTGCAGACAGCCAAAAGAGCTGTAGCTCACGGGGCATCACACCCTATACAATTTAAGTGACAACAGTTTCACAGTTTTAAAGGTGATCTTAAAGCAAATGAATCATAACTGATTCAATTACCAGCTGTTAATTATATTGCCGGTTATAAATTTATAAACTCTAATTCTGATTAACACAGCAGCTAATTAATTGACATCTTTGGTTATGTCACAACTGAACCTAGCATGCACAATTCCAAACTAGTGGGAAGGGGGAAAAAATGTACCTATACGCTGTGTCATCAGTGGCACAGTGGCCGAGTCCTAGCTGTGTGGTCCCTGAGAGAGCCTGTGAAGGGATGAAAACCATAAAGGAGACTTTGAATTATTGTTCTCACACTAAAAATAGTCTAGCCACTCTCCTATATCTATATATCTCTATCTATCTATACACAGAGGGTGCCAAAAAAATGTACGTACATTTTAAGAAAGGAAAACTGTATTAAAATTGTAATCCTCAATATATACCGATAACAAAAGATGTACACAAGTCACGTTTGACTTCTGCCATGACAAGAGGTGCTCAAAGTGGTTCCCATCAGCATCCAGACACTTCTGATGACGGCGAACTACTGCTTGAGCAACGCTGACCAAAGTGTCCGCTTATGTATGTATACATTTTTTTGGCATCCATATATATATATACCCCCACAGCAGTAATAGCAGCATGAATCCATTTTTTTAAAATATTGGGGGTTATTTACAAGAAAGTTTATCAGTTAGTCAAAGGAGAAGCATTGAGTAAATTAATTCATTTATTCATGGGCATACTCATTCAGTCATTGTGTTCATTCATTCATTCATCATTTTCTATTCATTTACTTATACATTCACCTCACCAAGCTTATACAAGAAACATTTGTTATGGACTCAGTCCATAAGACATGGGACATTTTTGTTTAAACCCTCTGTTTAAGCCCCATCTTTTCTCCCATCGAAATCTTTTAATAGTCCATCTTTCTTTCCATTACCCGGCTTGCCAGCTGCCCTCATCACCTCACCCCTAGGCTGCACAGCAAAACTACCTCCCCTGCCTCCGGCCGGCTCCCCATGCCCACTGGTTAGAACAGCCTGTGGTGCTTGCTGGTCAGCCCCACCGCACTTGGGGTTTGGCTCTGCGGCAGCACACTAAGTATGCCTACAGCTGGAGGTGCTCTGAGCAGCCCCTGGTCCCGGCTGGGTTCTGCCAACGTAGCCCTTTGTGCGCGGTCCCTTGCTACACCCCTCACTGTGTCTCCCAAGCTCTAACAGGTGCTCCCAGCCAGCGTGACTGGTGCTACACCTGCAAACAACCCCGCCCTGGGCTCCCCACTGCCTGAGCTGAGAGCCTGCCCTTCTCAAGCCGTTAGGGGCTCTCCCTGACCATCACAGGAGCTGTAACTCTAGCTGGGCCACACTAGCTGGGCGGCCGATTCCCATACTGCACCTACATGGCCAGTGTGTCTGACTCGCTCCTACCCCTCTCTCCCCTCCACGGGTGACCTATTTTTATCTTTTCACCATCTTACAAGCCTTTTCCATCCCATGCCCTTTCTACAGAGAGCCCTTGAGCGACACGCCCCCCACGGAGCCTCTTTGGTCTCTAGCCTCCACTGTGGATTCGGTTAGAGGCTGACCTTGAGGATTAGCAACACTGCTAAGAGTTCATGATCCTCAGAAACATCACCAACCACACATAACAGCTGACCAAGCCTGCCTGTTCCATGAACGTCCCCCACAGCTGTGCTGGGTATAGGGGCTGGTCAATATGTAACTGCTGAGATGCAGTCACAGCACCGTGGGTGTTAGGAAGCAGGAGAGGGAGCAGCAAAAGGGACATGAGCCATCAGAGAGGGATGGCCCATCTGAGCACCTCCAGTGAGCATCTCAAATTCTCCAGGGCAGAGCCACTCATTACAGAAACTGAAAATTGCTGCTGTAGGCAGGAGTGATTTTCTTCCTGTGGTGTCTCTGGACTCCCTCACAGTACACTGAGGTCAATTCTATGATAGATAGATAGATAGATAGATAGATAGATAGATAGATAGATAGATAGATATAGATAAGATGAATGATAGATGATAGATAGATAGATAGATAGATAGATAGATAGATAGATAGATAGATAGATAAAAGATGATAGATGATGGATAAATAGATAGATGATAGATAAATGATAGATAGATGATAGATAGATAGATAGATAAATAGATAGATAGATAGATAGATAGATAGATAGATAGATAGATAGATGAAAGATGATGGATAGATGACAGATAGGTACATAGACGATAGATAAATGATAGATAGAATGATAATGACAGATAGATAGATAGATAGATAGATAGATAGATAGATAGATAGATGATAGGTAGGTAGATAGATGATAGATACATGATAGATAAATGATAAATGACAGAAGAAAGAAAGAAAGAAAGAAAGAAAGAAAGAAAGAAAGAAAGAAAGAAAGAAAGAAAGAAAGATGATAGATAGCAAGGCAGACAGATGGATGATAGATAAATGATAGGTAGGTATAGATAGATAGATAGATAGATAGATAGATAGATAGATAGATAGATAGATAGATAGATATCAAATACACTAAAAATGTACTAAAATGTGGAAATACTGGAGTACAGCTTCCTCTGTGGGGTGGATTCATGGGTTTTTAATAATGTGTTACAATTTCCAAATTTTCTACAAAGGGGTATTTTATTAGCCAGATAAAACAGTCCGATTCTATGTTTAGAGATAATTGGGCACGAAACCAAAACAAAATGCTGAGCCCTTTGGAGGATCCCACAGAGACCGAAACTACATTTGTAGTGGAGCCAGTCAGCAGGTTTCTGGGGCTTTTTTCAGCTAATGATGATGAACTTGGAATAATAACAACACCAAGACTGCACATTCCTTTGGCGCCCATCATCCAAGCCACCCTCCAAGGCTGGTGGTGTTGTCATGGCAACTTAGGCAAGAAAAGAAATGGGAGGCCAGCGTTAATGAACTCGGTGAATCCTGAGCAATTAAAAGGTGGAGCCAGGGCCCGTCGAGTGGCATGGTGGTTAAGCGCTCGCTTGGGAAGCCAGCGGCCCCGGTTCGGGTCCCACATATGAGGGTCAGTGACACTGCCCTCAAAAAATAAAATAAAAATAAAAATAAAAGGTTGAGCCAAGTATGTCCAACCCCAGCCTCATGCCCTCAAGGCCTACTAGACAGGGAGGAGGGGCTCTGAGACCTGTGAAAGGGGCTGGAGTGAGGAGGGGGCACCCCTGGAAGGAGGGAGGGGATCAAGGGAGAGCTCAAGGTGAAAGAGAACAGGAAACGAGAGCCCAGATGCTGGATTACCCAATTCAAGGCTCTTTGGAGCATGGTCACGTTGTTCCCGCATATTTGATTGTTCTCATGGATCGAAATGAAGCATATAAAGCCTTTACCTATATTACAAGTGCACGTAATAGATTCATGTTATTTTCATGTTGATATTCATGTTTAGTTTTCTTAAAATGCTATCCTTGTTACAGGATTTCCTAAAATCACCCGTGCTGTTTCTCCAGTCCAAATCATTGCTTATTGAAGACACATTCAGACTTAGGTTGAGTCTTCAGGTTTTCATTGATTTCTACAGACTTTTCTCCCTGGGGACTCACACTAGACAACTAACTTCTCCATCCGGGGAAGAGGCAGCTGCTAGGCTCTCACTCTTCTCCGTGGGAACTGGGGCAATGCGTCTGTGGATTAGAGCAGAATAAACGCAGGCACCGTGGGCATGGCCCCTTGCCCTCTCTCCCTGGAAGCCTGCAGCTTCCTAGGCTGCTGTGACCTGAAGAAGGATTTGGAGGAAACCTTGATGTATGCTGCCTATCAAAGGCTCATTCTCCACTCCAGGTCTCAGCCGCAGTAAAGCTGATATTTTAATTTCTACTCAGTTGACTTTATGTCTTTCTCAGTGGGTTCCGAGAGGGGAAAAAGGGGGTGTTTTATTGACCTCTTAATCCCACAGTAATATCTGAACCACCAATTTCGCATGGCTCATACATTTCCTCCATCATTACCGTGTGTGTGTGTGTGTATGTGTGTGTGTGTGTGTGTGTTTCTTCTATCCTCACTGTTACTTTCTCTTCTCCATTTCCTCTCTTCCTTAAAATATCTTTTCTCTGTTGCCCAAAGTAATATTTAAGAAGGCAATTTGGCAAAGAAATCTATGCACATGCAAATGGACTCAATACATAATCCTAAAGAACACTTGGGAACTCTCCTAGAAATCTGGACCCTGGATTCACTCAACACAGCTCCAGGAGAACAATTTCAGCTGAGATCACACCTCCTGGTTTCCTCACCTGTAATCCAGAAACGCAAATACCCCCTCTCTGTTTGCAGCCTCCAGCTGCAAACCACATTCAAGCCTGTGTCCCTGCCTGCCCTCCCCCTACACACACACACACACACACACACACACACACACACACACACACACATCCATATTCTTGTCTTTTGACTCTGCAGAGACCGTCACACAGGCTGCTCACCTGCCAGTTGGTGGTAGGCTTTGCCATGGCTTGCTTTGGCCAGTGGGACATGAAGGCACGTGGCACAAGCAAAGATGTGAGCTGTGCTTGAGTGCTCAGGCTTGTTCTAGAATGTCTGTCTTCAAGGCGCCCGGCAAGTACACTTGCCCCAAGGACGGAAGATACACGGTGTCAGTCCAGAGTCTCTTTGCAGCTTGGAGCCAAGCCCCCTGAGTGCAGTCTATATCCGCCCACCCCCAACCAACCTGCAGACATGCAGAGCTGAAGACACGGCTGCGGTTTTGAGTGACTGTCTCTTGGGCAGATTGTTAAGTGGCATCGTTGTGGCACTAGCTAACGGATACATCGCCATGAGAAGGCTTGAAGTAGAGTTGCTTCCGAAATGGAGAGTGTGGGCCTAGGAAGTGTGTGGGTTTTTGTCCCTGCATCTCCTCAGGGGGACAAATAGGGGGTATACCACCCAGGGAGTGGGTTCTGTATCCACACATCTGTCTGCTGTTTCTATCCCGAAGGCTCCTTGCCTGTGACATCGTTAGTGGCTTTGGCCAAGTGTAAGCCTTCATTTGTGTAACTGTAGCAGTGTCTTTTCCTGAGGAAACAACATCCAGCTTCGGCTCCACAAGCTGTTAGTTCTCTGTCAGCAACTCTTGTCAGGCTTCCCGGGACAGACAGCCACAGCACCAAGGCGTCAGGGCAATCCCTTGTCGCCATGCAAACCCCCAGGGTGAAGCATCTTAGAAAGGGGAGAACCTCATAGCAAATACAGTTTTCTGACTACACATGAAAGCAGATTGTTTCATTTTTTTAATACTAAGGACTAGGTTCCCTTTCTATATGCAAAACTAAGATAACTGAGTCACAAAGCATATATTTTAAGAGATTGTCATATAACCTTGTTTAGCTACTTGTTATAAATTATAATATTTTTGTGCATATTAAAAAACTTCCATGAGTCAGTACTACATATTTCAGAAGACTCAACATCATTGCTTTCAGTATAAATATACAGACATTGCTAAGAAGAATACAGATATTCAGACGTTGCTAAGAAGAAACAGAGGAGATTAAAGGGTCTGCTAAAATATAAAAACATGGAATTTAAAGTCAAGTGTGATGCCACTTCAAACACAGGACTGAAGGAACAAAGCAAGCATCTACAGTATACGCACAACCTATCTAAATCCTGACAACTAGAAAAAATCAAGAAAGAGGGTCACATTTACAAAGCACATTCCCTTTGTAAATGAAAGTTCCAGATTGAATCTATTGTTCTATTTGGCAATGGCACCATATGTGGAAGCTCCAAGAACTCCCCCAGACTGCAAATTCCAGGGGACAGCTCTGCAGGTTTTCTTAGCTTTGGTTTGAAATCCCCTTATTTGAGCAGCCACCTATAGACCTTTTCCCTCCTCAAATGTGTGCCAGCCTCTCTTAAATACAAGAGCACTGCCCCATATAAAATCATCTTACAAACTATTTCCTTTTTCATCGTAAATATCGCTGAGAACACACACGGACACAGACACTAACATCTCATAGCTTTCCGCCAGAGTCGATTGTTTTGGAACCATGTTCCCTCACGGGTTCTTGAAAGGATTTGTGAGAACTGAAATATCTGGTTCTGAAGGTTGCTTACTGTGCCTTCTGGAACAATAGACAGACACCCACGGGCAAAATGATCCTTGAAGGCATTCTTTGAATAAGCATGTATTGACAGCTGTCATTTACTGACCTTCCATCCGTGAACTCGCAAGTCTGTGGGGTGATAGTCTTAACTATCTGAAATATTTCAGACAGACTAGGGTCAGTGGCTGAAAGGGGGAGCACTTCAGGATTTTTAAGAAATGCGGTTTGAAAGGCCAGGAAAAGAGAAAAACAATGTGGGCATGGGTAGTTCAGAATGTTCCAGAGAGGAGGTATAGAAATCAAGCTCAGATAATTGTGGGTATTTATCTAAAGAAAATGAAAACACTAACTCGAACAGACATATGTACCCTATGTTCACCACAGCGTTCTTCACAATAGCCAAGACATGGGAAACAGCCTAGGTGTCCATTGATGGGTGAATGGAAACAGAAAATGTACATACACACAATGGAATATTTTTCAGTCATAAAAAGAATGAAATCTTGCCATTTGCAATAACACGGATGGATCTTGAAGGCATTGTGCTAAG
The DNA here is from genome assembly GCA_033961575.1 of Aselliscus stoliczkanus. Classification (NCBI taxonomy): domain Eukaryota; kingdom Metazoa; phylum Chordata; class Mammalia; order Chiroptera; family Hipposideridae; genus Aselliscus; species Aselliscus stoliczkanus. The sequence continues at coordinate 35,821,155 of CM066741.1, forward strand.
TGAAATAAGTCAGACAGAGAAAGACAAATACTGCAAATACTGTGTGATCTTAAAAACACCAAACTCATAGACACAGAGAACAGAGTGGTAATTGCCAAATGTGGGGGTTGGGAGTGGGGAAAAATGGGTGAAGGGGGTCAAAACGTACAAACTTCCAGTTATGAAATAAATTAATTGTGGGAATGAAACACATGTTTAAATGCATTTTGAAAGGTTGGGGAAAGATAAAAACACGGTGGGCATGGGTAGGTCAGAATGTTCCAGAGAGAAGGCAGATATCAAGGTGTGTTATGAAAAATACCAATATAGTGGTGCCATCATCAAATCGCTTGCTCTTGTACGGGACACACACAAGGACACAAGGCAGGATGGGGAAAGTGCTGTGAGAGGGGCGCAGGCTGAGGGCACCTCTGGGGAGACGTGTCTGGAGGAAAAACAGATGATGAAGACTGAAGAGAAATAGACAGAACACAGGGACTGAAAACATGGAAATTATCGGGTAGTCCACAAGCTACTGATGTTCACATTTGGTGTGAAAGTGAAGTTCAAGTGAGGGAATAGCAGAGACAGGAAAACCATGGGCTGGGCCCTTGACCCTCTTCCCCGGAGCCTCCAAGAGATTTTGCGTCTCCTTTCCCCCTGCTTACAAGTATACTCAAGCCCCTCCATCCAAAAATAGGGCCCCACATTCCCCTGTCAGGCCTCATTCTTGCAGCCTCCAGATCCCTCAGCTGTCCCCTCCCGGCCGAGATGGTTAGGTGTGGCCCACGTGAGACTGCAAACACTTGTGGTGACCAGTGAACTGGAAGAAGCACTCCATATCCTTCCATGTCCCCTCGTTGGTCCAATGTCACCTGGTGATGTAGAAAAGTGAGATCGTCATATTTGTAGGCAAAATGCCACTTTCATGAGTTTTCTATTTTACATAGTACCTGTGGAAGAAACACGTATCTGTGTTTGGATCAGAACCCCCAGACACAGTTTTAATATAAGCAGCTGCAGAGAGCAGGGGGGCTGCTTTGTCCCATCAGACATATCACAGTGTGTGTGTGTGTGTGTGTGTGAGACAGTGTGTGTGGATACATTATAGATGACGTATAACGTATATAAAATAGATTTTGCATATGTAATCATACACATGACAGATGCATGATGGAAAAGAAAGAAAACCTTAATACTTTTAGTAGTTCTTTCATTTAAAATCTTAGTGATGGATGAGAGCCCTATTTTATGACTAGTTTTTCCAAAACATCATGTTTTATGACTTCACACAATTCTCTAAAAAGTGTTTTATAGCCACTAATGTTCACGTAAGACTCGGGGTAGGAAACTGCATTTAATATGATAGCTCTTCAGTTAAGCATCACGGCATCACAGAGGGACCTGTTTCCGTGACCCCAATATCAGGAGGCACAGGTGTTCTGACACTGGGGCTCCTATACCCCGGCCCGACAGGTGACTCACTGGCGACTTGTAAGTATTTTATACCCGCCTCGATATTAGGTATTTTATATCCATGATAATACCGCCACTCTTTGCAAAGGACCTAGCCCACCCTGAATGAATTATAGCTTATATTTCATCGATGCCAAATAAATAGAGAGCTATGTCTGTATCTGGATATAGAATGCATACATTATACATGTTATCCCCACTGCTATTCTAAAAATCCAGTCTGCTCTCTGACGCTACAATGTGAAAGCATCTCTGCTTTTAGCAAAATCTGATAAATCTAGTCTGCAGGTGAGCAGCCTACCCCCCCGTGTCTCCTCCTAAAGTGACTCAGGGTATTCTTTTTTTTTTTTAGGGCAGTGTCACTGGCCCTCGTATGTGGGACCCGAACCGGGGCCGCTGGCGTCCCAAGCCAGCGCTTAACCACGGTGCCACTCAGCCGGCCCAAGGGTATTCTTTTATGAAAGAAAAGTTTATAGGATCCCTGGGGCCAGATGCTGTCACTGGTGGGTCACATGTCTATGGAATGCACAAGAGGGCCTTTTCCATGATAAAAATGCAGTGCCTGTGACCTGATCTAAACCCACAAGACCTGTAGAGCAGGGGTCCCTAAAACTGCATTTTGACAGGATCTGTGGAGGCCCCTGAGCACACACCCTATAGCCACCCCCTTAGGACTGGCTGAGCTCCTCAACTCCCCTCATCCCTAGAGGGAGCCACGGCCCATCATCACGTCTGATGGCATGGAGCTCCATCTCAAATGACCCCTTCTTCCTGGACCTCCTCTGTTGAACTAGGCGCTCCTTGAGGACACTAACTGTCAATCAAAAGCCCCTTTGATTCCCAGCTTCCAGTCCAGGGTTGGCCTGTTTCCTAATAAATGAATATAGGAAGAAGTGCTGCCAAGGGGTTACCATGGAGACACATCTGCACAATTTTGCAGTGGAGTGAGAATCCTGGTGAAGTGGCATTTGCAAGCACACTTAGAAGCTCCGGAGGGGAGCTACTAACAAGAATGAAATGGAAGGAGTTGGACAACTGGGGCCTGGCCCTGCATGAGCAGAGGAGTCACAGAAAGGTGATCTGGAGCTCAGCAGTAAGACAAATCAGGATGGGGAGGTGGTCCAGCATAAGCTTTAAAGAAATAGAAGCCCCTGAATAAAACATGTGTCTGCAAGCTGCCTGGCTGACTGCTTGTGGAGCCTGGGCATCAGGCAAAAGGAGGAGAGGTTACTCACAGCCAGGAGACCCAGACAGAAATGAGTACAGAAGAAAGTGCAATCTTTAAGAGAAGGTGATAAGACACGATGTAGAGGAAACTGATTATGATTCATTAAACTGTCAGCTGAGTAAGATGTCCCAGTGACCAGGCACTGCTGCAGCAGCTGCACAAAGACCAAACACATGAAGACCCTCTTCTGGGACATACAGACAATTTAAAACAAATAAAGAATGATATGATATGCCAGGTGCTTTCAAAAATAAAGTCAATTGAAAGAATGGGGAGTAACAGTGCAGAAGGATGCTATTTTGATGGCATGGACAGAAAAATGGTCTGAAAAGGGGACAACTAAGCACAGAACAGAGTGAGGTGATGATGTGCCTGCAGGTTGGTGCTTCAGGAGAATGTTTTGGAGGGTGGGGAGAAGGGGACAGGTGATGGTGCTGAGGTTCGAGCCTTAGATGAACTAAGAAGATGACTCAGTGGAGCTGGAGAGAGAGCAGGAGGAGACAGACACAGTGGGTCAGGGACAACCAGGTTTCTTTGAAAACCTTCACAAGGATTTCCTCTATGTGAGATGGGGATCCCAAAGGAGCAGAGTGAAGAGCTAGTAAGGGGCTGGGGGACAGTAGGGATGAGAGGAGAGGCTCATGGATCTGGATTTGAGAGCTTAAGGTACAGAGCATGACTCAAGGCAGACTTTGTACATGAGGAAAACTGTACAGCAGGCTTCTAGATAACCCTCTGATTACCCCTTGAAGGATTCACGTATCCACACTACCTGACACCTATTATCCAGACCCCCAGACATGACCAGACGTCCTGGTGCCCATCCCCCAGACCACTTGGCATCCATCTTCCAGGCTGCCTGGCATCTGAATGATAACATCTCAGACCAGTCCAGTGGCTAAGAATACAGGACTGAGTCATATCAAGGATGTACTTTTTACTATAAGAACTCTTAGCTTTCTTTCATCTTCAGAACACTCTAGGTATTGCCTAGTTGTGTTTCCAGTTTGCAAACCCTAAGACCCTTGAATAAATAAATCTTTATCACTTATTTGTGATAAAGCCTCCAGACTCTTCTGAGAGCTTATTCAACAACTCTAAGATGAATAAAGGAAAAATAATTTCTTTCTCCGCTACCCCAGCTCCCAACTCTCAAACATGTTAGATTGTAGCTTGGGTATTATTTGGTAATACTATTCTCCTTAGCAGAGTCTGGGACAGCGTCGAAAAGTCCATGTTGAGAGGACCAAATACTTCTGAAAGTCACCCATTGAGAAAATATGGAAGTGTTGTCCTAATAGCAGTATTTTATAATGTAGTCTTACAAAAAGAATACCAACTAGAGCAAGGAATCACTTTATCCTTCCTTTGTTGCCCCCCAAGGGATAATATGATCCACTTCAACAATGGGAGACACAAACACACTTTCTCAAAGTTTTCTTTAACAGAGCAACTATTTAGTAGTTAAGCATTTTATATTTATTAAAGATGAAGACCTTCAGAACAAAAAGATTCTTTGCTTCAGCAATTTATAGGAAAAGTACTGAGTCATTGAAATCCTTTGAGAATCAGAGTTCTCAAAGAGGAGCCATCTTCAGTGTGCCCAATTAGAACATGCAGGTAAAAAGCAAAAAATGATGATTCCACTAAAAGCAAACATTCTCCAGGCAAGTACAACTTAGCAAAACTGCTCTCAAACGCACTGACTGACCTTTCCCAGTCCCCTCCCACAACAACCGATCACCCCACAATTCTCTATTAACACCTTGGTATACCGCCTCTCAGCTTGGCTTTTTCTCTCTCTACCCATTGTTGAAAAACAGTTCAGCAGTGTGGATTTTTAATTGCAAATTGTATTATCAGCAGTTTCCATGTCTTGAAAAATTTTGTATGCATCATTTTAAAGACTGAATAATAAATAATTCTGGCTAATTAAAAAAAAATCCAAATCCTAAAAGCACTTTGCAGGAGCTAAAAGAAAATGAAAAATGAACAACAAACAGCCTGAGTTTCATTTTCTTTTGTTCTGCACAATGGATACTGGTATTGTCCACACAGCTCTTCATGCCACAAATGTCAGAATATTTGAAATGATTTGATCATTCATAACTAATACCACCCAGAGCATTAGAACTATAACAAGTCTTAGCATCTTGTTGAATGCTCTCCTTTTGCAGGTTCCGGAGGCTGGGGCCCAGATGACACCTTCTGTGTAGACTCCTTTCTGGCTGCAGTCCTATGTCCTTCCTTCCACAAAGCCAGGCTGCCTTCAGAGGAAACTGCATTCCAGAGGGAGCCTGGCTTAGACGACCAAGCTGAGCAGGCAGGAATCTGTCAGCAAAGCCTGGGAAATCTGCTTACAATCTGATATCCAGCAAAGGAGCTTTGAAATCCCTGCAGAGAGCCAGAGGCCTTTAGAGGAGCAGAATATATACCAGATAAATCAGCCCCAAGTGTGAAAACTCTCACACATTCCTCACACAGGCTTTGCTCTGGAGCCATTTCTATTCGCATTTTTATTGCCTCACCATTTTCTCTGCCACCACTTCATCCTACAGGCATCCACTGACATGCATATTTCAGTCAAGGACTCCCTAGGTGCCCTTCCGCCAACGCTGCAGATTAGGGTTGGGCCCTAAACCAGCCCACCTGCAGGAGAGGGCATTAGCAGGTCCACTTCTTCCCCACCCTGCAGGGAGTCATCCCCAGACCAAGCTCTCAGCTGACCAGGCACACGGGTCACAGCCAGGGGCACCACACACACACACACACACACACACACACACACACACACACACACACACACACGAGGCTCCTTCCTCAGGCATTGCCTACTACTGTTCTCCCAGCTGCCAGCCCTCAAGGATCTTCCCAGATCCTACCTGGGCCCTCCCAGGCATTACCTGCTAAGTGCCTTTCTCCATGACCTGCTACATAAAGTGCATTTTCAATCACTCAGAAGAGCAGATCTTATCACAAAGGAGTGGCTTTCAAAGGAGTGCAAGCAATTAACCTGCACAAGGAAAGGACCACATGAATCTCTCCCCACTCCAGCCAGGGAGCCATCTGCATATAAGTCAGTTTTAGGAGCAGGTAGGTACTAATTTTAGGTCATTTGATGAGGAAGCTGCAGCCACAAAAGAAAAAATAAATTTTTCAGGACTTGGAAGCCAGAAGCTGTCCTGTGGGTAACTGCTCACCCCCAACCCACGGATGTCATGTGAACATAGGTTTCTATAATCAGTGCATTTAATTAAAATACATACAGCAAATAAGGCTTTGCACTGCGTCTGATTTTACTAACATTTCTAGAATATTATGTATTGTACGATGATGTGAGGAAAGGAGAAACATTGTCAGAGGACCCCTCTGTCTTCAGAAGCAAATGGAAATACTTGCTTTAATATCAGTATTAGTATCACCCCTCTGTATTTGGCTACTTGTTGATAAAAATCAGAGGGTGTACTGACTTGTGAAAACATTTACATATATTCAGAACAATGCAAACCTTGTTTTAAAATCCCCCTTATTGGTAGTTTCCAACTGAAGAAATGTGAACCCTGAGGAGAAACAGACTGTGAAGCACTCCTCATGGTTAACTGGGCCCAAATTCATAACCAGATCCTGGCAGCCATTGTTTTCTCATGCACACAGCATTTCAGAGAAAAGCCACAGGCTGAGCATTTAACCTGCCACCCTATGTTCCTCCCACCTGTCAACCATTATAAGGGAGCTCCTGGTTTTGTCTTTTCACCAAAGGGCTGAGACCTGCCCTGTCCAACCAGAACTGCACAATTATTTCCTAATTTGCATATATACTGACCAATCAGAACACACAATGCCAACCAATCAGAATTGCACAATTTGGACCAATCAGAACTGCACAATTTGGAAAATTTATTTGCATAAAATTGGACCAGTCAGGGACCTGGGTGGGAACTTTCTCTATAAAAGGTGGCCACCACTTTGTCTCAGTGGAGAACAATTTAAGTTGCTACCTGAATCTGTGTCTCCTGGGCTGCAGCTCATCTTTGCTCAAATTAATTTTGGTTTACAGAAACATCAGCGATTATAGCTCATTCCTAAGTGCTGAGGAAGGGAAATAATAACAAGTAGACTGTAAGAAGAAATGACTCATATATGGTTACTGCTCTCAAGGCTGACACTTTCTAAGAGACAAAGAACATGACAAATACAACCAAAAGAAAGTCACCAAAATTTTAACTGTGAGATACCACAGAAATAGATGTCCCCATAATCCCATAAAATATACATTTACATCTAATATAAACAAATTGAATTATAAATGTATTTATGAAAATATAAATAGAAGCCATAGCCCTTTTTGGAAACACTCAAGAGAAAGGTGAACATTAGCCTAAATGAAAACTCTTAATCTTCTCCAATCAGTGGGGTGAAAAATCAGGGCATGCAGCCTTGCAATGTCCTAGACCGTCGATTGGATCCTAAACGGAGGATAAATCTAATCTTTGTACAGTGACCACTAAAATATGTATTTACACCTATTTATTCTGGGTCCAGGATATAGGAACTTGGAAATGAAACGTGTCCGGCATGAAAGGGACACGGCCTGAAGGATAAGGCTCTATGCCTTCTTTTCCTCATCCTTAAAATAACAAGAGAACTAAACAACACTGCCCATGCGAGGCTCTTGGTACACTGAATAACTGTTAGTAGGTTTTTTTAAAAAGGAAGTATGTAGATGTTGAAAAGGAATAAATTGCAGTACCTGAATATATAGCTAACTTCCACTTTTTACGGCTTATGGGAAATTTGGGAAGCAGCTTGGAAAAATAATCAATCAGTTTATGACTTGTAATGTTTAGTAGGATGAATAAACTGTTTGAATGTTCAAACAATAAACCCCAAACACAGGGAACACTGGGTAATAATATAATGATAGGCCTTTGATAGCCGCTGTATGTGATCTGTGGAAGACACGCTGTAAACACCTCGGGTTTGATGACTGTGGGTTTTTTTAATCTGTGGCAAATCAAGGTACTCCAATAAATGGGTTTAATTTTAATTTAACTTTGTAAATTGTTTTTAAATAAGTGTATTGCCTTTTCTGGTTATAAAAAAGAATTACCGTTTATTATAGAATGAGCCGTTGTGGTATAGGGACAATCGTGGCCCCAACTGCTGTGCTCTGCCAGCACTAAGAGACTCACAGCCCGGGCTCCAGCCTCCTTATCTGCAGCGTGAGGGAGCTAGCTGGCCCTCTCTCCTGAGCTTCCAGCTCCAAAAGTATTCATTGTGTCATGACTTTCGTACAAGAACCAAAACTCAGCTCATTCTTCCTAAACTTAAAAAACAAGTGCTGACAAGGAGGATTAAGTGACTCAAAATCATATCCCTCAGAAAACCTCAGAGGCATGATTTGTGTCTGCTGCAAACTGAAGATTTTTTTTTAAGTACCGTAAGCACGGTTGACCTTTGTTAATTTTACTCTGAATACCCTAGAGCCCAGAGTATTTTTAAAAAAGAATTGTCTGTGTTTTAAGATCTTTGTGTTCTGGGCACACGATGGGCTTAGCTAAACACTGATAATGCTTAACGTAGGAGCTCTGGTCTCCAAGTAGAAAGCACCCACCCACTTTGTATTTAGGTAGAAGGGAAAGAGAACCCAATACTTGGAGCACTGACTGTCATGAACATCTTCTCAAGCTTTTTCACTGCATCGCTGGGAAGCAGTTACTTCTTTTCCCTTCATTTTAACTCAGACCAGTGCTGTGCCTGCTGCAGGCAGTCAGTGGGCTTAAGACAAGCAGCTGGACTGCATTTGTGGTTGACTTTTTGTCTCGTGTGGAGAGGCATCTTGTTTAGTTACATTGAGACAAACATTCCTCCTCCTTTGAGTTTTTGGTACCTAATGGTGAGTGGCCTCTCTTCCCTCAGTAATTTTCAGAAGATTTCAGAGAAAACTGGTGGTCAAATGGTTTATCATTCTCCTCCTGGTTGAATCCCAATTGCTGAATGCAATCCAAAGTGATTTCACAATGCAATGTTAATCCTTCCATCACTTGCCCTAGTTGAGAATGAGAAACCCTGTATGGGGATGGATGTTGGATAGCATGCTAGGCACCCACATATCCAAATGTAAATAAAATCCCAGAAAATGAAGACAGTGTACAAACAGCCAGAAAAGGGAACAGTAATGGCAACACAATATGTCCCAGACACTGTGTCAGGTACTTTATATGGGCAATCTCACTAAATTGTCACAGCAAACGTATGAGGAGCAGAGGGGGTCATCTCTCATTCATAGATATCTGAATTTCAAAAAGCTTTCTTACTTAACAATACAGCAATAATAATTGCTCAAACCAGCATATGTCTGTCTCATTCCAAAACCCATATCCTTTGCACTGCATGATGCCACCCCTGAAGGTACTCACCCATTTGTGACTTCCTCTCCTCATATTGATTAGCATTTGAGTGGAAGGAGCTGTTTTGATCTCAAACACCCCCAAGACTGGTATGCTGCCAACTGAAATGGATCACTCAAAACCAGAGTTCAACAACAGAAAAAGTGCCAGGATACCCACACGGACAATATGTCATTGTGACAATAAGTACCCTGAAATACATTGATTAAGTTATTCCTACAAGAAATTCCATTTCTGCCCCTGGAATATATTTTTACTTTTGCATTCAGCCACATGAATCCAGAGCCTATGCCCACTGTATTTTGCTCTAAGACTTCGGGGTGGGGATTCTTGTGCTTTCAAAACCCTGAGATCTGGCGGGAAGGCGATCTGGGAGGAGGCCTGACAGATGAAGAGATGGGTCCCCTGCGACCTATTTCAAATCATGTCCTTCAGTTTGCGTTAGGTCCATTTTCTATTTGAAAAAATGAAGCCAACAACTTATTAATATAACAATTAAAGTTTCAGGATCATGGAAAAATGAAAAGCTGACCATCTTTAATCTTAATTTTCAACCAAGCTTATCCAAGTGTCACATCTTCCAAACATATTCATCTGGTAGTTTGAATAGAGAAAAAGTAAAGACAGGAAGGTGGAAATTAGGAAGGAATAAATCCTCTTTGTCAAGAAAAGAACTCATCTGCAAAGAAACAAGCACACAGAATCACGGGAAGTGTCTTTCGCCAGCCTCCTCAGGACAGGTGAAAGAACCCCTTTAAAATGCACATTTCAGGGAGCAGCAAGTGACAGCTGACTTGACACCCCCAGGACTCTCCCAACATCTAGCTAATTACGACACATGATTATGTCCATAGCAACTGAATACAGGTAATGAGCACCTTTGTTAGACTGTAGCTAAAACCACCTGTTCCCAGGTGAGGAGGGGGTTCTATACCCAAGTTAGCTTCCTCATCTCTCTCCTCCAACTTTCTATATGATGATAAACATATTGGTATCAGTTGCCTAATGTAGAATGAAACTCAACTAGCAACTGCCCCAAATGCTTTGATAAGGGCTATTCCCAAATCTGGCAAAAGTCCAGGCAGCAGTCAAATTCTGTGGGATTTGGGGGGAACACTGAGGATTAAGGCCACTTGGGTTCTACGCCTAGTTCTGCCTTTTCTAGCCACGTAAGTCACCATTCTCATAAGTCTCCTTTTCCTAACCTGCGACGTGAGATAAAACCTGTTACACTCACTATGCACATCTGTCATGATGCTGAAATGAATACCGGCAGGACCACGCTTTGTGCATGTTGAGAAATTATGAAAATATATACGGGAATATTTCCTCACTGACAATGAGTGTGGATATAAAACAGGTAAATTGAGTAGTTGGAGATTGTCACAATTAAGGGAATGTATGATTTCTGATCAGCAGAATCCTCAAGCAGAGATATGCTCAGGAGAAAAGTGTGCGAGCACACACACATAATTCTCTGTGTCGCCCTGATATATTTGCAAAATCACTTGTTTGTTTGTTTTAGCTGAGCCATCCTGCCACCTGTTGGCAGCTCAGCAGAAGCTCAGCTCAGGCTGGGCATCGAACTGCTGTTGCTCAGAGCTCAGCTCGCACTCTTGAGTGAGCTCTTAACCAACTGAGCCACTCGGCCGGCCCCAAAATCACTTTTAAGTAAGGCACAGAATAAAGCAGTGTAAGATCCAAACCAAATGAAAGTTTCTGTTTTGCTCTGAGCACCTGTATGCAGGGGCCCTGCTAGACGTCCACACGGAGAGTCCCTTTCAATCATCCCAGTCACTGGTCACTCAGCAAACGTTTCTTGCACATTATTCTGGGCCAGGCACCCGGGCAATGCTCTCAGAGAAGGAGCAGCAGTAAAGAGGAAAGTCCCTCTTTCCCCCCAGATGTGTTGGGGAGGATGTGCATGCAGGGTACAGAGAACACTAGCAGGAATGGTGGATAGCCACCCTGTGAATGGACAGCAAAAAACAAAGAAAAATCCACTGCTTCTCAGACAGTGTGGACAGGAAGCTGATAGGTGAGTGTGGACCCCCAGGGAGCACCGTGGAATTGTGCCCTCCAACTTCTGCCACATGTTGTCTGGGAACACACTTGGCTACTTCGGTGCTAAGCTCTCAATATAATTTTCACACGTACTGTGTAGCACTGACAGCCACAAACCACATGAAAAGTATTACATAATAGACATAGAGTAGTCAAATAAATGCAGCCAAGAGAGTCAATTTGACGAATACATATCCCCCAAATCCTGTTTCGTTTATGACAAGATTGATATTTTATTTTTTTGTTTGTTTGTTTGTTTTTGTTTTTGTTTTTTGAGGGCAGTGCCACTGGCCCCCACATGTGGGACCCGAACTGGGGCCGCTGGCCTCCCAAGCCAGCACTTAACCACCGCGCCACTCGGCCGGCCCAAGATTGATATTTTAAATCATTCACCTATGAGGTGACACAATCTCATTGTGTTTCTTAACTTAAATCAGATGTCATCTTTAATCATTATGAAAACATAAGCCACCGAGTAAGGCTTTAGAACCTGTGAAGTTCCTAAAAAGGTGTGTATTTACCAGACACACACCTTCCCAGGTCATTTGCTTATGCCCTTTAATCTCTATCCACATTTCACAACAAAGAAATACATTTCTATCACCATAGAAAAGCAATGAAACCACCGTTTTTGAAGACTCTCTGCTTTCAAAGACAGCTCTGATGGAGAGCTAACCTGATATAAATGGTTAATTTTCTAATCGGTGGGACACATAAGAATGTTTACCCAAGTGGGGATGTTCTGCCATCGTCACTTCCATCAATAGATGTGCCCAGCTAGATGTTCTTTGTCACTGGGTCATGCTGCCCCTTTCACAGCTGTTAAACCTGCATCAGGAAATAAAAGGCCCTATTTTTAGCTTCTGATGCTTTGAGTAAAACCTCACAATTAGGCCTAATTACTATGTGCACCCCCATTGCCGTGACGCCTTCTGCTGAGCCGGGGAGAACCTGGCCTCAGACCCCAAGCGCGTGTGGCCTGGTCCCCACATGTGGCTTTGCCTTTGCAATCACAGGAGAAAGGCCTTCAATGACAATCTACAGCACAGCTGAGTCCCTTTAGGGGCAGAGTCATTACAACGCCAATCCACACAAGGTCGAGAGAGGAGTGCATTTATGGGATGACGATAGAAGCATGACCACAGGTACAGATGGGGTGCCAATGACCCCTGCCCACCCACCCCCCGGCAGCCTGTGATGCTGATAGTCTCCATTTGTTGTTTGTTTTAATGTTCTTTTGAAATAATTATAAATTTGCAGGAAGTTGGGGAAGAAAGTACAGGTGGTTCCATATACGCTACTCCCATTTCCCCCAATGCTATCATCTTGCATAGTTCAAGTACAATATCAAAACCAGGAACTTGGCCTTGGTACAATCCACAGACCTCATTCAGACTTCACCAACTTTACATGCAGTCGTTTGAATGGGGGTCCTGAGCAATCTTACCACATAAGTAGGTTTGTGTAGCCACACCACACTCTAGATTCACAACTCCCTCGTGACCCCTTTACAGCTACCCCCTCTTCTCTCGCCTCCATTCACAGCCCATGGCAACCAGGAATGTCTCCTCCAATTTTGTGATTTTGTTATTCTTAGATACATTATATGATTTTCTGCCTAGTAGTTCTACAAGTTGCTGAGAGTGGGGTTGCTAGGTGCTCAAATATAATTGTGAATTTGTCTATTTATTTCTTCATTCAACTTTATTAGTTTTGGCTTCATGTGTTCCATGTTTTTTGGTGCATGCACATTTGGTATTGCTATATCTTCTCGGTCAATTGATCTTTTAATTATTATGTAATGTCCCTTTTTCCTTTGTTCTTTCGTCTACTTTATCGGATATAAATATTGATATAAATATAGTCAAACCTCCTGCTTTTTTAAAGTTAATGTTCACATGATTTTTTCTTTTAACTTTCAACTCACCAATGTTGCTATGTTTGAAGTAAGCTTCTTGTAGAAAGCATACACCAAATTTGGGTTATGTGTTTATCCACTGACTATCCCTGCCTTCTAACTGATATTTTAGACCTTTTATATTTAAAGTAGATTCTGATAGGTTAGGACTATGGTCTGCCAATTGATGTCTTGTTTTCTATTTGTTTGTTTTGTGTTTTATTCCTGTTCCCCGTTTTTTGCCTTCTTATAGGCTACTCGAACATCTTTCAGGAATCTATTTGGTTTATCCAGCATGCTTTTGATTATTCCCCTCAGTAGAGTAATTTAGTGTTTACTTCATATATATATATCATATTAGTCTACTGACATAAGCATTTTACTACTTTGAACAAAGTGTAAACATCTTACATCTATTTAGCTCCTTTTACTCTTTCATTTTTTAAATTACACAAATACCTGAAGAATTCCATCTACATTCATTGAGCACCACACATCAGATGATGTTATAATTTTTGCTTCAAACTTCAAACACAGTTTTCAAGACCTCACAAAGAGAAGGAGAGTCTGCTGTATTTATTTATTTTTGAGGGCAATGTCACTGGCCCTCATATGTGGGACCCAAACTGGGGCCACTGGCTTCCTAAGCCAGCGCTTAACCACCACGCCACTTGGCCAGCCCGATAGTCTGTTCTCTTTACCACTAATTTTCTCAGTTTTTTCTGCTCCATGATGCACATCTCCTTCTGTCATCATTTCCTTTTTGTTTAGACAACTCTTTTTAGGTAGTTTTCATAAGTAGCTCTCCTGGGAACACATTCTCCTATTTTTCTTTATCTTATAAGATCTTTATTTCCTCCCCACTCCTAAAGGATATTTTTGCTGGATATAGAATTCACAGTTGACAGCACTGTTCTTTCAGCATGTGAAAACCATTGTGCCATGACTTTAAGTCTTCCACAGTTTCACATGAGAAATTCGTTGTCATTCAAACTGTTTTCCTATAGGTGATATTTCCTTTCTCTCTGGCTGCTTTCAAGATTTTTTTTTTCCTTTACAGAAGTTTGATTATGATTGTTTTTTGGGGGGGTTTTCTGGTATGAATTTCTTTGAGTTTATCCTCTTCATGTTTCACAAAGCTTCTTGAATCTTGTACGTTCACAAAGCTTCTTTAATCTTGTACGTTTATTGCCATATTTGGGAAATTTTCCAGCTATTATACTTTTGAATTTTCTTTCAGCCCCACGCTCTTTCTCATTTCCTCTAGGACTGGTGATGCAAATATTAGTTATTTTGTGATGACATCACATAGTTCTGTTCTTTTTTCCCCAATCTATTTTTTCTCTATTATCATATTGGGTAATATCTATTGAAATGTCTTTGAGTTCATTGACTCCTTTCTCTACCATCCCCAACAACAGGTTGAATTTAGTGTGGCTTTTTTTTTCTTTTTACTTATTGTATTTTTCATTTCTATCATGTTCCTTTGCTTTAAAATTCCTTTGCTTATATTTATTTGCTGAATCTTTTTCACTTCTTTCAAGATTGACTGTAAATGCTCACTGAGGCATTTTTATTTCTGATGCTTTAAAAATCATTGTCAGGAATCTCCAACATCTGATTCTTCTTGGTATTACCATCTGCTGACAGTCTCTTCTCATTCAAGCTGTGATTTTCCTGATTCTTGGTATGACAAATTATTTTCAATTGTATGCTGGACATTTTTGATCTTATGATCTGAAACTCCATTCTATCTCCATTTTCAGCAGGTTGCCACCCTATTTAGGTAGAGCATCCATATCCAGGTGGAGTAGATGTTCAGCTTCCCAAGGAGCCCCACAGACTCTACCCTGCAAAAGTTTCCACGTGGCCTCATTATCTGACTCATATCTCACATCATTGCAGATGTGAGGGGCATGAGTTCAGACTCCTAAACCCCAACTGACACCTTTCCAAAAAAAGCAATGTACCCACTTCTTGCTGGGCACACTGAGTTGAGGGCAAGGTGGAAACAGAAGGATGACTTGAGTCCCTCTTTTTCTGGAGAGAAGGGGTGGAAACTCATTTCCCTGCTAAGCCCCACTGATGCAAGGTGGAGGGGGGACACGCCTTGGCTACCATCTTCCCCCTTGCTGGTGCAGGGAGGCTCAGCTTCCTGCACAGTCCCACTGACCAGGGTGGGGTGGGGTAAGTGAAATAGGCCAGTCTTGCCTCACAGCACCTCCCTCATTCTCACTATTGTTGGGTAGAGATGGAGGCACAGCTAACATCGGAGGATGGGACATCAGCCCACCTTACACCACCTCAGTCAGCCTCATTGCCACTGTGGGGATGATGCTCAGCTCCCCACCGAGGCCTGTGGACACCATGCACTGGGGTGCTGATGAGCCCCTCATATGGCCTTGCTCAGGGCCGCAGCTGCTGGGTCAGTGTGCATGTTACCGACACTCCCCCACTGGAGGAATCCGGGAATGGTCACATCTCTGCTGAGCCCATTAACACCACCCTGGCAGGAGGCTAGGAGCTCTGCAGTCAGCTCTGCAGGGGAGGGATGGATGGTCAGTTGGCTGACCAGCCTGTTGTCACCACCTAGGGGGGACTCTGAGTAGTGCTGCCTACTTCTGCAGCCCAGAGGCAGGTGGATAGTCAGCTCCAAATTCAGCCCTATTGTAGCCAGAGGGTGAGAAGCAAAGGCAGTGTGTCCGAAAGTGTTGACTGGATGAGGACAAGTAGAGACAAAACCACTTTCTGTTCTGTGAGGTCATCCTGTTTCGGGCCCTGGGGGACAGGCTTTGGGTGGGTCTCTTCGTCTGCTGGTGCTCCCAGCGTTTCCAGCGCTGTATCCAGGATACAGGGGGGCCACAGAAAACCCAGGGAACTCACTACTGTTTGGCCAGTCCCCCTTCGTTCTCCACCTCTCAAGTCTTAAGTCTTTCCATGTGGTACCAAGTGCAAATGCACACACACACACACACACACACACACACACACACACACACACACACTGGTGCTTTGAAGCCTGAAGCCATTGCTTGGAAGAAGGCTGCTTACATAAGGACAATAGCACTAAAAAATGGCCTCTGCGAAACTCCTCAATAACCCATCCAAGTGTGATGCTATTTTTAGGTTCTGGGGGAAAATGAATTGTTGAAATGAAAGCCTGACTCCTCCACTTTACCCAAGTATCATATTACTTATGGTCCAACAATTTTTAAGGCACCAACTGAGTAGTTTATTTCTATTACTTGGCAGCTGGCAAGCGAGAACTGAATATTTTTATTGCGACTCTTTCTGAAAAGTCATTTGTTAGAGGTAATGTATTTTGGGCTCACCAGCAGCGTCCTGGGCCTCTTGCATGTCCTGGGCTGGAGTCACTCAGGCTTGCAAAGTCGGGGGAGGCTGAGGGGCACACTAACCCACACAGGTTGGTCACGGGCCATTTGCTGTTCTACAAGATGCAGTTGAGAAGCAACAGGAAAATGTGAAGGGATGTGAAATGGCCTGCAAGCCCTAGAGAGGTTGGCAGTTGTTATGTATGTCATTAATCATTATTACATGTCAAAGGTACTATCAGGAAGCAGTAAGCCAGGAACACAATCCAGTGCCTCCTTCGGGGTTCCTAAGATCACCCACAAGACTGGAAACATCTGTGGGATGGAAGTCGAGGCTAAAGTACCCCCTCCCTGAAGGAGGAAGCACTGTGCAGAGATTGCATTCCATTTAGTCCTAAGCATCATTTAGTCCCTTAAGCTGCTCTCAAAAGGAAGTTGGGTCAGGAAAAAGAAAGGCAGGCCAGTCACTTAATGGCCCAGAAAGTGGTGGGCAGGGGACCCAGGCTCCCAGTCCATTGCAAGCACTTTCAGTCGGAATATTCATCTCTGTCCCCTCCCAGGCAGGCTGAGTGACAACCCATGCGCTCTGAGAATGAACTTGGCAGGGTGAGAATGCATGCTTTTGCCCGCGGCCCCAGTGCACACCATTTATAGACTGTAGATGCTTTCGTTGTGAAAATAATGGGTAACTATTTACCAGAGGCACACTAAGCCGTGTTCCACAAACATTTCCTCACGGCAGCCTCCCAGAGCATCATGGGTGATCTCACAAAAGAGAATTTGGAGGGTTGGTGCTGCAGGTCTTGCACTGGGTCAGAGCAGAGGCAGGGTCTGAGCCAAAGTCTCGACCAGCTGAGCCCTGGAAGCATACCTCCCAGGATGGTTTCCCAGGGCTTCAAAGACCATCAGTGTTTGCCTCAGGGTCCTCTGCCTCTAGGACAGGACATCTCTCCTGCTTCCTTTTGTCATAACCACCCCAATGTGGTGACGCTGTGAAGCAGCGTCCCCCACGAGGCACCTGTTCAAATGGTAGATTCCTGAAGCCTGACACAGCTGGCCTGGAATGGGTGGGCTCCCCACAGAGCTGTCAGCTAGCACTGGCCATGTTACACAGCACCATTCCTCTACAAAAGGTAGGCTACATCGCGTTTATCCAAACTCTTAAATCCACTATATGTTCTCTTTGGTATTAAAAATGTGCCCTCTAGTTGAAATAGAGGGCACAACTAATCATCTAGTTGAAATAGTCTTATTTTAGTTTAGTGGTTTTTTTTAAAGATTTTATTGGGGAATTGGGGGAGGGGAACAGCATTGGGGAATCGGGGAAGGGGAACACACAAGTTGCTGTCCTTTTGTTCTTCAGTCTAGTTGTGGAGGACGTTGCTTCACTGGCACATGTTAGTATCATCATTGCGCTCTTCCCGGATGAGGCAGATCAGTCGCCGGCCTCTGGACGGCTGCTCACAGCAGCTCTTGGCAGCTCACACAGGCTGCCAGCCGCTCACACTGGCTGCCGCGCACTCACTGTAGCCTATGGCAGCCCATTGCAGCAGGGTCTGTAGCTATGCTGTCCCGGGGACTCACAGCAGCCCAGCCCAGGTGGAGCTGTTGTTCACCATCTAGCTGTAGAGGGCAGTGTCACTGGCCCTCATACGTAGGATCCGAACCAGGGCCACTGACGTCCTAAGCCAGCTCTTAACCAACGTGCCACTCGGCTGTCCCTTATTTTAGTTTTTTGTGCTAAGGTCTGAAACAATGATTCTCAAACAGAAAGCCTAGCTGCATACTCACTAAGTGGGTGATGCCCCCAAACTTCTGTTTCCTCATTTATTTATTGGGATCATAACTTTATCTACCTCATTGATTTTCCATGAGTGTTAAATCACATCACCAGTCCAAAGCTCCCAGCACAATGTCTGCCACGGGGCAAGAGTTCGATCATGCCAACTATTATCGTATTGCTTCCTCAGTTACTGACAGTTAACGCCATGACCTTTCTCCCAGAGAAGGTGGTGGTCCCTGCTGTTCTCAGGGCCCACAGCCTCTTTCCAGGTTTCTCTCTGGAAAGCGTGCTGTGTCTCTTATTTCAGAATTGCAGTCCCTCCGAATTCCTGTCCTGACATGAAAATCCCCTCTGTGACATTTTCTTATTTTCTTACATCTTGGCCGAAGACTTCCTTTCTGTTTTCACACTTTGTTGACCGTCTTTCCAATGAGCACCCATCACCGCGGAAGCTCTGACTTGTCCCAAGGTTTTGCATCCTTCACCCTGATCCTCTTCGTTGGGTCAAGGCCCTTTCCTGTAACTCTCCTCCCCAGATCCAGATGCCATTCTTCTCAGTGTGTCCGGGTGCCATTCTGGGCAGCATATGAGGTCGGACAATTAAGTTCGCGAACTCATCCTAGAAAAAGTACTACATACCTCGTTGCTGAATATCACTACTGTCACCTTCAAAGCCCTCCCCTTGGGAAGCGGTGCACCAACACCAGCACCTAGTCCACCCCTCAAAGCAATTTTGGAACTCTTTTTCTGGAATGGCCATCAGAGCTGTCATCGTATTACCCTTGATGTTCTGAATGTCATCAAAATGTCTTCCTTTCAATATTTCCTTTATCTTTGGGTAAAGAAAGAAGTCATTGGGGGCCAGATCAGGTGAGCAGGGAGAGTGTTCCAATACAATTATTTGTTTACTGGCTAAAAACTCCCTCACAGACAGTGCCGTGTGAGCTGGTGCATTGTCTTGATGTAAGAGCCATGAATTGTTGGCAAAAAGTTCAGGTCATCTAACTTTTTTCACCAGCCTTTTCAGCACTTCCAAATAGTAAACTTGGTTCACTGTTTATCCAGTTGGTACAAATTCATAATGAGTAAACCCTCTGATATCAAAAAAGGTTAGCGACATTGTTGCAACAAGTTCGTGAACTTAATTGTCAGACCTCATAGGTATGGTTGTCCCAATCCAAGAGGCACTTCCAGAGGAGAGGCCTTCCTTGCCCAACCTCTGCTTAATCTCTTCTAACTGTGCTGGAGGAAACTGTGGCACAGACAAGGACAGTCCTGCTCACAGTCACACAGCTGACAGTGAGAGGTCATCAGGGCATGGAAAGAGCACTGGTTCTTTCATTCAAAGAAAGACAAGGAATTGAAGCAAGTTCACATCTGGGAGCAAATCAATGTCATTAGCATTTTCTTTTTTTTTGAGGGCAGTGTCACTGGCCCTCATATGCGGGACCCAAACCAGGGCCACTGGCCTCCCAAGCCAGCGCTCAACCACCGCGCCACTCGGCTGGCCCTGTCATTAGCATTTTTATGTGACCTTTGAAGCAACGTAAAGTTTAGACTCTCCTACAGCCCAATGCTCCCACTTTAGAGAGTTCCCAGGTGAGCTGGGTTTTAGTTTCAATCCCTCAAAATGCCACCTCAATTGAGTCTGCTAAAGTAGACCTCTGCAAGCTCATAAAACACATTTTAAAAATCCAACCTAATATAGCCTCACCCTTAAATCTTTCTGAGAAATTTGTATTTAAGGCAGAAGAATTAAATTTGTGTTGATTTTCCACACACGCATTTGTGATAGCCTACTTAAACTTCGAGGCTGACTGTGCAAACTTATAACAAAGCACAAAATGAGCCAAGTAAGCCAGTTATGCAAACAAAAGTGAATGGTATTCCAACAATTGTCGTTTGCCAACATGGAACCCTTGAACAGAGATGGAACAGAGTCTTGGTGACAGGTACAAAAAACACTCAATAAAGCTTTCCCATGTGTTGTGGCACCAGCTGAGGGTGATCCAGGCACCCTGGGGACACACGTGACCTTCTCTCTCCGCAGCCCCATGAGATATTATTTCACACACACATGTCACACGGAGCCAGTGCTCAGCAAACATGGGCCACTCCCATGTGGAGAAATATTCGAAAAAGTCTCAGTCAACAATCGTCATTGTTGCGCTCATTTAAAAAAATAATTAGAGACTATTTAACTTCAGTTGTTCATTTGGTGTGACTGGCCCCAGCAGATGAGCCAGTTGCTCAGGCCTGGGGTACAGGCTCCCCACAGAGGGTTGCACCTGGAAGGCAGTACAGGAAACGCTCAGGTGCCTGTGTGGGTGAGAGTGGAGTTGGAACTGTGAGCTGGGAAGCAGGCAGGGCTGGGACAGCAGGAGGGCCGGCCAGGGTGAGGAGGATGGACTCAGCTTGGGGCATCTTGCTCCCTACTACAAGTGCCCCCCAAAGGGACTCAGGCAGAGTGAGTTCAGAGAATGTCACCAGGAGACAGTAAGGAGTGAGAAGAGCAGAGGGCTGAAGACAAGCCCTGCACAGACGGCAGCACCCAGGGCTCGGAGGCAAAATACCAACTGCCCACACAGGGCGGCCATAAGGGCTGACTCGATGACTGTTTACTGTGCCCCAGTTCCAGGTTTTCCGATAAATATTGACATAAGGAGAGTAAAACTCTGGGATTTTTTTAAGGATGATAATATTGATAATGAGAAAGTTGTGAAGAGTAACAGTATTTTAGAAATAGGAGGACATTCATATATACAGAGGGTGTCAAACAATGTATACACATTTTAAGAAAGGAAAAAAACTGCATTAAAATTGTAATACGCAATACATAGCGATAACAAAAGATGAATACAAATCTTGTGCATATAATTTCTTGGCACCCCCGGTATGTACACTCAAGACACAGCATGACTAAAAATTTTGGTTTTGTGGCCTTTGTGGTCCTTCTTTCTCACTTTTAGGGCCTTGCTTTTCCCTCCAAAAACCTTTCCTTGGTAAGATCCTTATCTCAGTCTATGACACATTGTGGCTGTTGAGTGATGAGGTCAAAGTCATATACTGAAGGAAAAAAAATGGTGTAATGTATTTTTTAAAAAGACAAAAAAAATAAAATCTCAATATTGCCCTTCAAAAAGAGAAATAAGGGCCTTTACTTCCAAAAACATCCCCGGAACAAAATGCAAATTATTAATAATTTTCCTTTCAGGTTCTTGACACTGCTTAATATTTTTCTATAATAAAAATAAATCAGAAAAACATTCCATCACCAAGTGGTTTGAAATAAATATGTCTAAGAGAAAATGTCACATGAAGATGCCTCAGGGGCCATCTCTGTGTGGTAACCAGAAGAGTGGGAAGACATTGAATTAAAGTGGAATCAGGGACATGCTCCACCCCAGTCTAACACCAAACCAGAGCTGCTGAAAGGACCTCTCCATGACGGCTGCCTTTCTTCGCTGGTTGTGGAGTGCTTTAAACTATCATCAAGAGACCAGCAGCATTTATAATAGAGTTGTGTGCTTTGTAAATGCTGGGGGAATTTATAGATGAGTCGTAGGAAAGAATTATTCATTTCTTATTTGATTAATTTGGGTTGTTTTTATGGTCAGAATGGCTTTATAGTATTCCATCAATTTTATGGTTGACGCGTTTTCAATTTACTTTTACTATTAAAACATTGAAATGAAGGCTGGCTGAGTGGCTCAGTTGGTTAAGAGCTTGTCCAAGAGTGCAAGCTCTGAGCAACAGGGTTGTCAGTTCGATTCCCATATGGGCCAGTGACGCTGCACCCAAACTGAGCTGTCACTGAGCTGCCAACAGGTGGCAGGTTGGCTCAGCTAGTGAGAACACATGCTCCCAACAACAAGGCTGCCGGTTTGAATGATGGGCTACACCCACCCGCAACTAAAGGCTGAACTCTGCACCTTGAGCTGAGCTGCCACCCAGGTGGCTTAGGGGATAGAGTGTGCACTCTTAACAAGGCTGCCGGTTCAACTCCCCCATGGGATGGTGGCTGCACCCACCCGCAACTAGTTCTGAACTTGGCACCTTGGGCTGAGCTGTGTGACTGGGCTTGGAGCTGAGCTTACTGTGCCCTCCACAACTAAGACTGAAGGACAACAACTTGGCTGGTCCCCTCCCCCAATTCCCCAACACTGTTCCCCTCCCCCAGTTCCCCAATAAAATCTTAAAACAAAAACAAAAACAAAAAAACATTGAAATGAATTTTTGCTGGATTCTTTCTTCCCTGCCAATAGTATGAGGACAGGGTGGTGACAACTCGGAGCAGATCATAAGCAGAAACCCTCTTTATTTTCCAAATCACTTTCTAGAAAAGCCTGATCTTACCTCATAAGGGAAAAAGTTATTTATCATTTTTATATCTAAAGATTTGTTAATTCACTTGGAGACAGATCGACACACTGCTTGTAACTAACGTTTTTTTCTCCTCTTTTGTAGTTTACTTTTCTTCCCTACTTCTTTTTTGGATGCTTAGGACTTCACTGGCTGCCCAATACCACTTAACTTTGTCTTGGCATAACTTACCCTTTTACGTGAAGGTCTCACAATGGGAAAAAATCTTGGGAATGAAGGTGTGATGTTTACAAAGATAGAGAAAAAATATGTGATTGGGAGGAGGAATGATAAAAATGGGATGAAAAAAGAGAGGCAAACACTCAAGGAAAAAAAGGCAGAGAAAGAAAAAGTAGGTTCATTTAGGATTCAATAAACAATTATTTCATGGTGTCTTAAACTCTATTCTACTACATACATATATACATACATACATAAGTACTGGTCATATTTACATATCTAAACATACCGAAAATAGTAGAATTTGCATTTTAGCAAAAAATCAGGGAATGGCATAATGAGCTGCATATTGCCCTCTTGGGCAGCCTCCTGGGGCAGCTCTTCCTGAGACAAATTCCAACTCATTCTGAGAAAAAGCTGGGCACAGAATTGGGGCATTTCATATATTTGAGTAACTTTTGAAATTGTACATCCATAATATTGCCAGAAAAAAAAAAAACATTCAAATTGCAACTGTTTGTTTTTTTCTTTTTTGAAGGGTGGATGCAAGCAGATTGGTGACAAGCTCCTTTTAAAAAATTAAAAAAGCAAGAGCCGCCAAGTCCAGGCGCCAGGGTGCTCATTCTCTTCACATCCTGTCTTAGGGAAGTGAGTTCCTACAGCCGCCTCATTTATCTCTTTCATGCAGTCTCACCTGTTCTCCAAAAACTCTGCTTTGTCCCCAAAGGCACTTGGCATAGCCGGATGTGACAGTGCCCTCAGCCCTGATGTGAGCTGCATGGTGCCCGGGTCACCACCAGTCTTACACCCCACTGGAGAAGGGGCTTACTCGGCCCACTCAGGATGCCCAGGCAAGCATGACTGTGAACCCCACAGGAAGCACCTTCATTCAAATGATGCTACATATGACCAAGGCCAAGGCTGAGTCCTGGGCGGGAGGGCAGGGTGGCCCCACTGCTCTTAGTGGTTGCCTGGCACATAGGGAGAAATCTAGAAATGCACCAATCCTACAAACCCTGTCCAAAGCTTTACTCCTTGGGATAGAAGACATTCTGTGACGAGCTAATTAATGCCCCATGACACGGGACACCCCACATTACAGATTTCTTTTTCTGTTTTTGTCTTTGACCACACAGTGGTTGTATGTCAGTCCTCTCTTTTTTTTTCTTTTTTTTTTTTGAGGGCAGTGTCACTGGCCCTCATATGTGGAAGCAAACTGGGGCCGCTGGCTTCCCAAGCCAGCGCTTAACCACCGCGCCACTCGGCCGGCCCTAAGTCAGTCCTCTCTTAAAGACACATATTCACAACACTGTTGATGTATAAAATATGTTATCTGGCAGCCAAGACAAATCAAGCTCCAGGAGTGGGTGGGTTAACACGGTGATCCATCAATCATTCATCACTTTAGTATTCTCTGTTCCTACTTCCTGAGATGCTATTTTAGACACGTGGGCACAGCAAAGAGGACTACAATAGATTCTGCTCTGTGACGCTGAAATCCTGAATGTATGACCTCATAAAAACGTACACAGACAGTGCAGTGATGGAGGCTGGTAAATGCTGACAAGGAAATCAGAGTCCTGGGGAGGGACAGACAGTGACACGACTCCGCCTCTCCGGGGAGATGACTTTGAGCAGAGATTGACCGAATGTGCTCAAGCAAGGACCTCAAGTTAGTGAAACTGGAACCATCCAGTAGCTGCAAAGTTACTGGCAAGGATTTCACCAGAAGGTGACCAGCCTTGAGGCGGCCAACCTGCGGGGACCAGCATCACATTTCTGTGCAAGGGGAAGGGGGCTCACCTTTGACCATGCGGTTTCTCCATGAGGTCAAGACTATAACATGCTACAAGGAAGCAAGGTGCCACAAAGAGTGAGCCACATGCAAGCTGGGCCTCTGCCTCCTTCTCGCTGGGAGAGGCGGCACTCGTCTGAAGAGCGAGCGAGCGGGCTGTTGGAATAATTCTTCATGGCCTCATAACGAGGCACTGAGCATCAGTTACACCTGGGGCCCCGGGGCCAGGTGGGATTATGAACAAGACATCTCCTGGCAGCGGGATTCATTTTCCCCAATCTTCTGAAAAACAACAACAAAAAAATCCTTTGCAGCTTATATAACCAACGCTTTGGTTTGGACTCAGTGCCCTGCCCTATTCAAGCGCTGGTTCAAAAGATGTACCATTCTCTTCATTCACCTCCAACCTTGAGCCCCTCCAAGTACTAACGCAGACAGAAGGCAGCTCAGCAACCAGGAGCTTCCGAACAGCCCTCACCTGTGTGCGTGTGTCAGCGTGTGCATGCGTGTGCACACCTGTGTGCAAGCATTTGTGTGTGTGCTTATATGTGTGCTTGTCTGTGTGTGTTTCTGTGTGTGTGTGTGTGCCTGTGCCTCTGTGTGTGCCTATTGTGCATGTGTATGTGCCTGTGTGTGTGTTCTAAGAGACCGCAGTGTGAGCAGAGGTAGCGTGGAGAGCATCTTTAAGAGAACTGAGACAATCACTTCCAGCGTTACTCGCTGGACCGCGTAGCTTTGCTCACATAAGCACAGAGCATCCTTCAAAGCCTCCAAGTTGGTACGCAGTGCGTTATTTGGCACCTGCTGCCAACTGGTCTGTTTAAGTAGACGTTTAGTTCTCTCTGTGACTAGTGCTTGATCGATCGAGTTACACGATTTCTAAAGGGGCTCCAGGCTTTACTGCTGTCCTCTCATTTACCACTCGTCCTGGCAAGCGCTTGGTCAAAGGTGCATTTCAGTAACTCACGTTGACTTTAGGATGCGCTCAGGCCCCTGACGTTTGGTGGGCCTCCTTAGCATACCCGGTAGGACAGGCCCGGCCCGAGCGGAAGGACTCCCCCCACTGGAGCCACACACGAACGTTCCTTAGTCCCACTCCGCTTGCCTCTGACATCCAGATATGTCTTTTCAGCCTCACCTCAAACCTCTGAAAGTGAAATCCTTTCCTCGCACAAGCTGGATAGGAAATAGCTGTCACTTCAGGGACAGAAAGGCCCTTCGAGCTGGAAGAGGTCCCATTTCGAGCTCCCCATTTAGAACCCCATGCCTTCAGCTTATTTCAAACACGGACTATTCAAATGCAAATATCCATAGAAGGGATAACACAGCTATTGCTCATTTATTTACAATTGATAACTTATTTTCCAGCTTTCTTCTCAGCTTTATTGAGGTAGTTTTCTTAAAATAGGCTTTTTAATTATTTTATATACTTTTTCAGTTACAGCTGACATGCATTATTATATTAGTTTCAGGTGGACGACAGAGCAGTTAGACATTTATGTGCCTTACGGAGTGGCCACCCGATAACAATCGGTAAATTTTTTTTATTTTATTTAATTGGGGAACCGGGAAAGGGGAACAGACAAGTTGCTGTCCTTTTGATCTTCAGTCTAGTTGTGGAGGACATCGCTTCACGGGCCCATGTTGGTATTATCATTGTGTTCTTTCCGGGTGAGGCAGATCGGTTGCCGGCCACTGGACAGTAGCCCAGCTCCAGCTGGAGCTGTTGTTCACCATCTTAGCTGTAGAGGGCGCAGTGTCAGTGGCCCACATGTGGGATCCAAACCCCGGCCTTACTGCTCAGAGCTGGCTTCCCAAGGCAACTCTTAACCAACGCACCACTGAGCCGGCCCAATTGGTAACTTTTTAAGCCTCCTCATTCACTGACATCTTAATGACAGTCAGAGCCTCTCCGAAAAGTGGGTTTTCTGGAATACAGAAAATGCATGAATGAACAGGAAGCCTCTTCCTGACCAAAACATTGAAGATGCGACTTAATTTCAAGGTTCAAACTGGAAGTCAAACCACCCACCAATTTCTTGGGATTCAGGAGAAGGAAGAAAAAGTAGAGCAGTGTTCCTTCTTTATTCCGAGGACAGGAAAAGAAACATAATTTACAGTAACATGAACCAAAATGGCAAGGGCACGTTCATACAGAGAATCACATTGTTCCGAGCTATCTCTTTGCTCTAAATCCTTGCTTATTTGCTTTGAAGTTGACTCATGAAACTGCTTTAATAATTAATAGTCTGTATTCCTTTCCTGTCAGTATTTGAAGGCTATACTGAAGTTCTCAGAAGATTGCGTAAATTAGCGGCGGGGGGAAGGTTGTCCTCGGAATTTCATCCAGATATCAGTACACAGGAAGGCACCTGGGGCACCTGGGAAAAAACCTACCAGCCCAAACTACCATCTGCAAAGGATAGGTGTTTTCGTTTTTGTTTTGTTTTTTGGAGGGCAGTGTCACTGGCCCTCATACGTGGGACCCGAACTGGGGATGCTGGCTTCCCAAGCCAGCGCTTAACCACCGCGCCACTCGGCCGGCCCTTGCAAAGGATAGGTGGACAATTCACCTGCCAGGCAGTAGCTCTGTAGCATATCTGGCTGTGAGTCCCCAGCAATGAGGTTGGCTAGTGCCATTACCATACAGACAAAAAAACAAAGAGGTGAGGCAGCAGTGAAAGGGGAGCCCAAAACAGAAGTGAGAACAGACTTAGGACTGCCCCTCTGAAAACACTTTCCTAAGACCACTCAGCTCCTCTGGCTTCTCAGTTTTACCCGCCAAAGCAACACTCTCAGCACAGGCCGACTTCATGGGAGGTTTATCACAGGGACACAAGGAGGAGGCCACGTGGGATCTCTGCTCAGTCTGCTCACAACGTCTTACTTTAAATTAATCGGTTCACGGTCGGCTACCTCCTTCAGGCTCCTGGGAGCGTTATTTTTTTTTTCCAGGATTAAGCTCTCAGGGTGTTGATAATGAACCTGACTGCAGAGAGGGGAGAGCTTGCAACATCCTGCTCCTGCTTCTGCAGACTTACATTATTGGAGAGAGAGACGGAGAGGGAGAGACAGAGACAGAGAGAGGGAGGAGGGAGAGGGAGAAGAGAGAGAGGGAGAGAGAAATAGAGAGAGAGAGGGAGGGTGAGACAGAGAGAGGGAGAGAGACAGAGCGGGGAGAGAGAGAGAGAAAGAGAGGGAGAGAGAGACAGAGAGAGGGAGGGAGGGAGAGACAGAGAGAGGGAGAGAGACAGAGGGGGAGACAGAGGGAGAGAGGAAGAAAGAGGGAGAGGAGAGAGGGGGTGAGAGAGAGAGCGAGACAGAGAGAGAAACTCTAAGGGAAATACCAACAAACCGTGCTCACCCTGAGGTGACATGGCCCTCCAGTCACCCACACAACAGGTCCTGAGGTGCCCTGGGGTGCACACTTTGGGAACTGCCTTACTGGAGCCTGGTTTCTGGAAGTACCAGAGGAGTTCCAGGCCTGGGGGCACTGGTGTCACTCTCTGTCCCACGTGAAACTCCGCCTCGCTGAAGCAAGGTACAGATCAAAAACCAGAAGAGCCCAGTGTTTGTGAAATTTCCTTAAGTGGACACCCATGAAATGTTTGTGAGTCCGTATGAATAGTGACAGACACTGGGGCATCACAAGCAGAGTGGGGTAGGCCCAGTGGGATGCCCCCCGGAGGTCGGGCCTCCCTAGGAGGCCAGCAGGTCATGTCTACAGGGCTGGGACCTCCAGCACTTCTTGTGTCCTTGGCAATGGAACCAACACCAACGAACCTCACAGGCCATGGGTGTGGATTACTGCGTTTACTACTTGCTTTAAATTTGAAATATAAAAACGTGAGCTCTTTCACAAGGGAAAGAGGCCCTGCCTCCTGGTAACTGCTTCTAAGCCCCTCACTCTTCCAGCAGCTTGACTACACTGTCCACTTGTTTCCTGACCTCATCAGGGTACCTGATGGCTGACATCAGATTTCTAAAACGCCCTCTTTGAATTTTCTGAATAAAACAGTGAGACTCGTCTGCTTCTGAGAATTCTCACACGCACGTCAGGGTTTCCCTGTCCCGGCCGAGTGCATCACTACACGATGCAGTGTCCACTGTATGGTCACCCCGCATGACCCCTTGTCACCCACCTCGTCATTTTAAAATTCAGGTCTGACCTATTTATCTTATTTGCATTTGGGGGGCTTTGCATAATTGAATTTTGCATGATGGTAAAATCTTAAGCTAAATTTTCTCAGATAGTAGAACTGGGTCTAGGACCAGGCAGAGGCACAAATGATTCCCTCCACAAAGGCCCAGAGCCAATCTCACTGCTTCCAGAAGCTTCCGGAGCTGAGGAAAGCAGCCCATCCCAGTGTCCAGCTAGCTCCTCCCTACCTCTGACTAACACCCTCTCCATTGGGCCTGGTTCTTCACTCCAGAGCCCCACAGTGCAAATCAAACTCCTCTCTGTCTAAAACGCCCCTCAAATACACGTGGGGAGACTTAGCCCTGACCCCTGGCCAGGGCATTTTTATCATACAGATTACCTTTCTCAGCCTGTTCCCTGCTTCCTTTCAGAGCATGGTGTGATGGTTAATTTTGTGTCAGGTTGGCTAGGCTACAATGCCCAGGTTTTTGCTCAAACACCAATCTTGATGTTTCCATGGAAGTATTTTTTCAGTTGTGAGTAACCGTTCCATTGGGAGACTTTGAATAAAGCAGATTTACTCTCCACAGGGGGGGTGGGCCTCGTCCAATCAGTTGAAGGCCATCAGAGAAAAGATGGGTTTGCCCCAAAGAGGAAGGAATCCTGCCTCCAACTGCAACACTGGCTATCCCCTGGGTCTCCAGCCTGAGAGCCCACCCTGCAGATTTTAGTTTGCAGGTTCCACAATCACGAGAGCCAAGTCCTTGAAATAAATCTCTCTAAATACACGCACACATGTGATTAGGAAAAATCCTAAAACATGGCTTTCACACACTTTATCACCCCTGCTACCTTCCTAAGACCTCAGTTCTCCTGTGGGAAGAACTGTCAGCCAAGGGCCACCCCTGTGTGGACCCCAGAGCCCAGAACATACAATAGACACTACAATATAGCACCCTTCTCATATGAGCAATCCTGCCTGACGTCATAATCCAATTCTATTTTACACAAAGTGTTACACGGGGGTCCACTGAAGCTCACTGCTCAACATGTCTTCTGGCGCAGAGGAAGTCCCCTTTTCAGACTAAATCACACCGAATTTGTTCTTTCCTCATTTATAGCATGGCAGTGAGAAGCAAGGTCTCGGTGATCATACTGAGCTGAGGACAAACCATTTACTAGCCAGCTGCCCTTTGTTAGCTACTGGCTCAAATCTTCCCCAGAGCTGGACATGGGGACTACTCCAGAAGAGGTCACGAGTACCCATGGTCACTGTCATGACAGGTCACTGCTCCAGCAGCCCCCTGGTGAAGCCCCACGCAGGGGCCCCCAGGCCAGGCCGCAACCCCCACAGCTGTCCTGTCCTGAGATTTCCTGTCTGGAAAGCACAGAGCGGACATGTGCTATTCCTCTTGCCACTTAACAGCCAGGAATGCATGCGGTTTTTTGTTTAGTTTTGTTTTTTTGAATTAACCTTCCCTGTGACTTCCTATTACTTTTCTTTTCCCATTACTTCCTTGGGGCCCAATTTCAAGTCTCTTCCTTTTAAAATTCTTCTTGCTCATTAGATATTTTTGCAGCTGCCTTCAGTCTCTTGGAGGCGATCAAAAGGAACCAACCAGCCCGCCACGCTGTTGCTAATATTAGCCTCACTTGATGTAATCAGCCTGCCCCATTACTCACTTGGCCCAGACCTTAGACTGGGAAGGGGCGTGCACCCTGCGCGAATCACCGTGACAGGCTGATACATTTGCCTTCCATTGCCTTCTGCAGGGAGAAAATCAGGATTACTTTCTAAATGCCCATTTTGCCTCCAAACCAGATGATTGAAAACATAAATCACAGGCCAGCTGATATGCTGACTCCCCACACGGAGCTTATTGTTGTGCCACGTAGTCACATCTGCCTGGCCAGGTGATTCCTATTTCTCTTGTGTCCTGCTAAGCACACGTGACGTCAGTCCTCATCCCCAGTCTCCCAGGGCATGAGGTTACCACCCATGTTGATGTTTCCAAGGTCAGGTGACAGGTAACGCCGCATGTGACCCAGCAGCAATGATTAGTTTATGCTGGTTCCAATTCATGTCAGACATCCCCAGGACTTGCCATCTGGGACACATTTGTAGCAAAGCAAAAGGATGTTTATAATATAAATCATGGTAGTTATTTGGAGAAACAGCATTGGAACCACTTGCTACCTGGCTCCGGCTTTCCCTGAACATTTTCTGAATCCTTGTGCTGTTCTTGGGGGGGGCCTAAGTAAATCCTGGGCTCACAGATGTCACCCTCAAGGTTGCCCTGTGACGTCTGAAGTTCTGTATGGGATGGACGTGCTTGCTGGGACAGCGATGGCTTGTCCACAGGAAAGGAAAGCCTGTTGCCAGCTCAGTCACAGTGTTTCGGGTATGTTTGTGTGAAATCTTTTTTTTTTTTTTTTAAAGATTTTATTGGGGAATTGTGGGAGGGGAACAGCATTGGGGAATCAGGGAAGGGGAACAGACAAGTTGCTGTCTTTTTGTTCTTCAGTCTAGTTGCGGAGGACGTTGCTTCACTGGCCCATGTTGCTATCAGCATTGTGGTCTTCCCGGATGAGGCAGATCGGTTGCCGGCCTCTGGACGGCCACTCACCGCGGCTATTGGCAGCTCACACTGGCTGCCGGCCACTCACTGCAGCCCATGGCAGCCCACTGCAGCAGGGGCTGCAGCCCACACTGTCACCGGGGCTCGCAGCTCAGCTCCAGGTGGAGCTGTTGTTAGCTGTAGAGGTCAGTGTCACTGGCCCTCATATGTGGATTCGAACCGGGGCCGCTGGCATCCCAAAACCAGCTCTTAACCAATGAGCCACTCGGCCAGCCCTGTGTGAAATCTTGGTATGAGGTATTTCCGTACCTCCCTCCACCTTCCCACTCTCAGGAAAACGGACGTTTTCCCTGTTAATTTGGAGAAAAATGCCCAGGCAGGTCTCCATGCTTCCCAGTTACTTGCTGGCAGAAAGCAGGTAAAGTTTTTTTTTTAAGGTTTTATTGTGGAATTGGGGGAGGGGAACAGCGTTGGGGAACAGAGGAAGAGGAACAGACAAGTTGCTGTTCTTTTGTTCTTCAGTCTAGTTGTGGAGGACGTCGCTTCACTGGCCCATGTTGGTATCCTCATTGTGCTCTTCTCAGGTGAGGCAGATCGGTCGCCGGCCTCTGGATGGTCACTCACAGCGCCTCTTGGCAGCTCACAGCGGCTGCCAGCCACTCACACTGGCTGTCGGCCACTCACTGTAGCCTATGGCAGCCCACTGCAGCAGGGGCTGCAGCTATGCTGTCCCAGGGACTCACAGCAGCCCAGCTCCAGGTGGAGCTGTTGTTCACCACCTTAGCTATAGAGGGCAGTGTCACTGGCCCTCATATGTGGGATCTGAACCGGGGCTGCTGGTGTCCCAAGCCAGCTCTTAACTAACGTGCTACTCGGCCAGCCCAGATAAAGTCTTTTAACGGAGCAAGATGCCTGTGAAAATTCAGGATTGCCCCAACCCCACCACCACCCTGGTAGCGCCGCCGCCATGCCCCCGACCCACCCCTAAGCGAAGTGACATCACCTGCAGGTTCTGAGCTCACTCTGGGGCCCTGTGAGCCTGGGTCCCAGCTCCATGCTCATTCGCAGGTAGCTTGGGCAGGTCGCACCCCTGTACCTTGGTGTTTGTGACCTAATGGCGGAGTTGTACTAAATCGGGATTATGCTCCTGCTGCCTGGAGGAGCCAGTGTTATCAGATGTCAGGTGGGAGGACAAAGCTCTGACGACCTTCCTGTGGAAGGGGCAGTGCCCCTCAGGTCAGGCCGATCACTGCCCTGTGGACCCGCTCACCAGTCTCCCTGGGACCCTTGGCTAGAAAGGGACACGGTGAGCCGTCAGGAAGCCTGGGTGTGCAGGTCATCTCACGGTGCTGCAGCTTACACCCCAGCCACGGGAGCAGCACTGTCAGCCACCAAAGAGCATGGTTCCCTCTTCCCACCAGGCAGCAGGCTCACTGGGTTCTAGGGACAAATTCAGGAAAAAGTCAGGGGTCCAGGCTTCAAGAGGCTCCCCAGGCCAGGGTGGTGACAGCTGCTCAAAGACATCCTGTTGGGTCAATGTGGCCACTGGGTACCAACGCTGGGTGTTCGCAGGAGACAGCTTCTAAGGCCTCTTCTGCCAAGATGCCCTCTATTATTAAATAATAAAAACATGAATGGCGTATGTCAGCTAGAGCTTCCTCTAGACACATGAGAGTCCACTTTAATTCAAGACTAAGTCCCCATCTGGAGTTTCGGAGCTCCCGAGTCCTCAGGCTTCCTGGTAGGAAACTGCTCGCTGCTGGGGGCGCTGAAGAAGCAAGGTGGCCATGTCCACTGCTGCTTACTGATTGCTGGCCCTACGCCGATTCCTGGTGTATGCTAAATGCTTTAGTGTTTGTAGAAAGAAAAAACAAAGGGATGGCCAGCTTTCTGCTGACCTCTATATGGGAAAATGAGTGTCACAGGAGAGAAAACCTAAGCAAACCGTCTATGTAAGAAGACACGGAGCCGCCCTTGGCTGCTTGAGTCTGAGGAAAGGAGGAAACCCAATATGTATCATACATTTACAATCGGGGGGCGGGGGGGGGGAATCTTTACAGCTTTATCCACCAAACACTCCTGATTGGAAGAAATGTAAGCTACTATAAAACCATATAAAATTATGCACTCATGAGTAGTGAATTGGCTGATGAAAAAGACAGTAAGGTAGAAATAATGCTGTGTGTCTCTGAATAGAGACACAAAAATGAGAAGAACTCTCTAGAGAGGCATGGAGATGGTTACTAACATTGTCTTTTTTTTTTTTTTAGGGCAGTGTCACTGGCCCTCATATGTGGGACCTGAACCAGGGCCGCTGGCTTCCCAAGCCAGCTCTTAACCACCACGCCACTCAGTCGCCCCAGTTGTTGACATTTTCATCACTAACCCAGAAGGAGGAGGGCACGTGCATGTTTAAATTAATGTGGTTATTTACTAAATGGATGGCTCCAAGCTCTTATTTTGCAACCCAGGAAAGGGACCGAGAAATAACCCCAGAATGCCTTCTGAAGACCCTACTATTTTCTGCAGTCAGAACCAGGCATGCAAGACTCGATCCATCCACCAGGATGGAAAATGGGGCCAAAGAGACAGCATGCACACCCCGTACACTGCCACTCTTAGCTGGGCAAGGAGTCAAAGTCTGTCAGCCACATGGTAGGTACAGGAGAATGCTGCTGGCCACAGGGAAGGTGGAGATAAAAAGTTAATTTTCAAAAAAGCCCTGGGACGTTGGTACCCTCCATTTGCTCTGTGGAGTTGTCTTCCACTCCTCTTTCTTAGCCGACAAATTTTCTTAAGTTTGCCCATCAAGTGGCTTCCAACTGTTTCCCTTTCCTTTTCCACCTGCCAGCCCTCAGCATCCCTCTTCTGGAAAGTTACTTCCTGGTTTCATTCATCCTCCCTGTGTTTTGGATTTTTATCCAGGGCACATGTCATTTACTTGTATTAACAAAACCTAAATAGTCATGCATTTCCTATGGAAAACTACAAATACCAGGTGTATTAGGGTTCTGGAAAGAAGCAGAATCAACAGGGGATGATAGAGATAGAGACAAAGATAATGCAGTTATGGAGCTGGCAACCCAGGAGAGCTGATGGTATAGTTAGTTCCAGTCCAAAGGCCAACAGATCAAAACCCAAGAAGAGCCAACAGTCATGCAGGAGAAATTTCCTCTTGCACACCAGAGGGCCGCCCTTTTCTCTATTCAGGTCTTCAACTGATTGGATGAGGCCCACCCACATTGGGACGGGCGATCTGCTTTACTAAGGCCCCAGGTGCAAAAGTTAATCTCAACCACAAACACCCTCCCAGGCACTGTCAGAATAATGATTGACCAAGTTTCTGGGCACCCCATGAACCAGTCAAGTTGACATATAAAATGAACCCTCACAGCCAGAATTGGTTGAACCTTATATAATCTGTCCCAAATTTAACACAACTCACAGATGCCTAGTGAAAATTAAAATGTGAGCTGTCTTATTTAAAAGACATCAAGAAAATCAAGAGGGTAGGAACGTAGTACTAAACCAAGTGGGGGGGCCCATCCAAGCACAGGATCTCAGACGGCTGCACAGATTAGACCCTCTGGAAGCCATCTCTTTTCTTTGGTCTTCTAAAGTCACTGCTCTGATGACAACAAAGCTTTGCTGGCATTTCAACACACCACCATTCGCATGCTTCTAGATTTGTTCTGCAGTTTCTCAGCCCAGTGCACCCTTCTTCAGCCTGGCCAGGCTTGGTGGTCAGCCTTCTCTGGGAAGCCTTCCAACCCCTTCTTCTGCACCCCAGTTCTAAATGAGGCCCTCATTCCTCACTCAGCCAGAAAGCTGTGCCCCCTTCCTGTTTGCATCCTACACTCGCCACTCTGGTCTCTTCATATGCTTATCTTCCCATGAACCTGTAAGCTTGGCGAGACCACGGGACCACGGGCTACCCACTGGGGTCATCCTAGGATCTAATAGAGTATCAGCCTGCAGTTGGCATTCAATAGATATGTACTGCTCTTAGAATTAGCTGTCATCTAATGTCACAGTAAATAACCATGACAGCCAGCACACGTCAAGTGCTTCCCACAGGCCAGGCCCTGTTCGTTCAAAGTACATCTACCTCATGATGCATTGATTCCTCCTGACAAAGCACCGTGGCCACCACCAAGTTCTCTGCCACTTCTCCTGGGTGAGGTGATGCTGACGGCCATTTTTTACACCTTTCCCCACCATTTCCCATGGAGGTAAGCTCCAGTCACTCTCAGTGGCAAGCGGATTCATGTTGAGACTTTTTGGCTGCCTTCCCCGACCTATATCACTGCCCCACTTCTCTGCCAGGGTTCAAGGCCCTTCCCAAAGGAAACCTCTCACATTTGGATCATCCTCTCAGTGTCTGCTTCTGTGCGAGCCAGACTGAGACCATTAACATCACAGAAACCTGAGAAGCTGAGGAGGTAACAGATTCCTCCCCTGAGATAACATCAGGAAGGAACTAAGGAACTGTGTGTGGGTGACTATTGACCAGCATAGGGGCGGGGGGGGGGGGACAGGAAGTTATGACCCAAGTCTATAAAAGACCATTTTGTAAGGGAAAAGTAAGCTTGTGTTTCTTTTCTAGTTTCTCAGAAAACTCAACTAGGTGTGACCCAGTATATGAGTTTCGACAATAGGATTTAGGGGGGGAAAAAAGGTAATATTAGATAACAAACAGGAAATTATCTCAAGAGGTAATTCAAGATGGAAGAAATAAATAGGTTCGGGAAGAGTTACTCTAAGTTTATGAAATAACTTATCCAAACTAAATTGTTAAAGGAAGCTAGAGGTTGCAGGAATAGACTTCTAACGTGCCGAGGTTACTGCTGTGCCAGATCCACAGAGGTAGGATGGCAGGAGGGAGGGATATTGGAATGGTTTCACCATTTCTCAGTAAGCATGGTGGTCCCTAAAATACGAGTGAGGGTCACAAAAAAGAAATCTCATCAGCTATTTTGAAAAAGGACAGAATATAAACGTAGAAGGGGATTTTCAATACCAAGCAAGGGCGGGGTGTCGCAGTAGTTTTCAGGG
Source organism: Aselliscus stoliczkanus (assembly GCA_033961575.1). Lineage (NCBI taxonomy): Eukaryota > Metazoa > Chordata > Mammalia > Chiroptera > Hipposideridae > Aselliscus > Aselliscus stoliczkanus. Next base: position 35,857,436 of record CM066741.1, read on the forward strand.
TGTTGTCTCCTGCATAGTGCTGTTGAGGATATTACAACTCCCTCGGCACAAGTGTTTCTCTTGATAAATAACAAGGTATGAAATTCATTACTGTACATAAGGCTCTACAAACCATACACCTTCGATTCAAAGTCAGGAAGACACATAGAAGGTGACACCTTGGTGTTACAATGAGTTTGGTAATATGAATGGCACATGAAGACATCCCAGAGATCAAAGGGTTTTTTGACATTGAGAGAACAGATCAGCAGTGCTGCACTGCACTGGCGGTGCCCCAGGAAGAGTGCTGAGTCCCATGAGTCCCGCGTCACTGTTGAGCTGACGCTGTGGGACCTCAGGGCAGCTGTGCCTGGGACATCACCCAGGAGTGGCTGGGAATCACGAACTCGCAAACTCGGCTATGTACCAAAAGACTATGTTTAGTGACAGCTCTGCCTAGAGTGTCGTGCTTCTCCACTGAGTTCAAGTTCCTTTATCAATAGTAGCTGCAGCTGGGACTGACAACCTCAGCAAAAGGGCCATAAACCTGATGACCAGGTCTGTCCCCAGCTCTCTGGCACCACACTCTGTGCCCCAAGAGGAGCAGGAAGACATGCTGGCTTATGTCCCTGCGGGCACGTCCTCTCCCCAGGCTGAGTGCAGGGAGGTGACACCTCACTGGGGGTGTGTGGGGCTTGTCCTAGCCATGTCATCACACTGGGCTTTCTCTTCATCCTACAGTCAGTTGACGCCCCACCTTGTTCTCAGGTGCCTCTAGATGATTCAGGTTAACACTCATCATTTATTTTGAGGGTATTTCACAAGAAATGTATCAATGCCACCTTTTGAAAGAACAAGGTTATATACCTGTATGTGAGATTTAGAATTCAGTACTATTTTTAAAACTCTAAGGGGCTTTATGAAATTCATTCACTCATCCAAACAACGCTAACAGAAGCTATTTGCTTGGAGTTAAAAGGAAAAAGCAACTGTTTAAGTGCCATGCCCTGAATGGGAGTGACCCAACACACCTTGGCATCAGTTTCCCTTTTATCCTTTTATTTTCTCTCCTTCCATCCTCCCCCTTTCTTTTCTTCTTTCCTTCCTTCCCTCTTTTCTTCCTACCTAATCCTTTCTCAGATTAGTGGAAAATTATACATCAAAAACTACAACCAAGGGGCCAGCCAAGTGGCTCAGTTGGTTAAGAGCTCGCTCAAGAGTGCGAGCTGAGCTCTGAGCAAAGCAGTTCGATGCCCAGCCCAAGCTGAGCTGCCAACAGGTGGCAGGATGGCTCAGCTAAAAAAAAAAAAAAAAAGAAAAAAAAATTACAACCATCATATCCTATTTGTTTTATTATTTAGTTGATAAAAGTCTGACAGATAAGAGCAAAAGGCAGCAAGTCTTGCATTTTTCATAGATTTGTTCCTGCTGCCCTGTTGGACACACAGTCCTGTTTAATTACACCTGCTGACTAAGAAGTTTATTAAGTATTTCCATGATGAATGTTCTTTTCACATCATTAGAGAATATCTACTTAAAAAGGAGCCCTGCTTCAAACCACATAATTGCCTAGAATAAACACAGTATTTTAGTTTTGGGTATGTTACAAGTTACTGAATCTTAACCATCAGTTTGATCTTTACAGAAGACCCTCTATGTGTACAAAATGCAGTGTGCTACTGAGGAAGACACATCAAAAAGTAAAAGAAACTAAAATTGCAAATGAATTTCCTCAATTACACAATGATCACAAGACTGGCGGTTTGAGTAAAACACTCAAAAGCAGCAATGAGCCACCATAAACTAAAGCAGACGCAAGGCGTAGTTCAAAGGCAAACGTGACTGTGCCCAATGCATATTTTCCTGGCACGTCTTGGCTGTGAGACAAGCTCTCGTGCTGGGCACAAGGCAAACTCAGCCCCAGAGTGGGCGAGGCAAGTAGAGAATCAGCGCATGCGCGCGCTGTATTGCTGGGGGGGGGCGGTCCACGCCTACCCGGGACTCCTGTGAACCCCTCAGCAGCCACGCCCACTGCAAACATCCACAGGCGTGTCTGTCTGTCTGCAATGAGGTGCCGAACTGGAGCCTCATAGAAGTCTTCTGTGGTCTCAGCCTCCAGGACTCCACCCAATCCTGGTTTTGTTGCTGTTGATTCTTATTTTGTGTTTGTCCTGGGGAGAGGCAGGAGGCAATCAGAAAAGGGGAAGGCTCTTCGGAAAGAACCCGTAGATCATGAGTGCCACCAGGTATGTCACTGGTACCATTTACGGAGCTTCGGTGATTGATCTTCCCAGGTATTGCTTATTCCAGTCCAGCGGTCAGCCATCCTGGTTAAAATCTGTAGTGAGCCACCTGTATTGTGTTTGTTGGATGGGTCTGGAATCCTGGCAGGCACTTCGTTTTCATATTTCTCTAAGGCTCATTTTCTTACACAAGTTCTGAGGCAGGAGTCACACTTCTACAATCCTTTTTCTCTAAAAAAGTTCACAGAGATTTCAACTCATATTTGTTCCCACCACATTCCTGAGGAAAATGAGTCAACTGAAATTCTTGCACAAAAGCAGCTACAAAGACTTGCGGACCATCAGTTGGAACCAAAACTCATTGTTTTCATTCTAGGTAAAAAAGGAAGACGTGGTTTCTTCAGGAACAATGTGGTTACATCTTGAGCCAAGGACACATCATCCTGTGGTCTGTCACCGGCCAGCGGGTGTCAGCACAAACACGGGGACACAATGTCACCAGGCGCCAAACTTTCACAGCAGACTAGCAAAAGGGACAGCAAAGGGGACGAGCAGTCTGACCGCTGGTGTGAGGAATTCCACAGAACCTCTCATCACCAGGCACGTGGTCACGTCAGAAAAAGCGCAGTCTGGACAGTCGTTTGGTCCTGAAGACTCAGCATCCAGCCCGTCTCTGTGTCCCCTCACCTCCCCTTCCTGTTCTTCAAGCATCTTTACTTCTTTATTCCACTCTATCCCTCCTCTTTCCTTCCCTTCTTTCCCCAGACTTTTTTTTTTTTTTTTTTTTTTTTGTCACTGGTTAGATATAGCACCTTCTCCATGGATACGGAGACCCTAAGTCTCTGCCTTGCTCTGCTTTGGCCCTCTCCATTTTCTTACATAACCTCTGTGTTCCTCTTTCATTCATTAGTTTTGTCCTATTTTCTCCTTTCTCCTGTGTTTTATGGGAACACAGGGCAAGGGATGGTTTAGTTGCATATGCTGCTAATAAGGAAAGGAAGAAGGCACAGAGAGGAGAAGCCGGAAGAGGCCAGAACAATAGAACGGAAAGGGATTAGGAGACTCCACACAGCAGGGCCCCAAAATGGCAGCCAGCAGGAGCTCACAGCCTCAGCAGGTGTTGCTTCCATTCACCCATCACTGAGCACACAGGCAGATCTCAGAGGGACTGGCGGCCTCACAGAACAGGGAGGACAGATCACAAGTAAATGACCCCCGATTCTTCAGGGAGGCGACAGAGAAAGAACCACAGATTGTTTAAAGACTAAAATCTATGAAAAAGAAATGACAAGCAATAAGATTACGTATCTGCCCAGGATCACGTGTTGATCCGAGTGGCTACAATTAGAATTTACTGATTCATCCCAGCAGTTCGTTGCAAATAGTCCACAGTAATCTGGGTTAAAGAGAACATAATTGTCAAAACTAGGAATTGGAAATGACCCAAGAGATGATTCGTTCTGTTCCAACCTTCAGCCTCTGGTTGAACACCTTTCACACTGGCCATCTCAGTGTTAACTGGCCTCAAGTCCCAAGTATCTCCTTTCATTTCCACACAAGAATTAATCTCAGAGACGTCCCCCTTTCTGGTTTACTGTAGTCTAGGTGAGAGAGTACCTCACTTAGATACATTTTAACATTAAAGAGAAAAAAGAGGCCGAGAGGATGGAGGGCAGGAGGGAGGCTGCAGCAGGTAATTACAGACCGTTCCTTGCTGGCGAGTGTAACCGTTGGTTTGTATTCTCACTATTTTCAGAGGCTGCAAAGCTCTAAGAGTTCTCTGTCCCTATCACAAGTTTTCCACAAGGAAATAAAACTTAAGCGCATTCGTATCCAAGCAAACATTTTTTTCATGAAAACTTAATAAACATGTCATATAATAAAGCATATTTATTTTATTTTATTTTTGTCCTGTTTTTTGTTTTGTTTTTTTGAGGGCAGTGTCACTGGCCCTCATATGTGGGATCCGAACCGGGGCCGCTGGCTTCCCAAGCCAGTGCTTAACCACCGTGCCACTCGGCCAGCCCTAAAGCATATTTATTAAGTATGTATTAAGTATATACTGCCTGATTTATTCCTATTTTTTAAATTCTACTTTTAATTTATGACAAGACATTGCCACTTGGTCCTAAAGGTCTGATGGAAGGATACTGAATTTGGCCCCTGACAGTCCCTCATCATGCAGACACTGCATCACAGAAGCACATGGCTCCATCCGAAAGAGCCAGCACTGTGTCCAAGCCACCCACGGAGGCAATCGGCTGGAGCAAAGGGGCAAGTGATTTGAGAGCAGGAAAAATCTTTTCAGGCCTAATAGTTCCTGAACATCATAAAGCTCCCCTTTCTATTTCTGTGAAATATTTACTGAAAAGCTTCTGGTGAAACAGCAATTACTTATAATCCAGACATTGTTTTCTATCCCCCCAAAACTGTAATCAACTCAGAAAAGCCAGTGCTTGCCCCCAGCTTGGAGTGGGATGGCATTAAATTGTGATTATTCATTTCCTATCTTTGCACTTGATATGCTCTGTGGTGTACGTGGCTGACGGTTACCTGGGGCTAGTTGGTGAGAACATATGCATACTTACTTCAGTCACCAGGTTTACACGTAATAATGACAATAGCTTTTTCAATGAGGGCAGAGAAAGAAATTTGAAGGTTTTCTCCATACTATTTCCACTGCTTTGCTAATTTACACGTGTAAGTGAGCACACACCAAGGTACTTGGTGAGTCACCACTCTGCATGATTAAAGTAAGAAATCTCCTTTGACTTTACCTTTCTAATGTTAAACATGTCTAACATTTCCAATTTTGAGTCAAGTTCATTTCTTTTTTTTTTATTGGTTAACATTTCCCCAAAGGCTTTAGATCCTAACTTTGAGAACAATTATGTCACATGAGAAGTTGAGGGAGGGCCGACTGAGTGGCGCATTGGTTAAGAGCTGGTTTTGGGATGCCAGTGGCCCCGGTTCGGATCCCATGTATGAGGGCCAGTGACACTGCCCTCCACAGCTAACAACAGCTCCACCTGGAGCTGGGCTGTGCGAGCCCCGGCGATGGTGTGGGCTGCAGCTCCTGCTGCAGTGGGCTGCCATAGGCTACAGTGAGTGGCCAGCAGCCAGCATGAGTGGCCAGCAGCCAGCGTGAGCGGCTGGCAGCCAGCGTGAACTGCCAATAGTTGCAGTGAGTGACATCCAGAGGCTGGCGACTGATCTGCCTCACCCGGGAAGACCGCAATGACAATACCAACATGGGCCAGTGAAGCGACGTCCTCCGCAACTAGACTGAAGAACAAAAGGACAGCAACTTGTCTGTTCCCCTTCCCCGATTCCCCAACGCTGTTCCCCTCCCCCAATTCCCCAATAAAATCTTTAAAAAAAAAAAAGAAGTTGAGGGAGAATATATGCTACATAATGAGACCAAGAAGACCAGGATGGCACAAGAAGGCCTAGCTGGTTCCCATGCTCACACGCTCTTCAAATGTTGAGCAGCTGATGCCATGATGGTTCCATCTGGCCGGAACAGATCAGCACAGAGAGATCCATGGCCCAGGATTTCTCAATTAACCGAGCAACAGTCCACTACATTATCTGATCCCCATAAAAGTCAGGAGAACACAAGGATTGGTAACTGTCTTCTCAGGTGCAGAAACCTAAGGTCCAGATTGATGACTGAGTTGCCTCAATTCACTCAGCTGACTGGTGGCGGCGCCAGGCCTAGAGCCCCAAGCTGGCCTAGTGTCCAGACACTGTCTGCAAACATTGCCCTAAAGCTGAAACAGGAACAGGAAACACATACAAGGAAATGAAGGGTATTTCTCCTATTTGGATCATGCTAAATGCACAGGCATTTCTTGTGCCCTTGTTGGCATGGGAAGAGGAAGTCCACTGGAGCCATGTTCCTATCACAGGTCTGTGCTTTGCACCCCTGAAGGAGGGGACCCTAAAACCTGCAGGGAGCCTCTGGTTCCCACTCTGACATTAAAGAGCTTGGAGGCTGTTACTCCTGTTCTCACAATGAGAGAAAAGCTGATCTCTCTGAAATTCAACGACTCTTCTTAGATCCGTCTGAGAATTGAGGTCACAAGGGAAACTACTGCCTTGAAAACTGGAGAGACAGACAAACAGACACAGAGACTCACAGCTCATTGGAATTAGAAATTGACACTGGGGCCAGCAAGTAGGTGACTCATCGGCTAATTGCTGGAGATTGGGCATGAACTACCTTGAGAATTGAAACCTCTTGGGAGCCCATTTTCAGAAATGCTCCCCCACTTTTGTGAGTTTCTATCACCAGAAGCCCCATCACACTCTTGGGGTGAAGATTGCAGAGAAATCCCCTTGTGCTTCGGGCAGTGTGGGGTGAGGGCAAGAGCATTCTGAAATAGACCTACAGTGCCTTCTTCCCCTTAACAAAGTCCTGTCCTTGAGAAAAACTATTTTACCAGATCTCAGCCAATGTGAGGGGAGGGACATATGCAACTGCAGCCCCATCCAGTCTTCGTATCTCACTTAAGGGGGAAGAGGAGGCAGACCTGAGAAGCACTTGGGAAGGTCACATCCCAGGGGCACAGGCTCACTACAAGCCTGAGATCTAATCACAAGACTGAGATCTAACCCCAGGACTATGAAATGCTGCTTCTCCCCTACATCTCACAACCACACCAACAGGATTCTTGTGTGATGACGAAGGGTTACAACTGAAAGAGCTGTAAGGCTCACACCCTACATATGAAGGAATCTCTAGGAAAACCCAAAGCCAATGAAGAGACAAAAACAAGGACATTAGATGAGATTTTAGCCTGAGAAAGCCACAGCTACAGCAAATAGCAAACGTAGCTTAACTCCTAAGCAGATACACATAAAATCTCACTCCAGGCTGATTTACCCTAGTCTCTTTACCCAATACATGATGTCTGATTTCAACAAAAAATTGCAAGACATGCTTAAGGGAAAGAGCACAGTGTGAAGAGACAGAGCAAGCCTCAGAATCAGACTCAGATATAGCCGAGATTTCAGAATTTTCAAACAGGAAATTAAAATAGCTATGATTAATATGCTAAGGGCTCTAATGGGAAAAGTGGACCCTGTGCAAGAACAGATGCTTAATGTCAGCAGAGAGAAGGAAGCTCTAAGAATCAAAAGGAAATTCTAGAAACTAAAAACAGTAACAGAAAGAAAGAATGCCTTCAATGGGCTCAGCAGCAGAGTAGAAGTAGCTGAGGAAAGAGTGAGCTTATAGAAATGTCAATAAAGATGTCCCAGGATGAAAAGCCAAGCAAAAAAATAATGAAAAACACAGGACACAATATCCAAGGAATGTGAGATAATTACAAAAGGTATAACAGGCATGTGTAGAGGGAATACCAGGAGAAGAAAGAAAAGAATACAAGAAATAGTCACTGTAAGGGCTGGCCAAGTGGCTCAGTTGGGTAAGAGCTCCCTCAAAAGTGTGAGCTCACAGGCCGGCTGAGTGGCGCAGTGGTTAAGCGCTGGTTTGGGAAGCCAGCGGCCTCGGTTCAGGTTCCACATATGAGGGCCAGTGACACTGCCCTCAAAAAAAAAAAAAAAAAAAGAGTGTGAGCTCTGAGCAACAGGGTTGCCGGTTCGAGTCCCGGCCCAAGCTGAGTTGCCAACAGTTGGCAGGATGGCTCAGCTACAAAAAAAGAGAGAGAGAGAGAGAGAGAGTATCAATGTAGTACTGGCTGAAAATTTCCCGAAATTAATGACAGACACCAAACCACAGATACAAGAGGCTCAGAGAACACCAAGCAAAATAAACAGAAAAAAAAAAAATTATTGCACTTAGGCATGTCATATTCAAACTGCAGAAAACCAAAGAGAAGATCTTAAAAGAAACCAGGAAAAAACACCTTACCCATAAAGGATAAGAACATATAGGATAAGAATCATATCTGGCTTCTCTTCAGGTACCATGAAAGCAAGATTAGAGTGGAGTGAAATATTTGAATTGTTGAAAGAAGAAAACCACTAACCTAGACTCCATTACCCAGTGAAATCAGCCTTCAAGAGTGAAAGAGAAACAGACTTTTTCAGACAAACCTAAATGGAGGGAATTTGTTTCTTGTAGACCTGCTTTGCAAAAAGTGTTACAAGTTCTTCAGAAAGGAGAAAGTTGATATAGGTCAGAAACTCAGATCTACATAAAGAAAGGAAGAAAGAATTAGAGAAACAATAAATGATGGTAAAATAAAACCGTTTTCTTATTCTTCATTGATCTAACAGATAATTTTTTGTTCAAAATAATAATAGCAGCAATAGAATTGGGGATTACAACTTAGTACATATAAAGGAAACAAATGAAACCTTTTGGATGCTCTTGCTGAAACCTAACAGGAGCAGAGTTTGATGCTGACAAGGCAAATCCAGGGAACCCATTTCCGGCACCAGAAGGCAATTTGTCTATCCATGATGCTGATGACAACTCTCAACTGTTTTTGCTTTCATGGTCAGTTTAAGTAAGAAGTAAATTCTACATGAGGAACCACAAAATCAAAACACAATGGTGTTTAAGCTAATATTATTTCTCCCTGAAGTGGAAATTGTATACTATTTGAGGTGTCTTTCCATCCCAAATGTTTAGGAGTGTAAGTTAAGGACACCCTTCCCTCCTTCCCTCCCCCCACAAACTCCTTTCCACAGACAATGCATGTTGATAGAGTACATGGTGTGTTTGTTGGCAGTCTGTTATGGGTTCATCCATATCCGTCAGGCCTGGTATGACCCCATTACTGAGTCAGAAGGGACCTGCAAATCAGCACATGTGTCTATACTCTCACTTTGGCCTTGGATCAGTAATTTCCTGGGTCCACACAGGGACTCACCTTTGCAAGGCTGCAGGCAATCAGGGTCTAATCTCCCTACAACCTGCAGACCCCACACTACTTTGTGCCATTCATCACACCCAATGCGAACCTTGCAGAAAATCACACAGAGCTCACAGCACAATCACAGGGACACCAATGGTGGGAGATTTAGGTGTCCAAACGCTCTCGCAAGAAGCATGCACACGGAGTGTCTGACTGTGGAGATCTGAGCTGAAGTCCTATTGGACTGAATGTGAGAATCCAAGATGGCACCCAGAAAGTGACCAACATGGGAGATGAATTTGAAGGAATGTTGACATAAGTGACAAAATCAAATGTGGGAGCTTAAAAAGAGAGATGACATAAGAAAACATATGCTTAAAACACATTTATATCCAAACCCACACATGTCTTAAAGAATCTTTGTAACATTAAGGCTGTTCAGAAAGTAGGTGGCATTGCAGCTTTCAGATCCCCAAAGACTCTTTAGAGTGCAGGCTGCATGGGGAATATTCTAAAATTTCAATTATTTTTTTTAAGCACAATTTGGGAAAAATGCTTCTGAAAAAATACATTATCCTATTTCAATAGGATAAATAATGGTCTCTTCTAAAAGTGTCAGCTTTTCTTAGTTATTATTAAAATGATGTGATTTTCCTTTCTTTAGGAATAAGCATCATTTACATATGCTTTAATAAATCACATTGCTGGACGTCTGCCTGAGAATGAAAATCTTGGGAAAGATGCAGAGTCTATAGGGCATGGTATTCTCAGCGACCAGTGAGCTTCTCAACCCCTGAGCACCAGGGAAGCTCCCCTCTGCATTGCCACTTGGGCCCAGCTGTCTAGCACATTTTCCCACGTGCCTCTACTATCCTGCAGGGAAGTGGAACCCCCAGATAAAAAAGGAAACATGGAACATAACGTCAGCCTGTCCCCGCTTTCACCCTGGGACCCTCCATTTCCCTGTGCACCCCAGAGTTTCAAAGAGGATAGGTAGAAGGCCCAGTCGGTTCCCTTGGGCTGCAATCGGAATCTCTCACCCCACTCCCAGTGCAAACACTTTTCAAGTCGCAGAAAATCGGTCCTAAATATAAGCTCCTTGAGGATGGAGCAATAATTCTCTCTTCCCATGTGTATCTCCATCCCCACCTTTTCTCCAGTTAGGTTTAGGGACTCGATCAAGGTAGGTGCCAGTAAGTGCTTTCATTTTCCTGTTGTGTTACAGATCTAGAAAAGGGCTTGGAAGTCATGTGGTACTTCAGTTCACCCCACATCCCTCCTCACCTTGGTACCCATAGAGTCCCAGTACATAAGTTCAACAAGCTTCTATGAATCACGCCCAGCAAAGGGGATGAAACAGCCCCCATGCCATCCACAGAAAAGACAGATGCAAAACAGCCTGCCAGGTTGGCCTCTCTTATTGCCAAAGAAATGTCAACTGATTACACCCCACAAGGAAAGGCGACAGATGGATTGATGTGACTAATGTCATTAGCCTATTTGCCTCTGGGAATCAGAAACAGGGAGAAAACACAAGAGTATTTACCCATATGCTTCGCAAAGGTAAGGGTTAGAAATATTTTGGCTTGTTTCTTGTAAAAACAAGTATTTATTCTCTATTACATAGTCTTCCATTTCTTTTGCAACCTGCCTGTGCATCCAGAGTGAAATTTCTCAGAATTCAATGAATCTCTGAGTGGCCACACTCAGGCAATCATAATTACAACACATCTACAGGGGACTATTCTCTGAATATAAAAACATAGTGACAAGGGACCCACGACACTGAAAATGATATGACAGTCTTGTCCAAAAGGGTAAAAATAGACTAGAGAAACATAAAAAAATATATATTCCAGAGAGAAGAGGTGAAGCAGGAGAGTAAAGAGGAAAGGGAAGAGAAAAGTGAGAAGAGGGCCAATGGCAGATAAGAGACATTTAGGGGCCAGCCCTCCTACATTCAAGCTCATTATTGGCTTTCCCCTATTTCTCCTCCAAAGTCCCCCATTAGCTTGTGTTCAGCAGATACATGTTTATCCCCCCATACTCAGTTGTCAGAAACTTTATCTGCTAAAAATGTTAGTTGTCAGGATTGCAGAAAAGACAGCAGACACAGTAAATTGGATTCAACCACCACTATCACCACCCCATCACAGAAAACACAACATTTATGTTTGAGTGAGTTGTACTGAACCTCTATAGTAATTGCTAAATGTAGATTAAATAATCAAAAGTTTAATAAAGCTAATAAAAAATGTCTTTCCTTATACAGTGTGATGAGCTTTGGGTTTACATTAAGCTAATAGATAGCAAAACAATACAAAAAAGAAAAAAACAGACTCAAAAGTCAATTGAGGGGAGCTGGCCGAGTGGCACGGTGCTTAAGCGCTGGCTTGGGAAGCCAGTGGCCCCGGTTCGGGTCCCACATATGAGGGTCAATGACACTGCCCTCAAAAAAAAAAAAAGAGTCATTGAGAAACAATAGTACAAATACTCAGAGGAATACTTGTCAGCGTTTAAAAAAAAAAACTTCCAGGGGTAAAGAATGAACAGTGTCTATTCCCACCAAGATTTAGGGGGCATGAAGTGAAGTACTCTTAAGGCCTTGCCTTGAAAATGGAGAAGAATTAAACCTAGACTGAGGAATGCTCCAGTCCTGCCTAATCAATATGAAAAGCAAGACTCAAAAGGATAATTGAAGAAGTTGACCATTTCATCAGAATTGTAGATTTTATCAGCACAAAGTTGTTCATAACATTCCACTCTTTTCCTTTTAAACATGTGTAGACCCTAAAATGGCATCACCTCTCTCATTCCTGATATTGATAATCTTTGTTTTTGTATCTTATTTGTCTGGTGAAGACTTATCAATCTTCTGAAAGAACCAGCTTCTTGGTTTCACTTTGGTTTTATGGGAACTTAGCTGTATCCCAGATCAAAGCACAAGAATATTCATAAAAATATAAAACTATCGGGCCGGCCGAGTGGCGCATTGGTTAAGCTCTGGCTTGGGACGCCAGCGGCCCCAGTTCAGGTCCCACATATGAGAACCAGTGACACTACCCTCAAAAAAAAAAGGGAAAACTATCGAGCACTCAGCGAGATAAAATTCAGGGCCAGCCAAGCGACGCAGTGGTTAAGTGCTGGCTTGGAAAGCCAGCGGCACTGGTTCGGGTCCCACGTATGAGGGCGAGTGACACTGCCCTCAAAAAAAAAAAAAAAATTCACAATATCTAGCATCCAAAGAGTGATTACCAGGCATGTGAAGAACCATGACAATACAACCCCTAATGAGAAAATATATCAATGAATCAAAACGGGACAGACCCAGAGCTTACAAAAGTGGTAGAATTAGCAGACAAGGGCATTTAAAAAGTTATTATAACTCTGTTGCATATATTCAAGACTTAACCAGAGACTTCAAGGATATAAAAAAGATAGAACTTCTAGAAATGAAAACTATAATATTTGAGATGAAAAGAATATGGGTGGGAACCACTACCGACTAGACACTGCAGGAGAAAGGATTAGTGAATTTGAGGCTGTAGCAAGAGAAGCTACCCAAAATAGAATGTAGAGGAAAAAAGAAAGAAAATTTATAACACTAAATGTCTATTTTTAGAAAAGAAGTTTTCAAATCAGTGACCTTATAAAACTGGGGGAAAAAGATCAAATTGAATCCAAAGTAAGTGGAAGGAAATCATAAAGATCAGCCTAGAAATCAATGAAATTCAAAACAAAAACAATGTAGATAAATCAATGGAACCAAAAGCTGGTTCTTTAAGATTTATAAGCCTTTACCAAATTAATAAGAAAAAAAAAAGATTATCAACATTAGGAATGAGAGAAGTGATGCCATTTTAGGATCTACACATGTTAAAAAGGAAAATAGTGGAATGTTATGAACTTTATTCTGATAAAATCTACAATTCTGATGAAATAGTCAAGTTCCTCAAAGACACAGATTACCAAAGCTCACTCAAGAAACAGGAGACAACATGCATATACCTACTAAGAAAATTAAATTTTTAGTTACAAACCTCCCCACAAAGATGGCTTCAATTGTAAATTCTACCAAACATATAAGGAATGATTAATATAATTTCTATACAAACTCTTCCAGAAAACTGACAAGTGGAGAACACTTCCCAGCTTATTCTATGAGGTCAAAATTATCCTGATACATAAATCTGACTGAGAAATCACAAGAAAACCACAGGTCAATATCCATCTTGAAATTTCATGCAAAAAATTTAAACAATTTTTAACAAGTCAATTCCAATTACAATTGAAAAGGATAATACAGGGCCAGCCCAGTGGCTCAACTGTTTAAGAGCTCGCTCAAGGGTGTAAGCTGAGCTCTGAGCAACAGCAGTTCGATGCCCAGCCCGAGCTGAGCTGCCGCTGAGTTGCCAACAGGTGGAGGGTGGCTCAGCTAAAAAAAAAAAAAAAAAAAAAAAAAAAAAGGATAATACATCTTGATCAAGTTGTGTTTACCCCATCAATTCAAGGTGAGTTTAAGATTTAAAAAAATAATAATTAATGTAATTCAACATATAAACAAAAGAAAACCATATTATTATCATCCCAAAAGACATAAAGGGAAATTTTTGAACAAAATTTAACATCGATTCCTCATTAAAAAACCCCCAGCAAACTAGGAATAGAAGAGAGCTTATTCTACTTGGTAAATAGCATCTATGACCACCTTCTAAGAACATGATAATTAATGGTAAAAAGACTAACTGCTTTCCTTCTAAAATCAGGAACAAGACAAGGATAGTATTCTTACCACTTCCACTCAACACTAAACGAGAGATTCTAGGCCGTATAATAAGGTGAAAAAAAGAAAGAAAACTAGAAATTGTAAAGGATAAGGTAACACGATTTTTATTCACAGATGACATGATTGTCTATGTAGAAAACGCAATGGGATCTACAAAAACAACCAGAACTAATAAGTGAGTTTAACAAGATTGCCAAATACAAGATCAATACCCCAAAACCAGTTTTATTTCTATATACTAGCAACAATCAACTGGCAATTGCAGTTTAAAAATCTGATTTTTAATGATAGCATCCAAAAATAAGAAATGGAAGAATATGACAGGAGTATTTCTTTTTTTTTTTTTTTTTTTGAGGGTAGTGTCACTGGCCCTCATGTGGGACCCGAACCGGGGCCGCTGGCTTCCCAAGCCAGCACTTAACCACCGCACCACTCAGCCAGCCCTGGAAGAATATGACAAGAGATGTGAAAGACTCATACCAACACTGCTGAAAGATTTTTAAAGACCTAATAAGTGGGTAGACAAAGCAGCCACATTCACACGCTGGAAAACTCTGTGGCACCAATGCGTCCATTCTCCCCCAAGTGATCTGTACATTCAAAGCAATTCAATGAAAATCTCAGCCTTTTTGTGGAAGTTTACAAATATACTTTCAAATTTGTACAAAAATGCAGAGGACCTAGCATAGCCAAAACAACTTTTAAGAAAGGACAAAATCCTAGGACTAACACGACTTTATTTCAAGCATTATCATCAAGCTACAGTAATTGGAACAGTGTGGTATTGGCACAAAGAGAGACAAACAGGGCAGTGACAGAGAAGAGTGTTCAGAAATAGACCCAAACATACATCCAAACAATCTAGTAGAGAAGGAACTTTTCAACAAATGGTGCTAGAACAATTGGATAGCCTTACAGCCACAGGCAAAAAATCCAAATGCAAAAAAAGGAGGTGGTGCCATCTGCTACTTCCATCAGACGTGGTGGGTGGGGAATGACAGTCCTCCCAACTGGATCTGAGTATGGGTGGCATGAGCTTATGCGTGAGTGGGCATTTGTCAAACTTCACACTTGCTGTGTCCACTTCACCCTCTCAATTACAAGAATGTGTTTGTGACACCTCAAGAGGTGTATGTGGCACCTCAAAAAAAAAACCCTCCAGAGAGAAGGCCAAAGAAGGGAGGGAGCCACAGCAGAGACATCCCCGTGTTCCTGTGATGACAGGGTCCAACGTGCCATCCGAAGCTTGGCTTGCTGTGGAGGGCTGATGTCAGGATGCTGACAGGGACCTCTGACCCAGGAGGAAATGTTAACACAGGCCAGCAATGCGACTGGGACAGTGAGAATGTAGTCATTCCATTCAAATGCATGGAACTCAGTCAAGGAAGACCTGCAGAATGTTCAGATATGTGATCTTGGGTGACGTGTGTGACCTCTGCCTCCTCAATGTCCTCACGTGTCAGACAGGCTTCAGAACCGTCACTGCCCACAGTCCTACGGCCTGTTGTGTGACAACTAAATGAGATGTTATGTGCAGACGGCTGAGCAGTGTCTGCAATGGGACGATCCCTCAGTAGCAGCCTATCTACGGCTATGTTTTTCACTCTTGTTAGTAATGACACGTGGAATCAGCCAGGACTGTCCCTGGCTCCCAGGAGAAGTCCGGCTGACATGTGTCAAACAGATCTGATCCCCAGGCAGAGCACGGAGGTGTTTACAGAACACCTGCCTCAGGGAGATAAAGCACATTCCAAAAAAGCAACATGTGCAAGATTACAAAGCTGGTTAAATATGTGCCAACGAGGGGGGGGGGGGAGAGAGAGAGAGAGAGAGAGAGAGAGAGAGAGAGAGAAAGCACCAGCCCGCGGAGCAATAATAGGGATGTTGGTTGAAGACCAGCTTTGAGCAAAGCCTGGCGGATGAGGTCTAGGTGGCCTAAGGAACTAGCGTCACTGTCTACGAGCAGCAACCTTTGATAACCGTATTTTTCACAGTAGGAGGCAGGACAGAATGTGAGAAATGCGGACTGGTTAATAAAGGGACAGGAAGTCAAGAAGTCTGGAGCCACCACTTCTGGGCGGGTCTGAGTGTGGCAGGTTCTCAGAAGCTTCTCCAAGAAGCAAGCAGGGCAGCATACAGCAAGGTAGCAGCGAATGTCCCTGAGGCTGTGTGTCGGATGCCCTACGTCCCAGGAGGCAGAGGCAAGGAAGCCACTCCATGGAATGAGATTGTCACAAAGATGCCATGTGATGACAATAAGTCCTCAGGTGCCAAGTCGGGAACTAGGAGGCTATAACTTCGCATTGCTAATTATGTTGAACAAATAGGGAAATAATAACCATTGATACACTCAACCCTTTACCAGTCCCGAGTACAGGCAATATGTTCTTGCAATAAGAGTGTACTGAAATGCTGGAAGACATTACCAAGGCCAGGGTTGCTGCCCTGCCCCTGGGATCATGCATAATACACCAACGGCGGTGAGGCAATCGCTGATGTCTTCATTGCCTGGATCTCACCTGCTGCCTTGCGTGCACAATGGGCTCCTTTGTCTGTAAACTATTCAACCCCCCCACCCCACCCCCCACACACCCCACCACCACCACTTGCTTTGCTGCAGATCACTGATAGCCCACAGAATGTGACCTGAAGAGATCACTCTAAGAGGCTCCCCTGGTGCCCCATCTTCCAGACATGAAACGCACAGAGAACAAGTCACGGTAAAGCACAAACCACCGTGAAAACAGAACGGAAAAACGGAGCCAAGCAGGAGTTGCCTGGACCTCCCAAAGCAAGTCCTGGTGCGTCGGGCTGCCCCAGAGGTGACCACCATCCCGACTCTGGGAACGAGACAGGGCAGTCTCGCCTTTGGAATTAAGGCTATGGTTGACTTTCCTCCTAAGCACTTGCAGCAACAGATGACCGTCCTCCCCACCGCCCCCAAGTGTGTTTGAGGGGCTGTGTGCAGGGGATGGAGGTGGAAACCTCCCTCAGGAACAAAACGGGAACCAGCCAGAGAAACAGGTAAGAGGATAATCAGGGTGCAGCTGGTACCTCCAGGCCCCTCCTCCCACCTCCTGGGGGACCCCCTCCCAGGCGTGCGGGTGGACCTTACTACGTGCTCCCTGCGTGTGCCACGCTGGCCCTGAGCGGCACGTGCGTGGGTGTGGGCTGTGGTCACATTTGCCGCCTGCACCACAGCTCCATCTTGTCATGAGTGGGGCATGCAGCCCAGAGCTGGGCACCAGGCAGGCCCGGGGGCAACATGAGGGGACTGCCCTGTTCCCTGTGGACCGTTCCAGGACGTCCCGCCCACAGGGACAAACTCCGACTCTCCCAGGAACTCAGGTTGGCACCCCCGCAGACTGAAGGTGCCTGGTGTCAATTTCACGCTTGTAATCAGGCATAAAATAATTATATGAAAATCCATGGCACGGTGATTCAAGCTATCATTGATAATTATTAAAATGGCTCACATTCAACTTTTTTTCATCCTGGTATATGTTCAATTTTGCAACATCGGCCCTGCAAAACCAAAGTTGAAAATATTCCTCCTTGAACGACTGACATTAGATAACGAAAATTTACTCTCCTGCAAACACTGTTTTAAATCGCTCCAGGAAGTGATTTCTGCATTGTTTCTTATTATCCCATACTTACAGCTGTTCCTGTCACAAAATACATTGGATATCAGTCCCGACATAGCTATTCCCGGGAAGGTTAGTCCCAATTACTAACTTTACAAACCAGTTCAAGAAAATGAGGATGGTAAGAGTGAGAAAGGGTTAAAAGCAAACACTAACCCAAGAGTTGACGCCATAACCCAAACTGGCCACTTTCAAACCTGATTGATCATCTGAAATATTTTTCACCAGGATCAGCTGCTATCAGCCCTCACTTATCTCCTGACTAACAAATCATTACTTCAGTCACGCACATGGTAGAATTTGGGGTCTGAGTGTGATGGAGACAGAGGTGCTGTGACGGAGCCCCAGGCATGCATTTCAGGGTACTAAGGGACCCACACAGAAAGATTTTTAAAACTTGGCAACTGTCCTGTCTTCCTCCTCTTTCCTCAAAAGATATCAGGTTTTATTTATTTAAACCACAAATACTTTTTCCTTAGGAATACTGAGTCATGAATTTTTCACACTATTTCTTTTTAATCCTTCTTTACACACATCCAGACAGCGAAGTCCACGGTCCTGGAGAACTTTCCAGTTACTTCCACCGGAAGAAAGAGTCCTCAAATTGGAAACTGAAATAGAAGTTAGAGAAGAAGCTGAGGAGTAAGATAATGCCTAAATACCGCCACACGGAAAATATAAATTCAGTGAATCGAGTCACGCTGAAATTCCAAAGATTCAGTTTGCTTTCTTTGATCAGTGAAGCGTTGAAAAAAATTCAGCTTGATCATTGAGTCAAGTGAAGCACTCCAGTGTGGAGTTCAAACCAGACCAGCCGGCAGTGGTTTTGGGGGTGGCAGGGAACACCCCAACATTTAAAAGTGGGAGCAAGCACTTCGTTTTGCAAGGCTTTCATGCACCGTCCATCTACCAAGAGGTACTCACCAGCGATGCTGAGGCCACCAGGAAACATAGGGCTCCTAGGTGAAGCCAGGGCAGCTAATCAACGTCCTGAAATGGGCCAGAGAGCCCACCCCAAATGCCCACAGGGCCCCTGCCTGGCCGGCATCATCTGATTACTCAAGGCTCCCGGTGAGTCAGCTGAGACACCGGAAAAGAGCCCAACTGGTAGAATTCAGCTGCGTGGCGCGTTCCTGAAGGGTTTGGTAGATCTAGGAAAGCTGCGGGAACAGCTGAGCTCATGCAGTGGCTCCATCAGTGCTTCCCGACACGGTCTCAGGTGACCCGCCCCAAGCCCAATGCTCCAAGTCCTCAATTACACCAGGAAAAGACTCACTTGCTTTAAAATGGAATGCAATCTCTCTCTCTCTCTCTCTCTCTCTCTCTCTCTCTCTCTCTCTCTCTCTCTCTCTCTCTCTCTCTCTCTCTCTCTCTCTCTCTCTCTCTCTCTCTCCAATGAGCCCCCAGCATTTGCTGGCCCCATGCAGTGAACCTTCCACATCTAACCCCATCTAATTTCACCTTCCCTTTTCTCAGCTTACTCCGTCTAGGAAGGAGTCCTCAACACCAGTGGCTCCTCAGAATAGCTGGGGCCCCTGGGCTCAGCTCGGGGTCCGTTGGGGGACCTGCAGAGCTGGCCCACAGAACAAAGGCCTCTGGACCGCTATTTGGATTCCCTATTTAGGAGAAACAGGATTCGAGAATGCAGGACTGAAAGATTTCGGGGTCTTCTCATTGGTTAACCCTCTGGGCCCCATGGGGCCTTGGAAAATAGGCCTCAGCTGGGAAATAAAATGCATGACGAGCGAGCTGCCAAGATTAAAACCAGCTTTTCCCCTTCACTTCTCACATGTGGTGTGGGATGAAGGGGAAAAGTGTAAGGTAGCTTCTTCATTGAACTTCAATGTTCAGCCCTCGTGTCTGACAGCATTTCAAGGCTGTGAGCTCTTTACACATCACCTTGGCTACCCTTTTGTTTTCCTAATGGGGAAACTGAGGCCCAATTTAGTTCAGGACTGGGAAGACTAACTAGAAAGCGTTTCAGGACTCAGGGATTCCCAGATCCAAAGGCGTCAGGCATCTGCCCGCTGGGGATCTGCACCCAGCCCTCACTGTTCCTGCCTCTGGCACCCACTGCTTCACCTCAGGGACCTATCAGCTTCACACCATCCTAGGCTTGATCACCCCTTTCCCAGGAGAGTGACTTCACTTTAATAATAACACAAAAGCTCTCAACCTTAAGACTTCAGAGCAGCTTCCAAATTGTCACTCCAGAGGGCCTCTATCCTGTTGGGGACATTTCAAGTTCTCTGCCCACGATAAGCTCATTCACAAGGAGAGGGCGGGTCATGATGTTACCCAAACCAGAGGAAACTCCGTTTGCAGAGGAAACTCATCATGCTTATGTGATGGTTAGCATCCTTACAAGGTCACAATATACGATTATACGCGCTTACACATACGGGCTGCCTTTCCCTGGGAGGAGTGCCTGGACGCCGTATTCTGCTTTGCTGAAGATGTTCTTTTTCATTCTACATCCTGCTAAGTATGGCCCCTCAGCTGTTACTGCCAAGTCCCTTTTGTTTTCAGCAACATTATACGAATGATGAGATTTCTCTTTTTAATCTTTTAAACAAATCAACGATACTGTTTTCACCCAAAAGTTACGTTTGCAACTGATACTGATTGAACAGTTCCACTGGCTTTAAAAAATGAAATTATTTGCAAGAGATATGTGACCTATAAATGAAACAATGGAGGAAATCAAACAACAACACAACAAAAATAGACACTAAGAAGAAAGCAAGCCGGTGGACACATACACATGAGCAACTGCTTACCACAGCGAGCCTTTCGGCTCAGCTCCCATTTCAAAAGGCTCTTCCCACCAGAGAGAATGACTTTCCATTGTACACACTCCAGCCAGAATAATGTCCCTGTTGAATTCTCAAGTTGAATGAAAGAAACCCTTTTGAGGCTTTGCTGGCTCCTTGGACCTCACTTTGGAGTTGACACAGGACCTGTCACCCTCCCGGGCTCCTTCTGGGGACCACCTGGGAGGCAGGGAACACACAAAGGGCAACCGGGTCACCATGAGACCTAGTCCTTTTCCCTCCTGCAAACTCAGCTCCTACAGTGGAACACAGTCGTAGCCCAATCCTTCCTCTCCCTGTATCTGTATTCTTGACACTCGGCACTTTTATTTCTGCATGGTGTGCTACACATAGTCCTACTATTTGGGGAGAGCTAATGTCAAAACTCGGTCAACAAGCAAACACAGAAGAGACTAGTGGGAGAGATGTCAACAGGAAAGGGAACTGCCCAGCGTTCAGCACTGGCTTTTAAAAAGATGACGGCCACCGATGCCTCCGCCAAAAAGACAATACGGCTAAAACGGGTCATTAATTATATCTGTGCATTGATTCTGTTCATTTCCTAGGGAACAGGGGCAACACAAATTTTAGCTGGTTACAAGGCAAGATCAACTTCTGATAGATCAATAGATAGAATGATAGATGAATAGTCACGTCCAGGAATTATGATCCTTTTCATAGTCCAATACCCAGGACAATTATTCATTAACATGTAGATTTCCATTGAGTTTGAAGACTGTTAAAAA
Organism: Aselliscus stoliczkanus; assembly: GCA_033961575.1. Taxonomy (NCBI): domain Eukaryota; kingdom Metazoa; phylum Chordata; class Mammalia; order Chiroptera; family Hipposideridae; genus Aselliscus; species Aselliscus stoliczkanus. The sequence goes on from CM066741.1 coordinate 35,878,480, forward strand.
AAATAGAAGCTATTTACATAAGCCAGTATCGTTGGTGGAATTACATAAAGTTGTTTTCCCATGAGTATTAGGCAGATGCGAACTCTACTATTCAACAACATAGTAACATTAGAAGGCAAAACTTTTGCTTTGTTTTAAACTGAGCTTTGATGCAATTTCCTTTACCAACAGTTTATAAGAAAGGAAATAATAAACATGACAGAAACTGCTGTCTTGAGGACCATTCCTTGTGAAATTGTTAGCTAAATGTTCCTATCAGGCAGGGTCCACCCAGAGCTTGATGAAAACACATTGCCCTCGTCACTCTGTGGGCCACCCCCTGCATGGTGGGGTCCCACACATCGGGGAGGAAGGCCCACTAGACGGCTGAGCTTCTATGTGGCGGGGATGGGGTGGGGGGTGGCACACTCCAGGCTTGTGCATCAGGGGCCCAGGGCAGCTTTGTGAGCTAAAGTGACGTGGCTTCCTACTTAGTACTTGTCTCCATGTCAACATCACACCATGAGTGTTCTTGTGAGGATTGGCAGGTAGCAGGAATTCAATGAATATTGACTGACCAAATGGATAACTAAATGAACGCAGGCTTTTTGACCAGGAGAGAAGGGACCTGGAGACGCTGGGTATGTGGGCGAACCCTTACCCACACCAGCACAGCTGCCAGCATTTTCCAGGTTAGGTCCGGGGAGAATGCATCCTCTAATAAGAAGGAGAGTAGCCACGGGCTACATTTCCCTCTGGGTTTGCCCTTGATTTTCTCACTCAGCCTCCTGTGTCTCCACCAGGCCTCCAGGGGTCATCACTGTCCTCCAATGCCATCTCACTGCCAGACAAGAAACCCTCCACGCATATCCCGTTAACACAGCGGAGGCCACGGGGCTTGCTTCCTTCTTGGTTTGTTTGTGCAGCATTTGACTCTTAACAGCAAGACGTGTCAGTGTGACTGTTGTGTTTTGAAAAGCTGGGGCCTCCACTACAGAGGTGATAGCTCAGGGACAAAAGAAATCACTGTGCATTCCATTCATACAACTTCATATCCACTTTTTTTTTTTTTTACCTTTACATTATATGAACATTCTCCTGTCGGGAAATAGTTTTGAAAACATTAATTTTTATTGCTACACAATATTCTTTTGTACCTTTTCCATTTGCACCATTTACACATTGCATTGGACATTTAGTGGGTTTCTGCCTTTTTGCTACTAAAACTAGAATACAGCATGAACCTTATCCTAAGTTTCTGAAAGTTTCTTTGTGGTAAATTGCTGGAAGAGAAACAACTAAACAAAGATACCAACTTTTCTTAAGGGTCTTACATATACTGACAAATTCCACAGAGAATGGACAGGAATCTGTCATTCCCCGGCCGTGCTGCGGAAAGCCTGTCCCTGCCCGCTTGTCCTCAGTAAGAACTGTAATTCCCCTTCAGGCTGGAACCATTTTAAAGGACCTCAAAAATAATGCACAATATTGGGAGGGAATAGCACCACACTTGTGGAGAATACTCGGGTACACTCAGTTTACAAACAGTCCCGCCAGACAGCGCCTGTCCCATCAGCCACCCATCACAGTATCTCCCCACCCCTACCTTGGACCACACTTACTTGACCAGCCTCCCCGACTGTGGGCATCAGTTACGACCCATTTCTCACTGTTCTAAACAATTACCTTTGTGACAATTACGCAAATGTTTCCAGAGGAAAAGTCTCAGGATGCAAGTTCTGGGTTAAAAGTATGCCGTTTGTACATCGTGCCAAACTGACCCTTATCTGTTGGGCCCTCATGCATTCCTACCAGCCACGTTTCAGAAGCACACTTCCCTGCAGCCTTGTCAATGCTGCTAAATAGTGCTTTCTCCATGTTTCACGTGTTTCCCTAAGTGCGTTACCCATACTGATTGCCTATCTGTGACCACTGGTGACCCATGTCTCTTCTGTAGCTGATTTCCTGAGTCCTCCACAGGCCCAGCTCTACCATTTCCTAGGTTACAGGCCTTTCACTGCAGTGGACGTTTACCGTTTGCATGGGTTTTTTCTGTCCTCTACCCAATTTTTAGTTTCAACTCTGTTTTCTTTATAGTGTCTGGGGCCAGCCGAGCGGCGCGGTAATTAAGAGCTGGCTTGGGATGCCAGCGGCCCCAGTTCGAATCCCACATATGAGGGCCAGTGACACTGCCCTCAAAAAATAAATAAATCATATATATATATATATATATATATATATATATAGTGTCTGATCTTGGTGTTTTGCTAAAAAAACAAAAAAAACACTTTTCTATCCTAGGATTATAACTGATGTTGGAGACATAGTCCAAATATTGTCCTATATTTGCTCCCGAGTTCTTATTGAAATATGCAAGCCTGTGTTCCATCAGAACGATATTTTATACATGGCATGAGGTAGAAAACCAACTCTTTAATGTTTTCACCCAACAGCTTGACTACATTATGCCTTTGCCCCTGGTTTGAAACTCCATTTTGTGAACTGTCTGAACCCTGTATCTGAATGTGTCTACTACCGGACTTTCTCTCCTCTTCCACTGATTTACCCCTCATTCTTGCTGTGGTTTAACTGCTCTCATTCTCTATTGCTTTTTAAATACCTGATGAGAAAAGTCCCCATTGTTAATCTTTTCCTCCCAAACTGTTTTTGATATTCTTACCCACTTCTTCTGCCGCATGAACTTGATTAATGTATCAAGTTCTTACCAAAAATTTGGATTATAATTGGGATTTTACTTTAACCACTTATTAATTTGGGAATACCTATATAATATTAAGACTTTCCATCTCATTACATTGTCGTTGGACTTTATTGTCCCCATGAAATCAGTACATGTGAAATGGGTGACACCCTTTCTGTTTGTCTCTTATCGGCACCCCTCCTGCACAACCCCTAACCCAAGTCTTTGAACCCCAAAAGGCATTCAGTTCTATAGTAGAAAGATTTCAGGTTGGGGTTGACCCCTGGCTCCACGCTGTTACAGCTATATGGCTTGCAGAAATTAAATTCTTTCTGTTTTCTTCCTTGGCTATCAATATTTAACTGAGTTATCTTTTATAATTTTAGTTGTTAAAGTTTTGGTATGTATTATTATTATAAATGTCTTCCAATTCGGAATGATGCTAGCGAATGACTAGGTGCTCCCAGAAGGTTCCATTAGCTCAATGGACACTCTGTGTCAGAGCGAACTAGACCCAAAACGTGGGAAAGCTGAATATCACATTAGCTCTTCCGCCTGTTTCAGTGCCAGACAAACTGCAACGTGGCAGCTTTAATGGGAAAAGGTCTCCTGCGGCATCATGATGCTCCCTGCCCATTCACTCCCCCTCCTTACCTGGAACCATGTCCATTTTCACCACCCCAACAAGGGACGGGCTCAGTCCCCAGAGGTGAGTGACAACGCACACACCTGTCAACAGCAATCTGTATATCTTGAGCACTCGTATCTAAGAAGCGCATTGCAGGTTTCTTGGAAACAAATTCCTTTGTCAACCTGTCCCACTAAGGAGGAAGGAGATTCCATTCACAGATGAGGAAGCTGCAGGGAGAAGGGCTTCCCCACAGGGCGAGGCTTATACAAACAGCTCAGGCTGCGGGGCTGCTCTCCATGCAGTCTGGTCGGACCAGGACCGGGCGCCCAGGAACTGCATTTGATACTAAGATCAGGCAAGAAAATTCTTAGATATGTCACTTAGGAAATTAGATAGGCTGTATAGACATTTGACTACTTTTGTAACTCTCATTTCTTTTCATTTTATAACTTTTTAAAAATTTAAATTATGCTTCTTTACTGAAATAAATACAGTTATCAGCTACAGTGGAATTATTTTCAACATAACTCAACAATAACAGGAAATTTCATTAAATGTGAATAATTCGTATCAGACTCATGACATTGAAACCCCTGTTTTCAATTCTCAAAGTATATTCTCAAAAAATGTTCACTGATTACGTATAGTTACCTATGTACTTATCTGTATATACATAAGCCTTCAGAATTCTCATTTATTTTATTTTGAAATAATTATAGATTTACCGGGAATTGCTTTTTAAAAAATGTGCTGAGAGGTTCCACGTACCCTTAGCCCCGTTTCCCTGAATCGGGGAACATCTGACACAACGGTGGTGCAAACCAGGAAACTGGCATTAGTACAATCCACAGACCTGACTGAGGTTTCACCAGCCTCACGCACACATTTCTGCGTGTGTGTTGGGTGGGTGGTCACAGTTCTACGAAAACGGATCACACACATAGACTCGTGTGAGCACAGTGAAGACACACGCGCATCCTATCATCCCAGGCCCCTCCTGCTCCCCCTTTGTCCCCACCACATTCCCTCCCCCACCTCTAACCATGGGCAGCCACTACTCTGTCCTCCTTTTCTGTAATTTTACTGCTTCAGAATTCTTTATTATTATTATTATTTATCTTTTTATTTATTTTTTTGCAGTGTCACTGGCCCTCCACATGTGGGATTCGAACCGGGGCCGCTGGCGTCCCAAGCCAGCACTTAACCACTGCACCACTCGGCCGGCCCTTCAGAATTCTTATGTAAATGAGATCCAACAGTGTGCAGCCTTTGAGATCAGGCTTCCTCATAAGCCCGGAAGCACTGGCCAGGCTGCTGCACGTACGGACAGTCTGTGCCCCTTGGTTGCTAACCGTGTTACTTGTTTCTGATGTCCCACCATTTCTTTAACCATTCACCCATTGCAGTGCTTTTGGTGTGTTTCCAGTTTGGGGCTATTAAAAAATAAGCTGGTGTGAATATTCATTTACAGGTTTTTCTGGGACTGTAGGTTTTCATTTCTCTGGGACAAATGCCAAAGAGCTCAATTGCTGCGTTGTATGGTGGCTGCGTATTTAATTTGATAATAAACTGTCAGCTTATTTTCCAGAGTGGCTGCACCATTGCACAGTCCCAAGAGCAATGCGTGAGCGATGCAGCTTGCCCACACATCCTAGCCAGTATCGGATGGTGTCACTCTTTCTTTATGGCCATCCTGCTAGGTGTTTAGACATTGAACATCCTTGCATGTGCTCAATTGCCATCTGCATATACTCTGTGGTGAAATGTCCGTTCATGCCGTCTGCCCATTTTCTAACTGGACCATCCATTTTGTTACTGTTGAATTCTGAGAAATCTTAATCCAATCTACATCCAAGTCCTACATAAAATACGTATACAGTTTGCAGGCAGTTTCTTTGAGTATCAAGCCTGTCTTTGCATCTTCTTCACAGGGTTTTTGCAGAGCAAATGTTTTCATTTTGGTGAGGTCCAATTTATCAATTTTTCTTTTTATGAATCATGCTTTTGCTGTCTAGTCTAAGAACTCTCCCCGGAACTCCAGGTCCCAAGGTTAGTCTCCTGTGTTTTCTTCTGAAGTTTTATATTTTACGTTACATTTTTGTCTAAATCTGAGGTTGAGGTCGAGGTGTATTTGCGCCATCAGCATTGTTGAAAAAGCTTTCTTTCCTCTACCCTACTGTTTTTGAACCTTTGTTAAAAATCATTTGGGCATATTTATGTGGGTTTATTTCTGGATTCACTCTTCTGTTCCATGGACCTGTCCATCCCTCCACCAATAACCCACCGACTTGATCACCTTAGTTATATAATAAGCATAAGCATGGCATGGAGGGTTTTCTCCCGCTGTTCCCTTCTGTTTGAAGACTTCTTTAGCGCTCCCTGCACCTGTGCCTTTCCATATATGGTTTAGAATAAGTGTGTCTATATCTGCAAAAAAAATCTTGCTGGGATTTTGAAAGGAATTGCATAAAACCTACACACTGATTTGAATTATGTCTTACTATGGTGAGCCTGCCAATTCATGAAAGTAGATTTCCCCATTATCTAAGTTTTCTTTTATGTATTTCATCAGCATTTTCTAATTTTTAGCATACAAGGTGCTATGCCCATTATTTTAAGTTTATACCGTAGTTTTCCTTTTCCTAGAATGATTGTGAATGTTACTACAGTTTTGTTTTAATCTCAGTTTCCACGTTTGTTGTATGTATAGAGATGTGATTGCTTTTGGTGTTGACCTCATATCTTGTAACCTTATTGAAGACACTTACTAGTTTTAGGACTTTTTTTTTTTTTTTTTGAGGGCAGTGTCACCGGCCCTCACACATGGGATCTGAACCAGGGCGGCTGGCGTCCCAAGCCAGCACTCAACCACTGTGCCACTCGGTCGGCCCGTTTTAGTACTTTTTATGTAGATTCCTTGGGATTTTCTATATCGGTATGGTGTCACCTGGTACATAGGGACATTTATCTGTATGCCTTTTCTTTCTCTTTCTTGTTTTACTGAAGTGGTTAGAATAAGAGAGATAAACATGGACGTCTTTGCCTCCATCCTGACTACAGGGGAAAGTACTCAATCCTCCAGCAGCAAGCATGGTGACAGCTCCAGGTTTCTTCTGGATTCTCTTTATAAGCTGAGGACATTCTCCATTCTTCGTTGGCTGTGATTTTTTCTTTTTATCACAAATGAGTTTTGTATTTTTCCAATGTCTTTTCTGTGTCTATTGATATTTCATATGCTTTTCCTCTTCTTCAGCCTATTGATATGGTAGATATGAATTGATTTTCAGTGGCTGAACCAGCCTTCATACCTAGAAGAAATAACACTTGTTTGTGGTGCAGCATCCCTTTCAGATGTTGCTGGGTTTCATTTGCAAACTTTTTGTTCAATATTTTTGTGCCAACATTCTTCAGACATTTGGTTCTTTAGATTCCTCTTGTGTGCTGTCTGTCTTTCTCTGGCTTGATATCGGGGAAATACAGGCTTTATCAAATGAGTCAGTGCCTATTTCCCCTCTCTTCTATTTTCTAGAGGAGACTGTGTGTTACTGGTGTTAATTCTCCTTAAAATGTGTTATAGAATTCTCCAGTGAAATTATCCAGGTCTAGAGGTTTCTTGATTGGTAATTTCTAATTCCAAATTCACTTTTTTTAGTCATTGATAGAATATTCAGATTATTTAATTCATCATGGGTGTGTTTTAGTAATTAGTGATTTTCAAAGAACTGGTCTTCTTTTTCTAAGTTATTGAATTTATATGTGTGAAATTGTTTGTACTATTCCCTTATTTTCTTGTAAACGAGTGCGGGATGTGTACTGACAGCTCCTGTCTCATTCGTGACATTCACTCTTTTTATTTGAGTCCAAGGTTTCTAAATTCAGTTGACGTTTTTCTAAGATCCAACTTTTTATTTGATTGACTTTTCGCTACTGTTTTCTTATTTTAACTTCATTTGTTTCTGCTCTAATATTTATAATGTCCTTACATCTGTTAGTTTGGGTTTATTTTAAGCTTCCCTTTCTTGTTTTTAAGGACTTAGATGTGAGAGCTCTCCTTTCATCAATGTAAGCATTTAGTGCTGTAATTTTGATAGGCTGCATTTTCATTTTAATTCAGGATTAAGTGTCTTTAAAAAATTTTATTGGAGAATTAGGGGAGGGAACAGCATTGGGGAATCTGGGAAGGATAAATAGACAAGTTGTTCTTCAGTCTAGTTGTGGAGGACGTCGCTTCACTGGCCCATGTTGGTATTATCATTGCAGTCTTCCTGGGTAAGGCAGATCGGTCACGGGCCACTGGACGCCTGCTACGGCAGCCCACTGCAACCCCCCTGCAGCCTAAGCTGTCACCAGCGACTCACAGCAGCCCAGCTCCAGGTGGAGCTGTTGTTCACCATCTTAGCTGTAGAGGGCGCAGCATCACTGGCCCTCATATGGGATCCGAACCGCAGCAGTGCTGCTCAGAGCTGGTGTCCCAAGCCAACTCTTAACCAATGAGCCACTCGGCCGGCTCTTAATTATCTTTTTATTTGCTTTAAAACATGCTCTTTGATTCACCGATTATGTGAAAGCTTACTGTAGAACTTCCAAGTATTTGGAGATTTTCCTATTGTCTTTCTGCATTGATTTCTACTATGATTTCATTCTGATTAGAAAATAAACTGTGTGATGTGCATTTTTAAGAATATGATCAGGTTTGTCATATGACTCAGAATGTGATTTCCCTTGGGAAATGCCCCATGGGCACTTGAAGCGAACATGTATTCTGCTGCTTCAGGGTGAGTGTTCTTAAATGCCGATCGGATCCTGTTGAATGAGTTGTTGTTCAGTTCTGCGTCCTGGAAGCATGTCCGTCTTTCTCCTGAGTGTGGATGGAAGACCAGCTCCCTGCCTGGCCCTGCTGAATCCACGGGAGGGAGGACAGGGACTTTTAACTGGGGCTTGGCTAAAGTAGGGCAGGCATTATCGGAAGTTTCTGTTCTGTTGGGCCATCATTTTCCTGATTCTTTGACTAAAGAGCTTTTTGGGAGCTCATTTTCTTTGTCTGCATTTGTTGGCAGTTCTAGGCTGCAGGCTTTCCAGTACACTCACTGTCTGGAACATATGAAAGGAAAACGAAAACCTAGGTCCTCAGGCAATTGACCTTCTTATTTCAACCTTCAGAATCTTCCTTGTTTATTTGTTGTGTTGTGTCCAGGGCTTTTCAGTTGTACAAGGGAGGGCTGAAGTTACCACATCTTGGCTGGAATTACAAATCTGCAGACAGGTTTTTCAAAAAAACAGTTTAATTTAATTTTTTCCATCAGTCCTCATGCCGTTTTATTGTATTCTTGTTTATTAGCACCTCCACAGAAAAGGGGCGCGGGGAGAACCAGAGACAAAAAAGGAGCCAGGATTCAAAATCGGTCCATTTGTTAATCTTTAGCAACTCTAGAAGAGATTCAGTGAGGAAGACGTTGAAACTACTTACTACAATGAGGTTCTCGGTAATCTGTGGGTGCTAATCCATGCACCCCAAAGCCTCAGTTAGCAGGAGAGGTACATTGATGTTTAGAACCTGCTTGCAGCTGAGATATTGCCCTTCCAAAGCTTTTTAGATGAAACCGTTCAGAGACCTAGAAAGTACTTCCATCCCAGACTGGGAACGTACACGACAAAATGGGAATGTCAGACTTTTTTGTTATAAAAAATATAAATTATGCTTTTAAAAAATCGCTTTGCTTTATACCAAGTGAAGGGACCAGCTGGCATGGTATCTATTTTTGTGGTGCACTCAACTAAATAATAAGAGGCGGCTAGATACATAGAGACAAGTGAATCAACTAAAACATGAAATTTACATTAGATTTAAATAAGCTAATGTTGATCATAACGAGAAAAGTTAACACAAGGAGCTGTTTTAGAGTTAAATGGCTCTGTTAAGTTAAAGAAATATAATTTTATAAAACGTTTAACTCATGAATGGTAGAAACGTGCCAGAAATATGAGGGAGGCTAGAAAAGCAAAGAGGTCGAAAGGAATGCTGTTTAGATGGAGTGAATAAGAAAAGTATGTTGTTGGTTTTTTGTTGGTTTTTTTGGGGTTTTTTTGAGGGCAGTGTCACTGGCCCTCATATGTAGGACTGAACCGGGGCTGCTGGCTTCTGAAGCCAGCGCTTAACCACCGAGCCACTCGGCCGGTCCAAAAAGTACGGTTTTTTTGCTACTAACTTATTGGAGCGCAGAAAAAACATGAATTATAAAAGTTTTCCAGAGCTTATTAATTTTCAAATTCCATTATGATGGAATCTATTTTTTTAAGTTCTTCACTTAACAACGCAGCATTTGGCTCTTTTTTCCCCTCTAAAATTATGTATTGTAAAATGCCGTTAGTGTTTAATAATTCACTCTAGACAATCTAGAGTGACCTCTCTAGATTTTCAAAAATCTTTCTAGATTATGGAAGATTCATGAATTACTAGCATTGAAAGTTACATAATGAATTTTTAAAAGGGTTCTCCAAAATTTGAGCATTTGTATTTTTCACTTCAGCAAATTTGGGGGAAAAACAGTTTTTTGATGCTAAAGCTATATATAATTCATGAGATTCCTTCCTTTCTTTCTTTAACAGAGCACATTTTACAATTTGTGTTAATTAAATATTTAAAATATAACAATAACCTTTTAAATATCAACTGGCAACACTGGCAACAATTTCATTGTGGAAATTCAGAACAGAAATGTCCCGGAATGTGTCCAGAACAACTGCAGATGGAAAAGCTACATTGTTCCAAAGCGTTTGGTTCCCCACGCCTGGAACAGGGCCCAGAGGTAATAACAGAGCAGTGATTGGATTCCCTTTGGTTCAAAACGAGCTCTCTAGACACAGAAGGTCATGAGACAAAGGACCTTAAGCTAACCACCTCTCCACCCCCTCCTCTTAATTTGGAATTGGATGTTTAGCTCTAAATTTTCATCACATCCTGATTTCTCAAAGCACCTTGGAAAATAATCAATAATATACCTGACTGCTTATCACCTTTCTCGGGCGTTTTGTGTTGCTGTGGAGTCAGCATCCTGGTAAATAAAATTTGGCAGGAGTACTCATTTCAGCACCATTCCCCCAGGGTTTTATATCATCAAGTTTGTTCTTTTTCTAGCTAATTTCAGATTTTTATTTTTTTTTAGGAATAAAAGATATGCTCTTGCACCACACTCTGTAACCTTATTTCCATCTCTAGTTGTCTGACACACCACGTAACCTGACTTCTAATGGAAAAGGAAGGAGGGTACATTTTATTTTATTTATTTATTTTTTAAAGATTTTATTGGGGAATTGGGGGAGGGGAACAGTGTTGGGAAATCAGGGAAGGGGAACAGACAAGTTGCTGTCTTTTGGTTTTTCAGTCTAATTGTGGAGGATGTCACTTCACTGTCCCATGTTGGTATTGTGATCATTGTGCTCTTCCTGGGTGAGGCAGTTGGTCGCCGGCCATTGGACGGCTGCTCACAGCAGCTGCCGGCCGCTCACGCTGGCTGCCAGCCACTCACAGTAGCTCATGGTAGCCCACTGCAGCAGGGGTTGCAGCCTACACCGTCACTGACAACTCACGGCTACTCACGGCAGCCCAGCTCCAGGTTGAGCTGTTGTTCACCATCTTAGCTGTAGAGGGTGCAGCATCACTGGCCCATGTGGGATCCGAACCAGATGCCCTGCTGCTCAGAGCTTGGGCTCCCAAGCCAACTCTTAAACAACTGAGCCACCCGGCCAGCCCCAGGAGGGTACATTTTAAATACATTTAGCTGAAACAGGACACCTGACCCTACTGAGATATATATTATTCCATATTAAAAAAAGCATGCTTTGAAATACTTTTTAAAATTCAATAACATAATGTTAAAGGGCAGGCCAAGAGTCTCTTTCTAATGCCCACTTTCTTTCCATTCTTTCTTTCTGATTCTCCCATTTCACCCTGTAGTTACCCCAGGTAAAGGATTACCTGGGGGAGAAGAGGCACAGACATGTGTCATGCTGACTCTCACACTTCCACATTTACCCCCTTCATTCATCATTTGCTCCCTCTAACAGGTGTTTTTAATGATTCTGTTTGCACCACTTCATTCTTTATGGTGATGGTTTCCTTAGAGAATAGGTCCTTTTCTGCCTCGCCCCATCTCCACAATCAAAATAGAATCACTATCAGTACTCATTTTAAAGCATCGATTTATGGCTGATCATCTGGAATATGTGGAAGGGATACATAATATGGCAAAGGGAGCAAATCTACAAGGGAAACAACTTGAGACCAACAAAAAGCAACAGAAAAGTCAATATGTGAACAGTGTGCTGGGATTAAAATAAACTGAAGTTGGGTAAACATAGGGAAGTTGGCCATTTCAGGGTCAAAGTTTGCTGTCAACCCATCTTTTAGATTCTGGTGGGCCCCCAGTGCCTGAGTCCCCTCACCCAACCCAACATGTATGCCCAACACCCTCTCCAGGGCCATCACTCTTTTGTTCTTGCATTTTCCCAAAAAGAACTCTACATCTTGCCCCTGACCCTAACCAAATGGTGATGGCTCTGACGTCTGCTGAGAACCCCAAAGTTTCCTGTTTCACTCACTTCCCTCGGGCTGACAGGATGTACAGTGACAGTCCAGTGGCAACCCACAGACATAATCCCTCATATCCGGGAGCTGGTCTTAATCTCAACACCATGTTCCTGTGGGCATCTACTCCAATCACTCCACTGTACCACACATCCAGCAGGCTCTCTGGACCCCTAATGAACCCCCATTTTGAAAATGGCAGGAAGAAGTGGGTGGTCCTGTTGTACGAGTGGACACAGAACACAGGGGAATCACCAATTTAAGAGAGATCCTAGGGGGCCGGCCGAGTGGCACGTTGTTTAAGAGTTATTGGACACCAGTGGCCCCAGTTTGGATCCCACATATGAGGGCCAGTGACACTGCCCTCTACAGCTAAGATGGTGAACAACAGCTCCACCTGGAGCTGGGCTGCTGTGAGTCCCTGGGACAGTGTTGGCTGCAGCCCCTGCTGCAATGGGCTGCCATAGGCTACAGTGAGTAGCCGGCAGCCAGCGTGAGCTGCCAAGAGCCGCTGTGAGTGACCATCCAGAGGCCAGTGACCGATCTGCCTCACCCGAGAAGAGCGCAATGATGATACCAACATGGGCCAGTGAAGCAACGTCCTCCACAACTAGACTGAAGAACAAAAGGACAGCAACTTGTGTGTTCCCCTTCCCCAGTTCCCCAAAGCTGTTCCCTTCTCTCAATTCCGCAATAAAATCTTTAAAAAAAGAGTGAGAGATCCTAGACCACTGCATTGGAAGGCCCAAACTAGGGTCCTAGAGAAAAAGGAATGAGTCTTCAGTGTGTTACCAAAACTATGCAAGACTTAGTGAGTGAATAATGAGATAATGGAGAAGGAGGAAAGAGAAGAAAATTATCTTCAGGACTGAGTGACATGGTGGAGAAGCACAATTCAGGAGGCCCAGCCAACAAGGATATGCAGGAGAGAGATCCCAGACCACAACATCACACACACACACACACACACACACACACACACACACACACACCAGCCCCCTCTAACAAGGGTATGAGCAAGGACTATACATTGATATTCATCCCAGAAATACTGTCCAGAAATATGTGATCAAGGAGGATCGTTGCAAAAAGAATTCAACAGTTAGGGAACAGCACAGTCACGGGTAGAGCTTGATGTGCCCATTTTTACAGAAATTTTCCTTTTCCCATAGGAAAACTAGTGGAAAGAACCTCACGGAGACAATGGATGTGGGTGCAGGGAAAAGCCAGGCTACAGAGCACGGGGAGAAACACCTTCCTGTGACAAAGACGTGGGGGCATTAACATCTGAGTTCAGCAATCACCAGGAAAGATGGGAAGTGAGAATGGATGCCTTGAGGAGAGAGAATGTTCTGGGTGTGGAAGACAATGAAGGATAAATAATGAAGTCATTTCCTGGGAGATTTTCTGTAGTTGGAGACCATTTTCTCCAGGTGGGTAAGCTTGTTTGCGGCAGTTCAACCAACCTCTTTTTGAAGGCTGGGCAAAAGCTAAATATAACCAGGATACTGAAGGGTCTCCTTTTCACAAAAATTTCCTGCACCTGACACAGTGCTAAAAATCATGGACTCTAATGCAAAGTCCCATGTTATCTGTAAAAATCCATGGGTATTCTCATCATTTACACACACAGTCTGTCTTCCTGCTCACCTAACCATTCTCCTTCCTGCTTCCTGCTTTCCTCCCTCCATCACACCTGTATGGAAGCATATGGTAAGTTTTGCAGCTCTGGAAACACCTGGGGAGTCAGCACAGGTTGCTTGCAGGTTGTAAGCCCTCTTAGAGACTTGAGGTGGCTGCCACCGGAAGCCTGTCAAGGCTCTATCCGGGGACTCAAATGCCCCTAATGGGTATACATTTACTGAGGATAAGTGTAAGAAGAGCAGAAGTAAACAATTTAGTATTTTTGCCTAGTACAAACTGGTATGTATCTGCTTTTTAATTAAACATTGCAAAATATCCACATAACTCAAGTATTTAAAGGATCAAAACTCCTGTTTCTTACAATAATTTTACCATTTTTTGCTATTTTAAACCCACCTTCCCTATAGCTCCCTTAAGTCTTTTCCATGCCTTCTAGTCCTATTCATGTTCCTCCCAAACTGCTTTTCGGACACCAGTAATGGCTGAGTACAGCTCCCAGCTACTTCCCTTCCCTCATCCCACCATCAGTGCAGCTAGCCCACCAGTGTCTGCCACAAGTAGACCTCGCTCATTCTTCTCACATTCCTTCACCCACCCGCCCATTTGTTCACTCCCTTCAAACTCAAGTCAAGCACCCTCGCCCCTTCCTGAGTTTCTGCAGTAACTTCATGTGTCCCTGAGGGCTCATCAGCATTTCAAGTCTGAAGTGACGTAGGCAAAGTTTGGACAGTGCGTTAAATTGGAGAAACATAGAAAAGCCCAGACTGTCAGCGCTTTGATTTATGATGTGGGCACTTTGTTTGCTTATTATGAAAGCAGTTATAGGCTAGTGAAGCCACCTCTTAAATCCAAAGTATTTTTGAATGGAAGAGACAGCATAAGATATGCTAGTCAACTCACAGCAGCTGGGCTGAAAGACAACACAAGAGTAATTATTAAGTGATAGTAGTTACTTTGAGAATTAAAAAGGAAAAATCTCATTGCTCTGCCTCTTTCTAACTCATTCCAGCATTGACCTACAGATTAAAGGTGCTTTGATAGGTCTGGAATTTAAATATATATATATATATATATATATATATATATATATATATATATATATATATATATATATATCTCAAACTGAGAAACGTGATCACACTTATATGTGGAATCTAAAGAACAAAATGAATGAACAAACAAAACCAACAGACTCATAGATACAGATGGGAGGGGGGTTGGGGGGGATAGGTGAAAAAGGGGAAGGGATTAAGAAGTACAAATTGCTGGTTACAAAATAGTTATGGGGAGGGCCGGCCGAGTGGCTCAGTTGGTTAAGAGCTCACTCAAGAGTGCAAGCTGAGCTCTGAGAAACAGCAGTTCGATGCCCAGCCTGAGCTGAGCTGCAGCTGAGCTACAGCTGAGCTGCCAACAGGTGGCAGGATGGCTCAGCTAAAAAAAAAATATATATATAGTCATGGGGATGTAAAATACAGCACCGGGAACATAGTCAATAATATTGTAATAATTATGTATGGTGTCAGGTGATACCAGACTATTCGGAGGGATCACTGCATAAATTATATAAATGTCTAAACACTAAGCTGGACACATGAAACTAATTTGAAATAATAGTGAATGTCAACTGTCACTGAAAAAATAAATAACTTTAAAAATCTATACATATAGCCTATATTGGATCAACCTGTCAGAATAAGCATCAAATAGGTATAGCCCTTCACTCGGAAGCATCAAATCAGTGTTTTGCCATCTGTGTTCCCCAAACCAGTCCCTACACTCCACTTCGCTACCATCTCAACAGGTTCCACTGTCCGTGTCATGGAATTATACCATGTTTCCTTTTCCATTTCAGGGTTTTGCTGTGATCGCTGTTGTTTTCATGATTTCCACTGAAATGTAGGTAGTCACACCAAAAATCTCCACAGAAGTGTGATCTAGAAACACTCACGCTGATCTGACAATAGGCACAGAACTGGGTCCAGTAATAAGTGAGACTGATCTATGAGCCTTTCCTCTGGGTAAGTGACAGTTTCTATTAATATTGCAGCATAAGCAGATTCTGATTTTTCTGTTTGCACATTATTGCATAATCAAGTTCAGTCTTGGGCAAAGGTTGGCATATCAGGAAATTGGATGTCAATTAATAGATGCATGTTTTCCCATCAGCCTTTTTTCAACAAATTTCGTTCTGCTTTCCTCTGAGGGATGTTGGAGAAGAAAAGAGGAATTTCCTTAATTGTTTTAGAAACTGAGACATGATTCAAAGACATGATTCAAAGGAGCAAAATTACTGGACCAAACTGACACTGGAGGTCTCCAAATTTTGAATTCAAAATCCCCGAAAGATAAATGGAGTGAGAAACAGGCAAGTAAAGCCCGCGTTTCTTATCTCATGAGGGAGACCAATATCATTCAGGTGGGCAGCTGACAGATGGCAAAGGACATCTACCCCTTTCTTTGACTTTTCCTCCATAACACCAGATTATCCGCCCATCCAGTGACCCTCAAAATTGGATGTGCCCTTGGTATGCTTACTTGGTCACAGTTGGGACAAAGCATCTCCCCTTCGAAGAACATATATGTGGGGCTACCGTTGCAGGTAAATTGTTTCTTGCAAAGTGCTGAATTAAGAAATTACTTATTTACTCTTTTGAGACTGTGCTATAAATTCCCCTAATTAGATATTACCATTCGTTATTAACAGGATTTCACCTACCATAGAAAAACATGAGGTAAACACTTTGAAAATTGTTAATATTAATTTTTTTGATCATTGATGACATCCAAGTTTGAGTCACAATATACACATTGATCTATTTAATCCTAAATAGGTACTTTCCTAATTAAGAATTGGCACATCCACATTTTTCCTCTTCTAGAATAATATTAAACCATTTTAAATATTTCAGCTTGTAATCTCTAGTACAGACAAGTCCAAGTCTTCAGCCCAATATCCACACCGGTTTATGGGCTCAGATTTTACATATGAGAAATTGGTTTTAAATAAGACTAGGACTCAAGACAAGAATATAGAAAAACTATTTTTTTGTAGAGATGTTACAATATGAAAATTCTGCCTTTCAGGTCTAAGCTTAAAATTATTTTCATTAAATGCTTGCTTATTGTCCTAAACTGGCTGAATGTAACAGTACAGATGACTGTGACTAAACCCGTGCCCTCTTCCTCTGGACTGGGTTATAAACTCAAACAATATGAAAATTATGTTACTGAGATATCACAGAGGATTCACAAATTTAATTCAAAAATGAATTAAATTTACGCAGAATTTTTTAAAAATCCAAATATGGACAATTTGGTATCCAGTAGCATTAATTGTCATTTCCAGACTGAGTTATTTTTCTCAAGCGATAACGCAAAGGCTATGCTTTGAATACAATAGAAGCATGTCAACAGTCCCCTAGAGTTTTCACTCATAAATTAATAATTCTATATTCAGACAAAAAAAAGTGAACATCACTATATCTGAGACAAGAAAATGAATAAGCATAGATACAAATTTTAAATCCCACCTGTTTATGCACAAAATGTCCTAGGCTCATAGCATACAGCCTAGGTAGCCTAAAAACATGGTTCCCGGGTTTCCCACTGAGGACCATAGCACTGAATGGCTTGTCAAAGTCCGTATAAAACCTCCCCTGGGACCTGACACCCCACTATTTCTACCACAGAGGGCAATCCTGCAAGTTAGCTCTCTATAGGCTCTAAAGGCAAAACAGCCATGGATTATTGAGGAAATTCCCTAGATAATTAAAATTTCCAACCTTTTACAATCATAAAATCAAATCTCAAGCTTTGAGAGTCGCTTTTCAATCACAACATTAAGGTAAGCTTTGAAGGCATGCAGTGTAATGCTAAATAAAGCATGGCACGGGAGACAAGGATATATAGATCGAGTTCCAGATTTAGAACCTTCTCTTTCAAACAGCTTTCTATGCTTCTGAATGCCAAAAACTACCAAACAAGCAAACAAATAAAAGCTGTGACCCCTACAATCCATGAACATTCTTGACTTTCTCTACCGTTCTGGGTTCACTTTGATCTAATGGCCCATCATCACCAGCGCTTCACATCCCTGAGACAAGCGCAAACCCCGTAGTGGGGCTTCCAGCGCTGCTTGAGCAAAATTGCCTCTGATGACATTCCTGTGGCTTATGGGAGAGCCCAGAAAATGCATCTGCCCTCTGGGCTATTGCTACTAACCATTCATGAAGTCTCCATAGGCCCATAGAGAATCAGACATAAGGGGAATTTTAGAGATGACTTATTAGAGGGGATTGTACATATACTTATCACTAGAACCTTTTATCCAAAGAGAATCTTATTTTACATATAAGTGTGAATAACATATAAATTATATTACATATTATACATAGTTTCTGTAGAATCTCATCACACATAATATATATTGCAGATTCTAATAAATATCTGTGTACACATCATAAGATATTCAAAGACAGAAGTCAACCCACCCTGGTGAGATGCAGTGTCAGGATACCACATGCCCCCTCTACTGTAGCCCCAGGAAGAAATCTTTCCAGACCACCTTCTAGAAACACTGGTCAAGCCCTACAGACTCAAGAAACCATATTTTGTTCTCAAAATTGATCTACTGGGCCACACTGAAGATCATTCTGATTTAATGGGTTGGCCCCGCATTCCCTAAACTGTTCAGAAAACTTTGCGATGAAGCATTAACAAAGTCCTCTATCCCCCACAAAGAAAAAAAATCCCCAGTCAAACATATATTTTTTAAAGATTTTATTGGGGAATTGGGGGAGGCAAACAGCGTTGGGGAATCAGGGAAGGGGAACAGACAAGTTGCTATCTTTTTGTTCTTCAGTCTAGTTGTGGAGGACATTGCTTCACTGGCCCATGTTGGTATCGTCATTGTGCTCTTTTCCAGTGAGACAGATCGGTCACTGGCCTCTGGATGGTCACTCACCGCCGCTATTGGCATCTCACGCTGGCTGCCAGCCACTCACGCTGGCTGCTGGCCACTCACTGTAGCCTATGGCAGCCCACTGCAGCAGGGGCTGCAGCCTACACCATCGCTGGGGCTCGCAGCCCAGATCCAGGTGGAGCTGTTGTTAGCTATAAAGGGCAGTGTCACTGGCCCTCATATGTGGGATCCAAACCGGGGCTGCTGGCATCCCAAGCCAGCTCTTAACCAATGTGCCACTCGGCCGGCCCACATATTTTTTAAGTATTGAATTCTTCACCCCTTTCATGAAGATTTACAAAATCATTAGCATATGAAAGGGCCTGACAATTCCTGCAGCAAAACTAACAAACAAAAATCCTATTTTATATCTTTAACATAAATTCCTATGTTATTTGAGCAGAAACCAATTTGCAGGTCACACATGTACACACACATACAATGTTCTGTTAACCAACAATTAATTATTTTAGCTTGTTCCACAAGAAATGACACTCTCACAGGAGGTTTTGGTGCTGAGAGCCAAAACACAGGAAAGATTGAGGAATGAAAACTCATTCAATGGCACGAATACACCCTTACACCAATGAGTTACCTGCAGAATGTTTAACAAGTATAAAACAGAATACAGCACAGTCTTTCCTGGTCCTCATACACGCAAACATTTATTCCCAGCCTTTTTCTATTATCTTTGGAAATACATCCATGGTGAGAAATTTTGTTTGGAGGGCACTTAGCTATGTCAACTGCCGCGATAACTCCAACACCACACTAGGGTTCTTGGTCTATAGTTTTGGAACCACTAGTGTAGGCCAAAGGAAGGGCACTGCTTTCCAGAATTTGAATGTTTCTTTCAGTGACAAGTTCACAGGAATCCTCATATGTGAAGATATGGTTATTCTATGTGCTAGTCAAACACCCAAATAAGGACATCTCTTCAATCAAATACATAAAAGGTTCAGCTTTACCACAGGGGTCATTGGCTACCCAAAGGCATGTAACAAACATATACCAAGCATATTCTACGTGACAGGCACTGAGTCCAGTGGCCGTTGTAGTCTATCAGCCTGCTGTATGCTCTCAGGTGGGTATTTAGAGTCAGCATGATTGGAAAAAAATCAATGATATTACAATAAATTACCCAAATTGTTGTTTTAATTTTTGGTTTGCATAGAATCAATCTCTCTCTCTCTCTCTCTCTCTTTCTCTCTCTCTCTCTCTCTCTCTCTCTCTCTCTCATGTAATGATGGATAACTCATAAAATTTCTTCCTTCTACTCATTAAAGTTACCAATTGTAAAATCTCATTCAAAATATTAAATTGTAAAAGAACAGTGATGTGATGTTGAACCAAGTAACAAATATTTTATACATGTGTATTAAACACAATAAGGGCTGTATAGCTTTAAACAAGTGGCTTCTGTTTTCCTTAAGGTTAATCAAAAATAAAACAAATATATTTCACGTCATGAATCTCATAGCATGTAGATTAGCAAACATTTTACTTAAAAGGAAACTTTTCATTGTAGAAATGGGTTAAAATATGAGGATATTGTAGTCAATAGAATCCATATCCTGTTTCAGATCAAATGGAAAAGCACAAATTAGGGAATTTAAAGAGTTGTCATATGTTCATATGTTAAATTTATTCCTAGTCATCTGAAATGTTCGTTCCATGCATGCTAAGGTTTTTGTTAGTTATATTAATGTTTCTGTGTGATGCTTAAGTTCAATGGGGAAATGCAAAGAGGGATACAAGGGTCATCGCTTCCAAATGGCTTCTATTTCTTGATGTCACCTCCCGGTAACCAAGGAAAAAGGGAGCTCTCCATGCCCAGCCACGAAGACTGGGCTAGCTTTCGGTCATGAATTGATGGTACTGAGCACATTGCTAGGAAATGAGACCCATTTAGTCCTCACCTTCCAAATGTTGTAGCTATCTTCATTGCTGGCATCAATGACCTAGAAGTAAACTGTACTGGAAAGCTAGTAAAACAAAGGAAAACCACTGCAGCTCATGGCACTGCTGAGTGGCTATCAGAAAGGGAGGCACAGCCCAATGAATCCTTGGGTGAAAACAGCAATCTGCCTTCCCTGTCATATAGAAAAAAGCTCAACCCACAAATCCTGTAGAAGCAGACACAAAACTCCGAATGTAGAAAGGCCCCCATGATTGGTGTTTGGGACACTGGCACTAACCCCTACAGAGGCTGCACTCGTAATCACTGCAGTCCTCACTGTCTGCTTTGAAACCAGCATGGAAGCTCTCCAGGGAAGGGGTAACTGCTGTGGAATACTGGACAGCTGATGGTTGTTGGGTATAATTATACAAAATATATAATATTGGGTACAATTATACAAAATCTGGTCAAATGAAGTCCCCTAAAGTAAAAACTGCATATACCATATTTAGCCTGTTAAAGGTTATTCTTGGTCATGAGCCCAAATTCTGGGTCATAAAAACATTTTATTGTAAATCTACGTATCTAGTTATTTGTGCACTTATATATTTATCCATTCATTCATCTTTCATTCTCATATTTTCTTTCAACAAAAATAATAGGTGCCTATCAAGTTATCAAGTGTCAGGCACTCTGCAAGGAATGGTCATAGACACAGCTCTGCTCAGGGAGAGAAATGGCAGAGAAAGGCTTCAGCAAACCAGCACAGCCCAATCATCTTTAACGCTGATGAGTGTCATCAGGGGAGGCAAAAAGTTCATGGAAGAGTGGAATGGGAGGGTCTACTTCAGACAGTGATGGAGGTCGTGGAAGAAGCGAATCCTCTAGGAGCCCCTAAGAGAACCCTTTTTGGCTGTGCGGTAGCACAGTGAGGCAGAAAGGACAGACACACGGGACCAAGTCCCAGCTTTGCCTTTTCATGAGTCGTGCTGTTCCCAACACTATTTTCTCATCTGAAACGTGGAGATGAGGTCCACACCTGGTAGGTCCTTCCCCATGTCCTTCTTCAGGTGTGATGATCCACCATGACAAAACGCCTGGAGCATTTCATAAACTGCAAAATGGCATAAAACTGTTGGTCACCATACCCGTAAGTTACATCTCAACATGTATTACGAAATGATGTAAGAGATTCCGGATGATCAGTAGGCTTCACGAGGCAGTGACACTATGCATGCCACAACACAGAACCCACACAAAAAAGAGGGGCTCTTGGGCCAGCTGAGGGGCGCGTTGGTTAGGAGCTGGCTTGGGACGCCAGCTCTGAGCAGCAGGGCCCCGGTTCGGATCCCACATGAGTGCCAGTGACACTGCCTTCTACAGCTAAGATGGTGAACAACAGCTCAACGTGGAGCTGGGCTGCTGTGAGTCGCCGGCATAGGCTGCAGTGGGGCTGGCCGGCAGCTGGCATGGGCTTTCCTGAGCAGCTGTCCAATGGCCAGCGAGTGACTGCCTCATCCGGGAAGAGCGCAATGATAATACCAACATGGGCCAAAGGAGCGACGTCCTCCACAAGTAGACTGAAGAAACAAAAGACAGCAACTTGTCTGTTCCCCTCTCCTGGTTCCCCAATGCTGTTCCCTCTCCCAATTCCCCAATAAAATCTTAAAAAAAAAAAAAAAAAAGAAGTGCTCTGCTTCCAATGGACAGGAACGAGGGCTTTCAGAGACTTCAGACTGTGCAAAATCAAACGCTGAAACCATAAGGCTTTACTTAGAAAAATCGGGAAGGTTTTTAGACTTAAATAAGCAGATGGACACCATCGATTCAAACCAAACACTGACTCCTATGTGCAACACACCATGTGACCCTTGAACCTGGCAGTGACTCAAGTGGATGGCTCACCACAGGATAGAGGGTGTAAGATCCATCTTCTAAGAGATGTAGCAGCCTAAGCTTTACAACCTCCCTGAGAGAAAAGACAAAAAGCATTCTCTTTGCACTCTCCATGCCATTCCTTCTAATATTAAATACAAACCTCCCTTCATAAAGTGCATATTATGGAAGCTATTATTCTCATCCATCTCTGAAGTTCATTATCTGCTTTCTTATCAGTGCCCCAGCATTGATGTATGATCATAACTTATGCATGAAACATGCTGCCAGCGAAAAGTAATGTGCTCAATAACCAGCCTTACCTCTGACCGCGCGGGCCTGGAGCACACTCTGTGGACCGTACCCCTGGAGTGCCGTCCACATAAGCAGTTTTCCAAGCCCAACTGGGTCATGAAGACACTTTTCCATCCTGCTGAGTCATCCCCCAGCTTACTTTGTAATATGACCATTAGCACATTTCCAACCTTTAAAATGATAACAGCAACCCATATGCGAACTCTGAATACGGCCCCTGCCTCTCTTGAGGAAAGCAGTGAAGGAGAGCTTTCTAACACGCGTTTGTGTGGCTGTGGTTGTGTGGGTGTCTTTCCCGTGGTTTTCTCTGCATTGCTAGGCGATCTGTGATATTCCCTGGAATCAAATCTGTGTGTCTGCCACCGGGCATTTGGGGAGGCTAGGACCCAAAGACTGAGGGGTATGTGACTTGCCTAAGGCTACATGTTCCCATAGACTTGCAAATAGAGCCCAGAATTCCCAAAGCCATTAGCTCTTGTCAGCATGCTAGGAATACTCAGGGGGTTGAGCTCCTCCCTGTGAACCTCGCAGGATACTGGATGCCAATGGCAAAGCAAGCTCTAGGCTCTGAACAGTGGCAGAGGGGTTGGGGTGGGGGTGGGGATGGGAATCAATTAGCATAAGTGTGGTGAAAAAAAGCCTAAAACCCAAATTCTCCAGACCCCTGAATCCAGCAGACTCTAGTGGAGATCACCCTTCTCTCTCCCCCACTCTTCTGAAAAGGGGAAAGAGAAAGTCTTACTCCGTGTGTGTGCTTTTGGGCACGAGTAAGACTGTACCCGAAGCTGCTTCTTGAGATGTGCTGAAACCATGTTCTTACGTATCGTACTTATTTTACACCTAGATATTTTAAAAAGTGGATTTTATAAGTAGAAAATGCAACAAATGAGAAAGGAATACCGTTGAATTAGCATAATGGACACATGTACGTCTCCTAATAACTAAGGATGCACGTTATAGGAACTCGTAACTAAAAAGCAGACAATAATTTATGTGTATATGCATGAAATCAGGAAAAAATAATCCTGTAGTTACAGTTTCATTAAGATTGAGTTAACTTTAATGTTCTAGTTAAGTATAAAGGAATAACAAAGTGCAAGTTGAATAACAGAAATTAGCATTACTATTAGTTGAGTTTGAATCTAGTTTTATTTTGTATCTTCAATACTTCAGTCAATTAAATAAACATTAAGTTATGTCTAGTTTCTGCTTTGAATTAAGAAATCAAACAATGGTTTATTTTAATAATTCAAATTTAAAAAATTCTCATGGCTACTTTAAAATACTGTTTTTATGTCTTATATATTTTAAGGAGTTTTAGGGCTGCTTTAGTCTCTTTCAGTAAAAATGGCATTTTTAAATTAAATTTTTTATATTATATTTTTAACATTTCTTGTGTTTCCTATATTTTCAATAGTTTCCCTCCAGTTAGTCCTCTTTCCATTTATCTATTTAACACATTTATGATACACTAAGACAAGTGTTTAGCACCATAATTATAACACATGCTTATAAAAAATTGTCAGTAGACAGTATTTTTTCACTTCTCACTTAATTTTAAAAGATCATCTGAAATTTTAAAACAAGAGCTGACAGAAACAATGTAAATTACGTAAAACAAAATGGTGTTTGACTGCTGTCAAGTCAGGTAATTAAAAAAAAAAGGGCGTGATAAAGAAAAATCAAAAGATTGGGAAAAATAGAAATACAGACTATATCCATTATCCATGAAAAAAAATTACAGCACAGTAATGTTAAATATTAAAATACTCAAATCTAGTCTTAGGCTGCTTTGCAAAACACCAAAATGTGTCACAAATATACAGGTAGATGCATAATGTATCTATTTATTTGTTTATTTGCAGCCAGAGGCATTCCTTGGAGGCATTACCTCTGTGCACTACCAATAGATAAAGACTGTGCTTTACAATTGTTTAAGAAGTGACAGCATTACTGCTGGGCAACATGTTACAATTCTCTACTGTCACCAACATGTTACAATTCTCTACTGTCACTGCCAAAACGCTCGTGAACAAACATATATGTGTCCTACCTTGAGATACACCTGTTTTACCTAAACTTATTTCAAACATTAATGAGTTTTTATTTCCCTAAATATATGTTTTTAAATATAAATCTATGAAAACCTGAGAAGAAGCTTGCAAAGAAGGACTTTCCATGATCATTTACCCTCAATTTTCTTGTAAATTTCTCTCTTCTACCTCAGTATTACTTCTCTATCTAAATTTACATTTTGGTCAAAATATTCATCTTAAACCACATCTCAAATCATGTCAATCATCTGCTTGAAAACATTTACAGGCTCCTTATTTCTTGAAAATTAACATCTGGAGTCCTTGGTGTAACAAAGAGGGGCCTGGGTGACCAGGGGGTCTGTCCTACTCTTCCAATATCGTCTTTTTAGCCTCCCCTTCACCATGTCCAATCCTGCTTATCTGTCCATCCCCATCTTTGCCGTTTTCTTCCCCAACCCAGAACATTCCCGCCATCCATGCCAGTAACAAGCCAGTCACAGTTCTATTCCCTGTACTCAACCAACTGAAATAAAACTTCTTTCATGAAGATTTCCATGTCGGAAGTAATCTCTCTCTCTCTCTCTCTCTCTCTCTCTCTCTCTCTCTCTCTCTCTCTCTCTTCCTCCTCCTCTTCCTCCTCTACCCCCTTCCTTCCCGCCTTCCTTCCCTCTCTCTTCTGTGTGCTCCTTCATTTTGTTCCTCTAATGGAACTTACCCCATCCTACTACAACTAGCTACAACGAGCTAGCTACAACACCCTTAAAGCAAGACCATTTCTTATTGAGTTTCATAACCTAACAACATTTAGTTTTGTGCGACTAGAAGAAAAATGAGCAAGGGAGCTCATCAATACAGTTTTTTGCTTTTAAACATGATTGAGTGATGACTCTAAACTTATGCTCACATATTCACTTTTCTTTCCCTAAAAAATATAGGGAAAATATCATAATAGGTCACATGTCATAGCTATGATCATGAGCGAATATGTTAAGGGAAATCAGATTGGACCAATCCACGTATAGAAGAGATTTCAAATGCCAGTCAGTCGCATCTGCATGGCCTCTGATCTCCCATCCTAACAATCCCCAATTTTTGTTTACAATCAATTCATGTTTAGGGAGCCACAAAAATTACCAAAATGAGAATGAAAAAAAAAATGCATATGAGCATACTATGGCTCCATTATGCATAACGCCTGATTTTGGGATATGCACTTGAATTAAAGATTATTCGGTATAATGGCTTGCATCTTCAATTTGTCTTTTTATTATTAGGGCCAAAGAAAAGTGGCCCTAATTCATAATGCATGAATTAGGCAGCTACTGATGAACCTTTTAAAGGTACCAGGTATCCACATGATCTATCCCGCTGTATAACTCAGAAAATGTGAAATGGTCAGTGGCAACACCACACTGTACAAAGTTCTTAAAACACCACATCGATACATTTTCTTTTATCTGACGTCCAATATAATAATTTTAACACAATAATCCCCTAAATGTCCAACGAACTTCCATGAAAAATTGTCTTTTCTAGAGAATGTGAAGTCTCCAATTGAGAAAAATCACAGATTACAGAATAGATCCTACATATATAACTTATCCCCATAAGGTCATAAAACATACCTTCTGGACAGAGTTATTTTACAAAATTACAAAAAAATGTAAACTATTTGTAATGTTAATGTTTAATGTAACTTATGCAAAGAATTATTCTTCCTGTGTGTCTTGCTAACTCTTTCATTATTATAACGCCTTGTATATAAATGTCCTAAGTGAAAAGAAAGGTACAATTCTTTTTTCAAATCGCACGTTATAATCTAAAAAATATTTAGGGTCAGAGTGAAAAATTAATAAAAAATAGTTTTGTGTGCTCAAAGATCTCTTCCGACAAAACACACAGTAGGTTATATTTTTAATTATATCTTGTCAAACACTCTATTTAAACCATAGTTTTAGTGTGTTGGTAATGTCTGTATTTTTATAATTTATTGCAATGTTTCTTGAAATACTGTCCACAAGTTTTAAATGCAGAGACCCCAGGGTTCCACCACACACCAGCTGGAGCAGTCACCTGGAGTGAGACCCGGAGTATTCATTGAAAACGAGTTTGCTCACGTGACTGTGACGCACACCTGACGAGCAACCTACCTGAAACCATGCCTCATTATATTTTCAAGATTGTATGTTCGAAAGGAAAGTTGCCAAATAATTTCTTTCCAAAAAATATTGTTTCCACACGCTCGTTCTTACAATTTCCAAGGTGTCCACTCAACAGAAAATTAAACCTGTCTCCAAATCACACGGTATTCCAATTTGATTAACAAACGAAAGGGGTCATTTTTCTCTGTATCCCCTGTCGTCCTGAGAAAATCGCGACACCCACATCGCGCATTGGGACAGGGACCTCCTCCTTCCACAGGTCAGAATATTGAACCCCATCAGCATCCACACAGTCCTAAGCGACACTGGGCTTACTAGCCCTGGAGTCCTGCACAGCGGCCCCTTCCGAGAGAGCCCGTCTGCGGCGCAGGCCGGCAGGTCTCAGAGCAGCCGGGCCCGCCAGCACCTCGGACAGCGACTGGGGGAGCTGGGCTCCGGGTTGCACAGCCTACCAGCCGGCCCTGCCGAAAGGCCATCGGAACCAAGGTAACTGACCCGCGGCGCCCTGAAGTACAGAGACCACCGCCCTCGTCCTGTCCAGCTGCCAGCATCTCTTTCCAAAAGACAACAAAGGAACCTTAACGAGCTCTTGCCTGGAATATGAGCCACCCCCACAGCTCACCTCTCTCCCGGGCTCCCCAGCGCCTGTTGCTAAGGAGGCAGACGGCACTTGGAAGCCTCGGGACCAGGTGACAGCGCGCTGGAGAAGCCCGGGGCCCCAGGCCGAGCGGCTAGGCCAGCCCAGGACCCCTTCCTTCCGCAGGAAGGGTGCGCCCTCTGCACGGCCACGACGCCCACGACGCCCCCCGCACGCGCCGGGCGGGTGCCCAGAGCCGCGCGAGCCGGAGGCCGGCGCCCCGGAGCGCGGTTCCGCCGGCAGAGAAGGCCTCTGGCCCAGCACTGTGGACGCTGTGGGCCCGGCCGGCGGGGCAGGGGTCGGGGACAGCCCTGGGGAGGGCGGCACTCACCATGTTGACTTCAGAAACCATGTCTATGCTGGCGAGGTCGATGTTCATCCCCACGCAGACAGGGGGACCTGCGGGAAGCGCACGACACGGTGATCAGCTGGGCTCCGCAGGGCGTGCGGGTGGCTCTGAGGGTGCGGGACGCAGGAGAAGTGCCCCCCCGCTCCCCGCCCCCCTCCGCCACTCCGGCCGCCAGCGCCGAGGGTCGCGCTTCCCGCAGCGGCCGCGCACACCCCACTTACCCCCGAAGTCCGGTCTTAGGCGGATGTCGTAGCCTTTCAACAGCTTGTCCACTGTCTCCTTCACAAAGGACATGTTTCCGGGGTCGTTCACGCTGGGGGAGGGGACAGGGGCACAGAGAGCTGGGTCAGGCGGCGGCTGGCCCGCCGGCGCCCGCGCGCCTCCCGTCACCCCACCGCGACCCTACCTCTGGGCGCAGCACACCACAGCCACCAGCACTGGGGCCGAGAAGAAGCCGAAAAGCCTTCCTCCCGCAAAGCCCCACATCCCTCCGCCGCGCCCCGGCACCGGGGAGGGGGCGCCCCGCCGCCGTCGCGACCCGCAGCCGGGGCTGCTCCTGCTGCTGCCGCCGCCGCGCTGGCCCCGAGCGGAGGAGGGCGCAGGGGGAGGGGCGGGAGGGGGAGGAGCGGCGGGCGCAGTGGGGAGGGGAGGAGGCAGGGCGAGCCGCGGAGGAGCCGCCCTCCCCGAGCTCCCTCCCGCCCCGGCGGCTGCGGAGCAGACCTGGAGCCCGGCCGGGAGTCTGCCGCGAGGCCGGCTCCGCTGGGCCTCCCGCGGCTGGGCGAGAGAGGGGACCCACGGCGACGCGGGCAGCGCGCTCTGCTCCCGCGCCCCTCCCCGCGCCCGATGCCCGCCCGGCTGCCGCGCAGGCCAGAGCCTCTGACCGCGGGACTCCGCGCTGCAGGCCCCGGGAAGCCCCCGCCTCACCTGCGGGGCTCGGAGCCCCGGATCCCCAGGGCCCAGCAGAGCCAGATGGCCAGCGGCAGAGCGCGGAGCTCGGAGCACATGGCGCCGCTGCTCCGACCTAACCTGGGTGGGATCCGCTGTCCCCCGCAGTCACGGCTAATTCCAATGGCAAAGCGGGGATCCCCGCCCCTGCCCCCACCCACGGGTTTTCCTGCCCGACCCATCATCCAGCCCCTAGTATGGCGGCCCAATTAATTATTTATGCAACATACGACCATTTTATTTTTTTTAAATCGGTGTCTTAAATTATTCCTCTCGCCCTTACCCCAAACATTTCACGGGATCGCTGTTCCGCCCCCCTCCCCGCTCACAAACATTTATATGAATGGTGAAAAGAGGACTGCATGTGCGCATTTTATTATCGGTAAGCTGGGGTCCGAGTGAGACGTGGACACCCTGGGCTGTCACTTCAGGGCTGGGGAAAACCCCAAGCAGCCGGGAGCTGTCCGTGGTCCTGAAACGAGGCAAGGAACCTCGGTTTCTCTGTGACCGGCCCCCATCCTCTGGTTCTCAGGAGAAGACCGCTGGCACCTTGGCCAAAAAACAGACCGCTGTTGGACCACCCTAACCTGGGTGTCACCACTATGCACCTAAGGGTGTCTGCTCTCCCATGCCCATGAGTTAAATATTTTCCTTTAGTTAATGGTTCTCAAAAAAGTTTCTCTGTGCCTCAGACTTCTAATAGTGCGGAAGGTGGTCATACAGTTCTGCGTGTAGTCAACCAACACCTCCTACAAGTCAAGTTCACTTTCTGCTGGATGGACAACTTTGGTCCATTCCAGTACTTAAGGAGTGGTTAATAATAGATCACTGTCCCCTGTATTCACTTATTTTTCTATCAAGATTAGGGCTTTCTTTTGTATTGTCTAGTCTTTATATAGATAAATATCAAAATCTAGACCCTTATTGTCAAGCTGGCATGCTCCTGTACATCAATTTTAAATAGAATTGCGTTTTTTTTAAAAAAAAAAAAACAGCAATTTTATTTTTGGAACAGAAAAATGTGACCACAGAACCTGAAACGTTGATAGGAAGATGGGTTAGGAGGTAAATGTAGTTCCCTAACTATTTTCTGGAAAAGTCTAGTCACAACCACTTTGTATCCTGTGTCCTGTGAATGTACAATGGGATTATCAGGAAAACAAGGTGTGTATCGTCAGACTTTCCCCTCCACATTCATGTTTCAGTCTATTTCTCCTACTTGCACACTCCTCTTTTAGACAAATGCTCTGATAGGAATCACGGCTATACAAAGTAAACAACAATTTTAAGGAGTTTGGATAAAGCCAACAACATAGCAAGAATTCTTCCCCCTTCTACTGCTTAGCCATTCTAACACTTGCAAAAACACATGACAAATGATATTATTTTCCAGCCGTGTACCACCTCAGTTCTTGGCTTCAACCAGCCTCTGAGGCCCTTGGCCTTATTTTTGTATCCCAGTTGCCACTTCAGCACTCAGTTCCCAGAGAGCTCTGGGAGAGCTCAGCCTTACCTGGGAGCAAACCCACAACCTCCCCGCTTATCTACATGGCTTGTCCCTCACCTCTTACTTCGGGATTCTCAGTTGACAGTCAGGCCCAAGATGCTACAGAACCTGCTTGGTCCTGACATATGCGCAATCTGAAATTGCGGCAGAGTTAGCAAGCCATGGCGTGGCCCTTGACAAATGGAAGAAGATGAGAGCCAGTGAATAATGAATCTCGCTTTGTTGCTCCCAGGAAGTGCCCTGAGCTGCAGCCGTAGCTCCTATCTCATTCCTCATCGTCCATGACTTTCCCTCGTTTTCATCGGTGTTACACACCGAGTAAAGCAGTACCACTTCAGTTTTGCTTTAGGATACGTTTTCTGGGAAGCCAAGCTAAGCCATCAACCAACTGGTCATTCATTTAAAGCATCACCCAAAACGCAGTCTTTTTATAATATGAAGGCAAAATCAAAGAGAATCACTGTGGTAAGTGGTCAGAGGAATAATCAAGATCTAAGGGGTTGGAAGGCTTGATGGTCACTGCCCAGCTTGCCCCTACATGAGCAACAAAGATTGGACACACAGCCCCTTGGCACCCTCCTCTCTCAGCTCCCTCCCACTTAGAAAGCCATCTTGGAGGGTTGGATGAGCACTGAACCCCAAGAACGTCCTTCCACTCTCTTTCCGGGATCCCTTTACCAGATGGCAACCTAGTAACCAAATCAGCAGGAAATTATTAACTCAGCTCTTGCTTGCATTTATTTTTCTAGTGAAAGAGAAAAGCTCCAGGGGTCCCACAATGGGTAAATTTTGTCAGAAGAAAAAGGAGATGAAGGCCATTTTGTTTGTAGTAAAGTGGTTTTAAATGGGCTAGAATAATAGCTAGGGGTTCTTACAGCAGGAGGAAGGCAAGGCAGAGCAGAAGCGAAGAGCATTACATGATCACGTCACCTAGCCCCCATTTCTGCATCGTGACTGGCCCAGATGCCTTTCATCAAACTCTGTTTTGTTCAGTCATAGTTGCTTCCTACTTGTGGGGAATCAGCTTATCTGTTTAAACAGTATCAAAGTTTCTGACAATACATTTTAAAGCTCTTTAAAAATAACTCAATCAATTTGAGTTATAACATATGAAATAAAATGTTAATTAGATGAGCTCTGAAAAATGTACAAACTAGTGTACATTTCATTACCACCCTCCCACCTTCCAAATTCCCTCTCAACTTTTTAACCAACGTCCCATGCTCAGTTCCAGCAATGCATGACTATTGCAGCTACTCCATACCCCCTCCATCCACCCTAGTGGGTATATAGTGGTCTCTCATTGTGTTTTAATTTGAGTTTTCCTGATGATGTTTAAGTATATAAACATTTGCTAATTAGCCACTCATATCTTCTTGTTGAATATATAAGATTTTCCCCATTTTAAACTGCATTTAGTCTTTTTTTTTGAGATGTAAGAGTTCTTTATATATTTTAGATATAGCTCTTTGTACATACATGTAATGTGAATATTTTCTCCCAGTCTGTGGCCTGCTGTTTCATTTCTTTCATAGTGCTTTTCAAAGAAAAAAAGGATTTAATTTAAATGAAGCTCAATTTATTAACCTATCTCTTTTCTGGTTCAGACTTCAGGTATTCTACCTAAGAAATTTTAGCATAATCAAAAGTTAAGGCTACTTGTATCTATCAATAAACATTGTGATACTTGAAAAAAAAAAAAAAAAAAAGTTAAGGTTTTCTCTGTTTTCTTTAAAAAGTTAGCATTAATATTTAGATCTCTTTTATAGCTAATTTTTGTCAGTGATATGAGTAAGGATCGAAGCTCATTTTTGTCATATGAATGCTCATTTATTTCAGCATGATTTGTTGAAAATATTCATCTTTTCCCCATTGATTTACCCTTTCATTTTTGTTGAAAATCAATTGTCCTTATATGTGTGGATGTAGTTTGGGACTCTGTATACTCTGTTTCATTCACATAGACATGTATCCTTTCACCAATCCCATGCTGTTTGAGTAATGTAGCTGTAAAGTAAATATTGAAATCGGGTATCACAGTTCATCCAAATTTGCTCTTCTTTTCAAAGTTGTTTTGACTACTTGAGGTCTTTGCATTTTCACATTCATTTTAGAATGATCTTTTCAGTTTCTATAAATAAACCACACGGGTATTTAATTTGTATTACATAAAACCTATAGATGAATTTAGGGGAAATTGACATCTTAATATTGAATCTTCCAATCTATGAAAACTCTGTATCTCTCTATTTATTTAGATTATCTTTAAATTTTCTAAAAATATTTTGTCCTTGTCAGTGATTCATTAAATGTATCCCTAAGTAGTTCATATTTTATGCAATTATTAATAGTATTTTAATAATTCATCTTCCAATTGTTTTTGTTTGTTTGCT
Source organism: Aselliscus stoliczkanus (assembly GCA_033961575.1). NCBI lineage: Eukaryota > Metazoa > Chordata > Mammalia > Chiroptera > Hipposideridae > Aselliscus > Aselliscus stoliczkanus. The sequence continues at coordinate 35,911,098 of CM066741.1, forward strand.
TTTTGGTTTTTTGTTTGTTTTTTGATTTTGTTTTGTTTCAGGTGTACAAAGCATCATAGTAATTAGACATTTAAATCCCTCATGAAGTGATAGCCCACCCCTCAAGCTACTACCCCATGACATCTTATATAACTGTTATAATACCCCTGACTGTCTCCCCTGTGTTGTACTCCATATCCTGTGACTATATATGCCTATATATTTACTTATAGTTGACATTCCATATTATTCTACTTCAGCTTCAGAAGTATAGCATATTGGTCAGGCACCTACACAGTCTATGAAGTGATCCCCCTGATAAGTCCAGTGCCCACCTGGCACCTTACATGATCTTTACAACACTGTTAATTATATTCCCTATACTGTATTAACTACCAATTTGTATTTCTTAATACCTTCACCTTTCCCATCCCCGTTCCCATCAACCCCGTTCCCATCTATCACCCTGATAGATCTAGTACCTATCTGGCACCATACCTACTTATTACAATATTATTGACTATATTCCTTATGCTATACACTACATCCCCATGACTACTGTGTAACGACCCATTTGTACTTCTTAATCCCTCCCCCTTTTCACCCACCTTAGCCCCCCCTCCCATCTTAAAGAAGTCCCTCTAAGATTCCTTGTAATATTGGTTTGGTGGTGATGAATTCCTTCAGCTTTTCCTTCTCTAGAAGGCTCCTTATCTGTCCTTCAATTCTAAATGATATCTTTGCTTGGTAGAGTAATCTTCGTTGTACATCAAAAAGTTTGTTGTCAAGTGTTTCAAACTTTTCTGTAAGTTGATGATGGTTTCAAATATTTAAAAGCTAAAGAAAAAGTTTTCTGTGGGTTCCCTTTGTCAGATTAAGAAAATTGCCTTCCAGTCCCAGTTTTTGGAAAGTCTTATCAAGAATGGACTGGAAATTTGTCAGATGATTTTGTTGTTTTCTGTGAAAATAATCATATGGATTTTTTTCCTTTATTCTTCCTGTTTCCAATTACAGTTGACTTGGTCATTAAAAAACTGAAACCTTACTATTTGTGACAACATGAATGGAACTACAGGGTATTGTGTTAAGCCGAATAAGTCAGACAGAGAAAAAAAATACCATATGATCTCACTTATATGTGGAATCTGAAAGACAAAATAAATGAATGAACAAAACAGAAACAGACTCATAAGTACAGAGAACAAACTGATGGTCTCTTTTATTCTTTTAACATGGTAAATAAAATTGATTTTCAAATGTTAAGCAATCTTTCCATTTCCAGGATAAACATCACGAGGTCATGCTGCTTACATGTTTAATACAGCTACAGATTTTGACTTCCTAAAATTTTTTTTTTTAATTTTTACTGGAGAATTGGGAGAGGGGAACAGCATTGGGGAATTGGGGAAGGGAACCAGAGAAGTTGCTGTCCTTTTGTTCTTCAGTCTAGTTGTGGAGGACATCGCTTCACTGGCCCATGTTGGTATTATCATTGCGCTCTTCCCGGATGAGGCAGTAGCTCACTGCTCACTGTGGCTCACGGCAGCTCACACCAACTGATGGCCGCTCATGCTGGCTGCCAGCCACTCACGGTAACTCACGGCAGCGCACTGCAGCAGGGGCTATACAGTACGCCATCACTGGCGACTCACAACAGTCGAGCTCCAGGTCGAGCTGCTGTTCACCATCTTAGCTGTAGAGGGTGCAGCATCACTGGCCCTCATGTGAGATCTGAACCCCAACCCCACTGCTCAGAGCTGGTGTCCCAAGCTAACTCCTAACCAACGCGCCACTCGGCTGGCCCAACTTCCTAAAATTTTTGGTAAGATTTTCCGTGTCTATGTTCACAAGTGTTTGGGGGCATAAATTGCCTTTTCTTGTCTGGTTTTTGTTTCAGTGCAAAATGAGCCTACAACATGCTCCCTCTTCTTCTAAGTTTTGAAAGATTTTTGTAGGATTGGTATTTCACTTAGCATAATATCCTCAAGGTTCATCCATGTTGTCATAAATGGCAATATTTCTTTTTCATGGGTGAATAACATTCCACTATACACATGCCACATCTTCTTTATCCATTCATTCATCAATGGACACTTGGGTTGTTTCCTTACCTTGGCTTTTGTAAATAGTTCTTCAATGAACATGGGGGTGCAGATCTCTTTTTGAGTTTTTTATTATTATTATTTGATTAATACCCACAAGTGGACTTGCTAGATCGTATGGCAGTTCCATTTTTAATGCTTTGAGAAACCTCCATACTATGCTCTGTAGTGATTGCACCAATTTACAATTCCACAAACAATGCCCAAAGGTTCCACCTTCTCCACATTCTCACCAACATCTTTTTGATGATGCCTTTTGTAAAAGGTGTGAGGGTTTGATTTGCTTTTCAATAATGATTAGTGATGTTGAGCACCTTTCCATGTACCTGTTGGCCATCTGTATGTCTTCTTTGGTAAAGTGTCTATGCAGATCTTCTGACCATTTGTTAATTGGATTTTTTGTTATTGTTGTTGTTGTTATTGTATGAACTATATGAGTTCTTTATATATTATGGATATTAACACTTGTTAACATTTGGATCTTAACTTATATGATTTGCAAATAATTTTTTTCCATTCAGTAGGTTGTCTTTTCATTTTGTTGATAGCTTCCTTTGCTGTGCAGAACCTTTTTAGTTCGATGTAGACTCACTTGTTTGTTTTTTCTTCTGTTGCCTTTACTGTTGGAGTCAGATCCAAAAAAATTATCACCAACAGTGATGTCAAGGAGCTTACCACCTATGTTTTCTTCAAAGAGTTTTATGGTTTCAGGTTTTACATTCAAATCTTTAATCCATTTTGTGTTGATTTTTGTGCATGGTGTAAGATAGTGGTCTACTTTCATTCTTTTTATATTTCCCAGAACCATTTATTGAAAAGATTGTCCTTTCCTCATTGTATATTCTTGGCTTGTTATAAATTAATTGATCATATATGTGTGGGTTTATTTCTGGGTTCTTTATTCTGTTTCATTGATCTAGGTGTCTGTTTTTCTGTTAATGCCATACTGTTTTGGTTACTATAGCTTTGTGATATAGTTTGAATCCAGGGAGTGTGATGTTTTCAGCTTTAGTTTTCTTTCTTAAGATTCCTTTAGCTATCCAAGGTATTTTGTGGTTCCTTATAAATTTTAGGATTATTTGTTCCATTTCTGTGAAAAATGCCATTGAAATTTTGATAGGAATTCCACTGAATCTGTAGATTGCATTGGATAGTGTAAACATTTTAATTATGTTCTTTCACTCCTTAAGCATGCTTTATCTTCCCATTTGTATCTTCAACTTCTTTTGTTAATGTCTTATAGTTTTCAGTGTACAGGTCTTTCACCTCCTTAGTTAAATTTATTCCTAGGTATTTTATTCTTTTTGATGGAATTGTAAATGAGATTGTTTTCTTAATTTCTTTTTCTGATAGTTCATTATTAGTGTATAGAAATACAACATATATTGTAAATTGATTTTTTTTATCCTGCAACTTCACTGGATTTGTTTATTAGTTCTAACAATTTCTTTACAGAGTCTTTAGGGTATTCTATATATAATATCATGTCATTTGCAAATAGTGACAATTTTACAGCTTTCTTGCCAATTTGGATGACTTTTATTTCTTTTTTTTCTTGTCTAATTGCTCTGGCTATGACTTTCAATACTATGTTGAATAAAAGTGGCGAGATTGAGGCCAGCCGAGTGGTGCGGTGGTTAGGCGCTGGCTTGGGATGTCAGCGGCTCCGGTTCAGTCCCACATCTGAGGGCCAGTGACCCTGCCCTCAAAAAAAAAAAAAGTGGCGAGATTGGGAACCCTTGTCTTGTTCCTGTTCTTAGAGGAAAAGTTCTCAGCTTTTCCAATTTGGAGCATTTCTTGACACTGACATGCCAAGTTTCAATTGTCAATTGGAATCAAAAGATAGCCTGAAAGGGTCATGAAAATCAGGGGCTCAGTGATGAGGATCTTGGTCGTCCCATTAGGCAAGCCAGCATGCCCAGAAGAGGTGGGAGCTGAGGACACTTAGAGTAGTAGGGTGGGGCATAGAGGTGATATACATAAATCATGGCCTCTGATAGAACTGCAGCAGCATGCACTGTGGTTTGTGTCAGAAGCCTCTTATGGCAAGCTTCCACAAAAACTGTGACCAATTAGAATCTTTGAAAAACCATGGCTAGATAGTGTGAATTCTATACAAGAAGAAAATGGATCTTCATGGTACAAAGCGTGGATTGCAGCATATGCTGTTAATATCAGGCTTTCTTTGCTATTTTCCAGATGCAATGTTGATTACTATTCACTCAAACCTGCATGCTTTGTTTTTTTTTAAAGAAGGTTGCTACCTTGCTTGGAGATGCCTGGGCAGTTATACCCCTCCCCAACAGACAGTCCTTTGCTAACATCTTTTAATGCAGGTGTATAATCACTAGGCTTGTAGGTGCATGGCCTTTGTTCTATAATTGATATTAGAGTACTTGTGTGATTAAGTAGAGCCCAGATGTCTCAAAAACACTCTGTTTATATTTGCTTTACTTCTCATAGCCTACTTGCTAAAAACCATCACAAGATTTTCCTGATAGCACTTTTCAATAAATCAGTGGCAAAAGAATCCTCACTCTGCAAAGGACTTGCTTCTGGGGAACCAAACCTGAGACAGGTGATGACATAAGTCATGACACTGGTTACCCCTGATGAAAAACAGAAGGAAGAAAGTAGGGCAGCATGAAGTGAGCTTCTGAGGTACTTCAAGTGTTCTGTTTCCCAACCTGATTCATGGTTACATGGGTGTGTTTAGTTGTGACTACTTATGCTCTCTACTTAAGATTCATGCAAACTTCTATACAGATACATATAAATTACAATGTTTTTAAAGGTGCATACTCTTTCATCATACAATTCTGCTTTTAAGAATTTGTCCTAAGGAATTATCTGGATGAGTAAATAAAGTTATATGTAAACAATAAATAATAAACTGAAATGAAGTTTAATAATAAATCATTACTTCTACCAAAAAATATTGAACAACAACTACTTTAATTCAAGTTACAGTACTTAGAATCTGGATATATAGAAATGGAAGAAAGGAAGGAAAAGAGGGAAGAAGAAAGAAGGAAAAGAAGGAAGGGACAAATAGGAGAAGGAAGAATTGTTAGTTCTTTACATAGAAAAGCTTTAAACATTAACAAACAATGGGCCTAGAGAAGGATGAATTTTGCCTGGGTTGCTGATTTAGTTTGGAGGTTGGGGGTGGTTGGTATTTAGAGAAGTTTTAACTGTGAAGTTAGTTTGTAGCTGAATTTTTAAAGATAAACAAGAATTTATCACATAATTAGAGTCCATTAAATCTGTGTCTTCAAAAAAGATTTGCTGCAAAATTTTGTTGTTGAAGCCCATTTCATTCCCTAAGAATATCAGCTGGAGAACATGCTTTTATACACACAAAATTGTTAGATCAGAATTCTTCCCCCAGGAGGGAAAAAAGGCAATCTTAAAAAAGCAATCTAAAATCATGATGATGAAAGTAAGTAATACATATATTTTTTTTCCCAACTCTGCTGTGAAATAGCTGTGTAATCTTGGACAAGCCTAATCTTTTTGGGTTACCTTTTCAAATATGTAAAATGATGATCTGAAGTTTCTTCCAATGCTAAAACACTCTACGAGTGTCTGACAATTAAGTTCGCAAACTCATCCTAGAAAAAGTGCTGCATACCTCAATGCTGAATATATCACTGTGGTCACCCTTGAAGTATTTTCCTTGGGAAGCTATTCACCAATGCCAGCACGTTGTCTACCCTTCAAAGCAATTTTGGAACTCTTTTTCTGGAATGGCCATCAGAGCTGTCATCATATTACCCTTGATGTCCTGAATGTCATCAAAATGTCTTCCTTTCAGGGTGGCCAGTTAGTTCAGATAGTTGGAGCACAAGTTCATGGCACCGAGGTTGCCTGTTCAATTCCCGCATGGACCAAGAAGCTGCACCCTCCACAACTAGATTGGAGACAGCTACTTGACTTGGAGCTAATGGGTCCTAGAAAAACACACTGTTTCCCAATAAGATTCCTTAAAAAAAAAAAATTCTTTCTTTCAATATTTCCTTTACTTTTGGGTAAATAAAGAAGTCATTGGATGCCAAATTAGGTGAATAGGGAAGGTGTTCCAATACAGTTATTTGTTTCCTGGCTAAAAACTCCCTCACAGACAATGCCCTGTGAGCTGGTACATTGTCGTGATGCAAGAGCCATGAATTGTTGGCAAAAAGTTCAGGTCACCTAACTTTTTCACGCAGACTTTTCAGCACTTCCAAATAGTAAACTTGGCTACCTGTCCAATTGGTACAAATTCATAATGAATAAGCCTTCTGGTATAAAAAAAGAAAAAGGTTAGCAACATAGTTGCAACAAGTTTGTGAACTTAATTGTCAGACCTCCTATTTTTAATTTGGATATACTTAGTCCTAGAATCAGATGTTCTATTACAATTCCATACAAATTTTATTTAAAATTATAGCAAAATTGCATAAGATAAATTAAGGTTATATTTATTATTATTATTATTATTATTATTTAGTTTCTATGTATTCTTTTTTTTTTAAAGATTTTATTGGGGAATTGAGGAAGGGGAACAGTGTTGGGGAACTGGGGAAGGGGAACAGAAAAGTTGCTGTCCTTTTATTCTTCAGTCTAGTTGCAGAGGATGTTGCTTCACTGTTGGTATCGTCATTGCACTCTTCCCAGATGAGGCAGATCAGTCGCCGGCCTCTAGATGGTCGCTCACCATGGCTATTGGCAGCTCACGCTGGCTGCCAGCCGCTCATGCTGGCTGCCAGCCACTCACTATAGCCTTGGCAGCCCACTGCAGCAGGGGTTGCAGCCTACTCCATCACCGGGATTCGCACAGCCCATCTCCAAGTGGAGCTGTTGTTAACTATAGAGGGCAGTGTCACTGGTCCTCATATGTGGGATCCGAACCGGGGCCGCTGGCATCCCAAAACCAGGTCTTAACCAATGCACCACTCGGCCGGCCCTCTATGTATTCTTTATAATGATGTTAGTTGCTGTCTCAAACACAAAATACCTAGAGCAAGATAAAGCATAAGTTCATATTACAATGACTGTTAATACTTGTATCATTAGTGAAAAGTGAAAACCTTTAATAATAAATTGAAGCTATCATGGACTCACCTGGTTTCATATATGGCATAAAGTTTTCTGTGTTCTTTGACAGCATTCCTGGAAAAAAAAAAAACACAAAAGAAGGATAAAATATAAGCTTGTAATTTATTGTGAAAATCTGAAATTCCTTCAATAAGCATGTTCCCAAATGATGTCTATTTTGGTGAAATACCTGTGTGTGTGTGTGTGTGTGTGTGTGTGTGTGTGTGTGTGTGTGTGAAATTCAAGAAATAATACTTTTAAAAAGGTGTACACATTTTAAAAAGTAATACTCATCACTTTAGATAAGCTTAGGTTCTGGCTCCTGCTTTGATAGTAGCTAGAAAGGTTACTTAACCACTACTTAAATTTTAGTGGAGAAGACAGAAAAAAACAAACAACTAACACAATAAGTTAATTTCAAATAGTGGTGTGTGCAGTGATCAAAGTAAAACAAAGTAATATAATGGAAAATTACTTAAGAGAAGCCACAATAAATAGGATGGCAAGAAAAGCTTCTTTGAGGAAATAAATTTTTAATTGATATCTGAATCACAGAAGAAGTTACCTATGAAATTTGTAGGAAAACAGAACCAATATAAAGCTTAAAGTTCCTAAGGTGAGAGTTAGCCAGATGTGATTGAAAAATGTCACTTTCCTTTTCCTCTTTATCTTCATCATCCTCACACAATGGTAACAATAAAAGTAATAGTTATGTATTGACTACTATATACCTGTACTTCACATGCTGAGGCATTTAAAATGAAAACAACTGAAGTAAACCAATGGAGGCAAAAATCAATGGAGGCAAAATTCAAGGCAGTGAAACCATAATTGACAGCGGAAACTATGTAAGTGATGTGGAAGAAGACAGAACTTGAGTCTTTTTCCAACACCTGTCATCAGCCCAGTTAGCAGCTACCTAGGCAGGACATGAGCTCACACACAAAATCACTGGACATTTGAGAAGTACATCCAGAATTTTTAAAAAATGCCAGACAACATATTCCACATGAAGCAGAATTATTGAAAAAGACAAAGCAAGAAGATAAAATGAGCAAAATAAATATATCAAAGAGCCAAGAGAACATTAGTAGCATGGAAAAGGAAAAAGACATTAAAAAAAAAATCTGGCAAATTGTTAGTTATGAAATACAGAACTGTTCTAGGAAAGAAAAAGTTTGAAAGGATAAATCAAATTTAAATGGCTGAATAAAAAATTAGTAAGCTGGAATATTATATTAAAGGACTCTCAAAGGTGAGATTGAAGAATGAGAGAATAATGTAAAGGAATAGTAAAGAGAATGGAATGTGTAAGTACAGGTACCAATCTCTGTATAATAGGAAGAAAAATCTCTGTATGAACGTGAAGGAAAAATCAGGAAATACATTGTATGATAATATGACAACAAATTTCCCATAATTAAATAAGAAATAGATTAAACAGAAGATATCCTACTGCATTTTTATAATTACTATAAAGCCACAGTAATCTATTTTAGACAGTATATTAGGGAAGATATAAATTCATGAATCAATTGAACAGAATAGAAAGTCCAAAAATACACAAACACAAAAAAAATTCTAGTCAAATGATTGTTGACAAAAGACAAGCTTTTCAGCAAATAGTGTTGAAACAACTGGACATTTGTATGCAAGATTAAACTAAACTTCAACCTAAGTCTCTATACAAAAACAGTCCAAGATTAATGACATCTAAATTTTTCATATATCTAAAGTTTTCCATTTTGGAAACTTTTAGGAAAAATATTCATGAACTGAGATTAGTCAGACTTCTTAGATATGGCACCTAAAGCACAACCCATTAGAATATGGCAAACTGTGCTTAAAAAATTTTAAAACATTAATTGAAAAATGAAATATTTAAGAAAGTGAAAATGACAAGCTACATATTGGCAGAAAGCATCTGCAAATCACATATACAACAAAGGACTTCTATCCAGAATAAAAGAACTCTCAAATTCCAGTAGAAAGAAATGAAACAACTTGGGCCGGCCGAGTGGCGCATTGGTTGGGAGCTGGCTTGGGACGCCAGCAGCCCCGGTTTGGATCCCGCATATGAGGGCCAGTGACATTGCCCTCTACAGCTAACAACAGCTCCACCTGGAGCTGGGCTGTGTGAGCCCTGGCGATGGTGTAGGCTGCAGCCCCTGCTGCAGTGGGCTGCCATAGGCTACAGTGAGTGGCCGGCAGCCAGCATGAGCGGCTGGCAGCCAGCGGGAGCTGCCAATAGCTGCAGTGAGTGACCATCCAGAGGCCGGCGACGGATCTGCCTTATCCGGGAAGAGCGTAATGACGAAGCCAACATGGGCCAGTGAAGCAATGTCCTCTACAACTGGACTGAGGAATAAAAAGACAGCAACTTGTCTGTTCCCCTTCCCTGGTTCCCCAACGCTGTTCACCTCCCCCAATTCCCCAATAAAATCTTTTTTTAAAAAAAGAAAGGAAACAACTCAATTAAACTGAGCAAAATATATGAACAGCCATTTCAGCAAATAGGATATACAGATGGCACGTGAAAAGATGTGCAATCAAATTAACCTTTGGAGAAATGCCAATTAAAACCACATTGTGATGCTACTACATAACAATTAGAAACTAAAAAACCAAACCAAACCAAAATAAAAAAAGCCTAGTGATAATGAAGAGCAACTGCAATTGCCCTACACAGCAGGTGGTTATGCTAATTGCTCCAGCCATGGTGCAGAAGGGTTGGGCAGTTTCTTATGAAGTTAAAGATATACTTTCCATATAATCAGCAATCCCACTTTTGGGTGTCTACTCTAGAGAAATAAAAGTGTATTTTCAAACAAAACCCAATGATACTGCCTCTATTTGTAAGCAACATAAGCTGGCAAAAACTCATTTTCTTCAAGAGGTTAAACGAATAAGCAAACTGGACTACATTCATTTGATGGAACACTACTCAGCAATAAAAAATGAGCAATTGATACACAAAACAAGTTGGATGAATCTGAAAGGCAGTATGCTGAGAAAAAGATGCACAAAGATGCAAGCCTAAAAATGTATATAATGTATGATTTCATTTAGATGACATTCTCAAAAAGATGAAACGATAGTTATTGAGATCAAAGGGTTTATTCCTGGGGATCAGCGATGGAGCACAGCAGAAAAGACTTTGGGGGTACTGTCTGAGTGTGTTCAGGCTGCCTTAACAAAGTCCCACAGATCTGGTGGCAAAAACAACTTCAATTTATTTTCCCACAGCTTTTAGGACTAGCAGTCCTAGGACAAGACCCAGCAGGGGCAGCTTCTGGCTTGCGGACAGCTACCTTCTCACTATGTCCAGGCATGGACTGTCCTTGAAGGTGTTTCTTTTTATAAGGACACTAACCCTGTCAGATCAGGGCCCCACCCTATGAATGCATTCAACCTCAATTGCTTCCTTACAGGTCCCATCTTCAAATACAGCTACAATGGGGATGGAGCCTCCACATACGAATTCTGAGAAGACACAAGCATTCAGTCCACATAACATTCCACTCCCAGCACCTCCAAATGCATGTCCTGTTCATAACATTCCACTCCCAGCATCTCCCAATGCATGTCCTTCTCACATGAAAAACACATTCATTCCATCCAACAACCCCAAAAGGCATTCCAGCATCAACTCTACAGTCTAAAGTCTCGTCGTCTAAATGAGATAAGACATGTGAGACACAGTTAATCCAGAGGGAAAGTTCTTCTTCATTTGGGAACCTGTGAAACCTGACAAATTATGTGCTTCCAAAATACAGTGGTGGGACTGGTGCAGGGGAAACACTTCGTTAGAAAAGGAAGACAATGAAAGGAAGAAAGGGGTTACGGGTCCCAAGCAAGTTTAAAACTATCAAGGCAATCATTATGTCTTAATGTTTGAGAACAATCCTCTTTGGCTCTAGCCTTCCAGGCCCACTGTGGTGGGAGTGTCACCCTTACTGCTCTATGGGGTAGCCTTGACCCTTTGACTCTTGTGAAGGCCCCATTCCCATGGCTTTCTGTGAAAGCCCTGCTCATGTGGTCCTCCGTGGTGGCTGCCTGGCCCTCTGAACCTGTGGAGAAATCAGCCTTGTCACTCTGTCTGCGGTAGATTGGCAGTCCTGATGATCTATGAATTGCCTTCAGAGTCATTCTGCCCGTTTTCCTTTTTTAACTGAGCAGGCTGGGGCTTCAACATATGAATTTTGGGGGAAACTCAAACAGTTAGTCCATAACAGGTGGTGATGGGATTATACTGTATCCAATTCTGGTGGTGGTTACATGAACCTATAAATGTATGAAAATTCATAAAATTTTATAATAAAAAGTCACTTTTACTTAGTGATAATTTTTTAAAATGTTATAATAAATCCAAATGGATTAAAAACAAACATTCAGAGACAAAAATTCTCAGATTCAATTTATTATTTTGAATATCCAAAAAGATTCTGTCTATGGTAGATACACTTGAAACAAAGGTTCAAAATAAAACAGAGGGAAAAGCTATACCAGGTAAGGTAACAATCTTACTATCAGGCAAAGTAAAATTGACGTCAAATTTTTCATATACAATGAGACATATCACCTATTCATAAAAAGGACCCTAAAGGAAAAAAAAAAGATGTTACTATTATGAACATATATGCACCTAACAACATAACCTTTTAATGTATGTAAAAACAGTGGATTGAATTACAGAAAAAATAGTTATATAATTAACAAACTTAGTCAATGGGGATATCTGGAATATTACGTTGGGCAAGTAAAAAATACATAGTCTTGGGGCCGGCCGAGTGGCACACTGGTTAAGAGCTGGTTTGGGGATGCCAGCGGCCCCAGTTCGGATCCCACATATGAGGGCCAGTGACACTGCCCTTTACAGCTAACAACAGCTCCACCTGGAGCTGGGCTGTGCGAGCCCCAGCGACGGTGTGGGCTGCAGCCCTGCTGCAGTGGGCTGCCATAGGCTACAGTGAGTGGCCGGCAGCCAACGTGAGCAGCTGGCAGCCAGCGTGAGCTGCCAGTAGCCGCAATGAGCGACCATCCAGAGGCCGGCGACCGATCTGCCTCATCCGGGAAGAACGCAATGACGATACCAACATGGGCCAGTGAAGCAACGTCCTCCGCAACTAGACTGAAGAACAAAAGGACAGCAACTTGTCTCTTCCCCTTCCCTGGTTCCCCGATGCTGTTCCCCTCCCCCAATTCCCCAATAAAATCTTTAAAAACAAAAACGAATACATAGTCTTGTCAAGTATTCATTATTTAGGCCATAAAGGAAGAACTTCAAAAAGTCCCAAACAACAGTATCATACAGATTGTTTTTTTTTAATATAATAAAATATGTTTTTCCTAAAATTTCCTACATTGTTGAAAAATACATGATTTTTATGTTAAGAAAAATCTTACAATGTAATTCCTACATTTCAAAATTTGATTTAACCAAGAACTGCATAAATAATTCTACATTATAAAATATGTTCATGTACTTTACCAAAATGGGAGGCAGAAAAAATGTATATGCGTATCTCAGTAGATTCAGAAAACGCTTTCTAAAATGCCAACACCTATTTATTTATATTAAAAAGGTAACTTTTACAAAATTAGATATAGAAGAAATCTTTCTTATCTTGGTAAATGTTACTTTTCAAAAATCTATAGCACACATTACACAGGGAATCTTTAGATGCCTTCACTTTAAAATCAGAATGAGAAAATGTTCACTAGTATTATGACTTTTTGATGTAGTCTTGGAAGCCCTAGACAATATTCTAAGGAAAGAACAAAAATTGTTGTGCCAGGACTAGAATGGAAAAGACCAAACTATTTTTTATGTATAGATCACTGATAATTTAAATAGAAAATCTAAGAAAATAAGCCACAAATTATTAAAACAACAGAGTTTGGCAAAATTTCAGTTATATGGTCAATTTTCAAAGACAAATAGTTCTTTATGGAAGTAAAACTGCTAGAAAATATAATAATTTAAAAAATATAAAGCTATAATGAGATACCATTAACAACAATGTTACTGTCACTCCGCAGAAAAAAGATGGACCCGTACTTCCTGAAAGATGGCAGAATAGACGGACGCTATGCCAACTGCCTCCCAGGATCACACCAAAATTACAAATAATTTATACAATATTCAACCTCGGAGGTCCCCTGAACACTGGATGAACAGAACCTCTAAGGAAGGATTTAAAGAGGAGGCCACGATGAATCTTGTAGGAGGGACGGAGATATGAGGCAGGCTGACTCCAAGCCCATAGAGAGAGGGCGAACCCCACGAAGGACACTTCAGTGGTGGAGAGGCTTCTCCATTTGGGGGAAAGACCCTCCAGTCCCATGCCCAGCTCCCCAACCCAGAGTTACCTTGTCAGGAAGTGTAGTTCTACGATAGCTGGCAGTAAATTAGTGAGGACTCTCTTTGCTCAGCTCAGTGAGGCTAAGAGCAGCTAGAGAACCAGTGGGGCTGGCGCATGGGCTCGCTTGCCAGTGAACACTCACCTGGTTCCAGGTGGAGGGAGTGGCTGTGTGAGCCGGGCCCAGGAGCCTGCGGGGACGATGGAACTGAGTGCCTTTGGTGCAAAGGCTGGAGGTTTTTGGACTATTGTTCCCCTGGTGTAGAGCCTGCATGTGAGTGGTGTACAAGAGGGCGCCATTTTGTCGGGGTTGGGCCTGCCCACCGAGGGTCAGGTCCGGAACCCCATTGGTCTGGGGAATTGGTGCAGGGCGTGCGCACGCATGCAGCTTTGGGTTCCCACTCTCCGCACTGAGAATGCAGAGTTGTCAGGGTGGCGATTGGCTGTAGGGCTGCTCTGACTGATCTGCGCATGGCTGAGGCTGGGAGTTTTCCTGAGAGTGGTGGGCCCGGAGCTGGGCGCTGGTGCGATCTGGCTGGAGCATTCGTGGCGCCTTTGTTCCAGCTGGTTGCTGGTGCAGGAGTGCAGGTTGCTCTGACTTGGTGAGGGCCACTGACCACACTCCGTGGTGCCTTGGGGGCCTGCCCTGCTCACCTAGAGCTGCATTGCCAGGGGCACCCCGAGCTCCTGGTGCCTGGCTCCCACCTCTGCAGTCCACAGAGGGTTTTTGCAGCAGCAGACAACCCGCAACAACCTGTGAGGATTTTTGGTAGTGAGCACGGTTCCAGAGCACACAACAGCTAATTGTGGGAAGCTCACTGCATGCCTGAGAGCGAGGCCCCATGACACATTGGGCAGTTCCCCCCAAAATAGCTGGTGCTGAGACGCCCAGAGACTCTATATTGCTGAACAAGTGGTCTGCAGATTAAAATAGGCAGAGAGCCTTTTTTTTTGTTTTTGTTTTATTTTGTTTTGTTTTGCTTTTTCTCTTTTTTCCCTTTTATCCCTTTTTTTTCTTTTTTCTTTTCTTTCTCCTTCATCTTTTTGTTCCTTTTTCTTTTCTTTCATCTGTTTTCTTTTTGTCATTGTTTCTCAGGCTTATTTATCTGGTTATTGCTTTGGTCACTGTTTTTCTGTCTTGTTCTCCTATTTTTGTGTTTGGGTTTGTGTCTCTTTCATATATTTTTGTTTCTCCTGTGTGATCATTGCTTATTGTGTTTGTGGAGATGTATTTGTTTTTGGTGTTGTTGGATTTCCTTGCTTTGTTTTGTTTTATGAAGCAGATGTGGGCATCGCATTGGTTCAGGAGCTGAGACTACACTGAATTTGTAGAAACCACTGACCACAGCCTTTGTGCACCTGTAACATCACCTTGCCCACCTACAGCTGCATTGCCAGGGGCAATCGGGGTGCTGGGTGACGGGCCCCACACCCACGTTGTGGAAAAGGTTTTTTTTTACAACAGAAGGTGGTCAACAGAGCCCTGGGGTCATCTTTGTGGTGTCCACTGAACACAAACCTGCACCACAGCCACTCGGAGCAGCTTTAATGAATCTATGAGCGTGAGATGGAGACTGGCTGTAGTGCCCTTGGAATGCTATACAAAGGGGTCACAGGTCAGGTATTGGTGTAAGACCTGAATCTGCATTAATGTCTTGAAAACTACCAATCATGTCACATAACTCACTTGAACTCCATCCTGCCAAGTTAGTGCTGCATTGCAGAGGGCACCTTCAACACCAGGTCAAATAGCCAGACACACATGCTCCTAAAGAGCCTCTTTCAATAGTTGGACCTTACTGGCATCTGACAGGTGGCAACAGGCCTAGTGGGCCCTGGGCCTTTTCCTAAACTGCCTCAGGACTAATATTGGAGGCAGCCAGCCTCAGTTCACACAGAGACCACACCCACATGACCCCAGGTCCAGCACGGGCAGCAGCCAACTGCAAACAGCCTACCACGTAGTTACAGGCCAGTAACAGACAGGGCTGAAACAGCTCTAAGTGGGAGCCCCACCCAAGAGACACCAAAAACAATACATCCAGAAGCCAGTGTTAGACAAAACCAGAGTAATACCTGGTTGAACCTACAAATGGCACTCTCAAAGGACATTTTTCACAGGAACAAGAGCCCAGAATAGCCAAGCCTCCTCTGAGGGGGTCAACCTCCACATAGCATCTCATACACTGTGAACAGAGCTAATTCTCCCAGCTAATAAGTCTGAGGGTCAATACCACCCTCTGACAAGCCAAAAGCAATTAAAGATCAACTTCAACAGCAACACCTCTGTAACGCACAGGACAGGAGAATAGGGAAACTGTGCAATCTGAATATAAAGAACATACTACAGGAACACCCAGCAAGAACTGAGAGACATAGGTGATCTACCTAATTCATCAAAGCAATCACAGAGCGACAGCCAGAATGAAGAAACAAAGAAATATGTCCCAGGTAAAAGATCAGAAGAAACCTCTAGAAATGGAACTAAATGAAACAGAGGTATCCAACCTTTCAGAGACTGAATTTAGAACACTGATGATAAGAATGTTTAAGGAGGACGCTGGGCAAGTGATGAGGTGGTTAAGCGTTGGCTTGGGAAGCCAGCGGCCCCGGTTCGGGTCCCACATATGAGGGCCAGTGACACTGCCCTCAAAAAAAAAAAAAAAAAAAAAAGAATGTTTAAGGAACTTAGTGAGGACATAAAGAAGGATCATAAAAGAGAAAAACAACCAGTTAGGGCTGGCTGAGTGACGCAGTGGTTAAGAGCTGGCTTGGGATGCCAGCAGACCTGGTTCAGATCCCACATATGAGTGCCAGTGACACTGCCCTCTACAGCTAAGATGGTGAACAACAGCTGCACCGGGAGCTGGGCTGCTGTGAGTCCCCAGGATGGCATAGCTACAGACCCTGCTGCAGTGGGCTGCCATAGGCTACAGTGAGTGGCCGGCAGCCAGCGTGAGCAGCTGGCAGCCGGTGTGACCTGGCAAGATCTGCTGTGAGTGGCTATCCAGAGGCCAGCGACTGATCTGCCTCACCCGAGAAGAGTGCAATGATGATACCAACATGGGCCAGTGAAGCAATGTCCTCCACAACTAGACCGAAGAATAAAAGGACAGCAACTTGTGTGTTACTCTTCCCTGATTCCCCAACGCTGTTCTCCTCCCCCAATTTCCCAATAAAATCTTTAAAGTAAAAAAAAAAAATTTAAAAAACAACCAGCTAGAGCTAAAGAATACAGTAACTGAAATGAAGAACACATTTGAAGGAATCACCAGTAGATTAGATGAAGCAGAGGATTGGATCAGCAATGTAAAAGAGGAAATAGCAGAAATCACCCAGTTGGAGCAACAAAAAGAAAAAAGAATAAAAAAGAATGAAAATAGTTTAAGAGACCTGTGGGACAACATTAAGGGCAACAACTATGCATCATAGAAATATCAGAAGGAGAAGAGAAGAAGCAAGGGATCGAGAATGTATTTGAAGAAATAATGACTGTAAACTTCCCTACCCTGCTGAAGAAATTGACATACAAGCCCAGGAAATGCAGAGTTCCAAACAAACTGAACCCAAACAGGCCCACACCAAGACACATCATAGTTAAAATGGCAAAGGTTACAGACAGAGACAGAATCCTAAAAGCAGCAAGAGGAAGACAGTGGGTTACGTACAAAGGAACTCCTGTAAGACTAACAGCTGCCTTTTCTATAGAAACTCTGCAGGCCAGAAGAGAGTGGCAGGAAATATTCAAAGTGATTCAAAACAAAAGCCTACAACCAAGATTGCTCTACCCAGCAAGGCTATCACTTAAAATTGGAGAGATAAAGAGCTTCTTAGAAAAGAATAAGTTAAAGGAATTCATTACCACCAAGCTCTCATTGCACGAAATGTTAAAAGGGCTTTTTTACACAGAAGAAAGGGGAAAATAAAGTAACCAAGGAAGACCAGAAATATCAATAACAAAATGGCGATAAATATGTACCTATCAATAATCACTTTATTTTTATTTATTTATTTATTTATTTATTTTTGAGGGCAGTGTCACTGGCCCTCAGATGTGGGACCGAACTGGGGCTGCTGGCTTCCCAAGCCAGTGCTTAACCACTGTGCCACTCGGCTGGCCCTCAATAATCACTTTAAAAGTGAGTGTGCTAAATGCTCCAATCAAAAGACATAGAGTGGCTGAGTGGATAAGAAAACAGGACCCATCCATATGCTGTTTACAAGAGACTCATCTCAGATCAAAAGACACACACAGACTGAAATTAAAGGGATGGAACAAGATCTTTCATGCAAATGGAAATGAGAAAAAATCTGGAGTAGCAATACATATTTTGGACAAAATAGACTTTAAAATGAAGACTACAATAAAAGACAAAGAAGGGCACTACATAGTAATAAAGGGATCAATCCAACGAGAGGACATAACCCTAGTAAACATCTATGCACCCAACATAGGAGCTCCTAAATATATAAAACAGTTTATGACCTACATAAAGTCAGAGATCAACAGTAGCACTATCATAATAGGGGACTTCAACACCCCATTGTCACCAATGGACAGATCCTCCAGACAGAAAATCAACACGGAAACAGTGACCTTAAGTGACACTTTAGACCAGTTGGATTTAATCAATATTTTTAGAGCATTTCACCCCAAAGCAAAAGAATATACATTTTTCTCAAGTGCACATAGAACATTTTACAAGATAGACCACATGTTAGACCACAAAACAAGTCTCAATAAATTTAAGAAGATTGAAATCATATCAAGCATCTTCTCTGACCACAATGCTATGACACTAGAAATCAATAATGAGAAGAAATCCGGAAAGCTTACAAATATGTGGAGGCTAAATAACATGCTACTAAATAGCGAGTGGGTTAACAATGAGATCAAGGAGGAAATCAAGAGATACCTCGAGACAAATGAAAATGAAAACACATCAACCCAAAATCTTTGGGATGCAGTGAAAGCAGTCCTAAGAGGAAAATTCATAGCAATGCAGGCCTATCTAAAGAAACAAGAACAATCTCAAATCAACAGACTATCTTTACACTTAAGGGAACTGGAAAAAGAACAGTCAAACAAACCCAAAGGGAGTACAAGGAAGGAAATAATAAAGATCAGAGCAGAAATAAATGAAATAGAGACCAAAAAAACAATACAAAATTTTAATGAAACCAAAAGCTGTTTTTTTCAAGAGATAAACAAAATTGACAAACCCTTAGCCAGACTCACCAAGAAAAAAAGAGAGAGGAACCACATTAATAAAATCAGAAATGAAAGAGGAGAAGTGAAAAGAGATATCACAGAAATACGGAAAACTTTAAGAAAATACTGCGAGCAACTATTGGGTTGTCGGAAAACTCATGACATATTTTGTCTATGTTTTTCAAAGGTCATTTATTTATATAAAGAACAAAGATCAATAAATGTATACTGCCCGTTTTGTTCCATAACCTTTTGCCATCTTTCAGTGAGCTTCATGATTCCTTGTTCATGGAGCTGAACAAGGTGCTGACTTATAGCCTCATCTGAACTGACCATTACACCATGCAAGGAGTTTTGAAGAGAGCAAGACAAGTGGAAGGCTGATGGCACAAGGTCAGGCGAGTATGGTGGGTGTGGCAACACAACCCATCCAAGCTCCAATAATTTTTTTTTTTTTTAGCTGAGCCATCCTGCCACCTGTTGGCAGTTCATTGGCAAGCTCCAATAATTTTTTTTTTTTGAGGGCAATGTCACTGGCCCTCATATGTGGGACCCGAACCAGGACTGCTGGCTTCCCAAGCCAGCGCTTAGCCAGCACTTAACCACTGTGCCACTCGGCTGGCCCGCTCCAATAATTTTTGATGCATGATCAAACTTGTGTGTGGTCTCGCGTTGTCGCGATGGAACACAACTCCTTTACAATTAACAAGCTCTGGACGTTTCTGGATGATGGTTTCGTTCAAACTGTCCAATTGCCCACAGTGCACATTCGAATTGATTGTTTGGTTCCTTGTTAGGAGTTCGAAAAACACGATATCTTTAAAATCCTACCACACTGAGAGCATAACCTTCCTTTGGTGAATGTCTGCTTTCGATGTCATTTGAGGGGAATCATCATGTTGGGACCAAGACCGTTTGGGCACCACATTGTTGTAAATAATCCACTTCTCATCACCAGTTATCAGTCCCTTCAAAAAAGGATCATTTTCCTCATGTTCAATGAACATATTGCAGATGTTTATAGATGTTTATATGCACAGTCAAATGAACTTCTTTGAGTTCATGTGGAACCCAAATATCAAGCTTGCTTACATATCCCAGCTTCTTCAGGTGGTGGTGAACGCTTGAATGATGGATGTTTAATGTTTCTGCAATCTTTCATGTCATGTAATACAGGTTTGAGTCGAGGAATGCCTTTGCTTTGTTGTCATCAACCTCGGTGGGCCTCCCTGACACAGGAACGTCGTTTAGATCAAAATCACCAGTACGGAATTTCGTGAATCATCATTGGCAATGATGTTCTTGTAGAACATTGTCACCATAAACTTTATGCAAATTTTAACAAACTCGATGTGTGTTCTTCCCTTTATGGAAGTAAAACAGTAAAATATGACAAAAGTGCATAGTTGGTCTTCCATCTTCAACTTGTTGTAAATCTCTAAAACTCAACCAAATCACTCAATTTTTTTTAGAATGAAGTAGAACTGTCAGCTGTCAAATGACATAGCAATAACATAGATATGAATGACTCTAGTACTTCCAAAAATGAACTAGTGCCATCTGTCGCAAACATGTGGCATGACTTTTCCAACAACCCAATATATGCCAATAAATTAGACAATCTGGAAAAAATGGATAAATTCCTAGAAGCATACAATCTTCTAAGTCTGAACCAAGAAGAAACAGAAACCCTGAACAGACTGATTATTACCAAAGAAATTGATTCAGTAATCAACAAACTTCCAGCAAACGAAAGTCCTGGACCAGTTGGCTTCACAGGTGAATTTCACAAAACATTAAAAAAAGAATTAATGTCTATTCTCCTCAAACTATTCCAAAACATACAGAAGGAGGGGAGGCTCCCAAACACATTTTTGAGGCCACTATTACTCTGATCCCAAAATCAGACAAATATATTACAAAAAAAGAAAACTACAAACTGATATCCCTAATGAACATAGATGCAAAATCCTCAACAAAATACTAGCAAACAGGAGTCAGCAACACATTAAAATGATCATACACCATGATCAAGTGGGATTCACTCCTGGTATGCAAAGTTGGTTCAATACCTGCAAATCAATTAACGTAATACATCACATCCACAAAATGAAAAATAAAAATCATATGATCATATCAATAGATGCAGAAAAAGTATTTGACAAAATCCAGCAGCGATTTATTATAAAAACTCTTAGCTGGGCCGGCCGAGTGACGTGGTGGTTAAGTGCTGGCTTGGGAAGCCAGTGGCCCCGGTTTGGTCCCACATATGAGGGCCAGTGACACTGCCCTAAAGAAAAAAAAAAAGATAAAAACTCTTAGCAAAGTGGGAATACAGGGATCATATCTCAACACAATAAAGGCCGTATATGATAAGACCACAGCTCACATCATACTCAATGGGGAAAGACTAAAACCTTTCCCCTGAAGTTCAGGAAAAAGACAAGGCTGCCCACTTTCACCACTTCTATTGAACATAGTTCTGGAAGTTCTAGCCAAAGCAATCAGACAAAATGAAACAAAAGGCATCCAAATTGGAAAGGAGGAGGTAAAATTGTCATATGCAGATGACATGATATATAGAGAATCCCAAAGATCCACCAAAAAACAGTTTGAACTCATGAATCAATTTAGTAAAGTAGCAGGATACAAAATTAATATTCAGAAATCAGTTGCATTTGTATACACCAATAATGAACTATCAGAAGAAGAAATTGGGAAATCAATCCCATTTACAAATTCTTCAAAAACAATAAAATACCTAGGAATAAATTTAACCAAATAAGTAAAAGACCTGTACTCAGAAAATTATAAGACACTGAAGAGAGAAATCAAAGAAGATATAAATAAATGGAAATACATACCATGTTTATGGATATGAAGAATTAATATAGTTAAAATGTCCATACTGCCTAAAGCAATATATAGATTCAATGCAATTCCAATCAAACTACCAAGGACATTTTTCTCTGACATAGAACATATAATCCTAAAATTAATATGGAACCATAAAAGACCCCGAATAGCCATGGCAATGTTGAGAATGAACAAAGTGGGAGGTATCACGCTACCCAACATCAAAACATACTACAAGCCTATAGTAATCAAAACAGTTTGGTACTGGCATAAAAACAGACATAGATCAATGGAACAGAGTAGAGAGCCTAGAAATAAATCCATCCATATATGGTCATTTAATCTATGACAATGGAAGCAAGAATTTACATTGGAATAAAGATACTCTATTTAATAAATAGTACTGGGAAAATTGGACTGACACATGCAAAAAAATGAAAATGGACCACCTACATACACCATATATGAGAACAACTATGAAATGGATTAAAGACTTAAATGTAAGACCTGAAACCATAAAACTCCTAGAAGAAAACATAGGGAGTAAATTTGTAGACATTACCTTGAGTAATATTTTTACTGAGATATCCCCTCAGGCAAGGGAAATAAAAGAAAAAATAAACATATGGATTACATCAAACTTGAAAGTTTTTTCACAGCAAAGGAAATCATCAATAAAACAAAAAGACAGTCTACTGAATGGGAGAGGATATTTGTCAATGATATATCTGATAAGGGGTTAATATCCAAAATTTATAAAACACTCATTCAACTCAACACACAAAAAAACAAACAACCCAATTAAAAAATAGGCAGAGGACAGGAAGAGACATTTCTCTAAAGAATACACACAGATGGCTAACAGGCATATGAAAAAATGTTCAACGTCACTAATCATTAGAGAAATGCAAATAAAAACCACAATGAGACACCACTTCACCCCGGTCAGAATGGCTATCATCAATAAATCAACAAACAACAAGTGCTGCTGAGGTTGTGGAGAAAAGGAAACCCTGGTACACTGTTGGTGGGAATGCAGATTGGTGCAGCCATTATGGAAATCAGTACGGAAGTATCTCAAAAAACTGGAAATGAAACTACCTTATGACCCAGCAATTCCACTTTTGGGTATCTATCCAGAGAAACCCAAAACGCTAATTTGAAGAAAATATATGCACCCCTATGTTTATTGCAGTGCTATTTACAATAGCCAAGACTTGGAAACAACCAAAATGCCCATAGGTAGATGACTGGATTAAGAAACTGTGTTACCAACAGCTAATTGTGGAAAGCTCACTGCAACCCTGAGAAAGTGGTCTGCAGATTAAAGAGGACGGAGAACCCTCCCACCTCTTTCCTTTTTTTTTTTTCTTTTTCTCTCTTTTTTTTCTTTTTTCTTTTCTCTTCTTTCTAGGTAATCTATCTAATACATCAAAGCATTCACAGAACGACAGCCAGAATGAAAAAACAAAGAAACATGTCCCAAGTAAAAGATCAGAAGAAAACTCTAGAAATGGAACTAAATGAAACAGAGGTATCCAAACTTTCAGAGACAGAGTTTAGAACACTGATGATAAGAATGCTTAAGTAACTTAGCGAGGACATAAAGCAAGATAGGGAAACCATAAAAAACAACCTGTTAGAACTAAAGAATACAATAACTGAAATGAAGAACACACTCGAAGGAATCACCAGTAGAGTAGATGAAGCAGAGGAGCGGATCAGTGAATTAGAAGACAAAATAGCAGAAATCACCCAGCTGGAACAACAAAAAGAAAAAAGAATTAAAAAGAATGAAAATAGTTTAAGAGACCTCTGGGACAACATGAAACGCAGCAATCTTCGTGTCATAGGAATACCAGAAGGAGAAGAGAAGAAGCAAGGGATTGAGAATGTATTTAAAGAAATAATGACTGAAAACTTTCCTACCATGGTGAAGGAAATCGACATACAAGCCCAGGATGTATAGAGAGTTCCTAACAGGCTGAATCCAAACAGGCCCACACCAAGACACATCATAGTTAAAATGGCAAAGGTTACAGACAGAGACAGAATCCTAAAAGCAGCAAGAGAAAGACAGCAGGTTACATACAAAGGAACTCCTATAAGACTAACAGCTGACTTTTCTTCAGAAACTCTGCAGGCCAGAAGGGAATGGCAGGAGATATTCAAAGTGACACAAAATAAAGGTCTACAACCAAGATTGCTCTACCCAGCACGGCTATCACTTAAAATTGAAGGAGAGATAAAGAGCTTCTCAGAAAAGAATAAGCTTAAGGAGTTCATTACCACCAAGCCAGCATTGCAGGAAATGTTAAAAGAGCTTTTTTAAACAGAAGAAAGAGGAAAACAAGCTAACCCAGGAAGACAAGAAATACAAATAACAAAATGGCAATAAATATACACCTATCAGTAATTACCTTAAATGTGAATGGGCTAAATGCTCCAATCAAAAGACACAGAGTGGCTGAGTGGATAAGAAAACAGGACCCATGCATATGCTGTCTACAAGAGACTCATCTCAGATCAAAAGACACACATAGACTGAAAGTAAAGGGATAGAATAAGATATTTCATGCAAATGGAAATGAGAAGAAAGCTGGAGTAGCAATACTTATTTTGGACAAAATAGACTTTAAAATGAAGACTACAATAAAAGACAAAGAAGGGCACTATATAATAATAAAGGGATCAATTCAACAAGAGGACATAACCCTAGTAAACATCTATACAACCAATATATATATATTTAGGAGCTCCTAAATATATAAAACAGATTCTGACAGACATAAAGGCAGACATCAACAGTAACACTATCATAGTAGGGGACTTCAACACCCCGTTGTCACCAATGGACAGATCCTCCAGACAGAAAATCAACACGGACATAGTGGCCTTAAATGACACTTCAGACCAACTGGATTTAATTGATATTTTTAGAGCATTTAACCCCAATGCTACAGAATATACATTCTTCTCAAGTGCATATGGAACATTCTCCAAGATAGACCACATGTTAGGCCACAAAACAAGTCTCAACAATTTTAAGAAGATTGAAATCATATCAAGTGTCTTCTCTGACCACAATGCTATGAAACTAGAAATCAATTATAAGAAGAAATCTGGAAAGCTTACAAATACATGGAAGCTAAATAACATGCTTCTAAATAGTGAGTGGGTCAAAAATGAGATCAAGGAGGAAATCAAAAGATACCTCGAGACAAATGAAAATGAAAACACCACGACCCAAAATCTCTGGGATGCAGTGAAAGCAGTCCTAAGAGGGAAGTTCATAGCAGTGCAGGCCTACCTAAAGAAGGAAGAAAAATCTCAAATCAACAGACTCTCTACACCTAAGGGAACTCGAAAAAAAAAAACACAGCAAAACAAGCCTAAAGGGAGAATAAGGAAGGAAATAATAAAGACCAGAGCAGAAATAAATGAAATAGAGAACAAAAAAAACAATACAAAAGATCAATGAAACCAAGAGTTGGTTTTTTGAAAAGATAAACAAAATCGACAAACCCTTAGCACGACTAACCAAGAAAAAGAGAGAGAGGACCCAAATTAATAAAATCAGAAATGAAAGAGAAGTGACAACAGATACCACAGAAATACAGAAAATTTTAAGAAAATACTATGAGCAACTATATGCTAACAAATTCGACAATCTGGAAGAAATGGATAAATTTCTAGAAGCATACAATCTACCAAATCTGAACCAAAAAGAAACAGAAACTCTGAACAGACTGATTACTGCCAAAGAAATTGAATCAGTAATCAACAATCTTCCAACAAACAAAAGCCCTGGATCAGATGGCTACACAGGTGAATTTTACGAAACATTAAAAAAAGAATTAGTACCTATTCTCCTCAAACTATTCCCAAAAATACAGAAGGAGGGAAGGCTCCCAAATTCTTTCTATGAAGCCACTATCACCCTGATTCCTAAGCCAGACAAAGATATTACAAAAAAGGAAAACTACAGGCCAATATCACTAATGAACATAGATGCAAAAATTCTCAACAAAATACTAGCAAACCGAATTCAGCATCTCATTAAAAAGATCATACACCACGATCAAGTGGGATTCATTCCTGGTATGCAAGGCTGGTTCAACATCCGCAAATCAATTAATGTAATACATCACATTAACAAAATGAAAAATAAAAATCATATGATCATATCAATAGATGCAGAAAAGGCATTTGACAAAATCCAGCAGCCATTTATGATAAAGATTCTTAACAAAGTGGGAATAGTGGGATCATTCCTCAACATAATAAAGGCCATATATGATAAGCCCACAGCAAACATTGTTCTCAATGGGGAAAGGCTGAAAGCTTTCCCCTTAAGATCAGGAACAAGATAAGGCTGCCCGCTTTCACCACTTCTATTTAACATAGTTCTGGAAGTTCTAGCCACAGCAATCAGACAAGAAATGAAATAGAAGGCATCCAAATTGGAAAAGAGGAAGTAAAATTGTCATTATATGCAGATGACATGATACTATATATAAGGCATCCCAAAGACTCCACCAAAAAACTGCTAGAACTAATACATGAATTTGGTAAGGTAGCAGAATACAAAATTAATATTCAGAAATCAGTGGCATTTCTATACACCAATAATAAACTATCAGAAGAAGAAATCAGGAAATCAATCCCTTCTACAATTGCTTCAAAAACAATAAAATATCTAGGAATCAATTTAACTAAAGTGAAAGACCTGTATTCACAAAATTATGAGACACTGAAGAGAGAAATCAAAGAAGATACAAATAAATGGAAATACATACCATGCTCATGGATAGGAAGAATTAATATAGTTAAAATGTCAATACTTCCTAAAGCAATATATAGATTCAATGCAATTCCAATCAAACTACCAAGGACATTTTTCTCAGAAATAGAACACAGAATCCTAAAATTTATATGGAGCCACAAAAGACCCCGAATAGCTACAGCAATGTTGAGAAATGAGAACAAAGTGGGAGGCATCACACTACCTGACATCAAAACATATTACAAGGCTACAGTAATCAAAACAGTATGGTACTGGCATAAAAACAGACACATAGACCAATGGAATAGAATAGAGAGCCCAGGAATAAACCCATCTATATATGGTCATTTAATCTATGACAATGGAAGCAAGAATTTACACTGGAGTAAAGACAGTCTATTTAATAAATGGTGCTGGGAAAATTGGACTGACACGTGCAAAAAAATGAAAATAGACCACCTACTTACACCATATACGAGAACAAACTCAAAATGGATTAAAGACTTAAATGTAAGACCTGAAACTATAAAACTCCTAGAAGAAAACATAGGGAGTAAGTTTGCAGACATTACCCTGAGTAATATTTTTACCGATATATCCCCTCGGGCAAGGGAAATAAAAGGAAAAATGAACATATGGGATTACATCAAACTTAAAAGTTTTTTCACAGCAAAGGAAATCATCAAGAAAAAAAAAAGGCAGCCTACTGAATGGGAGAAGATATTTGCCAATGATATATCTGATAAGGGATTGATATCCAAAATTTATAAAACACTCATGCAATTCAACACGAAAAAACAAACAACCCAATTAAAAAATGGGCAGAGGATATGAGGAGGCATTTCTCTAAAGAGGACATACATACAGTTGGCCAATAGGCATATGAAAAAATGTTCAACCTCACTAATCATCAGAGAAATGCAAATAAAAACCACAATGAGATACCACCTCACTCCAGTCAGAATGTCTATCATCAACAAATCAACAAACAACAAGTGTTGGCGAGGGTGTGGAGAAAAAGGAACCCTGGTGCACTGTTGGTGGGATTGCAAATTGGTGCAGCCATTATGGAAATCAGTATGGAGGTATCTCAAAACACTGGAAATAGAACTGCCGTATGACCCAGCAATTCCACTCTTGGGAATCTACCCAGAGGAATCCAAGATGCTAATTCAAAAAAATATATGCGCCTCTATGTTTATTGCAGCGCTATTTACAATAGCCAAGACTTGGAAACTACCGATATGCCCATCGGTAGATGACTGGCTTAAAGAAATTGTGGTACATTTATACAATGGAGTATTACTCCGCTATAAAGAAGAATGAAATTGTACCATTTGCAACGATATGGATGGACCTAGAGACTATTATGTTGAGTGAAATTAGTCAGTCGGAGAAAGACAAATACCACATGATCTCACTGATATGTGGAATTTGAAAAACTGAATGAATGAGCATAAGAAACAGTAACAGTCTCATAGATATAGAGGAAAAACAGGGTTGCTAGTTGGGAGGAGTGTGGGGATGAGGGAGGAGGGGAAAGGATTAGACAGCATAAATAGGTAACTACAGTATTGTCACAGGGATATGAAAGACAGTTCGGGGAAAATGATGTTAAAATTTTGTGGGGTGTCAGATGGTCACATGTTTTGTTGGGGAGACCACTTCATGGATGGAGTAGAGGCTTGATCACTACACTGTATACCTGAAATTGATGTTGTATAATATTGTATGCCAACTGTGGTTGAATATATAGACAGTCACGGGATGTGGATTATGTGGTGGAAGGGAGTCAAAGGAATTGTAGTGGATAGTATGATAT
Organism: Aselliscus stoliczkanus; assembly: GCA_033961575.1. NCBI lineage: Eukaryota > Metazoa > Chordata > Mammalia > Chiroptera > Hipposideridae > Aselliscus > Aselliscus stoliczkanus. The sequence continues at coordinate 35,939,296 of CM066741.1, forward strand.
GGGGGGGAGGAGTGGGAGGGGAGAATTGAGGGGGTTGTCACTTTGAGGGGTTAAAGTATAACTATTGCACTTTGTTGTACACCTGAAGCTAATTAAAAATATATATAAATAAATAAATTTAACAAAAAAAGAAACTGTGTTACATGTATACAATGGAGTATTACTCAGCTCTAAAGAACAATGAAATCTTACCATTTGCAATGATATGGATGGACCTAGAGGACATTATGTTAAGTGAGATAAGTCAGTCAGAGAAAGACAAATACCATATGACCTCACTTATATGTGGAATCTAAATAAAGAACTGAATAAATGAGCAAAAGAAACGGAAATAATCTCAGCGATATAGAGGAAAACTGATGGTTGCTAGATGGGAGGGGGAAAAGGGAAGGGATAAGGGGAAAGGATTAGACGGCATAAATTTGTAACTACAATATTGCCATAGCGATATGAAAGACAGTTCGGGGAATATAATTAATAATTTTGTAAATATTTTGTAGGGTGTCAGATGGTCACATGTCTTGTTAGGGAGACCACTTCATGGATGGTGTAGAGGCTTGACCTCTGTACTGTACACCTGAAGCTGACATTGAATAATATTGTATGTCAACTATAATTTCATATATATATATATATATATATATATATATATATATATATATATATATATTCACGGGATGTGGAGTATAGTGTGGGGAATGGAGTCAATGGAACTGTAATAGATATGTATGATGTCGGGGTGGGGGAAATGGGGAGGTGGACTGGGGGAGGGGTGTTGTCACTTTGTGAGGGGTATAAAGTGTAACTATTTTACTGTTTTGTACACCTGAAACTAAAAAAATAAAATGAAAAAAAAAAAAAAGGATGGATCCCTACCCAAAATTTGGCACTGAGTGTCATGCTCATACAACAAGAGGGTATGAGAAGGTTTATTAACTCACCTAATGAGGTTTTTGGGGGATAACAGGGTATTTTCACAAAGCTGGTCTGAAAATGGCTTGAGAGAGTGGGGAAAGAAGATTGCGTTGGATTATTGTGGTTAGAAAGTGGGGCCTGGGTGAGTATTCTTCTATAAAGCCAGGGAACTAAAATAATGAGATAACATTTTTCATGAACCAATTAAAAAATTTAATTAACGCTGCCAAGTGTTCTGTAACACAAGCATTCTAATGCATTCTGGTGATAAATTATATTAATTTTCATATGTCTAATTGAACCCTGAGAAATGTCATGCACACTTCTGGTCAACATGGCAGAGTAGGTAAACGTTATACTCCCCTCCTCCTAAGACTACCTCAAAATTACAACTAACCCATAGAACAACCACCATTGAGGACTGCCTGAGGTCTAGCAAAACAGAACACCTACCTCTAGGACATAAAACAGAAGCTACCTCAACACTGGTAAGAAAGGCAGAAAGGTGGAGCAAGCTGGTCCCACATCTACATGTGGTGGTTAAAAATCTGGAGGGGTATCTCAGCTGTGGAAGTTCCCTGGAGGAGCGAGAGGTCCCAACACCACATCAGGCTCCCTAGCCCAGGGTTTCTGTGCTGGGAGGGAAATCCCCACAACTTCTGGCTGTGAAAACCAGCAGGGATGGTGGCTGAGTGAGATGAGGGCAGCTGCAGCCCCAGGCATTCCTCTTAAAGAGCCCACTCACAGACCTACTTGCTGAAGGACACCAGCTTCAGCATTGGGGCAGCAGCTTGAAAGATGCCAGGGACAATATGGGGAGGAACTGAATTGTCTGGCTTCAGGGCTAGGGCTGGACAGGCAGCTTTCTCCCAGAAGGAAATGCTGGCAGACGCCATTGTTCCTTTGTTGGGCCCTCCCTCAACCCAATGCACAGATGAAGACAGCCTCCCATATCTGAGTCTCCATCAGCCTGGCTGGCACCATTTGCCCTGCCCTGGTGGTTCCCTGAGACCCCTTCCCACCCAATGTGTGGGCCCACCCAAGTCCTTTCTAGTGGCTTTTCTATACAAATAGCCAGCTTTGTCTCAGGCTGCAGACTTTCCTAAAATCTCTCTAAGATCCACAAACCTCAAAAAAGCAGGATTTGGCCTCGGCGTGCCCTGTACTTGCTAAGCAACCCAAAGGTGGCACTAATGGCAGCTGGCCTTGGTTTATAGCTAAGCCTCTCCCAGGGGCCTCCAAGCCCAGCACAAGTGGAACCATCTGCAGATCACTTTATAGCTCCTACCAGGTGGTGCCAGGCGGGACATAGGCAGCAGCTGACCTTGACCTGCACCAGAGCCGATCCCAAGGGGCCCCAGAACCAACACACCTGGTGGCCAGCTTCAGAGCACACCAGAGCATCCCCCCCAACCACCTCCACAAATGACACATCAAAAGGGCAGACTGAGCAGGCACCAGAGACTTGTTAAAGTCAATCCTGCTCCACAGGGTCAGCCCCTGCACCACAGCTCCTCCACTGTAGTCATGACCAGTCCTCAGGGCCCGTCAGCCCAAGGGCCAATTCCTCCTATTGATGTGCCAACAGCAACCAAGGATCGACTACAACAGGAGGGCACACACAACCCACACAAAGGACACTCTGGGAGAACCCAGCTCTGGTGATCAGAAAGACTGCACCACTGAGCTTGCTTCACAAGACACCTACTACATAAGGCCACAATCAAGACCAGGAGGCATAGCAGCTCTACCTAATACATAGAGAGAAACACAGAGGGGCAGCCAAAATGGGGAGACAAAGAAACACGTCCCAAATGAGAGAACAGACTACAGCTCAAAAATAAGAACTAAACAAAATGGAGACAAGCAACCTACCAGATACAGAGTTCAAAACACTGGTTATAAGGATGTTCAATGATCTCTAACAAAGAGATAGAAAATATAAAAATGGAGATGGAAAACATAAAAAAAGAACCAGTCAGAAATAAAGAATACAGGGCCGGCCGAGTGGCATGGTGGTTAAGAGCTGGCTTGGGACGCCAGCGGCCCCAGTTCAGATTCCACGTATGAGGGCCAGTGATACTGCCCTCAAAAAAAAAGAGAGAAAGAAAGAAAGAAAGAAAGAAAGAAAGAAAGAAAGAAAGAAAGAAAGAAAGAAAGAAAGAAAGAAAGAAAGAATACATAACTAAAGAATACACTAGAATGAATTAACAGCAGATTATATGAAGCAGAGGATCAAAATAGCGATTTGGAAGATAAGATGGCAGAAAACACAAATTGGAACAGCAAAAAGAAGAAAGAATCTAAAAAAAAAAAATGAGGATAGTTTAAGGGGCTTCTGGGACAGTATCAAGTGTACCAACATTTGCATCATAGGGGTATGTAGTAAAATTTTTAAAAAGGTAATTGTGAAAGTAAAAGATAATTGACTAATTCACCTGTGTAGAAGTAATGTGTGACAAGAAATAATAGAACAGAAAATAAAATCGAAGTATATTGTTGTAAGTTACATACTATACATGAAATAGTATAATATCACCTAAAGATGTAATTTAAAGATGTCTATTTTTTTAAAAAAAAATGGGGAATTGGGGGAGGAGAACAGACAAGTTGCTGTCTTTTTGTTCTTCAGTCTAGTTGTGGAGAATGTTGCTTCACTGGCCCATGTTGGTATCATTGTTGCGCTCTTCCCGGATGAGGCAGATTGGTCGCCAGTCTCTGGATGGTCGCTCACTGCGGCTCTTGGCAGCTCATGCTAGCTGCCAGCCGCTCACGCTGGCTGCTGGCCACTCACTGTAGCCTATGGCAGCCCACTGCAGCAGGGGCTGCAGCCTACACCATCACCGGGGCTTGCACAGCCCAGCTCCAGGTGGAGCTGTTGTTCACCATCTTAGCTGTAGAGGACAATGTCACTGGCCCTCATACATGGGATCTGAACTGGGGCTGCTGGCAACCCAGAACCAGCTCTTAACCAATGCGCCACTCGGCCAGCCCTAAAGATGTCTATTTTAAACCTCAGAGCAACTAGTGAAACAAAAGAAACTAGATATAACTAACAAGTCAATCACAGAGAGAAACTATGAGATCAGAATTTAAAAATCGTTAATCTTTTTAAAAACCTCAGTTGCTTCTATTTGCCAGGTAACATAAGCAAAGATGGGCAGGGTGAGTGTAAACAAGAACCGACCATGTTTCTATAGGGAGCCTCCAGTGTAAGTGGGGTGGAGCTGGGCATGTAAGCCCATTATTGTAAGTCTGCTTCTGTAAGTTTGCCTCTCTCTCTCTCTCTCTCTCTCTCTCTCTCTCTCTCTCTCTCTCTCTCTCTCTCTCTCTCTCTCAAAAAAAAAAAGCCATAAATCTAGAGCTGGCCAAGTGGCGCGGTGGTTAAGAGCTGGCTTGGGACACCAGCAGCCCTGGTTCGGGTCCCACATATGAGGGCCAGTGACACAGCCCTCAAAAGGAAAGAAAAAAACAAACAAACAGAAATCTAGAGAATTTCTTTATTCGTTCTTCACGTATTAATTTGTTTATGTGAAATTTTCTGGTTTTTTGTTTTGTTTTGTTTTGTTTTGTTTTGAGGCGAGCAAGGAAGTGAGTTTATTCAAGAAGAAAGATGGAAATTTTCTGGTTTTTAAATGTTGTCTCTATTTTAAAATAGTGCTGGCTAACTAAAACACGTCTGTAATCTGTATGTATCCTTCAGGGTACTAACATGAAAGCTCTAATTTAAATAAGGCAACAAATAAAAGAAGTAATGATGGATTCATAATGTATTGTGTGCTTTTGTCAATGGAGCATTTATTACTTCATGTGTTCTGTACCTTCTACCTTCCTTCCTGCTCTTTCCTTTTTTGGGGGGTGATATTTTTTGTCCACGTTATTTTTCAGAGTCCGAATCAACTGCTATCTTTCTTTCCTTAGGAATTTCCCCCTCTTCTTCCTGTTTGACTTAACCTGTTTCCTTAGCAACTAAGACCCTCTGGTTTCTGTTTGGGCAAAACACTTATGAATCTGCTTTCAACACCTGTGAACAATGAGTTCATCGGTCCATTAATGGGTAGCTCAAGCATGTGTTAAATTCCCACCATTGGCTGGTCCTGCTATGTTCTTACATGCTTTCAGCCTCTCCCCGCCCCCCACCCTCCCCAATGCTTTTTCTCTGTACAGTTGCCGGTGCACCTTTTCCAAAATCATGCCCTTGCCCTGACCAACAAAACTATTCAGTAGCTCATTCTTCTTTGCAGGAGGATGTTAACCCTTGGCTCTATGTGACCGGTCTTCTTTACTTGGCCTCTGCATACCTGTCTTATCTTATCTCTTGCTATCTTTACCCTGTACTTGGTTCTTCATAGAGACAAAGTTACACAGTTACATGAACACTCCTTACTCTACAGGAGCATACTGTCGGCTTTGTACACCCTCTGTTACTGTCCAGACCGAGTAGTCCCCCCTCTTCTCCCCTCGCTAAGAAACTTTTAAGTTTTCTTTCCTATAGAAATGTTAAGTTTCCTTCTCCCTAGTTTCTTAGCTCCTTAGCCCCTGGCTTTGATTACTCTTCTAATCAGTTTCTAAATCCTAAACAATAGATAGTTCATAGAAATCTCCTACCCCTGCTTCAGATAACTACTTAAAAGCCTGTGACTTCCCAGGCCCGCCGAGTGGCTCAGTTGGTTAAGAGCTTGCTTAAGAGTGCAAGCTGAGCTCTGAGCAACAGCAGTTTGATGCCCAGCCTTAGCTGAGCAGCCGCTGAGCTGCCAACAGGTGGCAGGATGGCTCAGCTAAAAACAACAACAACAAAAAAAAACCTGTGACTTCCCAATATCCCCCAATCCTGAGCTGCCAACAGGTGGCAGGATGGCTCAGCTAAAAAAACAACAACAACAAAAAACCTGTGACTTCCCAATATCCCCCAATCCATCCCGGACCTAACTCTTGGGCAATTCCCTCCCAGGGACTAAATAAGTTTTGACATTTTCCCAGGCCAGTATGACTAATGATTCTTTCCAAATCCATTCTGGGCCCAGACAATTGACACCACATGAGTGACCCATTACACCTGAGTGGCCAGAGGCTCCATGAGAGCTAACAGATTTATTAATTAAAATCTATTTTTCCTCTTTCAGGGGACTTGGGGATACAGAGGATGCCCCAGCAAGATTGCCAGGCACAACCAAAGAAGCCAGCGTGGTCTTCCAAGCAGATCTTGAGACCCCTTCCTCTCATCTAAGATCAGATAGAGTGAGAGTTCCATGAATCCCCTAATAGGCAGGGTCAGCTCTACGCCCCTGCCCAGCAGGAAACAGATACAGAAGAAAAGACCTCCTGTCCCTCAGCTTCCCATAGAGATTTTATGGGGATCATGTCTCTCAAAGGGAAAACTAGGCAGGCAACTAGTTAGAGGCAGGCATTGGGTCTCTGCATTCCTGCACGTCCCACAGAGTGTGACTGCCCAGGTGACCCTCCCTCTCCACTCAAAACTTCCCCTTTGTCATTGAAATTATCTACCCCTGTGGGAAACAAATGGGGACAAAATACCTAACTAGATCAGACCAGTCACTCACACCTGCCACAGCCTAAAAAGATGCAGAGGGAAAGGTGCAGAGGGACAGCTCATTCTAGAGAAAAAGGAATAAAAACTGGAAGTCTTGGAAAGTCCCCTTCCCTTCCTTTTTTTAAGCCTTTGGAGCCTCGCCTTTGCAAATGACCTGCTCCAAACTCTTGGAGTGTGATTTCTCTTCTAATAACGGGCCGGAGTCATTCTCTATTTCTCAGGCCCTCTTCTACTTCTTTGAAGTGTACTATCTCTTCTAATAAACTGCTTTTTCACTACTTTGCCTCGGTATCTCGTTCAATTCTTTGCTCGAAATGCCAAGAACCTGGACATGGCGCCGAGAAGGGCCCACTCTTCAACAACACCTCCATTTAGCTTCTCACCAAGCTCTGCTTCCTGGTGGTGGTGACACTGCTTTTCGTGTTTAACCGCCTCCACCACCCCTGTCCACAGGCACAGCTTCCCTTCTCCGCCTTTGTTCCAGGTGGGGTACAGAGTGGGTGTTCTGTGCTCCACTCATTGCCTGGCTTCCCCAAGTTGAGCTATTTTTAGGCCTTCACCCTGGAAACAATTCTTTTTGAGACTGGTCCCACACTGAGGTTATGTGGAACTGGGGTGCCCTCTACTGCTTTCCAGAAGTATAGCCACTTTGCTAGATGTCACTCAATAAAAGGGAAAATGCTAATTGAACAAATGGGAAATCAGTCTACAGGCCATTATTTCTCAGGGGAAACACTGGATTTCATATTAAAACACACATTATTGAAATGGTAATAAATATTCTTCAAAACTGTGGGTTTCTATACAGTTATGATTTATCTTATTGTCTTGCTGCCACCCTCAGGTCCATCTGACCTGGGGCTGTGTCACCTGTTTAGAAATATTAAGAGGTGTGATTGGACCACTGCTTTGTCACAAGGAGAAGGTAAGAATTTAAGCCACATGCTTATATATGTTTTTACAAATTAGATGTTACTTAAGATAGCTTCCATATGTTCAGTAATATGCGTTGAAATTAAACTGATGTAAAATTTACCAAAACAATGGAAATTAAAAAAATAATCCATCAAAAGAGCATACATTCACTTGCAGTTGGTATTTCATTCATTTTTGTCAATAATACCTTCAGAAGATATCACTGTTGAGAATTAAGGTCCATAACTCTCACTAATCCAAAAGTAATCCCTGATTTATCTACTTTGTTTTTTTTCTGGCAAAAATTACTGAATGACTTTGTTTGATAATCTATAAAGCTTGAAATTCACTAGATATCTAACTTGTGATTTGCCTTATGTTGTTTAATCCTGAGAGGAGTAGCTGTCACTTATGCCACTAACCTTAGAATTCTAACACCTAATAGATAAAAATTATATTAGGTTGATTATAGAAATATATTAAGTTGATTCTGGTTTTTTTAAATTAACGATTTTGAGTGTCAGTGAACTTTATCTTAGTGATGTCTTTTGAGAAATTAGAACATGAATAAGTGCATGTGTTCAATTTATCCATTTTAGAATCAGACAGCCTTTCAAATGAGCAGCTTATCTAATTTATATTTCATGCACTAGAATGTATATTTCCTTTCCAGATCAGGTAGCCACTAGAATCAGTTATTAAATACTGTGGCTAAATGCATATTCAGAGTAACACCCCTTGTGTATTTTCAACCTTTACATATTTTTATGTCCTTTTCCTGAAATACATTGACAGTGTCTCATTTTTGGAATATCTGAGGCTTTTGGAATGTGCAAAAGCACAGCAGGTAGCTGAGATTTGTATACACGGTGTTAGACACAGCTGAAGAATGGAGCGCTTTCATACACTGGAAGATGAAAGATCCTTTGTGGAGGAGAGTTAGAAACTTGCCTTTCCTCACAACTCTTCTGTTAAAAGTGACTATAAACAGTGCAGTGTCACAAAAGATGTGGACGAATAGTACAAGATCTCGAACTTTTCCCCCTGTGCTTGCTTTAGCATCCATCTTGTTTGGGCTGCTCGAAGGGGACCCGATTTCCACCCAGTTGTCGTTAGTGCCACCCTCACTTCAGGATGTGCAACCCAGAGCCAGAGACAGACACAGCCCCCATAATGACCCTGCGTGTGCGTGGGTACGGGAGGCAGCGCAGTGCACCTATGTCCAGACTGCAGAAGCGCTCTCAGGCCCCTTGGCTTGAGACCCGACGGCCCCTTGCTATTGACACTTGAGAAAAACCCCAAATGTATACTGCAAATTGGTAAGGGTTTCATTCCAATCTAATCCATCTGTACCCTGGGTTTCCCTCTCGTCGCAACGAATTATAAATAAATTAAAAGGGGCCTCGGGAGCTGGTTTCTTTCTAAAGCGAACAGGAGATGCGGTCCTAGGCGAGTGCTCTGGGGACCCAGGGAAGGCAGGCCCCGTGGGCGAGGTGCTCGGCTTGGCCCTGGAAGAGGAACGCCGTGGGCAGCTACTGCGGACACCACCTTTCCATCTCTGCTCTATAAGGGGGGGGACCAGGGGTTATTACAGGAGATCCCAAATATGTCCTGAAAGCCCTCAAGAAACTTCCGCAGAAACACGGCCTGTCCCAAACCAGGCCACGCCGGGGCCTGAGCCCGCCCCCTCCGCCACGCCGGCGGCGGGCGCCGTTTGGTGAGCGTCTGGCGGCCTCTACCGGAGCGCCTCTGCAGAGGGACGTCCCTCACAGCGGAGACGACATGTGGCGCTCAGGAGAGGTGAGGGCGAGCGCGCGAGTGCGCGGGGCGCGGGGGGATCCGCAGCGGGGCAGCGCGCGGCCCGGGCGCGGCGCAGAGCGGAGCCGCAGGGCGGCCGCGGGAGCGCGGGGCTCGGCTCGGCCCGGGCGCGCTGGGGAAGTTCGCGCTGGCAGCATGGGGCGGTGACGGCGCGCCGGCCTTCCGCGCCTGCCAGCCGGGCGACAGCGGGCAGCGGCGGCGGAGGATGCACCGTAGTAACCGACAGCTCGCCTCCTGGGGCTGGCGCGCAGGGTAAGCCCCGGGCGCGCGGGCCGGGGCCGCTGGGGGAAGAGGCGATGCGGGCGGGGGCGAGAGGACAGGCGCCGCGGCTCGGCCCGCACCGCTCTCCTGGGGCGCCCGAGCCGCGGGGCTGTGGGGTCCGGGAGAGGAGCTGGCGAGCCGCCGGGGCGCCGCCGGCGGCCGGGAGCGCAAACAACTTTCCCCCGGCAACTGCGGGAGCAGAGCCCGCGCGGGAGGGCAGGACAGCCCTGCGGGACAGGGCACTGGGGCACGGCGCCCACCGCTAGAATCAGGGCGTCACTGGAACCCGAGGGGCGAAGTCGCCCGCGCCTGCAGGGCCCCGGCAACCCGCGCTGCTTGCCGGGTGGGCGCGGGCTGTGCGGGGCTGCCTCTCTCGGGTTGGGCGGGCTGCTGGAGTCTGGGGACTCGGAGCTCCAGCTGCACAGCGCGCTCCTCTCCAAGGCGGACGTCGCTGCCCCGCTGGGCGCTCGGGCTCGGACCCGGGGCTGGAGCGGGGAGGTGTGCGAGGCCAGAGCGAGCGGCGGAGGGCCGGTGAGCCCGAGGCGCTGCGCACCCGGCGCGAGGCGGACCCTGCCTGGCCGCGGGAGCCGGGGTGGCCGAGGCTGCGGCTCCGCAGTGCCGCCCCGCTCCTCATCCGTGCCCTGCAAGACCCCGCTGCGGCCTGGCGACTGTAGGAGCGGAACCTTTCTTTGGGGGATCGGGGCTGGGGGCCAGCAGGAGGCGCCGCCCAGGCTTCCCGCATGCAGCGCCGCGTGCTCGCCGCCGGGACTCCAGCCCGGGTCAGGCGACAAGTCCCGGGACGCGCCCAGGCGACCACCGCATGGCAGCGTGGCACCCTGCCCTTCTGGACACTGGGGCCTTCGCTTCCGAGCTGGAAATACCTGTTGTGTGGCTCCCAACTCCGGAGCTGGCCTGGGGTCTCCCTAGAAAGACGTTCACACGGAACAGCAGCCTCCCCTGCAGCACGAGTGCCAGTTCGCCTTATGCGCATAGTGAGAAGCGCGTCCCTTCTTCAGCTCGGCAGCAGAGCTCAGCGACTGCCTGCTCGGGTTCCTGATGCATTCGTTAGGGCCAGGCACAGACCCCAGAGACCTCCCCAAATGCAGTGATTATTACGTTATTTAGTCATGGGGACAGGATGCTGAGAAAGTGGCCAGGCCTCCCTTGTAAGCAGTTCTTCTATTGTCGTGACCCTGCTGACTTGTTTCTTAAATGTGTTTTTTTTCCCTCCCTTCTTTCCACATACTTTCTCTCAGCACCTCGCAGAACAAGGAGTAGCTTGCTGGCTTTGAACGCGTGGCAAATATTTCAGAAAGGTAAAATTATTCCACTTGTGGATTTGACAGATGCAAAACAGTTATTCAGATAACATCAAGTGTTGGTTCTACAATAGTAATAGGACGAGTGGATCATTTGATAACATGCTAAAAAGTAAAGCAAAGTATTCAAGTCGTGCAAAAAATTCATTAGGAGAATGATTCTGCACTCTGGGTAAAGTGAAAATTATGCCATATTGTAACTTCTTTTCCTGCCCAACTTACTGCCCAAGGGACACAGATGACACGTGGAGCTGTGCCCAAGGACAGCAAGGGTTCTTTGTCTGTTGTGCGTCTTAGAAATATGATTTGATTCCAGGAACTGTGACGCTAAGACATGTGTTTATATACTTTTCCCCTTTGTGTTCCTTGCAGCTTGAAGATCAAGTTGAACAAAGGAACGGTTATTTTCCAAATTCATCTTCTTCAACTATTATTCTTATTGGGAATGGACAATGGAATGTTCTCTAGCTTTATCATGATCAAAAACCTTCTCCTGTTTTGTGTTTCCATGAACTTAGCCAGTCACTTTGGGTAAGTTAGCATCTATGCTTTAATTTTACGCTTTTCGGGTTTTGGGGGCACACGAGCCTTCCAGAAACTTGGCTGCATCTCTGTCTCCTTGGCAGCCCACACCCTTCAGTGTGTTGTAAATAAGAGTCCTTGCCCCAGGCCGAACTTCTTCCTGAGCAAGGCTGCTGCCAATGTGGGGTCTCTGAAGTGAGTCGGAGAAAAGAGGCAGCTTTTGTTTTCAGAAATGGAAGCAGAAGGTGGTTTGAGCGTCCGCTATGTTTCCTCCTACTCAGGTTAACACAAGATTCAAAAGTTCACGCACACAAAGGACATGGATTGCTTGTTAGACAAGACTGGTTCTCACATTTGGGTGGCTCTCCTGGGTTTCATTATGCAAAAGAATTGCTTGCCTCTAAAGCCAAGCCCACACTATGTGACCATGATAAGGACCCGCAGGGGTCCCAGCCTGACTCAAAGGCCTTGAACTGTGGCCATCTGACTGCAGGTGCGGACACCGGATATTACATTTGTTCCGAAGCTCTGCTGGGCCACCGGGTGTCTGGCATTACCGAGCCCTTTCAGCTCTTTCATCTTGGCCCTTGGTACCGAGTCTTATCTCTTTTCATCAGACTAGTGGTAACTGGCATTCCAGATAAATGTCCTTACGAGGTGTTGATGCCTCTCCCCTTTGCTCCCCAAAATTGTTCTGGCTAATCGAGTGGGTCATAACTTGCAGGTAATGGAGTATAATTTAAAGATGAAATTTCAGGACAAGTTTGCCAAGCAGTCGTTCAGTACAGCTCAGCTCCCGAGGCTGCACGCTGCTCTCTGCACTTGTGTTAAGTCACGGAGGGGTCCCGAGAGCACACTGGCTGTGCAACGGCCTGTAGAGACTCCTGTAGAGGGCCAGTAAGTGGGACACTCCCGGCTTCGTGACATTCTGTTTGTCCTCTGGATGTTTTCTGCTCTTCTGGCCTTTCCAGGCCTGAACAGAGGAGGAAACTGAGAAAGAGAGAGGCCCGGGACCCTCCCCAGGTGCCATGGCTGGTAAATGACGGCAGTGGGACCTTGTACTGGGCCAGTGAGGGCATGTCTGTCTCCCAGCACGCCAAGGGGGCCGCGCCTGCATGCCCACCATTACAATGGAACGTGCCAATGTTTGCACCTTCTGACCCTTCAGAGTGTCCCCTTAGGACAGGGCATCAGCTGTTATTCTTGCCTTGCTGCTGGCCCTCAATGGACACCTCCCTACCATGCCTTCAGTTCCTTATCTGTCTAGGGAAAGTTTTCCTTTCCTAGGTCTCTCCCAGCTCTGGAACCCTGTGCACCACCGTGTCCCCAGCCTTCCTCTGAAGGGAAAGTGTGCAAATCAGTGAAATCACGCACCACATTCAGATTTTCAAGTGAACACACTGGGTAGTTATTTTGTTTACTGATATATTGCCTGTATTTAACAAGAGTTCAGAGGTGAGCAGTGTGCTAGGATTGGGAACATGTGCTGTGTTTGTAAGATTTTGGTCAACTATATTATTGTGAATTGACATTCTGTTGTCTTGAGGTTATTACACTCCCTGGTGGACGTGAGTCGGAAATATGAAGTCTTGTACATATGGATTTAGCTATTAGAAGCAGCTATACATTATTTCCTATTTAATTGGGTGGCTTTCTGAGGTCATCTTCAAAATAGAGCAATCACTGTTAATTTCTAGATGCTAACACTGAACATGTGGTGAGTGCCCTTCGATTTCCTGAGAGATTAGTTGTTGGAGACATTTTGAATCTTTTAGATATAATAAGGTCAGTAGCCCATCCTAGAACAGTACCTGCTAATTGCAGGAAATATGTGAGACACAGGTAGTATATATGAAAAGGGAAAGTGTCCTTAATCCCACAGCTATCCTTCATATGTCGGTGGGTTTTCTTCTCCTTGCTTCTGTGCACATTTTCATGCAATGGGGATGATACTCTACCTTCAGTTTTTGTACTGTGCTTTTTTCACTCCTAATACTTTGTTATTACAAACTCTTTAAAATATATGCTTTTAAAATGGATGAAAATTATTAAAGTGCATGAATGCTTAATCATCAGTTACTTCCCAAATTTGGGGTGTTTTACATCATTTCTGATTGGGCTGTTATAAATTTTCCTACAGTGAACATGTTTGGCTTACAAGCATTTCACGTATTTGATACCATCTCTATTAGAAGATATTCCTTTAAGTGGAAGTTTACCTCAGGTCCTCTGAGTGCTTTTAACTCCTGCCCCTGTGTATCTAGCGCCTTTCGATGAGGTGGGGTCTCTAGCAAAGCCGGAAGCTGAGTTTCACACACCTTTCCACAGCCACAAAAGACCTGTGGGAGAACAGGTCCCTATTTCCTTTCCTTCTCATACAAGGCTCCTCTCGTTTGCTTATTATTCTACATGTACTTAAGAATAACTTGGTTAAATCGCAAAGGAGGTTTCAGAGCACTCACTTGATGTAAAATCTTGGCAAAATATTAGCTATCTCAATATGGAGCGGGACGTATTATTCAGTTTTCTGTTCTAGTTAAGTCTGAAGAGGCCCCTTATGAGCTAAGTATTATTAGCCCCATCTTACAGTTGGGGAAAGTGACAGTGATGGAGAGCTAGTTGGGGAAGGTCACCAAGCCAGTCAGGCTGGGGTTCCTGGTCCATCCACAGTCCTCACAGAGCTTTTGCCTGATGAGTGCTGGGCTCCCCCCAGACAACATGTGCTTTGCTGGGTGGGTCTAAGTCAGATCTAGAGAGCAAGAGCATGTAATTCTGGGAGGTGCTCTTTGCCTCGAGGTACAGAGTTTTCTGTTCTGCAATTAGGAGGTGTTGTGGGGGGAGAGTTTGGGTGAGCTCTAGTTTTTGTTCCCCCAAAGAAAGAGTTTGGGATACTAAAGGAAGGTAAAAGGGGGAAGCATGAAAAACACTACTTAGGACATTGTGGGACAAGAGGAACGCTGGTGCGTGTAAACCCATAAAAGAAACCAGACCACACGGGAAAGGGAGAGAGGGTCACAGAGAGCCAGTCAGAGCAGAAGAGGCAACTGTAAGCGTTTGTGCGTGTACAAAGTTGTACGCAGGGTCTGTGAAAAGCATGTGGGTTTGGCAACCGGAAAACGCGTAAGTGTGCTAAGTAATGTACATTTGGTGATTATATAAGATAATGAATGAGAAATTGCTTTGAACATATGAGTATTGGTCCTTCTCCTGTGCATTTTCTAAATTTCATCAGTCACCACCAATTCACTTTCAATAGCCTTTATAAATCCTTCCATTAGTTTTAAATTATGTAACAGAGTGTGAGTCAATGTGGTAACGGAACTGAGGTCTCATCTGTCAGTCAGCCTTATGTGGTGTCGTGTTTGGAGACATGGTGTTATTTGAAGCATTATAACTATTTTAGGCTGACCAGTAATCAAAAGTACATGGTATAGAAAATCTAGCACAGAAACAATATTTGAATCAATACAAAATACATAATATTAAATTTAAATGGGAATTAATTTATTATCACTTACAAATCATACTCTATCAGACTCAATTGACCAGTGATAAAATGTAAGATAAATCTGAGGATACCAACTCAATAATATGGTAAAATCTGCTTTCATTCATTTAATTGTATTAAACTTATGTTAGAAGTTTATCTATTGGAAAAGAAAAAGTGCATAAGAGCTTTATCACATGGCAGCTACAATTCAAGTAGACTTTGGAAAACAATATTTTATAATCGCCAATTAAAGGGAGGTTCTTGTAGAAGTAACTCATGAACAGGAAGAGAACAGGTTATTCTCTGTCTCCTCACCAATCTGGACTTTTGGTTTCATGAAGGGAGCCTTTTTATACACCTTCTCAAGGACGGTTCTCTTCTTTTCACTAGAGCAGAAAGTACATTCTCTCTGAATCGTTCAAGTACTCACAGTGTCTTTTTAAATGACAAGTTCCTCCTGCACTGTGGCTGCAGGCCCACGAGGCCCAGGACACAGGGTCATTGTAACAATTATGAAAACATACAGAAGTGCCACCAAAGCAGTCAGGGACACTCAGGCGGTGGGACATCAAAGTGGGGCTGCAGAGGTGGCCAGAGAACAGAAAGGCAGTTCCCACCTACAGAAAAATTGTAGGTGGCTAGGACTCGGCTACACAGTAATTAATGCCCAGAGTGTTTTTAAAGGCACGGAAAGAAAATACTTCCAAACGGCATGCTTTATGAAGGAAACGTTTAACATGTTCACCCTGCCAGCAGGCAGTGAGCTAAGCAAGCTTCGGACAGCCGGCACCGACCCAGCCGACACGTCTGGCAGTCAGCTCCAAGATGAGTCACGGGCTTGGTTCAGGGGAGAAGGCGAATGTGGGCTTTCGGATTTTTACAGAGGTGCAGTTACATAACGCGCATATTTTCATTGGTGTGAAATTTCAGGGGTAAGTTATTGGTATCAAAAATAAAAAGAAATCTTATCATAGAACTCTGATGATATGTGGCAGCAATAATTGTCAGTGTCGGTAGGGGTACATCTTCATTTCCAGAGTGCATTTTCCAAAAATGTACTAGTAAATTTTCACAAAGCCTCTCCTTTGGAGGTGCAAAGAGATCAGGCTTAGCGTGTAGAGAAGTGTGCCCAAGCTTGGTCATTGGAAAGTGGCAGAATGAGGGTCACTCTCAGGGCAGACCCCGGGCTGGCACTCTTCCCCTAGAACTAATAGTTAAGGTACAATGAAAAGGGAAAGAATGGGGGGAAACCTACATATTGGAAACAAAAGAGTGTCCTGTTCTAACTGAAAGAACATTGCTCTGAGCAGAGTGGATCCACTGCAGCCTGAATCAAATCAAACGTACAGTATGTACTATGCGATATAATGTTTTAGAGAAGGGGTCTTTTGATAGAAAAGGTCCGATCTGCTGTGAAATAGCCTTCAGCCATTCATTGAAAACTCTCTCATTTGTATTTATTTGACAATTTATTTCAAGACCAAAAGGCAAACCGAAAAAAGATTGAAACCTGGGACCACTTTATTTTCAGCCTTAACAACAAAACCGGGCCATCACACAGTGTGTTTGGCTTCTGTTTCGGGAGCCCTGGCCAGTATTTCAGGCTGGCGTTAGTTAGATCTCACGCCCACAGAGGACAGGCAGGTTGCTCTGATCTCTTGCTACACGCGCGACCTGTGGCATCTGGAGAATTATTTAACCTGTATGCAGCTCAGCTTCCCGATCTCCAAGCGGAGTTAATAACAGATGCTGTGTCCCAGGGCTGATGTAAAGGATAAATTGCTGAATGTACGCTCAATGTTGAAACAAGACCGACGGGGAGGGGTGCTAAATGCAGGCTAGCTGTCCTCTGCCATGTCATGTCACACAGTCACTGTCATAGGCTCTGGGGATTAGGGTGTGGGCATCCTGGGGACCCTGCTGTCCCACCAGTGTTTGGGTCTTCACTGTGTGGCCGGTACCATTCTAGGTGCCGAGACCCAAAGTGGGCGGAGTAGAGCCTACCCTCAAGAAGGTGCTTTCCTGTGCACACTAAAATCACACTTCACTGGGTCACAAGGGCTGCTCTGAAGAATAATCCAGAGTAGGAGACAGTGAGTGTGCTGGAGAGAGAAGCTTAGCAGCTGTTGGAGGGAGAGAGGGTGTGAGCCATGCTGAAGAATCGAGAAGAGCCGTGAATGCCTGGGCATGCTTGGCATGCTAGGGGTGACAGGGAGACCAGAGAGGAGAGGGGGGATGGGCCGGAGGCATGGTCAGAGGGGCCGTGGGGGAGGGGCAGAGGTCAGATCCGGAAGGGCCTTGTAGGCCATGCTAGCCCGTACCAGGAAGAGCTGTTGACTGTTATTTTGTAGGTTAAAGAAGGCCATGGGGTGAGTTTAAGTGGAAGGGAAATATGAGTCAATCGAGGTGTGACAGTAATGGGACTTAAGCTTTAAAGCTCCCTCTGGCTGCTGGGTGGGGGATCAGATAGAATCTAGGTGTGGGGTCATACAGGAAGGAGCAGGGGGGCCTGTGAAGGGGTGAGTGCAGGGACTCAGGGGAGCACTGGTGCAGCCAGCAGGGTTTGTTCCTGGGTGCCACAGGCATGAGAGAAAAAGAGTCATCCCCAGGCTTTTGACCTGACACCCTGATGGGTTCAGTTGCCTGTTTGTGAGCTGGAAAAGACAGTAGGAGAAGAAGTTTAGGGACAAGGGACATTCAGGGACAAGGTAAGCCACGTGAGAAACTTAGAGAGGCTGGATGGGCCGTTGACATGCACGTCCAGAGGTCGGAAAGAGATGAGATACTGTGAGATACTGAAAGCACTTGGACTGGATGAGACCCATTTGAGATTGAGGTAGACCGAAAAGAGGTTCCTGGATTGTGCCCTGGAACGTTCCAGTGTTTAAGGTCAGGAAGGCGAAGGGGGGACAAGCAAGATGAGAAGAAGAGGCCAGTGAGGAGAATAAGAACAAAGAGAGTAGGGTCCTGAGGCCATGTGGGCAGTGTTGTGAGAAGGGAGCTGTGGTCATATGGGAATGCGGCTCCTACGTCACCTGAGACAGGACGGGGACTGAGGCGCCACGGTTGGACTTGGCCATGTGGCAGCATTGTGTATCCCTGTTGGGAAGCGAGATCTCCTTGGGGTGCAGGCAGAGACAGCCCGACGGAGTGGGGGCAAGAGAAGGGGGACAGCAGCAGAGATTTCCAGTGCAGAGAGCTCTTCGATGGCTTTTGACAAGAAGAGAGGCAAATGGAACACTAACTGAAAGGAATGTTGGGTGAATGAAACACCTAAGAGATGCTGGTGAGAATGACTAGGGTGGGGGGGGGACCATCTGTCATGAGCACCAGGATGGTACAAGTGCTGTGTAGTCACATTTAGGGGAGTGGGTGGGGTCAGATGAGGGGTGTCCTGCAAGGCCCAGAGGGAGACCTGAGTTTTCCTTTGTAGGCTGTAGGATTCTGAGCCGGGCTGCTCAAGAGTGCAGAGTCTACGTGAAGGGTGGCAAGAGGGGTAGACAGGCACTGTTGGGGGAGACGTGGGAGAGCCTTTGATGTGAGGCCCCAGGCACTGGAAGAATCTAAGAGCTCTGGTGTATTGTATCATGGCCATAGCTTTAGCCACATAAGACATGCATTCAAGTCCACATTTTCTACCAGAAGAGAAGAACCTGGGACTGACCTTCCTTGTATAGCTAGTGTCTACCATGTTTCTTTGTTTCATTTACATAGTTGTTTTTTGTTTTGTTTTTTAACAAGGGTAGCTAAAGTGGTGTGCAATGGAAATTTGAGGAAAACATCAGAAAACAGTGCCATTTAGAGGTGCTTATATAATGAGCTTAAAGTAACAAACGAGTAAACTGAAGATACATTTCTCAAAAGTAATTAAATACTGGAGAAAGAATGCAGAAAGAAATGCAATTTAAGAAGACAGATAAGCTGCCACTTAAAACCAATCTAGTTCAATTCCCAAAGTAGGTTCCCATTAAAATGGGACTACAGATGCCATTATCGACCCCATTTTATATAAATCAAAAATGGCTGCCAACCCAAGCAGAGATAACATCAGGAAGAAATGCATCACTAATTGGCTTCAAGAGCACCATTTGTGGTCAAAAGATTTTTGTTCCCCAGAAATGATGGCATAACTGTGGAATTTGTACCCTTTCAAATACTGTTAAGAAGGAGACATCATCAGGCATCAGTTGGTAAAAAGAAGCACCTTTATTAGATGGAATTTACAGCTTATTATTATTATTATTATTATTACTGTGGAGTATACTACTAATAGATAAATAGATAAAGTTATGTTGGAATAAAATCCTTTACATTTCCTCAAAAAGAAAGATACTCTTAGATTGGACTATTAATATAACTCACTGCTCACTCCCCTTTCAAAATAATGCATGGATGGATTCTACTGCAGGGTTAGCCCTGTGTTGGGAACTGGATGATTTTGGAGACAGCTTCTTGGGGATCCCCTGTGTAGCTGTATTCAGACTCCTTCCTCCCAAGTCAGGAATCCTGTTGATGATGACCCATCTGTCACGCCTCTACGTCCACTGGCATTGCTGACCTCTGTGCCTTCCGTCTTGCCTCTGCCGAGTCCACCATCCACAAGGTGTCCGAGGGCTGCAAGGAAGAAAAGAGCCCTACCGAACGCTCTGAGGTCCCCACCACCGTCACGGCAGATCCTAGGAGGGTGGCACAGATGCAAAGTCCTTTATCATTTGTCGTGTGCCATCTCGCCAGTGGCACAACTCACTCTTTTCACAAGAGTTCTCTCATGCCCTCTGCAAACATCACTCTTTTCTCCTTTGGGGCCACACCCCTTCCTTTGGCTTGAGACCTGATCTGCATGCTTGAAAGTTCCAGTTGGTCTTCTCTGACCCTAGACAAAGTCGCTTCCTCCTCTGGGTGCATAGAGTGCATACTTCCTACATCTACCATGTTCTTTGGAAATCACCTGTGAACACAATGAGTCCTTTAGAACACAGCCATGTCCTTGGGGACGCCATCTTTGTCATCATGTCTCCAGTACTCGCCACAATACCAGGTACATGGAGGGCATCCACAAGCTGAGCTGTCGAAATAGGCACTGAGCCCAATCGTATGGTCCCTGTGGATGGAATGGAGAGAGGGGCACTCTCAGGGTCGCTCTGGCGATCGGTTTCCAACTCAGACTGGTACAGGCACTGTCCCCCATAGCTGCACATGAGGCTCACTGGGGACCTTAAAAACACCAGTGCCCATTCCTCCTGAATCAGTTAAAGCCAAAGCTCAGGGTCTCTAGAAATCAGGAAGAGGCTGATGCAAGAGTCCCAGAACCCATACCTGGCAAGGTCGGGTGTAAGACAACAAGGGGAGGTAGGAGATTCGCACTATTGCAAGAGTTGACACTTTCTGAAGACATTCATGTTTGTTTTTCTTAAACACTATGCTGGTGAAACAAACCCAGTAGTGGACCAAATTTCCTGGGCTGCCTGTTTCCCATTCCATCACATCAGAAGTCTCTGAGTGACCCGGGGCTCCAAGTCTGGCAGGGGGCCAAGTCAGGCATAGCTTTTTCAGAAGCCCCCCACCCCCACTCCACCCCTCCGAGCATCCACCACTGTCCTACCTTCCTTCCTTAGCCTGAGATATGGGGCTCAGTGATCTCATTTCCTTATTTTCCAAAAGAAAGTTTTTGGAAAGAGTTCAAGTTGGAGCTCAAGTCCTTGTATCCTTTGAATGGATGAATACTTGGGTAAGGAAATATGGGGGGAAAGAGGGTGTTTAAACAATGATAGTTGGTTCTGCATCTCCTTTATGGTCCCTTTTCTAGAAAATCAATACAGCAGTCCCTCCTTATCCACGGGGCCCACGTTCCAAGAGCCCCAATGAGTGTCTGAATCCGTGGATAGAAACGAACCCAAATCAGCTTCTTCAACTCTGCTGAAAATGTGAAATGTGGCAGTGGCTTCTTCATCAGCACAAGCAACCTGTCCAGTCATTTCTATATTTCTCAATCCAAACCTGTTCCTGAATCTGGGTGACCATCCCTCATGGGCAGTAAATGGCCTAGTGTCACTCATTTCAAGGGGTCCCTTGCTGAGGCGTTCTCTAGGCTCCATGCTTTCTGGTCCAACCCGTTGCTGTTGATTGGAACACACTTTCTGGTCGTGTCTTCCTCCCAGAAACTTAATGCCTCTTCCATCTTCACTAAGCACTTATCACACACCGTGGCTGCAACTTTTGCAGTTCCAGGTGCGACAGCAAAACTAACACAAATGTCATTTTCCTTCTTCACAGTGTCGCAGATAGGAGGTTCATTCTTACCATAGAGCTCAGCCACCTCAGCATATATGAGTTTTTTTCTTCCCTTATTAAGTTGAGAAGTTTCACCGTTTCTCTCACAGAAGCACTCTATGGCTTCTCTATGGTGTACCCGAATCCCTAACATCACTACTTCTGTGCTTTGGGGCCATGATTAAGTAAAATAAGGGTGACTTGACACAAGCTCTGTGACACCGCGACGACCGATCTGATCGCCAGCCTGCCACCAAGTGACTAAGGGGCGGGGGGCGTGTATGGTGTGGAGACGCTAGACAAAGAGAAGAGTCATATCCCCAGTGGGATGGAACAGGAGGGCCTGAGACTTTATCACGCTACTCAGAATGGTGTGCAATTGAAAACTTATGGATTGCTTATTTCTGGAATTTTTCCATTTAATTATTTTTGGACTGAGGTTCACCATGAACCTGAAACTGTGGAAAAGTAGCACTCTGGATCGGGGGTAACGACTGTGATCTGAAAATGCTGGCACTGTCCACGTGGACTAAATATGACGTGTTTTTTTTTGTAGACAACAGGCGCTAACTCTAAGGAAAGAGTTCATATTTTATTTATTTTTATTTTTTTATTTTTTTGAGGGCAGTGTCACTGGCCCTCATATGTGGGACCCGAACTGGGGCCACTGCCTTCCTAAGCCAGTGCTTACCCACTGTGCCACTCAGCCGACCCAAGAGTTCATATTTTAAAACAACCTGGTTAATTAACCCTGACTCATCCTGGAGGGTAAGTCACCACATTTTCAAGTGTTTCTAATATGTTTAAGGCTTTGTCAGTAACAATGGTTGTCATCGCAGCTCACAAGAACCCACTCCCCAAAAAACAGAGCCGTCCGCTTATCCTTGGAGCTTTGACATTGTGTAATCACAGCTGACCTAAGAGTCAGCAGAGCTCCTTGGTAATAATACTCAATACCGTTTATGAAAAGGAAAAGAAAAAGAAAACAAAGCAGAATTGAAATGTGGGCAAGCTGGAGCCTGCCTTCAGAACTGAAATGGAAAGCACATCCAAAGGGGCGGGTGGAGGGACTTAGCGTCTCCACCTGGAGGCCTCATAGATGACTCTGCATGTTGTTGTTCACGGAAGGCATAGCCCAATAGTTTTGTGTTGGTTTTGTTTGGTTTCCACTAACCAAAACGGAACAAAGCAAGCTGAAGTCAGCTCTCTACCTGAGAAGAAGCAGTCCTTAGATCTTGCACCTGGATAGAGGCACTAGCAAGGTCACAGGACACGGGTGAGAATGTCCTGGACTGGACGGGGGCGTCATCTGCTTCCTGTGACCAGGGAGGGGCCTTCCTCTCTGTGGCTTCCCATAACCACGTCCTGCAGGCAGATCATGTTTGAGGGTGATGTAAGAACTAAGGGGGGCTTCCTCGTGTTCATGAGAGATATCTCTGCTCCCGCCCTGAGAGGCATTTTCAGGCACGTCTGTAGAATCTGCTTCCTACCCCCTAGGTCCTATCTTCTGTAAACACAGAGAGGAAATCAGTACAAAGTGCCAGCCACCACCTCTATCATCAGATAAAAACACAAGATGCAGTTAGGGCAGAATTGGGCAGACCCTGAAATTCCTCCGAGGAAAGTCTAATTATGTGTAAATGGGTGTAGATACATTTGAACTCTTTTTTTTTTTTTTAAAGATTTTATTTTTTATTGAGGAATTGGGGGAGGGGAACAGCGTTGGGGAACTGGGGAAGGGGAACCGACAAGTTGTTCTTCCTTTGTTCTTCAGCCTGGTTGTGGAGGACGTTGCTTCACTGGCCCATGTTGGTATCATCATTGCGTTCTTCCCGGGTGAGGCAGATTGGTCGCCAGCCTCTGGACAGCTGCTCACGGTGGTTCTTGGTAGCTCACACTGGCTGCCGGCCGCTCACTGTAGCCTATGGCAGCCCACTGCAGCAGGGGCTGCAGCTTACACTGTTGCCAGGACTTGCGCAGCCCAGCTCCAGATGGAGCTGTTGTTCACCATCTTAGCTGTAGAGGGCAGTGTCACTGGTCCTCATATGAGGGATCTGAACTGGGGCCGCTGGTGTCCCAAGCCAGCTCTTAACCAACACGCCACTCGGCCGGCCTGAACTCTTTTTTTTTCTTTTTTAATTTTTAATTTTGACAAGAAGTGGAAGGTGAATTTGGGTTCTTTGGCATTGCATCCTATCCCATTGCTGTGGGCAGAGATGTGGGTGTTTGTGAGATGGCTGCACAGCCATGTGGCATGGTGTCACTTAAATCTGCTGGGCCCCTGAGGACCACGGGGGGGGGGCAGTGCTCCTGGCACCAGTCGCTATGATAGCACTGTCCCAGGCACCGCAAATGGCGACGAACAGAGACAGGTCTGCACCTCCTGACAGTCAGGGCTGTTCAGATCTGACGTATAATAACGGAAGCACATTTTCACAACACACAATGGAGTAGCTTAGAAAACTATATTGGGAACACTAAGATACACTTTTTCTTTTTCTCTGATTCATAGCAATGTTTTAACTTTTCAAAATGTTTTATTGAGGTAGAATTGATAGACTTGTGTAAGTTGAAGGCATATAATACATTGCAATATGATCACCACCATAGTGTTAGCTAACAGCTCCGTCACATGGCTTCATCACCATTTCTTTTTTGTGGTGAGGGCATTGAACATCTACTCTCTTAGCAACTTTGAAGCATATAATGCTGGGCATTGATCTCCAGAACTTTCTCACCTTCTTGTTGCAAGTTTATGCCTCTGACTGGATATCTCCCCAATTCGCCAGCCCCTCCCCCCCAGCCCCTTCTAACCACCACTCCACTCTCTGTTTCTACGAGTTTAGCTTTTTTAGATTCCACATATAAGTGATATGCTTTTTATACTAGGGTGTATGCTCTCACCTCTATTCTAAGCAAGGACCTTCCAAAAACTGGACACTTGGACGTAGCCTGGAACTGAATAACCAAACCGAAAGAGTTGCGAACACCTTGAGATGTAGACAGTGAGGCCAGATTTCGTTTGACCAACCGTCACTCAACTGGGCAGGAATGAAATATCCCTGTTCTTTTACAAACCTGGAGGGCAGCTGCAGGCCCTTTGTCCTGGTATTAAGTCTGCGAGGCTGAGCACTTCCTCAGTCTACAAGGGATGTCAGAGAAAAGGGAAGTTATTGTTTCTAAATACTCAGTCACAGAGTAAAAAACTGTCTGTGGACTGAATTTTGGCTTGTTAGAGCTTCAAGTGTATGCGTTTTAACGGTGATGTGAAAATTACATCAAAAGAACTTTATACTCTCTCATTCAGAAGGAAATAGTTGTAGCTGGTAAAGAATTGATCTGTTTAGAGCCAATCAATGAAAGGGTGGAGCAGGCTGATGGGGACTCTGCCCCAGCATCCAGCCCCCCGACACTTGGTCCCAGCTCTCAGCCGATTAGTGGAAGAGGAAGTGCTATCACCAGAGCTGGGGCCCCACGGCCAGCCCTTCAGGGACGTTCCAGGAGGTGCCAGTTCCACGGCCAAGGTGCCAACTCCTTGGGACCCACAGTTGGCTTTCAGTAAGTTCCCAGTAATACCCAGCCTAGTGTCTAGATCAAGATCCTGCTGATAGCAAACACTCTGCTGTTTGTGCAGCTGAAAGCAGCCATGGGGCCTGAGGTGGGAGCCCTGCTCTTCCGCGTGTCACCGTCTTCTTGACTTGTGACTTTCTTTCTCTCCAAATAACTTCCTCAGTTTATCCATATCTGCTCAGGGCAGTTTCTCATTTCCGTCCACTCCATCTGCCTAAACTAGTGGATAACTTGACCGAATTGGACAAGCCAAGACTGCTTTTGTTTGTCTGTGGAAGGTTCTGCCCGCTCTTCTTGAGGTTTTATTGTAAGTCTGACACATTGGGTGACGCAGAACGCTGTGCCTCTGAGTCTCTGGTCATAGGTGGCAACTAGGAGACCCCACTAAGGGTTTTCAGAGTGGGCTTCACACTTCACGGCCCCTGGGTCGCTTGCTTGGACTTGAGCAAAATGTGCCGGCACTGTTAATGGGTGTGGAAGCCAGAGAGATGTCACAGACCCCCATCATTTCTGCCACCATATGCTCTAGTCCTGGCATGAGGCTCACAGCACAAATGTCCCCAGTTAGAGCCACAGTGAGATTTGGGCACACCGACCTCATCTTACAACTTGCATAAAGTTTTTTTTTTGTTTTTTTTTTTAAGATTTTATTGCAGAATTGGGGAAGGGGACTGACAAAGTTGTTGTTCTTCAATCTTCGTTGTGGAGGGCACCAGTCGCCATCTGGCTTCCCGTCGGCAGCTCGTGGCCTCTAAGCTTAAGGTGCTGGGTTCAATCTTAGTTGCGGGTGGGCGTAGTCCCCATCCCATGCAGGAGTTGAACCAGCAGCCTTGTGTTAAGAACACACGCTCTATCCACTGCGCCATCCAGGAGACAGCTCAGTTCAAGGTGCCCAGTTCAGTCTTAGTTGCATGTGGGCACAGCCGACCATCGAACAGGCAATCTTGTTGTTACACCAGCTGAGGCATCCTTCCACCTGTTGGCAGCTCAGCGACAGCTCAGCTAGCACACAGCACAACTGGCCCATGTGGAAATCGAACCGGCAGCCCTGTTGCTCAGAGCTCGTGCTCTAAGCCAACTCTTAACTAACTGAGCCACTCGGTCGGCCCCTGCATAAAGTTTTTAAGGGTCCCTTCCACACCTTATCGCCCATGGCGGGTGCCTCACTAATATGAAAACTCAGTTTTTCTGTGATGAAACCAAACTTCTGAAACTCCCCATGAATGGATAGGCTCAGCTCGTCCCTGTGTACTGGCTAATTTGTTTTAAAAATGGCCATAATATTGACATAAATAGTTTCTCAGAATCGGCGGGATGATTGGAGGTGTCATGTTGGGCCGATGGATGACCAGCCCTGGACACTCAAGAATGCAGGTTTATCTGTGCAAAACCATGCCACAGAGAGGAGACTTTCCTCGTCCTCCCTCCAAGACAAGTCACCACATTATTCCCTAGTTTCTATATATTTGAGACGAACTTGTAAGAAATCATTAATACAGGTTTGAACTCTTTTGTTTCTCTGTCACAAAGCTTTTCACAAATGCCAACCAGTTCGGTAAAAGATGAGACCAACGACAACATCACAATCTTTACTAGGATCCTGGATGGGCTCTTGGACGGCTATGACAACAGGCTGCGGCCAGGGCTCGGGGGTGAGTGTCCTCTGCTGGGGCCCCGACAAGCTGGAACCTAGTCCCAAGCTTGTGTCTGCTGTGATCCAAACCACCCCGTAAAGAGCTTCCCTGCCAGGATTTCAGACTGATGGCTGTTGCCAAAGCCCCACATCTTTTATTATTGTTTTTCAGATGCCAAAAGCTGAGGACAGTGGTCCCTGCAAACTCCCTTTCCCCACATAATCCTAACATCCACTCTGGTCCATTCAAGAAGGAACCAGTTCTTAGGTCTTCCTAAAGCTGAGATTACCCGTGCTGAGAAATAATGGATAAGCAAGTTTACCATCTCATATCTGCACAAGTCCTCTCCAGAAATCCACTGTTCAATGCCACTGTTTTTATGTCTTTCTGTATTACATTTAATTTTTCACTAGAGCCATAATCATAGTATTTATTGGAGCCTATGGAAGTTGATAAAAATAAGTGGGTAGCAAACTGTGCTTCCAGGGCACAGGTGACACACCTTAATTTTGTTCTGAGAACCATGTGCCGTTTCCAGGCACGTGAAGTGCCCCTGACTCTAGCTGATTAGGATGCGGTGCATTTGAACTTGCTGCAGTAGGTAAGTTAGAGATCCTCCAGCAAATACATCCCGGGAGGGAAATGTTTAGTTCTGCTCCATTACTGGAATTTTTAACAGGGACATGCACTTAAAGCATGAATTGCCATTCTCTGCGTTTTTGGCAAGAAAAATCCACACAGGCTACTTGGCACTGTGTCCCTCCATCCTCTGAATTATGCTGCGTCCCTTTGAATGCACCCCCGAGGATCAAAGCAGATAGCGCTCCACTGAGCTGCTGGTGGGCAGTTCGCTCTCACTCACCCAGCATGTGTTCTGTGAGGGGTCCCCGAGGATACCAGAAAGGCAGAGGGCTACCTGCTGGGGCTGACATCTCAGTGGGGAACAGGCACTGAAAACCCACAGCCTCACACAAACACACACCATGCACACAGGATTCCCACACAGTGAGGGGCCGGGAGAGACAAGCAGGGAGGGGGGCTCAGACTGAGGGATGATACCATCCAGCGCTGGGGTTTATGTGGTGGCATCTCCTGTGCTCCGGATGTGGTCCCTATTCATGGCCATAGTGGGTTACAGGGCCCCAGTGGTGCCCAAGAAACATATACATTTTCCCCCTAATAGTATTAGCTGCTTTTAGGGCTTCGTATATTTTCAATGATTTTAATTGAAATAGTGGTCTCCCACGATAGGAATTTCCAGCAACTCAAAATGCCTTGTAAGATGTAGTGGGTCTTGCCGGCTTCCTCCCCAGGCCATTCTCTTCCAGGCCACGCTGAGCACACATTGTCACATGCCTTCCTTCAGACCCTGGGGTTGCAGTCCTGACTGCTCTCTCTGCCCAGGCTGCTCCCAAATGGCCTAACTTTCTCTCACTTTGTCTGACCCTGTATGGAAAAGCAGGTTATAGGTTGTCAGGTTGGGAGCAGGCTTGCAGAGGGGGAAACTGAAGCTGGGTGTGTGAGAGAGCCACCCAAGGTGGCCCAGCTCTGTCCACGCCTCCCCAGGGGGCCTTTCTCGATAAGATGGGCCCTTGGTTTCCTGTTACAGTTTGGAGCAGCTTGGCTTCACTTGCTGCCTGTCAAGCCCTCCAAATTTCACAGGCACAATGGGAAAAGCCCTCTGGTTGCCAAGAATGAAACTGGTTAGCAGACTGGGGATGTCAGTATGGGGTGATGATGGTGCCTCGGGGAGCTCGGTGCCCAGGCCAGGAACTTGTCTGTGTTTCAGAGCGAATCACCCAGGTGAGGACAGACATCTACGTCACCAGCTTTGGCCCCGTGTCAGACACGGAAATGGTAGGTGCGAGCACGGTCCCACGCAGCCCTTTCCGAGTACGCACTCCACGCGCGGAGAGCTGCGCGAAGGGCCACCCGCCACCTCACCTGGCTGCCTCCCTGTGCCGTAGGAATACACCATAGATGTATTTTTCCGACAAAGCTGGAAAGACGAGCGGCTTCGGTTTAAGGGGCCCATGCAGCGCCTGCCCCTCAACAACCTGCTCGCCAGCAAAATCTGGACCCCAGATACGTTCTTTCACAACGGGAAGAAGTCCATCGCGCACAACATGACCACGCCCAACAAACTGCTGCGGCTGGAGGATGATGGCACACTGCTCTACACCATGCGGTGAGTGGGCGGGGCTGGGGCCGGGCATCGTGGGGGTGGGGAGCATCACAGGAGGTGTCGGCGTCGGGGGGCGTCATGGTTCCCTGGTGGTGCAGGTCCAGGGCCGGTAGTGTTTGTTATCTGTACTTGTTCATTTGGTTCCAGATTCAGGCGCCTCGAGGAAAGCGACCCAGATGCTGTAAGTTAGGGAATGTTCATTTTATAAAAGTTATTTTTAAAAATCTTAGGAGAACCTTTTTTTGTAGCAGTTGTGTTTGCCTTTTGACGTTTTAAAAGCCCGTTTCTCTTATGCTTTGATAACCCGCCAAAGCAGAGGTTACATTTCAGTATTTCTAATTTTACAGGGTCACTAGTCACTTTTTTATTCTGAAGTATTCATGGCATCTGAGTAAATCCATAAGTTGACCAGGAAGAAAGCCTCTTTCAATAGCTTTTCAGTTTCCATGGGCGGGGGGGGTCTAAGTCAACTTCAGAAAAAGATTTTTTAAAATCAAACACATTTTTAAAAAGCACTAAAGCCAAGTTAAAAAAAAAAAGTACATGCGTTTGTATAAGTGTTATTGGAATTCCTCCCTCTCCCTTACGATTCTCCACAATAAAGTTTATGTTTTAAAGAAGCAACACATTACAAAATAGATGCTGCCGTGTGCAGGGGCTGCGTGTCCTCACAGGTGTCCAGAGGTCCGTCTGACACAATGTGTCCCAAACCCAGTGTTTGACCACAGGACTAGAGTTTTCTTCTAACAGCCCAGTGAGGGGCTTCATGTATGAGCCTGTGACATGCATTTTGATGCATTTCTCACTCTTTCCTTTTGCCCACGTGAGTCCTGAACGTGTGTTGCCCATAGGTGCAGACATGGGCCATGAATATCATATCTGTGCCAGGGCGCCTTCTCCATGTAGAGAAGCATGTTGAAAACCCAAGAAATGTTGCAAGGGTTGGACATGAGTCCTTGGTTGTCACCCTGTACGAAAGGAAGGCTGTGCAGTGTGCCTGAGTGCCCCTTGCTTAGCTCTGTGACGGGCACGGGTGTGAGACGAATCCAGGCCGTGGAGGATGCTGCGGGGTCCATGCGGGGATGGGATGGGTGGCCGGACGCCATTTCTGTGCGGTGCCATGTGGGCCCATGTTTTGTTCTTAGAATAAAAGTACCCCAGTCCGCAGGGACTATAGTCCTTGATTTATGCCTGGTCTCTGTCACTGAGGGACTATAGTTGGGTACATAGTGGAAGATAATGGGAAGCTTTTGTCTGCATAGGAAGGTGAGGTTGATTCCTTGGTTAGAAGGGGAAGGGGCAGCAAAGGGGCCTCTTACTGAGTGTCTGTCTCCCAGCCAACTTCACGAACAGAATCTCTCAGTCCTCAGCCCGGCCAGCCAGGTTACACCAGTACCACTAAGCAATACAGCGAGGCTCAGAGATGTTTGGTCATCAGCCTAAGGTCACACAGCTAATGAGGGGGCAGCTGTGTGAACTCATGTCCGAGCAATATCCTTGTTTAATCCACCACATTTGAAAATCGGAGCGACACAGCATTGTTAGACTTTCTTATGCTGTCAACGTGTCATGCCCAGAAGGAAACCTCTGAGCACCAGTGTGACTAGTCAGTAATTCATCCTTATCGATGCGAAGGAAGTTGGCTGAGGAGTTGCCAAGCTGATAATGATTTTCAGTCCTATGCAACATTTGGAAAGTAGAAATAGTTCCACTTGAAAGTGTTATGATTTTAATGTGATAGAGCTATCATTATAGTTTGATAGCATTTTTATCTATTGATGTATCCAAGACGGTGACACAGCAGTAGAATTATTGGTGATAGGACTAGCGACACTGCAAGCTGCACCTGGCACCCACATCTGTCACGGGGCATGCCAGGGGTGCAGCCTTTCTGAGTAGTGCTTGGGTCACTCCTGTCAAGCCTCATAAAACCAGTGATATGTTTTGATCCGGTCATTCCCATGGAATGTCCATCTTAAGGAGATAATTAGGAATATGGATTAAGCTTTATGCACAAAGGTTTCTATTATGATGTTACTTAGGATACCAAACAATGGAAAAAATATAAAAAATATTCAGATATATAAAAAAAACATTTTTCAAATTAAACTGTATTTTTGAACTTTATTCAGGGTTGGGACTTAATTAAAAAGATGGAACAAGAAAGTGTAGAACAAACCAAGTCTCACACGATGCACTTTTAACTTGAGACAAATGTCTAGAACTGTTTAAAAAAGTATTTTTTTCTTTTAATTTAATTTTCTTTCTTTCTTTCTTTCTTTTAAAGATTTTATTGGGGAATTAGGCAGGGGAACAGAGAAGTTGCTGTCCTTTTTGTTTTAGTTGTGGAAGATGTCGTTTCACTGGCCCATGTTGGTATTATCATTGCGCTCTTCCCAGCTGAGGCAGTCACTCGCCGGTCATTGGACGGCTGCTCACAGCAGCTCACAGCAGCTCACAAAAGCCTAAGCCAGCTGCCAGCCAGCCCCACTGAAGCCTACGCCGTAGTCGGCCACTCCAGGCAGCCCAGCTCCAGGTCGAGCTGTTGTTCGCCATCTTAGCTTTAGAGGGAGCAACATCACTGGCCCTCATGTGGGATCCAAACCAGGGCGCTGCTGCTCAGAGCTGGCGTCCTAAGGCAACTCCCAAGCAACACGCCACTTGGCCAGCCCTTGTTACCAACTTTTAAGAAGTAACTCTGTAGAGATTATTGTTCATGGGATTTATTTATGTGAAATCCCACCAGGCTCCAGAAATCATTTAAAATAGTATTCAAAGATACAGTTCAGAAAGCGGGAATTCTTTACCTAGGTGATTCCAAAGAAAGCAAGGGAGCACTGATGACATTTGCTCACCAAACGTCTGCCCAAAAGCTCTAGGTACTTGACTGGAGGCAATCTACAACTTCCATTCTCAAGAACTTCCTGCCACCAATGGGTCACTTGCTTATAGGATCGGAAGATAAAAATCACCAGCTACTCAGGATAAGCTGAAAGAGAGTGACAGACATTTCCTGTTGGATCCTCAAGGAGGGGACACTTAGAAGATACTGAACAGTTTCTTCGTGGATGTCTTTCGGCAAACAGAATGGATGTTTTACAGACCATCTCAGAGATGTGCTTCAGACATTAGGCAGGTGGCTGGATCGCCTTAAAGGGTCCTTCAGCACAGCAGTCTCCTGGGCCTTCATTTGGGGGCTGGAGATGGAAGAGGTGCAGAAACCAGAGCTTTGATTTCAGTCCATCTTGGGGTGGATGATGGTCCTGGTCAGCCTCGCCAATTTTTATTTGTCTATTTATTTTTCTGGGTAGAGCTTTTGGTTATCGTTGTGTAGCAGCTAGTCCCAATGCCACTCCCTGACAAGCCTGTGCAGTGCAGGGTGACCATGCCTCTCTAGGGCATGCCGAATCTGATGACCCATTTCCTTTATATGCAAGCGAGCTGGGGGACCATGGCCACCTCTCATCTCCCTTTTCCCCACATCCTCTAAAGGTGTCAACCCTTGTGATGATGCATCGTGGGGACCACCTTAGAGCATAGTCCCCTCGTCTTTGGGCCCCTGGCAATAAAGCATGCTTCCCTTGGTCCCTTGTATAGGAAACCACAACAGACAAGAAAGAACTCTCTAGAAGGCAAGCTCTGGTGGTGCCTCATGGTTCAGCCAAGCACCACTGTGCCAGACGGTGGCGCTGTTGTGGTGGCAGAGGGACTGCACTTAGGACAGCTCTGCACAGAGTAGCGCCTTGCATGCCACTCTGCACGGTCCCTTTGGCACAGTATCTATCCCCTGGCTATTTGTTTACACTCCATTTACTCTTTTGTCATTAACGGGAAGCACTGCTTTCAATTGTGGGAATAAGATGTGAAAAGAGTTCGGCTGTGTTAAGTTCAAGTTGGGTCTCGATCATTTTAGTCGTCATGAGTCCTTGGTCAATTTACTTTAATCTCTTAGAGGTGCCTTTTGTTGTTTGTTTGTTTGTTTTTCAGTTTCTTCCAATGTATTATAGCCGCAGGGTCCCAGAGTGCTTCTCAGTTTGCTCAAGTGACCACTGGGGGGCAGCATGGTCACATTTTTGTATGGTGATTGCTGCCAGCATCCATTAAGTTACAGTGTAAGTTTATACAGTGCAGTAACTTACTTGAAGGAAGTTATATATATGGGGCTGGTGGAGTGGCACATTGGTTTAGAGCAGGTTTGGGACGCTAGCAGCCCCGGTTTGGATCCCACATATGAGGGCCAGTGACACTGCCCTCCACAGCTGACAACAGCTCCACCTGGAGCTGGGCTGAGAGCCCCAGTGACCGTGTAGGCTGCAGTCCCTGCTGCAGTAGGCTGCTATGGACTACAGTGAGTGGCCGGCAGCCAGCATGAGCTGCCAATAGCCGTGGTGAGCGGCCTTCCAGAGGCCGGCGACTGATCTGCCTCATCCAGGAAGAGCGCAATGACAATACCAACATGGGCCAGTGAAGCAACATCCTCCGCAACTAGCTAAAGAACAAAAAGACAGCAACTTGTCTGTTCCCCTTCCCCGATTCCCCAATAAAATCTTAAAAAAAAAAAAATTATATATATGTATGTGTGTTATACATGTCTGATTTGTGGGTAATATATTTGAAATAAATTACACATATATAACTAGAAGTTTTTAACTAGGCACTGGCATGTATATGGGTGGTTCTATCCACATACAAGCACCTATATTTGCACCTATATCTATATGATATCTGTATTTCTGTCTATAGGTCTATATCTCTATCTGTATCATCTCTGTCTCTACCATATCTGTATATCATCTATATCTATTATCTCTATCATACTATATATCTGTATCTGTAATTATCTTTAGATATTTACCACACAGCAGTGTCTAGTTAAAAACGACACCAACAGATATATTGGCTAAATCTTGCCATTTTTAAGATACCATTTATGTTAATGACAAGAATCTACATATAATTTAAAATTTTGTAAAACATGGAAAATCACCAAGGATGAAATACAGTAATGACCGCACCAGAGCAGAGAACCACTGTCAGTGGTTTGGTGTGTATCATTGCATGTGTTTGCGTGTGGGCACGCATGCGTACTGTGTACGTGTGTACATCTGAGTGGTCCACACATACTTACTCCCCTACAGTTGCTAAGTGGTCTCACTCTCTAAAAACTGTTTTGTAAGTAGCGTCGTAATTTAAAATATATTGAAAACCTTTTTCCTGTCATTAAACATTGTTTTGAAATTTGGATTCCATCATGGGGATGTCCTGTCACTTTATAGTCCCTAACACACATTCATGTCATTTCCACCTGTTATCTGTGTTCAACAATGTTGGCATGCAATCACATAATTATACCCTGCGGATAAACTCCAGGGATCAGCCCAAAGATAAGGCTTTCCACATGTCTTTCCAAGCTGTTTTTCAGAAAAACTAGCGATTTCCCTCCCAATAGGGAGCGGGGACGGTGTCAGCTACTTCTTGCCTGATACTTTATGTAGGAAAATGAAAATGACGTCTCAGCCCGTTTCACCGCATAATGTGTGATTAGCAATGACTGCCAGTTAAAAACGTGTGTGACCATTTCTTATCCAGGATTTCTAGTAATATCGGCTTTCTTCTTCCCCTTTGGGCAGCAAGCCTCACAAAACGACGTGTGTACTGACCTGACTGACAGTGACCTGTGCTCCTAAGTGTGGGACGTGGGGCCTGCTTGCCATGCTCTTACCCGCCCCCCACCCCGCAACCTCCCATGGGGTACATGCCACAATCCTTCAGTTTCCTCATTCATAGAAAACCCAGACTTCTCCAAGATGCCTTCCGGAAGTCTCCTGCCCTCTGCCGCCGCTGTCACCCCAACTCCGCCCTGGGTCTCCTGCACTCCTCAGCACCCTGAGGGACCTTGGTCAGAGCATTTGTCACCCTGCATTTGATGTCCCAGCTGAACTTTTGTGGGAACGGCCGCGTGGCGATCAGGGGTGACTCCCAAAGTCTGCATGACCCCCACCCGGGCCCCTGGGCTGACCCTCAGGAGGAATCGGCTGCATGTTTGTGAAGGAATAAATGACGATGATGGAAGGAACCACCCACCTTTTATTAATCTGGGCCATTCACTCCCCAGACCTTGGTGGGAGAGCTTAGGAGGAAGACCTAGAAAATTCTTTCACAGGCGCACTCAATACTGAGTTTTCTGCCAGTTTTTAAAGATCCAAGCTTATGTTCGGCTAACAAATTGTACTTGTGGGAATCAGACTAGGATGTTTTAATACAGATTTGTTGCATACCTGGTTTGAAAGAAGAACTGGAGTTATCCTGGGTCACTTCAATCTAGTCAGTCCTAACTTTTGTGCCGCTTGGCACACATTCCATGAAAGACCCTCTCATCCTCTGCAAAGGGCGAGCTCCAGCACGCTTTTGTCACCTTAGATCCTTCTGTCACAAAGGCCTTCAGATGCTCTCATTCCTGAGGAGAGAAGCCAGGCACGTGGGCTCCCTGTGCCTGCAGGGACCTTCTGGGAAAGGAGCCACATACAAGTTAGGGCGATGTGTCCCACAGGCTCCCAGGAAAGTCTAGTACCCTCCCCTCCGAAGTGGCTGGTGGGCGGTGCTGGGTAGAAGATGCCCGGGAGTCAGCTATGGCCTCAGCTACAGGCCCCAGCCCCAAGCCCCCAAAGGCCAGGTACCCTTGGTCATGTCACATGGAAAGAACCACTTGTACCGATTCGCTAATAATTTTTCAGAATTGATGCAGCCTTTATGATGTGCCAGATGCTTTAGAAATATAGAAACTCACCCAACCTTCATAACATCCTAAGAATTAGGTATCATCCTTAACCCTGTTCGTAGATCAGGCAAACGAAGTAAGTGAAAATGAATACATAGGAAGTCACCCATCAATAAAGCCAAATGCCTGAGCACACATGCTTACACCTATTTTATTTTTATACATTTTTTATTATCTTCATTTTTCAATTACAGTTGACATTCAATATTATTTATATTAGTTTCAGGTGTACAGCATAGTGGTTAGACATTTATATAACTTACAAAGTGATCCCTCGAGAAGTCTAGTCCCCATCTGGAGCCATACATAGTTATTACAATATTATTGACTATATTCCCTGTGCTGTACTTTACATCCCTGCAAGCATCTAAGAAACCTGCAGCAAGAAGCCCTGCACTGTATGTCCCCGACCCCTGGTGAAAATAGTCCAGGTGGCACCCCACCCACTTACTCTTGGGGGAACCCAGTGGAGGTGGTGAGGCCCCCGGTGGTGTCAGGCCCCAGCAGAGCATTGGTTCCACTCTTCATTTTCAGAGAAAGTCAAGTGTTGCATTTCTGGAGAGTGTTCTCGTGTAGATGCAGGTGGCATGTCTGCAACCAACCTAGGATTGCTGAGAGCCAGGAAATGCATCCATCCGGGCACTCTCCCCTGCTCGTACCAGCCCGCACCTCCCACCAAGCCACTGGGACTTAAGAATGCTGACTGAGTGTCCCAGGGCTGCTGGAAAGGTCCTCCCCTCCCCTCACCGATAGGAAAGGGAGTGGTCCTTGTAGTATGCTGAAATTGGGCTCATCTCATGCATACTGTCCATGCTTTCAGTTTGAGAGGATCCATATCCATCAGCCAATTCCCTTGGGTAGTGTGACATTCAGAGGGGTCATTGTCTGGTAATGTGGTGAATGCACTGAGGATTCTGTGTTTACGCTGAAAATAATGATTCATATTTCTGATGCTTGTAGAGAAAGAAGAAGTGGCAGAGTCCTGGGTGCTGGGTGCTTAAAATCTTTCCCACATGACTGGGAATCATGAGTTTTTTGGTTTTGTTTTTCCTATAATCTGTGCTGTTCAATACTGTAGCTACTAGGCAGATATGGAACGTTAACGTTAAATAAAATGAAAAATTCAGTTTTGCGGTCCTACTGGCCACATTTCGAGTGGCCAATTGCTCCATGTGAGGTGTATCTGCAGTATTGGAGGACATTTATGTCGTCAGAGAAAGCTCAGCTGGAATTCCAGCCTAATCCACAGGAAGCAGACACATGTCCTACCGGGGCCGTATTTCCCATCGGCCCTGGGCACACTTGCACACTTGGCGCGGGGGCCAGCAGCAGCCAGTTGCTTTCTGCTGGTACATGTGAAGAGGGGGTGCCAGTGGGAGGACACCAGGAATCTCCAGACTTTGATACAGTTGTAAATAGTTTGAGGAAAGTTTGAAAATATAGGCTACAACATTTGTACATATGTATTTTCTAGCTATATAGAGAGATAATTGGCGGTTAACACTGCAAATTTAAGGTGTACAACGTGTTGGTTTGATAGAGTTATATTTTGCAAAATGACTATACCATAGTGTTAGCTAACAACCCCATCACGTCACATAATTACCATTTCTTTTTCTGGTGAGAATATTTTAGATCTACTCTATTAGCAACTTTCAAGTTTATAATACAGTATTACTAACTGTAATTGCTATGCTGTACACTAATCCCCAGGACTTATTCATCTACAACTAGAAGTTTAGACCTTTGACCAAAGTCTCCCCATTTCCCCACACCCAATCCCTGGTAACCTCAGTCTACTCTTCTTTCTTTATAATATCTTTTATTTTTCTATTACAGCTGACATACAATGTTATATTAGTTTCAAGTGTGCAGCATAGTGATTAGACATTTATATAACATATGAAGTGATCACCCTGATAAGTCTAAGACCCACCTGACACCATACATAGTTATTACAATATTACTGACTATATTCCCTATGCCGCACTGTACATCCCCTTGACTATTTTGTAACTACTAATTTGTGCCTCTTAGTTCCTTCCCCTCTTTCACCCATACAGCGACCCCTCTCCTATCTGGCAGCCATCAAAATGTTCTTTGTATCTATGAGTTTGTTTCTGTTTTGTTTGTTTGTTTGTTTATTTTTAGATTCCACATATAAGAGAGTTCATTTGTCTTTCTCTGACTTATTTCACTTAGCATGATACCCTCTAGGTCCATCCATGTTGTTGCAGATGGCAGGATTTCACTTTTTTTATAGCTGAATAATATTCTTTTGTATACATATATGTACCACTTCATCTTTATCCAATAGTTGATTGATGGGCACATAGATTGCTTCCATATCTTGCTTATTGCAAATAGATTCCTGACAAATAGTAATCGTTTGGTGGTGATGAACTCTTTCAGCTTTTTCTTGTCTGGGAAGTTCTCTGTCCTTTGATTCTGAATGACAGCTTTGCTCCATTGAGTAATCTTGCTTTATAGGTCCTTGCTGTTCATAACTTTGAATATTTCATGGTCAATAGCTTCTGGCCTATAAAGTTTTTGTTGAGAAATCAGCTGATAGTCTCATTGGAGCTCCCTTGTAGATAACTAACAGCTTTTCTCTTGCTGCTTTTAAGATTCTCTCTTCAGCTTCTCTCTCTCTCTCTCCCCCTCTTCTTTTCCCTCTCCCTCACCTAGGCTTGGCCCATTCTCTTCATCATCACTAATAAACCCTACTTGCATATTTTAAAAAAAAATTATCTCTTTGTCTTTAACCTTTGGCATTTTAGTTAAGATGTATCTGGGTGTGGGTTCATCTTGTTTGGGATTCTCTGTGCTTTCTGAGCTTGTATGTCTATTTCCTTCACTAGATAGATGATGGAAGATTTCTGTCATTATTTCTTCAAATAGGTTTTCAATGCCATGCTCTCTCTCTTCTTCTGGTATCCCTATGATGAGAATGTTGACATGCCTGATGTTGTCCCAGAAGCCCCTTAAACTCTCCTCAATTTTTGGATTCTTTATCTTCCAAGTTGCTGATTTGATCCTCTGCTTCATCTAATCTGCTGTTGATTCCTTCTAGTGTATTCTTCATTGCAGCTATTGTTTTTTCATTTCCAACTGGTTCTTTTTTATGTTTTTTAATCTCCATTTTTATGTTTTCTATCTCTTTGTTGAAGTTCTCGCTGAGATCATTGAGCATCCTTCTAACCAGTGTTTTGAACTCTGCATCTGGTAGATTGGTAGATTGCTTGTCTCCATTTTGTTTAGTTCTTTTTCTTGGAGTTTTGTTCTGATCATTCATTTGGGACATTTCTTTGTTTCCTCAATTTGGCTGCCTTCCTGTGTTTGTTTCTATGTATTAGGTAGATCTGCTATGTCTCCTGGTCTTGGTAGAGTGGCCTTATGTAGTAGGTGTCCTGTGGCCCAGTCTTCCTGGTGCAGTCTCCCTGGTCACATGAGCCAGGTGCTCCAGGTGTGCCCTTTGTGTGGATTGTGTGTGCCCTCCTGTTGTGGTGAGCCTTGGTTGCTGTTTGCATGACCCTCGGGCTGACTGGCTATAAGGACTGGCCCTGACTACAGTGGAGGAGCTGTGGTGCAGGGGCTGACCCTATGGAGCAGGGTTAACTTTAGTGGGGCTCTGGTGCCTTCCCAGTCTGTCCTTTGGGTGTGTCACTTGTGGAGGTGGTTGGAGGGTGCTCTGGTGTGGTCTGAAGTTGGCCACCAGGTGTTTTGGTTCTGGGGCCTGTTGGGAGGGGCTCTGGTGCAGGTCAAGGTCAGCAGCTACCTGTGCTGTGCCTGACATCACCCGGTATGAGCTACAAAGTAATCTGTTAATTATTCTACTTCTGCTGGGCTTGGAGGCCCTTGGGAGAGGCTAAGCTGTAACTGAGGTAAGCTGCTAATAGTGCCGGGCTTGGGGCTGCTTAGGAAGAGGTACAGGGAATGCCAAGACCAGATGCTGCTTATTTGGGGTTTGTGAACCTTTGAGAGATTTTAGGAAAGTCCACAGCCAAGGCAGGCTGTTGTATGGAAAAGCCACTGGAAGTGGCTTGGATGGGCCTGCACATTGCAATGGTAGGGTAGGATCTCAGGGAATCACTGGGGCAGGGCAAATGGTGTCAGCCAGGTTGATGGAGACTCAGATAGGTGGCTGCCTTTGTGTGCAAGCTGGGGGTGGAGGAGGGCTCAACAAAGGAACAATGGCCTCTGCCAGTATTTCTGTCTGGGAGAAAGCTGCCCCTCCAGCCCTCGCCCTGAAGCCAGACAATTCAGTTCCTCCCTGCCTGTCCCTGTCGCTTCTCCAGATACTGTCCCAGCACTGGAGCCCAGAGCATGTGAGTCCATCATCAAGAAAGTCTTTGTGCAGGCTTTTTAAGCCACCCTCTGTGTCACTCAGCCACAATTTCTGCTGGTTTTCACAGCCATAAGTTATGGGGACTTCTCTTCCTGGCACTGGAAGCCTGGGCTGGGGAGTTGTGGGGCTGGTACCCCTCGCTCCTCAGGGGGTCCTTCACAGCCAATGTATCCCTACCGATTTTTAGCCATCAGACATGTGTGTGCGTCCAGCCTGGTCTATGTCTCTGCCCCTCTTACCAGTCTCGAGGTGGCTTCTTCTGTATGTCCTTAGGTGTAGGACCTCTGTTTAGCTGGACCTCAGGCAGCTCTCAGTGATGGTTATCCCGTAGTTCGGTTGTAATTTTGAGGTGGTCGGGGGAGGAAGTGAGCACAGCATTTACCTGCTCCTCCATCTTGACTGAAGCCCAGTCTACTCTTTATGTCTATGAGTTTAGCTTTTCTTGATTCCACATATAAGTGGTATATGTCTTTCTCTGTCTGACTTATTTCCTTTATCATAATTCCTTCAAGGTTCATCCATGTGGCCACAAACGGGAGCATTTTCTTCTTTCTCATGGCTGAATATTCCATTGTGTGAATATGTATATAATGTGAGTTGTGTGTCTCACATCTCCTTTATCCATTGATGGACACTGATGTTTCTTGGTATGTTAGCTTTTGTAAACAATGCTGCAATGAACACGAGGGTGCAAATGTACCTGCATAATAGTGATTTTGTTTTCCTTTGGATAAATAAAAGTGGAGTTGCTGGGTAATAGGATGGTTCCAGTTTTAATTTTTTGAGGAACATCCATACTGTTTTCCATAGTGGCTGTGTCAATTTATATTCCCACCAACAGTGCACAAGGGTTCCCTTTTCTCCACATCCTTGCCAACAGTTGTTGTCTGTTGATTAATTGATAACAGCCATTCTGACAAGTGGGAGGTGATAACTCTTTCTGGTTTTAATTTGCAATTCCTTTGTGATTAGTGATTCCGAGCACCTTTTCATGTGCCTCTTGGCCATTTGTAAGTCTTCTTTGGAAAAATGTCTTTTTAGTTTCTCTGCTTATTTTTTAAATTAGATTGTTTTGTTTGTTTGTTTGTTTGTTTGCTATTGAATTGTATGAGTTCTTTATAAATTTTGGAAAATAACCCCTTGTCAGATGTATGATTTGTAAATATTTTCTTCCATTCCATAGATTGCCTTTTCATTTTGATGATTGCTTCTTTTGATATGCACAAGCCTTTTACTTTGATATAGTCCCCCTTATTAATTTTCCTCTTGTTGCTTGTGCTTTCATTGTCATATCCAAAAAAAAGACAGAAATGTTACAAAGACCAAAGTCAAGGAGTTTTTCCCCTATGTTTGCATCCAGGAGTTTTATGGTCAGATCTTTCATCCATTTTGAGTTAATTCCTGTGAGTGCTGTAATATAGGGGTCCAATTTCATTCATATATATGTGATTATCCAATTTTCCCAACACTATTTATTGAAGAGACTGTCCTTTCCCCAATGAGTATTCTTGGATCCTTTGTCAAATAATAATTGACTGTGTGCGTGAGGGTTTATTTCTGGACTCTTGATTCTGTTCCATTGGTCTGTTTCTATTTGTAAGTCAGTACCATACTGCTTTGTTACTGTAGCTTTGTGGTATAGTTGATATCTGTAAGTGTGATGCCTCCAGCTTTGTTCTTTTTTCTCAGGATTTCTTTGGTTCTTTGGGCTCTTTTGTGGTTCCAAATTTTAGGATTGTTTTATTGTTTTTGGTACTATTGTAAATAATATTGTTTTCTTTCTTTTTCAGATTTTTTTTGTTAGTTTATAAAAAGTGCAACTGATTTCTGTATGTTGATTTTGTGTCCTGCAACTTTACTGAATTCATTGATTAGTTCTAACAGGTTTTTGGTAATGTCTTTAGGATATTTTATATATAAGATCGTATCATCTGCAAACAAAGACAATTTTACTTTTTTTCCGTTGTGGATGAATTTTATTTCTTTTTCTTGCCTGATTGCTCTGGCTATGACATCTAGTATTCTGTCAAATGGGGGTAGTGAGTGTGGGCATCCTTGTCTTGCTTTTGATCTTAGATGAAAAACCTTCAACCTTTCACTGTTGAGTATGATAGCTGTGGTCTTGTCATATATTACTGCTATTATGTTGAGGTATATTCTTTTTTTTTTTTTTTGCAGTTTTTCTTGTTCTTGTTTTATTTATTTATTTTATTTTATTTTTAAATTTTTATTGGGGAATTGGGGGAGGGGAACAGCATTGGGGAATCGGAGAAGGGGAACAGACAAGTTGCTGTCTTTTTGTTCTTCAGTCTAGTTGTGGAGGACGTTGCTTCACTGGCCCATGTTGGTATCGTCATTGCGCTTTTCCCGGATGAGGCAGATCAGTCGCCGGCCTCTGGATGGTTGCTCATCGCGGCTATTGGCAGCTCACACTGGCTGCCAGCTGCTCACACTGGTTTCTGGCCACTCTCTGTAGCCTATGGCAGCCCATTCCAGCAGGGGCTGCAGCCCACACCATCACCGGGGCTCGCACAGCCCAGCTCCAGGTGGAGCTGTTGTTAGCTGTAGAGGGCAGTGTCACTGGCCCTCATATGTAGGATCCGAACCGGGGCCGCTGGCATCCCAAAACCAGCTCTTAACCAATGCGCCACTCGGCCGGCCCTATTCATTTATTTATGATTTTAGAGGGCAGTGTCACTGGCCCTCATATGTGGGATCCGAACTGGGCCGCTGGCATCCCAAGCCAGCTCTTAACCACTGTGCCACTCGACCGGCCCGAGGTATATTCTTTTATACCCAATTTGTTAAACATTTTATTATGAAAGGGTATTGTTTTTATCATGAGAGGATGAATACTTTTTCTGCATCTATATGATCATATGATTTTTATCTTTTATTCTATTTATGTGGTGTATCATATTTATTGATTTGTGATACTGAATTATCTTTCTATCCGTGGACTAAATCTCACTCAATCATGGTGTATGATCCTTTTAATAAGCTGTTGAATTTGCTTTTCTAATACTGTTATAAATTTTTGCATCTAAATTCATCAGGGATATTGTTCTGTAGGTTTTTTTTTTATGGTGTCCTTATCTGA
This sequence comes from Aselliscus stoliczkanus, assembly GCA_033961575.1. Taxonomy (NCBI): domain Eukaryota; kingdom Metazoa; phylum Chordata; class Mammalia; order Chiroptera; family Hipposideridae; genus Aselliscus; species Aselliscus stoliczkanus. The sequence goes on from CM066741.1 coordinate 35,981,972, forward strand.
TTTGGTATCAGGATAATGCTGGCCTCATAAAATGGTCTTGGGAGTGTTGTTTCCTCTTCAATTTTTTGGAAGAATTTGAGAAGAATTGGTATTATTTCTTTTAATTTTTGGTGCAATTTATCAGTGAAACCATCTGGTCCTGGACTTTTCTTTGTTGGGAGGCTTTCTTTTATTATTACTAAATTTATGAGGGTCACATTGGTTAATTACATTATATAAATTTCAGGTCCACAGTATTATAGTAAAACACCTGTATACCCCACTGTGCTCACCATCTCAAGTCTAGTTTCCATCTGTCACCCTATATGTGACCCCCTTTCCTCTCTTCATTTACTCCCCACACCCCTTCTTTTGTAACCACCATTCTGTTGTATGTGTCTATGAATTTGTTTTTTGAGTTGGGAGGTTTTTGATTACTGATTCAATCTCTTTACACATTATTCATCTGTTCAGATTTTCTATTTTTTCCTGATTGTCTTGGTAGGTTTTATGTTTCTAGGGATTTGTCCGTTTCTTCTAGGTTATCCAATTTATTGACATATGTCTCTATGATGTTTTATATTTTTGTGGTATCAGTTGTAATGTCTCCTCTTTAATTTCTGATTTTATTTATTTGAACCCTCTCTCTCTCTCTTCTCCCACACCCTGCCACTTTCCCATTTCTCTCTCTCTTAGTCTAGCTAAAGGTTTGCCCATTTTTTTTTATCTTTTCAAAACTACAGCTGTTAGTCTCATTAATCTCTTCTTGTTTTTCTGGTCTCTTTCTCTCTTTTTTTTTTTGTTTTTTTTTTTAAAGATTTTATTGAGGAATTGGGGGAGGGGACCAGCCAAGTTGTTCTTCAATCTTCATTGTGGAAGGCGCCAGTCACCATCTGGCTTCCTGTCAGCAGTTCGTGGCCTCTAAGCTCAAGGTGCTGTGTTCAGTCTTAGTTGCAGGTGGACGTAGCCACCATCCCATGCGGGAGTCGAACCAGTAACCTTGTTGTTAAGAGCACACACTCTATCCTCTGAGCCATCCCCGCGGCAGCTCAGCTCAAGGTACCGAGTTCAGTTAGTTGTGGGTGGACATAGCCACCATCCCATGGGGGAGTCGATCTGGTCTCTCTTTTTAAATTTTCTGTTCTGCCCTTTGTTATTTCATTCTTCTACTAACTATGGGTTTAGTTTGTTCCTCTTTCTAATTCCTTGAGGTGTGAAGTTAGGGTGTTTATTTGAAATTTTTCTTCTTTCTTAATCTTGGCATTTATCTATAAGCTTCCCTTTTAGAACTACTTTTGTAGGAACTCATACTTTCTTATATGTTGCATTTCTATTTTCATTTGTTTCCATATATTTTTTATTTCCTGTTTGTATTCTTCTTTGACTCATTTGTTGTTCAAGAGTGTGTTAATTTCTACATACTTGTGAATTTTCCAGCTTTTTCCTGTTATTGATTTAAAATGTCATATCACTGTGGTCAGAAAAGACAATTGGTATGATTTCAATCCGCTTAAATTTGCTGAGCCTTTGTTGTGTCTTATCTGATTTATTCTGGAGAATGTATGTGTGCGCTTGAGAAAACTGTGTATTCTGCTGCTAGTGGATGGAATGTTTTGTATATGTCAGCTAGGTACATTTTGATCTAAAGTATGGTTATAGTTCAACCTTCCCATATTTATTTTCTTGCTGGATGATCTATACACTGTCAACAGTGGGATATTGGCCCTTCTACCACATGAGGATCCAACAAAAAGTCAAAAAGATGGCTTTCTAGGAAGTGGGCCTTCACTAGACACTGAATGTGCCAGTGTTTTGATCGTGGACTTTCCAGCCTTTGAAACAGTGAGAAATAAAGTCCTGCTGTTTATTTTTAAAAATTTAAAAAAAGAAAGTGGGATATTGAAGTCCTCTACTGTTGTTTCTCCCTTTTTCTATTTCTCCCTTATACCTGTTAGTATTTGCTTAATATATTTAGGTATTTTGATATCAGCATAAATATTTAAGATTGTTGATATCATCTTGATGAATTGACTCTCTTTATCATTATATAATGACCTTCTTTGTCTCTTGTTATAGAATTTGGCTTAAAGTCCATTTTGTCTAGTGTAAGTATAGCTTCTCCTGATTTATTTTGGTTTCTGTTTGCATGAAAAAACTTTTTCCATCCTTTCACTCTGAGCCTATGTGTGTCATTGAAGTTAGCATGAGTCTCATGTAGGCTATATATAACTGGGTCTTGTTTTCTTTTTTTTTTTTGAGGGCAGTGTCACTGGCCCTCATATGTGGGACCCGAACCAGGGCCGCTGGCATCCCAAGCCAGCGCTTAACCACCGTGCCACTCGCCGGCCCTGGGTCTTGTTTTGTATGCATTCAGCCACTCTATATCCTTTGAGTAGACATTCAATCCATTTACATTTGGAGGACTTACTCTTGCAGTGGTGGCTGGAGCTGGCAGTGTGCCCTTGCCTGTGGAATGGCAGGGGTCACTTGCACACACATACATAGTGGCTGGGGTCAGGACAAACAAGGCTGGGGCCAACTGTGAGCCCACTGGCAGCTGCAGGGGTGTCTGTGTGCACTACGGGTCATGTCATGGGTGCACAGCAGTGGAGACAAGTGGCAGGGTCCTGCTGGGGGCCTGCTGGACACAGCGGGAGGGGCTAGCCTTGAGTGCAAGCTGGGTGAAAGCTGTCAGCTGCAGGCCATAGGTTTGTGCCTGTGCAGCCACAGAGGCCTACGCTGGCTGCTGGTTTGGTGCCTGAGCTCCGGCAGCTGGTGTCAGTGAAATGCCTGTGGGACAAGCGCTGGGCAAACCTGCAGGGGTTCCATGGCGGATGTGCTGGCCTTTGTCTTCTTCAGGGACGACATCTGCTGGATTTTTCTGCAGAGCAGATCACTGTGAACCGTGGTCATTTCTGTTGTGTGGCTGATACTGTTGGCTCCTGCTTTTCTTCCTTATTTCCAACTGTCTGTATGTTTCAGCTTTGCCAGTCTCAGTTGGGTATAATGGAAGCGTGACCTTCTCACAGAGCCCTGAATGTCTGGGGACACTGATCCATCACCCTGCTTTACTTTCCTGGATAGGGGAACTCTTTCCATCTGGGAATTTTCTGAGCAGTGCCACCTTGAAGGATGGGATGACGCAGGTGACTCGAAGCTGTTTTTCCTTCCCTTTTGGGTGGTTTTTCTCAACTTTTTTTATTCTACTGTGTTGTTGAAGTTTCTTAAGTGGACTCCCAGAGCCCTTTTGGTTCATGAATAGCTGTCTAATTATTGATCGGTATAGGGGGACAGAAGCTAGGGTCTCTTACATTTTGCTGATGTCACTTCCCTATAATCTTTTAATAAGGGTGATTTCTCAAGAAAGCATTCTAAAAGTATAAATAAGTTAATAGACTATAAATATTTTAATAGACATCCAACAAGAAAATAATCAACATTGCTAATCTAATCTTTCTTTTAAAAGATTTTATTGGGGAATTGGGGGAGGAGAACAAAGTTGGGGAATTGGGGAAGGGGAACAGACAAGTTGCTGTCTTTTTGTTCTCGAGTCTAGTTGTGGAGGATGTTGCTTCACTGGCCCATGTTGGTATCGTCTTTGTGCTCTTCCCGGAGGAGGCAGATTGGTCACTGGCCTCTGGATGGTCGCTCACCGCGGCTATTGGCAGCTCACACTGGCTGCCAGCTGTGCACACTGGCTGCCGTCCACTCACTGTAGCCTATGGCAGCCCACTGCAGCAGGAGCTACAGCCTACATCGTCGCCGGGGCTCACACAGCCCAGCTCCAGGTGGAGCTGTTGTTAGCTGTAGAGGGCAGTGTCACTGGCCCTCATATGTGGGATCTGAACCGGGGCCGCTGACATCCCAAAACCAGCTCTTAACCCATGTGCCACTCGGCCGGCCCACTAATCTAATCTTTATTATCAAATTTATTTTTTTCAATTGAGTCTAAATTTTTCCCACAATGCTTCTGGCAATATTAACTCTTTCATTGCATTAATTGATTTCAAGTTTGTTTTTCTTCAAAATGTGTCGGAAATCCATAAAAAACAAAAAGTTGATATTTTGTCTATTTTATGCATTTAATAATAATAATTTGAGCTGCATTATATATAAATGACATTATTTTTATTTATAAAAAAGTCCTATTGTTATTCATTCTTGGAAAAACACAAATATATAGAAAAATGTACATCTGCTTTCCTAAACTTCCTTTCTGGAAGTTTTCATCTGCACTCAGCGGATAGAAATATTTATTCAGATATATCTGACCATCATGGCAAAAGGGTTTTAATAAGGCCAAGAAACACACACTATTAAATATAAACATAGGAGATGTTATTTTCTGTTAGCATTAAAACATAGAGAAAAAAAAGAACATGGGAAAGCATAATAGGAGGGGCCATGTAGGCTGGGGGAGGGCCCAGGAAATCTTGTGTAGGTCACTTTGCATCTGTGGTCAGAGTATGGAAAGATGAGATGGCATGGACTGGGGCAGGGAGGGGCGAGTGTGAGTGTCCAGAGCCAGTGTTTTTGTGGAGATGAGCAAAGGCTGACGTGGGTAGTACGTGTGTTTTAATACATGGGGACCTCTGCCGTGACTCAAGCTTAGGTATCTGCTGCCTTGTGAACAACTAGGAGTCAAGGAGCCATTGCGCATGATTGCCACATCCAGGCAAGGCATGGGGCCACTCTGCTGAGGCAGAAGACATGGGAAGGAACAGAAATGAACAGAGTCATTTTGGAGAGAGAAGTGTTGATGGAATTGAAGTAGAGTGACGCATAAGAAGTGTCAAAAATGATTCTCAGATCTGTCTTGCAGAAGTCGCGTTATTCCCTGGAATTGTGATTTGAAAGAGTGAGTGAATGGGAACACTAGAAGGGCGCCAGGGTTTCTTGAAAGGGTCAGGGAAAGGTTGGATTCCGTTTGAAATATGTTGAGCCGGTGCAGTCTCTGAGACAGACAAAAATGCAATCAAATTCACTGTTGCACATTTGACATAAACATAAATCCTTTCCCTTGGTATGAAGCCCGCAGAGGCCAAACCCTGGTCAGCAGGTCACCGAACGGTCGCCTGCCGGTGCTCATGCTTGCAGAGGGGAAGCAGACACACAGGCAGGAGCCTTTCCTGGCTGGACCCTGGTGTGGCACCTGCAGCCAGAGTGCTGTGCCAGTGCTCTGGGCTCACAAACTATGCCCTTCCTCGCGGGCTAACTGCAAATACCCAACACTCCTGGAGGCGTGCTTGTTTTCCCGCTTAGCCCTCGGTCTGCTAGGTGCATGTCGGAGCTTGTGGGGTGTGCGCCCTGAGGACGGCAGTCCTGGAGGAGCTAGGTGTGGGGGTCCGTTGTCATCTCCCCACAGAAAGTCTGTTATTAAGTGGGGAGGGGGGCAGGACACATAGCTCACCTCCCTGTGTGTCCATTTAAATAACTAAGCAGTGACACCAGGAGCTGAGCTGACCCTTGCTCAGTGTGGCTGCCTCCCACCCCTCCATCCCTCAGCCCTCACTTAATCATCGCTTCCTCCCATTTGCACCTTTCTTTCATCGACTTAAAGGTACTTGAAAAACCCGTGTTGAATAACGTCAGTGCCACTTGTAGGGCGGGCATCCACTGTGTACTGGGGACATGGATGACCCATGGAAAGGCTTTATAGTGCATTTAAGAAAAATGCACCTTTTGTAAGTTGATGACTCTTGGGCACTGGTAGCCTTGAGCTCAGTAATTTAAACGATAACGAGCAAAACCTTTCCTGAGTCATAGAAATTCCAGGTAGTTACAGAATATTTGTCTGGCTACTTAGTGGAAATGACAGCCTGTCACCAAGTGAGCTGCCATCATGGGAAAGAGAGCATTCTGAAATGCGAAGTAGAAAGAACAGATTCAGGGTCAGACCATAATCATGGAAATTGAGAGGAAATTGAAACTGATTGGCAGCTCTAGGTAGAAAATCTCTTGGAATCTCTGAGTGTAGACAAAGAAGCCCCAGCTCAGGCGGGGGGCCCTTGACTCAGTCCCTCCAGTGTCACTGAGTGCACCCAGGGTCTGTCTACTCACCCCTGACTCACCCCATGCTTCAACACCTCCCTTTCTGTTAGCCCCCAAAAGAAGGATGTGGTGTCATCATCGGAAAGGCTTTGGGTCGGTAAGACACAACATGTTTTGTTTACTACATAATAAGTAATAATGTATAAAACATTATAAAACCCACTCCAGTTTTTCATTCATTATCTGTAACCTTCAGAATTCTGAAGAAGGCATCTGGGGACTGAGCAGAGCAGCATCTGTAGTGTGCCCCGGGGTCGGGACCCTGTGGGCTGGGACGTCACTAGTCAGTATGCCCTGTGCCCTCTGTGTGACTACAATGGGCTGGTTTTGTTTTTTTATTCTCTAGTTCACTTTTTTAGTCTGTTACTTTCTTCTTTTGGATAGCTTTAGGTTTAGTTTGCTCTTCATTTTCTACTTCCCCAATATTTAAAACTAGGTTCAGGGGGTGGCCAGTTAACTTAGTTGATTAGAGCGCAGTACCCATAACACCAAGGTTGCGGTTCGATCCCCACATGGGCCACTGAGATGCGGCCTCCACAACTAAGAATAAAAAACAACAAAAAATTAGATTCTTCATTTAAGATCTTTCTTGTTCTTCTTTTTTTTGAGGGCAGTGTCACTGGCCCTCACATGTGGGACCCACCGGTGCCGCTGGCTTCCCAAGCCAGCGCTTAACCACCGCGTCACTCGGCCGGCCCCAATCTTTCTTCTTTTTTAGTGGAGGCATTCACAGCTCAAAATTTTACTCTGAGCATAGCTTCTACATCCTTTACTTTTGGTATGCCATGGTTCTGTTCTCTTTCATCGCCAAAGTTTATTTTTTTGTTGTTTGTTTTGTTTCCGTTTCTTTTGTGATTTAAAAAAATTTTTTTTGACCCATTTGTAATTTAGGAGTGTGTTGTTTACTTTCCACAAGTATGTGAAATGTTCCATTTTCCTTTTGATACTGATTTCTGCTTTCTTTCCATTGTGGTCAAAGGAGATGTTTGTGTGATTTCAATATTTTTAAGTTTATTGAGAATTGTGACTGAATATGTATGAAGTTGGACAATTAAGTTTGCGAACTCATCCTAGAAAAATTGCTCCATGCCTCATTGCTGAATGTCACTATGGTCACATTTGAAATATTCCCCTTGGGAAGCTAGGCACTGGCTCCAACGCCTAGTCCACCCTTCAAAGCAATTTTGGAATTCTTTTTCTGGAATGGCCATCAGAGCTGTTGTTATTATCCTTGATGTCCTGAATATCATCAAAATGTCTTCCTTTCATTATTTCCTTTATTTTTGGCTAAAGAAAGAGGTCACTGGGACCCAGATCAGGTGGGTAGGGAGGGTGTTCTAATACAGTTATTTGTTTACTGGCTAAAAACTCCCTCACAGACAGTGCCATGTGAGCCAGTGCATTGTCGTGATGCAAGAGCCATGAATTCTTGACAAAAAGTTCAGATCGTTTTCGTCTAACTTTTTCATGTAGCCTTTTCAGCACTTCCAAATAATAAACTTGGTTAACTGTTTGTCCAGTTGTTACAAATTCATAATGAATAATCCCTCTGATATCAAAAAAGGTTAGCGACATCGTTGCAACAAGTTCGCGAACTTAATTGCGAGGACTTATAGTCTGTCCTGGACAGTGTTCCACACGCCCCTGCAAATAGCCTGTGTTCTGCTGTTGGTGAAAGGCATTCTCTGATATGTCTGGTAGGCTTCGTTGGGTTATAGTGTCGTTTAAATCTGTTTTCTTGTCATTATTCTGTCTAGTTTTTCTAACTATTATTGAAAGTGAGATGTTGAAATCTTAACTATTATTGTGGAACTACCTGTTTTTTTCTGAGTTCGGTTGCTTTTTGCTTCATAAGTTTTTGAGGCTCTGTTGTGAGGTTTATGTATGGTTATAATTTTTATATGTTCTTGATGGGTCGAGCCTTTCACCATTGTGTAGTGTCCTTCCTTATCTCTTGTAACAAAGTTTGTCTTACATGACTTTGCCCATCCTTGCACTTTCAATCCATTTCTTTTTTGGAACTTAAAGTAAGTTTTTTATGCAGTATAAAGCTAGTTCATATTTCCTTATTGATTCTGCCAGCCCCTGCTTTTTAATTGAAGTGTTTATTCCATTTATATTTAACATAATTACTAATAAGGAAGGACTTTGCCTTTTTTCTATTTGCTTTTTTTTTTTTGTAAGTGTTTAAAAAATAATCTAGTAAGGAATGTTGTTATGGGCTGACCTGTGTCCCTCCAAATTTGTACGTTGAAGTCCTAACCCCCTAGGGCCTCAGAACTTGACTATATTGGGAGATATTGGGTCTTTAAAGAGATCGTTAAGTCTATTTGCTTTCTATATGTCTTATTCCTTTTTTGTCCCTCGATTCTTCCATTATTGCCTTCTTTTGTGTTTAACTTCTTTCTAGTGTACCATTTCAATTCCCATCTCATTTCTTTTACTGTATATTTTTAGTTATTTCCTTAGTGGTTACTCTGGGGATTAAAATTAACATCTAAATTTATGACAATCTAGTTTGAATTAACACCACCTTAGTTTCAATAGCACATAAAATCTTCGCTTCTATAGCTCTGTTCCCCTCTTATATTGCTATTGTCACAAAGACTCCCAGGACTAGAAAAGTTGAAGTCAGCCAGGCACATTTCTTACCTTTGGGCTTCATATTCTCTATCTGAACAGTGAGGGTTTCTAGTAGATGGCCTTGCTGGCTCCTTTGAGCTGTGACAATCCACCATTGCAGAGAGTGCTTTGATCTCAATTCTCTGTGAAGGAGGCTGGTGATACATCAAGGACTCCACATTTTAAGGCCCCCATGAATGGAAGTGTCCTTCTTATCTAGAGATGTTTTTTTGAGTCTTATAAAAGCATAGCCCATTTCTGAAATGCTTACAAAGGGATCAAACATTGAAATGTTGTTCTCTTACTGAGACTGAAACATTAGCTTTTGAAGGATTACCTGAATAATACGTTTGTTCTTTAGAGGAGAGACACTATTATAGATGAAGTATAGTTTTCAGGGTTTGGAAGTCGAATTCTAAGGGGGGTCTATTAAAATGGGGCAGTAATCTGTGAAGCTCTAATTTATTGGGATGGTAATTGCAGAATTACTATCTTTTTTACATTTTGACTGGAATTATTATTATTTTTTTAATGACATATGATTTCTCTTTTATTTTATTTTATTTTATTTATTTATTTATTTTTTTAAAGACGTCACTGGGGAATTGGGGGAGGGGAACAGCGCTAGGGAATCGGGGAAGGGGAACAGACAAGTTGCTGTCCTTTTGTTCTTCAGTCTAGTTGCGGAGGACGTCGCTTCACTGGCCCATGTTGGTATCGTCATTGCGCTCGCTCTTCCTGGATCGGTCGCCGGCCTCTGGGTGGTCACTCACAGCAGCTATTGGCAGCTCATGCTGGGTGCCAGCCACTCACGCTGGCTGTCGGCCACTCACTGTAGCCTATGGCAGCCCACTTGCTGTTGTTAGCTGTAGAGGGCAGTGTCACTGGCCCTCATATGTGGGATCCGAACCAGGGCAACTGGTGTACCATGCCAGCTTTTAAGCAATGCGCCACTTGGCCGGCCCTGGAATAATTTTTTCTTTAAACAAAATCTTCTTTTTAGTGCCAGCTAAATTCTGTCCACCTGTCTCTGCCCACCCTCTCTGACCCTCCCCTCTGTTGCTAAATGCTAAAAGCAGACGCCTGGGTGTACATTCCTTGTCATTTGTCAGTGTCAGTGCAATGGTTTTCAGCAGGTAGTCAGCTCTCAGGGCCTAACAGCCAGAAGAAAGCCGAACGTGTGATGCTATCTTTAATAAGAGCTGTGTCGGAACAGAAGGCGTCTCATCTCTCTTGTGGGAACACATGGTGTTGGCCAAGAAAGGAGGAGGCATGAGGAAAAGGAGAAAGCATGAGGACCGGGCAGAGTACCTAGGTGGAAGGCAAGTCACCCTGAGGGGGTCTTCTCTGACAGACAGGGACAAGCAACAGACCTGCAAGTGACAGTGTCCCTGGTGGCCCTGAGGCCTGATGCAGGGCAGAGGAGTGAGCCCTGATTCTCCACGTTGTCTAGAATTCAGCCAAGTGATCTGGCTTCAAGGCAGCCTCCAGACCCAGTGGGCAATAGAACGTTTTCAGGAGGTGGGCAGACAAGGCCATCTCTAGAGAAGATTCTACCATGGAGGGACCACCTCCACATCCCCCTGATGATGGGAGTGGGTCCATAAAGTTCAGCATTGTTGGGGGGCATTGTTGGGCTGGTCTTCAAGTGCTGACCTGTGGGTGGGCTGCAACAGTAAGGGTACCTGACACAGCCCTGGCACCCCACCTCTCAGCGCTCCCACTGACTGAGCCCAGGGGCTTCCTTACTGAAGTCTATGAACGGTTAGAACAGAGGCCGCAGGCCTACTCTGGGGGTCAGAGCATCCTCCCGTAAGCTCCCCACCAAAGCTGTACCCTGTGAGTATTTTCTTTTTTCTCTTTTTCACATTTATCTCTTTGTACCTGGCATCCTAGCTTTACATATACTTCCTATTTCCCTACTAAAATTGCTTCTGAAGGAAATTCTAGACTTTCTGAACTCATTGTGATTTTTCCCTTGAATGCACACTTGAGTCACTTAACTTCTTGGTCCCACTATCACTTTGCTTAAACATTTTTTTCTTAAGTTTACTAACCACCAGATAAAGTAATATTATTTTCCCTTGTGTTGCATGAATCATGAATGCCTTCCTCACAGGCTGTGTTTTGTAAGTCCTAATTTTCTTATTTCTAATAAGTGAATCTTTATTAATCTTACCCACTTATGGTCTCTAATAATAGGTTTTGGGGTTTTTTTACATAGTTTTTTCTTGAAGAGATTCACTGAAAATCATGCGAAATATCTAAAAGTTAATAGCTAATAGGTTTTATATATATATATATATATATATATATATATATATATATATATATATATATATAGAGAGAGAGAGAGAGAGAGAGAGAGAGTAAAAATGTGTACACATTTTAAGAAAGGAAAAAATATATTAAAATTACACTGATGATAACCGCTTGGAGCACCTCTTGTAATTGCAGAAGTCAAACGTGACTGTATTCATATTTTGTTATTGGTATATATTGAGTATTGTGGTTTTAATACACAATACTCCTTTTTTCAAATGTGTATACATTTTTTGGCACCCTTTGTGTATTAGACACACACACGTCTGCATGCTGGAATTAAAATTTCCATATTTCAAAGTCATGGTCATTAGAGATTTTAATGTGGGAAATACCCACTCTAATGTTAGGAATATAAAGGCTGAATTTTATATTCCACACACACAAAAAAAGAAAATGTATCTATATGTAGAAAAAAATCTGGGCAGAAAGAAATCTGGGCAGGGCCGGCCGAGTGACGCGGTGGTTAAGAGCTGGCTTGGGAAGCCAGCGGCCCCGGTTCAGGTCCCACATATGAGGGCCAGTGACACTGCCCTCAAAAATAGAACAAAATAAAAAAACAAAACAAAAACAAACAAAAAGAAATCTGGGCACATAGGCAAGATCCAGACTCTGTAACAGAGAAGGGTTGCACATTGCATTATTTCTTTAAAGGTGAACATTTTATCATTTGATTTCATTTTATGTATTTCCATTTTGTTTTAAAAAATGGAATAAGACACAGAATGTGACCTTGTCAGTGAAATTTGGAGTTACGACCTAGTCAGGGAAGTCTGTGAAGAAATTGTGTGACAACACAATGTGACAACTTTGTACATGCACAGAGCCACGACCACACAGCGTGAGGTAACCACTGTGAGGTGGGCTGGGTAGCCTGGGCTCCGGTCATGGCTCCACGGCTTAATAAATCTCATGCTTATTCTGATCCCTTGATATCTGTACAGCGCGGTCCTATAATAGCAACAAATCTCATCGCGCTATTCTGATTAGATGCGTTCATGTAGGTGAAGCACTTAGCATGGCGTCTACCAGGCGTAGACATGGCCGCTGTCACAACCATCGCTGTTTTATCGTTGGCAACAGTCATAGTGGATTGTGGCACGATTATTTGGAAGACCACACTTGGAGTAAATACAATAATTAGGTTGTACCAAAAGATTGCGATCATAACAGAGTTTCACCTACTTTGCTGGTTATGACAGCAGCCCCGAACACAATAATTACACCAGCTTCTGGTCGCAGTTTGAATAGTACATTTATTCCATATTTAGATTTTTTTTGAGCTTATAAACTATTTTAGAAAATGCAAATGTTTTCAGCCTTGTCAAGGGAAGGTTTTTATTATAGATTACCCTGGGTAAGGGATGGGAAACCAAGAATAAATTATTTTGAAAGGCTTCTTGAATTGCTTTGCAAGTGGTAACGTATGGACAGACGCACACAGAACCCCGGGGCAGATTTCGCTGAAGCCTTATTTCTAAATAATATTCATGTACAAGGCAAACCTATGTCATTTGGTGGGACAGTTTGGACAATTTCATCAAAGTAGCAATTAAAGCAATAAATGACTGACTTCTTATGGCTTTCTGGGGCATGGTGGCTGCGCGATAAATTAATTAACCAGGGATAAATAACCAGAGAAGCTTCATGTTGTCTTTTTTCAGCTTGACCATCTCTGCAGAGTGCCCCATGCAGCTTGAGGACTTCCCAATGGATGCCCACGCTTGCCCCCTGAAATTTGGCAGCTGTAAGTCATTTTCACAAGTAAGAACCATGGATATACTTTCGGGGTTGTCTCCACATTCATTCAGAAGAATTTGGGTTCTGTCTGTGAATAAGCACCTTATGAACTAGAGTCCACTTGAGGAGAGTGGAGAGTGCTGTGGGGACACTCCCATGTCCTTGCAGACTAGTCCCCTTGTCTGTGGCCCTGAGAGGCATGCACAGTGATGGCACTTGCCACCTAGGATGAGCTCCTGGGAAAGTGTTTCCCCAGACCTTTCTTTGGCGTTTCTTTCTTGTTTTCACTTCAGATTGCAGGTCACCTCCTCCAGGGGAGCAGCCTTCAACACCCAATTCCCAGTACCTAGTCAATAATGTTTTTTAAGGCATCGTAGTCATTGCTATGTCAACTCACTTCTTCTAGAATGTTCCATGAGAACAACATTGTCTGTCACTGCTTACCGTGTGCACGTATTAGGAAATACGTGGTGCTTGATGCCAGCCATTCCAGAGTGTGGAGTGGTGACACTGGTCCCAAGGCAGTGTGTGTGGCCTCATCCTCACTTTTGGGATGTTGGGAAGCAGGGGTGGAACCGACGGACTATTTCTTTCTTTCTTTCCCCCATCCGTCTGTTCCCCTGCTACGTGACGTCTTTTAATGTATGCATTTAGTGCCTTACATTTCCCTCTAACGCTAGTCTAGCTACATTGTTAAAATTTTGATATGTTTTAGTTTCCTTTTTATCCAGTTAAATGTATTTTTATTTTTTAAACCATTTTGTATTTTTCAATTACAGTTGATATTCAATATTATATTAGTTTCTGGTGTACAACATAGTGATTAGATATGTATATGACTGTATTCCCCATACTATACTCTACATCCCTATGACTATTTTGTAACTACCAATTTGTACTTGTAAATCCCTTCCCCTCTTTCACCCAGCCCCCCAACAGATGGTTCCCATCTGACAACCATCAAAATGTTCTCTGTGTCTATGAGATTGTTTCTGTTTAGTTTGTTCATTGATTTTATTCTTTAGATTCCACATATAAGTGAAAGCATATTGTATCTGTCTTTCTCTGTCTGACTTACTCCACTCAGCACAGTACCCTCTAGTTCCATCCATGGTGTTGCAGATGGCAAGATTTCATTCACTTTTACATCTGAGTAATATTCCATTGTATGTATGTACCACCCCTTCTTTATCTATTCATCCATCAACAGACACCCAAGTTGCCTCCATATCTTGGCTATTGTAAATAATGTTGCAATGAACATAGGGATGCATGTCTTTTTGAATTCGTGTTTTGGGTTTCATTTGGATAAATACCCAGAAGTGAGATTGCTGGGTCCTACTTTGTCTCTTTTTATAGCCTTTGTTTTTAAGTATATTTTGTCTGGTATACATATTGCTACCACAACTTTTTTGTTTGTTTCCATTTTCATGAAATATCTTTTTCTATCCCTTTACTTTCAGGCTGTGTATGTCTTTCAATCTGAAGTGAGTCTCTTATAGGCAGCATGTGTAAGGATCTTGTTTTCTTATCCTTTTAGCCACTCTATATCTTCTGATTGGAGCATTTAATCCAATTACATTGAAAGTAGTTGTTGATAGATATATAGTTATTGCCATTTTATTATTCATATTTTTAGTTTTTCTTCTTTTTAAAGAAGTCCTTTTAACCTTTCATGTAACTGGTTTGGTGGTGATGAACTCCTTTAGCTTTTTCTTTTTTTCTTTTTTAAAGATTGTATTGGGGAATTGGGGAAGGGGAACAGCTTTGGGGAACTGGGGAAGGGGAACAGACAAGTTCCTGTCCTTTTGTTCTTCAGTCTAGTTGTGGAGGACGTTGCTTCACTGGCCCATGTTGGTATCGTCATTGCGCTCTTCCCGGGTGAGGCCGTCGCTCTCCGGCTATTGGACAGCTGCTCACAGCAGCTCATGCCGGCTGCTGGCCACTCACGCTGGCTGCCGGCTGCTCACAGCATCCCACGGCAGCAGGGGCTGCAGCCTATGCTGTCGCTGGTGACTCCTGGCAGCCCAGCTCCAGGGTGAACTCTTGTTCACCATCTTAGCTGTAGAGGGCAATGTCACTGGCCCTTATGTAGGATCCAAACCCGGGGCCCTGCTGCTCAGAGCTGGCGTCCCAAGCCAACTCTTAACCAATGTGCCACTCGGCCAGCCCAACCTTTAGCTTTTCTTGTCATGGACGTTTAAATGTATTTTTTAATTTCCTTAGGATGTCCCCATTGAACTCCTGGCTTGTTTAGATATGTGCCATTTAATTTTCAATTCTTTGGAGATTTTCCTGCATCTTTATGTTACTGGTTTTTAGTTTAATTCCATGATAGTCAGAGGACACTGGCTGTATGATTTCAGTTCTTTCATAAGACCCTGAATGTGATCCTGGTGAGGGGTCTCCACTCTCCTTGCCTGGGATGGGGCCACAATTTTTCCGTAGCATTTAACTGGAGTAGAACAGGTATTGTCTAAAAGTTTTCTGTCTCAATAGGTTGACCTTTTCCTAGCCCTTGGCTAGAGAGAGCAGAGGTTTCTCTTGTTCCTGTTTTTTATCTATGCCCATTGGCATTCCCAGGTTGCCAGCTTCTTTGGCTCCAAGCCTGTTATGTATAAGGAAAACAAAAAATTAGAGGACTCACCTATGGCTCGTCCTTGAATACAATGGTGCCAGCACTTACTTATCTGCTTCATTTTCTCTACCGTTCAGCTTCTTCCTATGTTTATTTTATATACCGGGGTGCCAAAAAAATGTATACACATGATTTGTATTCATTTCTTGTTATTGGTATATATTATTACAATTTTAATACAGTTTTTTCTTTCTTAAAATATGTATACTTTTTTTTTTGTACCCTCTGTTAGTAGGAAGAATAAGGGAAAAAACATCTCCATTTTTCTGGAAGCAGAAGTCTTCCTACATGTGTTTTTGTTATTATTTATTCTTACTGGGGCCTGCTGGACCTCTTGAGTCTCTAAACTTGTCTTTCACCGAATTTGAAGCATTTGACCATTATTCTTTCTAATGTTTTTTGTTCCATCCTCTCTTTTCCATTTAGAGTTCTAATGATATGAGTTGGACCATTTTACATAATACTTCAGATCCCCAAGGTTCTATTCATTGTTTTTTTGTTTTGTTTTGTTTTAAATTAGCTTCAGGTGTACAACACAGTGCAATAGTTATACTTTTTATCCCTCAAAGTGACAACCCCCTCCCCCAATTCGTCACCCCACTCCCCTGCCATATCATACATATCTATTACAATTCCTCTGACTTCCTTCCACTGTATAATCCACATCCCGTGACTATCTATATATTCAGTTACAGTTGGCATACAATATTATACAACATCAGTTTCAGGTGTACAGTGCAGTGATCAAGCCTCTACTCCATCCATGAAATGGTCTCCCTAACAAGACATATGACCATCTGACACCCCACAGAATATTTACAACATTATTATATTCCCCAAACTGTCTTTCATATTCCTGTGGCAATAGTGTAGTTACCTATTTATGCTCTCTAATCCCTTCCCCTTCTCCCTCATCTCCACCCCCGTCCCAACTAGCAACCCTCAGATTTTCCTATATATCTATGAGACTGTTTCTGTTTACTTTGCTTGTTCATTCAGTTTTTCAGATTCCACATATAGGTGAGGTCATATGGTATTTGTCTTTCTCCGACTGACTTATCTCACTTAACATAATAGTCTCTAGGTCCATCCATATCATTGCAAATGGTACAATTTCATTCTTCTTTATAGCGGAGTAATATTCCATTGTGTAAATGTACCACAGTTTCTTAATCCAGTCATCTACCAATGGGCATTTCGGTTGTTTCCAAGTCTTGGCTATTGTAAATATATTCATTGGTTTTTAAATTGTGTTTCCCTTCTCTGTTTTTTATATAGATCATTTCTATGGCTCTGTTCTTGAGATCATTGATTCTTCTGTCATTTCCAATCTGCTGTCAATCTCATATATTAATTTTTTAAAAATTTAGTATATTTGCCAGTTGTGGAACTTGTATTTGTTTTGTAAAATAGTTTTAATGTCTCAGCTAAGATTTACTCTGAATTTTTTTATCACAATAATTTTTTATTACAAAACATTACATTTTTTTCCTTTCCCACCCTTACAGCATGGCCATAATAGCTACTTTAAAATCCTCCTATGCTGAATCCAGGGTCTGATTCCTCCTGGGGTCATTTTGCATTCATCGTACTTTCTGTTGACTATGGGACATTTTTTTCATGTTTCTTTTACATTTACTAATTTTAAATTCTTTCCTGGATATTTCAGGGTTACATTGCTGAGACTATGTCTTCTGTTAAATTTAGAGTGTTATTTATATTTTTAGCCCGCTAACTTGACTGAAGAAAAACCTCAAACTCTGTCTTTCCTGTGGTGGCAAGAGCTGGCATGCCAGGTGGTTCTCTTACCTTAGCTGGGCTGGTAGGATTATGCTCCGTGTGTAAACAATTCAGGGGTGAGTTAGACGTCTGGGGGGAGTTGACACACTCTTGGATGCATCAGATTTGGGGCTCCTTCCCTGGGACACTTTCTTTCCGAGGGCTTTATACCTCCCTTGCCAGCTGTTCTACTTTGACAGCTCCAGACTCTGTTTTGGTTCTTTGAGCCTGTGCCCTGGAGGGGTCTGTCTGAGCTTTCGTCACCTCACAGTCTTTTGAGTGAAAAGCCGTTGCTTTTTTCCAGCTTCCCCCAGTTTCTCCCTGTTTTGTCCATGCTCCAGTGTCTTTAAGCAGTGAATTTTTCTAGTGTCCAGAATAATAGTTGTTACCTAGTAACACCCATTCTGCCATCACTGACGGAGGGACTTCTTTTGATTCCAAAGGTTTCCTTTTATATGTCTATCATTCTAAAGAGATTTTGGGGATTAGGAGAAGAATGTGTGATGAGCCAAAAGTTAGATTGGATGGAAACAATCCTTTTTTTTTTTTTTTCCAAACTATGACCTTCAAATGGCACAATGAGATAAATCACATTTTTGGGGGGCAGAGCAGTTTAATGAAAAGGAACTCTTGCCAGGACTTATTTAAATTACCTGCTGCCATGAGGTGGCTGTACTTCGGACAAAACCTTCAAAAGATCTCTAAAGCATATAA
Source organism: Aselliscus stoliczkanus (assembly GCA_033961575.1). Lineage (NCBI taxonomy): Eukaryota > Metazoa > Chordata > Mammalia > Chiroptera > Hipposideridae > Aselliscus > Aselliscus stoliczkanus. Next base: position 35,999,817 of record CM066741.1, read on the forward strand.
TTTGGGAATTACTGATTCAGGTCCCTGAAGTATACTGAATTGTTCATGTCCCCAAGACAAAAATGAGTTGTTTAACTTAAAATCATGCCCCTCTTTCTACATGGAAATTGTGCTCTCGAATTGATCAAAGTGAGATTGTTATTTTGTTCAACATTAGTTAAATAAATTCAAGTCAATGTGATGTTCACATTTAATAACAATGGTGTGCAGAGCAGGCAGTAGAAAAGCAATTGGAGGGTTAGGAAAATATGTGACCCTCTAATCCTCCTTCATTAAGATCTCATATTCAACCACCGCCCAGCTTCAGTTTAATAATTTTTCACATTCAAACCTAAAATACACATCTGATTGGATCTCATCTTCATTCAATCATTCCAAATAAGATCCATTATATATCTATATGATTTCTTGAGATCTTGAACTCTATGTCAAATATCTTTTTATCTGCCTGACAGTTTGAAGATTGGTTTGATTTAGATATCAGTCATTTCTTTACATTTGCTGTTGATATCATTGCTGTGCTATACAAAACAATTAGAAGGATTGTCTTCATGTGTCATGTTTGTATACAGTTGGCCAAGAGCTAGAAAACTGCACAAACTTCACTTTTCCTCAACTTATATGGTTTCAGCAGGACATAATATTTTAAGACGAGGAATGTTATTCACTTAAGTATTTTTCTTCCTTGTCTATCATTTTCTGTTTTGGATTTACTAAAAATAGCTGCTCGGCCAAGGAGTTTACTTATAGCATGGTGAGTATCTGAGTGTGCAGAGGCTAAATGTGATAGTATAATGAGGTTCAAATTATCCAATCCTACAGTTATCTGCTATTAGGAGACAAAGCAATGCAAATAGGTACCATTATTCTAATGAGCCATGTGCTCTGGTTTCTTTAATGCGTGACTGAATTAACAGGCATTTCTGTTATTGCTGTCTCTACTCTCGAGAAATCAACCAAATGTTTAAATTATCCCCAGCTTTTAGAAGAATGTTTCCTAGCCTGTTTGGAAATTTCTTAAATATAATGGCATGGCTTACATGTGGAAGACAAATCGAGACAATTTAGAAAAGAAAACTTAAATTTTTGTGTTTTCATTTTATCTCTGAAGTGATGCATTAAAGATTAGATTAAGTCACAAGACATCTGGGTTCATGAAAATGCACGAGGTGTGACAACTAAATTCGCAAACTCATCTTAGAAAAAGTGCTCCATACCTCATTGCTGAATATCACTATGGTCACCTTCTAAGTACTCCCCTTGGAGCTATGCACTGATGCCAGAGCCTAATCCACCTTTCAAAGCAATTTTTGGACTCTTTTTCTGGAATGGCCATCAGAGCTGTCATCATATTACCCTTGGTGTCCTGAATGTCATCAAAATGTCTTCCTTTCAATATTTCCTTTATCTTTGAGTAACAAAAGAAGCCATTGTGGGCCAGATTGGTGATTAGGGAGGGTGTTCCAATACAGTTATTTGTTTACTCACTAAAAACTCCCTCACAGACAGTGCCCTGTGAGCTGGTGCATTGTCATGATGCAAGAGCCATGAACTATTGGCGAAAAGTTCAGGTCATTTTCGTCTAACTTTTTCACGCAGCCTTTTCAGCATTTCCAAACAGTCAACTTGGTTAACTGTCTAGTTAGGACAAATTCATAATGAATAATCCCTCTGATATCAAAAAAGGTTAGCAACATCGTTGCAACAAGTTCGCGAACATAATTGTCAGACTTCATATACTGAATTCAACATGGACGCCTCTTTGGGGAATGGAGAGAATTTCAGGAAATCAGGGTGAATTTCACTTTGGTGCTATTCATGCGTTCCAGCATGTGGAATTCTGAATTTGCTCTGCACGGTCAGGCCCAGCATATAACCACTCAGCGTGAGGGTGGGGACGTAGAACGCAGGGCTCGGAGTGTTGACAGTCTGTGTGGTCTTTGAAGTGCGCTGAGGTTTCTCTGTTGTGTCTGAGTTCAGATGCCTTAGCTAACCTTGGTTACTACTTAACAGATGCATCGGGTGCAGTCTCCATTCTGCTAGGAGCAGTGAGAAACTCAGGGGCTCGGAATGAGCTCTGCTCCCAGGGAGCTGATGATGGACATGGTAGATAATCAGGTGAAAGACCCTTGTGCAGCTCAAAGACACTTGGAATTCCCAGGCAGGGATGATACTTTGAAGTGAACCTGGAAGGATCAGAGTAGAAGATGTAACAGGAATGAAGACAAAGCACAGATGACTGGGAGGTGACCTGAGGGACAGTGCCAGGGTGGCATTACCAGCCAGTAGGAAGGGCTTCAAATACGAAAGTAGTGGGCAGAGCCGGTGACATTTTGGCGCAGGGGAGGATGTGCTGAGCTCATTATTCTGGGCTAGGGATTCCCTTGAAGTGATAAGAGCTGGAGAGATGTGACGAGTGGAGATATAAGATAAAGAGGGACACAAGTCAAAGGTGACATCACAATTTTAAGACCAAGTGACATGGGAAATATTATTTTCCATGAGGGAATTGGAAGGAACTGGAAGGAACTGCTGGTTTGAAGGTAAACAGGCTAATCAGCGTGGGGGTGGGACTTTACGGAGGGCTTGCCCGGAACATGCCTGGCTTTTTACCTGCTCCACAGTCCTTTCCATGAGGGAGAGTAACAGCCCTTTGCCCTCTTACTGATGTCGTCCCACTTAAGTCTGCAGACACGAAGAGTGTGGTTTGTGACTCTCTCCATGAGACCAGCCAGGGCAGTGACCCCATGTAATTTTACAGACTCGGCTGTGGGTGTTAACGGGCCCCTTGACTAGCAAACTTCAGACCTGTGGGACAGCTGTGTTGGTGACAGGCACTAGTGTGAACTGTTCATTTCCATCTACGGCGGGCGGCAGTCACCTGTCAGTTCATTCTGGGCAGAGCCCTCAGATCTCATGGTACCTGCTGGGTTGGAATCAGAGATACTGGCTGTCCACAGGCCATTACAGATGACGTTTCTGCCCGCGTTTATATTTTCCGAAGTCCCTAACCCAGCTGATGCAGTTGGCGTGTCAGGTGTCTACTGGCTTTTCAGGTCAGGAGACTGAGGCGGGGGAGGGGTAGGAACCTGGGGAAGGTCACGCAGGTGACAGGTGTGAGCCTTCTGAGGCTGTTACTCTGCTTGTCCCCACCCCCAGCTTTAGAAGAGACAGGAAGGCTGAGGACACGGGTGTCAGGGAACTCAATCCCTGTCTGTTTCCTGAACCCCACAATTGCCATTATCGATTGTCCCTACCCTGCAGTTCTGAGCTCGTAGGCAATGAAGGCAGAGGAAAACAGACTCCCCGCCTGGTCATGGGCAGTTCCTGGGTGTCCATGCAGCCTGTCACATAAAACTGACAAGTGGGCCTTACATACTGGGTTTGCTTGCGACCACAGTGACAAAGTTAACTCAGTAGAAAGCTCTTTTCCTAAGACTGGATTTGACACCAAGCCCAGATCCTTCCCTGTGTATGGTTATGTTCCATACAGCTACTATTTATTAAGCATCCACAGTGTGTCAGGCACATGCCATGTCCTTGGCTCTGGTGACTACGCTTTGCTCTCACAGCACCCCTAGAAGATGGGGATTATGTCCCCAATCTGCAGATGGGGAAATAGAGGCTGAGATTATAAATAGGTTGTTGAAGATCAGAATCATGCACCATATTTTGCTCATAGTTGGGCAAAAACTCGTTGCTTCCGTAAGGCCTGATAAATCAGGGATGGAGAGAGCTCTGGCCACCTTCTCTTCAGAATGAGGGCAGACGGAAAGTGTCAGCTCCCGGGAAGGAGCGGCTTGGAAGGCGGTGATAAATTCCCAAGTCCGTTATGAGGGACAATGTCTCGGCCCTTTCCGCTTGGCTTGCTGATGGATGGTCCGTGGGAGGCGAGGATTATGGTTCCGGAGCTTTCCATCATGACAGAGGACAGCAGCAAACCTGATTGCCTCGTTTACTGTTGTCCCTGGCTCAGAGATTGATGCCATAGCGCTGACACAGAGAGAAGAATTTAGTGCTGCTAAGCCCTGGAGCTGAAACGCACCCGATTGGTCATTTATTCCCACTTTGAGTTAGGCGAGCGGAGTGCGGCAGTGCTGAACCCCACCGGAGCCCCTCATCCTAGTATCAATGCTATTAACACCATCAGTGTCCACGGCGCATATGCTGACCGTGTGAAAAACAAGAGGATGTGAAGTGTTAGCATGTATCCGAAGTGACATCGTACATCACTTTGTAACTCCAAGGAACTTCGATTTATTTACAATTATTATTTTATCGGGTCCCCACTGTAAGATATGTATTACTATCCACACCTCCCATCACCAGCACCATCAACAATGGAGAAGGACACTTGGCGGAGGACCCAGGCCAGCGAGCCTGCGGGTGACACAGCCAGCCTCCTCCCCAGCCAGGGATGCTGGGGCACCGACATGCTTTCCTGGTCCACGTGCCGCAGAGCCCAGAGGGTGCCATCTGTAATTGTGGGCCACCCAATCGCCCTGTGGAAAGTGGCACCCAGTCCTGCCATCACGAGAGTGGACGGGGGGCGGGTCCATGCCCCCACAGGCCTGTCCCAGCCCCACCTGACTCACATTTCCCAAGGGTTGTGGGGGCTCCCTTGCTTCCCCTGGCCAGGGGCTATGCTCACAACTGCCCTGTGGATTGGGAGATGGGGTGGGGGTCTTCGTAGGATGTTTGCAGCACTCCTCATTGTGAATGTGGCCACCAAGAGGCCAGCCTCACAGTGTAACAGCTATCCCCAGTAGGAGGCAGGTGGGCTCAGGAGAAGCTGCTGGATAGGTGCACAGGACAGCAGGCTTGGAAGCTCCCGAGCAGTCAAGGGACAGTGGGAAGCCAGGCGGTGCTGCCTCGTCACCAGCTACTGTCTGTTGCACACTCACAGCCCTGCCCAGAGCCCAGCAGACTGCTGGGTGCCCGCATGGCATGACCGTTCACCGTTCCACATCACGCAGCACTCACTGAATAGGAAGAAGGCAGAATCTCACTGTCATTTACGTGGAACTCAGTGAGCCACCAGAGCCCAGCAGAGGCCCCGCGGCACCTGTGACCAGACGTACAGAAGGCAGTTTGCCGAGGTGGGGAGTGCCAAAAGCCCCCTCGCCCTCATTACCCGCACGGCTCCCCGGAGAGAAGGGAGATTACCAGACAGCACACTGGTGTCAGGAGGGCGCCAGGGCTGCCCATGTGAAAAATACACTAGTGGATTGCCTGAAGCCTGAAAGCAGAAGGCCATGTTGATTTAAAGAACCATGACAGGAATACCACTACACACCCTCCTGCAGGATGAGTTATGCGTGTGTCCATGCACCACCAATTGCTGTGGCAGGGTCTGCTCTCCTTACTTCTGGTTTACACCTTGCTAACAAGCATTCAAATATCAGAATCATGTCACTGATTCATTCGGGTGTGACCTCACTCTCACCGAGCAGCGTCTGATAAGTGGGCCTCCCAAGTGGCCTTGGCTCGGGGACACGGAGCACTGGTTAACAGAAAGGAGTGTTGAGTATCATATGTCGGAGGGAAAACTTCTAGCAAAAAATGCTACAACTTTATTGGTAAAGATTTCAGTATGGAAGACTGTTCTGTGTCAGTCTTATTCTATTGATGGTGATGCTATTGGCTAGGAATACCTGGGGCTCACCTGGGTCCCTACTACTCCCTGGAACCCCCACTCACCTGGGCCCCTACCACTCCCCTGGGCCCCTGACACTCCCCTGGGCCCCTGACACTCATCTGGGCCCCTGACACTCACCTGGGCCCCTGATACTCACCTGGGCCCCTGACACTCACCTGGGCCCCTGATACTCACCTGGGCCCCTGACACTCATCTGGGCCCCTACCACTCACCTGGCCCCTACTACTCAGGCAGCCTCTCACTCCCACCCCTCCTGGAGCCACTGTTGTGTCTGGACCAGCCCTCGGGGTTCTTTCTCTGACTGCAGGATGCCCCTCAGCAACAACCATCAGAGAACTCTGGAATAACAAGGTTTGTTACTCACAGGTCCTGGGGTGCACTGCACCCCTGGGGCCACACAGCTCCGGGGTCACAGGTGAGAGACAGAGACAGAGAGAGAGAGAGAGAGAGAGAGACAGAGAGAGACAGAGAGACAGAGAGAGAGAGGAAACACACGCAGACCTGGGGCTCTGTTTTTATTGGGGTCGAGGTTGGGGTCCCTGGGGTGTCATGGATTCACTCTTTATTGGCAAGTTTAAGACCCGAGAGCAGGAATTAAGTCGCAGGGGGACATGTAGGGTCACTCAGTTATCTAGGTTGCTCAGGGCTTTCTCCAAGGGGAACCCTGGGCGGGTCAGCTTGGCTCTTTCCTGGTTGTGCAGCTGTTGATAATTTATTGGAGAAGGATGAGTTGGAAGCGGCTGCCTGGGCCATCAGAGTGTAACATCGGGCATTGGCACTACAATCAGAAAAGCTGACGTTGGCACTACAAAGACCTAAACACACAAGGAGACACATCATGTCCATTATTAAAAAGACTCAATGCCATGAGGTGTCCTGTCTCCAAGTCTACAGTCTACACTCAGTGCAGTTTCAACAGCGATCTCAGCAGCTTTTTACGGAGGTCTGATGAGCTGACTGTAGGAAGCCTGAGGATGAGCAGAGGGCCAAGGACAGCCAGGGGCCCCTGAAGAAAGAAATTGGGACCCTCGCTCTCCCATCTGTTGGTGTTTTCTAAAGTCTGTGTAGCCAAGCCGGGTGGAATGGAACTGGACAGGGAAGGGTAGGGCAGAGATCCCGTGCTCCATGGGAGACGCACTTGGTCTTGGCAGAGCCCTGCGAGTGAGTGGGTGGGAGGGGTGGCTGAACAATCTCCGTGGCAACACAGAAAACCACAGGGAGAAAATGCGATTGGATACTTATGTGTGAAAACCATACACAGAAGTCAAGTCCTGGAGATTCGGCCCTAACGGTGAGTGAGAGAGCAATGCTGGGGGCCTGGATCCCAGGGACGGAGGGCCTCAGAAATAAGAGGCAGGAAGATTAAAAAGGTGGATACATTTGACTAATTGAAAGTAATGTGTATCAAAAAGAAAAAAAAAAAACGTGAACGTGCAGTCGCCACCAGCTTGAAGAAGATATTTGCAACACACAGGACAACAGAATATATAAAGAAAACAGGAATCAGGAGGGGAAAAAAACATAACCAGATTTCACAAAGAGGATATTAGCAAAGCCCAAAATGACCTCGGTTACTGACCACAAAGCAGACCATGCACTGATGGTCGTAAAATTCAGGGACTGCTTTGTGGGGAGGAGGGGGTGCGTGGGAGACCGTGAAGGTTTTGGCATTTTCCTATGTGTTAAGATTAGTGGCTGTGCACACGTGCTTGCTTCATTATATTTCAACTGTTACAAATACTCTTTTGCACTAAAGCAAGGGTACGGGTAGCAATGTGCATTGACAAAGAAAGTTCCAGACTTTCTGGCGGCACTCTTCATCATTTGAGGAACCATTCTGACTTCTGCCTGTCAAGGCCTCTGATGTCAGTGCGTCTTTTTGCTTGTAAGGCCTGAAAGGATGGTTATTGCTGGGGCTCTTTCTCGGTGCCCAGGTCAGCCCTGCCTGGGGGAGAGTCCCAGAGCGTGCCGTCCCAGTAGGGGACGCCTTCCCTGCCAGCACTGGCACACCTCTGCAGCTCACCCCGGCTGCAGTGACACCTGCAGGCAGGGCCCAGTCTCTAGAGCAGCTTGGGAGTGAAGCATGTAGCCTTATTGGCAGGTGTCAGGTGCCGGATGTGACGTGTGTGCAGATTCCCGAGCTGGGCTGTGGGGCAGGTATGCTGGCCTGCCTTCAGAGTCTCCAGACACAATTGCAACAGGTGAGCTTTTCAGTTCCTTAAAGCAAACTGGGTTGCGCCTCACCTGTCCTGTGGAACCCTTCTTGTCTAGGTGGCAGATGCCACTAGGTCCTGTGCACACTCCTGCAGCCAGGGTTATGGGTCTCCAGGACAGCGTGTGCCCTCCCACCGCAATGAATGCTGCTGAGGTGGCTGAGCTGTCCCCTCCTTACCTGCTCCAACTTGAAACCCTACAACATGCTAGGAAGTCACACTCCACCCTCCTGCAGAGACACTCACTCCCCAGGGGACCTCACCAACCATGTTTCCGGTCACATCTGTATGCTGCTGACTTAGAAGTCACAGCCTCACCTGGGGAGAGTCACTTATTTGCTTGGATCCCCAGTGTCTTCGTGGCTAGCTCAGAGTGAAGGTCAAAGCTCTTCCAGTGGCCCTGAGGCCCTTTTTATCTGGGCTTTGCCTCTGCCCTCTGCCCTGCACAGCCACACTGCTGCCTGGCTTCTCTGCCTTGGGACCTTGACACCTGCAGCACGCTTCCCTGCCACCCTGGTCCTCCTGATAGCACGTGGATCTCCTGAGTTAGACCTTCCCAGATGCCCCTATTTACTATCGAGCTGCTTCTCTCTTCACAGCTTGTCTTTCTCCATCGCACCTATGGCCACCTCACTGGTCACCTGTCTTATGTGTATTTGTCTCTGTCCTCTAGGACACAGACTTCCATCTCTTTGTTCTCCATCCACCTGAGTTTTCTATTGCTGCCCTGACAAGCCGTCACAAATGTAGCAGTCTGAAAGCATACATTTATTAACTAACCTTATTGTGGCCATCATTTTGACACATTTTGCATGTGTCAAATCATTATACAATGTTCCTCAATTATAGCTCCATAAAGCTGGAAAAGAAAGGAAACAATAAAATACCACATTTCTTATCTCACAGTTCTACAGGAATGAAATGCAGTGGGTCTGTGTTTTTCATCTCTGGGCCTGAGGCTGAAAAGTTGTTGGCAGGGCTGCATTCATTCTGGGGCGAATCCATGTCCAGCCTCACCTGGTTGCTAGCAGGACATTTCCATAGGGCTAGGGTTGAGGTTCTGGTTTCCTTGCTGGCTATTACCTGGGGGTCATTTTCACCTTCTGGGCTGCCTGCGCTCCTTGGCTTATGGCACTTTCCTCCTTCTGTGAGGCTCGCAATGGTGGTCGAGTGCATTCCTCCATTTTTTTCATTTTTCTGAGTGTGTCTGCCTGGCTCCCGTTGGAGCAAGTTCTCTGTTTTAAAGGTCTTAAGTGATTATACCAGGCCCACTGGGATAACACAGGAAAATGTCCTGACTATAAGCCCATAGCCTTAATTCCATCTGCAGTGCTTTTCGTTTGCCTTAAAACATAACAAGCCCAGGCAGTAACATTCACAGGCATGACACCAGGGGCCAGCTTCCTGCCTGCCACACCATCTTCCCACGAGGACAGCACTGGACAACAGGACGAGTGGCTGTTCTGAAGCAGGACCTTTTTTTTAAAAAAAAAAAAGATTTTATTGGGGAATTGGGGAAGGGAAACAGACAAGTTGCTGTCCTTTTGTTCTTCAGTCTAGTTGTGGAGGACGTTGCTTCACTGACCCATGTTGGTATTATCATTGCGCTCTTCCCGGGTGAGGCAGTCACTCGCCAGCCATTGGATGGCCGTTCACGGCGGCCCAAGGCAGCTCATGAAAGCTCATGCCAGCTGCCGGCTGTTCACAGTAGCTTTATGGCAGCCCACTGCAGCCCCACTGCAGCCTACGCCGTCACCAGCAACTCATGGCAGCCCAGCTCCAGGTCGAGCTGTTGTTCACCATCTTAACTATAGAGGGAGCAGCGTCACTGGCCTGTGTGTGATCGGAACCGGGACCCTGCTGCTCAGAGATGGGGTCCCAAGACAACTCTTAATCAGTGCACCACTCGGCCAGCCCAAGTGGGACCTTTATAGTGGCTGATGAAGTCCGCTGCTGCCCCAAGTTCTGTATGCATTGCCTTTATGGAGGTTCTGTCACAATAGCAGGAGGCCTGAGAAGTAGGTGCTGTTACTACCCCATTCTACAGATGGAAGAACTGAGGCACCGAGCATAAGTGACTTGCCCAGTGCCAAAGAGCTGGGGCAGCCCCAGGCACTGTGGTCTCAGGGCCCTTGCAACAGTGACCCCAGAGAGAAAATAAACACCAGACCGCGCTGGATGCTGGTTTATGTGCACTGTGACCTTTAGAAACAGGAAGGATCTTTACTGGGGTGGCCTCTGCCCAGGCCTGACCACCCTACACACTCTGTCATTTAACTTCGACTGCCATCATCTCTCTTGCTTCTTTTATAAACACCTTTGGTTTTGCCAGGCTGCAAATGATGCCCATGTTTGTGCCACTTTCTGTCCCCCTATACAGATGCGTATCCTAATTCCGAAGTCGTCTACGTTTGGACCAATGGCACCACCAAGTCGGTTGTGGTGGCAGAAGATGGCTCCAGGCTGAACCAGTACCACTTAATGGGGCAGACGGTGGGCACGGAGAACATTAGCTCCAGCACGGGTGAGGCCTGGCACGTGCAGTGCCACCCTGAGGGGGGTGGGGCGGGTGGCCAGGGCTCCAGCCCCATGCCTGAGCGGGCACTGCCACGCACATGCCATCCTGCCCACCTGTTCTCCCCCTGTGATCTGGGGCACAGCTGTGGGGCAGTGCTGGCAGTCAGGAGCCCTCTGAGTCAGCCCCCCTCCCTGCAGCTGAGCTCCATGAACCAGCTGCGGTGACCTGCAGCATTTAGGGCCACACAGATATTAATATGCAGTCCGTTTTCCCTCGTGACCGTGATGGTAGGCCCTGCCTGGAGGCCACATGGAACTGTTTATGTAACAGCCCCTGCCCTTAGGCCTGAGACACACAGGCGGCTGTCTCTGCAGGAAAGGTTTCCGGTTTTCTGCAAATACTCCCATTTCCCTGCTCCCCTACCTCCTGCTTTGAACATTCCAGAGAAGATTTCCCTGGGGCTGAGCTTTGGAAAGCACAAGCCAGCAGCATAGAAATAGCGGAGGCCTTACAAGGAGGAGCAGCTGCTGTCACGCCCACGTGTGCAACACTGGTGGGTGTCCAAAGGGATGAAATGCCTCCCCTTTCTCAGCTGCAGGGTGTGCCCGCCGATAACTCCAGGCATGGGAGGTCCAGCTCTAGTGGTCAAGATAGAGAGCATGGCTGTGACCAGGGCAGGGGACTTCAGAGCTCCAAGAGGCAGGGGACTTCAGAGCTCCAAGGGTCCCCGCATGTCAGAGGAGAAACGGGTATAGCAGGAAGGTGTGAACCCTATTGCAGCTTGAGTTCTAATCCCCAAAGGATGCCCTGGGGGAGCTCCTGGGGGCACCCCTCTTTGTCTGTGCCGCCAACCCTTGGAGCTACAGGGAGCTCACAGCCTGTCACCACTGCCTCCTGTCCCACCAGTGCTGGGTGTCCTGGGGACAGGAGAGAGAGCCTGGCAGGGCTGGGAGGTCAGGATGGCTGCCTCCCCCTGTGGTTACCATGTCACATGCAGAGAAGAGGAGGCAGGGCTGATTTGTGGGAACGAGTGCCAAGGGCACAGGCCCGGGGCAAAGAATTGTGATGCTCTGGTGCTGTTTCATATAGTTCTTTAAATTTTTATAAATGAGGTTTCTATCCCTATTTACATTCTAAAACAACGGTCTTTTTTTTTTTCCACCATTATTTGATATCACTACCCCCCGTTCAAAAAAATCAAGCAAAATGAAAAGAACAGCAACAACAAAGAAGAGTTTAACGTAGGACAGCAATTTCAAACCTGGCTGCAAAGAGACAGGCAGGCATGTCCCCTCCCCACCCCACCATGTTAAGGAGAGCAGATGGGGTTGTCATGATGACCCAGTCCTACACCCGCCTTAGCCCCTTCTCTGTGTGCCTGTTTTTTTCTGCTGTGAGGGACAGGTGACACCCACTGGCCCCCTTCACCTGCTCTCATCTGCCTTGGGTTCTGGGGTATGGCCTGCCACAGCCTGTCACAAACCCCACAGAGAACTGGGGTCTCCTTTTCTGTAGGGGAGCAGCTTTTACCACATGAGCCCAGTGGTTCCTTGGCACACTATGAGAAAAGGCACCAGGGACACCCTCAGCTGGCCTTGCTGAGCTCTGGGCTTCGACTGCAGCAGCGAGCTTCCTCAGAGCTGTGTTTCCAGTCTCAAACGTCCCAACGCTCTGCCCACACAGCCGGCAGATCACCCCCGAAGACGTGACCCACCTGGGGTCTGCTTTAGTGGGGGCCCCAGGCCCGTTCCCTCACTTCTTAGGTCAGCAGGCTCCCTGGCCACACCACCTACTCCTGCCAATTCAGCCAAAGAGCTCTCTCTGGTTGGCTCTGCCTCCATTTCTCAAACCACCCTTCCCTGTCTCCCTAGGCAGATGCAAATTCAGGTGGCCATAGGCACTCCCTCCCACCGCAGCCCGACGCTCCTTACCAGTTCACCATCAAGGCAGTTTCATTCTCAGCAATGAACGGACTATCCCCCAGGCCTCCCACATGGCCAGGCAGATCCAGAGAAGGCACTGGGGCATGGCCAAGGAAATGCCCGGCTCCCTGGCAGGCGGAAGGCAGGGGCTGCCAGGACGCGCGGCCTCCTACGGCTGCTGGGCCAGGCAGAGCCTGTGGGGGAGTGGTCGCCTGCTCCTCGGAGCCCTCCCTGCCTGGGATGTGGGGTGAAAACCCTCCACCCGCCACAGGGCTGTGTGATCCTGATTATATCTGCAGAGGCTAAATCCTGAAATCCTGACGGCAGTGGTAGCCAGGGAGGCAGAGGGAGAGAAGCACAGATGGTGACCAAGGGGATTAAGAAAACACACAGATCTGATTTTCCCAGGAAAAGCATCACCAGCAAAGTCTCTGCAGAGACCGGAGGTCACGAGACTTACTCGTAAAATGAACATGAAGGAATCTATGCACCCTCCATCATCTCCTTCCTCCACTAACCATACTGATAAATACTTGTCCACTGGGCAGGTGGCCAGAGGCCAGGCTGGGGACTCCTCTGCCAGGGACAGTGGGACTTCAGGTGACTGACTCTAAGCTTGCTCATTTGCAGGTGAATACACCATCATGACAGCTCACTTCCACCTGAAGAGGAAGATTGGGTACTTCGTCATTCAGACCTACCTGCCCTGTATAATGACCGTGATCTTGTCACAGGTCTCCTTCTGGCTGAACCGGGAATCCGTCCCAGCCAGGACAGTGTTCGGTGAGTGTCCCAGCCAGGGCAGGCCTGGTGCTGCTGACCACCCTCCACCAGCAGCAGTCTCTGCACCCTGAGTGCTGCCTGCCTGCTCTGTGACCTGGAGAACAAAGGGACCGTTCAGGGCGAACTCACGGTCAAGGGTGGAGCTGGCCCTCGGAGCAGGGTTAGAGGACCATGCATGTCTGCTTGGTCATTGTTTCTGTTTTGAAAAGCCTTTTGCTGGTAGACTTTTTTTTAGATTTGAAATTGCCAGCAATTCATCTCAAGTGAGATTTTGCTACAGTATTTTCACAAAGTTCTATTTTGTAGGTTATTGGGCAGTTTTCTTCTATTTTGTAGGTTATTGGGCATGCCACTTTAACCCACAAGAGGCAATCAGTGTCACATGTGATATGACCGTAATCAATTCTATATAAGATGTCTTATCACATATGTGTACATATTTACACATGTGATATACACATGTGTAGGTGACATCCACATACCTACATATCCTTGACGAGAACCTGGAACAATGCCATTTGGCATCACTGAGACATAAATTAAGTTTAGCTTGGCAGGTAGCCTGGCTCAGCGGCGTATCAAGCACTTGACTTTCCCCTTGAGGCCCTGCTTCCTCAAATTCCAGTAGTGACACCCAAGGCAGCTTTGCAGGTCAGTCGTGGAAACAGATGGTGACATCTTTCTAAGCGGTAAAGTGCAGCTGCTGCCTCAGCTCTTCCTAGTGCCCTTTCCAAAGAAGAAAACCGCCACCTGCATTTTGTGGGCGACCCTCACTGTCACTCCATCCTTACCTAATAAGGTTCAGGATGTGTCGGGGCGGTGTGGAGCTCCCCAGCTCTCCACGGGAATGTCAGTGAGCGGGCAGGGGAAAGCTAGTGTGGAGAGCACTGCTCATGACAGCTGGTTTCCTCTGGGAAGTGCTCAATGCCCAGTGGGAAGTGAAGGACCCAAGAAGATGCAGGAAGCCGGTGCAAGGTCAGGCACACACTTCCTCCTGGCACTGATCATCTGGATTTCTAAAAAAAAGCAACAATGCCTACTGATCTGTCATTAAGCTTAGTTCCATGCGTGGTACCACATTCAGTGAGTACCTTTGAAGGATGACACTGGGTGAAAACAAAGCTGCTGTGACCACCAGTGACGTCACTCTTTGGGCGCCAAATTGGTTTCTTAGGGCTGCTGTAACAGAGAGCCATGCACAGGGGGCGGGGGCTTAAACTACAGAAATTGACCGTCGGGCAGCTCTGCAGGCTGCAAGTCCACCATCCGGTCAGCAGGGCTGGTGCCGTCCGAGGGCTGTGAGCAAGGAATCCGCTCCAGGCCACTGGCCCACTTCCAGGAGCTCCTTGTCCCATCTTCACCTGGCCTTCTCCCCATGTGGGTGACTGTGACACCAATTATACCCGAGTAGGGCCACCCTAACAACCTCATTGTAACTTGATTCCTTCTGTAGAGACTGTATTTCCGGGCCAGGTCACATTTTGAGGTTCTGGAGGTTAGGACTTCAATGTATGAATTTGGGGGGAGACACAGTCCGACCCCAAGCAGGTGTCTGCTGCTGCCTCATGCGGACAAAACCATGGTGAGAAGAAAGGCACGAAGTGTGGGCTGGACGAGGACTGCAGACCTGGGGTTGGATGTGGCTTCTCACTTGCCAGCTGACGAATGTGGGTCCATTGCTAACTATTTTAAGTCTTTAAGCTTCTCCCCTGCAAAATGGGGATAATGACACCCACACAGAGCGCAGCTTAGATCAAGATCAGGGTCTGGTGTTTAGTCGGTGCCCTGTAGGTGGCTTCACTCCAACCAGACCTAGACCAATGTCACCCTCTGAGGTCTGGCTTGCTGTATGGTCCCTGTGGGTTTCCCAGGAGCCCTCAGGATGGCTTAGTCCACATGACACTCAGTCGGTGTCATCATCCTGCCTCAACCCCATGACTTATAACGTGCACAGTAAACCTTTGTGAAGCCCTTCGCTGGGCACCCTGCCTTGTCTCACTTGGATGTCACCCCAGAGCCCAGAAAAAACATCACTGCTTGTGCATGTCTTTGTGGAGCGCCAGCTATTGGGTGGACTTGGTCAGGTCACGGGGACACACTTAGTGTGTGTGTACCTTTCAGACCCCAATCCCTGCATTCCTCAATTTCTATCCTAGAGGAAGGAGACAACCTATAAGACAACTAAAATGAGCAATGTTTTAAATGCTACAGACATGTCAGGTGTTATGGGTACCACAGAGAGGGAGGGAGGTCTGGGCTGGGGACAAAGTGACCAGTGCCTATCCTGTCCTTGTCTGTGGTGTTCGGGATATCCAGTGGGGCCTGGGGGCCCACGCTGATCCCTGTCTCTGCTCCCCTCCACCTCACCCCCACCCCCAGGGGTCACCACGGTGCTGACCATGACGACACTCAGCATCAGTGCCCGGAACTCTCTGCCCAAAGTGGCCTACGCAACGGCCATGGACTGGTTCATCGCCGTGTGCTACGCGTTTGTGTTCTCCGCGCTCATTGAGTTTGCCGCCGTCAACTATTTCACAAAGCGAGGCTGGGCCTGGGATGGCAAGAAGGCCCTGGAGGCCGCCAAGGTCAAGGTACTGACTGCATTTCCTCCGTGCTCCATCCTTTCAGAGTCTTTACTGGGAAAACGTGCCCGACTCTCGACATAGAGGGCCTGTGTTTGTCCTCCCTCTCTCCTCCCTCTCTCCCTCCCTCCCTCCTTCTCTCCCTCCCTCCCTCACTCTCTCTCCCCCCACCTCCCAAGGCATCCCAAGGGGACATGGCAAAATGTCCCCTCCCTGGTGTTCAAGGTCCTCACAGAGTCTTCCTGCAGCAGGTCCAGTTGCAACTGTGTTTTGAGGCAATGGTGAGGTGGAAGCCAATGGCCGGGGCCGTTTTATGCTTAGGCTTGTTGTGGACTTGGCTCCCGGAGTTCCTGTGCGGCCACTTCTAAGTCCCGCTCTGTGCCACATGGCCATGCGCTGTGTCTTCCCAAGGTGGCTTTAAGGTCGTGCGGAAAGCACGTGAGGGGGTGGGAGCAGCACTGCCCTGAGCAGGTGGCCTGGCTCACCTGCCTGGCACCCTGGAGCGATGGTGCAAAGCATTATTCTTTTCAAAGCGATAATCATTGAGTATGTAGAGAGTGGTGGGTATCTGAATCTAAGGAATATTCGAAGAAAAATGTTGCACAGCATTGCAGGACGAGCCACGTCCTGAAGGAACTGAGAATAATGCACATGGGACAGAAAATAGAGCAGCATGTGGCCAACGGGACAACATCACACCAGAAACAAATAAGCAAACCCTGTGCTATGAGTTAAGGGTAGATTATCACAGTAGATCCGAAAGTAAAACTTAATCTGTCCTGTGAGAATTCAGCCAGGAGGGAGCCCGAGAAGCCATGACAGAAGACAGGATGGATATGTCCTGACCCCCAGCCAGGCCACAAGCCAGTGAGGGCGACCTAGGCTAGCCGTTGCTGCCCAGGCCACTCAGCTCTGTCGCGGCAGCCCCTTGCTTGCTTTCTGCATGGAACGCTGCTGTTGCCTTTGCTGTGAAAAGTCAGAGGTTCTGACATGACCTGGCGCATGTCACCCTTCCCACCTCCGAGCGCCACGAGTCCCTCCCACGCCCAGGTTTCAGTCATGGAAGACCTTGTCCGAGTCCTGCCTGCGCAGTTGGAGGAAGGCCTGGGGGGACCCACCCTGGGCCCTTTTGGGGACAAGAGAGGGGAGGGTCTTCCCAAGCAGAAACCTTGGGAGTGGCTGTGTTTTGGGGGGTGGGGTTAAAAGAGAACAGGAGTCAGCTGACTGGTGGGGACCTGGGAAAACATTGGAGAGACAGGGGGTCCTCAGTCTGTGGGGGTTCTGACCGTAGCATGAGGACTTGATCGTGTGGACAGAGGGAGCCATGGAGGATGTTTGTGGGGGAGGAACAAGAATGGAGTCTGGGGACATGCGGCATCCCAACACCCAGCACCCTGTTGCCGGGAGGTAAATGTTTGCTAAGGGCCTGGATCCTGGGTGGCCTGGGGACAGCCACGCCTGAAGTGGTGGAGCAGACTGGAGTCTGTGACTCTAGGAGGAAGGTGAAACCTGGAGGTCAATGGAGGGCCGCAAATGTCCCCTGGGCTCGTTACACCCGGCCCCACTCTGGGTACAACCTGCCATAGATCTGAGCAGAGACCCGCAGGGAGAGAAAGGGGTGAAAGTTTCATGGATTAAGTCTGATCCCGGACTAGCACTGATCTTCTAGAATAATCAGTGTACCTCAATAAATCTTATGACACTTCAAGAGTAAGTGTCGTTCCAGAAAGCTGGGGATCCCACCCCTTCGGGCAGAAAGGCTCCATGCGGGAGAAGCATGACATTGGGCAGAAGTGTGAGACGTGCTACTGTGTATGAATGAGTAAGTGTGGTGATCCCCCGCTCACAGACACCACTCCTCCTTACAAGGACCGAGCGCTGGCAAGACACACTGTGTCCACTGGTTTTCCACGTTGGCATCTCCAGAAGCAAAGAGCCAGGTCAGAGTTTGGGGTGCAAGGTAGTTTTTATGGGTGAGAAGCTGTGAAAGGACAGAGGAGGAAGCGAGATTCAGTGGAGAAAGGAGTTGAAGTTGAAACAGAGGAGCTGGGGCCACATCCCCAGGATGTCCCCAGAATGTTCCAAGGACATCCCAGGATGTCCCCAGCATATCCCCAGGATGTTCCAGGATGTCCCCAGGATGTCCTCAGAATGTTCCCAGGACGTCCTCAGAATGTTCCCAGGACATCCCCAGGAATGTTCCAAAATGTTCCCAGGACATCCTCAGGAAGTCCCCAGGATGTCCCCAGGATGTCCCCAGCCCTGTGACAGTACAAGTTTTGGGCTGCTGCTTGTCCTTTAAGTGAGACCCATGCCGTGAAGACAGATCAGTCTGCTCCTTTGCTGATTACACCAAGAGATATAGGTGCGAGGCAGCCAGGCTTATGGGTTTCTTGTCACAGGCTGTCACACAGCCCCAGCAGATCCGAGAGTGGCTCCTGGGTGCCTGCTCTGGCCTGAGGGCAGCGGTCCTCATGCATGTGGTTTCACATTTACTTGACCTTTCTTCTCACCTGCTTCCTTGTGCTGGAGGTTTTCCTTTCTGTTTTTTATCTTTCTCAGTTTTAATGGTTGACTTCTTTTCTTTTTCTTGTCTTTTTAAGTATAGTCACCAAGCTGTATATTACATCCTCAGGACTTATTTATTTTATAATTGGAAGTTTGTACTTTTTGACCCCCTTCACCCATTTTCTCCACGTCCCAACCCCCATTTCTGGCAACCACCAATCCATTCTCTGTACCTATGAGTTGGGGGGGGGGCGGGGGTTGTCTTTTTTTTGTTGTTTGTATATTTCATGGGTCAGTGAGATCATTCAGTGTTTGTCTTTCTCTGTCTGATTTACTTGACTTAGAATAACGTCCTCAAGACTTTTCTGTATCCATTCATCCGTGATTGGACACCAGGCTGTTACCATGTCTTGGCTCCTGTAAACAATGCTGCAGTGAACACGAGAGTGCCTATGTCTTTTCCAGATAGTGATATATTTTCTTTAATTTACTCCCCTGTGTTTTCCAAATTTTATTTAATGAGACTGTATTACTTTGGTAATGGAACAGAATTTTTTCCGACACTTTATTATGCAAATTTTCAAACATACAGCAATATTTAAAGAATTTTACAGTGAAAACTATCATTAACATTTTACTATGTATTATTACCATCTGTCATCTATCTATCTATCTATCTATCTATCTATCTATCTATCTATCTATCTATCTATCATCTATCCATCCATGCATACACCCAGCTTCAATCCATCTATCAATCCATCTTATTTTTTGATGCATTTGAAAGTAAATTTCAGAAGACAGTACATTTTCCACTAAATATTTTAGCATGGAGGTCATTAACTAGAGTTCAGTATTTGTTTACTGTTCGAATCTTTCAAAGCAAAATTTACAGAGTGTGAAAAGTGCAAATATTAAGGGCATCTTTGAATAAACACGTTTTTCTCGGTAACCAAGCCCCTACCTATCATGACAGAGAGCATCACCAGCATTCTAGAACGTTCACCATGCCACTTCCCAGGCAACTGTTGTCCCCACCTCGACAAAGGTAACCACTGTTCCAAATTTTTCCATCATCACTTACTCAGCCTGTCATAGCCATTCACCTCCACGGCTGGCCATGTGGGGTCTGCCTGCTGCCAGCGCTGAGCTGCTGCTTCTCTCTTTTGAGAGCTAAACTTTTAGAACCTTTAGAAGTGAGCTGACACTTGCCTGCAAATGGCATGCCCTAAAATTCTTATTATTTTGCAGAAGAAGGAGCGTGAACTCATACTGAATAAGTCAACAAATGCTTACACTACTGGGAAGATGACCCATCCCCCCAACATCCCAAAGGAGCAGACCCCCGCAGAGGCTGCCAATGCCTCCTCAGGCTCAGTAAGACCTTCCGAAGAGAAGACCCCTGAAAACAAAAAGACTTACAACAGCATCAGCAAGATTGACAAAATGTCCCGAATTGTGTTTCCAGTCTTGTTCGGCACTTTCAACCTAGTTTACTGGGCAACGTATTTGAATAGGGAGCCGGTGATTAAAGGGGCCACCTCTCCGAAATGACCCGCCGTGCTCCCCAATGCCAGCAGAGACGTCCTCCCATGAAATGGAGCCCCGAGCGATGGTCCATCCCTGGGCACTGTCTTTCAGGAAATGTTTGCATGTTTAATAATATGTACAAATAATATTGCCTTGATGTTTCTACATAGGATGTCAGGTGTTTCGAAGATGTCACATTGATAAATAAAGCCAACAACTTTCTACAACAGAAGATAATGGCTCTGACACTCAGATGATCAATATCTCACACTGATAGTTTACAAACAAGATAAGTATATTTTTAACTGTTCCAAGTGTTACCTAACAGTGGTTTTTATACTTCAAATGTCATTTCATACGAAATTTCCCAGCAAAGAAATATTTTAGGAAATGCTCCATGATTATTACTTGATCAACTCTCGCCAGGAACAAAGATCACAAAGAGCACATTTTTCATCAACAAGGTAACTGTGGGCATTTATGTACAAAGCGAATTGCCTCTGATAACCCTGACTGTTCAGAAACTGGAGAGTCCTGCATGAGCTTGCTTTAAGAAATAGAATAGGCAAATGTGTATGCAGAAAAATTTAATAACAGAAACATATGGTATGTTAGATTAACAGATCAAATATTTCCCTAAGGAAAAATTCAACTGCTTAAAAATCTCTTTTTGGAGAGGGACGGAATAAACTTCTTTCTCTCCCCCACCCTCCCCACCCCCTGCCCCACTAACTGAACAATGACTAAGAAAGAAAAGAACAAGTGGTGTGATGACCGTGTTAGCATTTGGCCCGTGCGTTCTGCGTTCACTGTCTGAAACCTTGACCACCTCTCACTACAGCCAGTGTGTGTCAGTGGTGACAAACTGTGATTGAGTTGTTTTCCATTTTATCTCCTTGTACGTATTTCACGATTGACCCCCTGCTCTGTTAGCTTTTGTAAATGAACCCTAAATGTTCATTAAAAAATAAAAAAGAAAGTGAACTGATCTTGTGGAGAAATGTCATTTTGGGGGAAAACATCATATTTTGGTGGACTCATAAAAATGACACAAAGGACACCCAAGATGAAATTGCTTGGGAGACAACCTCTTACGTGGCAGCTCACCTCTGTCCCAGTCTAATTCCCCGGAGTGGCGCGTGGGGCGAAGTCTCATTTCACTCACAGTGAGGTTAAAGATGTGAAAGCAGCTCTTCCCCATCCATCACTCAATCACTGTCCCTAAAGGTCTATACTTGATGGAGCACTCCCTGAATGTGTCCCCAAGGTGGGTGCTTGGTGTGGGCACAGTGATTGCTCAGTCCTCACTTGTGCCTGCCTTTTGCTGTTTGTAAACAGTGATGCAAAGTGATGCATTCTGTGGGAGGACGTACCCAGGGACAACATGTATGAAAGGGACACTCCCTGCCTCCGTGACTCGCAGGGAATTCCAGGAGTGTTCGTCTGACTTATAAACAGTACTGACATGGGCCGGCCGAGTGGCACGTTGGTTAAGAGTTGGCTTGGGGCCCCAGCTCTGAGCGGCAGGGCCCTGGTTCAGATCCCACATATGAGAGCCGGTGATGCTGTGCCCTCTGCAGCTGGGATGGCGGGCTCAACCTGGAGCTGGGCTGCCTTGGGTTGCCAGCGATGGCGTGGACTGCCATGGGCTGCAGTGAGTGGCCGGCAGCCAGCGTGAGCTGCTGAGAGCCGCAGTGAGTGGCCATCCAGAGGCCGGCGACCCATCTGCCTCACCCGGGAAGAGTGCAATGACGATACCAACATGGGCCAGTGAAGCAATTTCCTCTATGGCTAGACTGAAGAACAAAGGGATGGCAACTTGTCTGTTTTCCTTTCCTGATTCCCCAGTGCTGTTCCCCTTCCCCAATTCCCCCCGCCAAAAAAAAGAAATCTTTAAAAAAAAAAGACAGTACTAACATTTGCCTGCCTGAACTGACTACCTAATGGTGCGTGGTTCTTTTATGCCCATCTACCTCCCTGTGCTTGGGAGGCCAGACATGCCACGGCCATGGTCACACAGGCAGACGCTCAGCAGTGTCTTTCATCTTGAAGAACCACATAAATGCCCATGGTATCTATTCATTGGAAACCCCGAGTTTATCCAGAAAAACCTTTTCAGGATTCAAGGTCAGTTCTCGTATTTTATCAGAGTAGCGTGAGATCCAAAGAACTGACATTCTTCTAAAGGACAAGTGCCCATATCTCAGCGTCCCTACTCCATTTCAAGGGCAGAGATTCCGTCAGCCAGAGAGGCAAAGGTGAACAGGAGGGGTACTTGGAAATCTTCACACAGAAGCATTCCTCTACCACAAATGGTGCTGTGTTTGTGGAATAACGCATGTGCTTTCCGTAATACCACAGCATAAAATTTGCCAAAAAAAGGGCAAACCCGAGACCCAATGGGAAGCTTGTATTTTCACTTACAGTCTAGTGACAGTTCTCTTGGAGTCTTTACAGTTTGGCTTTGCATTATAGTTTAGAGAACAATATACTGTAAGTTAGGTCTAAATGAATGCACATGCAAACTCACTTTAAACATCCGAGTCCAAACAGAAAACGAAATCTGTCATATCAGGTAAAAATGATTTTCTTGACAAGTTCTTGGCTTTGTTACCAAAAACCCTAGAAACCCCACTGAGGGAATTCCCATGTAAAGATGTGCCCCCTGTATTTTTTTTGCTGCTCATTCTTAAATCCGATGAATATTTAGTAAAAAAGATCACATGTTTTTGCTCTCTGGTTCTATATTGTAGATATTCAGTGTTTGATATTTTTAATGAACACATAATAGTCACCTTGGGGAAATGATAACAGGGCAAGAAATAAAATTTTAAAAAATTATAAAGTACAGTGCCCTACTTTCAGAACCGTGGAATTTAAATGTATCACTTTTGCCATCACCATGAATAGAAAGAATATTCTAATAAGTCAGCAATCAGTATTCTCAGGAATCTATGTGTCTATCTAGGGCAAGCTTTGGCTAAAGTTGGCCTAAATGCTTGTATACAATAATTGGGTTGATTTTTTTTTTTTTTTGAGGGCAGTGTCACTGGCCCTCATCTGTGGGACCGAACCGGGGCCGCTGGCTTCCCAAGCCAGCGCTTAACCACCGTGCCACTCAGCTGGCCCCAATAATTGAGTTGAAATGCTACATAGTTGTCAAAGTTAAAATAGTACAGCAAACACCCCTGCTGAAGACTGACAAGGAGGTTGTAAGTCTAACCTACTTGTTATACTTGTTATGTTTGCACCTTAGAAATAGTTCTCTCTGTCTCTTGTGGGAGAAGCTATGGGGAATACATACAGTAAATTAGAAATCTCTATTTTACAAATAGGGACATGGAAACCCAGAGAGATTAATCCCTTGGCTCCAATTGTATCACATGTGAGGAGAAAAGGCAGGCCGAGATTTCAGTTCTCGTATTCCTAACCGTAGGTTCACAACACCACGCAATTGCTTCCAAGTGGAAGTTGATTGAGAACAAAACTATAACCTAAAATGGAAAATCGTGTTTCAAGCCCTGGTTGAATGATCATATTAATATATTAAAAATGCCCTCGAGAATTTCTTTTCACTGAAAACATAACCTTTAAGTCTGTTCCTTCTTATGTAAAAATTCTGTGTTTCTATGATAGAAGAGACTCCTCTTGATAGAATGGATTTGTCAGGGTAACGCTCTCCATAGAGGGAGGGAGGGAGGGAGGGAGGGAGGGAGGGAGGGAGGGAGGGAGGGAGGGAAGGAAAGAGAGAGAGAGCACAAACCAGGTAGGAATGGGTGGAAGGAAGGTGGGAGCGAGGGAGGGAAGGAGACACCCTGGATCTAGGTATCTTGATGCGATTGGAATCGGAAATGTCATAATTCTTTCAGAGAAAACAGTATTTTGAATATTTAAAATTTAGTCTTGATGTCTTTTTTCACAATACTAACACATCTGGGCCAGTCCATGCAGTGAGCCAACATGGTAAGTTTCTGAATATGAAGCATTCTGATCCTTGCAATAACTTGGTCATGAGCCTACTGGGCAATGATGGGGGTGGCTGAGGAAAGAGACCAATTGGTATCCCAAGAAAGGTGAGCACTCACATGGCACATAAATATTTTCCTTCTGTGAACATATAGAAAGGTCTATCCACTTACCTCTTCCCAGACCACCTCACCACCAATAATATTCCAATGTGTCCCCTCCCAGTGTGTCCCCTCCCAGTTTCTGACCACCCTTCCCCAGCCCATGAAATAGACTCACACCTCTGGACATCATTCCTTGCAGGCACAATAGACAGCAATGTGCAGGGTCCGAGGCTCTGCCCACTGAAAGGATTTCCCTTCATCCCTGTCCTTCAGGGGTGTCCCAGAGTGAGGTCACAGTGCTTCTGCTGTCTGCTTTCAGGTGGTGCCTGCTTTCTGTGAGGAAGCATCTACAAACCATGCTGGAGTTTTCCCTCTAACCACTGGTCCTGGGGAATTCTCCAGGAGGCCATAGCTGTGGCCGAGAGAAAGAAAGTGATGTGGCAAGAGAGGGCCATTTGGAAGGGAAAGACAATCGAGGATTCTGTAGACTAAATTGTAACCCAGGCAAAGAGTTGGCATGATTGACTCAAGGTCCAGCCACGTTGTTGCAAATAGTAGTATTTCATCTGTCATATGGCTGAGTACTATTCCATTGTGTATATGTACCACCTCTTCTTTAAGTGAAATAAGTAAGAAAAAGCCCAAGAACTATATGATTTCACTCCTATGTGGGAAATAACACTGAAAAAAATAAACAAAAACTCATAGACATAGGCAACAGTGTGGTAGTGACCAGAGGGTCAGGGGGGAGGGGAGTGGTAGAAGAGGGTAAAGGGGATCAAATACATGGTGATGGAAGGGGAACTGACAGGGTGTTAAGCACATGATGTGATGTATAGATGATGTAGAATTGTACATTTGCAACCTATGTAATTTTACTAAACCCAATACATTTCATAAAAAAAAGTTGGTATACCAGGGGTTCAGGAAACGGTGGAGGTGGGAGGGAGTGGGTGTGTCTGTAAAAGGGTGATGCTGGGTATTGTGGTGGTGATGGACGTGTTCTATATCTCTACTGTGTCAGTGTCAATATCTCAGCCGTGATATTGTATCATAGTTTTGTACATTGTTACCTTTGGAGGGAACTTCGTAAAGAGCACATGGGATTTATCTGGATTATTTTGTTTACAAATACATGCGTATCTACAATTATATAAAATTTTTTAAAATTTAACAAAGAATTACAATGATCTTCAAAATTAAAAGAAATGCAGAGAATCCACAGATAAGTGAGATCATATGGTATTTGTCTTTCTCTTTTTGACTTATTTCACCCAGCATAATGTTCTCTAGGTCCGTCCATATCGTTGCAAATGGTAAGATTTCATTTTTTAAACAGAAATAGTCTCAGAGATATAGAAGAAAAACTTGACAGTTGCTAGATGGGACCGGGGTGAGAATGAGGGAGAAAGTGAAGGGATCTGAAAGCACAAATTGGTAGCCACAATATTATTGCCATAGGGATATGAAAGACAGTTTGGGGAATATAATCAATAATGTTGTAAAGATTTTGTAGGGGGTCAGTTGGGCACATGTCTTCTTAGGGCGACCGTTCCATGGATGGTGTGGATGCTTTACCACTGCTCGGTACACCTGAAGCTGAAGCTGAATAATATTGAATGCCAACTGTAAATATATATATATATATATATATATATATATATATATATATATATATATATTCACGGGATGTGGAGTACAGTGTAGGGAATAGTGCCAATGGAATTGTAACAGCTACATATGATGTCAGAGGGGTAGTAGTAGATTGGGGGCAGGGGTTATCACTTCGTGAGGAGTGTGAATGTCTAACTATGACATTATTTTGTACACCTGAAACTAATAATAATAAAAAAGAAATGCAGAGCCGGCTGAGTGGCGCGGTGGTTAAGCGCTGGCTTGGGAAGCCAGCAGCCCCGGTTCGCGTCCCATATATGAGGGCCAGAGACACTGCCCTCAAAAAAAAAAAAAAAAATCAAGCCCTTTAAAAAAAAAAAATGCGGAGAAAAGAAGACCAAATGGAAGTGAAATTGGTACCTCCTTTCTCCATAGCAGAAGATAGTAACAGTTAAGAGAAAATAACTTTCAACTTGCAATTCTATACCCAGGATAACTACATTATAAGAAAGAGAATACAGTGGAGACATCTTATGGTTAATAAAGTTTGAGGTTTTTAATGCCAAATGATCCACACTAAAGGAAAATCTAGGAAATGGAAAAAGATCCTGGAAGGAAGCTGAGACATGAGAGAGAAATGTGAGCAAAAATGTAGCAAAGGTTGCTAACTCTAGACTCACACTGAGCACACAAACACTGCCAAATGCGTGGGAAGAAAATTGAGAAAGTCATGGACGAGTATAGCTTGTGATGTGGCAGGAAGAGGGTGCCTGATTAGTGTTACAATATCCTATGCACTTATTTTTGATGAAGTAAAGATTTTATTACTTTCATCCTATCAACCTCAGAGAACCTTCACTAAAAGAACTGAAGGTGGGCCGGCCGAGTGGCACATTCGTTAAGAGTTGGCTTGGGAGCGCCAACTCTGAGCAGTAGGGCCCTGGTTCGGATCCCACATGAGGGCCAGTGATGCTGCGCCCTCTACAGCTAAGATGGTGAACAACAGCTCCACCTGGAGCTGGGTTAGCCAGAGTCACCAGTGATGGTATAGGCTGCAGCCCCTGCTGCAATGGGCTGCCATGAGCTACTGTGAGTGGCTGGCAGACAGCGTGAGCTGCCGTGAGCCACCATGAGCTGCTGTCCAGAGGCCAGCGACTGATCTGCCTCATCCAGGAAGAGCACGATGACGATACCAACATGGACCAGTGAAGCAAGGTCCTCCACAACTAGACTGAAGAACAAAGGACAACAACTTGTCTGTTCCCCTCCCCCAATTCCCCAGTAAAACCTTAAAACAAAACAAAACGAAACCAAGGTAAGTATTGAGTATATTTAATTGTGGATCTAAAATGAAAAGGGTGGGGGGCCGGCCGAGTGGCGCGGTGGTTGAGCGCTGGTTTGGGAAGCCAGTGGCCCCGGTTCGGTCCCACATATGAGGGCCACTGACACTGCCCTCAAAAAAAAAAAAAAAAATGAAAAGGGTGGGAAAGAGGGTGGAAATATAGTGCACAAATGTTAAATATTGTGACAAGCAGAAAATAATAAAGCTAAAACATAAGAGGAGGAAAGAGACCGAAAGGAGAAAATAGAACTAGTTCATTGATTGTTGTAGGGAGAACAGGTAAATGTCAGGGCAGGATATTTGAAACAGACAAACCAGAGAGTAAAAGGTTAAGTAAGAAAAACGAGGATTACAGGCTTTAGAACAAGTATATGGAACTCCATGTATTCCAAAAATGAAATCCAAAATGAGCAAAGAAGGCACACTACATAGAGAAAATTGATATGTGTAAAAGTGAAGGATTTACCTCTTCTATCAGAAGGAAAATATTTTCATGGTATTAGACTTCTAGGGGGGAATCGCTTCGTAAGGTATTTAAATGCCGAAGCACTATGCTATACACCTGAACCTCATATAGTATTGTCAACTGTAATTGAAAAAATTTTTTTAAAACGGAAAATATTTTCAAAGAAGTTCACAAAGATGAACCCAACTCTACTACACAGAGGAAACATGCAAAACCCAGTGATCCAAAAAAGCAAAATCTGAAGGTGTCAGCAAAGATATACCAGGCAAATCAAAATTGGAAAAAAGCAGAGTTTGAAATCCTGACATTAAGCAAGGTAGCATTCAGGCATAAAATGATTAAACATGACAAACCACAATTAAAAAACAAAGGTATAACAGAACCCCTAGAAATACACCGAAAAGTACATCCCTCATCCATACAAAGCTGAAGCTACAGGAGATAAAAGCAGACAGTGATACAAATGCATAAATATTAGAAACTTTAACAAGCCCATATTAGGACAAAATAAGGCAAGAAGGTAAAAAGTGAGTAAAGGTATAGAAAAACTAACAGGATAGTGAGGTAGGTCTCATGGACATGTATTGACATCACACACTCATTGAGAATATATTTTCTTCTCAAATACACATGGACTAGCTGCAAAATTAATCACATATTAGGCTACTTACTAATATTAGAATATGTCAGGACATTTATAAAGTAGAAATTTCATAAACAGCACTCTGATCGTAAGTAACAAAACTAGAAATTAAAACAAAATTTAAAAAGTCTCTTCCCAACTGGCAGTTTAAAGGTTCTTCTATATTAAATAAAAGAAGGATGAAAGAGAGATTCAAAAATTTACAAATTTTTGGGCCGGCCGAGTGGCTCAGTTGGTTAAGAGCTCCCCTCAAAGTGCGAGCTGAGCTCTGAGCAACAGCTGTTCAAGGCCAGCCCGAGCTGAGTTGCCGTTGAGCTGCCAACAGGTGGCAGGATGGCTCAGCTAAACAAAAAAACAAAAAAAAAACACAAAAATTTACAAATTTTCTAAAAATCAAGTGTATTTTAAGATACACAAAAGTTTGTGGGACACATTTAAGGCATAGCAGAAGAAAATTCATATTTTTTTATCTCCTTCCATATGTTTAATACTTGTAAATAAGGTTTTAGTTGTATTTTTGGTATTTGAGGCTTAAACACTTAATACAAAGGAAAAAGTGCAAAGAAAAAAAAATTAAATTCCCATGCAAAAATCTAGAAATAGAACAATGAAATAAACCACAAGAAAGTAGGTAGTTACAAGGTAAGTAAAATGATGGTAAAGGCAGATTTTAATTACACAGAGCATATAAAAACAGTAGATCTGACTAATGAATCTAAACTCTAGTGATGAATAAAATGAAACACACAAACCACTTAAGAAAGGAGGGGCATAGACATACTAAGGAATGATACTACTTATACGAAGATCAACAACAACAAAAAAGTCATAAGAGACTATTTAGCATACCCTTATTCAAAAAATTGGAAACATAGACGAGATTGACAATTTCTTGAGGGAAATACAGTTCAGTAAAATTGACCCTGTTAAAGATAGAAGAAGGCCATTTTTTAATAGAAAAAAGAGAACGTTATTGAGGGACTTCTACACACACACACACACACACACACACACACCCATATGTCTTCACAGGGGAATTCTACTAAACGTAGAGACCATCTAACCCCCAGGCAAATGAATTGTTCCAAAACATAGAAAATGGAGGAGAACTTCCAAGTTTGTTCTGAGATATGTAAGAATGGTCCCACATTAGGAAATTCAGTAATATAATACACTGCATTCATCATCTATGGAGAAAATTCATTTTATTATCTCCATTGATGCTATAAAAGGCATAAATTTCAACACCATTCCTGATTTTAAGAAAAAAAAACCCTCAAAATTCTGGGCATCAAATGATTAAGATGCCCTTATTTTGGGGCATCTCCTCTTCCTCCTATTTACCTGTCTGTCTCCCTTTAAGAGACCCTAACGACCGTTCCTCTATGATTTGGAATCAGAAAGAGGTGCCCACAATGTCTTCTACTATTGATCATCACACAAATGGTATTAGCCCCATTCAGTTAGACAAACAGAACCTACTGGAGGCATAAAAACGGGACAGGGAACTAAATCTCTCTCTAGTAGCAGGTAGTGTGATAGCAAACCTGGAAAACAGTAGAGAATCAATGATAAAATTAACTCAAACATTAAGAGAATTCAGAAAGCAAACAGGATATAAAAGTAATATAAAAGAAATGCTTATATGCATGAATAATAAGCAATTAGAAGAGACAAGAGAAAACACCAATTTCAATAGAAATAAAAACGATAAAATCCTTACAAATAAATTTATGAAAACCTGATGTTGGGCCGGCTGAGTGGCGCATTGGTTAAGAGCTGGTTTTAGGACACCAGCGGCCCTGGTTTGGATCCCACATATGAGGGCCAGTGACACTGCCCTCTACAGCTAACAACACCTCCACATGGAGCTGGGCTGTGCAAGCCCCAGCCATGGTGTAGGCTGCAGCCCCTGCTGCAGTGGGCTGCCATAGGCTACAGTGAGTGGCCGGCAGCCAGCATGAGCTGCCAATAAGGTGCGGTGAGCGAAATCCAGAGGCCAGCGACGGATCTACCTCATCCGGGAAGAGCGCAATGACGATACCAACATGGGCCAGTGAAGCAAAATCCTCCGCAACTAAACTGAAGAACAAAAAGACAGCAACTTGTCTGTTCCCCTTCCCCAGTTCCCCAGTGCTGTTCCTCTCCCCCAATTCCCCAAAGAAACCTTGGAAAAAAAACAACAACCCGATATCAACTATTCATGAACAAACGGAAAAAAATATTCTTTGTCATGATATAGGACAACTGAACATCATAAAGCTGTCAACATATGCATTTAACAGAACTGAAATAAAGCACAAAAAGGGTTTTTTTTTCTGGAGCTATATAAGTTGGGAGTCAATTGAAACCTATGTAGTTTTACTATCCATTGCCACCCCAATAAATTTGAATTAAAAAAATAAAAATAAATATGTGAGACCACATGGAAATACCGAGCAAGAAGACAGAACTAATAACGCTAGCTCAAAAGGATATTTAGACATAGTGCAAAGTCTCCCTAATGAAAATGGTGGTATTAGCACCGTAGCGATACAGCCATTGGAATTAGATGGAAATTCACAGGTAGACCCAGGTATATACAGAAATTTAGTATATGGTGATGGGGCTATTTCAAATCAGTAGGGCAAAGTTGCACTTTTGAGTGAATATGTTGGGAATTCTGGAGAGCCATTTGGAAAATACTAAAATACTTCACATAGAACACAAACCTATACTCCAAACAGATCAGAGATATAAATGTAAAAACTAAGTCACACAGGTACCAGAGTAAACCACTGGTGGATTCTTTTACAACTTGGGCATAGGGAAAAAGTTTCCACCTATGTGTCCATATTGAGATGCAATCAAATATTGATAATTTTTTTTTTTTGAGGGCAGTGTCACTGGCCCTCATAGGTAGGACCCGAACCGGGACCGCTGGCTTCCCAAGCCAGCTCTTAACCACCGCACCACTTGGGTGGCCCCAAATATTGATAATTTTGACTACATAAATATTTTTAAAAATTTGCATGATAAGAAAAATATTAGCCAATCAAATGAAAAATGACAAATAGGAAGAAATTACATGTAACATATACCACAGGAAAATAGCTATAGCAAATTCTTAAAATTTGAGGACAAGTATGAAGAAATGTTACAGCAAATTATGCAAAGGGCATGAGAAGATATTTACTAAAATAGAATATGCCTATAAACGTTTAGAAATGTTCAATTTTATCCATAAAAAATGCAAATTAGAACCATGTTGAGAGATTTCTTACCTCTTAGTTTAACACATTTGAAAATGCACTTTGTTGACAAGGAGAAATCTAGTTTTATAGTTCGAATGAAAAACAAGGGATATGTTCGTATGGGGATGAAATTTGGCACCAGGTGACAGAATGACACATTCACTTTTTGGCCTAGAAATCCCACATCTAGGAATTTACTCTGAAGATACAACGCCTACAGTGTGAAAATAGGGGTGCACAGGATGTACCATCCAGCACTACCCTCAATTGCAAAATACTAGAAACTACATCATACCCAACAAAGCAGACTGATTGAAATATTCATAGCATTTGAGCATAGAGAACTGTGTAGCTATGCAGAAAAAATGAGTAAGATCTGTGCTAACTGGAATGGAGTGATTTCCAAGATACAGTATTGAGGAAGTTTAAGAAGCAGCATGCAAATGTCATAAAAAAGGGGGGAATGAGAAAATAGTTATGCATCTGTTTATTTTTGTAAAAAGAAGAAAAAAGTAAAGAGGAAATTCATAAAATGGGTTATATACATGCAGGGTTTGTGTGGTGAGGGCCAGTGGAAGGGAGGGGGTGCAGTGACATGCTTCTGGGTATTCCCTCTTCCTTTTTGAATGGTTCTGACTTTGGGGATCAGATTAATATATATTTTTTTTTGTATAGCATCCTTTTTATTTATTTAGTTAGTAAGTTAGTTTCCGTGTACAAAACAATGTAATAGTTAGACATTTACACCCCTCACAAAGTGGTTAGCCCCTCCCCCAATCTATTGCCCCTCTGACATCTTACATATTAAATATATATTTAAATCTACCATGAAGGAGAAAAACCCTAAAGTTGAATACAAATAGAAACAAATGACAAACTCATCTCCAGTTTAAAGTAATAATATAACCACACTGGAGAAAAAACCCTAAATCAATAACTTCTGAACACAGTATTTTGGTTATTCTCTTGTATACTTAGCTTAAAGAGAACAAAAAGATCTGAAAAGAAATCCTAAATTCAATTTAGAAATCTGCTTTTCACTGTTGGATAGTTACAGGAAGTCTGAGACTACTTGCCTGCATTGTAGAGTGGGGGCAAACTAGTATACATGAATTTTATTGAGAATTAAGAGTCTCACTGTGGAAGAAGTGTTACAAATAGGGCAAGTAAAAAGGCAAGGAAGAACACTATGGCTAACATGAGTATATGGCCAGTAATTCTAGTCTATAGTATATGATATGAGTGTATATAACATAATATGATACAATGTTATACACTATAATAGTGTATATAATTTAGTATAGTAGATACAGAGGGTGCCAAAAAAATGTAAAGACATTTTAAGAAAGGAAAAAACTATTAAAATTGTAACACTCAATATACACCGATAACAAAAGATGAATACAAGTCACGTTTGACTTCTGCAATTACAAGAGGTGCTCAAAGTGGTTCCCATCAGCATCCAGACATTTCTGATGATGGCGAACTACTGCTTGAGCAACGCTGACCAAAGTGTTAACATCGCTTAAAATGTGTATACATTATTTTGGCACCCCCAGTGTATGTATGTGTGTGTGTGTATATATATATATTCTAGCTCAGTCCTTTAAAATGTCTCAAAGCAATGACATTTTAGATCAATTAGATCTTCTTTTCTAAACATCAGTCCTAATTAACAGGAAACAGGGTAAAATTGTAGTTTCAAGGACTAGAAAAAGGAAATTATGAGTGAGCTCGGAAATTCTTCTTGAACCAGAAAGTAAGGCCATATTCAAAAATACATCAGGGACATGCTAAAATGAGTCAGTAGTCAGCTTGAAGAGGCTCCTAATGTCTAAATCGTGGATAATTTGAGAATAACAATAAATAATGACAGTAATGGATTAAAATACATTGACTAAAACAAGAAACGATGAGTCCCCACTGAAAGTAATAATAGGGAAAGATGTAAAGTGCTTCTTTAAAGTATCATACCAACTCACAAATGTAGAAGAAACAACACATTTAGAAAATCACCATTTTACCATCAGCAGGCAAGAATCACCAGTGTGAGTCAAAACTGAAATAGTTAAATATTCTCAAAGAATTTTCCCTGGAGAATAGTTAACAACTAAAGCAGAAGTAACTTCACAGTGGAGAAAGCTGGCAGGTAACTTAACCAAGGGAGCCACATGACCCATGGGAGGCCAGCCTATTACTGTGTGCCTGGATGCGATGCACTAAGAAAAGCAACGTTACTTATGCTGGATTTCTGCCCAAAATACTTGGCTGGAGTTTGATCAGAGGAAATAGCAGACAGTCCCCAACTAAGATGCAGTCTACAAAATCACTTGCCTTCACTGAAACTATCAACGTTATAAAAGACCATGGAAGGCAAGGGATTGCTCTGGATTAAAACCAGACTAAAGAGACACAATGAATGGATTATGTGATCCTGAATGGGATCTGGGCGATATGGGGGGAAATGCTTTTGAAGTTGTCATTGCATCAATTAACAAAATTAGACTAGGGACTATAGATTATGTCACAGTATATGGAAATTTTTGTATTATAACTTTTTAAGCTTGTGACTGTTTCAGAGTAAATAATCTTAAAAACTGGGAGAAATTTGCAAAATGACTTAAATGGAAATGCAAATAGTCCAGAACAGCCAAAAGAATAAATTCAGAGTACTAGAAATAATAGGTATTAACAATGATTTTGGAGCTATAGTATTTTTTTTTAAAGTGTGGTATTGGTGTAAGTGTAGACCAATAGATCCAAAGAACAGACCCAGAAAAAGATGCCTTCGTATATGGTCACCAGATTTATATAAATTCAGTGGTTCAAAGGTGGTGTTTGAAATAAATCATGCTAGGTCAATTAGTTATCTGTATAAAAATAAAAATACATATTACTCATAAACAAAATCATGTACTAAAATTAATTAGAAATTAAAACCTAGACCTAAAAGAAGGTCTTTCTTCTATAGTTTTTAGGTGAAAACATGGATTATCTTTATGACCTCTGGATAGTCAATGATTTGTTAAATAGGACACGAAGCAATGATGTTCATAAAACACTATTTGGAGGGCCGGCTGAGTGGCACATTGGTAAAGAGCTGGTTTTGGGATGCCAGCGGCCCCGGTTCGGATCCCACATATGAGGGCCAGTGACACTGCCCTGTACAGCTAACAACAGCTCCACCTGGAGCTGGGCTGCGCGAGCCCCGGCGACGGTGTAGGCTGCAGCCCCTGCTGCAGTGGGCTGCCATAGGCTACAGTGAATGGCTGGCAGCCAGCGTTAGCTGCCAATAGCCGCAGTGAGTGACCATCCGGAGGCCGGCGACCGATCTGCCTCACCCGGGAAGAGCACAATGACGATACCAACATGGGCCAGTGAAGCAACGTCCTCCGCAACTAGACTGAAGAACAAAAAGACAGCAACTTGTCTGTTCCCCTCCCCCAGTTCCCCAATAAAATCTTTAAAAACAAACAAACAAACAAAAACCACTATTTGATGAAGATACAGGCAAACCACTGACTGAGGGAAGATACTCAACACACACACACACTCACACACTAACCCACTCATATCAAAAACAGGTAATGAATGAACTTCTACAAACAAAAGTGAACTTCTACTAAAACTACAGGCTGGTCTAAAAATGGACAGGAGTTTTGAATGACACTTCATAGAAGAAGACACTCGAGTGGCTGGTAAGAATTTGAAAGGAGCTCAGTGAATAAAACTAGAATGATATAGCAGGACGTTTTGCATTTTTAATTTTTTTTAGCTGAGCCATCCTGCCACCTGTTGGCAGCTCAGCAGCAGCTCAGCTCGGGCTGGGCATCGAACTGCTGTTGCTCGGAGCTCAGCTCGCACTTTGAGGGGAGCTCTTAACCAACTGAGCCTCTCAGCCGGCCCCAGCAGGACGTTTATAATGGAAAAGAATGAGGAGGCCTCATTTCATTGACACCACCTGTGGAAGTCACATAGTCAATCAGTGATAAGTTGATACAAGCACTTTGGAAATCTCTTCACTAATATTTATCATCGCTAAACATATGCCTTTCCTGTGATCTAAAAATTCCATTTTTAGCCAGATAATTAAGAGAACTGAGCACCAAAAAACATGTAGAAATATCTTCATGTCCGCTAAGAAATGTGTGGTTTACTGAATAACAATAAAATGCCACGTGCAGCAATAAAAATATCACAAATAATGGCTTCATTTAGCAGACATTATACTTGGTGAAATACACCAGATGTTAAATAGAAAATACTACGTTTTTCTATGTGAGATTCAAAAGCAGGCAAAACCGGTCTACTGTGACAGAAGACAGAGGGGCGGTTCCCTGTGGTCGGGACTGGCTGAGAGGGGCCACCGTGAAAAGTCCCCATATCTTCACCTGAATGCCCACGGGCTGTCCTTATATATCTGATGGATACACGTATAAAAACTCGCTGAGCCGTGCCTGGGTGATGAGTGCATTTTGTGGTGTGTGTGGTATCTCTTGACAATTTTTTCAAAGTTGAGGGAAAGTTTTTATTTTTATTTTTTTAACCGTAGCACATCATTAGTAGAGAAGTGCAATTTTGAGAGTGGGACAGGTGTTACTTACACAAAACCCTGAAGCAATAAAGGATAGGTTAAAGGATGCAGCGCCTGCAGGAGGTGAAGCGGGGACAGGAAAGAAAACCCCAGGTGTTTCTCCAAGAAGCAGGGGTCTCGTGTCCCCTCCGGTTCTTCCCGGCTGCTTAGTGGCCCGGGCTCCAAACTGTGACTGACAGCTGGTGTGGCTGGAGGGTGGGCGGTACTTAGGTTGCCAGGATCAGTCCTCAACCCTTTCCTCTTAGGTTACTTCTTATTTCCCTTTCTTTTCCTACAAACTTGGGGAATGGATGTCCAAGTGGAACTGACAGCTTCACTTGTGCTGAAGATGGAGCGGAGAGTGAGCACTGCGCATGCTCCATAAAGCATCTCTCTCTCTCTCTCTCTCTCTCTCTCTCTCTCTCTCTCCCTCCCTTTTGCCCCTCCTCTTCCCCTTCCCTTTCCCACAGTTCAAGCTGAGCAAAGGAGGAAAATCAAAGCCTAAAAGCCAGCCCTTTGAAGATTTAGATTCTTGACCTTGTGTTTTGCTTTTACACTTTTGCCCAGAAAGCTTGCTTTGGATTTTCCTTTCCTCTAGACTCATTTAGCTTAAAAGAAAAGAAAACAACGAAAAAAAAAAAAGTCTTGTTCCAGATCACAACATGGGAAGGGGGAGCTTTTCAAGCTAAAATGTTCAAGTGTACTGAGCTGACCTACTAAGTCCAAAAAATGGAGCAAAGCATTGCAAATGCCAGATGTCATGCTTTATTCATTCATAATAACAGCACATTGCACACGTGCAGGAAGGAAGAGCAGAAACTGCACAGGGATGTAAAACGTCATGTTTTCTTTTCCACTAGTTGAATTGTAAAAACTTCACAGGACACTTCTCATTATACTGGTAATGTACAAAACCATTCAAGTATCGGTCTGTTTGTATTATAAACAACTTGCGAGCATTTATACTTGTGCTCAAATAATAACAAATACAGCGAGGAATGTAAAACTGTGCTCCAAGAAACAAGCAGCAAATGTTTACTGAGGGCCCCCCCTCCGCCCCCCTGCCTCTCCTCCCCCCCCCTCACCCGAGAGGAGGTATGGCATAGTGATTAAGGCTGAGATGTTAAAATCCACTGCCTGGCTTTCACTTGCAGACCTCCACCTCCTAACTGTGTGATCTCAGGGAAATCACTTAACTTCTCTGTGCCTTTTCTCCATCTTTAAAATGGGAATAATGTTATGAGAATTAAAATGACTGAAACCTTCACATCAGCCCTGGGTCCCTATTATGTTATGTTTTTCAATATCTGATGGCTGTGTTTACCTATGTTCCTATTACTCTGTTAAAAATTGAGGCACAAATGAATTGTTTCTTTTTACTTGCTTTTTTATTCACAGCATGCTTAAAACCTATGTGGAGACTTGATATGTTTCTACAAGCATTAACAAATCATTATCTGTGATTTTTGAAGTGCTCAGTTGTGTGATAGAGAAAATGAGAGATTAGGGCAGAGTGTGATAAAGGCTCATAGTCTCCCGGAAGCTGGAAGAAGTGGGGAAGGTGTCAGAGGTGGCAAAATGCAGGAATGTTCCAGTCTTCTCAGCAGACAAAACCTGAATCAGAGAGAGGTGGAAGGCAGAGGAGGATGCCAGGAGGAGCCCTGAGAAGGCACAAGCAGTAGTGAGTCCTAGGCCACACAGGGACAAGGAGGTGGCAGCCCCAAGGAGGCAACGGTGCCATTGTTTTTTTAAAAAAAGGAATATCATCATCATCAACTTTACTTCATGATCACCTTCATGTCGATGAACCAAAAAATAAGGGGGAAAACACCAAACAACAAACATTCATCATATATATATATATGCATTTAAAGATTTTATTGGAGAATTGGGGGAGGGAACAGGTTGGGGAATTGGGGAAGGGGAACAGACAAGTTGCTGTCTTTTTGTTCTTCAGTCTCGTTTTGCGGAGGATGGTGCTTCACTGGCCCATGTTGGTATTGTCATTGTGCTCTTCCCGGGTGAGGCAGATCAGTCGCCAGCCTCCAGAAGGCCCCTCACAGCGGCTCTTGGCAGTTCACGCTGGCTGCTGGCCACTGAGGGTAGCTTAAGGCAGTGCAGCCTATGCCATTGCCAGCGACTCAGGGCAGCCCACCTCTAGGTCCAGCTGTTGTTCACCATCTTAGCTGTAGAGGGCGCAGCGTCACTGGCCCTCTTGTGGGATCCAATCCGGGGCCCTGATACTCAGAGCTGGGGTCCCAAGCCAACTCTTAACCTGCCACACAGTCGGCCCACTCTTCTATATATTTTATGAACAAAGCTATTTAACCATATTAAAGAAAGAGTTATCACACCGTTTCCTAACTCTATGGATGTAGTTCAAAATAGACTTTCTAAGAACTATTATTTATTATTTATTTATTTATTTTGCAACAGAAAAGCAAACGTCTTAGTGGAGTCATTCCAAGCTATGCTAATATTGGAATAATATGGTGAAAGACAAGCTTTCTGAGTGATTATTACAAATACAAACATACATGAAAAATTTCCTCTTTGGAATATGAAGATACATTGACTGAAGTGCGCTCAGTGGCTCAAACAGAGCGCCTCTCGCGTTTCAACTTCAGGTCTTTCTCTTCTACCTTTTACATCCCATCTCACCGCGACTGTTTATCGGGATGTGTTAGGTTGTCTTTTCCGTGAGAAGGGTACACATCGGGGGTGCTTTTTCCCAAATACTTTTCCTCCACAGGAGGGGGGCAGGCGACTTAGCACGAAGTGTGCCTGGAAGGGCTGCTGTCAGCAGAGCGTGTCACTCCTAGGCTGTGGCCTACCTACACGTGGCGCGGGCAACAGGAGGTCTGGATGCGCTGGAGCAATGACAGGAGGAACTGGGGGCTCCAGCCCAGGCTCCCTGCGGGATCCCCAAGCCTCTCCGCCCCCGCGGAGCCCGCCCCTTCCCGGCCTCCAACCCGCAGTCCACTCCGACTCGCTTTCTTCCCTCGCGCGTTGTCACGCGTGTAATTGGGGAAACTCCTCCCGCGGGGACCGCCTCGGAGGCGCTGCCACCCAACGGCCGCCTCGCTGCCCCCGCCTCGGAGCGCGCGGGGCCGACACAGCGCGCAGAGCCCCGCCCGGGCACCGGCGGCGGGCGGCGGGCGGGCTGCGGGGCCGGGGACCGCTCGCGCCACCGGCTCCCGCCAGCCACCCGGCGGCGCGGACCCGGCGGGGAGCGCGCAGACCCGACGCCACCCGAGCCCACGCCTGTCCCGCCGGCCGCCGGGTCGCGCCGCAGTCAGGGGCATCGGAGCCGGCGGAGGCCTCGGACCCGCACCCGGAACCCCGCGGCGACATGGCCCCCGAGCTGCTGCTGCTCCTCGGCCTGCTCTCTGGCTTGCACGCGCGGTAAGTGGCACCCGGGCTCCCCATCCCCGAGGCTCGGCGCCGGCGGGAGGGCGGCGGGGGGCGCTGTCCTAGCCCGGGGTCCCTGGCGCGCCGCCGTCTGCTGGGCTGCGGCCGGGGGGTGTTGGGGGGGCAAGGGTGTTGGGGGGCAGGGGTGTTGGGGGGCAGGGATGGGGGGGCAGGGGAAGCGAGCTGCACCCTGTCCTGTCCCACCCTGGACTCGGCCCTCTGCCTCCCCAGGCTGGGCGGCTGCAGCCCTCCGTGCCGCGGGAAGGTGCGGACTGAGATTGATGGGCTTTTCTCCTGCAGTTTTTAGGGTCTGGAGGCTTGAAGGGGTTTTGAAAGCCACACTCATAGGGGACCAGAGGTGTCTGCGTCCTTATCTACCCCTTACCCCCGCCTCAAGTGTTGCAGAGTCTCTCTCTCTCTCTCTCTCTCTCTCTCTCTCTCACACACACACACACACACACACACACACACACACACACACACACACACGGCATTCTGTATCATTTCCCATTGCTCTGAAATTTCCCAGGACCCAGAATCATGGTTTCCCAGCTGCCCAGTTGCGATCAGACTGGGGAAAGCATGCAGGCTGGAGGCAGGGGTAGGATGGGGTCAGGTGGCCGCTGGGAGCCCTGCTCCTCAGAGAGGAGTTCCCTCCCCAGGTCCTACACGCACGCACGCGCGTGCACACACACACACCTTGTAGATGTGCCACTTTTCCACACTGAGTGAACACACACCTGCCCCCATAAAGCCCGCAAAGGTTTCTGCCTGGTAACCTAAGAAATCATGTTACTATAAGTGCCTTTAACCCTCCACCCAGAACACTAGCCAGCTAAAGGGAGCTTAGAGGTGCTCCCGGAGGAGGTGACGTGGCTGGTGAGGATGGAATTGCAGTGGGACCCTAAGGGTTAAACCCTGCAGCTGTAAATACGACTGGAGATTCTGGGTTTGGTTTCTCAAATTCTGCCACTGGCCCAAAGACTGTAGACTGCCCTGTGCTTTGGAAGACAGAGCAGCTCTCTGCCTCTTCCCCCAACCCCACCCTCAAATCTCAGGGCTGCCTTGACACTTGTTCATTACCTCCATCTGGGAGCCTGCGAGTGTCCCAGTGGGCCCAGCCCGGCAGGTGTCCGCAGGCAATGCCAGAGGTCCCACGTTTTATTCATACGTGTGAAGCTGGGAGGCACATGAACACACCCTCCAAGATATGAAGGGGCCCCCAATTCTCACTCCCCACCTTCAACAGGGGTGTTTGCTACTGAGGAAGAAAGCCTGGCTGTCCCTTTCCTAGCACTCTCCTTCTGTACAAGGTGAGACTGTGACAGGCAGACGATGAACGAGGGACAGCAGACGCCACTGGTGACCCACAGGCAGCTCTCTCTACCAGGCAGGGCTCTCTGTGGCCTCTCCACTGAAGTTTCTTCCTGCGTAAGGACAGAGCTAGGCAGGAAATGAGGCTGCGCTGTCTGAGGTGGGTTCTGCCTGGATTATCTCCATTTAGAGGCAGACAGGCCAGCAGCCAACAGCCGTCAAAACGAGGAGGTCTGAAGATGTATTACACTATCCGAAGTCATGTCTACATGACCTTTCTGTTGCCACAAACTGGATGACGCGACCTGCAGTTCAGGGTTAGGTAATCAACTGTTAGCTCCACAGACACCTAAAGTACTGGAAAGAAAACTGCCTGTTGTCGTTGTGTGATTAGCAGGAAGGCACCATGGTCGGGTTCCAAGGCATTGTCACATGCACATCAGGCTCCCGTGACCCTACACCACCCATCCCACCAAGGTAGATGTGATGACTATAATACGTTCCATATCTGAGGTGGTCCCTGGCCTTCACAGAAGAGGTTGTGTAGCATTTGGAAAAAATTCAAGTTTTAAACTGGTTTTATTGCTCTCCGCTTCTCATCTGAACGTGTCGTCGTTGTCTGAATGGGTTTTACAGATGGGTCAAGTAACCTGACATCCAGTGTCATTTTTCAAAGCTGTTATCAATGCTGAGAAGATTCTCATCTGTGCCCAGAATGCCTCCCTGGTGTTGGGCAGGCCTGGGAATGGTTATGACAGTTATGCTCTGTGGTGCAGGCTCGGCAGCTCCCTGAAGAAAGCGCCCCACTCCGACACCCATGGATGAATTTACTGTCCACTGAAATGCACAAGTCACACCAGGGTCTCTGGTACCAGGAAGGTGCATAACTGCTCTGTGAGGTTTGGGAGCTCCTGGTAAGGGTGAAAAAAACCTCAGACTTCATCTTTGTCCTTCTGGCTGAAGAGAAGGTGTGAGACATAGAAATA
This sequence comes from Aselliscus stoliczkanus, assembly GCA_033961575.1. Classification (NCBI taxonomy): domain Eukaryota; kingdom Metazoa; phylum Chordata; class Mammalia; order Chiroptera; family Hipposideridae; genus Aselliscus; species Aselliscus stoliczkanus. The sequence goes on from CM066741.1 coordinate 36,041,184, forward strand.
ATGACATCTGAGGGTTGAACAGTTGCTGACAGTGACATTGCCAGCTTGTTTTTTTAGGAAAAGCTAATTGCAGTGATGGGATTTGGGAGCCAACAATCCGAATAACAGAATGCTCATGAAGATTATATATAACCCACTTGGAATTTAGAGAAACAGAGCGGTTTTGTTTTATTCACATTCCAGTGGGTCCCCTGAGGTGACATTGGTTTTCATCAAAGTGAGGATTTCCCTGTGGGGCCAGGTTCTGGCACTAGCAATGCGAGGCTTCTGTTTCATTCTCTGACACCCTGCAGCAAACCGATGTGGGCTCAGGATTGGGGAACCCAGCATGGGCCACTGAGGAGCCGGGAGCACCCGAGTCCACTGCCTGTCCCTCCACCCACAGCCTGAGAGCTGAGGGTCCCTTTCACCTCCTGAAGGGGCGAGAGAGAATGCTGCTTCTTTTCCTTTCTGTCTCCCCTTCTCAGGAAGAAGCTTATGCAATTTCAGGAAAACACTCCATCACCACTAGGTGGAGAATTAGGCTTGTTTCAATACTTGTTACTCAAGTAGTTCCAAGTGCTTTTCAGTGGCTAAGGCTGTGCAGAGAGAACTGGGGAAGACTTGTCACTGTGCCCAGCCTGTGTCCAAGTGAGCACTGGACAATAGCATGGACAGCTTCATCTGGCCTGTGCTGGTGAGCTGTCCTTAGGCGTGGGGGAGGGGAGAAGGAGAAAGGGTGAGGGAGAAGGGTGAAGGAGAAGGGAGGGAAGAACCAGCTCCAGGGAGAGAGGAAAGCTCTGCGGCCGAGTTGGAACGTGTCCTTGGAAAGCTGGAATGTCCGATGTGGTTTGGCCGAGGTCAACTGCCCCTCTGTGCACCTCCCAGCACAAGTCCTGTGGACAACGAATGGCTGGCTCTCAGCCACCCATGGCCTACCCAGCCTATTTCAACCCACTCGTTTTTGGGTTGTTTTTTTTTTTCAAAATCATAAAATTAATATTTCTGACAATATTCCTGATTAAAGAAAATATTTTTCAGTGGCATTTAAAAATCTATAGTGTTATTTGTAAAAGTTCAGTGTTACAAATAATGAAATGTAGCACATCACTTATTGAATACGTGTCCCATATTTGATCAGTTCCTATTAATGGTAGATGTTCCATGTATAAAAATCTACGGCCGGACAAGTGGCACGGTGGTTGGGCGTTGGCTTGGGAGGCCGGCAGCCCCAGTTCGGGTCCCACGTATGGGGGCCAGTCACACTGCCCTCAAAAAAAAAAAAAATCTATGGCAACTTATGGTTTCTATGGATGACTTATTTTATCCTTCTAGCCAATAAATATTCAAGAAACAGAATTAAACTTTAAGATCTGCCTAGGAAAAACAAGTGAACTCAGTGTACAAAACACATGCCATATATGCGTCACCAAAATCTCACGTATGCGTGCAGAGTTACCAGACTGACACTTCTCTAGTCTCCCTCAAGGCCGTTAGCACTCATAAAAAGGCTCATGTATATAATATGTGGCCCATATATGATTATACAAGTGGTTATAAAATATTATATATGATATGTAGATATACATACACATATATGATTCTGGAGACTTTAAGTAGAGGTAATGAACTTTAAAAAGTTTATTCTTTTCATTCATTTCATGTTCATTGTAGATAATTCAGAAAATTGCCAAAATTAACTGAAGGAAAACATATATCCCAGAGCACAGCTGCTTACCAGGTAACATTTGGCTCCTGTCCGGGAAACTGAACAGAAGTGAGCTCATACCCAGCCATTAAAACGACGTTTGTTACTCTTACAAGCTTCCTTGCCCTGGTCAGTGGCAGTCCCCTGAAGTGCAGCTTTCGGGCACAAGCCGTTCACCCCTTCAAGTTTGAACGTCTATGTTGTTGAGACAGCCTCACTCACTGGAAAGCTCACCTGTCATTTTGAGGCCTTTCCATTCAGGTGCTGCTGTCAGTGTGTATCGCCCAGGAAAGGCCCCTGTCACGCTCAGCCCTGCACGGAACAAGCCTGGAGATGCTCAAATATTCACTCTGACTCATTTATTAAGGGGTCAACATGGAGAAGAGATATGAGATTTTAATTGTTAATGTCTGAATTCGACTGCTGAACAAGTTTGTGTTGTGGGGGGCCTGTAAATTGCCAGCAGGTGATCACCAACCAACACCTCTGGTCCTGTCACCTCACACGAGTGCTGGCAAAGCAGACCACCTCATAACATCCCCACGTGTGCCTTGATCAAAGAGTCCATTCCCCATGAGAAGCACGCAGGCTGGACTCCACTGTTTCCACGAGTGCATTCTCTAAAATGCTACGCTCACCTTCAACTGAAAGGTGGTCTTGGCAGTGGAGGGTGGTCGCGGCCCATAAATTCACCATCTGACAACATCTGGAAGGTTTGTACCTTAACCTTCAGGGGTTCTCAAGGTGGACCCAAGAAAGGCTGCCTACTGGTTAATCGTCTGGCATTGGTTTACTTATCACTGTGTCTGCAATCTACCTTGGACGTGGACTCATTTCCTAGTGTTCTATAAAAACATGATGCCATGTTAATCATTCTCCCTAATGAACCTTTCTCATCTGTGTCTCATTTTATTTTTGAATTTGAGAGAGAATCCATTGGTTGCGATGTGGGTCCTGGGAACCTGCTACCTGTTTCAGTGGCCCCTGGGTGGGCCACATTTAACATACTTTCTGGAGCAATTGCTGCAACTTACGCTCACACTTTGTGCTGTAATTACAGATCCAGAAAGGTGGATGAGGATGACTATGAAGATACGTCGTCAAACCAGAAATGGGTCCTGGCCCCCAAGTCCCAAGACACCGACGTGACCCTTATTCTCAACAAGCTGCTGAGAGAATATGATAAAAAGCTGAGGCCCGACATTGGGAGTGAGTGTTGATGCTTGTTAGTCCAATAGAAAATATACTGTGACGAGGTAGTTTTTATTTTTAAACCATTATAAAGTCACAGGAAGTGGCAAAGACAGGACAGGGTCACACAGTTCAGAACACTACAGTGTGATATCAAACCCAGGACGCTGATGTTGGTGCAATGAGGGTGCACGGATCTGTGTCATCTTGTCACATGTAGTTGTGTAAGGATCCCTGCAACCACCACGCAGGCCCTGTCATGCTTCCCATTATAGCCAAAACCTCTTCTCTCCTCCAAAACCCCTACCCCTGTGAGCTGTTAATTTGTTGTCCATGTCTGTATTTTTGTCATTCGAAAATGTCACATACATGTAGTTATTCAGCATGTGACCTTTTGAGACTGGCTTTTCTTCCCTCAGCAAAACGACTTTGGGATCCATTGAAATTGTGTGTCACTCGTTTGCTCTTCCAGGCTGCTGGTGGAGTCCAGTTTCTTCATTCACCAACTGAGGAACATTTTGGTGGTTTCCAGCTTTTGTCCATTACAATCAAAATGGCTATGTGCATTTGTATACGCAGGTTTTTGTGTGCACATTTGATTTTATTCTCTGGGATAAAATGCCCAGGAGCAGGATTGCTATAATAGGTTGTATACTGAATGCACCTTAGTTTTTGGTTTTTTGTTTTAAGGAAACTGTCAAAATCTTTTCCAAAGTTGCCCTATCATGCTTCTATTCTCACCAGCCACATATGAGAAATCCAATTTCTCTGTATCTTCTCTAGCAATTGGTATTGTCATTACTTTTTTTTATTTTTTTTTTAATTTTAGCTGCTCAAACAGGTATGTATCTGATAGGCTAGGTTCTGATTGCGTTTTCCTAATGGTTGGTGATAGTGAACGCTTTTTACGTGTTTATTTGCCACCAGCATATCCTCTTCACTGAAATGTCTTGTCATATTATTTACCCGTGGAAAAATTGGTTATTTTTTTTTTCTGTTGTATATTAAGAGTTCTTCATTTGTATATAAGAGTTTGTTCCTTTCCCAGGTGTAGTTTGCGGATTTTTTTCTCTCAGTCTGTAGCTTGTCTTTCATCTTTTTAACAGGCTCTTTCACAAAGGAGAAGATTTTAATATTGATGAAGCCCAGTTCATTGATCTTTTTTCTTTTATGAAATATGCTTTTGGAGTAATGTCTAAGAACTCTCCATGAAGCCCTAGTTCCATAAGATTCCCTCTGTTGTTTTCTTCTAAAAGATTTATAGTTGTGTTTTTTTTTTGACAGAGTAATTTCTTATTTATTTATTTATTATTTATTTATTTATTTATTTATTTAATTCCCATCCCACCTCCCCTTTGGCAACCATCAGCTTGTTCTCTATATCTATGGGTCTGTATCTGTTTTGTTTTGTTTATTGACTTGTGGGTTTTTTTGGTTTTTTTTCTTAGATTCCACATATAAGTGAGATCACACAGTATTTGTCTTTCTCTGTCTGACTTATTTCATTTAGCACAATACCTTTTAGGTCCATCCATGTTGTCACAAATGGCAAGATTTCCGTTGTTTTTATTGCTGAATATTATTCCATTGTGTATATTTACCCCATCTTCTTTATCCAATCGTCTATTGATAGACACTTCCATATCTTGGCTATTATTAGTAATGCTACAGTGAACATAGAGGTGCAGATATCTCTCTGAATTAGTGTTTTTATTTTCTTCAGATAAATACCCAGATGTGAAATTGCTGGGCCAGAAGGTAGTTATATTTTTAGATTTTTGAGGACCCTCCATACTGTTTTCTATAGTGGCTGCATCAATTTGCAGTCCCACCAACAGAGCATGAGGGTTCCCTTTTCTCCATATCCTTGCCAGTGCTTGTTTGTTGATTTATTGATGATAGAAGCCATTCTGACTGGAGTGAGGTGGTATCTCATTGTAGTTTTAATTTGCATTTCTCTGATGATTAGTGATGTTGAACATCTTTTCATATGTCTATTGGCCATGAGAATGTCTGTTCAGGTCCTCTGCCCATTTTTAAATTGGATTGTTTGTTTTTTGGTGTTAAGTTGGTGTATGAGTTCTTTATATATTTTATATTAACCCTTTATCAGTTGTATCACTTGCAAATATCTTCTCCCAGGTTGTCTTTTCGTTTTGTTGATGGTTTCCTTCGCTGTGTAAAAACTTTTAAGTTTGTTGTAGTCCCATTTGTTTATTTTTTCATTTGTTTTCCTTGCCTGGAGACATCCAAAAAGATGTTGCTAAGACAGATATCAAAGAGTTTACTGCCTATGTTTTCTTCTAGGAGTTTTATGGTTTCAGGTCATACATTACGTCTTTAATTCATTTTGAGCTTATTTTTGCATATGGTGTAAGGAAGTGGTCCACTTTCATTTTTTTGCATATGTCTGTCCGGTTTTACCAGCACCTTTTATTAGGCTGTCTTTACCCATTGTATTTTCTTGCCTCCTTTTTTGTAGATTAATTGACCATATAGGTAATATCTGTTTTTGTGTCAATACCATGCTGTTTCGATTATTGTAGCTTTGTAGTACAGTTTGATATTAGGGAGTGTGATATCTCTCTTTGTTCTTTCTCAAGGTTTTTTATTTGTTTGTTTTTGGAGTGTGGTTTTTTGTTTTCCGTTTTTGGCTATTTGGGGTGTTCTATGGTTCCATATAAATTTTAAGATAATTGTTCTAATTCTGAGAAGAATGCCATTGTATTTCAGTAAGGATTATATTGAATCTGTATATTAGTTTAGGTAGTAAGATATTTTAACAATATTAATCTTTCCAATCCATGAATGACATATATCCTTCCATATATTTGTATCTTGTTTAATTTCTTCCTTTAATGTCTTACATTTTTCATGCTACAGGCCTTTCACCTCTGGTTAAACTTATTGCCAGGTGTTTTATGCTTTTGATGCAACTGTGAATGGAATCGTTTTCTTAATTTCTTCTTCTGATCATTCATTACTGGTGTATGGAAACACTACAGATTCCTGTATATTGATTGTGTTTCCTGCAACTTTACTGAAGTCATTTATTAGTTCTAATAGTTTTTTGGCGGACTCTTTAGGACGCTCTCTATATAGTACCATGTCATCTGCAAATGAGAGCTTTACTTCTTCATTACCCACTTGGATGCCTTTTATTTCCCTTCTCTGATCACTGTGGCTGGGATTCACACTTCGTGACCCTGCAAGCAGTCCAGAGCTCTGGGATAGAGTCCCGTCCCACCCCACAGAGGTTGAAGGGAGGCAAACTATGGCCTCACCAGCCCCGCTTACCCCCTCAGAGAGGCCCCAAGGTCCCCAGGGAGCTCTGGGGCTCCCTAGTCTCTATGCAGCTTCTCTCTGGTTTGTATAGAGAAAGCAGTCCGTATGGAAGCGGCCCCTGTGCTGCCTCTAAGTGCCGGGTGTCGTGGGGAAAAAAGCATCCAGCGCACATACTCTCAGGGTGCCCGCACAGTGTCTGCCGGGAGGCGCCGCTCTCATTGGGGCGGCCAGGTGCCTCTGCCCACGCCCTGGGGCGCTTGCTTTTCCCGTGCTCCCAGGCCAAGGCTACAGGCAGCGAGGCTGTGAATGCACCACGGTGATGCTGCAGGTAGGCCGAAGCCTCGGCAGAGCTCCTGGCGCCCTATCTGGGTGGGTGTTGTCAACCTATGAAACGTCCAAATCCGTGGAGAATTTTTATAAGAGTTTATCTGAGCCAAACTGACGACATGTCAAGGAGCAAGATCTCAAATGCTCCGGAAAATGAAAGTTTGCAGTTTCTTTTGTGCATTTGAGATTACAGAGGAAACTTGAGGGAGGTGGGGGAGCAAGGGAGGAGAGATGGATTACAGGACAGATTCCGTGCTCTTTTGAGGGTTAATACACCTTTGAGAGGTGTTACCTCTGGCATTTCAAAGGTGTGTTAACCCAGGTACACAACAGCAAAGGACAGGGCTGCCTTAACACCTTTCACTAAAGAGGTTAAGGCCTGGGGTGTGACTACCCACAGACCTCCCCTGGTAAGTGTTTATGACCTCATCACCCTGTGAGGTCACTTTCCATAGAACCTTTTTTTTTTCCATCCACAAGGGGATTGTGAGCAGTGGGGCTCACTGATTCCCCAGCTCCTACCTTTCTTACTTTTGTTTGTCGTCAGAAGCTGGTCATTCAGCCCTGTGTTGTCTGTAGGAGTAACTGTTCCTACGTCACTGCCATCTTGATCCTCCTACAAAACTTTTATAGTTTTATATTTTACATTTTACTTCATTATCTGTTTGGGGTTAATTTTTTTAAATTAGTTTCAGGAGTGCAAAACAATGTAATAGTTAGACATTTACACACCTCACAAAGGGATAGCCCCCCCTCCCCCAATCTACTACCCACCCCTGACATCATATATAGCTGTTAAATATCATTGACTCTATTCCCTATGCTGTACTCCACATCCTGTGACTATGTATATATTAAATTATAGTTGACATTCAATATTATTCAGCTTCAGCTAGAGAACATTATGCTAAGTGAAATAAGTCAGACGGAGAAAGACAAATACCATATGATCTCACTTATATGTAGAATCTAAGAATAGAATAAATGGGGTTAATTTTTATGTGAAATTAAGGTGTTCTTTTGTGGCTGTTTTGCCTATGCATAGCCAGTTACTCCATCATCATTCCTTGAAAATGCCATCTTTTCTCTGTTGAATTGCTTTCTGCATGTGTCAAAAATTTATCAAAGATCAGTTGCCTAACCCAATGTGGGCTCTTTCTGGGTTCTCTATTTTATTTATCTATGTGTCTTACTGTATCAATTCCAACAGTCTTAATTACTATAGCTATATAATAAATCTTGAAACTGGGTGAGTAATTAAACCTCTTTGCTCCTCTTTTTCAAAATCATCTTAACTCTTATGACTCATTTGCTTTTCCATATGAATTTTAGAATTATCTTATCTATATTGACCAAAAACAAAGAAACAAAAAAAAACCCCTCTATACATAAAACTATATATCATCTTGGGAAGAACTGACATTTTTACCATAGTGAGTATTCTAGTCCATGACTGTGATATATCTTTCCATTTATTTAGATCTTTAATTTCTTTTATTTCTTTTTTTATTTTTTTAAGATTTTATTGGGGAATTGGGGGGGAGGGAACAGCATTGGGGAATCGGGGAAAGGGAACAGACAAGTTGCTGTCCTTTTGTTCTTCAGTCTAGTTGTGGAGGACGTCGCTTCACTGGCCTATGTTGGTATTGCGATCATTTCACCCTTCCGGTGTGAGGCAGATTGATCACCGGCCACTGGATGGCCCCTCACAGTGTCTCTTGGCAGCTCACGCCCTCTGCCGGCTGATCATGCCAACTGTCAGCCACTCATGGTAGCTATACGGCAGCCCACTGCAGCCCCACTGCAGCCTACGCTGTCACCAGTGATTCATGGCAGCCCAGCTCCAGGCTGAGCTGTTGTTCACCATCTTAGCTGTAGAGGGTGCAGTGTCACTGGCCCATGTGGGATCCAAACCGGGGCCCTGCTGCTCAGAGCTGGTGTCCCAAGCCAGCCCTTAACCAACGTGCCACTCGGCCGACCCTTTAATTTCTTACGTATACTGCTTTACAGTTTTTACTACATAAGTCCTGAATATATTTTGTTAGATTCGCATTTAAGTATTTCATTTATTTGGAGCAATTGTAAATGGTATCGTATTTTAAAATTCCCTTTTCCCTATGTTCATTGTTAATATACAGAAATACAATTGCTTTTTATATGTTGATGTTGTGCCCTCTAATTTGCTGAACTCAGTTATTAGTTTTAGGAAGCTTTATCTGTTTTTTGATAGGTTCCTTGGGACTTTCTATGTACACCATAATGTCATCTGCAAATAAGGAAAGTTTTAGTTCTTGCTTTATAATCTGTATGCCCTTTGTTTCCTTTTCTTGTTTTATTGCACTGGCTAGGCTTCCAACACTCAATGGAACAGTGGCAGGAGTGGACATCTTGCTTTGTTCCAGATCTTAGATGAAAAGCATCGATCTTTCACCATTAAGTGTGAGTTTAGCTAGAGAGGTATTGCATATATGCTCTTTCTCAAGCTGAGAAAGTTCCATCTATTATCCCTAGTTTTCTGAGACAATTAGTTTTTATCATGAATAGGTATTGAATTTTGCCAAATGCTTTTTCTGCATCAATAGATATGATTATGTGATTGTTTTTTGGGGGGTGTTTTTGTTGTTGTTGTTTATGTTTTTAGCCTAGTAATATGGTGGATGAGATTGACTGATTTTCAACTATGGAACCAGCCTTGCATCCTGGAATAAATCTCAGTTGGTCATCATGTTTAATGTTATTTTTTAAAACAACTCTTTTATATTGCTGAATTAATTCGCTAATAGTTTGTTAAAGATTTTTGTATCTCTATTCAGGAAGGACATTGGTCTGTAGTCTCAGTCTCTCTCTCTCTCTCTCTCTCTCTCTCTCTCTCTCTCTCTCTCTCTCTCCCTCTCTCTCTCACATACACACACACACACACACACACAGAGTCTGGTTTTGGTATCAGGTAACACTAGCTTTCTAAGATGAGTTGGGAGGTGCTCCATCATCCTCTGTTTTCTGGGAGAGATTGTGTAAGACTGTGTTAATTCGTCTTTGAATATTTCATAGAATTCTCCAGTGATACACTCTTGTTCAGTAGATTTCTTTTCTCAGAGTTTCTTCATTACAAATTAATTTCCTTAATAGTTACAAGTCCATGAAAATTATCAGTTTCATATTGTGTAAGTTAGTTTGTGCTTTTCAAGGAATTGGTCCATTTCTTTGAGGTTGTTAAATTTATGTTTGTAGAACTATTCATAATATTTCTTTATAATCCTTTTAATACCTGTAGGACCTATAATACTATTCCCTGATTCATTTCTGATATTGGTAATTTGTGTCATCTTTTTTATTTGTCATCTTCCTAGAAGTTTATTCCATTAACATTTTTGAAAAACCAACTTTTTATTTCAATGCTTTTATCTATTGTTTTTCTGTTTCCAATTTCATTAAATTTTGCTTTTCTCTTTATTGTTTCCTTTCTTTTGCTTGCTTTGGGTTTATTCTGGGCTTAGATTCTTGATTTGAGATTATTCTTCCTTTCTAAAGCAAGAATTTAGGGCTCTAAGTTGCTCTCTCACCACTGCTTTAGCTGAATCTGACAGGTTTTGATATGTTGTGTTTTCATTCTCATTTAGTTCAATATATTTTTTATTTCCCTTGAGATTATTTTCTTTAACCCATGGGTTATTTAGTAGTGTATTTTTGGTTTCCAAGTGTTTGGAAGTTTTCTTGTTGTATGTTATTGATTTCCAGTTTCATTCCATTGTAATCAGAGAACATAGTCTGTATGAGTTTAGTTCTTTCAAATTTGTGTATGTTTGTTTTACGACCCAGGACCTGGTCCATTTGGGTGAATGTTCCATGGGCTGTTGAAAAGGATGTGTGTTCCGCTGTTGTTGGGTGGATGGGACCCTGCTGCTTGATGGTATTCTTGAGTTCTTCTATATCTTTGCCAACTTCCTGTCTACTTTTCCTATCAGTTGTTTTGCTAGATTAAAAAGTAGATTCTAGGGCTGGCTGAGTGGCGCGGTGGTTAAGTGCTGGCTTGGGAAGCTAGCAGCCCCGGTTCGGTCCCACATATGAGGGCCAGTGACACTGCCCTCAAAAAAAAAAAAAAAAAAAAGTAAATTCTGACCCAAGACCAAGTGGCGTGTTTGGCCAGGAGAGAAACTTATATAATCGCTGGTCCAGGTCTGCACTGTCGTCATGGTGATGGGAGGACATGGGGGGTTGCAGCAGACACTTTCTCATGGGATGCTCTCAGGCTATGGCTTGTTTCCTCTTCTCCATGGTCTCAGTTTCATTTTGAGCCCAGCAGCCTGCCAGCCCTCACACTGCCCTAGCCACGCTGCCTGTCCGTGTTCCAAGCCCGAGGCTCAGGTCTCCATTTGCATGCAGCAGGACCTAGGGCTACACAGCCCCCTTGACACCGATGTTCACAGCCCTTGCTGTGCAGTGTGCAGGGGCTCCGGGGGGCATGTCCAGGGCAGTGGGAGGATCCCACCATCTGCGTCTCAGTCGCAGCACACAATGAAGGTGCCGAATCACTCCCAAGCTTCCTCCCAGCTTGAAATTCTTACGAAGTGAGCCACACACCTTAAGTCCCACTGCACAGGCGTCATAAATTCAATGGTTGCCCCAATTTTCCCCTCTTAATTGTATAAAAGGTTTATCCAGAGCGAACAGTGTGCTGCAATGATGTGGACAGGGAAGCTTGGGAAGATGTTGGTAATTCCCTTGCAGCAGATTGTCAGACCACGTGTTTGACCTCAGAATAACGATAGATAACACTCCTTGTCCTCGGGGCAAGTTGAGTCCTGTGGTCCTGTGCTTACCCTGTGCTGGAATGCAGCTAAGCACCCTCGTGGGCGGTGGTACCTGGGACACATCCGTCCTCTGTGGTGCGAAACGACATGGGTAGAACGTGGGGAGCTCCCCTCCCCTCCCTCAGACCTTTCTAGACTCCACCTCAGCCAGGGCACTACTTACAGGAAATGCAAGGCAAGCCTGTTTGGAAACAGGGCGCCCCCCTCTCCATCACATACACACACAGCACAACACTTGGGAGGGGAAATACTAAGGCTTTGCCACGTGCGACAGGCAAGCGACTTTACGATTCCAAAACTTTTCTTTCTCCATGGTGTACAGAAGGGGCTGTGAACCCCCCAAATGCGGCAGCATACGTACATACCCCCTAAGGACCGCTTCTCTTTAAGAAGGCAACTCTTTGGAGGCCTCATGACTTGGTCCTCAGAAGTCATTGTCACGTATGAGAAGGGCATTGTGGCCCTTGAGTGAAAGAGGTTTAAGAGACGAGCATATATGAAACCATATAGCAGGATGCCCCTTTTTGGCGTCTCAGCGTTAGAGCTCCACTGGGCACATTGTCATGGCCCTCGGGGTGGCCATGACCCGGTGAAAGTCCCCGCGATCACTGGGGCACCTTAGGATCCCTTTTCCTGTCTCATTAAACGCTGACTACTGTCTGAGTGACAGAATCCAGCAACTCGCTGCCACTCAATCGGAGTAACCACCCAAGAGCGGCTCTCCTGGTAAGCGAGACCAAATTAGACACCGTTTGCTTCATGGCTGAGGCAACATAAAATGTTTCAAAATGTGCACTTACTTGTTTCGTGAATTTCTGTTGTCTTCTCACTACTTTTCCCCCCTGTGGCCTAGTTCAGTGGGTGTAACCATCACGCCGGCTCAGGGAGGCACAATCGCCGCTTACTCACGCTGCTGCATGTGGTTTATCCTCAGTGTAGGTGATGACTGGTTTGCTTGCTTATCTCCCTTGTGACGTCCTCCCTCCCTCAGCCAATCAGCTGGTACTTCCTCAGCATTTATTGGGCCCCAGGCCCCGCCCTGGGCCCTGGACAGTGTCGGGGATACAGCGAGTCCACCCTTGTGTGCTCCTGCTGGGAGAGAGGTCTCTCAAGGGGCGTCTTTCTTCTCGGATAAAAGGCCTGTTTTGTTCACACCCTGGCACTCCGCACCTCACGTGCTGTCCCCAGCTCCTGTTTCCCCACCTGGACCCTTGTCTTTGCTGTTCTCTCCTTCCGGTTTGCAATTCTCTTCACCTTTTTCTTCTTCGTGTCTGCAAACCTCCGCCTATCTCCTACGAGAAGCCTTCTCCCACGACCCGCGCCTGGCGCGCCTCCCGCGGGGGTGGGCTGAGTGTTTCTCCCGAGTTTCTTCTAGCTCAGGCTTTCATCTCTAAAATGGGGATAGTGCATTCTGAAGAGCTGTCTTGAGGATGACATAAGGTGGTGCCACCGTGAAACACTTTCTGCATTGCTCTGTGCATTTTCCACCATCCCGCAGCTGAGAACTGACCCCCCACCCGGGACACAGCCCCCCCCCCCTTACAGTGACTGGCACCTCCCAACCTGCTCAGTCCCTCGCCCTCAGGGCATAAGAGAGGTGGCTCATCACGGTTATTATGACAGCAAACAGAAGGAGGGACGCAGGCGCGGTTGTGTTGTGTAGAAGTCACACATCCACACGGAGGCCTCCAGTTAGTTTTCATACACAAATTGTGATCATTATGTTAAAAATTCTCCCTACTAGGGAGGGCCGAGTGGCGCGGTGGTTAAATGCTGGCTTGGGAAGCCAGCGGCCCCGGTTTGGTCCCACATATGAGGGCCAGTGACACTGCCCTCAAAAAACCAAACAAAAGAAACCCCCAAAATTCTCACTACTTTCCCAGGGATAATCTCTCAACTAACTCCTACATTCTGGATGTATCTGCTTTAGTTCCCCGCCTTTAGTGATCCATCATTCTAAGCAACACTTCAGCCGTGTCCCTAACCGGTTCAGGGTTACACAGGGTGTCATTTATCTTGGGGACAGATCTTTGGGAGCTTGAAATGGCTGAAGGAGGATAAACTTTTCAATAACAGATTTGTGGAAAGGCTGGGTAATGAGCTGAGTGAATTTCTCTCCCTTCAGGCTTCCAAGAACGTTGAACCACTCTCTTGAAAATAGATCATTCCGGAATACAGACTCCCTCTCTGTAACCTGGACAGGCTACGTCCCACACAACTAGTGTTGGGAAAATACAGGGCCACAGGTTGGCTGTTGCAGGCGAATGGACGCTGGGAAAATGTGCCGGGCAGAGATGTGGGCCCTGGGTGCATTCACTGCAGGCCAACATCTAAGTATGATTAATCTTGCGGGGATTAGTTTCTACTCCTCTTCTTCAGGAGCTCACACATCTGGACGTTTTTCCCAGCTTTTCTAACGCTTCTTTCCCCAGTATAGTTGACGCTTCCTCTCCATGTGGTATGATGACCATCTACTATAAAGAGGAGGGTTGAGGAGATTAGCTGTGCTGCTGCTGTGACCCGTGGCAGATGGCAGGGACCACTGCCACCTCCGCAGTGGGGGGGGGGCTGCACCCAATCTGAGCCAGAGTGCTAGAGAACATGCTACCTTGAGCTCCTTTCTCCAGGCCTGCCAGAGCTGGACATGGCAGCCAGGCAGTGACCTGCAGCATACCCTCTGGTGGGGCTCCTGCCACCTCAGGGTCATGTTCCACATGGGGGCATGACCCCACAGAGGTTGGGAGTTTTTTTTGTTTTTGTTTTTGTCTTTAAAGATTTTATTGGGGAATTGGGGGAGGGGAACAGTGTTGGGGAATCGGGGAAGGGGAACAGACAAGTTGCTGTCCTTTTGTTCTTCAGTCTAGTTGTGGAGGACGTCGCTTCACTGGCCCATGTTGGTATCATCATTGCGCTCCTCCCGGTGAGACAGTCGCTCACCAGCCATTGGACAACAGCTCAACAGCTCAAGCCCCTGCTGGCGTGCACTTTCGCCAGCTACTCACGGCAGCCCAGCTCCAGGTCGAGCTGTTGTTCACCATCTTAGCTGTAGGGGGCGCAGCGTCACTGGCCCTCATGTGGGATCCAAATCTGGGCCCTGAGGCTCAGAACTGACTTCCCAAGCCAAGTCTTAAACAACACGCCACTAGGCCAGCCTGGGAGTTAGTTTTGATGCAGATAACATTTGTTAGAACAACTAAAAGAAATACTGAGTGGGCCTTAGAGCATTTTTTTTAAATTAGCTTCAGGTGTACAACAAAGTGCAATAGCTATATTTTTTACCCTTCAAAGTGACAACTCCCTCCCCGAGTTCGCCATCCCACTCCTTCCCCCCCATATCATACATATCCACTACAATTCCTTTGACTCCCTTCCACAGTATACTCCACATCCCGTGACTATCTATATATTCAATTACAGTTGGTATACAATATTATACAACATCAGCTTCAGGGGTACAGTGCAGTGATCAAGCCTCTACTCCATTCATGAAGTGGTCTCCCTAACAAAACATGTGACCATCTGACACCCCACAAAATTTTAACAACATTATATTCCCCGAACTGTCTTTCATATCCCTGTGACAATACTGTAGTTACCTATTTATGCTGTCTAATCCTTTCCCCTTCTCGAACTGTCTTTCATATCCCTGTGACAATACTGTAGCTACCTATTTATGCTGTCTAATCCTTTCCCCTTCTCCCTCATAGAGCATAATTTTTAAGGCGAGCCGTGTTACACTGCTCTCTGATAACTTCAATGAGAAACACTGAGCATAACTTAATTACCACAGAATAGAAAATGGAGGCGGAGAGGCTGTAGGTGTGAAGTCAGGTGATGGAGCACCAGGGAAAGCACCCACGTGTTTCTGAGTGGGCCCCTAGTGTGCGGGAATGTGGCCATTCCATCACACCTGCCACAGGGCCCTCAAGGTTCAAAGTGGGTCCCCGACGGATCCAGTCCAACACCCCAGCTGGGCACCAATTACCAATGACCCCTCTAATGAACTCAAGTCGAACCATTTTTCATTTCTGAGTGCACATCAGATGACCGTCTGAACTGTGCATGTACCTTAGCCTGGCAAGTTCTCACCCCAAAAACCAGCCTCCTGTACAGACGGGTGAGTCGTCATCTCCTGGCAATTACTGTACATCCACAAAATAATTCCAATGTATTCACCCCGCTCTTGGAACAGATGTAGGAGGAAACAGACATTCTTAATTGCTGTGCTTGAAATAAAAGCTATCACTGTAGACTTAGTTAACTGATTCTCTCACAGAGTTAATTCAAGTACTTTAAGGGAGCTGGGGACACGTTCTGTGAAGAAATTATACTTGTTGTCTCTGTGAGAGATGAGGCACCCAGAGGATGCTGGGGTCAGACCCATGACCTCAGCTCCACATGCGTTGCTAGGGGACCCATTCCCACTGTCTGGGGCAGTGGCCCTTTTCACACATACCTGGAGACGGAGGGTTTCATCGAGGCGTTCTTCCACCAAGGCAGGGCCTGTGACGGCAAGCCCTGTGGGAGCCTGTGTTTGCACTCAGCTCATTAAAAAGACTGTTCGTTAGGCTGCTTTTCTCTTGTAGGGAATATATAATGAGGTTGCAGTGGAAACCTGTTTTATTTCTTCTTACATGTAATTCGGTAAATAGCTCAGGTCACATGTTCCTAGGTATAGCGTGACGACTGGACTGGATTTGAACATTCAGTTTAGATCATAGAATAACAAAGGACCTGTTTCTTATGTTTATTCATTACCACTCCAGGAACGAGTTAAACAGCTTCCAGTGGGTGCACGAGTGAGTGAGTGAGAAAAGGTCTGGACACCAGTAATGGGTTCTACCAGTTACCAGCATGTTCACCAGGACAAAGAAACAACCCTACTGACCTCTAGATGTCTGGAATCACTAAGACTGCATCCAAGTCCTGTTGTAAAATATGACAGATTCTAACACCTGACCCAGGGAGAGCAGACAGTGGCAGGTGCCTCCCTCCCTGGGTTCCCACTCACACTCTCCCGGCTGTGTCCATGGGTTTGCTGGTGGGACTCAGCCCGTCAGAGCAGCTTTGTCTGCTGTTGAGATTTCTGTTCAGCTGTCTGCATCTCATCAGTCTGTAATTAGCATCTGATCCAAAATATCTTCCAGGCTTTTTTATAAAGTATTACCATGCCCATACTGATTAGGTTGTTATGCTACTAACTCTCGTTTGAGGAGAAAATATGCAGATGTAAAAATTGTAGTTTCGTAGAATATCATGGTTTGAAGGACTGTAAAGGAAATCTGCCCAACAGTTCCCAGGTCTGGCTTTGCATCAGAATTCCCTGGAGAGGCTTTTAAAATCCTGAGATCGGGGCCCAGACCCAAGACCTACTAAATCAGAATATTAATTATTTTTCTGTTTTCTAGCTCACCGATTCCCACTTAGCTCTGTAGTGTTACCATTCTTCTCACTTGGGGTTTTCTTTTGCTCTGCTCTGAGTTTCTTAATGTGGAAGATGAAGTCGTTGATTTGAGACCTTCTTTTCTAATTTTAGTGTTTAGTGCTCTCCGTTTCCTCCTAAGTATTACTATAGCAGAATCCCACAGATTTCAATGTTTCGGTTTCATCTACATTTAGAAAAAAAATAATAAACCTACTAATTTCCTGTTTGCTTTATCTTTTGATACATGTGTGTTGTTCATTTAGATGGGTGATATTCATTTTCCAAATATTTGACTCATTCCAGGTGTCTTTTTGTTACTGATTTCTTATTTCATTCCACTGTGATCAAGGAACATACTTTTATAACTTGAATCCTTTTAAACTTACTGAGGTTTGTTCTGTGGTCCACAATCTGGTCCATATTGGTGCACTCTAGGAAGAATGTGTGTTCCGCTGTTACTAGGTGGAGTGTTCTGTAAATTAGACCAATCAGGTGAAGTTGGCTCATCCTTTTGTAGAAGTCTACTTGTTGATTTTAAAAATCTGTTTCTATCTATTATTGCAAGTGTGGTGTTGAAATCTCTGGTAATAACTGTGGATCCATCGATTTCTGTTTATAGCTGTGTCAGTGTTTGAATAATGAATTTTGAAGCACTGTTATTAGGCGTAAAAGCATTTAGGATTTTTATGTTCCCTTGGTTAACTGACCAGTTTTCATTATAAAATGAATATGTAAAATCTACTTTGCCTCATATTAAAATAGACACTCCAGCTTTTTTTTGACTAGTGTCAATATGATATAGGTTTTTCCGTTCTTTAATTTTAACCTATATTTGAAGTGTGTTTCTTGTAGGCAACATATAGGTGAGTCTTGCTTTTTTTAGTCCAACCTAAGAATCTCTGCAATTTAACTGGAATCTTTAGACCATTTACATTTAATGTGATTATTGATGTGGTTAGATTTAGGTCTGTCATCTTTTTATTTGTTTTTTATAGATTCTGTCTCTTTGTTGTTGTTTTTTTCCTGTCTTTATATGATTCCATTTTCCCTTTGTTTTCTTAATAGGTATAATCCTTTATTTTGTTATTTTAGTGGTTGTGTTAAAGGTTTATAGTATACATCCTTAACTTATCATGATGTACCTGCAGGTGATATTATGCCACTTCACACAGACTATCAAAATGTCATGATAGTATATTTGTATCTCTTTCCTTCCAGACTTTATGCTGTTGTGGTCATTTATATCATGTAACTATTGCGTTGTCAGAAAAGTCATGACCCATTTTTGGAACAAAAAACAGAAAAAATATGTCATGACTTTTCCAACAACCCAGTATAACTATATGTTATAAATGCCACAGTACATTATTATTTTTGTTTCAATAGATCATTATCTCTACAAGTGATTAAATGATAAATTTCTCTCTCTCTCTCTCTCTCACTCTCTCTCTCCCTCTCTCACTCTCTTTCCCCCTCTTTCTCTCTCCTCCCCCTCCCTCATCATTTCTGTATCTGCTGCTTTTGCTTTCTTTGTGTAGATCCATATTTCCATCTTTTATCATTTTCCTTCTACTTGAAGGACTTCTCTAATTTTTCTGTTAATATGAGTCTCAGTGATAAGTTCTTTCATTGTTTGTGTGTTTGAAAGTAGTTTTATTTTACTTTAAAAAACATGTTTATTGAGATATAATTTACCACAATTTTCATCTAATTAAAGTGTACAATTTGATGGTGTTTATATGTTCACAAAGTTGTGCAGCCATGGTTTGTGTTTAGAACATTTTCATCACCCCAAAAAGGAAACAAGTATCCATTCACAGTCACTTCCCATTATTCCTACCTCCCCACTTTGAACCTTAGGCAACTATTTATCTAATTTATATCTCTATAGATTTGTCTATTCCGGACTTTGCTTATAAATGAAATCATAGACTATGTAGACTTTTGTAACTGGCTTCTCTTATGTAGTAAATGTTCTTTTTTAAAACTTTATTATTATTATTATTATTATTATTATTATTATTAGTTGCAGATGTACAAAACAATGCAATAGTTATTTTTTTCACCCCTTACAAAGTGACTCCCCCTCCCCTCTCCCTTGCCCTCCCTCCCCCGATATCATACATAACTATTACAATTCCATTGACTCCATCCCCACACTATATTCCACATCCCATGACTATATATGTGTTAAATTATAGTTGACATATAATATTGTTCAGTGGCAGCTTCAGATGTATAGTGCAATGGTATGGCCACTACACTGTCCATGAAGTAGTCTCCCTGACAGGACATGAGTCCTTTTGATCCCCTAAGAAAAATATTTACAACCTTATTGATTATATTCCCTAAACTGTCTCTTCTGTCTCTGCAGTAGTATTTTAGTTATCAGTTTATGTTGCCTCATCCCTTCCTCTTCACCCTCATGCCCATCCCCATTCCATCTATCCCTCATCAGTTTTTTTGTGTGTGTCTCTAAGACTATTTCTGTTTACATTGCTTGTTTATTCAGTTCTTTAGATACCACATATAAGTGAGATCATATGGTATTCGTCTTTCTCTGACTGACTTATTTTATGTAGTAAATGTTCTTAACATTCATTTGTGTGATATAATGTATCAGTATGTATTTCATTCTTTTTATTACTGAGTAACATTGGGTATACTCTGTAGCCATACTATATTTTGTTCATTGATTCATCAGTTAATAGTAACAAAGTTCAATGAGGCATTTATTTTCACTTTTAGCTATTCTGAATAATGTTGCTATGAATACATGTGTATTTTGTGTCAACATATATTTTTCTCATAGCTATACATGTAGGAGTGGAATTACTGGGTGATTTCTTTTTTGTTTATTTAGAAGTGTGTTGTTTATTTTCTACATATTTATGAATGTACCAAATTTCCTTCTATTGACTTCTAATAGAATTTCATTGTGTTAGATTTCAATCTTTTTACATTTATCAAGGCTTGTTTTGGGGCCTAGCGTGTGCTCTGTCCTCTAGAATGTTCTGTGTTCACTTAAGAAAAATGTATACTCTGCGGTTGCTGGGTGGGATGTTTCCAGAAGTCTGTTAAGTCTGTTTTATAAAGCGTTGTCTCCAAGTATTGTCTCCAAGTAATTGAAGTTTCCAAGTATATATTGAAGTATCTGTTTCTTGTTTCAGTTATGTCAGTTTTTTCTTTATGTAATTTTGGGCTATTCGTTGGTATACACAAATTTATCATTATTGTATTTACCAACGTATTGACCCTTTATCATTTTGAAATATTCCTCTTTATCTCTAGTAGTATTTTTTATTTAAAGCATATTTTGTCTAATATTAGTATAGCTATTTCAGTTCTTTTATGGTTATGGTTTGCATGGTATATCTTTTTCCATCTTTTCGATTTCAAGCTATTCATATCTTTGAATTTAGAACGTGTCTCCTGAACATAACATAGAGTTGACTCTTGTTTTTATGTCCATTTGGATAACCTCTGCCATTTGAGTGTATTATTCAATCAGTTTACATTTAACATTATTATTAATATGGTTAGACTTACATTTGACATGTTTGTTTGCTATGCCTCAAGTCTTTTTTGTTTCTGTTTACTTTTTTTTTTTCTGCATTAGGTGGATATTTTCTAGTAAAACATTATAGTTTCTGTAAAGATTTTTAAAGGCTTGTTTTAAAGGGCAGTTTTACATTTACAAAATTGAGAGGGAGGTACAGAGTTTTCCCATATCCCCTCTGTCCCCATATGCACAGCCTCCCCTATTATCAACATCACCACAAGAATGGCACATTTTCCCCCAAGGATAAATGTACATTGTCACATCATAATCACCCAGAGGCTGTAGGTGATGTTAGGGTCACTCTTGATGTTGTCATTCTGTGGGTTTGGCAAACATATAATGACATGTGTCCACCATTACAGTTTCAGGCAGATCTAGTTTCACTGTCCTAAACACCCACTGTGTTTCATTATTCATTCAACTCCTGGCAGCCTCTGATCTTTTACTGTCTCCACAGTTCTGCCTTTTCCAGAATGTCATACAGTGGGAATCATACAGTATGTAGCCTTTTCTAGCTTCTTTCACTTAGTAACATACATTTATGTTTCCTCCATGTCTTTTCGTGGCTTGTTAGCTCATTTCCTTTTAGTGCTGAACAATATTCCATCGTCTGGATGGACCGCAGTTTATTTATCCATTAGTACTAAAGGGCATCTTGCTGGCTTCCAAGTGTCAGCAATTATGAATAAAGTTGCTATAAACATCCATATGCAGGTTTTTGTGTGGATTAATGATTTTTAAATTATATTTCTTGAATTTTTTTTAGTATTTGCAAACTTATTACAATATACTTCTTATCAGAATCTTTGGTACTCTTAAAAATATTTACCTTAAATTATACTAACTTAATTTGATTTAAATACAGAAATTTACTCTAGTAGTTCCATTCTCACCCATTTTTGTGCTATTAAACATATTGTATCTATATATATTATGAACCCAATAATTTCTTCTTACACTTATTACTTTACATAATCTTATGTCTTTTAAATTATATTTACCATTTATTTTTATTTTATTTTATTTTATTTTTTTCTCGAGGGCAGTGTCACTGGCCCTCATATGTGGGACCCGAACTGGGGCTGCTGGCTTCCCAAGCCAGCGCTTAACCACCGCACCATTCGGCCGGCCCTATATTACCGTTTAAATGCAATACTTATTTATAATTCATGATTCTCATAATTTCTTCCTGTGGAATAGAATTGTCTGTCATCTGCGGTCATCTATTCCAATACAGCTGCTTTCTCACCTACCTCTGTGCTCTTACTGTTAATATTTCACTCGTCCTTTTGTTATTGTTAAATACATTTTGTTAAATAGATTTATTAACAAATATAAATATACTTATGTATATTTTATTTTAAAATATATTATTTATTATGGGCCTATATACATATTGGGGTGTTTTTGCAATTGCTTTTTAAATTAGTTAAGAAAAAAGGAGATGATATATGCAATTATACTGTGTCCTAATTACCTACGTAATCATCTTTATCAGGGTTCTTTGATTTTTTAGTTTAGATTTGAATTATTGGCTGGGGTCACTTGCTTTCTGCTTGAAGAAATAGGTCTGCTAGTAATAAATTCTCTCAGTTTTTGTCTATCTTGGAATATATTTATTTAGCTTTTCTTTTGAAAGTTAGTTATATTCAGCACTTTGCACATGCTGTCTCACTTCTGCCCTCCATTGTTCCTGATGAGAAGTCAGCTGTTACTACACATGAGCCTTCGTTGTATGTGATGTGATTTTTCTTTTCTGCTTTTAAGATTTTCTCTTTTTCTTTGAGTTTCAGTACTTTTACTGTAATGTGTGTAGATGTGGATTCTTAGTGTTTGTCTTACTTGGAGTGAGTTAAGTTTCTAAGATGTGTAAATTGATATTTTTCATCTAATTTGGGGAGATTTTACACTTTATTTCTTTGAATCTATTTTCTGCCCCTTTCTCTTTCTCCTCTCCTTCTGACATATCTCTTACGCATATATTGATGTGTTATCCTTCATTTATGTATCTCTGTTAATTTTTCTTCATTTCTTTTTATTCTTCAGAGTCTATTCTCTATTAATTTTTACTCAAGTGTGGTGATTCTTTCCTCCACCCATTGAAATCTACTACTGAGCCTCTCTACTAAATTTTTCATTTTAGTTATTTTTTTAAATTTTGAAATTCCCATTTTGTTTGTTCCCATTTCAGTCTCCTTATTGAATATTCTCTATTCTATGAGACTTTGTTATCATACCTTCCTTTGATTCTTTAGATATGGTTTTCTTGAGTCAGTTGAACATATTTAATTCATAATTGCTATTTTGAAATATTTGTTAACTCGAACATCTGGAACCCCTCAAAAGTAGTTTGTATTGTCTGCCTTATCCCACCCCCACCTGCCATGTATGGGTCACACTTTCATGTTTATTTGAATGTCTCATGTTTGTTTGTTTGTTTTAACTTGGCATTTTAGATAATATATGGTAGCAACTCTAGACACTAATCCTCTATCATTTAGGCATTGCTATTGTGTTTGTTTGCTTGCTTCTTTATTTGTTTAGTGACTTCCCAGTGCGAGCCCTGAGAAGCCCGTTTCCTCCACAGCAAGCAACCTCTGATGTTCCTGCTCAGGTTTCCCCCTTACATTCATCTTTTTGCCCAGCTACCTGGTGGTTGGCCCCTTACCTGGGTCAATGTTTGTCCTTAAGTCCCCTTAGCCAGTTATATTTTTTATCAGTGAAAGCCTGTGTGACTTGGCATCTGCTATCACAGCTTAGGAATTTCACAGTTAACTATATTCAGTTAGGGACTAGTAGCTCAGATATTAACCCTCCAATCACTCTGGGATGTTGCAGCCTAGGTCATGCAGTCTTCCAGACTTCCAGGGATGCACACGATTTCATTGAAAGCTTGATTTCCTCCGGAACTTCCCCAAGTCAGGGTAGTTTATTGTGTAGTCAGTGCTTGCTCACTGGGTGTGTTGAAGCCCTCATGTTCACGAGGCTTTCAGTCCTTATGAATGTGACACTGTGATGTGGGGGATGTTTACAGCTTACCTCAAGTTTTGCTCTGATTGCTCCTGAGTGGATACAGCTCAGCACATGTGCAGAGCGTCTGACACCCGGGCTTGACTGTGAGTCCAAGAGGGCTCTTTATACACATCTCTTTTTCTGGCTCCCTCAGTTAACCTTCTGGTTGTTCTACTGTTTTGCTTTTGTTACTGGTATCATAAAGCTAAGAGCGCCCTGTTAATTGTTCTCCCAAGATCTTCATTGTTTTTAACAACACCCTTAGGCATGGAGTTCTTCACACTCTGCCAGACAATATCACCCTGCTTATGCATGGCTGCAGGAGGCAACTTGTATTTATGTACTTTCCACCTTCCTCTTCTCCTGGGAAGAATCTCTGTGCCACTGAAGAGTTTTGGGGCCTGGGACAGCAGCCCGTTCTGCCCAGAGTGACATCTCTGCTGTACAGCCCTGTGTGTGTGTGTGAGGGGGGAAGGTGGGGGGATGGAAAGTGATAACCCCTGGCCTTCCTGACTTGATCTGCATAGAGTGGGACTTCCACCCACCACGTGGGCAAGGCATGAGCACCTGGAATGAGCGCTTTCTCTATAAGGAAGGCTTTGGTGGGCAAAGGAACCTCAGTCCTCAAGACCTAGCCGACCTGAAGTAGAATTTCTAAGGAAGGAAGCTGGGGACAGTGACAAGCCCTGGTCACCTGCCCTTTCCAGATGAAACTGTAACCCAAGACTCTGAGCCGGTAGGACTGGGAGCCATGGCTGTCTTGAGCAAACCCACCCAGTGTAGAGTTTTTGTAAAATGGATCTGGGGTGAGGCACATGGATCATTTTGTGGCTAAAATGTCACAGATTATTACTGTTCTCACTGACATTTAGATTTTCTTGAATTAATGTTTCTCCATTTGCTGTTTGTCCTTAGGACAACTTCCAGGAACTTTCAATGCTCCGCCCCTGCCAGCTTTACTGAAGTATAATTGACCAATCAAATCCTGAGATAGTTGAAGTACATTGTAATGTCTAGCTAATTAGCATATCCATTATTGCATACATATTTTTATGAGAACCTTTAAATTCTACTCTCTTAGCAAATATCAACTATAAAATACAGTGTTACCAATTATTGTCATCATGTTATTATACATTAGATTCTAATAATTTGGGAGAGAATCTACTGAGATCCTCATTTTGCCACACTGGAAGTTCTGTCTCTTGCTTTCATTTTTGATCAGTACTTAAAAGACATTGCTTTCTTTTCTATATTGTATGTATATACAGTGGAATACTACTCAGCCATAAGAAATGATGAAGGACTGCCATTTGTGGCAACATGGATGGATCTTGAGGGTATCATGCTGAGCTAAATAAATCAGGTGAAAAAAGTGAAGAACCATATGATTTCACTTATATGTAGGATATAAAACTGAAAGCAACACATGAACAAACAAGACAAACAAACTAACAAAAATTCATAGACACAGATAACAGTATGGTGACCAGAGAAGAAGAGGGTGGAGGTGTACAAGAAGGTAAAGGGATCAAATATATGATGACAGAAGGAGACTTGACTTTGGGTGGTGAGCACACAATGCAATATATAGATGATGGATTGTAGAATAGTACACTTGAAACTTACATAATTTTATTAACCAATGTTATCCCAATTAAGTTAATACAATTTTTTGAAACAAGACATTGTTCCACTGTCTTCTCACTTGCATTATTTCTGATGATAAATACACTGTCATATTTGTTCCTTTGTGTTTTTTATCTTTTCCCCTTTATGGATTCTTTCAATATTTTTTCTTTATTATGAGAGCTGAGCAATTAGATGATGATTTGCCTTGTATGTTTCTCATGTTTGAGTGTCCTTGAGCTTCTTGGATTTGTGGGTTGATAAGTTTTAAAAATTTCACCCACTATTTCTCCAAGAATGTATTTTTTTTCTAGAATCTGTATACTGTTTTCCAGAGTGACTGTCTCATTTCACATTACCACCAACAGTGCACAAGGGTTCCAGTTTCTCTACAGTCTTGTTAACGGTTGTTATTTCATGGTGTTTTTTGTTTTTAGCAGCCATCATAACGGGTGTGAAGTGGTATCTTATTGTGGTTTTGATTTGCGTTTTCGTAATGATTAGTGATGTTGAGCATCTTTTCATGTGCTTAGTGGTCATTTGTACACCTTCTCTGGAGAAATATCTATGTCCTTTGCCCATTTTAAAATTAGATTGTTTGCTTGTTGTTGAGTTGTAGGAGTTCTTTTTATATTCTGGATATTAACCTCTTATTTGATTTGCAGCTATTTCTCCCATTCTGTGGGTTGTCTTTCCACTCTGTTGAAGTGCCCTTTGATACACAGGAGTGTTTAATTTTGATGTACTCCAATTTATTTATTCTTTTCTTTTGTTGCCAGTGCTTTTGGTGTCATGTCCAAGAAATCATTGTCAAACCCAATGTTGTAAAGCTTTTCCCCTATGTTTTCTTTTAAGAGTTTTGTAGTTTCAGGTCTTCGCTTTAGGTCTTTGATCCATTTTGAATTAATTTTTTATATATTGTGTTAAGTAAAGGTCCAAATTGATTCTTTTGCACATGTGGCTATTCAGTTGTGTCAGCACCATTTGTTGAAAAGACTGTCCTTTCCCCATTGAGTGTTCTTTGAGCCCTTGTCGAAGATAATCTGTCACAGTTTAATCCTGAGTCTGAATTGTAAACCTTGAGGTGCCCAGGCCAGTCTCTTTCCTGGGAACCACTGTCAGCCTCTTTCCTAGCTGCTGCTTCTATTTTAGCCTGATGCTGCTTTAAAGTGCTCAAAACAGGGGCCGGCTGAGTGGCGCGGTGGTTGGGAGCTGGCTTGAGGCGCCAGCAGCCCCGATTCGGATCCCACATGTGAGGGCCAGTGACCCTGCCCTCTAAAAAACAAAGTGCTCAAAACAGTTAATTTCCCCCAAGTTTTGTGTGCACATGTGTGTGTGTGTGTGTGTGTGTGTTTTATTCTAAATTCTTACCTCTTAACACCATTATAGCACTATTGCATGTAATACTCATTTGGCAATTCCCAGTTCAAGTTGTTATGGCTTTAAATCTACAGGTCCTTTTTTTTATTTCATGTGATTAAATGCTCTAGAAACTTAAAGTCTAACCAATACCATGAAACAGCCAGAAAAGTCTCTTGCAAAAAGTGGAGCCTCAGTTGCCTGACTTAACTCAGCCTTAACTCAGCCTTTTGTATGACGTCACCAAAGGGTGCGCTGTGTTTGGAGACAGAACACTTGTTGAATCCAGCGAAGTTGAAAGAAGGTGCTACTTATTCTGCACAGTAGCTAGCTAAGCTCAGTCAAAAATGAAAAACAGTTCTTTCATGGGATTTAAGCTCTATAAACACAGTGCATAGAACTGTGCTGGGTGTTTTCCGAAATGCCAGTGGCTCTTTGAGGCTAACATGACTTGGTTGTACTGACAGACATTGGGTAGTCAGCTCAAATCCAAAACCATTGTTTTCATGCTCGTGGAAGTCTAGAAAAACACGGCTCTGGCTACGCCTGCTGGATCTGCAATTTAACAAGAGACGGTGAGCTTGGAAGTGCCACTCACAGTTCTAAAAGTAGAGTGCAGAAGTCCATTTGTGAATGACGGTAACAAAACCGAAGGGAGCTCATTGAAATAATTGCAGATATAATCACTCCTGTTTCCATAGAAACAATCCAGTTCATGGTCAGAGGTTCGGCAGCCTCGTTCGTGTTTCTCCTGGGCAGAAATCTTCTGAAATCGGAGCTGTCCTCCCCTTTATCAGTTGATGAGTGCTGATGAAGGGAACTGTCCCCCCTTCAGAGGGCATGCGCCGTAACTCAGAGGCCTGCATCTCAGCAAACTCCTTCCTTGTCTCCCAAACTCCACTGCTGCCAAATAAAGAGAAACTAGCTTCCTTAAGACAAAATAGCCCATTTGACTTCTGATGCACCATGTAAGATACTGCAGTTTCTCACTATATAAATTTTACACCCTCATTGTTGAAACCGTAACTCATTGATTTACTAGTTAGCTTTTTCTGAGTTATAGTGTCGTAAGGCTGTGATATGCATGTATGTGTCTTGCAGTTACAGTGATAACAATAATCAATATTTCTTATTCACCTCTGGGCTGTGTACTCTCCAGATTTTTGCTTTGAGTCACTGTACTCTGGAACAACAGGCAGCCAGATGATGTATAAATATGAAATATGATAAATATGAACCATCCCTGATATTACTCATCACGTGGGCTTGGCTTTATGCAAAATGTTAACATTGAATTACTTATTCACTCCCTTACATATTATCTTTTGATATGTCCTTTGCCATAACAAATGTCACAAAACAGTTTTATAGTCACATCACAGCAAATTGCAGTGTATAAATGTCCTGTTTTCCTAGAACTTCTTAACCACGAGTAAGGATCTCCCACCCTTGGAGAACTTCAGGAAGAGAGCCAGGCAGGGTTGGAAGTGTGATACAGAGCAGGTCCCAAGGGCAGTGCACCCCTTGCCACACCCTGGAGGTGGGCGTGTCAGTCACAGGATGCTGTCCCTGGTCTCGATGGCACAAAGCATTAACACACATGCATTTTTCTCCACAGTCAAACCGACCATAATTGATGTTGACACCTATGTTAACAGCATTGGGCCTGTGTCATCAATAAACATGGTAAGACATTCTTTTTTTCTGATCTGATGGCCTTTGATTCAGTGCTAGCTTACAGGGGTGTGGGTTTCTGTTTGAGGTTTTACATGCAGGTTTAAAACTCACAGGTGATGTCTTAAATCTGTAGCATGTGTTGGTAGCTGGAAGTGTTGAAAATGGCAAAACTCAAAGAGTAGAGCTTGTGACAGTGGCAGTGACACACTCTAGTGATTAAAAAGAATCTCATACCCTCCCCCCAACCTCCAACCCCTCACCCCACTCCCTTCCACCACCTCACCCCATCCCCCACCTTCTCCACACATATTTCCTGTACGTGGATTTTCAGATGAGATTATTTGCAATTGCACAGTTGTCAGCTTTCTCTAAATCCCTTAATATTAGGGGTGGATATAAATGCCAGCTTTTTGGTTTGTAGTTTATTTTTTCGAGATCCAAAAGATCTGCCTTTTCTCAGGAAAGGATCTCAGATCACCCAGTTTATACTGCTGTCTTTAGTTGGAACTCTGAGAGTAAAGAAATGCCTCTTTAAATTTTTAATGTAACGTTACTATTAGTCAGGTGCCTTTTTTTATGGGAGAAAGTATGGCATTAAGGATGTGACTTCCAGGAGTACTGTGTTGTCCCAGACCTGTGAGCAGAGTGAGCTCCAGGGACACGTGTTTACCGTGGAGAAGAAGGCTGCCCCGTGACAAGCGCGTAGCCATTCGGGAGAGGTGGTGTGTTGGAATCCGTCAGTGTAGACGCGTTCTGCAGCTGCGTCCCCGAGGCTTGCAGACCCCGGGTGGCGGGAGCCTTCCTGTGAGTCTCTGCTGCCCACTGGCTCCTGGATTCGGGCGCCGTGCGAGGCTGAGGGTGGGAACTGCCGAGATGCGGACGTAGATACCGTCCATTTGGTTGCCTGTTCTGTGGGTGGAAGCAATCCTCCCAAGTGCAGCAAATCATTTCTTTTCGTTGCCGGGTATTAAAAGTATTCATGTCTCCTCTGATGATATAAAGGTTCCATGTAGGGGTAAAACTACACGCATGGGTGACTCACCTAGAAGCCCGTCCATGCCCCCATGAAGTGGAGATGGGGCGTCAGCATAGAGGTGCAGTGGCTGCAGACTGCGAAACGCAGGCTGTCAGCTCGCCCTTCCTTCGTCAGTATTTGCTCACTCAGTTGCTCGCCTGCACAGAGTAAGTGGTCTCCTCTCAGTTTGCTCGTTTTGTATTCCGGCGTCTTAGCTGCTTACATTGGTTCCACAACACTTTATTCGGTCCCTTTACGTCTATCATTCATTTATGTCTAACACTAAAAAAAGAAACGCCTTCGTGCGCTCAGAAAAACCTCCTCTGCGGCCCTGAGTGCCGCGCATGCGCTGTGCGGGCGCTAAGACACGCGTGAGCAAGGGCCGCTTCCTGCCCTGGACGCAGGTCCACACCCACCCACCCACCAGCCTCCAGGGGCCCTGGGGCCAGAGCAGGCAGATGCAGGGTGAGCAGCAGCCCCCGGAGGGTTCACGGGCCCCGTGAGGCCCTGGCTTCTGAGTTGTCTTGCTTTAACTTAAAATTTTATTTTTTCAAAGACGTATTTTTTAGAGCAGTTTTAGTTCCCAGCAAAATGGAGAGGAAGGTCCAGAGATGTTCCGTGTACCCCCTGCCCTGACACGTGTACCGTGCCCATTGTAAGCACCCCCACCAAAGGGTACAAAACCAATGACAAGGCCTATTGGCCGAGGCTGCACCTCTGCCCCCACAGGGCTGGGCCACTGCTCCCCAGGTCACTGAGGTGCCTGCCACTGGTAAGTGGGGTACTGGGGGCATTGTTGGGGGTAAGGCATGTGTGCTTGATGGCCTCTCTGGCCCCTTTCAAAGCATCCTATGATTTTATGAGCCTGTGACACAAAGCAGGAGTTTGCTTTTGTAAAACTGAGGAGTCTTTTAGAATTTCTCCACCATTAATTCTGCCAGCGCCGTAATCACTCCCTGTGTGCCCCCAGGCTCTCTAATCCACCCCAGACTTCTCGCTCATGAGGCGGGAGTCAAAAGACAGACTCATCCTTGGATTTGTGTGCGGAAATGGAAATGAATCGGAGTTATCAAAGAAAGCAGCAAAATACTGTTTCCCCTGGCTTTTTGGGCTTCAAAGTTACAAGACAGAGATTTTGAGAAAGATTTGAATGTGGAAAGCAATTAAGGTTTAAGTGTTTGAAAGGTATTTATCTGAGATAGAAAAGCGACCCTGTGAATTTGACCCGTCTCTCTTTCTCCTGAAATGGTCCAGCTTCCTCTGAGCGACTGTGCCCTGTGGGACTGGCCAGCAGACGCCGTCCCTGTGAGGAGCCCTCGTGTGGTCCAGTGCCATGTGGCATCCCTGGACTGTTTCCTGAAAACCTCTCTCTGACAGGGTTGGATGGACTAAAAGCCACCAAAGAGAGAGCACTTTAGATGCTGTATGCATCAGACTCAGTACTCCTTATTTTAAAAAGTCTACATTTGAGCATTGTGTGTGTGTGTGTGTGTGTGTGTGTGTGTGTGTGTTTTAAGCTACGCTGCTGCAGACATGAGTTCTGACCTGCCCCTAGAACTCCTGTGGGGAGATCCAATAACTGTTCTTCACTTAACAAGTTCTTATCGAAATTTCCTAACTTGTCCACTCAGACTCCCACTTCTTGGTTTCCATATTCTCAGCAACATATTCATTCACAAAATCAGCCAGTCCAAACCAACCAACCAACCAACCAAGAAGGTCTGGGTTATCTTTGACTTTGTGTCTTTTGCTTTCTGAATAAGCCTTGTCACCAGGCAGCTGGCCAGGTGATCCAACCAGCATGAAGCGTGAGCACTAATGTCACCTCTGCACCTATAGTGGACAACATAACAAGAGAAGGGCCATTGGTCCCAGGACTTAGGTCAACGCAGCCCCTCTCTGGCAGGGTCGCCTGGTCCTTACCGTGGTGCCAGCACTCTTCCCAGGAGTTTTCACACGAATGAGGGAAGGATGACACCCTTCACATCTTCAGAACTTTCCTGTTGGGGGTCTTATTTTGTGAGATCTGATTTCTCTAGAGGAAACTGAGGCCGACAGCCAAAGCTGACCTGGGTGAGTCAGGACGCTGGTGTCCTAGCTTGATGCAAAGGACCATCCTCGTGGGTCCCTTCTGCGTCCCCATTCTCACCTGCTGATGTGTCCTGATTGTCACCCGTACTAGGGAATTTTAGTAGAATAGCTCTGCGGCCCTCCCCCTTTTCCTAAATTCTTACACAGAACCCAAGTACATAGAACAGACGAAGTCGGAGGTTCTCTGATGCATGTCGAGGAGGGAGCTAGAGCCCCTGGCCCCTTCCCACTACCTCAGGGAGCCACCCGCCTCTTGGGGCCCGGGGAACCCCGTCTGAGAACCCCTGACCTAGCACACTAGAGCCCACCCTGCTGCTGCTGCAGCCACTTCCTCCTCCATCCCCCCACATGGCTGCAGCCGCCTTGCAGAATGGGCAAAGGGAACTGGTCAGCCTGGGTGGAAGGCTTTGAGGAAGCCCCGTTGCCTCGTTCCTGTGGGTGTGCGATGGCAGCTGCTCACCTTTCCTGGGCACCAGCCCTGCCCCCCTTCTCGTCCACTTTACAGACTCATTGGGGGGAGGGGGAGGGCTATTGCTGCAGAAGACTTCCGGCCCCTGCTCGTGGCCTCCTGCTCACACCCCTTGGTGGGCCCCACTGCCTCCGAACCCCAAACTGCCTGCCATGGGTGTCAGGCTCCCCACAGGCACTGGGACGTGTCCCTTGGCTGACACCATTGCCCCCAGTGGACATGCTGAGCTCCTCTCGGCCTGTACGGCTCTGATCGCCCCTTCACCCCAGCCTGGGCAGGGGCCTCTCCCAGCAGGTACACAAGCCCTGTTGCACACTTATCAGGTGTCATTGTTGGCTTTTTCTGTATAGGTTTGTGCATTGTACTTGATCCTGAGCTTGTGTCACCAGCCTCGGGCTCAGTGACCCACCCTTAGCAGGCTCAGTGATTATCTTTTATTCTAACTGAGCCCCTGACTCGTGTCTGCTCCTCTCTGCCCGGTGGGATTGTTTCTGCCTTCCCAGCCCACTTTCAGCACCTCCCACCCCTTAGGAAGCCCAGGCAGAGCTGCAAATAGACTTGAGCTTGGCAGGACACTTGCTGTCCTGTAACATAGAAAGCACCTTTCCCTTGTACTTGGGTGTGAAAAGTACATGCTCCATCAGTGTGTCTTTCTCCGTCAGGTTAGGACTGTGCAGTAGGGGTACCTTACCTCTTGCTGCATGCTGTATTATCCCAACTCAGGAGCTCAAAATGACACCTTTCTTGTGTCGCAATTTATGTGGTCATGAATCTGGGCCCTGCTAGGCTGGCATCTCCGTTCTGAGGTCTCTCATAGGCTGCAAACGAGGCTGGCTGTGGTCATCTCCGGGTGTGACTGTGGGAAAATCTGCTGCCACCGTCACTCGCAGGGCTGCTGGCAGGACTCTGTGTCTTTTGGGCTGTTGGACTGAGGCTTCAGTACCTTCCGGGAGCTACACTCAGTTCCTGCAGCTGGACCTCACCACCGGGCAGCTGGTGGTGTCAGCGGGGGTACAGAGGGGAAACACACAGAGATGGAGAGAGACAGAGAGTGAGAGGAGAGGAGATAGAAGGAGAGACAGAGAGCAGAGACAGGCAGACAGAAAGGAGGGGAGGAGAGAGGACCGGAGGAGGAAGAGATGAGTTTTCCCATCTAATCTGGGAGTGATCCCACATCAATTCTGCCATATTCTGTCTGTCAGTAGCATATCACTAGATCCTACCCTCAGGAAGCGGGGGGAGGGGGTGGTCTACTCCAGGGCTGGGATGCGAGGACGGGGAGATATCTGGGAGCCATTTTAGAAGCTGGTGGCCACACAGCTGTCTTGTGCCAGTCACTGTACCAGGAGCAAAACCAGACATGGTCTCTGAAGTCGAGGAGATAAAGCCTAGAAGATGCAGAGGTCATCTGTTCAGACAACCACCGGAGGGGAGCATGGGACGTGTCGAGATGGGCTGTTGGAAAAATTGGAGTGAGTGGCCTTGAAACGATGTTATGACAGAGCTTGATCTAGATCGCAGGTCACTTGAGGGTCCCCTGAGAGCTCCTGGGAGCTGGGGGGATGTGTTTATGGTCACCTGGTGGCATCAGGGATGGGGCGGGGGCACAGCCATGCAAAGCTCTCGTGCCCACTGCTGCAGGGCACACCCCAGACACTCAAAGAAGGGCAGAGTGCCCCCCCACAGCTCTGAGCAGGGCAGCAGATGAGGCCAATCCCTCATGCTCCGTCCTTACAGCCTTGCCTCATGGTGTGGCTCAGACACTTCCTCTTCTGGAGTGCACCTCGTGTCCACTGCAGGATAAACTCTCTAGCGTGAAAGAAATGATGGATGCTTTGGCAACAATCAATTTCAGCAGCTTTCAGCCAGAGTGCAAAGCCATAAATCTGCAGAAATCGCTGTGTATCACAAGGCGTCAGCAACGTCACAACTTCGCTTTATCAAAGGCAGACAGATGGACCCTCAGGGAAGGAGAAAGGAAAGAAGGAGCACCCGTTGACCTCTGAGCACTCGCCAGACCATTCACCCCGTTACCTCATTTCATCACTGAGCCCAGAAGTTGGTGTTTCTGGGGTCTTTTCGGGGACTGGGGGCCGTCGGCTCCAGGCAGTATGGGCTGTCTCTGCAGCAAAACAAATTCCCGCCAACCAGCCGACAAATTCTAACAGGCCAACTCTGGGGCACCTTCAGCTCCTTCTCTGCCAATGGTGATGCTAATTAGTTTGCTGTGTCACCGCGAGCAGCGGGTGTGGACGGTCAGCAGGCAGGTGCGAGTCCTTCCGCACTGCTCACAGTGACCCCTCCTCTTTGGTATCCCTGTGGCCCAACGCTCTGGGCAGCTCGCCTCCTGTGCCATTTCCTCTTCAGGGGACAGCTGGCCCTTCTTGCCTCTTTCACTCTTTAACACATTGATTGGAAATTCTTTGAAGTCTAGCTTCAAAGCCGCATCACATCCACATTTCATTGCTCCTGGATATGGGAGGGATGTTTGTGCAGGTCTGGACATAGGCACCTGCTTTTCAAACAGGATTCCAGTGTAGGCGGGACAGAGACCATTTGTGACACTTCTGCCCCAGCCCTGTCCCTGCGGAGGTAAAGCGTCACAAGTACATCTCACAGTCACTTGGGCGAGTAGGTGACTTCTGCCCAATTGTACCCAAACCAGCGGTTCTCATGCCCGTCCCCAAACGTGTTTCTTGTTTTATGTATTTCATAGTCTAAAATCTTTCGGTAGTAACTGCTCTCTTCCCACTGTGGAGGCAGGATGACCCTATAGGACAGTGTCTGCAGGGGGGCCATAGGGTACCAGTTGCTGACTCCGCTTGTGTAATTTTTCAGGCGGGCCTCCTTGCCAGTGATAAACCAGCACATTCGTTGAGCCCCTCCTGGGCGGCTGAGCTGTGAGGGGCGTGCTGGGCGAGTCCTCGTCCCCTGCAAGGCCATCAGTCTCACATCTCAGGCATCACCGAGGAATGAAAAGGCCAGGGCTGCACTGTCATGGGAAGGGTGCCCGGCGCCCCACGGGCCATCAGAATTACCTGCCCTCACTGACATCCGTGTCCCTGTCACTGTAATTCTTAGGCACTGGCTGTTGTTTTGATGAACAGAGATGTGCCCATTGCCTGCTTAGCGGAAGCCCTAAGGACCTATCAGAACTAATCAGACTAATCAGGTCTGTGTCCCTGACGCTCAGTCCTCCCGTGTCTGTCGTGTGCAGAAGTGTTCAGCCGAAAGACAAGGGCGCTTCCCTGTGCATTGATTTAGAAAAGTGGAACCGTCAATCCTGGAGACACATTTGCAGTTTCCGGGTCATCAAATGTAGTCTTTGCAAGCATCTTCAACAAACCAGTTTTCAGCTGCTGAGCGTCATGGGCAGGCTGTGTTTTAGAAGAAATAAGCTGGAAATAGCCTGAGTTTGTCATTGGGCTACTGCAAACTTCGCTGATCTGGGAGACGCCTCATGAGTCTGTTTCCGGGCTAAACATGAAGTCATGATAAGACCAGGAGACACTATTTAATTGTACACTTTATCTTTATTTGGATCTATTAGGTTTTAATCAGAGGTCATCTTGCTAAATGTTTGGAGCCCAGATAACAATTTAATTTGTGAAACAATTGAATTACAGAAAATGAGAGAATCAGATGAACAGGGGTCCAAGCAAATGAATCGAGAAGAGCTCATTTATATTTAGTAACGTGATGACACAAGCAGTTGGTGAGGGAGGGGTGAGGTGACACCCTGGGGGTGTTGGAGGGGGTACTCCATCTGAGGATGTGGGGGCTGGGAGAGGCCTGTGGAGCCTGGGAGGAGGCTGTGGCCTGGGGCACTGCCGGGGATGCAGAGGGGTCCTCGCCCGCCGATGGACTGCACACCGCTGGCCCTGGATGTGGGGCTCGGCCTCTCATGTGCTCACTGCTGTCTGGGGACCTAGATACCCAGTCCCTCTCTCTCTCTCCTCTGGGAGGTGCCACCAGCATGGTTTTCCTGGCGGCCTGCCTTCTGTCCCAGAGCCTTCAGACCGGGGACAAGGAGACAGGTAAACTCCAGGTGTTGGCCCCAGCTGACCTCGTGAGGATACCCAGGCAGGGGCACCTTCAGAAAGGCCACAGAGACCCACTGTGGCCCCTGGGCCCAGGAAGCTGGCCCCACAGGGACTGCAGGTGGCCGGGGGGTGGGGTCCCTCTTCTCCGTGCGCCTCCAGCTGTGCCCATGGAATAAACCTGAGGGTTTTGCTGCCTGAGAAACACGCACCTGCCTCAGGAGCCACCCCCGCTGACAGCATAAAATGACAGTCATAACCCATGGGCTCCCGAGAACCCACCTACTACTAATCCTCCTTTAAGAAGAAAGATGTCTTCCTCTCACGTGACCACCTGAAAGTTGCCTTATATTTAAATCTCCACCTAGATCATATATATATATATATATATATATATATATATATATATATATATATGATATGGGGCAGGGGAGGAGTGGCGAATTGGGGGCGGGGGGTTGTCACTTTGAGGGGTAAAAAGTATAACTATTGCACTGTGTTGTATACCTGAAACTAATTAAAAATAAAAATAAATAAATAAATAAATAAATAAGTCTCCACCTAGAGATGTGGAAGGTTAAATGCTGTCACCATGATGTGACCTGTGGCACCCTCTGCTCAGAAGGTCAGGGCCTGAGATTGGCCTAGAGCTGGGTTCTGTCCCCCAACACCTACCCCTGCACCCAGGCACCTCAGGACCTGGTCTCCCCTCCCCCATTTGTGTCATCACCTCCTGCAGGCCTTTGATGGCGTGGTCCCATCACGGGAGGACTTCCCTGAGCCCTGTGGCCCCCTTCTCTGTTTTACTACTTGACACTTGGGCTCTGCTGGCACAGCCCACCCCTGCTTCTGTCCCAGAGCCTCGGGGCACCCTGCACCCACTTATCCACATGCTTCCGCTGGGCACACGAGTGGTGGGAAGAAGTCTGCACTCAGACGCGAGGGGAGGGGTGCGGCCTTGCGGTCAGGCATCTGCTGGCCGAGCGCTCGAGGCCCACAGAGCCCGTGTGGGTCCAGGGCTCCGTGTCCCTGTCTTCCTGTCCTTCGCAGCTTTGGATCAAGGGGCCCGCCTGTTTTATTTTGCACTGAGTCCCATGAGTTATGGCAGCATCCCAGCTCCTGGTGAGTCTGTACCTTCAAGCAGTGGCTTTGTTTTCCCTTGAGCTGGTCACACAGCCTGTAATCCCACAAATTGGAGAGTCACCTTTGCAGCCAGTTATGCAATCACGTCATTCCCAAATCTTCCTGGAGGACCCGCTAGCTCTTGGGGTGCACACCATCTGTTCCAGTGACTCCAAGTTTCTAATCTCCCAGTTTCCAACGTAGCCACTCATTTCCTTCCCAAGGGCCTTACCAATCAGTCACTCACTGGAGTTGGGGACTGACTACAGTAACAGAGCCGCACACGTGGTTGGTCAGGGAACCTGCACTGCAGATACCCCGAGACGAGAGCAATAATCGGTCATGGAACGAAGCAAACCTGGGCTGAAATCCTAGGTCCCAATGATTGAATGTCATGCTTCTCATTTCCCATATTTGAAAAGTGAGCACAATAAAACATTTATGAAATCGATGTGATTACACCAGAGAGTGCACATAAATATGTATATGTATTTAGTTCAATAACAGTTATTCCTGAATGAAAAGGAAGGAAAAGGGTGAGTGAAATGTGCAAATTGCTAGAACATGGGAAGTGTAGGGTACGTGAGCATCTCAGTGGGGAGGATGGGGGAGCAGAGCAAGGGAAGACAGGCGGGGCGTCCAGGGATGACGGAGTCCAGCCTGTGACACCAGGACACTTGGGTGTCCTCCCTGAGCTTCCGTTTCATATTTGTTTGCTCAGCCCTGTTGTAGCCGGGTCGTTGTGAGTTAGTGAGACAACCGTGCCAGCGCCTGCGGTTGTGTCCGATGTGTGTCAGGACTCGTCATCATGGGTCCCTCTCCCGTCCTCAGACGGGCCTCCTCTAGAGTGGGCGAAGAAGGCACCCACGTAACCTGAGGGGCCGCCCGTCCCTCTAGTACCTGTGTCTATGCAGGTGCATAAGTGAGGGTTACTCTGTAATGAGCACCCCTCCCAAGTGGCTCCCTCATGCTTGTATGACACCGGGGGACGTTGGTCACAGAAAAAGACACACCGTTTCACTTCCTGTCTGAAAGAAGGCTTTTGCCTTGGGCTCTTCCTTCTCCTGATGTCCTTGCTCTAAAGCTTTGTCTCAGCCCACCTGTCCCCTGGGGTCACATCAGCCCCAAGGGCTCTCAACAGTGCCAGCAGGCCACCCCCCCAGGCTGTGACAGACACTGCCTCCTCCCTCAGCTCCTGAATGGGGACGAGTCCCTGCATCCAGCTTCCATGTCCCTGCATCCAGCTTCTGCTTGCTTAGAATAAAGACAGTCGTTGGGAGAGCTAGGGAGCGGGTTAGGTTTTTCTAACAGTGCTGCCACCGTCATTAGCTGAGGGCACAGAGTAATGGCTGCGTTCAGACCTGCATTCAGACCTCCTGGGCTGGGTCATTTTCACACTAGGAGTTTTTCCCTCCAAATACACCATTTTATAAGGATTTTGTGTTTATTTGTAATAGTTCATGAACTAATTATTTCTTTTAACAAATTATAAACTAATGACGTATAATGAAATTATAATCTACAGTAATAGAATATTACCAGTTGATAAATTGTATACTACAATGTTACTCATAGGTATACATAAGCAGTTGGCTTACAATATGATGTTGAATGCAGTGGTCCTGCTCTTCGAAATTTGGTCGTTTCTTATGAGACAGCTAAGAGACTTGCCCACGATGCAGGATAAAAGAAAAATGGTTCAAACGTGGTTAAATTTTTATTTTCCACCTGTAAGTTCCGCATGACTTCTAGGTGTGACCAGATGCAGCAGGCTGCAGCCCACTAATTTCGGACACTCATTAAATGTCCATAGTGTGTTTTTCCTGCCTGTCCAAAGCTGAGAAATCTAGAGACAAGTTAGAGCTGTTGGCTCTCCTGACGTCAGTGATTTTAGGTGATGACTAGACCCATGGCCTCCATTCCTAGATTTGGGATGGTTCTAGAACTTCACAAGAAATCTGTTTCTATTAGAGTTCTCCAGAGAAACAGGACCGATAGGATATACCTATAGATATGCACATATAGATATGCGGGAAGAAATTTATTCTGCAGGATTGGCTCACGTGACTATGGACGCCGAGAAGTCCCACTGCCTGCCGGCTGTAAGTTGGAGACCCAGGGAGCCGGTGTGCAGTTCCGGATAAACGTGAGAACCAGGAACGGCCGTCCCAGCTCAGGCAGAGGGCAAGTTCACCCTCCAATGCATTTTGTTCTATTTGGGCCCTCAGAGAACTGGCTTGTGTCCACCTGCATTGGTGAGAGCCGTCTCCATTCAGTCTGTGCATTCAAATGCTAATCTCTTCTGGAAAAACCCACGTACACACTTAGAAAGTGTGTCTCGCAGCTGTCTGCACATCCTATGACCTAGTCAAGTTGACACACGATTAACCACCGCCGTGTTTTATCGATTTTCTTTCTTATTGAGGCCACGTCCTGCAAGAGTACATTCTATGGGATTATATATTTAGAAAATCAGATGGAGACAAGGAAAGCTTTAGCTAGTGATAGAGGTTATTAAAAGTTTGACAACAGATTTTCAAGTGTTCTCAGAAGTCAATAGGAAAACAGAAAATCATCATCTCAGAAGTATTGGGCAAAAATATTTTTGTAAACTTTACAAGAGAAGAATCAGTGATAGAAAATAAAGACATCAGCAAAGA
Source organism: Aselliscus stoliczkanus (assembly GCA_033961575.1). Taxonomy (NCBI): domain Eukaryota; kingdom Metazoa; phylum Chordata; class Mammalia; order Chiroptera; family Hipposideridae; genus Aselliscus; species Aselliscus stoliczkanus. The sequence goes on from CM066741.1 coordinate 36,080,546, forward strand.
AAGTGACGAAGAAATACATACTGAGCACCCTCTGTGGGTTAGGTACTGTTTTAGGTGTTGAAGTAAGAATTCACCCTGGGAGTTGACAAAGATGTTTTCAGAAGTGATGGATGACACGGTGCTGGAAAGGGCTGTGAGAAGAGGTGACACGTGCTGTCCAGTGTTGGTGGGAGAATAAAGCCATTTTGAGGAGCCCCTGCTGGAAGTCTGTCATGCCACGTCTGTAGGCACATCCCACAGGCTGAATGGGACCCCCTGAACCCCCACTGTGGTGTCCACTACAAACACAAAACCAACAGACACGCAAGATGGCAGAAGTGGATGGATGAGTTTCTTATCATTGTATTTGTCATATTTATTCTGCAATACATGAAACTCAGTTGTACAGTGGATTTTCGAGGATGGTCCTAGCACTTCATTCTGACTCTTCCTAAAACCTGAGACTCTGTCCAGGAAAAAGCAATAGATCACCCAGTTCCTGTGTATACAACAAGTGCTCCAACCTTCGTCAAAGAAACATGTCAGAAAAATGTTCGTTTCTCCCTCTTTGCAGATGCCACACTCTTCCTTACTTATTTCAAAGGGTTGAGAATCTAAGGACAGAGTCTGAAGGCGTGGTGACCCTCTTCACCCATTGTCCAGCCAGTGGCCAGGAGCCCAGAACCCTGGTCTTGCCTTGTAGTGTTCAGTTGATTCCAGATTTTTAGCTGGCATTCTCCCCATGGGCAGTTCTTCCATCCTCCCTGGGAACATGGGGATGAACTGATCTGTGAGAAACCTTCTGTGTCACATGACGATTGATAACTTTAATGAAGACGTTTGCTGATTGGGCCCTTTGCACAAGCCATGTCAGGACAAATCATGAGCCGTCCGACACATGGTTTTATGAGATTAAACCATTTCTGCTCGTGTGGTTCCAGTAGAGAATGCTGGTTTTGAATCCATCTAACAAGAAGGCTTCAGTGTTTGTGGTTGTTTATGCTTTGGGTTTTTAGGAGGAAATCGCAAATGATAACTAACTAGAATGTTTGAGGTGTATTAAAACAGACAGATTCCAGGCATGTGTTCTGGAGTCATGTGCGGTTTGGTCAATTATCTGTTTCTACGGGGCTGCCCAGTCCTGAGGCGGCATCTGTGCCGCCTAGAAAGACCAGGTGGCAGAAGGCACTGGGTGGAGACAGTCTTAGGCACCAGGCCATCCCCAGGGCTTGCCCGTGGACTCTGACTGAAGAGTGTTCCGACCAGCGCCGTCTGCAGGCACCCTTGGGATTTCAAGTCCCATATTACTCAGTTCCCATGATGACTCACTGTGATGAGACATCAGACCACACAGATCTCAAATGTGCCGGAAGAAAACAGCAGAAGTGTTGATTTCCCCCAGGAAGTCTGGGGGCTCAGGTTTACTCTGCTTCTGACAGTGCAGCGGGCATGACAAGCGGGCCACACGCCGCTCTGCTCGGCGGAGGTGCAGAAACTTTCTGAGTAATTGTGCAGTTTTACATGCACCCTTTAGGGTAACAACCTCAGCAGGGGTCTGAGTCATCTTAATTCTCAATTTGACCAAATTTGGAGAAACCCATTAAACAGAAAGTGAGCAGTGTGACTCTCACCCAGAAATCACAATATCACAATATCTCTGAATTTGGGAAATTGATTTATAAATCCCAAACTTTGTTTTGATCTGTTGCTTGCTATCTCTCAAAGTATTTTAGAAAGTTGAACTGCCATCATGGAAACTACCAGCCACCATCTATATAGATAACCGGAATACCTGCAGATACGGTCTGTCTGAATGCATCCTTGCAATTCTTTTTTATTTTTTTAAGATTAAGATTTTATAGGGGAATTGGGGGAGGGGAACGGCTTTGGGGAACTGGGGAAGGGGAACAGACAAGTTGTTGTCCTTTTGTTCTTCAGTCTAGTTGTGGAGGACGTTGTTTCACTGGCCTATGTTGGTATCGTCATTGCACTCTTCCCGGGTGAGGCAGATTGGTCGCTGGCCTCTGGACGGCCACTCACAGTGGCTCTTGGCAGCTCACACCAGCTGCCAGCCACTCGTGCTGGCTGCCGGCCACTCACTGTAGCCTACGGCAGCCCACTGCAGCAGGGGCTGCAGCTATGCCGTCCTGGGGACTCACAGCAGCCCAGCGCCAGGTGGAGATGTTATTCACCATCTTAGCTGTAGAGGGCAGTGTCACTGGCCATCATATGTGGTATCCGAACTGGGGCCGCTGGTGTCCCAAGCCAGCTCTTAACCAACACACCACTCGGCTGGCCCTCCTTGCAATTTTTAAGACTAATTCAGTCTATTAGATTCCAGTATGTTCCTGTGCTGACCAAAATTGATAAGTGATTAGCACTGTCTGTAACTATGCCATTTTATATAAAATACAATTGCTTTTTAGCAGCTTTTGTATTGCTACAGTATTATTCTGTTTGTGTTCCAGCTTTATTGAGATGTAATTGGCACATAACACTGTGAAAGTTGAAGGTGAACAACGGGCTGATTTGATACATTCAGAAATTGCAGAATGGTCACCAGCATAGTGTTAGCTCCACCTTCATCCCATCACATCGGTACCGTTTAATGTATTTTCAAAAAGTGCGTAGGCTAAATGCAGCCATGATCAGCAGTATGGCCATTTGTGAAGCCCACACACAAATTCTGGATTCTGTGGCCATTATTAAAATAATTTTCAACCTTAATTTCTCAGTTAAGGTACAATAAACTGTAACGAGATACTGTAAGTAATTCGGTGCAGAAATTTCTCGTGTAGGAATTCCAAGGTGAACATTTCAGGCTGGGAGACTGCTCCCATCACTCAGTCATTCCGAGAAGCAGGGTGACAGTGGACGTGCTGTGATTTCCAACATGGGGCTGCAGAGCCTGGAGGGCACTCTTAGTCAGTGTTTCCCTCGGGGAGACCCATGTCCCAAGGCTGCAGTCAGCTGACAGGGAATCTGTGGGGCAGGCTGCTGTCTGGCTGACAGCTCCCACCTGCAACCCTAGTATCACAGAAAACCTGGAGAATGGATTTTGGGCAAATAGCAGCCGCTACTGTGATTGGTTCTGTTAACAGGTTAAATTTAAGTTACAAGAATAATATGTTGACCTGTAATTTCTAAATTGCTCTTGATATATGGCATAGCTTCAACCTTTATTCTAACGTTAAAATATGGTTCATTAAAGATGGAGTTGAAGACGTATTTCTGGAATCTTCATCACCCTTTTGTAACAATTTCTAAACCAGGCTCCCAGTTGCGTCCATTGCACTGTCCTCACTGGGTGGCCTTGTCCCCACCATGTAGTGACAGTGCACAGGGGGGACTCGCTTGGCAGCACTGAGTCCTTTCGCTTCCTCCTTGGCAGTGGTGCCATGGTTCTCAGAGACAGAAAGCTGTGTTGATATAAATATGTCAGTTCATTTTCAGACCATCTGGGTCTATTTAAAAGTGACATGAACAGAGGATATGGCAAATAAGCCCCACATCCTCATACCCTCTTGGGAAGTAGCTAGGTGCTTATTCTCATGAGCAGTCCTGAAGCAAAGGCTCAGATTCTATCAACAATCAATCAATCAATCAATCAGTGGGTGGATACCAACAGCACTCTTCTCTTACCTGGTCAAGAAGCCCAAAGAAGTTGGGCACATTTCCAACTTAGACATCTAAGAGAGCAGATAGGGTCCATCGTGCAAAGTAAAAGATGTGCAGTCACAGGCATAGCATTTGTCCTGGCCACAGCGCCCTCAGCTGGTCTCTGCAGAGAGATGCAGTTAGATTATTGACCCGCCTGCTGGCACTGCCAAGGAGACAAATGTCGCACCCATCACCAGGGTGCTGCTGAGACTTGCTTCTGTGTCTTTATTTCTTTGCTTACCTATCTGTATTTCACAGCAGCCAAATTTGGTCGTTCCTAGTACTTCTGTGCGGTCAAAGCTTATTGAAGAAAGAACCATGTTCCCCTGTCTAGTTTTTTCCCTGATATATATGAACAGATATTGTCATATTAATTGCAGCCTGTCATCAATGTTATAAAATGACATGCTAGAATCTTGACAGTGCCTTCTGGCTGTAAACCAAGGATGGAGGATGGTGGAAATGACATAATATTTACATGTGACATTAAGGACAATTTAAAATGCAGTGTTTTTTTGTTTTTTTATTTTTTATTTATTTATATTTTAAAGATTTTATTGGAGAATTGGGGGAGGGGAACAGCATTGGGGAACCAGGGAAGGGAAACAGACAAGTTGCTGTCCTTTTTGTTGTTGTTTTTCAGTCTAGTTGTGGAGGATGTGGCTTCACTGACCCATGTTGGTATCATCATTGCGCTTTTCTAGGGTGAGGCAGATTGCTGCTGGCCTCTGGACGGCTGCTTACAGCGGCTCCTGGCAGCTCACACCGGCTGCCAGGCGCTCACGCTGGCTGCCAGCCACTCACTGTAGCTCATGGCAGTGCATTGCAGCAGCCATGCCATCCCTGGGACTCACAGCAGCACAGCTGCAGGTGGAGCTGTTGTTCACCATCTTAGCTGTAGAGGGCAGTGTCACTGACCCTCATATATGGCATCCGAACTGGGGCCGCTGGCGTCCCAAGCCAGCTCTTAACCAACGCACCACTCACTCAACCGGCCCTGCAGTGGTTTTTTAAAATTTTCCAGTCTGGAACCACTGTGGTCAGGAGCTTTCATGAGAGAAGAACCTGGGTCTCTTGAACCTTCTCCAAACCTGAACCCTGTTGTGTTTGCCTCCAAAAGGGGCATGGTTACCCTTTGCACATGTCCCCCGCCTGTGTGTCCCCCATTGACTGGCTGGTGCCCACACAAGCTGAAGCCCACTCTGTGGTTTTGCAGGGACACCATGGCAGGCTGCTCTGGAAAATACCTCCATGGCCAACCACTGGCAGCCCTTCAGGCTCTGATCGCCACATGTTGCAAGACAGTCCCTTCCCTCGAGGTCTCCACTCAGCTTCAGAGGGCCCCTGAGGCTTCTAGAACATGAACAGGTCTGTGCTCCAACAAGCAGTGCCACGCAGTGACTGTGGAGTTACTGTGTTACATGCCCCGGGGGCGTGGGGATGGTACACTGACCACTCCTGATGGGTGCCCGCCCAGGACCGCCAAGGGGTGAGGCATCAGGCATCCATGCCAAGGACATTCACAGCACAGGCTGTGGGTGGTTAGCAAGGAGGGACTGTCCTCTTGTGCCAGCCTCACTTGGTCTCTCTCATTGCCTGTGCACCAGGACATAGGTTGATTGACAGCCCCGAAGACCCCCCCTGAGCAGAGGGACTGGTACCGCAGGGCCGGTGTTTGTATGCCTCTCTCCAGCTCTCTGTCTTCTAACAGTTCTGAGCCTAGTCCCATTGTTTCTCCTGTGTGGTCCTCATAGGGCTTTGAGTTTCTAGAGAAGCCACTAAACAGCCGTGAATGTTCTGTGGTTGGCTTCGTGAGGCCAGGGGAATGCCTGCATACTACTTGGACGAGGGAAGCCATCAAAAAAGCATTCTCTGTTTAATACATGAGAAGGTCACGATCCACAGTGGGGCATGTTAGGAATGAGCCATCTGCTCTCACTGTTCCGTGTTCCATGTTTTTCTCCTCGTAAAGGAAAATGATACATGGACAAGCGTTCCTGCACTGGCAGCAAATGAAAGGCCGCCTTTACGGAGATGCTGCTGTGAGCTTTGAAGGACCATGGGAGCTTTCAGCAAACACGTGTTCTCCTGACGCTGAGATGAGTGCCTGGCTCCTGATCCATAGAAGCCCCCAAGTGGTGGGTCACAACAGACTGCCACACCTTTGGCCTCATAGGTGTCCTGGGCTGGACAGAGTCCGAACTCCGGCCATCTAACTAATTAGGGTTTATAATACACCTGTGATAATAAAATGTTCCATGGACTTAACGATTCTTTCTTTCTTGTTAAAATTAAACGTCAGCTTTGATCATCTAATTTTATGCTCAGCAGCATAAAGATTCCTCGGGTCCCGAGTCTAGTCGCGTACTTATTGGCCATGTTCTTACATGAAGGTCGAGAATCAGTCCCAGTTTCAAAAAAAATACTCGGATTGGTTTATGGAACTGGCCTCCCTAGCTTCTATCTTCTTGCCTCCCCCTCCTAACAAAAAAGGGAAAATAAAGCTTTTTTCCTGGCAGCTAACGTCCAGCTGACCCCAGCCTCGTCGGTGACCTCTAGTAAACTGCGCTCGAGCTGCAAACCTGTTTTTCAGAGGTGACTGGACCTGGGAAGGAAGCCTCAGCGTCTGTGCTGCGCCCCCCACCCCCAGGCGTGAAAAACCCTGAGAGGCATCACCCACCCCCTGTTTTAGCCTTTTCAGTAGGAGGCGCTTCTGTTTCTGAACAATTCAAATTACTAAGAAATTTCCCTCATGAAGCTGAAATCTGCCTCCCTTTTACTTCTACCTACGGATCCTATAGTTTGCCTTCTGACACCTTCCAGGTCACTCCAGCCCATCATCCACCCTTGAAGGTGCTTGTCGAGTTCTCAGTGTTGCTGGCCCGTGAGCCCACACTCCCCTGAGTGCCCGGTGGCCTCATCTGGATGCCCTGAGCTGGTCTGGGTGCCGGGATCCCTGGGACAGGTTTCTCCCTGCAGACGGAGGGAGAAGAAAGCAGCAGTGCCATGCCTGCGTTTTGTGTGCGAACCCGTGTGGGCGCTGTGACTGAACCCGCCACTTTTAAAGAACTGGGAACAGTTCTGTCTTAGCTTGCGAGCAGCAATGGACGTGTCAAGTGGACTCTGGTAAACAGTTTGATCAGATATTTTATCCTCATTCGAAGGCTCCATGAGGAGCAGATGTGTTCAGTTAATATTTACTAGTTTATGCTCAATTAATATTTCTGTGACTAAAAGGACTGTTTTTAATCAGAAAACTGTAAAAGAACATTTAGCAAGTTAATTTCTTGGGGGATTATTATTTTATCTGTAAAATACGTGGATTCAGCCAAAACATATTCGAGACCCTTTTAGCTTTTATATTCTCTGGTTTACATACAAAAGGGGTTCATGTGCTAAGTTGTCTCCCAGGAAGTCATGTTTTGCACTTCCTGTCAGTGTTAATGGCAGGTGGCAGCTTACTTTTTTTCCCCCTCATGAGGGACAAGCTGAAGGGATGACACATACTATATGGTTCATTACTTACTTGCCCAAACCTGGCTAAACTGTTGCAAAGCAAAGGCAAAATTAGAATCATGGCAAAAGTGGAAGCTTAAAAAATGTTTCACAGTTAGATGTTCGTAGTTAGATGTGTCTGTTGCAGCAGTGAGAAGATGTTAGTGTCTTAAAGTACAGATTTTCAGACGGGAAATCCAAGTATTCAGGTGCCTTTGGGGACCCTTGTGCAGTGCTCAGAAATCAGTGAGCACAGCCTGGGGTAGGGGCTGCCTTGCTGCTCAGCATCCTTGTTTTCATTTTAATGAGCTCACAAGGACCCCAGTAGAAAGCATCTTCTTTTGGCCTCGTGAAATTCCAGCTCATGTGGAAGGTGGGGAGGGGCCCAGGTGGGGAGATGCCCGGAGTGGGGAGACGCCTGGTGGGGTCGGCCTCCTGGCCTCCTGCCTGCCTCTCCGTGTCCTTTCTCCTTTCCATCCTGTTTCCATCCTCTTTCCCACCGAGGGACGTAATTTCAGGGTTGGTATGAAGCCTACAGATTCTACACCTCACTGCTCTCTAGGGACACAAAGCCATTTTGACAGATAAAAGCACCTGTCTACACTTAACCTGAGAAATGACCAAGTAATTGATTGTCTTCAGAGAAGCAATAAATCAGTTTAATGTGTTTACTTCAAGATGCAAGTGATACTTTGGGTTTTGGGAGAGGAAAATAAAGATCCAAGGCTGGGGGAGGGGGGAGGGGGAGGGAGGAAGATCTGTGAGGGGGTGGGTGGAGGGTGGGTGAGGGGCTTAGGGCGAGGGTGGATGAGGGGGAGGGTGAGGGTGGGTGAAGGGGTGGGGTGGAGAGTGGGTGAGGGGGTGGGGTGGAGGGTGGGTGAGGGGGTGGGGTGGTGGTGGAGGCTTAGAGAAGGCAAAGGGTCTCTAAACACATGGTTCTCCTCGCTGACAGCTTGACTAGGGTGAGTTGTAAGCAGGTCTCACTGTAGTTGTAAAAGAGAGATTTTTACAGGTGACTCAGGTCTTGACTTGCCCATCAGGTGGGAGGAATCCAGCCACACCAGGCACAGGGATCAAACTTACTGGGCTCTCTGGGACATTTACCGGAAACCGGTGGGTTGACTCCAGTAGCTTTTCTTCCCCTTCCCATGACTGCAGGACTCCCGCCTTTTCAGGAGCCCCTCCCGCTGCTTCTTAGGAAGAGATGCACTTCAGTTTCTGGCCTTTGCAGCTTTGGTGGATGGTCTTGGTGGCCAGCTGGCCATGGACTGTCGGGATGGGTTAGGACTCCTGTGGGCGGTGACCTTTGGCCCCAGACAAATCATGCCACGTAATGGAAATCTTGATGCCCACTTATGATCCGCCTCAATTCCCCCCTTGTTTCATTTTTGCTTCGGGTGTAGAGCTCTTGTGTGGGCTCCTTAAAGAATGAACGTGGAACATGTGGCTAACAGGGGGCTTTGTCTTGTCCTTTTTCATTAGAGCAAAATGTCCAAAGGCAGTTCTGGTAATACTGACCTCTGCACACTATAATAGGTCTGCAGTATTATATGATGTCTAACATTAAGCAACTAAGTATTGATGGGGCATTAAAAATCAGTCCTCGCTCCCACCTTTTGTCTTTGTCGATCATAAAGACTCATCAAATAATAGTTCTCTTTTTAATCAACGTACAATTGAGACACTGATGTTAACCAGGAAACCTGATTCCTTGAAAGGATTTACCAGTAACAGAACCTCAAATTGTCACCTCTTGGAGGGGGCCCACGGGCCACATCATACCCTGTAGGTTCCTGCATCATTTCTTGGTAGTGTCCTCTTGTTTCCTCTGTAATTTATTAGCTGATCTGTGTGTTGTGCCTGTCCCTCCCACCTGGCGGAGCACGTTAGCAGCCTTATGAATGGATTAAGGAATGAATGGATTAAGGAATGAATGGATAGGACTGCTCAGTGCACAAAAAAGGGCTCTGATTTGATGCTTCCTCATTGTACAACGAAAGTCTAAAGTGCCTCTTTGCTGTTGTCCCTGGACTGGAGCTCTCAGCTAACAGGGGGCTTGGACCCCAAAATCGTGCCCTGGGACAGACTGGTGTACCCATGTTCTGAGAGCTGGACGTGTTGGGAAGTTGTTTCCTTACAGAAGGAGCTGGAGGTGGGTTCCAGAACGCCTGCTGTCCTCTGCTTGGCCAGTGACAGCTGCTTAGTGGTAGGGACACAGGGACACTTGCTCTCCTTTCTGCAGATGCTCTGAAGGCAGTTTTGCAGAACAGACAGGCTCTGCTCTGCCCACCTGTGCCATCCATGGGCTTGGACCAGCAGAGTTAAGAGGAACTGGGATGTCAACTCGAGTTACCTACATGCTTCTTGTTGGGTCAAAGGTGTGTGGGACGAGGTCTTAGTTTCCGCAGAAGTCACAAGAATAGAGAAGAGGACAAAGCAGATCCTGCTGTCTGCTGATTGACATCAGGCTGTCTGTCCCTAGGGCCACATGCAGCCCGGTCACAGCACTTTCCAAGTTTCTTTTGGAGAAACAATAGAAAAATTACCAAGCATCCTCCCACCTTTGTCCCCACTGGATCCTCTGTAGAGAGGGAACCCTATTAGATAGGGGCAGCATCCTGGGACTGCTCTCTCCATATAGACAAAACCCCCACCAATTCAGGCATGTCCACTCCCATTTATCCCTTTAAAGGGAAACACTCTCTCTGTGGGAAGGTGACATTCATTGTCTCTATACAGTTCCAGAAAATGCCTACTTTTGCCCTACATACTTCCTCTTGTTGCTTAATGGCAGCTGAAATAAATGAGCGGAAGTGGCACTGGCTCTTTGCATGCATTCAAAATTAGGTTTCTGGAAAAATCCTTTGATCATTTGTAGCCATGGTAGTTCAGACTTCCCCAAGATTTTCCCCTTTTCCTAACCCTTGATAGAGCTAGCAGTTCTTACTGTGATATAAGACGTTTACACAACCCTTCGTTACCACTAACTATACCAGGAGAGCCAAGAAAATGCATACAAGTGGCCACTTTGGTCAGCGTTGCTCAAGCAGTAGTTCGCCATCATCAGAAGTGTCTCGATGCTGATGGGAACCACTTTGAGCACCTCTTGTAATTGCAGAAGTCAAACGTGACTTCTATTCATCTTTTGTTATTGGTATACATTGAGTATTACAGTTTTAATACAGTTTTCCTTTCTTAAAATGTGTGTACATGTTTTTGGCACCCTTTGTGTATCTGTGAACACCAAAGATAGCATAAGTTTAATTGATTCCATCTTTACTGCATATTCTTGGTGACCTTTCATTATGTGTCCTTGGAGTTTGGAGGTACAGGAGGAGACGCCAGGCCACTTGGGGGACTCTTAGAAAAGACTGTTGTCCGTCCTTGCATGGAAACACACCAATTTCTTGGCAAATTTAAAATAGTTCTTAGGGGCCGGACAGGTGGCTCAGTTGGTTAAGAGCTTGCCTGAGAGCACAAGATCTGAGCAACGGGGTTGCTAGTTTGATTCCCACATGGGCCAGTGAACGCTGCGTCCAAGCTGAACTGCTGATGAGCTGCCAACAGGTAGCAGGATGGCTCAGCTGGTGAGAGCACGTGCTCCTAACAACAAGACTGCTGGTTCAACTCCCACATGGGATGGTGGCTGCATCCACCCACAACACCTCTAGCTGAGCATCATGACTGGACTTGGAGCTAGCTGTTCCTCCACAGTTAAGACTGAAGGACAACATCTTGGCTGTTCCCCTTCCCCAATTCCCCAACATTGTTCCCCTCTCCCAATTCCCCAATAAAATCTTTAAAAAATAAAATAAATAAATAAATAAATAAATAAAATAGTTTTAGTCTCAATCCCATTCAACTTGAAGCACATAAGTCTTCTTTAAATGACTTTTCTTAAATAACTATTTCTGTATTTTTCCAAAACATTAAAAAAATAAACTTTATAATTTACTATTAAAAAGAGGTCTTGTTCCTTTCTACTAGTCTCTTTTTGCCCATATTCACTAATCTTGAATGTTTGTGAAACTGAATTTCAAATACAGAATGTTTGACTCATTTAAAACCAAATTTTGTTACTGATTCAATTATAGATTGTCTTTGTAATAATTTTTTTCATCAAAAATAAAACCTTATTGGGCCGGCCGAGTGGCACCGTGGTTGGGAGCTGGCTTGGGACACCGGCGGCCCCGGTTCGGATCCCACATATGAGGAGCAGTGACACTGCCCTCTAAACAAAAACAAAACAAAAACAAAACCTTATTTCTATCTATATAGACAACACAATGAAACAAATCCTTAGTTTTGAAAACCCCAAAGCCACAATGTAAAGACCCTTTATCCTTAAAGCCGGTTTTCAGAAGGGCTGTGATGGTGGGAAAGGCCTGGGCTGGATCAGGGCGCAGGAGGGCACCTGGGGATCACTTGTTCTGGGTCACCCCCCACCCCCTCCCCTTCATCTCAGAAAACATCATCATTTTCATTTGCATGCTTCCAGAATAAGCCCTTTCCTAATTTTATTGTGAAATGTTTTTATTCCAAGTTCCAGCAGTGAAGACATTTATAATATTTATTTCAAGTAGTGCGTGGTTGAACTTACACGATGCTCTGAAATGCTGGGGAATAGCACGTCCCAGCGAGGGAAGCCAAGTCAGACCCCAGCGATGACCGAACTCACAGACATCGTCACATGAGCCTGACTCTAGGGGCCTAATTTATTAGTGTCTCCCAAGAAAAATGAAAACATTGATATACCTGTATATGTAAATGAAATATGCCTACATTTCTAAATTCCAAAACACATCCAAACATTGCCAGCCCCACCGCCTCCCTCCCCAGTGTCCCATCCCAGGCAGGGCAGCTGTTCTGTAGCTGCTGTGCTCCATCCTGCCAGTCGCGGAGTCCTGAGGGTTCATGACACCTCCGTGTCTTGGAGTCTGATGGACCTGGATTCATGTAATCAGAGGGACAAGGGCTGGGAAACCCTTCAGCTGCACGCATGCGCCTGGGTTTCGTGTCCAGGCCGGCCGTAGCAGGCTGTGACTCAGGTAAAGGGAGCCTGTGTCCCCATTCAAATGTCTGTCCCTGTGTCACTTGAGGCTGCTGTTTCCTTCATTACTTCTCTACGATGTCTCTTGGAGGCGTCCTGGTCTCCGGGAATGGAATAATGCTGGTTTCCAACAGTCAGAAGGAGGTTTGGTCAGTTCGCATCCTGTTCTTTCTCATCTTAAGGATTGAGGTAGTGAACTTGATGAGGTCTGAAGGCTCCTGATAGGTGGTGAATGATGGTGGCAGCTGGTTCTGGCTGGCCCTGAGCAGGCTGTGACTTGGGAGGCATCGGGTCGGAAACGCAGTCACCTGCAGGGACTGCTTATTTTGTAAGTAGGAACCGAAATCAAGCACTGAGGTAAATGTCTCAGTGATAAATGGACACATTTTCTTCTGAGTTTGGAAAAGGAGAGCCATCCAGGAACGCTCCTTACACCCGAACATGGTGGCCCAGGCCCTCCCGCTGGCTGGCTGAACCCACCTTGCTTTGCAAATGCAATTGAGGTACCACACCTCCCCCCGCCCCACGCCTCCTGGGGCACCGGGAGGGCTGGCATGGCTGTGCATTCTAATTTCCCTCCATCCGACCACCTTGAACAATGTCTGATCGTGCGTTCAGTGTCTGAGTTATTTTTCAAAACCTGGGCTCCCTTGTATCCTAGGCAACCATTTGGAGCAGACGTAGTCCAAAGCAGGTAGCCTCCTGTGTGTTTCCATCACAACCCCTGGTCCCAACTAATAGGAACTATCTTGGGATTGTCATTTTGCCCCTTTGGGGTCAGTGCTGCCAGTAGTTTGTGGCATTTGGTGGCCCTGCGTCCGGTGTAGAGGCCATGGAGGGGACACATCTATCCTGTTACCAACTCCCCTCCCCTCTTTCCTTAGCTCTGTTGGCTTGGGCAGAATGGTGCAGGGGTGAGGCTGGGGAGGTGCTGTACTGATCACACAGTGCTGACATCCTGCCCAGTCTCCGGGTTCCCATCTCTGCTGGTGAGTGCCCGGTGATGCTGCCAGCCTGAGTGTTCTTACCTGGGGATGCCCGTTTACCTGCCCTGCCCTGGTGCGCCCTGCCTGCAGTGCCATGGCCAAGGGTGTGATCGCTCCTCCTGAACTGGGCAGGACCAGCTGTGGGGGTGCCAGGCATACAGAGCATGCTGGCACCTCCCAGGCTTTGTCTGATGACAGTGGGCTTTTCCTCTCCTGGTGAAAATCAATGCCCACCCTGAGTACGCTAGAGACCGATTTTCTAGAGATGCTACAATTGTCGTGTTTGCAGCCCAACACGGATATTTCCTCTGAGTTTTGGGATGCTGCCTTCAGAAAGTGTATCTTCGATCCTGATTGTTTTGCTCAGGAGTTCTACATAGCAATAAGCTTCCTCTATCATGGTTGTGGGAATAAAGAAAACTAACTGTAATTCAAAATACCTCTCCTTCTTGACACCTCTTCTCGGGCCATGCCAGTTCATGCCAATAGAACCTCACAGAATTTTCTCTGAACACTGGCCAGATGTAGGACGTGGGTAAGAAATCTGGGTCATGTCTAGAAGATCCGGACAGTATTTTAAAAATTGCTACTGAGCGTCTTTTATAATGTACTGAGCAAAGCCGGCTGTCAGCTCATTCAGCCTTGCTCTTTCTCATCCCACCCTTAGAAGTGAGAGTCTATGGAATGCCCTGTCCCAGCCGTGCTGTTTGTGGTGACAGCTTGTCGGTGCCCTGGAAGGCGGGAGTCCCTCCTTGTAAGCATTCTCATGAGCTGAGACTCACCTGTGAGAGGAGACATTCATCTCCCTTTTATGGACGGTGTTCGTCTGCATGGCCCCTCTGCTCTGAACTAGATGAAGCTTGTCCTCGGCATCTTAGCCCCTTCCCTTGGAAGCTTCCTGTTCTTGGGAACGCCTTTATCACCACCTGCACTCATATCCTAGAACTCTGCAGGGCTCTCACCGCAGCCCCAGATATCACCTCTCAAGGGACGTGTCGCCAGTTCCCAGGGACCGTTTTACCCCGTGGCGTGGAAAGTGGGAGCTTCTGGTGGGTGGTTGGCTGCACCGGTCCGCCCGTCTGGCCACAAGCGTGAAATGTAGGACAAATACATTGAACACTGTCTCAGGAGACAGCTACATTCCTGCCCGGGACTGTCTATCTAGCTCAACGACCAGGACGTTTGCGTCAGTGTGTCCAGTGTGGTTTGTCGCGCTGTACCCAGGTATTTGTAAAGCTGCCGATGTCTGGTCCCTGCACCCCCACCCAACACGTGGCGGGGAAGCAGACACCATAATGTCACAGAGAGAGGCAGGAGAAGAGAGGCAGGCACACACCTTCGGAGTCCAGCCTCCCGAGATCCCACCTGGCTCTGGCCCTGTCCCTGAGGTCTGCCAGCAGCGTCAGGGGCTGAACTTGGAGGTGGCATAGAGTGCCCTCTGCTTCCTGGCAGGGGTGGCCACCTCGGAGGCACGTGCCACAATGGGGTTACAGACAGCTCCTGATGGCCTGGGACGTGCTGAGTCCCAGGATTGCCTGGCTTTGTCATGAGCCTTTGCCGCTCAGCATCTTTATAATTTTACTTCATGTCGCCGATGTCAGAAGCAGCCCCAGGTCTGCTCTTGCTTGTCTACCGTTTGTCTGCTGTCGCACGAGCCAGTATTTGCCTGACTTCCCCCTCTTGCTTGTGAGAATACCATGCAAGTACTTAGGTGTTGCTGTGTAACTGTATTACCACAAACCCAGTATTTATTATTATTCCCCATGTGCTGAGGGGCGACTTGGCTGGCCCTTCTGCAGGGTGGAGGACGAGGTGACATCTGGTGGCGTGACGTGGTGGGCTCGGCTTCCAAGCTCACATGTGTGTTCTTCGCATGCAGGCCCTAGTGTGTTGCTGACTGTGGCCAGCGGTGCCCCAGCCCCTGACACACACCCATCCAGCCTGGCCATTGCTTTGTCAGAGCCAGCCAGAGAGGTGGTGTGTCCTAGTGGAATGACGTTACAGTCCTAATCACGGAGTGACATCTGGCCCCTGTGTGCTACTGGTTAGAAGGGATCACAGACCCTGCCCACAGTCAGGGGTAATGAATTCGACCAGGGGTTGGCACGAGGAACTGGGTGTGATTCCGGGTCACCCTGGAGCCTTTATTGACAATCTACTATAGGCTGCGGCATTTACTTTACACAAGGAAACTGGAGGCAGTCATTGTCCCTGTCACATAAAAGGAAATTGAAGTTCATGTCAATTAGTAACCTGATAGAAAGTGGTGTAGCAAGCATTTAAATTTAGCATTTAGTGTGATGCAGGAGTGTGTGTGTGTGTGTGCATGCGTGTGCGTGCATGGGTGTGCATGTGCATGCATGTGCATGTGCATGTGTGTGCAGGGAATAAATGGAGGGGACAGGCAGAGAGTAGAAAGAGGTGAAGCTGAAAAGTTAGTTGAGTTGGTTTGTAAAGGGCTTGAATGTCACACAGCCTGCGTCTGAAGTCCCAGGAGGGGTCATCGTGCCTGCAGGACGAGAATGTGTCCCGAATCTTCAAATCGTTTTGAGTAACTGGCACAGTCATACCCACCAGCTAACGCTCCAAGTCGATGGTAGAGAAAGAGGAATCTTCCTGCTAAGAATGTGTGGATCTTAAATCATCAACTTCAAGTTAAATATGGGCGTCATTTGTAAAAGAACTGTGAAAGCTTTGGTTGGCTCTCTTGGTTACTGTTTCTTCTCCCTTGTTCGGGATAAATCTGACTATCAATAAAACCTGAGCTCATGTGAAAATTATTTCACAGAACAACTTCCCTCTTTTATTGAGAAAAACATCTCAAAGTATTTAGTGGAACAGTTCTCATTAATTTTGAGGCATATTAGAAATTTGAAAACAAATACGTTTTACTTGCAAACGGCTCGGTGAGCAGGCTTTCCCCTAACTGAGCTCCACCATGCTTTTTTGTGGAAAGAAACGGCATCTCATTTATTTTGGCAACTCTGCACCAAGGCCAATGCCCACCACAGAGCAGGAGCTTAATTCTGGTTTGTGGAAGGGAAGTGTTATATAATTCATCCTCAAACTCTCACAGTATGACGGCAGCGCCCAGGAGATGACAGCTTTGGGCAGCCAGCAGAGAACTCTTCCCATGTGTTTGTAGAAGAAATCCATTCTTGCCTCTGAGTAACTCATTAAAACTGAAAGAGCCAAACAATTCAAAACACAGAAGGCAAGCTGGAAGTGATGTCAGTGTTATAATTTAGCACATTTTTCACGCTGGGGAAATGTGAGTTTTGCTATTCAAAGCATTTCCAAGCCGTTTGGTTGAAGACAAGCTTCGTTTTCAATGGGAAAGGCAGGGTGGCTTCCTGGTGGAGGTGATGTTTGTGTTGGGAAGACACGTCCCTTCTCTGTCCTTCAGGGAGAGGTATGAGGAACTCCAGCCTTGGGGAACCACAGCGTGAAGGTCCAGTTGCAGAGGACTGCCACCACATGCATGTGTGTCTGTTCTGCCATCTGCCAGGCCCTTCAGGAATGAAACGAGACTCGTAGACTGGAAGTGCTGTTAGTGTTTACTGAGCACGTAGTTCCTGCAGAGTCACTTCTATTTCAGGGCTTCTCACAGTCCTGAGCCTGCTGGTCTCTAACCCCAGGATGCCCTCTGGCAGACCCTGTGTGCTTTCCCATCTGTTTTGCCTTGAGAGGCATGCTGGCACCGTATGATTCACGGTGTCAGAACCGGATGGGTCTTACAGACAATCTCCCCCAGCCCTTCTGTGGGAGGCTGAAAATGGCTCCACAAGAGACAGCCACAGCCTGTCCCTGGGACTTGCGAACGTTGCCTTATTTGTAGAAAGGGCCTTTGCTGAGGGGACGAAAGTCACCACGTTGAGATGAAATGATCCAGGGGTTGGTCCTAAGTCCAGTGACAGTGTCCTGACAGAAGAGAGGCAGAGGGAAATTTGAGACCCAGAGCAGAGGAGAGGATGGCGTGGAGACGGAGGCAGAGATGGGAGTGACATGGCCATGAGCCATGGAAGGCAGCAGCCACCAGAACCTGGAATTGGCCAGAAGGCTGTCCCCCGGAGCCCCTGCCCACACCTGGGCTTCACCTCCTGACCTCCAGGCTGTGAGAGAACAGAATCCTGATGCTTTAAGCCACCAGGTTTGTTGTGTGTGGTTATGGCAGCCGCAGGACACTTCCTTGCTGACAAATGCAGGAGCCGATTGGAGCGCGCAGAGGACCCGTGTGGACCCAGCCTCCCTCCTGCTAGCCCTCACGATGCCCTTGGAGTTGGTTCTGTAATCCTGCAGGGCTTTGCACCTGGCATAGGTGTCTCCTGCTGCCATTTTGCAGAACAAACTGAGGCTGAGGCTGAGCAGTCTTTTTTTTTTTTTTTTTAGCTGAGCCATCCTGCCACCTGTTGGCAGCTCAGCAGCAGCAGCTCAGCTCGGGCTGGGCATCGAACTGCTGTTGCTCAGAGCTCAGCTCGCACTCTTGAGTGAGCTCTTAATCAACTGAGTCACTCAGCCAGCCTTGAGGCTGAATAGTCTTAGCGAGATAGTGACCAGACGTTAGGGAGCAGTGTCACCTGAGACACACAGTTTCTTAAAAGTGCTCTGAGGGTTCAGCCACGCTGGGCATATCATCAGCCATGCAGTTCCAAGTGTGCCGGCATCTCCGTTTCCTATGGGCTTTCTTCTAATAAGAATTAGGACAAAAAGGCCCACATGCACCCAGGGGCCCATGGAGCCACACAGGCAAGTTGGAGTGTGACAGCCCTGCCGCACCCCCACTGGCATTCTTAGTTTCTTCTGCTCTGGTCTGGGGTGCATTCATTTTAGAAACACCAAGACAAAGGGGGATGGATCTGCAAATGCCCCTCAGGGAATAATGGATGTTTCCTGCACTGACCTTGCGGGAACTGGCACCCAGTGGGAAAACAAGCTTCTTCCTGGTGTCTGCCACCTGCCTTCTTCCCTGTCACCTCTCAATGTCTAGGCTACTTTGAGGAAATGGACTAAAGATGAAAGAGACATTCCTCAGATGGCTAGTGATCCTCCAGGCTTTGTAATGATCAGCAGATCTCTCCTCTTACTCAGCTGCCAATCCCTCTGGAATCAAAAAGAAACTTTTCTTTCTTGTCCAAACTAGTGTTTAAGGCAGAAGCCAAGTGTTGAGAGGGGACCATTGGAGGGGGCAGTATTGAGTGTTGCGCCAGCCCAGCTGTCACTCACACTGTGAGCCGGCCAGCACGGGCTATGCCTTGGCCCACAGGCTGCCATGGCCGCCTCAGCTCAGTTTTCAGGTCAGGTTACATCAGAGGCTTAAACGTGTGCCATGCTCATACTTCCCCCCAGGGTTTCTGAACACCCAGGATGGGGGTTTTCCTTGTGTGATGGTTAATTTTATGTGTTGACTGGGTCGCAACGTGCCCAGATACTTGGTCGAACATAATTCTGAGTGTGTCTGGGAGGGTGTTTCTGGTTGAGATTGATATTTGAATCTGTGCACTGGGTAAAGCGTGTGGGTGGGCCTTGTCCAATCAGTTGAAGACCTGAATGAGAAAAGGGTGGCCCTCCCCCAAGCTAGAGTATTCTTCCTGACTGGTGGCCTTCAGACCGGATCATCAGCTGCTTTCCCTGTCTTCGGATGCAAACTGAAACATCGAGCCTTGGTGCCTGAAGCCTCCTGGTTGAGAACTACACCCTGGCTCCTAGGCTTTCACATTCAGCCTGGAACTGCACCACTGGCTCCCCTGCATCTCCACCTTGTCAACCCTCCGCCAGCCTCCATAATGCCAGGACCTAGTTCCTTCTCATAAATCTCACCGTGAATGCATCACATTGGTTCTGTCTCTCTGGAGAACCCTAATACGCCTTGTTTCATCTTATCATTTGGGGCTTTGATCATCTACTCAGTTCTTCTCGCAACATCTCTAACCTTGGAAAACCAAGTTCTTAGCTCTCCTCTATGCTATGAAAAAAAACCATATTTATGGAATATATAAAACATATAACGCATTATAAAAATAACACATAGGGCCGACCGAGTGGCGCATTGGTTAAGAGCTGGTTTTGGGATGCCAGCGGCCCCGGATCGGATCCCACATATGAGGGCCAGTGACGCTGCCCTCTACAGCTAACAACAGTTCCACCTGGAGCTGGGCTGCGAGCCCCGGTGACAGTGTAGGCTGCAGCCCCTGCTGCAGTGGGCTGCTATAGGCTACAGTGAGTGGCCAGCAGCCAACGTGAGCGGCTGGCAGCCAGCGTGAGCAACCATCCAGAGGCCGGAGACCGATCTGCCTCACCCGGGAAGAGCGCAATGATGATACCAACATGGGCCAGTGAAGAACGTCCTCCACAACTAGACTGAAGAACAAAAAGACAGCAACTTTTCTGTTCCCCTTCCCCGATTCCCCAATACTGTTCCCCTCCCCCAATTCCCCAATAAAAATAAATAAATAAATAAATAAATAAATAACACATAAAGAAACCTGGGGAAGTAAAATAAAACTACCATACAGAAACTGGAGCACAAGCCGTGCATGGGATACCAAAGGTACAAAAGGAAATTGTCTCCCTGAAGGACGTGGCACCAGACATCCCTGCGTCACTGTCCATGGTCTCCTCAGCTGTAAAGTGACCATTGTTGTCAGGAGACAAAGAGACCTTGTTGAAGTGTCTTTTCGTGGTGACCTTATTATATGGGTTCAATAAACATCTGCTGGTCCAATAGAGAGGCCTGTGACGGGTTGGATAGTGTCCCCCCCATATCTTCCCAAAACCCCAGAATGTGACCTTGTTGGAAACAGGGTCTTTGCAGATGTAATTAGTAAGGCAAGGCCATACTAGAGGAGTGGGTTGGCCCTTAATCCAATATCACTGGCGTCCTTATAAAAAGAAGAGAGACAGACACGGAAGTCCACATGATGACAAACGCACAGACTGGAGTGATGTATTTACAAGCCAAGGGGCACCAAGGACTGCTGGCGCCACCAGGAGCTGAGAAGGGCTCCGAAGGATTGTTCCCAGGGCCTCCAGAAGGAGCCTGGTCCAGCTGGTCCCTCTATTTCGTTCTCCAGGTAGGATCGGCTGAGCACAGCCTGTGCTGTGGGAGCTAGACACGGGGAACGGTGGAGATGGTCCTGACTGTCCCTCACCAAAAAACTGGGAGTTTCTAAAAGAAAACCCAAAGGGAACAAATGGGTAGAGAGGATAAGAAATTAGCAAGAAAAGACATGAAAGCCTGTTGTACAAAAGCGAAGAGCTGTTGGGAGTCAGAATGACACTTTTAAGGATTCAGTGCAACTTAAAATCAAATGGGAGAGGGGAATCTATGGTGTTTGGAGAAATAAGCCTTCCTGGCGATTTAAGGAAGAAAGCTGTAAATAGATGAAATTCAGAAGATGCTGTGTAATGGGTGTGTCATGAGTGGGAGCAAGTCCCTGAAAGGTGGATTAAGTCTTGGCGAGGACTGACAATCCATCAAGTGGCCAGGACAACAGGAAACAAAATGGCAGCCCAGCAGTTTCACAGAGAGGCCTCAAGCGAGCTTGGCAGCATATGCGCTTCCCTAGCCAGTGACGCCAAGCCCAGGGCTTGCTATTAATAAACGTTGTTAAGAAATAACTAACACTCCCATGACCTTGCTGGGGAGCAGGATGAATTGAGCATACAGCCTGCACCGCAGTCCCCAAAGTGGGGGCCCTGGTTTGTGCCAGCCTCTGACACAGCGTCATGAAGATCTTGGTGGCGAAGAATGGGGTGGGAATGAATTAAATAAAACCAATCTCACCTTCTAAGGTATCCTCCTCTTTGGATCCCATTCCTGGCAGAAAGGAACCTTCCCCAAAATAATGCAGAGGCGGGCCGGCAGAGTGGCACGGTGGTTAAGCGCTGGCCTGGGAAGCCAGCGGCCCCGGTTCGGGTCCCACATGTGAAGGCCAGTGACACTGCCCTCAAAAAAAATAAACAAAAAAAAAATAATGCAGAGGCTGGGTTTTTGAAGGGCTGGCTTTTAGCTAAGGATGATTTCTAGAATCAGGCGAAATGTTGGGCCGTATGTCAGCATTTCTAAGGAGTCAAGTCTACTTGAGAGAAAGCAAGCTCTAGAGAAAAGGTGCATCCACTGGAGTTGACCCAAGGCCCCCAAACCACAGGAAACTCCCTGGGAACATGGGATAAAGGTCAAAGGATACCACAGCAGTGGGCATAGTCACGCCCCTCTCTGTATCACATCTGTCCTCAGGGTGACTTTCCAAGGCCTGCCGTCAGAGGCAGAGTCTCTTTCTGGGTCATTCACCTCAGGTCCGGCCTTGGGATGCACTCAGAGCAGTAGAAGGTGATGGAAGATACCTCGCAGTCCTGACCTGGGAGGCAAGAAGTTGACACTTAGGTGCTTGGAACCCTTCCCAGCCACCATGGCAACCAGGCAGGCCACATGGAGCAGAGAGGGGCCATCCTCGTGGAGGCCACCTTAGGTGGGACAGCAGATGGCACCCACCCAAGTGCGCTCAGCCCAGACTAGCTGAGCCCGGCCCGCATCAGCAGGACCACCAGTCGACCCACATGGACTCATGATCAGTAATCAGTGATCGCTGGTTGTAGCAGAGAATAACAGATATACACCCTCATCGCAGCTAACAGTTTGCGAGTTAGAGATCTGAGGCCCAGAAGAATACTAGGCCCATGTTGACGGAGCCAGTCAGCTTGTTCTGACGTTTGGTTGAAGGCTTTTCCTACCTGATCCGCCTGCTGTGAGTTGGGAAACTGGTGAATTATAACACATTTTGGGAGAGTTGTTGGTTTTTTTTTAACTATTGTGCTTTTATAAAAATTCATTTTAAATTCATTAAGTAGTCCCTTGTTTATTGATCATAGAATAAAAATAAAATTGCTCATTGACATACATTTATGGCATTCCTCACACCCACAGCTGTGCCTTGTGAGGACCCAGAGGGAGCTGGTCCCCACATGGATGTCATAGTCCATGGTGGGAAATGCCCTGGGCTGTGGACAGGGAGGGAAGCAGAGCATAGTGAATGCGGGGTGACCAGGCAGCACAGAGACCCCTCCACCCGGCCACAGGACTGGATGGCATGTGTTTCCCCAGCCGGGGTCTACTGGCATGTCACTGGCCCATGTACTCGGGGCCGACCACCTGATAAGGAAGATACACTCCAAAGCTCCTGGCTTTGACTGCATGGGAATTCAAGCGACTTTTTTTTTTTTAATTCTTTTTTTTTTTATTGTGAAATAAACATTTTAAAAAAAAATTAGTTTCAAGTGTACAACACAGTGCAATAGTTATACTTTTTACCCCTCAAAGGTGACAACCCCTCTCCCCCAATTCGCCAACCCACTCCTCCCCCCCCATATCATACCTGTCTATTACAATTCCTTTGACTCCTTTCCACAGTATCATCCACATCCTGTGACTATCTATATATTTAATTACAGTTGGCATACAATATTATACAACATCAGCTTCAGGTGTACAGTGCAGTGATCAAGCCTCTACTTCATCCATGCAGTGGTCTCCCTAACAAGACATGTGACCATCTGACACCCCACAAAATATTTACAACATTATTATATTCCTCGAACTGTCTTTCATATCCCTGTGGCAATATTGTAGTTCCCTATTTATGCTGTCTAATCCCTTCCCCTTCTCCCTCATCCCCACCCGCCTCCCAACTAGCAACCATCAGTTTTTCCTCTATATCTATGAGACTGTTTCTGTTTACTTTGCTCATTCATTCAGTTTTTTAAATTCCACATATAAGTGAGATCATATAGTATTTGACTTTCTCCGATTGACTTATTTCACTTAACATAATAGTCTCTAGGTCCATCTATATCATTGCAAATAGTACGATTTCATTCTTCTTTATAGCGGAGTAATACTCCATTGTATAAATGTACCATAGTTTCTTAATCCAGTCATCTACCGATGGGCATTTCGGTTGTTTCCAAGTCTTGGCTATTGTAAATAGCGCTTCAAGTGACTTAATATTGCAGAAAGCCCTGGGGCTGTCTTCCCCGGTGGCGGGTAACTCCAGTGGCTGTTCACTGGGCACATTCCCTTGAATTGAGTTTTAATCCCGTGACAGTTCTCTGGGGAACCCAGACTGCGATGAAGTTATAGCCTTTCTCTCAGCACATCCTGGTGAGTTTTTGGTTGGGAGGCAAGGCCAACAGCCTCACACATTACAAACAAAATCTCTGTTTTATCAAAAAAAAGCTCTTTCTCCCTTGGGATGAGTCCTTGGGTCCAGTGCTGGCTGGTTTTCAAAATAATAAAACAGGAAACTTCCATAGGCGATGTTTCAGATCAGGAACAGTGTCTTAAGAGGAACGGGTGTGCTGCCTTTAATGGAACTTGATCCCAAACTGCTAATGCCAGGGCAGTGTCTGCTTGTCACCCACAACTGACAAGAATGTCACAAAGCACTGGAGATCAAGGGAAAATCACAGTACCAGAAAATGATGAGAAATCACTTAGAAACCACGAGATGCCTTTTGAAGTCACCTACGAGAGAAACCGGTGGAGTCCCCCCAGGCTGGTGAATGGAGACCAGCCAGCACAGCAGAGGGGACCTGGGTGGCCTAGGCAGGGCCCCTGTCTCCAGTGGCGCCCGCTCCCCACTGTGCCCTTCACCCCGTCTACCAGAGTCCCTTGAGCTCCCTGGGTTCCTGTGTGCCCCCTGAGGGTCCTCAGGGCTGCACATTCTCTCCATTAAGCATTTTCTAGCTTGAAAATGCCTTCGTGTGTACATGTAGTGTAATCTAGGTTTATCATTATATTTTATAATGTAAGGGAACGATCAAATAAGCCCAAACTATATAAAATACAGTTTTTTTGTGTTTTTAATGGTAACTTGCAAGCTGGGCTTGTTAGCATAACATAAATGAGGCAGAGGAAACTAAATTAAATGCATGTAGTTACACGTAAACAACAAGCAAACGTGGCCTTGGTGGGGCCATGTGAGTCCACATGTGGATTCTTCTCACAGCCCCGTCTGCAGTTCCATTTTACCATGTGGGTGGAGCGTGGGTGCTTTAAACCTCCACGACAGGACTTCAAGGAAATGTTTGCTTTCTACACCTTTCTTTATTATATTTATTCAACAAGCTTCATTTTCTTACACAGTGTGAAGGTAAACTGTCTATACAATTGTGGATCCGTTCACTGGTAACTTGTATATTACACCGTCCACAAGCACAGAGGGGCCTGGCGTGGCGTCTGGGCTTGGGGTGCAGGGGAGAGATGTGATAGGACTTTCCTCTGTGCCTGACCAGCTCCCGGTTTGCCTCAGGTGCTCCCTTGATGCTCTCCCCCATTCCTGAGACTTGTCCAAACAAAACGATCCCCTTGCATGAGCTCACTCTTTCAGTCCAAGTTCAAATGCTGTCTGGTCCTTGAGCCTTTCTGGACCACCCCAGATGTCCTGGTTAGACCTCTACTGGATGCTATCCTTGGTGTCTCCCTCAGACCTTTGCGGCCTCTTTTTCCTCCGTAGTTTCCCACGCACGTTGCTCGTTATCTGGGTAGGACAAAACTCCGGGAAGGACGCTAAGCCTGTGTCTCCATCGCACCTGGCAGGATGCCTTCTACTGTCCCTGCAGAATGGGAAATGGCTCCTGCTTTGCCCAGGCGCCGGGCGAGGACCTGGCATGCACAGAGCTTGCCTCGACTTTTAACCCAAGGGGGCTCTGGTGATGAGAAAATAAGGGACACGTAGAGACAGGCTGTCGCACAGCAGTGAAGATGGACACAGGCCTCTGTAGGTCAGCCTGGAGCTGGTGTCACAGGGAAGCTTCTGGAAGGCTTAAGGTGCTATATCCCTTATCACCCGGTCAATTAATTGTGTCTGTTCTAGATCACGGAAACCGAAGAGCTAGCTAACAAATTTGTGTAAAACGTGGGCCCCAAATCCTTCGTGTGCTGAAGCAGACACTAGCCAGGTACACCCAGACTCAGTACATGACATAGGCGGCAGTCCTGAGTGTCTAGACATGAGGGCCTCCACTTCTGAACGCCTCCTTCCTTTGCCTCCTGAGCAGATGGGATTGCATGAAATGGGATCCTTGTTTGGACATTGGTGTTTCTTCGTTGGCTCTGATCCCTCAGCGGTCAGAGCATGTTTCACTGGAAAGGGAGTCTCTAATCTCAGCAGTTCAGGGCAGCAGTTGACGTCAGAGTCTGTCCAGCAGGACTTGGGGTTACTGCGTGCTTGATAGGTGTCTGTTTGAATGGGCACAGGACATATTGCGTAAGAGGCCAAGTCAAGACTTGATTCCAAGGCTGATATGAGTGATCTGCATCACCTGATCCTGAGAACCTGAAGGAAGACTTGGAGATGAGTGCCATTCAGGCACATGGGTGCCACATCTCCAGGCTGTGATTTTATATGTAAAATATTGGCATCAAATAAGTTTTAAGTGTCCCTTGGGTGTAAAAGCAATAGTTCACCTTTTACATAAGTTTGTAAGATTTTTTCCTTCATTCTATTGTGGTGCATTACATTAATTTTTGTATGTTGAATCTGTATTGCATTTCTGTAATAAACCCCACTCAGACATGAGGTACAATTCCTTTAATACTCTACTGTATCAGTCTGCTAGTATTTCGTTAAGGATTTTTGCGTATTTATTCGTAAGGGATATTGTTCTGTATTTTTCTTGTGAGGTCTTTGGAATGATGACCTTATAGAATGAGTTAGGAGTATTCATTCCTCCTTTATGTTTGGAAAAGTTTGGAAAGGATTGGTATTAATTCTTCTTTAAGTATTTGGCAGAATTTACCAGTGAAGCCATCTGATCCTGGCCTTTTCTTTGCTGGAAGGTTTTTGTTTTTTTGAGCTTTTACATATTTTAAATTTTCTGAGTTTTGGATGTTCAGAGTTGTTTCTTTTTATTTTTTTAATTTTAGTTTCAGGTGTACAAAGCAATGTACTAGTTATCACCCCTCACAAAGTGATACCCCCCCCAATCTACTGCCCCTCTGACATAGTATATAGGCTGTTACAATACCATTGATTCTATCCCCTATGCTGTACTCCACATCCTATGACTATATAAACAGAGGGTGCCCCAAAAAATATATACACATTTTAAGAAAGGAAAAAACTATATTAAAATTATAATACTCAATATATAGCAATAACAAAAGATGAATACAAGTCACATTTGACTTCTGCAATTACAAGAAGTGCTCAAAGTGGTTCCCATCAGCATAATTTTAACACAGTTTTTTCCTTCTTTAAAATGTATATGCATTTTTTTGGCACCCTCTGTATATAATTATAGTTGACATTCAATATTATTCTACTTCAGCTTCAGGTGTACAGCTCAGTGGTCAGGCACCTACACAGCCTATGATGTGAACTCCCCAATAAGTCCAGTGCTCACCTGGCACCTTACATGATCTTGACAACATTCATTATATTCCTCATACTGTCTTTCATATCCCTGTGGCAATATCGTGGCCGCTAATTTGTGCTTTCTAATCCCCTCCCCTTCTCCCTCATCCCTATTGCCCCTCCCATCTGGCAACCATCAGTTTTTTTCCCCTGTATACCAGAGACTATTTCTTTTTTGTTTTTGTTTTTGTAGCTGAGCCATCCTGCCACCTGTTGGCAGCTCAACAGCAGCTCAGCTTAGGCTGGGCATCGAACTGCTGTTGCTCAGAGCTCAGCTTGTACTCTTGAGTGAGCTCTTAACCAACTGAGCCACTCAGCCAGCCCCCTATTCCTGTTTTGTTTGCTCGTTTATTCTGTTTTCTAGATTGCACATATAAGTGAGATCATGTGGTATTTGTGTTTCTCCAACTGACTATGTCACTAGTGTAATATTTTTTAGGTCCATCTATGTTGTTGCAAATGGTAAGATTTTGTTCTTTTTTTGTGGCAGAATAATATACTCCATTGTATAAAATGTACCACAGTTTCTTTATCCAATTGTCTATCTATGAGCATTTTGGTTGTTTCATTGTCTTGGCTATTGTGAAGAGTGCTGCAATAAACAAAGGAGTGCGTATATTCTTTTGAATTAGTATTTTGGATTCCTTTGGACAGTTTGCTGATTCAACCTCATTACTTGCTATGGGACCTATTCAGATTTTCTATTTTTCTTTAGGTATTAGTCTTAATGTCAGTCCTTTAGAGAAACCCCGTCAGGTCAAAACCAACAGACACAATTTCCTGGGAACAAGGTCCACTCTGTTGTCACTGGAACCAGGTACCCACATGGGGAACATAGGCTACTGCCTTCAGGCTGGCGGTCCACTGGGTCTGGGAACAGGCCGAGGTAAGTTAAAAAGCCACAGTGCCCAAAGGGCTTGCTTCTGGGTCAGTGTCCACTTGGTTACTACAAGCCTTCCACTAACTGTTAGAGTTCTGACAAGGTTGATTCTGATCATTTTTGCCAAATTTTTCTTTCTTAAGAAGGACCCTCCAGAGGCCTGTACCCTTCCATTTTTGCTGATGGCAATACCAACAAATAATTGATACACACTCTTTGTTATCAAAATGAATTTTGATATACACTGTTTCCTCAAACATGAGTTCTTTTCATCTGGAATTTTAACCAGGCTCATCAGTTTTCTATTTTTCTCTCTTAATAAGCCCTCTGCTGAAAGCACTGTTCCCATCCATGGCCTCTGTATCTGGGTCACACTACAACAGGTAATAAACCCACCATTTTATCATCATGGGACTTATTTACCAGCCTTCACTTCTTTTCTGACAGAAATGGGGACTCTTTTCTTTAGGAGACAGAGTCACTCGGGTTTGAGTCTCATAACGAATGGTTTTTCTGGGTGCAAGTTCTCAATCTACAGTTGACCTTTGAACAACACAGGTTTGAACTGTGCGGATCCACTTACATTTTTTTTCCCTACGTAGAGTACTGTAAGTGTATTATCTATTTTTTTATGACTCTCTTAATAGCATTTTCTTTTTTCTAGCTTACTTTATTGTATGTACATAATACATACGATATATATAAAATATGTGTTAATCGACCATTTGTTATTAGTAAGGCTTCTGGTCAGCAGTAGGCAATTAGTAGTTACGTTTTGGGAGGGTAAAAAGTTGTTCATGGATTTCAACTTGGCGAGGGTTCAGTGCCCCAGCCCCAACAATGTTTTGGGGAGACTGAATGTGCAAGGGCAAGAGTGTCTTTTCACTGGATTTCTTTGTTATCATATTTTTACAAAACCCTGGAGCATCCATGTACTTCTTTCTGCTTTCCCCTTCCACTTGCTGAGGCCTTGTTCTGTGTTCACGCGCCTCATTCTGTGTTCACAGCTGTTATGAACCTATGCCCACCGTGCGGGGCCCGTAACACTCCGACTTCCTGGCGTTTCTCATTGTCACCAGCAGCCACCAGATGCTCTAGACGCCCAGGACAGCACTTCCTGACCACACAGGCTGGCTGGACTCTGTCTCTGAAGGTTAGAGCTGCTGATACGGCAGACAGGCCTGCCCTTGAAAGACAGGAAATGTGTTGATTGCATATTTGTTTCCTCTGTGTGCACGTCGAATCACAGATGTTTCAGAACAGAAAGTGACCTTGGAAATCATCTGGTCAGTGTCTTCATTTAGAGGTTAGGGTCTGGAATGCACACAAGTCCAGTAGCCAGCAGGCCCCCCTTGCTGCCTCACACGGAGCTAGTCCTTATCTAGGTGGTTCTTTCCTGGGTTGTTAGTAGGCCTGGTCTGCTTGCCCCCTTCCAGGTTCCTTCCAGGTGCCTTGTGTCGGGACTGGGGGAGGCACCTCTTCTCCTAACACGTTTTCCTCGCTTCGTCCGTCCCCCATCCTTGGGATCCTGTCACCACTCATCACTCCGGACCAGATATGGTTGGTGTGAATGTGGGTGTCTCCTCAGGACGGGCACACCCACCCCTGAGGAGAAGGCACTCAACAGGAGAGGGCTGTCCATGCAAGAGAATGTACCACAGACAGGCACGGCGGGTCCGTGAGCTGTGATGAAGTGGGTGACCTCAGCCAGGCGGCCGCGTCAGGTCCGGTTGTCAGTGAGTGACCCGGTTTCCCCATGTGAGGAAGGATCGATGAGGAGGGCGTAGAAGGCCCTAGGACAGTGCACGAGCTTGCTCTGGATGTTGGGGGTGATTATGCGTAGTTGCTGGTGATGGATCGTGAAGGTGCTGCGTCTCTGTGCACAGACCCAGTCCTGTGTGTTCTCGTCATTGTCACTGTGGGCTCTGCCATTGGATGTCACAGTGATCACATGTGCTGGCAGCCAGCAGAGTTTTGTGAGAAGGCAGGCCTTGGGAATTCTGACTTTTTAGAATTTCAGAAACATACCAGGCTGGAGAACTTGGGCAGCAGTGTTAGGCACTCAAACAAAAAAGAAACAATTTTCTATGTTATAGAGGCTCAGAAAGTCAGAGAGTGACCTAAAAAGCCCTAAAGATGGACCTCCAAATGGTGTCGCCACTGTTGCACCTTTTTTTTCAGGGCAGGGTCACTGGCCCTCATATGTGGGACCGAACCGGGGCTGCTGGCTTCCCAAGCCAGCGCTTAACCACCGTGCCACTCAGCCCGCCCTTGTTACACCTTTTAAATGTGACAGTTCTTCATGGTGCTGGTGCCTCCTTAGCGACTTGCTTCATGCAGGGAGGCAGTAGGACATGGTGGCTCCCAGTTTGGTCACATCGCCCGGTCCCCAGGCCAACTCCACGGGGTCACGAGCAAGTGTAGAATCTCGCCAACCCCATGCCTCCTCATTTAGAAAATAAAGATGCTAATAATACATTCCTCCCACGACATCCTGACAACTAAAATTGGTTTTATGCTTGCGAGTCACACAGCAATGTGCTTGGCACATAGTAAACAGACATGATGAGCGTTAGTGGTTGTCATAGTTACTCGGGCGGTCCACACACCTTTACTGAGCTGGCGGCTTCCCTGTGCCCTCCTGGGCTCTGAGCCTGTCCTTCCCATGTCAAATGAGCCATCAACGATGCAGAGGGTGACTGCTATTTCCATGTTATTCATCTGGAAACCAGGACTCAGAGAGTCTGAGAGCGTTGCCTGGGGCCTTTGAGCAGACATAGGATTCTAAATCAGGACTGTCAGACTCGGAAGCTTTCACAGCACCACGCTGCCTTCTTGGAAAGTTGCCTGCCCTGCTGCTGGTAACCTTCTTAGCCCAGAAAGCAGTGTCCTCCGGTCTCAGCGGAAAGCAGATGATTGGGCTGTGGCCATATGGGATTTCCCTCCCTGGGTCCCAGGAAAGCCCGTGGCCCTGGGGAGAGGATGCCCAGATCGGAGGGGCCCAGAGCGCCGGGCAGATGGCAGTGGCCCTGCAGTGAGCAGGGGGCGTCAGACGCCCCCTTGCCTCGACGCCGTAGGGACTGAGGGCCTTTCTGTCCTCTTGTGTTTATTCCACACTCAGAAGGTAATTTTTTAAAAAAAAAACCTACCATGAAGATTTTTGCCTGATCGCAAGAGTAAAAGCTGTTTAGTATGGAAATTTGAAAATACAGAAAAGCACAGAGAAAAAAATCCTAAATATCACTATTTACGTTTTTGTAGACAGTTTTCCAAATATATATATTATGACCACACACATATACACACAGTTTATTCTGAAAATAGCACCTCACTGCCCGTTTTTTACAGAAAACACATCAGAATACCTATGGATGTCGGAAAGTAATAAGATATTATATGTCAATTATACACCAATTAAAAAATGAAGTACATATGTAATAACTTCTACACCATGGTTTCGTACAGCAATGAGTTAAGGGTGTAGCCTCTGCATAGGACCTTAATTCATCCACTACTGGGAGGCAGGAACCTCTGCGAACGGACAGTCTAATACTGGCTCCTCGGCCACATGCTGTCTCCCACTGTAAACTTTAAAAATGAAATGTCAGTTAAATTCCACAATGCCAGGACTGAGCCTGTCTTGTCACCATCACATTAACAGTGTCTGGCTCACGCCCCTGTGCAGCTGCCTGTCAGCGGCTCTGCTGAATGAGGATATTCATGTAGTGGGTTTGTGCATGTACAAGGTCGGACAATGAAGTTCACAGACTCATCCTAGAAAAAGTGCTCTATACCTCATTGCTGAATATCAATCGCTACAGTCACCTTTGAAGTACTCCCCTTGGAGAGCTATGCACCGATGCCAGAGCCTAGTCCACCCTTCAAAGCAATTTTGGAACTCTTTTTCTGGAACGGCCATCAGAGCTGTCATTGTATTACCCTTGATGTCCTGAATGTCATCCAAATGTCTTCTTTTCAATACTTTTTTTAATCTTTGAGTAAAGAAAGAGGTCATTAGGGGCTAGATCAGATGAGTAGGGAGGGTGTTCCAATACAGTGATTTGTTGACTGGCTAAAAACTCCCTCACAGACTCCCTCACAGACAGCGCTGTGTGAGCTGGTGCATTGTTGTGATGCAAGAGCCATGAATTGTTGGTGAAAAGTTCAGGTCATTTAACTTTTTCACACAGCCTTTTCAGCACTTCCAAATAGTAAACTTGGTTAACTGTTGATCCAGTTGGTACAAATTCATAATGAATAATCCTGCTGATATGAAAAAAGGATAGCAATATCGTTGCAACAAGTTTGCAAACATAATTGTCAGACCTCGTATGTTATGAAACTTCATAGGATTATAGGAATGTGAATGTGTGTGTGTGTATACACAGATACACACACACATACATGCACATACTGGGGAGCCAAAAATATGTATACAAATGGACACTTTGGTCAACGTTGTTGTATCGGTAGTTCGTCCTCATCAGAAGTGTCTGGACGCTGATGGGAACCACTTTGAACACCTCTTGTAACTGCAGAAGTCAAACGTGACATGTATTCATCTCTTGTTATTGCTATATATTGAGTCGTACAAGTTTAATACAGTTTTCCTTTCTTAAAATGTGTACACATGTTTTTGGCACCCTCTGTGTGTGCAGATAACACACGTATGCATATACACATGTACACTCACACAGTCATATATTCAGAAAATCTGCGATGTCAAAGAGGAGTCCTGGGCAGGACAACGCACCCCTGGAAGCTTCGCCTCATTCAGCTTCTCTCCCACCACCGACGCCACTTTCCCACAACATGCATGGGAATCCCAGGCTTTCTCATTTGAGATGATTTTCTTTGGCCTAGGCTGTGTGTCACGTGAGCTCCTTGGTGCTGTTCTGGAGCCTGGAGATATAAGACAGTGGGGTCCTTCCTCCTGGAATCACATGTATTTGTCTTTTTTTTTCCCAAAGATTTTATTGGGGAATTGGGGAGGGGAACAGCATTGGATTGGGGAATCGGGGAAGGGTAACAGACAAGTTGTGGTCCTTTTTTTTTTTTGTTCTTCAGTCTAGTTGTGGAGGACGTTGCTTCACTGGCCCATGTTGGTATTGTCATTGCGCTCTTCCTGGCTGAGGCAGTTGCTCGCCGGCCTCCGGATGGTCACTCACCGAGGCTATTGGCAGCTCATGCTGGCTGCCAGCCACTCACTATAGCCTATGGCAGCCCACTGCAGCAGGGGCTGCAGCCTACACTGTCGCCGGCCATCTTAGCTATAGAGGCAACCAGATGGAGCTGTTGTTCACCATCTTAGCTGTAGAGGGACGGCATCACTGGCCCTCATGTAGGATCCGAACTGGGGCCCTGCTGCTCAGATCCCACAAGCCAGCTCCTAACCAACGCGCCACTCGTCCGGCCCTAATTTCATTACAATCTGCAAGTCCCTCTCAGAGTCCTCATCACCAAGTTGATGGCAGTCACTTGCTAGCAGAGAGTGCTGCCAAAGTATGGGGAGGGGGACTGAGTATCATGCACTTCCTGCTCTTTCAGTGGCTTCTGCCGTGTCCTTTGGTCTGTGAGTGTTTGGGACTTTCGCCTCTTCAGAGAAGAACCTCCAGGCCCATTGTGAGGACAGATCCCAGTCCACAGACCCACATGCAGGCACGAGAACTGCTCGCCCTGACTGGAAGCTGGGAAGGACAGACGGATATCCCTGGGCTCCCTCTGCTCTCCTGCCTGCGGTCTTGGGACGTGGACACCCGATCAAAGTCTTCTACACCCTGAGACCGAACCCTCCTGGCTTCCCACGTGCCCACGGCAGCTCTTCTACTCCAGCAGTTCAGCTTGACCTGATTGTCACATCTGCCGCACCGCCGCCATATGGTCCGCCCAGCAGGCTGCAGGCTCTCACATTCAGAAATGCTCCAGTTGCTCACATACAGTTCCCAGCAAAATGGAGACAATCGGTTCACCATGGCAAAATTGTTCCTTCACTAATCACAGAGGGTGCCATCACGCAATGCGCGTTCCAGTTTGCGCGCGTCTTTCCCTCATTTTGTCATTCAATTTAAATATTTACTGAGCACAACATGTGGAGAGGCCCTGGGCCTGGTGTTGCTGGGGTGGTCAGAGAAAGGCTCTGCCCTCAGCAGTATCTGCCTGGCGAGGGGCCGAAATATGTGTGCAGACATCTGGTAAACCAGGTGAGGCCTTGTGCTTGTCATGTCACGGAGATCAGCAAAAATCGGGTCTCTCAGCAGCAAGGTGATGATTTGACTCCTGACTTTTGTTGTGCTCATGGTCTTGCGTCTGGGCTTTTCAGGCTGAACTGCAGGGCCACACGTTTAACTGTGTCCAGACAAGACTCTCGAGTCAAGAGTAGGCAACTCTAGACAAAGCTTGAAATCAGCATTTACTTTCAAATCATCCAGAGCTCTGTGCACACTTCATTTGTGTGTTTTCTGAGAAGGACAAATAACCATGAGATACTAATTTCTCTTGGTAAATTTATTTTCCACATCTGGAACCACTCCAAATAATCAACAAATCGGAATAGGGTCCGGACAAGAACAAGATTTCGATCCCATCCACCTCTCTTGGGGTTTGCTTTTGTATTGCCATCCTGTGTCTGTCTCTACATTCAAACATTTGTGAACCACGTGCTGCTGTGTCACTTGCATCAGCCACACTCCAGCAGGTGCTTGGAAAGAAAGAGACACTGCTCATCTCACTCATGTTTCTTCCGAGGCATAGAAAATGTTTTTCTGGTTATTTTTACTTTTCTTTCCTTCCTCCCCTTCTTTCTTTTTCATTCTCCCAAATCCTTCTTACTTTCAGAGCTTCGGCTTTCATTATAATATTCTCTAAAGTGTTCACTGTAGAACAGTGAATCTAGGACAGGATAAACCAGGACAATTCTGCCAGCACCACCCACACACACACCAGAGGACACTTGGCAACGTTTGGAAATGTTTTTATGGGTGTAACACACAGGGGTTATGCTTACTGGCATTGGATGGCATGTTTTAAAGGTCTCACAGTGCACAGGAAAGCCCCGCCCCACCCCAGATAAAGAATTACCAGGCCGAGGCTGGCCGAGAGGGGCGTTGGTTAAGAGCTGGCTTGGGACACCAGCTCTGAGCAGCAAGACCCCAGTTCAGATCCCACATGAGGACCAGTGACACTGCCCTCTACAGCTAAGATGGTGAATAACAGCTGCACCTGGAGCTGGGCTGCTGTGAGTCCCTGGGATGGCATAGCTGCAGGCCCTGCTTCAGTGGGCTGCCATAGGCTACAGTGTGTGGCCAGCAGCCAGTGTGAGTGGCCAGCAGCCAGCATGAGCTTCCAAGAGCCGCCGTGAGCGGCTATCCAGAGGCCAGCGAGCAACTGCCTCATGCAGGAAGAGCACAATGATGATACCAACATGGGCCAGTGAAGCGATGTCCTCCACAACTAAAGAACAAAAGGACAGCAACTTGCCAACTGGCTGCTCACTGAGACCCGGGAGTGCCCGAGCTGCCTCGGATCCCCACCCTCTGCACGGCTTGTGCTGCATTGCCAGGGAAACACCTGGTGGGCATGCTCCGGCTCCAACAGGCTGTTCACTGAGATGCTGGAGTGCGCAAGCCGCCTCGGGTCCCGCTCTCTGCACTGCGCTTGCGGAGTTGCCAGGCTGGTGATTGGTTGTCGGGCTGCTTGGCCTGATCTGCGAGCGGCTGATTGGGACAGGCTGAGACTGGGAGTTTTCCTGGGAGTGTTGGGCCGTGAGCTGTGTGCCTGCGTGATCCAGCCAGGGCTCTCCTGATGATCTATCTAATACATCAAAGCAATCCCAGAGCGACAGCCAGAATGAGGAAACAAAGAAACATGTCACAAGTAAAAGATCAGAAGAAACCTCTAGAAATGGAACTAAATGAAACAGAGGGATCCAACCTTTCAGAGACAGAGTTTAGGTCACTGATGATAAGAATGTTTAAGGAACTTAGTGAGGACATAAAGAAGGATAGGGAAACCATAAAAAACAACCTGTTAGAATTAAAGAATACAATAACTGAAATGAAGAACACACTCGAAGGAATCACCAATAGAGTAGATGAAGCAGAGGAGCAGATCAGCGATTTGGAAGATAAAATAGCAGAAATCACCCAGTTGGCACAACAAAAAGACCAAAGAATAAAAAGCAATGAAAATAGTTTAAGAGCCCTATGGGACAAGGTGAAACACAACCACCTTCGAATCATAGAAATACCAGAAGGAGAAGAGAAGAAGCAAGGGGTCGAAAATGTATTTGAAAAAATAATGACTGAAAACTTCTCTACCCTGGTGAAGGAAATCAACATACATGCCCAGGAAGAGCAGAGGGTTCCAAACAAGCTGAACCCAAACAAGTCCACACCAAGACACATCATAGTTAAAATGGCAAAGGTTAAAGACAGAGACAGAATCCTAGAGGCTGCAAGAGAAAGACAGCAGGTTACATATAAAGGAACTCCTGTTAGACTAACAGCTGACTTGTCTACAGAAACTCTGCAGGCCAGAAGGGAGTGGCAGGAGATCTTCAAAGTGACACAAAATAAAGGCCTACAATCAAGATTGCTCTAACCAGCACGGCTATCACTTAAAATTGAAGGAGAAATAAAGAGCTTCTCAGAAAAGAATAAGCTTAAGGAATTCATTACCACCAAGCCAGCATTGCAAGAAATGTTAAAAGGGCTTTTTTAAACAAAAGAAAGGAGTAAACAAGCTAACCCAGGGAGACCAGGAATACAAATAACAAAATGGCAATACATATGCACCTATCAATAATCATTTTAAATGTGAATGGGCTAAATGCTTCAATCAAAAGACAGAGAGTGGCTGAGTGGATAAGAAAATAGGACACATGTATATGCTGTTTACGGATGGAATAAGATATTTCATGCAAATGGAAATGAGAGAAAAAAAGCTGGAGTACCAATACTTATTTTGGACAAAATAGACTTTAAAATGACTACAATAAAAGACAAAGAAGGGCACTATAACCCTAATAAACATCTATGCACCCAACATAGGAACTCCTAATTACATATAGCCGATTTTTATAGACATAAAGACAGAGATCAACAATAACACTATCATAGTAGGGGACTTCAACACCTTTGTCACCAATGGACAGACGCTTTAGAAAGAAAATCAACACGGAAAGAGTTGATATAAAGGAAAAACTGATGGTTGCTGGCTGGGAGGGAGTGGGGAAGAAGGAGAGGAGGAAGGTTTTGGACAGCGTAGGTGGGACTACAATGTTGCCGCAGGGATATGGGGGCAGTTCTGGGAATGTAATTGATAATGTTTTGAAGAGACTATTTTGTTGCATGAAATAAGTCAGTTGGAGAAGGACAGGTACCATATGATCTCACTTGTGTGTGGAGTCTGAAGAGCTGAGTGAACGATCAAAGTAAACAGACTCGTAGATGTAGAGGAAAAACTGAGGGTTGCTAGTTGGGAGTGGGGTGAGGATGGGGGGAAGGGGAAGGGATTAGACAGCATAAATAGACAACTACAATATTGCCACAGGGATATGAAACATAGTTCGGGGAATATAATAATGTTGTAAAAAGTTTGTGGCGTGTCAGATAGTCACATGCCTTGTTAGGGAGACCACTTCATGGATGGAGTAGAGGCTTGATCACTGCTCTGTACACCTGAAGCTGATGTTGTATAGTATTGTGTGCCAACTGTAACTGAATATGTGGATGGTCATGGGATGTGGAGTATACTGTGGAGGGGAGTCAGGGGAGTTGTGATAGATATGTATGATATGGGGTGGTGAACTGGGGGAGGGGCGTTGTCACTTTGGGGGTAAAGAGTATAACTATTGCATTGTGTTGTACACCTGAAACTAATTAAAAAAAAAAGAAAAAAAAAGACAGCAACTTGTCTGTTCCCCTTTCCTCGATTCCCCAAAGTTGTTCCCCTCCCCCAATTCCCCAATAAAATCTTTAAAAAAGAAAAAAGAATTATCGGGCCCAATTTCCAACAGTGTCGAGTTTTGAGAGACCCCAACCTAGAGAATGAAGAGTCCAGGATAAAGGACATCATGACCATTTTCCCAACCTGTTGTCATCAGCTAAAAATTCTTTCCTTCTCAGCCCTTTCTTTTCTATCAGAGACGTTACAAGAATAGATAAAGGAATTAAAAGAAAAAAGGAACAATGAAGTCCTAGGTGATACATAGACAGTGTTCGGCCTGAATAGTTTGGCGTTGTCACAGTTTTACCTGTTTGATCCATAGGTTTCATGTAATTCCTGTCAAAATACTAGCAAGGTTGTTGGTGGATAAAGACAAGCTTATTTCAAAATTTACATGGAATACAACAAACTCTAGAATAGCTAAAAGAATTTTGAAAAAGGACAATAAAGTTGGAGGAGTTCCAGTCTACCTGATTTCATGACTTTTACTATAACCACTGTGGTCTGGCCAAGGAAGACAGACAGCTCAGTGGGACAGAAGGGAGAATCGGATATGGACTCATACGATTATGCCCAACTCATCTTGTAACAAAGTTGGACATCTGTAGACAAACAGACCAAGAGGCGACACAAAACTGAAACCTGAACACAGCTGCACACTTTATGTAAACATCAACTCAAAATGAAATATAAAGCTTCTATTTATGAAATGGGGAGATTATCAGGATCTAGGGCTAGTCAAAATGATTCTTAGACTTGACCCAGATTCATAAAAGAAAAAACTGATAAGCTGGCCTCACTCAGGTTAAAACCTTGCCAAAGACCTTTTAAAGAGATTGTAATGACAGGTTACAGACTAAGAGACAATGTCTGCATGACCAGTAAGGCTAGCGCATGGAAAGGAATCTAAAAACCTAATAGTAAGAAATCCACCCAACACACGATCCAGTTGGCATATGGGCAAAAGACAGAAAAGATACCAGCACAGACCTATGAGAATGCCTAAAACAAAAGAACAGAGGTAATGCCAGACGCTGGCAAATGGGTACAGAATTCAGGACACTCGCGTTGCTGGTGAAAATGGGCAGTGCAAGCACTGCCCTGCAAAATCGTGTGGCCGTTTCTCCTGAAACTCGGCGTGCACGTGTAATGCCACCCATGGTCCCCGAGAAACGAGCCAGGAAGCTGTGCACACCTGCTCGTAGCAGGTTGGCATGTACCAGCCCACACCTGGAAATCATCAGTGGTTCTTGAGTGGATACGAAGGGTTCTACCACCTGTGGGACGCTCCACGCGGAATAGTCCTCAGCCACAAGGAGAAATGAGCTACTGCGACATGGAACCATGTGGCCGGTGCTCACAGAAATCTACTGAATGAAAGAAGCCACCCAGGACGTCACATTTTATATGATTCCACTTATGTGCCATTATTGAAATGATAAAATCAGATTAGCAGAGACCCGATTCGTGGTTGCCAGGTGCTGGGGGTGGAGGGAGGCAAACAAGGTGGCGGCTGTGGGTATGACAGTTACATGAGGGTCCTGGGGATGGGACAGCTGTGTCTTTACTGTGCAGAGGTGACATGAATGTACACAGAGGGTACAATTGCACAGAAGTTAACACACACACACTTATGCTGAGTGTAGGCAGAACTGGTGAAATCGGAACACTAGCAGTGAACCTGGCTGTGACTTTGTACTGTAGTTTCACAAGGTTTTACTGTTAGGGAAACCAGGTGAAGGGTATGTGGGACCTGTCTACATTATTTCTTTTTTTATTTTATTTTATTTTATTTTATTTTATTTTATTTTATTTGGGAATTGAGGGAGGGGAACAGCGTTGGGGAACCGGGGAAGGGAAACAGACAAGTTGCTGTCCTTTTGTTCTTCAGTCTAATTGTGGAGGACGTTGTTTCTCTGGGCCATGTTGGTATCATCATTGCGCTCTTCTGGGATGAGGCAGATTGGTCGCCGGCCTCTGGACAGCTGCTCATAGTGGCTCTTGGCAGCTCACACCAGCTGCTGGCCACTCACGCTGGCTGCCAGCCATTCACTGTAACCTATGGCAGCCCATTGCAGCAGGGGCTGCAGCTATGCCATCCCAGGGACTCACAGCAGCCCAGCTCCAGGTGGAGCTGTTGTTTACCATCTTAGCTGTAGAGGGCAGTGTCACTGGCCCTCATATGTGGGATCCAAACCGGGGCCACTGGCGTCCCAAGCCAGCTCTTAACCAACCCACCACTCGGCCGGCCCTGCATTATTTCTTAGAATTATGTGTGAACCGACAGTGACCTCAGGAAGAAAGTTAAAACACCTGTCTTGTGTGGATGTGGACATTTAGGGACGATTTGGACACATTTGTGTGCAGTGAAGACTGGCGTGGCTGTGACTTCCTGCCTGAGGCTTGACCTTGCTGCATGGACACCACACGAGTGCTGGCACAGCCCTCCTGGTGTCACAGGCCTTCCCCGAACTCTGAGGACCGGGGCCATGTGTCACTTATGTGTATAGGTTGCTCTTGACGTTAGACGCGCATGGAGCCAGTGAATTCATTTTGATCTCAAAATTATAAAAACCCCAAAATGGCCCTTTTCCACACAGTTTTGGAACAAGAATATTTGGTTTTGTTATGACTCCCTCTATTCAGCAGTGTGGTTATTTGAGGATTCGGAAATAACAATCAGAATTTCCACCGAGGAGTTAGAAACTCAAACTTGGCTCTGAGAACTGATTTCAAGGCCTATTCCTTCCCCTGAAAGGAGTTCAGATGAAAACACAGTCTCCACTGATGAATAAGAATGATGACAATGACAACTGGCTTCTTGGGAGAGGGGTTTCATGTGGGAATGTTGTTATTCAAAGCCTATTGGATCAGTTTTTGGGATCTTGGCTCAGGTATTTCACTGGTCGTGTCACAATGACCAGGTTGCTTTCTGTGCTGTGGCTTCAGGGACATGGTGCAATGGATTGAGTGACAGACTGCCACCAAATTAACAAGTGAGTTCACTTCTCCCTGTAAAATGCAGACAAGGAATACATTTCAATACTCATTAAATTTAGTAGGTGTGATTGCGCATATCTGATTTGTCAACATAAATGTGTGATTCTGTATCCGTGTCTGTATTTTCTCCACAGCTTTCCCAAGTGCACTGCCTATATTAAAAATGAACTGCCTCAAATATTGAAAATCCGAGGAAGAACAAATAAAACCACCACTGATAGAAATGATTCAGCACGATTTCTAGCTAATCGTTCCTCTAATTTTTTTTGGATTAGTGTCCTTTAAAAAGTTTTAAGCCTTGATTGTGCCAAGCATTCAGATTTGTGAATTCTGGAACAGTTATTAGTCATTGCATAAGAAAATCCCTTCCGCATTTCTCCTTCACTCTGCCACACCTGCCACACTCACACTGCTACACACCAGGCAATCCTGCGACACCAACCAGGTGGCCTGTCTGCAGTTTAACTCAGCCTTGACTCTGTCCAGCTGGAGAAAGTGTCAGGCCCCACAGGTTAAGGGCTCACTCCCACAAGAGTGTCCCCACTTCAGAGGCCAATCACGAGTCTCAGATCACTGCACTTCTAACCAGCCAGCATGACTCGGGACTCCTGTGCGTCTTCCGTAGGTTGGATGACTTGTTAGGATGGTTCCCAGAACTCAGGGCAACACTTGGCTTACTGGTCCATAGTCAAGGACGTGGTAGCCGACGCAGTTGGAGAGAGGAGCAGGGTGAGGGCTGGGAGGGCCCTGAGCCTCCATGGCAGTGTCTGTCCCCACAGAGGGCGGGGCTTGCCCCCCTCCCAGTACGCGGATGTGTTCACTAACCTACAGCCCTCCTGCAGCCCTCCAAACGCCTTACTAGTCGGACTTTTACAGAGGCTCCACCCTAGAGGCGTGATCAATTATTAATTCCACTTCCAGGTCCCCTCCCCTTCCTGGAGAATGGGGTGGTGAGCCTGGAAATTTCAAGCTTCTGATCCTGGCTGGTCTTTCTGGTGACCGGCCCCCATTCCTGAATCCGTCAGGGGCCCTCAAAGTGTCTCCTCATTAGAACAAAATGCACCCAGGAAATTCCAGGGATTTCCGAGGCATGTATCAGGAAGGGGGTGGTCACAGTCCAAATATTAGATCAAAGACGCTCCTGGTGCTCTGATCACAGGGTTTCAGTAGCTCGGCCTGAGCAGAGAGAGCTGTGTCTGCGCCCTTGTTTTGTCATCTTGCTCCTAGCCTTTCTAAGTGCGCAGTGAATGTGGAAGGCCTAACAGGTGGTTGTGTGGGTAGAGTCATTGTCATCTGTAGGACATCCTCAGTGACGCCCCACACGCAGTCTCAGGGAGCTCCAGGTCTGACACATCTGCCTACACCTACATTTGTCCTGCACTGAAAGCCACTCCCTGGAGCTAAGGCCCCTCTTCTTCGGGTGTCAAGTCAGGTTAGCTCTGTTGAATGCTTCAAAGACCTTCACTCAGGCAGTTAAAGCAGGAGCCCGTGGACCCCTGGGTGGCCCATTCAGGAGACACAGAAACGCCTCTGCAGAGGAGGGACCAGAAGTAACAGGGCCAGTTTATAAATATCAACATGTGGGCAGGCAGCCTGGGGACTGGGCGAGGGAAAAACAGAGGCATTGCTTCCAATTCCCTTTAAATCCTTCTTCTTGCCTTCTATGCATTACAAACCCTTTACACATCCATTGTAACAAGCACACGATGCAGCGAAGTATTAAAAACAGTCAGCCTCTTTTCTGCTCTCGGCTCTCTGCCACCTACCCGAGGTGACCAGCATCCATAGCTGGGGGTAGGTCCACCCACAGTTTTTTCCTGTAAGAGCATTCAAATCTGGAGACACGCCTTTTAAATGACCGCCTTTTCACTGGTCTTTTGACGTGTCTGTTTCTCACGGTGTGGCTTTCTCTAATGCTTAGTGGGAAAATAAATAAGCACTTGTTTTAATGAACAAAAGACCAGCTCAGCCAGAACCTGTGGGGCTGTGCTCACTGCGTGGAAATCACCACACCGAGGCTGTTTCACTACAGCATATGTGTACATG
The DNA here is from genome assembly GCA_033961575.1 of Aselliscus stoliczkanus. Classification (NCBI taxonomy): domain Eukaryota; kingdom Metazoa; phylum Chordata; class Mammalia; order Chiroptera; family Hipposideridae; genus Aselliscus; species Aselliscus stoliczkanus. The sequence goes on from CM066741.1 coordinate 36,122,999, forward strand.
GATGTCACAGACGACGCGGTGTCCCTTGCCCTGTGGTGTTTGGGGAATGCAAGCACCAGCTCCTAATGAAATGTGAAGTCACGTGAAGACTAAATCTTGTTAGCTTCCATTTGTAGAACGTTTGCTGTTTGTTCAACCTCAAAACCATATGAGTCATTTTCTTTCTATAAGGTACCTCATTTTCTAACTTTTTACCCATGGCACTTGACTGAATCAAACGTATGGGAAAGGATAAACTAATTCAAACCCGCCAAGTACCGTCGCCTTCCAGAAGCTTCTGTGGATCACAAGCACAGTCCAGTAATGGTCGAGATATGCTGGCTCTTGAGTCTGAGTTGGGATGCTGCTGACTGTCTCAGCGGGTTGTGAATTGGTCGGGTGGCTTGTTGTAGTTTTGTTGACAGGTTGTATTGAGCCGTTTCTCTCATTTACTCACTCATTCCCTCACTGCAGAAACACAGGGTTAATCCTGTATGCCTGGTGCTGTATTATGCTTTTGTGATACAGATACCAGCGAGGCACGGCTTATGTTTCCTGTGAGATGTGCCTCGTCCACGGCCGTTTCCTCTGCCTCATGCTTTAACTGAGCCAGGCAGCCCAGGTAGGAACACCCAGGGGCTCGCCATCCCAGTTGAATGGCAGAGGGAAAATATAATACACTGAGATACAGCTAACTGGAAACAGAAAACAGAAAGTCATTATAACAAAGTAGAGCATCGTTTCCCAATGTTAGCTATGCGTAACCATACATCTTTAAATTTAAAAATAAATAGAAAAATTAATATTGAATGGCAGACGTATGCCCTAATATATTAATAATGATTTTAAATGTAAATGGTCAGAATACACCAATCAAAAGAGATAGGCAGGGCCGGCCAAGTGGCATGGTGGTTAAGCGCTGGCCTGGGAAGCCAGTGGCCCCAGTTCGGTCCCACATATGAGGGCCTGTGACACTGCCCTCAAAAAAATAAAATAAAAAATTAAAAAAATATTAAAAAATTAAAAAAAAAAAGAGATAGGCAGAATGCATTAAAATATTTTTATTTTAAACATTTAAACTATATGCTGCTTACAGGAAGCTTACTTCAAAGTCAATGACATACAAAAAATAAATAAATAAATAAATAAATAAATAAATACCAAAGTCAATGACATAGGTAGATTGAAAGTAAAGAACAGAAAAAATTATACCATGCAAATATCCAATTAAAATTTTAAAAGCTGGAGAGATATGTTAATATCTGATGAAGTAGAATTCAGAACAAAGAAAACTACTATAGCCAGAGACATTACTTAATGATAAAAGGGTCCATCTGCCAGGAAGATATAATGACCCTGAACTTGCATGCACGAAGCACTAGTGCCTCACAATATGTGAAGCAAAGCCTGATGAAGCTGCAAGGAAAACCATAAACCCACAGCTATACTTGGGAAGTACATACTTCAGGAAGTACACAGTGGGTCCGATCAGCACCACCAACCAACAGGACATGATTGATCTATATTGAACACTCCACCCAACAGCAGCAGAATACACATTTTTTTAAGTCCTTAAAGAACATGTGTCAAGATAGACAGACCATTATACTGGATCATAAAGTAAGCCTCAACAAATTTAAGAGGCTTGAAATTACACAGAGCTTGATTTCCATGCAACAAGTGGATCCAAGACATTTCATTGCATAGAATATAAAGCAATGAGTGATTGGCAGATTAATGGGGTAACCACAGGCCAGTGTGTCTCCATAACTGGACCAAGGGTGGGACTTAAGGACAGGGGCGATGTTCTGTCTGTGGTCCAGTGGGTGTGGGGTTGTTCATGCATTTGGAGGTGGTATATTCTTGAGTTCTAAGCCCTGAGAAGAGAAGTCAGACACTGGTGGCTGGGCAGTCACAATCCTCGGACATTCCCAGCAGAGGTGCATGCCTGTAGAGTTTTTGTTTTTGTTTTTTAGCTGAGCCATCCTGCTACCTGTAGGCAGCTCAATGGCAGCCAGCTTGGGCTGGGCATCGAACTGCTGTTGCTCAGAACTCAGCTCGCACTCTTGAGCGAGGTCTTAACCAACTGAGCTACTTGGCTGGCCCACCCCTAGAGTTTTAATTGCTCAATTACTTAAGCCTTAAACCTGGGTTTCTTGTTTTCTCCCTTCAGAAATGGGTCTCCTTAGTATTCACTTCCAAGAGATACTGGTTTTATCAAAATTAAAAATCTGGCTTAGAATATAACCTTGTACATGAGTGAGGTAAGTTCAACAGCAGGGACTATGAAACTCTATAAAGATAAACTGCTTATCAACTATTTGATTACCTAGATGATACCCTGCAGTGCAGTTTGTACAGAAAAGCCTAGATAAATGCTTGATTTTTTCCCCCCCTTTATTTACCAGTTTGGAGGATGCTAGGGAACCAGCTCATTATTTTGCAAAGATAACCAATAAAATTTAAAAATATCTCTCTAAAGGTGTGGGATAAACATATCTGATACAGCTTAATCCTTTACACATATCCTTACTGAAAATCAAATTGTATATCCTTAGCCAGCAGGAAGATATTAAAATTCCCTGCTAACTCCTTTGGGTATAGCTTCAATAGCCTTTAATAGATTATTTGCATTCTGTTATAACAAGATACCCTGGGCTTATCTTGAGCATTTCCTGCTGCAAACCTGGAATGACCATTTCTTCAAGGAGCCCTATCCCCTTTACTGCTAAGGAATATTTACAGACCACTGCCCTCGTCCTAGGGGCATGCGTTTCCACTAGGCGTGACATGTCTCTCGTTTTTTTTCAGGGAAGCCATCTAGGAAATCCGTATTTTTTTTAAAGCTAAGATCCAACCTAAGTTCACCCTGCCACCCCTTCATTCATATTTAACGCTATGTGGTTTTACTTTACTTCATCCATCTTATAACTGTATTCTCTATCTGATCATTGGAAATCCCAATTCCCTGATCTAATTCTTCATTTGCTTCATTCTGCAACTCACGCATAATGGTCCCAGCATAATAATACCGACACTCAGAAGTGCTTCTTTAAGGGGCCCTTGCTACACTCTTCTCAAAACAGAAGTTTTGATATTAAAAATATACTCATGAAAGTAAGCGGACTGAGTATGAATGAATGAACATTCTGCTATGTTTCCAGGATGGCTTTAGTTGGTGAATGAAGATTATTATTTAAAATTGAAAGTAGAAATAAAGTTAATTGGCTATGTAATATAAAATACACATTTATTGAGTACATAAGGGAGAATTTACACAAAAGGATTACTCTGTTGTCCATGGAAATGGACTGTCACACTGAACTCACAGGTGTAATTAGCACTTGGCAGGCTTCTTCGCAAAGAAATTAATTATCGTTATTATATGGAATAAGTCTCTAAGCAGATGTTATTGGTCCTGTGAATTCCGGAAATATTAATTTTTAGATAAATATTAACTTTTATAGCATTAGAATCTGTCCTTAGTTTACTTTCCTGTTATTACAGCCATGACATACTTAAATAAAAATGAATGAAAGGAATAGAAATAATGAGCTACCGCTGTACATTTTTTTTGTTGGTAAATGGGTCACTTGCAAATCTTAAAAATAGGATTTGATGCTGATTTTCCCCTTTATATAAAAAATAATACCCCCACACATGCTCAACATACATATCGAGAAGTGTTATTTCTGTTTGGGCCCCATATACCCCAGCCATGGCATGATGTTGGTCCGCAACGATTGCAAGATGTTCAGATTCTGTAAATCCAAGTGTCATAAAAACTTTAAAAAGAAGCGCAATCCTCGCAAGGTCAGGTGGACTAAAGCATTCCGTAAAGCAGCTGGTAAAGAGCTTACAGTGGATAATTCATTTGAATTTGAAAAACGTAGAAATGACCCTGTCACATACCAGCGAGAGTTGTGGAATAAAACTATTGATGCAATGAGGAGAATCGAAGAGATCAAACAGAAGCGCCAAGCTAAATTTATAATGAACAGGTTAAAGAAAAATAAAGCACTACAGAAAGTTCAGGACATCAAAGAAGTCAAGCAAAACATTCATCTCATCCGGGCCCCGGTTGCATGCCAAGGAAAGCTGGAAGACAAAATGGTACAGAAATTACAACAGGATGTGGACATGGAAGTTGTTTCTGAAAATCTTTAACTGTGTAACCATTCCTATGAGTGCATTGAAAGTCTCCTTTAGAGACTTAGAATATCTAAATTTGATTTTTTTACATAAGGTGACTCAAATGAAAAGGTGATTAAAAATACATTTCTTCTACATTGCTATCTGCAAAACATCAGATATTATGGATGCTCGATTGCATCTCAATGCTTCACTGATAGATGTACTTATGTAAATCATGAAAATTTTGCAGACAGGTGAATTGTGGACATAAAATGGCCATGCCACTTGGATAATGGCACTAGGCAGCATTTCTTTAATACTAATGACAAAAATTCATGGCTAGCGATATATAAAATAAAATTTTCTTTGCAGTAAAAAAAAAAATAATAATAATAGCAGGCCAGACGAGTGGTGTGGTGGTTAAGCCCTGGCTTGGGAAGCCAGTGGCCCCGGTTTGGGTCCCACTTATGAGGGCCAGTAACACTACCCTCAAAAACAAAAACAAAAATAATAGCCTCTACAATTTATCTGTTGATCACTTTTTCCCACATAGATACCTGGGGAAATGTCATACTTTTGTTACTCTATCTTGAGTTCCAAAAAAACTAGAGATATTTACTGTCTAATTTATCCAAGGCATAATACTGTGATTAAACAAGAATTCTAGTCAAATAATATTAGTATTATCACTTGTAATACTATTACTACTGCTACGAAGAAAAAAGATGAGGAGATGGTAGATGAAATGTAACTATCGTTGATGTGTGAAACTCATCTAAATATTTTACAAATAGTAACCCATTTAATCTCACAACTCTATGAGTTGATGCTATTGTCTTGAATTTTCAGATGAGCAAATTAAGACAGAAGGAGGTTAAGGAATAGCTCAAGGTCTCAAACCTCACCAGGGAAGGAGACAGAATTTACACGGAGACAGTTTGGCTTTAGAGAGCAATGTTTGTTTCATACCTTAAAGTGTCTTTGTGTTTTAGGTCTAATTTTATTGAAGTATTTCCCTTGAAACTTCATCCTCCCAGAAAGGCTTACATATGTAAATTTCTACTAGTTTGAACACTTGTTTTATTCCAAACTGCTTCTCATGACTTTAATTTACAGATCGTTCATTCACTCAACCCATAGTGCAGTTGTTCAATAAACATTTACTGGTGTTGACCACGTACCAGGCACCAAGGCCTCATGCCACGTTGGCTCTTCTGAAAGGGTGGTACTTGTCAAAACTGAATGTGGCTCTCCAAGGCCTAAAGTTGAGAATAAGGTCGTGGCGACATGACTCGTGTGTGTACATTACACAGTAAAGGCAGTAACCATGATGGCATTAACTAACATGGCATTTCTTTCAATTCACACAGGATGGGCATGCAGCCCAAAAGGGAGCCCCTCCCCACTTCTACCATATACACCCCATTCCATCAATGCGTAGTTTGTGCTTTTCATCCTAAACTGACTGTTGGAAATTTAATCCTAGAAATGTGTATATCATTAGAATTGGTGCATCATTCAGACCTATGGAGTCTATATTTTTTTCTGTTTTTCAGCTCACTTGCTTTCCCTCTAAACATGTCATTCATGGATTTGGTACCCAGACCCTGTGTCTTGTTTTGAGCTACTAATCCTTGTAGAAGGCCAGGACACAGGCAGGTGCCTGAGACGTGCCAGGCTAACACCTGCAGAATAAATGTCATTCATGCACTCGTTTAACATGTAATTCCTGTGCATCTAGCTCTGTTCTGAACGTCATGTGGTGAATCACCCAGTTTCTAAGAATCCACTTCTGAAGCTAATTGTGTTATTACCTAGAACACACGCCCAGTGTTTGGAAAAATAACCACATAAACCTTTAACAAATGTGATAGGAAAATTCAGGGTTATGTCTCAGTCATCTCCCTAATTTACTAATATCAACAAAAAAACATCCAGCCGAAGAGAAAACTTACAGGAGTTTATTTGAGCCAAACTGAAGATAATTGCCGGGAAGGAAAATCTTTTTTTTTTTTTTTTTTTAGAGGGCAGTATCACTGGCCCTCATATGTGGGACCCGAACCGGCGCCGCTGGCTTCCCAAGCCAGCACTTAACCACCGTGCCACTCGGCCTGCCCAGAAAAATCTTAATGGATTGAGAAAATGCTCTGAAGAATGGCAGTTTTACAGCTTGTTTTATACATAAAATCAAAGGAGGAAGGTCACATGAAATCCACTGGTGACAGATTAAGGGGGTGCGAGAAAGCAAAGTGGAGAAATCTCTGGGATTGGATAAGAGTAAATTGGAGAGACAGGTATTTCTTTTACATAGGTAGGTGCAGGACAGCTAACAGTTAGCTTTTTACTGCACATAGAGATGGTAATCAGGAGACAAGCATAATAATGAGGAATTTTGCAAGTTTCCAGCTCTGGCTTGGCAAAAGGACCACTGATATTCCAAGGATGTCATCTTAGGTGCAAAAAGACAACAGACAGGCCCAGTTAAAGTGAAGATAGATTTTATGGAGGAAGCTTCAGGCTAAAGATGTGACTTCCTGCCATGGCCCACTTTAATTATGAATTTTTTATGTTCACAACATCCTATGTGGTTATTTTCAGTTTCCAGAGCTTGTTAGGTTTAACCTGTGGCCCTTTTCTGTCCTCGCTAATGAGGAAATGAAGTTAAAAAGAAACTTACCCTGCACATATTATGATGACCTTCAGGCTCCTCTTTTTTCTCCCAATGTTTTGACTTCTCAGCCCAGAGAACTTTATACTCTTGACAAATACTGATGTTGGGTTTAATGGAATACAGCAGATATTATAAGTGAGTTGTCAAAGCAAAACGTATCCTTTAGAGGTGATTTGTTCATTTTGCCTAATGTCATACTTACATACTGACTGCTGTGTAACAAACCAGCACAAACTAGAGCTTAAAACAGCGAGTGTTTGTTACCTGAGAGTGTCTGCAGGTCCAGAGTCTGGGTGTAGCTCCCCAGGTCCCCTGCGGAGAGCCTAATGAGGCTCCAGTCACCTTGTCATGGACTGTTCTCATCTAGAGTCTCAACTGGTGAAGAATCTGCTTCTAAGACCACTCGGGTTGTTTGTAGAATTCATGTCCTCGTGGAATGTCAGCTGTAGACTGCCCTCAGCTCCCAGATGCCACCTTCAGGTCCCAGAGGCCACCCGCAGCTCCCAGAGGCCACCCTCAGCTCCCAGAGGCCACCCTCAGCTCCCAGAGGCCCCTCAGCTACCAGAGGCCCCTCAGGACCCAGAGACCACCCTCAGTTCCCAGAGACCACCCTCAGCTCCCAGAGGCCACCCTCAATCCCAGAGGCCACCCTCAGGTCCTTGAACTTGCGCTTCCTCTGCGTGGCTGTCACCTCGCCCATCAGCAGGGAGAGTCTCTCGAGTGAGTGTACCCATGGCAGGGTCTCGTTCACTGTCACAGAACCATGGCAGTGGCAGCCCGTCACCTTGCCATGTTGTCTTGGTTAGAAGCAAGTCCCAGGTTCTGCTGTCACTTAAAAGGAGGGGATTAAACAAAGGTGTGGACACCAGGAGGTGGGCATCATGGGTCCGTCTGTGACACAGATTGTTTAAACAACTGCATTCATTGCTACCATTTATATAGTAGGATATCTTATATGAAAAACCAGGTGTTTCTAGGTTTTAAGAAGCTTGATACTGGGTATGTTTCTACCTGGCACGTATGGTAGGAGCTGAGAACTAGCTACCCGCTCCAAACAGGTGGCTCGTTTCTCCTTTTGTGTCAGTCCGTCTCCTTAATGTGTGTGGCACTTCAGTGATTTGTGTTAGCTGGCTAGCTTTATAGCTCCTGGTCTAAATGTGTGATGTTACTTCTTTCCTGTCCGTAGGGACGCATGCCCTCTCTGACTGCTCTCACTGTGTGTAGAATTTGGGCCATTGTTTTGTGCCAAAGATTGTAGGGTATCATGATAGTATATCTTTGGCCACTGAAAAGCAATTTCAAGTATTGATGGGCTTTTATGCGTCAGTTGGGCTTCCTTCACTGGACTCGCAGTATCAGGGCTTCTAGTTAGTTGTCTCTATCCACGGAAATCCCTCTGCTGGGGCTGAATCCTGAAGCCACATGTTGTTATCAGAATGTTGACTTGTAGGAAATTTCTTAAAATCTCTAACTTCTTTGAATGTGTCTCACACAGTACAGATATTCACCTAGGTCAAAGGTAACCTGAGGTTATATCTTCGTTGTCATAAAAATGTCAGTTAACCTCCCCAGTTGTCACTATCTCGATATTCTTGGGAGACTGCTCATTTTTTAACCGATTTTCACTCAAGCTTACACCAATCTGATCACTCAGCTGACCTTAAGAAAAACAAAGTAAATAACCTGAGTTTACCTGTAGCCTGGAATTTGGAAACTTGCTGCCTTGGCAAAGGATGGTTGTTCAGTTTCGGATTCCATTTCACCTTATTTGTTGTCTCTAGGTAGCACACTTGTTATAGGCAGCCAGGGATGGCGTTCTTATGATTTGTGGTTCTGGTGGGCTGCAGACATCAGCCCCACGATGACAGCTGTATAAGGAGTCAAATGTCGGCTTATTCTGGAAGCTGGAAAATGGAGCTCATTTTGGTTCCCTCAAAGGGAACGGAGGTGCTCATGGCTGCTTTAGGGCAGGTGCTCAGAGACACAGGTCTTCCTGAGCATGGGGAGTGCTCAGATCTGCACCTCACAGCTTCCAGGGTTCAGAACCACAGACACTGGTTCAGCTTCCCTTTGGGGATACCCATCCTGGGTCTAGCTCTTGTTTCCCTTTGGGCAGCTAGTACCCAAGTTGTTTAGTCAACAGTGACATGCATAACTACTGGGTGACTCCTGGGTTGTGTGGCTAATGCGACTAAAAGAGATGGTTGTGGAAGCCCCAGCATGGAGCCAAGCACCCCCACAGTCACCTGGGCACTGTGGGCAGTTCTGTGCTGCCTACTGTTCTAGGCACTTTACAACTGACTGAGAGAAGTCATGTATTTGCCTAAGGTCATAAAGCTAGAAAATAACTGAACTAGGGTCTGAACTCAGACTGTCTGATTCCACTGCAATATTCTGTTAATATATAATCCTAAAATGCACAGTATATAAGGTTTGCTTTTGCTGCATACTGTAGATACAGTCACGTGCCAGACACTGTACTAAGTGGTTTAAGTGTAGCAGTCCATATGATTATTGGGACAACCTTGTGAAATAAGATATGCTATTATTATCATCCCATTTTACAGATGAAGAAACTGAGGCACAGAAAGGTGATGTAACCTGTTCAGGGTCCCACAGCTAGAAGTGGGTTCAAACCCAGCATTCACATTGCTAAGCAGTTACTGCTGAGTGTGTAGAGGAATCTATTTATCCATATAATCTTGCTTGGCATTTAGTAAAATGAAAAGCAGAAAGGAGAGAAAGCCAAAGCAACATCATTTCAGAGAAAGCTTTCTTGCCAGTGTCATGGACAGACCACCTGTGCCCCGAGAAGGTGACTCAGCTGCACATACAACTGGTCAGGCTCTGTGACCAATACGGTCAACAGGTCTTGGTGGTGAAAAGTAGCTCTTTTCACAGTAAGCTCAGAACCAAAATGTACCTCTACACCTATCTGTAATTCATTTTGGTATGTGGAATGCAGGCATCCAACACAAAGTAGAGGATGGTTTCAGAAACCCCAAGGTGGTCTCAAAGGCCAATGAAGCCCACCCCTAGTAAGATGCTGGGCACATGGTGGGGGTGTCAGGGAGGGCTGGCTCACAGTGATTGCTTAGAGGTCAGGATGGTTCCCTTTCTTTCTCCTTTCCAACCTTCTTCTAAGAACCATCTTAATCTCATGTGCTGATTTTGCCTAATTGGGCATCTGTGAAATATCCCTTTTTCTTTCTTTGTCAATGAAGCTTTTATTCAGGGTTGGAATATCCTAAGGAGTAAAATAGGTATGGTAATGTGTTATTAAAAGCTATACATTTTCATCCTCTTAGATAGTATATCTTTTTGGTGGTTGGATGTCTTGGCACATTTTCTTTGCCATAGCCTATGGTGAGACAACAGGCATTGATGAAGCATCATGCACATAGAGTGAATGGTTAGTACACTGAGAGAAAGTAAGAAACTTACACCAAACTCTGCTATCAAACAGCTTAGCATCTAGTTTAAGGGAAATACATCCATGAAAATGATAACTTAGAATTTGAAGCTGTATAGAACAGGACTGAAAGGAGTGAGTGTAGCCAAGAGGTCACGAGGTCACTGTGGGGTAACTGAGATAACAAGGGAGTCAAGAATGTGGCTTCTGACCCATTTCTGGAAGGAACCATCCATCCATCCATCCATCCATCCATCCATCCATCCATCCACCCATCCATTCATCTGTCCATCCATCCATTCATCTATCCATTCATCCATCCATCCATCCATTCATTCATCCATCCATCCACCCACCCATCATCCATCCGCTCATCCACCCACCCATCCATCCACCCATCCATTCATCCATCCATCCACTCACCCATTCACCGTCCACCCACCCATCCACCTATCCATCATGCATCCATCATCTGTCCATCCATCCATCATCCATCCATCCATCCATCCATCCATCCATCCATCCATCCATCATGCACCAGACATTTGCTGAGCACCCACTTGGCCATACTCTCCTGTGACTAACATAGACCTGCCCGGGAAGCCTGAGTTTTTGTGGATGAGTTATAATCTGGATTGGTAAAGGAGGATTATGTGAGTTATTTGCAGGGCAGCTGTGAAGAGGCTGACTTAGAGCAGGTTGACTCTCATAAGTCATAGTGTAATGGCCTGTGTTTGTATCCTTTTAGGGCCTGGGAATAAGTGGCCAAGTCAATGATTTCTACCAAGATAGTTATAAACACTTTTGGTTGTTGTAAAACTACCGTTTTACTGGTTAAACATGACTTGTAGAAAGGGATCATGGAAACAACTGGGTAAGAAATCATATTTATATTTGTGTTTAGTTCACCGGCGTTTTGTCTCCTGGGATCTTCGTGACCGCCCTGTGAAGTCTATTAGACCTACTTTACAGGTTAGGAAATGGGGCTCCAAAGGTAGATGGACCAAACCAAAGCCCAGGGACCCCGTTTTCTGGTTTTAGATCTGAGCCATTCTATTTCTCATCCTGTGGAGTGCAGCCACTTTTGTATGTAGGCAAGATAGATGGCCATGTTATATGGCGTCAACCAGAAATGGAGGGACAAACGAGGCCCCCCGTGATTGAGCTTTGTTCGTGGGTCATGAAGTCCTGTCATCCTCAATGAATTATCATGTGCTTTGTCAGTTTGTCTTTCATTGAAAGGAAATGGATCCCAGAAATGTAGTCATGTATCCATCTTCTGGTGTGTGGATAAACACCTCTTTTTGATAACAGCTCTAACGGGGGAGCGAGAGAGACACAAGCCCCAAGGGAACGGCTGTGGATACTGAGTAAACTGAGCCCCAGCATGGCCTGCCGGACTTCTCTGCACACTCCCCAAATCCTGGAGGAGCTGTTCTGGCTCCTTTGACAAAACACAGACTTTGAAAGCTTGCCCTACCTTTCCTTTTTCTCTTCCACACGTTGCTAAGACTACCTATTTGATGCCTTATAATTACATTTGCACTCTAATTATAGCTACTGCTTTCTAAAGTATTCAGTTCCTTCCAATATGACTCTTAATGCTTGCTTACTAGTCAGTGTGGACTCCTTGTTCCCCAGTGTGCACAGACATTGGCTTTTAGTGATAGCAGCCAGCTGCTTTTCCAAAACATCTTCATTTAATTATATTACTTTTTGGCATCCCGAAGAGATCTGGTGTGAGGATATGCCAAAGGAATTTATTTTGAGGAAAAGGGCTGAAATCTACCACTAGCAGATTCAGCAGCCACTGTCATGCAATACAAGGGAATACAGAGGTAGGTAAAGAAACCACCTCGTTGGCTGGAGTGTGGTGCTCTTAGGGTGACATGTCTCTCAAATGAAGATGGTGATGGGCAGCCAACGTGCATCCCCCACGTGGCTGGGCCATGTGCACTGCGTGCATGATGACCCAGAGCTGCTCAGAACCATTGTAAACACTGAAGGCAGCACTAGAGCCCTTAACACAATCAAGGCAGGTAAGAGCTTGAAAATAGCGAATGCCAGGGAAAAGAAAGAACTACCGTATGGGACACAGCAGAGGTGACTAGGTATAGTGTCACTGACTGCAGTGGAAAGAATGGTGCCTCCTCTTAAGCCAAATACACGGGGAGACTGCAGAAGCAGCAACCAGCAGGGTGACACGGGACCTGTTGGCAGTACATGGGAGCACAGAGCTTCTTATCATCCCCTGTCTTTACAAGGTATGACAATTAAGTTCGCGAACTTGTTGCAATGATGTTGCTAACCTGTTTTGATATCAGAGGGATTATTCGTTATGGATTTGTCCCAGCTGGAAAAACAGTGAACCCAAAGTTACTATTTGGAAGGGCTGAGAAGACTTCGTGAAAAAGTAAATGACCTGAACTATTCACCAACAATTCATGGCTCTTGCATCACGACAATGCACCAGTTCAAACGGCACTGTCTGTGAGGGAGTTTTTAGCCAGTCAGCAAATAACTGTATAGGAACACTCTCCCTACTCACCTGATCTGGCCTCCAATGATGTCTTTCTTTACCTGAAGATAAAGGAAATATTGAACAGAAAACATTTTGATGACACTCAGGACATCAAGGGTAATATGACAAGAACTCTGATGGCCATTCCAGAAAAAGAGTTCCAAAATTGCTTTGAAGGATGGACTAGGCGCTGGTGTCAGTGCATAGCTTCCCAAGGGGAGTACTTGGAAGGTGACCATAGTATATGCAGCAATGAGGTATGGAGCACTTTTTCTAGGATGAGTTCATGAACTTAATTGTCTGACATCGTACTGAACACACATCAGACCCTCATAAACGTCCTTGAGATAAATAGTATTGTCCCAGTTCACAGATGAGGGGCTCGGTGACTGTCGGTCATGCAGCTCTCAGACAGAGGTGGGCCGCCCCACCAAGTGCTGTCTGAGTTGGTGGACCCACCTTAGCCTTCACCTGGATGACATTCAGCCATCAGGCATTCCGTGACACTGGAGGTGGTTCTAGTGCTGTTGTCACTGCACTTCTGGTGTCTGCCTTCTGCTCACCTTCAGGATTGTACTTCCTAACTGGGGTTGTGTGTGGCCACCTGACTTAGTAAGGTCAGGGATTGTCCCTGGAAACGATGGTGCCCCTTCCAGACCTGAACATCGAATGGCTAGTGCGATGGTGGCACAGCGTGGCACTCAGCAGCCTGCTAAGTAAGGATCATGTACATACAGCAAGCGAGAAATGAGGTTCCTGGTTCGAGGCAGCTGAACCTGTGGAACATGTATTATTCATGCAAACCTCTGCCCCTAGGGGTGTTGTGCCCCCAGTTTTAGTCATGGGGGACCTCCTGTAGCCATCACACAAGGGCTTTGGGGACAGTTAGTGGATGGCTTGTGCCTTGGCTCCGAGGTGTACATTTCCCTCCTCTCTACCCCTTCTAGTGAAATGCTTTCATATTGACAAAGGCCAGTCGCTCCACTTTCAAGTATATAATTTGCTTTCTGAAATCCACGTATAAACCTCTCGGGGAGAGCTTTTCATTAACTCCTACGACAGTGGGGTTTTTACGACATTAGGCAATTCCTGATGAGTTATTTGAATCTGTCACCTGCAAAGTTGGGCAGGAAATTCTCACAAGCTGCAAAAGCAGTCGGGCTGTCACTTGAGCAGGATATTTAGTGAGCGTAAATATCTAGGTTCATCTTGCAGTACACATTGACCAGATTTTACATTTCAGCAAGAGCCATCCACTGCAGGAAGCCTACAAAATTCTCACAAAATGCCATACATGTCAAATTCTCTGAGCTACTTGTATTTTAAGAATTGAATTGCAGAAAAGCAAGATTTCTTTACTATTAAACAAAGAAAGGATTATATGGCACCATTTGCTCCTGATTCCTAAGGCCTCCCTAGAATTAAATAATTTGCTATTTACCTCCTTCCAGCTAGGGAAAAGCCAGTGTCACATCTCTGAGCTTGTCCACGGGCGTCAGGCAGAACTCTCACACCTCATCCATTTTATTCCTCAGGGAATTGTTACTGGAGGAAACGGCCTTGGCTGTCACCATGGTTGGCTGGAGACCAGAGTTGAAAATGTATGTCACCAATTTAAAAACATAAATCAAAGAGTAGGCAGCAGGTGCTAAGCACAGGGTTTGTCCAAGAGACTCGACAGCCCCGTCCTTGAAGAGCATAGGTTTGCTGCACCCGTCTCCTCCCCACATTAAAAATGGCCCCCTCCAGCTCTCTGGCAGGGGATCCCCCCCAAAGCAGCCTTTGTCAGTGCCACTCTTCTCTCCAAGACACCACCACCACCACCATCACCACCACCTTCTTTTGGGTTTCTGGGGGCTCTGCAGTGTGACACCCTACTTGTCCACCCAGATGCAGACTGCACCCCATCTGCTGAGGCCCCCTGGTCACCACACTCACTGCTGTCCTATCCCCACCCTGGCCTGGCTTATTCTTTCACTCCACTCCCCTCCACTGTCCGCTTCAGAATGACCATTGTCTTCTTTCTGGAAGTCTCTCCCAAGCCCCCTTGTCCAGGAAGCCTTCCTGGGCTTCTGCTGTTCTTGTTGGTCTCGCCCTCCCCAGATACCTTACTGCACCATAGTGTGGCATTATGCAATTAGTACTTTTCCAAAGCATATGACATGATGAGAAAAAAAGTCCCCTCTAAGAGAATGAAAACTTCCCTGACGACGAGGTCATTTCTGAGGCTTATGTGTTTTTCTTCCAAATCTCACCGGCTGGTCCTCAAATGATTAAAAACGAAAAGATAACAAATTTCCAGGAGTTCATTTTAATAGCATCCTCCACATTAGTGTCAATTTCCAAAAGTGTGATGAGAACAATTATCACCATGAGTGATAATATGGTATTTTCAAGTGTCACACAAAGCAAGGTCGGGAATTTCCTCTAAAAATCTGTATTCAAAAACCTAGTTACACTCATTGGCAAGTGTATGTTTTCAGTGATGGTGAGGAGAAAGAATCAGTCGCTATGTAGGCAGAGATGCTTTCCTGTCATGGTTTAGATGATGTGACTAAGATACGCGTGTGTGTGTTGCAATTTAAATAAACTAAACTAACAACTGATCTGAATTAGAGAAGACATTAAATAATTGCACATAACAGACTGTATCCAGGTGGAGCTTGTTTGAGTGGATGGAGGCGGGCTATTTCCTGAGTGACTGCTGTCATGTACTGAAGACAGTCTGTTCTCACAGAGGCAAAAATAACTGTCTGCGCCTCCCGAGTTCGCCTGTAGAGCTCCTTCTGTGGAGCTCCCGTGATCCAGACCTTGGTCTAGACATTCGAATGGGACCATCTTGAGGGGTAGGGAGGGTCAACCACATCTCAAGCATGCTGACTGTGTGAGCCAGGGAAAGTGTCAAATTTTCTAGTGCTCACTCTTGGTCTCATGAGAGTGAAAGGAGAGAGTACATGGCTGTGCCGAGTGGATGCTCAGAGTTTTCTGGGAGTCCGGAGAGCTGACAGCAGCAGGGAGAGGGGCGCCCACATAAGGCCCTGTAGCAAAAGCATGGCAGGTCTATTCTTCCAGCTGTGGCTATGCTGTGTCTGTGCAAAGGATGCTACGATCGTGAATTAAATGAGTACAGCGCTTCAACGTTTTATCCTTCATAAGGCTATGCAAACCTATATATTTGGCAAAATGCCTTCTGCAGATGGGTCTTCTCAAAGAAAAAGATTGTCACACAAGAATTCTATATCCGACAAAATTATGCTTCAGAAGGGAAGGAGAAATTCAGGCATTCCCAGATAAACAAAACCAGAAAATATACCACTATCAGACATGCTTATAAATACCAAAGGCAGTCCTTCAGGTGTAAATGAAAGAAAAAAAAAAACCCACCAAAACACTAAAGATTAATTGAAGTCTACATGAAGAGATACAGAGCACTGGTAAAAGTAACTAAACAGGTAAATATGAAAAATATATAAATTTATTTATTTATTTTTATTTTTTTAGAGGGCAGTGTCACTGGCCCTCATAAGTGGGACCCGAATCGGGGCCGCTGTCTTCCCAAGCCAGCGCTTAACCGCGGCGCCACTCAGCCGGCCCATATAAATTTATTTTTGTTTGTAATGTTTTTCTCCTTTCTAAATTAAAAGGCAACTGCATAAAGCAACAATGATACATCTGTGTTGATGGATGTAGTAACGTAAAAAGATGTGGCAATAATAACACGAAGCAGGGAGGGAGTGGGGATGTTGGTGTTTATGGGAGCTAGACTGCAAGATCAAGGTGCAGTGCAAGTGCTGACAGTTGCCACGTCTGTGCTGACCGAAGCGTCCCCAGGTGTCTGCTGAAATCAGGTGCCTGGGGTTTGGCTTTCCCGCGACCTGCAGTCCTAGCTCTGTCTTGAAAGGTCTTGCCTTACTTTGCCCTGATTTTTTCTTAGTGGCTCCATCTTAGCTCCTGGTGATGAGAATGTCTCTTCTAAAGCCTTAACAACTACCCAGTAATTATCTATTCTCACCTTTGCAGACAGGTCCTGAGAATCACCAGCCTGTCCCTAACCTGTGATTTCCTGCTTGTGAAAACCCTGGCAGCAGGAGCCACTTTCGGCTCTCCTGGAAGCCCAGTTCTCTGCATTTACATGTCCGTGGGAGGTAATTCTCTGAACCTGAAACTTTTTAGCTGGAACAGCCAAATGTCACCTTCCGGCTCCAGCCTCCTGAGTCTTCCATTTGCCTGCTGTTCGCGCCCGTATCTCTCATTATTCTAAAACTCACTGGGCGCCCATCTCCTCCCTCTAGTGTCCCCCACTGTTCTTCTGGGCCCCAAGCGGTACATTTATTACTGACTCTAACTTCTGTTTTTATGTCCAAGCAAGGTCTCAGCTCCCTTACTTAATCTTACCTACCTGGCAGTTGGACCCCCATTTTAAACCCCAAGGTCTAGTTCAAATTCTCATATCTTCTTGCCCACAACATTCTCACCCTCTCTGGACCCAGCCCCACAGCACAGCTGCACACTGGATTTCCTGGAGCACAGATTTTATGCCTGTAAGCTTCCTTTTTGAAAGCTTTCAGAGACTCTCCATTTCCTAGAGAATCAAGCCTTACTTTCTGCCCATTCTTGGCCAAAGTGCTTTAAATCCACATGGGAGTCTCTTCCCTTGTCCAGTCGCATTCCTTAGGTGTAAGCCTGAGCAGCTCTGTTCTACTGCCATCCCGCTGCCAGCCTGGTTTATCGCTGCCATGCTGAATGCCAAGCCAACTGTGAGAGCTTGGGCTCAGACAGCCCAGACCCTCCCTGAAACTCGTCTGCCTCAGCAACAGAGTGAAAAGCCCTGTCATCAGATATTAGTAGGACTGGAAGGAGTGACCAAGAGTCCTGACAAGAGTGCCCGGGACACGGTCCACTCGTGTGCAGGCGCCTGCAGGCCCCTGTTAGCGGACTGATGTGTTAGGAATGCTGACTTCTCGAACTTAACTCCAATGTGCACGGTTGCCTCATCGAGGAGGTGGTTAGTTGCATTAACAGCTTGCCTTGGCTTTCTAACGTGCAGCAAAGGCTTTAGGGCATATCCGTTCCATGAAGTCAATCGCTCCACATGGGTGAAGGCTGCCCTTTATCAAAGCCTCTCTCATCTTCTGTCTCGGGCACATCTGAAGGCAGTTTAGGAGGCCAGGCAAGCTTTGCTGTCAGATGTAGGTGTGCAGCTGTGACCCAGGAAAGCTATTCACAGTTACTTACAGGAGACTGGTGAGCACGACCTTCGCACAATGCCTGCAGACAGTTCAAAAGAGTTATTGAGTAGGTGGAATCCTGACAATGGGAGGGAGGGAGGGAGGAGGAGGAAGGAGAGGGGAGGGGAAGGCGAAGGGGGTAAGAGGGAGAGGGAGGCAGAGGGGAGGGAGAGGGAGGGAGAGGGAAGCAGAGGGAGAGAGGGAGAGGGAAAGAGGAGAGAGGGAGGATGCTCTGGTCTCTCTCCCTCCTCTTATAAGGACAGGAGTCCTATTGGACAAGTCATTATGACATCATTTAACCTTAATTCCATCCTTAAAGGTTCTAGCTCCACATACAGTCACATTGGGGGTTAGAAGTTTTGGGGGACACATTTCAGTCCACAACGATTAGTGCAGAGGTTTCCTGTGGTCATACATTTTCATGTCTTGGAGATAAATGCCCCAGAGGAAAATTGCTGGGTTGTATGGAAGTACATGTTTAGTATTTTTTTGGTTGTTTGTTTGTTTGTTTGTTTGTTTGTTTGAGGGCAGTGTCACTGGCCCTCATATGTGAGACCTGAACCGGGGCCGCTGGCGTCCCAAGCCAGCTCTTAACCACCGTGCCACTCGGCCGGCCCCATGTTTAGTTTTTTAAGGAAGTATCCAACCGTTTTCCAGAGTGGCTGTGCTTCTGTGCTCTCCCACCAGCTATGCCTGAGGGACCCCGTTTCCCCACAGCCTCACAGCATTTGTCACTCCTTTTTTATTTTAGCCCTCCTAAGCAGTGCTTAGTGACAGCTCACTTTGGTCTAACTGCGTTTCCCTAATGGCTTGTGACACTGAACATCTTTCCATGGGCTTACGTGCTGGCTGTATATCCTCCATGGTGAAATTGGCCTCATGGTTTTTAACCCATTTTCTAATCGGATTGTTTTCAATGTGATCCTGGGTCTTGGAAATGCCTGCCTGTTTTGCTCTTTGCAATACGCAGTGACAGCGTTTGAGCACCTGTGTTTTCTAAGAACGGGCTAGCGTCCCATTGTGACACTCCCAGACATGGCATGGGAGAGGGGTGATGGACTCGTGCTGGCTCAGAATGTCTCCTTTTCCACAAATTAGAGCAATAGCAATTAAATGTGTGTTTTTTCGGAGTAGTTTCCCAGATGTTATTCCAGGTGTTTTTCACATGTGACTCCTGAAACGTTAGTAGATGATAAACTGAGAAGTAGAGAAGTCGTGTAATTTGTTAGGAACCAGAAGTCAACAGTCAGCCCAGGAACCCAGATGCCCAAGCCTCTTCTGACACTTATCAGGGAAATGCCAACACGCTAAGTCATTGCTTCCTGCTTGTGATCATTACCTGTGAAAGAAAACTGCATTAAAAGCCCTTTGGGGAGTTGCCTTGTTATTTGGGGATCTTCAGCCTTAGTTACAGACATGGTGGCAGTAATTATTCAGAACTAACTCACCTGCAGTACCATAATGTTTTAATTTTCAAAGTCTGTTTTGGAGTTTTGTTTGTTTGGTTGTTTGGTTGTTTTTAAGTTACATCTTTGCCCATGTTGCCTCCTATGCTTTTGTAAAATATTGTCTAAAAGAATGAGTTCAATAACCAATGTTATATTATTTTTATTCTATCCGGCATTCTTTTGTTTCTTCCATCAGTCCATCAATAATTATTTTATTTTTTTAAAAGGAAATTATTTGTTATAAAGAGACCTGTATTCACCAGTTTGCTAATGATGTTTTATACTAGAAATATAGAATCGGATTTTGAAGTACTTGGCCGCCCCACCACCACCCGGTTGGGGGTCCCCTCTGACTAAGCGCTGTGTCTGGGTGAGGGAGTCCTCTGCCGACCAGGCAGGTAACAAGTACGGGAAGCTCTGAGCCCCATGACAGTTGTAGAAATCTTAAGATGAGCCCAAGTGGAGAGGCCCTGGGGTTAGTGTAACCCTAAAGTAAAACTCATCTGAACCTGCCATAAAACAAATGACTAAAAACAAACTTCAAGGGCTGGCTGAGTGACATGTTGGTTAAGAACTGGCTTAGGACGCCAGTGGCCCCGGTTCGGATCCCACATATGAGGGCCAGTGACACTGCCCTCTACAGCAAAGACGGTGAAGAACAGCTCCACCTGGAGCTGGGCTGCTATGAGTCCCCGGGACGGCATAGCTGCAGCCCCTGCTGTAGTGCCCACAGTGAGTGGCCAGCAGCCAGCATGAGGGGCCGGCAGCCGGTGTGAGCTGCCAATAACCTGGAGTGAGCGACCATCCAGAGGCCGGCAACCTATCTGCATCATCCGGGAAGAGCGCAATGACGATACCAACATGGGCCAGTGAAGCAATGTTCTCCACAACTAGACTGAAGAAGAAAAGGACAGCAACTTGTCTGTTTCCCTTCCTGGATTCCCCAACGCTGTTCCCCGCCCCCAATTCCCCAGTTAAAAAAACAAAAAACAAAAACAAACTTCAAAAGGATCAAGCTGATCCACAAACAAATTGACTAAATACCAGAACAAAATCAACATACCTTGAAAGAAGACAACAAAATCTAGACGCTCAACCGTATAAAACATGTGAAAAAATCATGAGTGGATGTTTACCAAATTTAATGAAAAATATAAACCCACAGAACAAAGAAGCTTACCTAACCCCAAGCAGAAAATTCACATCCAGAAAAATCGTCATTAAATTGTTGAA
Source organism: Aselliscus stoliczkanus (assembly GCA_033961575.1). Classification (NCBI taxonomy): domain Eukaryota; kingdom Metazoa; phylum Chordata; class Mammalia; order Chiroptera; family Hipposideridae; genus Aselliscus; species Aselliscus stoliczkanus. The sequence continues at coordinate 36,143,625 of CM066741.1, forward strand.
ACAAAAGGTAAAAGGAAAGCATCTTAAAAGTAACCAGAGGGGAAATTGGCAGATTTTATACAGAGGAGAATGTTGACTGAAATCTGCCAACTTCTCATATGAAATAATGTGAACCAGAAAACAAAACAATGGAATAGCATCTTTAAAGTATTAATAAGAGAGACAGAAATCTTATTAAAAATTCTACATCCAAGGAAAATACCCTTCAAAAATGAAGGTGGAAGAAAGATATTATATGATTACGAATGAGCAAATTGGTCACCAGCAGAGTTGCACAGCAAGAAGCATTAAAGGAACTTCCTCAGGCTGAAGACAAATTATGCAAATGAAAGCTGGGCTCAGATAAATGTAAATATGTTAGGCCAATGTAAAAGATGTTTTTTTCATTTCTTAATTTCTTCAAGAGACAATTGGTCATGTAAAGTAAAAATAATAACAATGTATAGTAAAGTTCATAACATATATGGAAATAGCATGTGACAGTAATAGCACAAAGGACAAAAGATAATATTTAGAAGTGCACACTGTTGTAAGCTTCGTGTCATATGATATGTAAATAATCTAATATTAGGGCCGGCAGAGTGGCACAGTGGTTAAGAGCTAGCTTGGGATGCCGGCGGCCCCAGTTCGGATCCCACACAAGGGCCAGTGACACTGCCCTCTTAAAAAAAAAAAATAATAATAATGTAATATTAGTTTATAGTAGACACTGATAAATTAAAAGACACATATTGTCAACCAGAGAGCCACCATTCAAGTAACAGAAGGAGGTACAGCTTAAAGGCAAATGGAACAGAGACAATGAAAATACTTAGTTGATCCAAAAGAAGACAGAAAAGTCCAAGGAACAGATGGAAGAAATAGAAAACAAAGAGCAAAATGGAAGACACACAGAAGCACACCAATAATCACATCACATGTCTAAGGGCCAAACACTCCCAGTAATAAGCCAACACAACAGTTTTCAATGGCAGCTTTGTGCTCTTGATTACTTTGAAATCATGACAGCGGAATCATGTAAAGGATGTGACAAATAAGATGTGGGCAAGAAATAGCATCTCATTTTTATTTTGTTGGCATTTTCTTGCTAGTTGTCCCAAATGAGTGTTTAAAATGGGAAGGCTGATGTAAATATGTGCCAATTACCAGTGTATTATTTACTCATTCCCCAAATAGATTTTGAATCTCTCAACTCAAGCAATTTTCAAATTGAAAATATGTAATGACTACTTTCGAGTCTGTCCCTGCCAGATTGGGCTTTCAGCTCTCACTCTGAGCTGACTCAGAGAGTCCATCAGGGAGGGTGACAGAGAAGCAGGGAGCTGGGGGGGGGTGGCCTGGGGCTGGGCGTGGCCTGGGGCTGGGCGTGGCCTGGGGCTGGGCTGGGCGTGGCCTGGGGCTGGGCTGGGCGTGGCCTGGGGCTGGGGGCGGGGCAGACAGGGCCAGTGTCTGGGAGTGTTCACCATGGGTTACATCGCCAGCAGGGGACTTGATGTTAGAGCCAGCTCATCAAACATTTTACCAGAAAACGTAGTCCATTTCAGTAGAATTGATAAAACACCAATATTTTAGAATCCACGCTTCCAAATTAAGAAATAAATTATAGCTTTCAGAATCTGCATCAAATCTTAAACCATGGAACCCCTTTACTTTACTTAACTGCATCTTTTAATATTAAATGAAAATTATTTTTCTTTCCCTGGCCTACCAATGTAAAAGCTAGAAAGAAAGGAACATGGTTGCACAAAGATGTTCTCAGACAATTCTTACCTGGCTGGAAGTGCCCAAAGGTACCTGCTTGCCATCACTTTCCCCCCACATTGTGTGTGTGAGTGTGTGTGTGTGTGTGTGTGTGAGAGAGAGAGAGAGAGAGAGAGAGAGAGAGAGAGAGAGAGAGGTATCACACCAACAACTAGAAAGATCATAAGAAGACTTGCTCTCTCTCTTGTCACCTTGCACATTTCTGTTTCCTTCTACTTGTGCACATGCTTAACAAACCTGTGTGCCGGGTCCCTGCTGAGTCTGGCGCTGTTGCTGTGGGTACAGAGAAGAAATGTGAATAGGATGCAAGGGACCCCAGGAGAGTGTGGGTAAGCAGAGCAAACGCCCCCATGAGAGGAGGGGCTAGGACCCCGTGGACTGGCCAGGGGAAGACGGTGGCGGTGCCCAGTTGTCAGGTTGCCTCCAGGTCCTGGGAAATTGTGGGACAGCCTTAGTTCTGAGCACAGTGGCTTTTCTGGGGACCGTAAACCTGGGTCCTACACTGACCCCACGCTCTTTTGTGCTTTGGAACCCATGACATGGCTGACTTGGATTGTTTCTCCCCAGACCATTACCCTGCATGTTTACACATGGGACTCCCTCTGACTCTGTCCTGACCACTTCCACCCGGTCCCCTCGTCCTTCCCGAGCTGTGTGAATCAGCAGGACAGGACAGCCTGGTTGTTGCCTGATGTAGTGTTACCTCATTTAGCTGATGCGTGCAGCCCCAAACTTCCAGAAATGTCCATCGGATCCTTTTTAGTCAACATGACTGCAAGCCCCATCACCCAGTCTAATCCCAGCCACCACTTGGGTAGGCGACTTCCTCGCCCTCCAGGGGTCCAGGAGTCTCCAGAGTCCTCAGCCTCAGACCAGGTCTGAGCCTCTGGGAGGCACAGGCTGCTTCCTGCTTTGCAAACTGTGGCAAGCCTGGAAGCCCCGGGCAGAGCGTCTGCCATCTAAGGAAACGCTCCCCTGCCCACACGCCTTGCCCGGGCATCAGGGCAGTGGTGCCACATCAAATGCTGACACTCAGTCTTGTGACACAGGCAGGTGACCCATCAGCGTTTGCTAGCTCTAAAGCTGACCTGTCAGGGCTTTCTTCCTGTTGCATTTTAAGGACCTACTTCATTTCCAAATGTTCTGGGTTTGATCCTGTTTACTGACACAGAGAAATGCCATACAGTGAGGTCTCATTAGCAGTTCAACAGGGAATTGTCTGCCCCCTAGCAGCACTGATGAGATAGCTCACACCAAGTGCCTGGAGTGCCCTTTCTGGCTGCTCCCAAGCCATCTGGATGCAGGTTGATGTGGTTTTATGAGAGAGAGGGAGTGAGGGAGGAGGGGTTAGAGGGGGAGGGGAGGAGGGAGGGAGGAGAGGAAGAGGCAGAAAAGAGGGGGCAGGGGAGGGGACAGGAGAGGGGATGGTAGGGAGAGAGGGACGGGGGAGAGGGAGGGACACGGGAAGGGGAAGTGTTGTCAGAGAGTGGGCCCTTCTCAGTGCCATGTCCAGGTTTTTGGCGTCTCCAGCAAAGAATTGAACGAGATACCGAGGCAAAGTAGTGAAAAAGCAGTTTATTAGAAGAGATAGTACACTTCAAAGAAGTAGAAGCGGGCCTGAGCAATAGAGAACGGCTCAAGGGCCCATTATTAGAAGAGAAATTCACTCCCAAGAGTTTGGAGCGGGCCAAACAAAGTAAGCTCCAAAAGCAATGACTGGGCAGGACTTGGAGTTTTTATCCCTTTTTTTCTAGAATGGGCTGTTCCCCTCTGGGCGGGGGATCACTTGATTGGCACCTGTGATTGACAAGAGGCCATCGTGGAGAGGGGAGGTCACATTCTGTGGTGCGTGCAGGAATGCAGAGACCCAATGCCTGCCTTGTTTTCCCTTTGAGAGACGTGATCCCCATAAAATCTCTATGGGAAGCTGAGGGACAGGAGGTCTCTTCTTCTGTATCTGTTTCCTGCTGGGCAGGGGCATAGAGCCGTCCTTGCCTATTGGGGGTATTCACGGAACTCTCACCCTAGCTGATCTCAGGTGGGAGGAAGGGGTCTCGAGCTCCGCCTGGAAGACCACGCTGGCTTCTTTGGTTGTGACTGGCAATCTTGTTGGCGTGTCCCCTGTATCCCCAAGACCCCTGAATGAGGAAAAGTAGATTTTAATTAATAAATCTGTTAGCTGTTAGGAAATCTGTGGCCATTCAGCCTGTCACTCAGGTGGCGTCAGTTGTCTGGGCCCAAAATGGGTTTGGCATTTAGCTTCCTGGCCTGGGGGACATTAGGAAGTCACAGGCTTTCAAGTAGTTATCTGAAGCAGGGTTAGGAGATTTCTATGAACAATCTACTCTTTAAGATTCACAAACTGACTAGAAGAATAATCAAAGCCAGGAGCTAAGAAGCTAAGGAACTAGGGAGGAGACAACATTTCTATAGGAAAGAAAGCTTAAAAGTTTTTCATTGCTGAGAGGAGGTGGTGGCTACTCAGTTGGCCTACAAGAGAAGGGAGAGGGATTCTAATGTGGAGATTCTGAATAGCATTCCTTGGCCCCAAAACTTTTAGACTTAGTTGCATTTAATTATTAAAATGTCTGTTTGGGGGACTTTTGCCTCACAAGAATCTTTTTTTTTATTATTATTTATTTTTTATTTATTTATTTTATTTTGAGGGCAGTGTCACTGGCCCTCATATGTGGGACCTGAACCGGGGCCGCTGGCGTCCCAAGCCAGCGCTTAACCACCACCGCGCCACTCAGCCAGCCCACAAGAATCTTTTAAAAGAAGATTTCATTAGGAAAAATGTAAAACACACGCAGCCAGAGAGAATACATAGGGGATTCCTGGAGGTGCCTGTCACCCTGTTCAGTAATTCCCAGGGGCTCCCCACACATCCTGTTGTTTTTGATGGTGACCTGTTTTAACTCACACCTCTGCCTCTTGTCCTTCCGCCCTCCCCCTCCCCCACAGTCCTGAGAGTTCTCTGACCTTTACAACAAGCAGCTGCCCTGCCCACCAGATTCCCAGCTCTTCTGGTCCCTGGCAGGCCTCCTGGGGGGCCCAGTACTTGTCCCCCGTGTTTGTATGGCGTCTGAGCATCTTCCCTCCCCCGACAGAACCCCCACTGCTTTTTTCCGGTGCCCTGATATTTGGTGAAGAGCGCTGGCTGTGTTCTTCCCGGTGGTGCCATTTAGCTTTGCTCGTCCCTGCAGAGGCCTACCTTCCTACATGGCATCACGTGGCACCATTCCTTCCCCTTTGAGTACCTCAGTTCCTCCATACAAAGCTGCTTTCCCTCATCAATTAGAAGTGTTTGGTCCCCCAGAAAGGCCGCTGCACAAAAGGGGGGGGGCGTAGGGGCTAAACACTTTCTCTTTAACTGCCCATTTGCAGCGTGGATGGTGCTCATTCCAGCATCAGCCCAGGAAGGCGCTGTCTCGCTCTCTCTCTCTCAATCTCTCTCTCTCTCTCTCTCTCTCTCTCTCTCTCTCTCTCTCTCTCTCTCATGTCATTATAAACTCAGATCCTTATACATTCAGTGCATTTTAATCAATTATTCTAATTACTCTTTCTGATTCTCTCACTTTCCTGTCTTTGGTATAGGGGAATTCCCTTCGAGCTGGCTTCTGGGCCATGATGTCCCAGAGTCTCTGTACCTTTCTCTCCTGAGTCCTGGAATCAGTCATCGCTCTGAGGAGTTCTGTCCCCACTCGGTGGGCAGTGGCATTTAGGATGTAGGGGCAGGTGTTGCTATTAGGTTCTCACAGTTTCTAGGATCTTCCATTGTTCAGGCTAACAGATACACAGTGTGTGAAGGAGGCAGTCAGCCCAAGGTCTAGCCCTGTGTTTGCTGCTTTCCGTGGGGCCTTCCCTGGGGAAGGGGCATCTTGCTGCCCCTGCAGCTCCCTATCTGTCCCTCTGCCCTTCTTCCGCCTCTGGAACATTCCATCTGTCCTGCCTGGCTCCGCAGCTCCCAGTGTCATGTCTGTCAGAGATCCCTGTGCTGTCTGACTGTCCAGCCTCACGGTAGCCATGCTGCCTGCACCAGCAGCAGCTGGGGGCTTGCAAGGACCACCATCCCCCGGTTCTGCCATCATTTTCCAGCCCACTGTCCTGGCATCCCCTGTGTGTGGGGGATGGGTGTTGGGGACATCTGTGGGGCCTCAGGTGCCCTGGTATCACCCACCCCCCAATTACCCCATGCCAGCCCCTTCCAGGGCCCCTGAGTGAGGTCGTGGCCACCTCCTCCCAGGATTCTGGTTTGGACCACTCCTGTCTCTTAGGCTGGTTGGTTTTGAGACGTCATCCATGCATGGGCTTTCCATGTGTTACCCGCATTCGTCTTTTGGCTCGAGTAGGAAATTAGGGAAATCCAGAGTCTGTGCAGCTACCATGACTCCACTGGCCAACAGTGTTTTAAATTAAAATCAGCCTGCGATTGGGCACCAGCTAGACAAAAGCCTCTCCTGAAGACGTCCTGGCCTGTTCCCAGGGCAGAGGCGGAAACAAAGCAAAGGCCAGAAAAGAAAGCCCTGTGAGTGGGCCTCAGGATTGTCCAGAAAAAGGCAGCCTTTGTTCTGTTTCCCTCACAATGTGTCCCCACCTTTGTGCTAAGAATAATTCAGTTGTTGCTATAAGCATTTCCAATTCACCTCTGACTGCTGGTTACAATGACAGAAGGAGCCATTGTCCCTTCCTCTCAGCACTCCCACAGAGCCACCATCAGAGTGGCCGGCAATCAGGCACCAGGAAAGCCTGAGGGTGTCTGCTCTTAGCAACCTCGTGTTAAGAAGGCAGGGAGCCCCAAGCTGTGTTAGGGACACTTACTCTGGCCTGTGTAAATAGGTTTGCTGAGAAAATAACAAACAAGCAAAACCTACATTCTGTAGCTCAAATTTGACTACATAAAATTAAACCTGTTCCTTTTTAAAAAAACTGTAATTGAGCCACATAGCCTCCTGTATGCTGACATAATATACATACATAATCATAAATGTCTTGAAGAAAGAGCTAGAAGTTATCCTTTCCCAAGCTGGTTCGACCACCCAGGCTTTTCCTCCTACATTCTAATAGTTCTGAGCCACCAAGGAACAGAAGGGGCTGCAGGGGCCACAGCTGTGACACCCCCCACCCCGCAAGCACTGTGGGCTTGAGAAAGGCAGAGCTGTCTTTGCTTCACCAACTCACTTTAGGAACCCGTGCCCACTGTGTACATTATAGGTGTGCTAGTTGTGCCAAAGGGTAAGTACACTGAGGTTAATAATTCATGATAATGTAACGTGATGAGTACAACAGTTATAGAGTATGAGGAGCTGTAAGTAAAGAAATAACTGGGGCATGTTACAATTTTGAAGCATTTTTCTCGGCGAACATCAATTCCAATTGAGCTGCAGCAAACCCGAGGTGGTTAGGAGCGTGCCACCAACAGGAGCTGAGACAGGTTTTTATAGAGAAGACGTGGAGCAGAGCCAGGAAATGATTTGATTGGCTATGACTTAGGTGGTTTTCTCCTTTGGGAAAGCCTAGTTGATTGTTTGTGATGAGTGGTTCTAAAATTTCACTTTCTGGAATATTAGTGCATTTACAAGAATTGACTCTGGCTGAGATTTCAGTTTGTTTATATAGCTACCAATAGCTACGTAGTCTAATGGCCTCTTTGTTTAATTACTTTAACACTAGTGATTGACTCTGCCTTAGAAAGTCAGGAAGGCTTCCTGGAAGAGGTGGCTGGAAGAGCCAAGCCGCGAACTTGTGCGGTGAGAACTGAAGGAACTGGGACTGTCCAGCCTTGTTATGTCGACTTACCACTGTGCGCTTTTCCAGCGGAAGAAGGACGCGCACTTGGAAAAGGCTGGGGACGAGATGCTGACTCAATGCCTGATTTTCAATAAAGCAGCTAAGAGGATCAGTGGCAGTGCCCCAGTCATGACTCTTAGCTCACTGCAGTCCTGAGTGGAAAGAGCTGGTGGCTTGGTTTGTGTGTGTCACACCTGCCTCCATTTCTGCGGCTGACTGTCTTAGCAGTGGGATGCTCTCTGCACAGCTTCCACACGCACTCCCATCTCTTCAAAAGTTTTTGCAGGGCTGCCAAGGGGACTAGCTTAAACAAACCACAGAAATGAGGCTTGGCATCTCACAGATGTTCCGAAAGTGACGATAAGTGTTACTGACATATTTAATACTTGCTCTTGGTTAAAAAATAAAAAACTGCAACTCACTGACAAGCCTGAAAGTCAGAAATTGTGAAGTTTCTCTTCAGAAATTTAAATTAATGCCAGAATTGGAATTATTACTTGTTTTTCAAATGCAAATGACATCATCAATGAAGTGCCTGTGATATGTCATTTTGAAGCCCATCCACTTCAGCAGTCTAGTGACACCGTGTTTATTGTCAGTCTCCCCTCCAGAGCTGGGTGCAACAGTGTGCCATGCGTGAGACGCTTCTGCGTGTCCCAGACAATTATGTGTTAGCCACGCTCAGAACAAGGGGCATCGTGCTTTTTTCCGTTGCTGTTCAGAATGCTGCCTGCAGTTCTGACATTGCTTATTTTTAGTCTAACTTCTTTGCATAACAAATTTCTCTGATTTGGGGGATGAAAACCTGATGGCGTTATGCTTAGTCTGACTCTAAGAAATTTGTTGTTTTGCCCCTGTGCTGTAGTATGAAACCTTTGAGCAAGAGCTGCCCTAGAGAGTTTGCAGTTTCAAAGCATCCAGGATTCATCCACTCCTCAAATACAAACCGACACAGCACTCTGGGGTGCTACCGCCTTGTCGGGGGCCCGTTTCCTCTGTCTTCAGAAGTTTAGCTTGATTCCCTATCTGTTGCCATCTGTTATTTTCTTCATGGCACGGATTTCAGACACTACAGTGAGTGGAGGCCAAAAGCAGTACTGGCGTTTGACAGAGGAATCTGTGTGACAGTCTGGAGGGGGGAGGCAGATGTGCACCTCCAAACAGATTGTTCTGTCAGTTCCCAGTAAGTTCAGCGTGTCTTAGACGTCCCCGGAGACCCCTCGGAGGAGTGAGTGGTCCTGTCTCGCAGTGCCTTCTGCATGCTGCTCCCTTGTGTCGGAGTGTTAGGCTGCCTGGGGGGAGGCTGAGTATCCGTGGTCCCCAGCTTTCCCCAGTGAATGCCATGCTCGTGTGTCACTTCACAGAGCGGACTGAGGGGGCCCTAGCACCTGGGGCGCTAGAGATAGATCGGGCGCGTCTGTCGTAAACTCGCACTGCTAAGTAAAGGTTTGGAAAGCGTTGGTTTAGGAGCCTGAGTAATCCACATGCTTCAACAGCAACTGAGAGTACATGGGCCGGAGAGAAGGAGGAAACAATGACTGAATGAGGAGAGCAGCCGGCCAGTCTCCAGATGTTTATTGTCACTGACTTTCAGGTGTCACACTGCCATCCCCAGGTGGCACTCTGCCATCCCCAGGTGTCGCGCTGCCATCCCCAGGTGGCGCTCTGCCATCCCCAGGTGTCGTGCTGCCATCCTCGGGGTCATGCTGCCATCCTCAGGGTCACACTGCCATCCATCCTTGGGGTCATGCTGCCATCCTCAGGGTCATGCTGCCATCCTTGGGGTTGTGCTGCCATCCTTGGGGTCACGCTGCCATCCTCAGGGTCATGCTGCCATCCTTGAGGTTGTGCTGCCATCCTCGGGGTCACGCTGTCATCCTCGGGGTCACGCTGCCATCCATCCTTGGGGTCACGCTGCCATCCTCAGGTGTTGCGGTGTCCCGGCCCCTCCTTATTTCTCCTTCAAATGGCTCACACATCCTGCCATGGCCTTTAGCCATCCCCTGTTGCCTTGTACCCTCAAGGTCAACACAGTGTTCCAACCTCATCATCACTTACCCATTAACTCTACCTATTGTCGGGTCCCAGGTGCATGTGGGTGTGTGACCAGGGTTTCTTCTAGGGGTCACTGAAAAAACAACCATGCTGCTTTCATTGTTGTTTTACTTCCTCCTTGAGCCTCCCTGGCCCTAAATCCACTGGCTGATGCTCTTACCACTGCCATTTTGTCACTGTTAGCATGCCTGTTCCTTACGGCACTGGAAATTGTCCCTCTCATATGTAGTTAGGGCCCAAGGTGTGGACTAACCAGCCTAACGCACGATATTGTTTGGTTTAGTATTTTAGGGTTTGTACTAGTCAGCGCAGGTGACCGTGACAAAATACGACAGATTGTGTAACTTGAATAACTGCCATTTATTTCTCCCAGTTCTGAAGGCTAGAAATCCAAGGTCAAGGTGCTGGCAGATTTGGTTTCTGGTGAGCTGTCCCTCCTAAGTTTGCACTCTTTCTCTCTGTGCCCTCACATGGCGGAGACCAAAAATATAAGGACACTATTCATATTGGGCCTGGCACCCAGTCTAGGAACTCACTTAGCCTTAATTACTCCTGTAAAGGCCTCATCTCCAAACACAGTCACCGTGGGGATTAGTGCTTCAACATGTGGATTTGAAGGGACACTGTTAAGCCTATAGCAGGGTTGAAAATTCCTCCCACTTTGGGTGCTACTTTCAGCTACTAGATTGTGCTGACTGGGTACAAAAGCCCTAGTTTCAACCTTCACGTGGAGCAGGATAGTAAGAGCCTAGGGGCTGAAGGGCCACCCTTTGGTCAGTTCCTTTATATCTCTCTATCAGGGCCGGCCGAGTGGCGCGGTGGTTAAGAGCTGGCTTGGGATGCCAGCGGCCCCGGTTCAGGTTCCACATATGAGTGCCAGTGACACTGCCCTCAAAAAAAAAAAAAAAAAAGATTCAAGCTTATATCTCTCTATCAATCAGTTTATCTCCCAACGTGTAGGGATGGAGACCTGTCGAGAGGGGTGGCTTGTGAAGCGCTCTTCATGCACTAGTGCCATGTCACAGGAAAGGTGCCATTGACAGCCACCTGCAGCACACAGGCGATCTGGGGGGCATTGTTTGTAGGGAGTCCAACACCGACACACCCATGCTGCCCACATCACAACCTCAGAGCCCTTCATTCTAGACCTCGTCCACAAAAATAGGAAACCACCTCCTAGCCACACAAATCACCTTCTGGCCACCCAAACCCTTGCTTATTAGAAACCCTTTCCACTCTCACGTTTGAGCCCAGGTTTGTGTAACAGATGCATCCCAACACAAATACCTGGGGACGTCCTAAATGTGGAAGGCGTGCTGAACATGTGGCCACTCAGAGCCACCTCGCTGACGGGGATGGGCAGAGGTTAGGGCCAGAGATGCAGCTTCCAGGATTTCTGAGTGAATATTTGCCCCATGCCTCCTAGCCACATCTTTCCGGGGGCCGTTGTCCCCCTCTGTGTTATGTAATACAGCAGTGACAAATGGCTAGCTGTTCACTTAACACACACCATCGAGTGTCTGGGATAGGTAAGTAAGCACCCCTCACGGTGCTGGGTCAGCAGCATGAACCCAAGACCCCAGCCCTCAAAAGTGACAAATTCTGGTCATATTCAGATGACAAGTTCCTAGTTAAGATATTTCTGGGCTTTTGTTTTCCTATAAAACCAGGTCAGATGCATAACAACCTTCCCCATCCAGTTCTGCACACGAGAAAACGGGGTGATCTCCCTAAGACACCCCTAAGTCTCTATGGCATGGAGTTCCCGAGCGCATGTAGCCAGACAGAACTGAAAAGCGAATGGCCCCTGCTGAGAGTCAGTAGAAAGCAGAGAGTACGAACATTGAGTGCAGACGCCGTCGTCAGAGTGACACGGAGAAGCCAGTGAGAAGTGCAGGGTCTGAGGCCCCTTGCACACCAGCTCCGGGTGGTCCCTGGCTACATGCGTGGTCCCTTTGTCCCGTTTAGCTGTGACCGTTACCCTGGAGCGCAGACTGCTGCCTGGGAAGCAGGGTGCCTGAGTGTTCACTCCCACACACGTGTCTTGCCAGGCTCACTATTCAAATGCCTATTTATTCACAGTTACCGATTATAAAATGCCACGGACCCCAGAAATTACTCTCACGTACTCAAACTTGAATACTCAAATGGCACGGGTTCCATTACTTCTCACACGTCGTGACAAATGTCATGTTCAAGGGAGTGTCCGCAGCAATCACAGACCATGCTCTGACCTGGTGCCGAGGCATGCTGGGCATCCACCGCTGGTCTGTACAATGGAAGTGACGGTCCCCACTTCCCACCATGTTCCTGAGAGTTGAATGAGATGACACGAGGAGGGCACTTAGCTCAGAGGTTGTTGTAGACAAAAGAGCTTCCTGCCACTAAGATTGTGCTCAAGTGGAGGGACCCATTGGCGATGCTGTGCATGCTGGGTTCCGAGTGGTCTTGCTGGTGGCCAGCTGGTGTACAATGTCCACGGTCCACGTGACCGAGGCAAGCCACTGCTGGTGCAGGCAGCTAATGGGCAACTCGTGTTTTCAGGAAACTTGCAAAATCACCCTTTGATAACCCAGGATGTAGTCCTAGGATGACGTCAGGCTAAACAGAGCAAAAACAACTTCTGCTTTTATGACTTATTTTTACTTTTCAAGGAAGAATGTGGAGTCGATCTCAGAAGAGCTTTAGGTGGTGATTTTCTTTAGATCCTTGTTTTCTGCTTTGTGAAATATCATGACAATATTGTTTTTCAACTTTTCTCTGCTAAGAATGAAAGGATCATTTGGAGTTTTAAATGGATGACAAACATGGTTTGTTTTCTTTCTAATATGTATCTGATCATGTCGTTGTATTGCTGTGATAAGATATGAAAAAGTCACCTTACTCTCCCAGTCCATAGGAGAAAATAAACAAAGCAAAACATTAAACTTGGTTTTGCACCTCACACTTCACCCCTGCCCAGGAGACAACAGCGAGATCTGAGCGCTGAAGACATGTGCCTGTGATTTCACTGTAAGAAGGACAGTGACTGAAAGCCAGCAGTTTGGACCCAGACTCTGGTTTTACCCACCACACTGTGCATTTAATGAACAAATGTGCTATCGTGAAGGAGGTGAAGAGGTGAAGGAGGTGAAGACCTTAAAAGCTATTGAAGTATTTTTCCCCCAGCTTTAACAGAGATATAATAGACACGTAACATTGTATCAGTTTTAAGTGCACCGACGATTTGATATATGTGCGTAGTGCTGAGTGATAGCCCATGGTTATATTTTTTTTCTTGTGATGAGCACTTTTAAGATCTTTCTTAGAAACTTTCAAACAGACAATGCAGTATTATTAGCTGTAGTCACCATACTGTACATTATGTCCCCAGGACTGGTTTATCTCACAACTAGATGTTTGTACCTTCTGACACCCGTCACCCATTCTCCCACTCCCCGACCCCAGACCCTGGTAACCACCAACCTGCCCTCTCCATCTGAGTTCAGTTTTTCTCTCTCTCTCTTCTTTTTCTTAGATTCCACATACAAGTGAGATCATATGGTATTTATCTTTTCTCTGTCTAATTTCATTTAGCAAATGGCAAAGATTTCCTTCTTTTTACAGCATACATATGTAACATTTTCTTTATCCATTCAGACATCAGTGAACACTTAGGTTGCATCCATATTTGACTACTGCAATGAACATAGAGATGCAGGTATCTTTTGGAGTTGGCGTTTTGGATTTCTTCAGATAAATACCCAGAAGTGGAATTGCTGGGTCATGAGGCGGTTCTATTTTTAAGTTTTTGAGGAACCTCCATACTGGTTTCCATGATGGCTGCCTGATTTATATCCCCACTAAAGAGTTCACCACGGTTTGCTTTTCTCCTTAACAAACTGTGGAAGTACAACTTATTTGACTATTGAAGCATGCATTATTTTCTTCTTTGGTTTATTTTTTTTTAATGTTTGCTTTTCTTTTCTCTGAAGCCTGCTTCATGAAATATTAATATAGCTACTCCCACTTTTTCTTAAAGTTAACCTTTTCATTGTATATCATTTTCCATATTTTTAATTTCATACTATTTATGTTGTTAAATTTTAAGTGAATTTCTCAGAGATAGTCTACAATTGGATCTTTTTTTATTATTAATGGATAATTTTTGTCTTTTAATTGTTGTGTCCAAACCACTTACATTTAATATAACTATTGTGATTGATACAGGACAAATGGCATTTGTCTGCTATTGGAATATTTTCTTTCCCTTTGTTTCATTTTCTCTCATTCCTTTGTCTTACTTTGCTTTCACTTGGGTACTTGACTTTTAGGATTCCATCCTAGTTTATTTATAATTATTATTTTTTAAGACTTTATTGGGGAATTGGGGGAGGGGAACAGACAAGTTGCTGTCCTTTTGTTCTTCAGTCTAGTTGTAGAGGACGTTGCTTCACTGGTCCCTGTTGGTATCATCATTGCACTTTTCTCAGGTGAGGCAGATGGGTCACCGGCCTCTGGACGGCTGCTCGCAGCGGCTCTTGGCAGCTCACACCAGCTGCCAGCCGCTCATGCTGGCTGCCAGCCACTCACTGTAGCCTATGGCAGCCCACTGCAGCAGGGGCTGCAGCCTACACCGTCGCTGGGGCTTGCACAGCCCAGCTCCAGGTGGAACTGTTGTTAGCTGCAGAGGGCAGTGTCACTGGCCCTCATATGTGGGATCCAAACCGGAGCCACTGGCATCTCAAAACCAGCTCTTAACCAATGTGCCACTCAGCCAGCCCTATAATGTTTTTTAATATATTGCTTTACGTGGTTTTCTTCATGATCTAGCAATTCCAGCACACATAATTACCTTGTAACAGTCTGAGTGTTTTACCCTGTTGAATGAAGTTGAGAAACGCCACTTCCGTTTAGTTCCCTATACCCTCCTTGCTTGTTTTAAGGATTTCCGGTTCACACATGCTGCACCAACCACATTGGATGGTGTTATGACTCACCCATCAAAGATTATTTCAGACACTCATGAGAAGTGTTGTCAGTTATATTTTTATCCCTACTTTTACTCATCGCCACACTAGTCTTTTTATTAGTATTTCCTCTCTCTGTAGAGAACTTCCTTCAGCCTTTTCTAAGGGAAATTTGTAAGCAACCAATTTGCTGAATTTTATGTGTTGTATTTTGTGTCACTCTCAGTAGCACAATAAGCATCCATTGATTTTTCTTTTTGTTATTTTCCTTAAATGAGTGTTTACTTGAACTTCAAGGCGATGTTGATGATGGGGCCACTCCTGTGTCCTGGAAGGAGTGACCCTCATGGGCAGTGCCATCACGGAGTTCAAGCTTGAGCTTAGGGCGGGTGTCCAGTGGAGCATGCATGAGAAACACCAAATATGCATTTTATGAGAGCTGCCTCAAAACAAAGAATCAAGGATGGATGGAACAAAATTTATCGGAACAAGAGCACCCCATGCTGACAAACTGCTTTGGTTTTTTACCATGTGATTATATTAGTCTGGTCCTGAAAGGGATGTACTTTTGTTTTAAAGTGAATTTCTTTCTTACTGCAACAATACAAGATTTTCCAGAATATTTCTCAATGCCAAGATTAACTTGATTTCCATCTGAGGCTCCCGGGGGGAAAAAGAGAAAGTGTCCCCCACTAGGAGGTGAGGACTGCAGCACCAAGAGAAATACACCTCACTTAAACTTTTGGAGTTGGTTTGTTCTTTTTTTTTTTTTTCTTCCTTTATTTCTCCTTTCCTTTCTTCTTCCCTCCCTCCTCTCTCCCTCCCCCAACTTTCTCCCTCCCTTCCCCCTCCTTCCCTTCATCTTTTCCTTCCTTCCTTCCTTCATCTTTTCCTTCCTTCCTTCCTTCCTTCCTTCCTTCCTTCCTTCCTTCCTTCCTTCCTTCCTTCTTTCCTTCCTTCATTTCTTCCTTCCTTCCTTCTCTCCTTCCTTCCTTATCCTGGGGTGTTACCTCCACCTCTTCCAAGCAAAACAAAAGGAAAAGTACGATGCATGCTTCCTAGCTGCTGTGTGACCCCAAACAAGAAGTTGCAGCAGCTGTAACTCAGTAAGGCTTTTCGCTGTTGTGTGTGACTCTTGAGGTGTTGCATTTAAACTTAGTTTTTGCGGGGCAGGTGTGCCTCCCGCTCCCTATAAATCATGTGACCATGCAATGAGGTTGGGTCCTGGAAGCCCTGCTGGAAACACTGTCTCATCACTCTTCAAACGCATGGTCCCTTTGGGGAATTTCACATGAAACAAAATGAGAAAATTACACGCGCATTCCAGAGAGCGGCCTGTTAACCAAGCGCCGAGGGTGTTCCTGGTGTGTGTCCGGGGCTCCATCGGTGGCCCTGGGGATACAGGACTGAACACAGTGGATGCATTCCAGCATGAGAGAGAAAATGTCACCCTCTTAGTGGAGCAGGTCAGAAAGGGTTTTGTGTAAAAAGCCAGGCAGGAAATGCCTCCAGTTTTGTGGACTATGGGTCCTTGTCACCACGGCTGCCCCAACCCAAGCAGTGAAAGCAGCCACACCCCACGCGTGGGAAGGGGCATGGCTGTGCCCCAGTGAAACTCCATTTACAGAAACAGCCCTCAGGGTGGACTTGATCTGAGAGCCCTGATGTGCTGCCCCTGGGCTATATCCGTCACTCCCCACAGAGTCCGTACCTAGGGCCTGAGATTTACCCTAAATTTTTTATTGACACTGCCTCCATCTCCTACTCCTTTTAGCCATCTCCAGCGTTTTAGTTCATCCATACTTTATGAAACACAGAGAATACGCTGTCTGGAGACCCAGCCATCTGTGTGCCTCTCCCCCAGAATAATCCCCACTAATCGAAACGGATGTACAGTGGTGAGGGAGAAATACAGCAGAATGTTTGTCTGCAGACTCTGTCCGCTGCCTGCTAAGCTGCATCTGCTTTGCTTTCTAACGAGGATTGAAAAGAAATTGTTCTCTGTTGGGTACCTGTTAGATCCCTGGCAGTGTGCTGTGTCCTCTGGCTGTGCAGCCACAGGGCCTGGCTCCCATCCCTAAATGTGGAAGGTCAGGAGACAGTCAGATAAGCAACAGCTGGCTGAATCCAGCTGAGTGAGGTCAGCCCACAGCGCTCAACATAGGGTGTCACTGGAGTACAAGGGACAAGTGTCTAGGCAGCCTGCGTGTATATGTGTGTGTGTGTGTGTGTGAGAGAGAGAGAGAGAGAGAGAGAGAGAGAGAGAGAGAGAGAGAAGAAACAAAGAAACAAAGAAACAAAGAAACAGAGAGAAAGATGAACATTTTAGAAGGCAGGTGCTGGTACAGTATGAGTGGCACTACTACTGCCTGGAAGGGGACCCTCCATGCAGACTCCCCTCCAGGGACACAGGGAGGGCCCGTGGGAACCGTGCCGGCATGAGCACTTAGGATACGAGGGCCATTAGTCAGAGCAGACCAGAGGCCAGCTCCCCATTTTCCATCACGTGAGTCTGTCCAATTTCCTTAGAAGATGCAAAGGACCATTTTCCTGTTTGCCAGAAAGCAGGACTAAGAGGAGGGTTGGAGAAACACACAGGCTGTCAGCGAATGAGGTAGAAAAAGGCACAGAGGAAGATTAAAAACACAAGGGCCGACCGACCGGACTTCATCTCCCCTAGCCATCCCTTCTCCAGGCCTGTGTGGCCTGAGCTTCCTGGGAACCACAGGGAAGCAGCCTGTCTCTGTAAACACACATACAAGTTAGCTCCAGGCCATGCTGATGGATTTAACTGCACCCTTTTGGTGGCACTGCTTTCTAAAACATAGTTTGCAATTCTGTCTTCTCAGACAGTCCACTGAATATAAACTGCTCTGTGGTCCTGGAACAGAGGGCCGGACGGGCTAGGCTGTGGCCCGTGGGCCTGAGGGGTGGGGGGTGGGAGTAGGGAGGGGTCCTGCAGGGGGGCGGGGGAGCGGGCCTGAGGGGTCCTGTGGGGGGAGGGAAAGGGGCCGCGGTGCCTGAGGGGTCCTGAGGGGGGGAGTAGGGGGAGCCTGAAGGGTCCTGGGGGAGCGGAGGGGGGCCACAGTGCCAGCAGCCCCGGGCATCCTGCAGGCTGGTGCCTGCACAATATGCTTCTTTGTGCCCTCCGCCCCCACCCTCATGCTTCCTGGCACCTTGATGCTGTCAGCACTACTGCCTATTACAATCCTCTGTTTCTAATTGGCATTTCTACGCTTCTGGCAGCCTGAAACTCAGAAAACAAACCTTCGTGTAAACCAGAACTTGAGCAATTCAAGTTCACCGAAGGTGCAGCTTAGATGTGGTTCCTGAAGGCTTATGGGGCTGGACTTCGTCTCCATGCTAGATGCTAGCATGACCACTGCATGTGCTGAGGCCTCTCCTCGAGCCCCCCATAGACCCCAGCGTGGCCCCTTTCGGGCCCTTAGATGAAGGGACTATCAGGAGAGCCTCCTTGCAGAGGAGGAAACCGAGGCTCGCGAGCCAAGGGAGGCCCGATGCTTCCCAGACTGTCAGCCTCTCGATTACCAGGTCAGAGAAACGGTGCCAGATCTGTTATTTCACAACCGGCGGAGATTAATACAAACATGAAACCCTCATTTACCTTTTGATGCAAGAGAGAAATACTGCTAGGAAAGTAGCAACACAGGCACAGAGACCTGCTGTTCTCGAAACAAGCCCACTGCAGAGGGCTGCTAGTCCGCACGTGGAACATGGATGTGCATGGTGCTTCCTGGGGCTGTCATGTCGAGCTGGGTCTGAAGGTTACGGCAGGGTCACTGCACCCAGACTCACAGGGAGAGGGCTGCCGCTTACACTGAAGGGCTTTCCCTCCGATCCTCGAGCTGACTGCACAATTTGGAATGGCAACAGCGTTTTTGCATGGTTTGGTTTTGTGTTGAGACTCATGAGACTGGCCAGTTAACCCTCCCCGAGCCTCTGTGCCAAGGGGTGAAGCTAGACATGCTGAGCCGTACCTCTGTGCAGCTGCTGCCGCCCTGTCATCTAGAATGCTCCTTTTGTGCTTGTTGGAAGGTCACTGTCCACTAGTGAAACCGCATGGATCAACTCATTAAATACACACAACAACCCTGTGGCGTTTCCTGAATACCACCAGAATACCACCACTGAGGCCTAAGGAGTCTAATGACCTTGTCCAAGGTCACACCGGCGCTCAGTGCAGAGCAACGAGCCCACCCCCGGCTCAGGGCTGCCCGACTGTGTCTCAGCAAGCTTGTCACACATCAAGACTCAGCCCAGCCTTTATAATTGGCACTATTTACATTGGAGGCGGCGTTTACCTTTCCACTTGGTGGAACCCGAAATTATCCATGTTTTCCTTCTCTTTTATTCCCCCCTTCTTCCTTCTTTCACTCAATAGATATTGAGGTGCACACACTGAGGCAGCAAGTGGCTCAGGCGCAAGTCTGATTAGGGGACTCAGTGTGTCTTCAGATGAGGCCTTTACTAGATGATTAAGGCGATGGAGGATGTCCGAGGGAGATGTGTCTCCTGACAGATGCAGATGGGGGCCTTCTCTCCTCAGCCACCTTTACTAGACCCTGGCTGTCCCCACAGTGAGCTCTGTGCGGGGACCTTCCTCTCTTCCCCTTTGCTGGGGGAGCCCAAAGGCCAGCCCATCCCGGGTGCAATCCGAGCTCATGGTAGCACACTTCCATCTTCAATCACACAATCTGTGACCTCGTGATTTGGAAGGGAATTGAGGAAGTTGCAAAAGAGAAACAGACAAACAAAAACCAACAGCATAAGACAAGATTAAGGCCAAGTGCCTGAGTGATGCTAACTCTTAGTTTTAAAATGCTCAGAATAGGAGTCTTATGTGATAGGATTTTCAAGATGGCTTCTGAGAGTCCTGTCCGTGTGGACACAGGCTGTGGGGGCTTTTCCATCGCACCTTCAACCTGAAGCCATCATGCCGTCCAGATGGCTCTGGAGGGTTTTCAAGTAGCTCTTTTCTAGAATGTCAAAGTGGCACATTGGTAATTTCTTCTGGGCCTAGACAAATGTAGCCTGTTTTAGCTTCATAAAATGTCTCTTTCATCTATTCCTCTGCTACACAAAATTGAGGTCAGCGATCTGACCCTGCCTGTCCAGATGGCCAATAAGGATGACAGGGAGGCTGTGTGCTGCGTCCTTTTTGAGTAAAGCCATGCACTAGGCATTTTTATGATTGCCCCCAAATGGTTCCATGATTGGAATCCATTTAGTTTGAGAGTAGTAGCCGCTTTGGGTTTTCCTGTGCTGGCTCCATATTCTTTTTCAAAACTCTTTTCGATATATTCTCTCTGCCCTTCAAATACAGATTTCCCTCTAGTTCTCTCCTCAGCCCTTTCCTCCCCCTCTTATTCTCTTCCTGGGGAGCCTCAGCTTTCAGACTCCCCACATATAAAAGGAGGTTGAGGATTGTGTGCTGAGCACCTTGGGAAGCACGTATGAGAGAATCCTGGCTCCATGGGGTCTCTCTGTGATTGTCACACCATGGTTCTTCTCGGCCCTTTACTTGGATTTCAAGCTGGAACTTCCAGCAAAAGATCCAAAAAGCAAATCCCTAATCAAGAGGGAATTAGGGCGGGACATGGACTGGGGTTTGGAGGGTATGTGAGTGCAACATGTATTTCAGCAGCACAGTCTCCCGGTGTGAACAGCGTTCCAGGATCAGAGGTGTCCAGTGACACAATGTCCCTCCACCCCAAAGGGAGGCAGGCGCTCCCCAGCTCCAGGTGTGTTCCGGATCTAAGGCCCTGGGCAGGCCTTTGGAGTGAGTCTTTGCGTCATTTCCATGACCTCCACAGCCCTTCTAAGTCAGAGATGCCGCTGGGAGCTCAGGCTCACGCCAGACAGACGTGACAGTGGCCGCGCTGTCCTGGGAGGTACCAGTGGGGGGCACACAGAGGCCTTGCGCCCCCTCCGGTCTATAGCTTCCTGGCCGCACTTGGCACCCAGAGCCCAGGGCAGAATGCAAACAACCCACTGCCTGGTGCAGCAGGTCTGCCATCCTCTTCATGTGGGAGCCTCTTTGGGTTGGTTCTTATTTACGTTCTTGAAGCTAGATTTGAAGCAATCGAAATTTGTGAGTCATTCTTTTGAAAAGCATGAAGAGGAGCGGATGTGAATAATTTAAAGATGTAACATCCGTTTGTGTCTTAATAGCATTGCTTTTCAATCCAACATGGATGTGGGGGCATCTGACGAAATTCTCATAGAAACAACTAAGACATGTTTATTTTTATTGTGCAGAAATTAGAGAGTTTATGATTAAATGGTTTTTTCCTTACTCTACTAATAGAAATCCACTCCAAACATTGGAGTAAGAAGAATGTTGTTTTTTTAAAGAAGATTCACAAATCTACTACCCTAACACAGCCACTTTTAGCGTTTTCATAGGCTTTTTATTTAATGTTTAAAATGATAGCTAGATAGATAGATAGAGGAAATGGATGTTACTTTGTTTACTCTCTCTCTCTCTCTCTCTCTCTCTCTCTCTCTTTCTGTGTGTTTCACACACACACACACACACACACACACACACACATTCACAGAGAGCTAGGTAGGTGGAAAAGGACACGTAGCTAGATCACCCACCGCCCGACACAGCACAAGGGGCCATGCACTCTTGTCCTGCAAGAGACATTTTCAGCCAATGGCCCATTTCCTCCCCGTGGGACGTGCCGACTGCCCCCCTTTTCATATTACCGAACATGTGTGTACAGTCTTCTCTAGATTGAGAACCATTTGCTTCAAGTAAATTGCCAGCCTATCTGGCTGTGAGCCTGGACATTTCCTAGATCTTTAAATCTGTTTTGCCATTATCACCTTGTCCCGGGTGGAGCTGATGCTGGGCGTCCAGGCGAGCCTGGCCTGAGCGTGCCCCACCCAGGCTGACCGCCCCGCCCTGACGGAAGGGGTGTGCTAGTGTCCTGTGTTCATGGCCCACCTTGGCTGGCCCCCAAACATGTAAAACACAGCAGAGTCCTGTTCAGCCACGCTGTTCAATTCCGAGCTGGACCCATGTTTCTCTCAGTGCAAAACTGTTTCCTTAGAATCCTGAAATCCTGAGTCATGTTATCTGGTCTTGACAACGGCAAGGGAAGTGGTTCTTGGCAGCCTGGGAATGCACAGCTTTGCCAGCCCTCAGCCTTCCTGACAGTGGGTGTCCACCGGAGCCTGACCCCTCTCACGCCCAGACTGGTGATGCCCGTGGGGGGTGGGGGTGAGCAGCACCGCGTTGTTTGTGTGGAAGCCCAGGGGACATTGCTCTCCCGTGCCTCAGTTTCCTCACCTGAATGTGAGTGGGCTCGATGTGGGCCCTTGTTACTGCGCGGCTTCTCCTGCCCTCCAAGAGAATCTCGCAGAGTGACTGGCGGTTTCCAGCTTTGCTGCGCCATCACTGACTGCCATATGCTGTATACGTTTAAGGTGTGCAAGGTGCTGTTGGATACACTGAGATGATCAGCCAGGTAGTGTTGGCTCACAGTGCCTCCTGTCACATAGTTACCATTCCTTCTTTGCGGTGAGAACATTTAAGATCTCCCTCGGCAACATTCACGTACAACATTCACGTACATGATACTATGTTACTTGCTAACTCTAATCCCCATGCTGGGCCTTAGAGCCCCAGCACTTGTTCATCTCACAACTGGAGTTTGTGCCCTCTGGCCACCCTCTCCCCATCCCCCACCCACCCCCTCTGTGATGGTGACAATGTTTCCTGTCTCCATGGTATTGAAGATGGAAAGGAAAGGTTAAGACATCAGACACTGGATCATTTCTAAGCCTTTTCCAGTGTAACATTGGCTCATGCTGTGAATTTAGGAGTGACCTGAGTGGGCTCTGTCGGTCATCTTAGCATGGGATCCATGACCTTAATGGAGGTCCTTCTGCCCTCATGAAGCAAAGCATTTCCCAGTCATCGCCGTAGAAAGCCTTACCCACCATGACCTGAGCTCTCCTTCCATTAAGGAGCTGATGTCATCTCTCAGTAACGGACTGGGCTGTGAAGTCCCTGCGTGGGGACTGGGGGTGGGAGGGCAGCTCTCCCACGGCCTGGGGACCCCCACCCCATTGCTTTGACAGACCAAGGCTTTTCCTTTCTTCCTGTAGGTCACGGTCACCAGCACACTGATCTAGTCATCAGTAATCAAATGTCTCATTCTTCTTAATTCTATTGTCTTAATGATCACACCTTAACATACAGGCTTTTATGTTTTGAATTAGACACAAGAGATATGTCTGAAGAAAGACAGACATATCTGCAAGCCCCCTCCTGTTGTCTTTCCCATGACAATACCTGTTGCAGGGCTCCTGGGACCCTGTAGGTCACAGTCACAGCCACCCCGGGATGGGTGGCTTTTGTAACTTGTGTATGTTTGTGTAGTTTGCATATGATTTCTTCTTAACCATCAGCTGTTGGGCTTTTTGTTTGTTTGTTCGTTTGGGGTGTGTGTTGGGGGAGGGATGGTGGTGGTAAATAGGTTTCCTCTGCCTCGTTAATAGGGAAGAAATTATAGCTGACATACAATTGTATGTCAGCTATAATTTAATAAATATATAGTCATGAGATATGGAGTATAGTATAGGGCAGAGGTTGGCAAACTGCGGCTCGCGAGCCACATGTGGCTCTTTGGGGATGTTCCATCTCAAAAGATTGCCAATCTCTGAAAGAGCCAATCTTGTCCCTCACAACAATGTAAAAATTATTCGAAAGCCATAAATATATTTTTACATAATCACCATTATGTGAATAATAGCCTTTAAAAAATTTTTTTAAAAGATTTTATTGGGGAATTAGGGAGGGGAACAACATTGGGGAACCGGGGAAGGGGAACAGACAAGTTGCTGTCCTTTTGTTCTTCAGTCTAGTTGCGGAGGACATTGCTTCACTGGACCATGTTGGTATCGTCATTGCGCTCTTCCTGGGTGAGGCAGATTGGTCGCTGGCCTCTGGACGGTTTCTCACAACGGCTCTTGGCAGCTTATACTGGCTGCCGGTCACTCACTGTAGCCTATGGCAGCCCACTGCAGCAGGGGCTGCAGCTATGCCGTCCCGGGGACTCACAGCAGCCCAGCACCAGGTGAAGCTGTTGTTCACCATCTTAGCTGTAGAGGGCAGTGTCACTGGCCCTCATATGTGGGATCCAAACCGGGGCCGCTGGCGTCCCAAGCCAGCTCTTAACCAACTCGCCACTCGGCCAGCCTTCCTTTAAAAATTGTATAAATGAAACTATGATAGTTTTATTTTCATTTTCAATTTTACTTCAGAGCCACATGTAGGTACCCAAAGAGCCACATGTGGCTCATGAGCCACAGTTTGCTGACCCCTGGCGGCTCTTCCGTCTCAAAAGTTTGCCGACCCCTGGTATAGGGAATTGAGTCAATGGAATTGTAACAGTTATTCACGACGTCAGAGGGGCAATAGATTGGGGAGGGGGACTATTACTTTGTGAGTGGTGAAATGTCTAACTATTACATTGTTTTGTACACCTGAAACTAATAATAATAAAAAAAATGGTGAAGAAAATAATTATTCCAGCCCTCTTTGAAAGAACTGCTATTTGAAAATGGGGAACACTTCTGTTTTTTGGGTTTTTTTAGGTGGTATGATTGGATCATTTATTTATTTATTTATTTATTTTATTTTTAATTAGTTTCAGGTGTACAACACAGTGCAATAGTTATACATTTTACCCCTCAAAGTGACAACCCCCCACCCCCAATTCGCCACCCCACTCCCCCCCCATATCATATATATCTATTACTCTTCCTCTGACTCTCTTCCACAGTGTAATCCACATAATGGGGAACACTTCTATCGTGGTCATCTTATTTATTTATTTTTACTTTGGGGATTAAGCCATTCAATGGCTTTGCGCGGACATGTTTTTACAGTGCCCTACAAGGAAATTTTACAAATCTCAGGCCAGAGCTGAGCATGCTATGGCAGCATGCCACTAACAGCGGGCTGTAATGTGTGTCTCAGGAGGCAAGAGAGCCCCCAAACTCCGGGCTATTGTCCTGGGCCTTTGAATAGTGAAGGGAGTTCTAACACTGCCGTTCAAATGATTGGACCAAATTTAAAACATTAAAACGTGTGTGCACGCGTGTGCGTGCATGAGCGTGCCTGCTTTCTTCTTAATAATAAAGGGGGTTCAAGAAAACAGAGAAAAGGCAGGCCCAGTGGCGCGGTGGTTAAGCGCTGGCTTGGGAAGCCAGTGGCCCTGGTTCGGGTCCCACATATGAGGGCCAGTGACACTGCCCTCAGAAAAAAAAAAAAAAAGAAAACAGAGAAAGCTTTAATACACTTAAACATTCTACTTAATGTACCAAATATCCAAGTGTCAAACCCAATGCTTCCATGTTACATACATGCTTGTACTTATGTGAGTAAACTGAGAACTTTTGAAGCTATAGTAATATTTTTCCAACATCTACATTTCTAAAAGTCCTATAGGGAAAGAAAGTCTGTAAGCTCAACAGAATGGTGTAATTATAGTTGAACTACTGATAAGTACACAAAGAGCAAAGACATAGCACCAGAGTCATGAGCCTCAAGGCTCTGCCCTTTGTGCTTACTTTGGAGGCTGCGGGAACAGTATATTTTTCTCTGATTCCAGAACATTCCTTGAGGTTCATCTGCTAAAGAGGCCATGAAATGGGATGGGAGAAGAGAGTGCCTGGTCCTATTCCAAGGAGATTTTAGACTTGAAAGAAATCTGACAGTTTCCGAATGCCATTGTATTACCCGCTATACTTCATGAATGTGGTGTTGAAAACCCAGATTTGGTGACTCTTTTTGTGAAAATACCTTTGGGGGAAGAGAGGCAGAGCCTGGTCAAGGAGGCTATTCTAGAACTCTCCCTAACACCCTGCTTGGAAGTGCGAATAGCAATTTAAGGATATTGTCATTTTCTTTTTTATTAATTCGCTTGCTTGATATGGTAAAATTTCTATGTTTTGCTTGGGAGACAGAGAACATCTATATTATATTGACTCTTCCACAGTTATATGAAGGAAGGAATGATCTAATTATCTAAATTTAGAAATGTTTTTTCTAACTTAAGATTCATCCCGCTCCCTCAACTGATCTAAATAATAGATGGGGAAAACTATAGTGACGCTTTTGTTTACCCGAGGTTCGTAAGAGTCTCTCATGCAAAAATCCAATTTTCATCCAAGTAAATAATAAAGCTGAATGTGCAATAAATCGTATTAGGACTCTTACAATTCGGGTAAAAATAACTTTTTAATATGTGAAAATTATCTATAAGAAGTAAAACAATTTCAGATTAAATTTCTCAGGGAAAAATGGAAACATCAGAAGCTTTATGATAATCATCATGCTGTGTTAAATGGAGTAAAATCCAATTTCCTTGCAGAAAACTCGGTATGTTGTAACTCAGTCTAACTTTGAACTGGCAAATGGTGTTTAACCACCTGGAATATGAACTGAGGGCAGATTCTTCAAATTTAAAACAGCTCAGTGAAATGATAGTCTTTTTGATTTATATTGAGTTCAGCAGTTGCCTCAGGTAACCCGTTTCCTTCACATCTCTGGCCTGAAGAATGCGGAGGTGACTGTGGTCTGAGCAGCTGTCATCTCCAGTCACTGGGGGCCTTCTTCTTGGCTCAGTCAAGAATCGAGCTCTTCCGGTGCAGAGAGTTAGCACATGGCCGGTGGACCTTGGTGGGCTGTGGGTAGGGAGAAAAGAATAGTGTGGTGGGTCAAGGAGGTGACCAGCATACCCAGTGGTCACTCTCCTCCTCGGGCATAAACGGAGGCAGCTCTTCTCCTGCTGAGCCGTGTTCCAAGGGCTGAGACTGCGCACGATGTTCCCGAAAATTCTGCGTATGATCATTCGGCCTGATTTAGGGAGAGGAGGCGAGGAGATTGACATGAAACAGGAGAGGAAATTATTCTCTTTTGTTTGGTGAATATATGTTGGCACAGGATGCATAGGAATCCAAATCATTTTCTGCTGATAAACCATTCTAGCTGGAAAAGGATACAATGTGTTAACTGTCCATTCGGAATAAGGTAGGCTCACTAGACCCAAGGTGGTTGAGCCTGTGTCTCCGGAAGAAATGAGCTGATCCAATGGCCTCAGGGTGTGGCAGTCAGGAGCACCTGGCTCCCCTGGGCCAGGCTGCAGAGGACGCACCCCTGGCAGCGTTTGAATGATGTCCTTGCTGCACAGCAGCCCCCCTCTTGTGCCTGGAGCCTTGGTTCCCCGAGAAGTGTTGGTAGGTCGCGTTGGAAGCTGCCACGATGCACTGGTGGCAGACCTGGAACTGTGACACCTGCTACGAGGCAGGGCTGCTGGGTTGCTGGCCATGTTTATCTTCTGCTTTATGCCTGCACACGTGTTTGTTAATCTTCCCTTTTCTTTAAATTCCTGGCTCTCTTGTTTAGTTGAACCTTGTGAGCAAGCATAGAAGACTGGGACAGAGTGTATGTCTCCATCCCCTAGACTGGGTGACAACAAACGCGCACCACTCGAAATTCTGGAGGCTAGAGGCCCAAGGTCAGGGTGTCAGCCCAGTCAGGTCCTGGGGAGGCCCTCTTCTGGTGCAGGGACGGCCGTTTCCTCTCTCTGTCCTCACATAGGGGAGAGAGAGAGAGAGAGACAGAGACAGAGACAGAGACAGACAGAGACAGACAGAGACAGAGAGAGACAAAGAGACAGAGAGTCAGAGAGACAGAGAGAGACAGAGAGACAGAGAGAGACAGAGAGACAGAGAGAGAGAGAGACAGAGAGACAGACAGAGAGACAGAGAGACAGAGAGACCGAGAGAGATTGGTCCTGTCTGTTCCTCTTCTTACAAGGGCACTACCCTCATTTTGGAGGTCCTACCCCCATGACCTCATCTTATCCTAATTACACCTCAAAGGCCCCACTTCCAAATATCATCCCATTGGGGTTAAAGCTTCAACATATGACTTTGGGGGGCGTGGACAAGAGTCATTCCACAGCATGACACATGAATGAGTCAACCCACTTCATTAACACTCCCTACAAAATACACCTGACACCTACCCAAACCACTGCGGAGCCTGACTCAGGATGTTTGTACAAAAAACAAACTCCCATGCAGGAGTTTTTATTTAGATTTCACATAAATCATGAAGCTATTAGATGTAATGTGAAATATGCATTCTGTGTAAATTGTTATATTTTATACACAAATGAGTAAAGTTATTTCAATTGACAATATGATTTTCCCTCTTTAAATATTTAGGAACCAAGCATTTGTAATTTAGAGACACGCCTGTGGATCCCAGAGCTTTTAGTCAAAGATTGAAAAATAAGGAATACGATTCTATCCTTATGTCAAAAGGAACCTAAGGATTGTTTAGCACCAGCTATGTCTAATTCTGTTCTGTCACACTCCCTCCAGTCCTGTGACATTTGGTTGATGGAATAATGCATTGAGAAAGCTTATGATGTGAAAAACAAACACAAGCCCCGTGGAGCCCACAGGAACTAGACCCTTGGAAGGTCCTCAGTCTCAAGGCCATTGCCCAGGGGGCGGGGTGTGGCTCCACAGCCACCCGTCCCAGGGCCCCAATCCCAAACCTTCCATGTCCTTGTTGTGTGAGTTTTGAACATGTATTTGGCTTCTCTGGGCCTCAGTTTTCTCACTTGTGAAATGGAAAGACACCTTCTTCCAGAGGGCCTGTGAGGATTAGATGTGTAGGTGCGTTTACAGCATAGCTCCTGCCTCCTCCGCTGAGCAGGCTGTGTGTGTCTCCATCCGGCCTTCCTTGAACATTCACGCTGGGAGGAGGGTTTGTGTCTTTGGCCTGCAGCCCCCGACCTCCAGCCACGGAGCCACAAGGCCGTGCTGTGGGGACAACATGCTCTGGAGCAACCCCCCTTCAGGTCCTAAGGGGCTGCCTCTTGTAGAGGATTGTCCCCACCACGGAATCTCTCCATTGAGGCTTTTCAGCTTCTCTTAGTGATGAATAAGAATTCTGACCCATGGACAGCGGACCTGCCTTGTGAGTGCTGTACCCATGACAAAGAAAGTGGCCCTTTGCAAAGAGTGCTTGCATCATGCATGCTGGCTTCCAGGACCCTGAGAGGTGGCCTGGACTCCAGCTGGTGGGGTGGGCAGGAACCCGAGCCCCCCAATCCCACCAAGAAACACCAAGGTGACCAGGCATTGTGGGGTCAGCAGGGAGATGATGATGGGTCCCCACTGTGCCCTGGCACGGTCTCCAAACAGTCACATCCCAGCTGTTTGCCTGGCGGGAACACATCCTGGCCCCATCCCCTCTCTTAGTTCAGTGGCAGGGAACACAGCCTCTGCAGCCCTGAGCTCTCTAGGGCTTCCTCACAGAGGCCCCTCCTAGAAGCTGGGAGCTCTAGACATCCTCCAGGTTACCCTGTTTTATCTTAGAAGGTTAAAAAGTTTTCAAATTCTAATGTAAACTGCTTTCACATTTGTTGAAAAAAAACGTTCTCAACCCCCCCCCCCATATTCATAAAACTGATGTTCCTTAAATGTGTCTAGTGACTGTCCCCGCCCCTGAACAGGACATGGGGCCTGCCTTTGGGACACCCTGTGGTCCAGCAAACCTGCATACTGTCTCCGATGATAAGAGCTGGTCATGGGTCATCGCTCTGCCACTCTGGCATTTGTGCCACAGGACTCAGTGCATTTGGGAGATTATGTGCTTATCCTTATAGATCACAGTTCAATTTAGACTTGTCCCTGCAAACTGGCCTATCGGAAGATGACAAGCAGGAGGGAATTGTGTCTTCCGGGGACTGGGTTTAGAAAAAAAAAAAAAAAAAACACAATTTCTCTTTGTTATGTGGACATAGTAATGAATTGTATGTGGCAAAAGAACATGATGGAGAGATATTTATCAGTTCTGTGTTAATTTGGTGTTAAGATCGGAAGTCAAGGAGAGAACAGGCAGCTTGGGCGTTACTTAGCACAGAGATAGTACTTGGTATTTTGGTATTTGATCTCCTTGAAAAATAATTTCTATAAGCAGTTCCGACATTGCACACCGTCTAATGCATTTCTACTTAAGTAAGAACTCCCGTGGGATTAAGCGGAAACACGGGCAGTCGCAGGCCCCAACCTTCACCCTCCCCAACCCCTACCTCTCCCTGCACCATGACCCCTTTTGCATTGTTTTCTGACCTTTTCCTCATGTCCTTCCCTCCTGGTTCACATTTGTTCTGAACCACTTTTCAGCTTCCCTTGGGCCATAAAGACATATCCTAGATTGGGCATGGGACCCAGGCATGTCAGGCACGCCACTGAGAAAGTCAGCCCCAACTCAGGAAAACAACACATGTTACAAAACTCAGGCCCAAGCAGACACTGTGGGTTGCTCCTCCTGGGTGGTGCTGGGAGTGACAGCTCCCAGCTCCCTGGGCTTGCAGGAAACCCACAGCGGCCCTGAACGCCAGTGCGCTCATCCACCAACAGCACATGAGTGTCCCTCGCCCCAGGCAGTGAGGTGATAACACCAAGATGCAGCTGTATTTAACCTTCAGGTGCTACTGCTGGGACATTTTTCTCTGTGAAAACTATAAAACCAAGTCTTGAAGGCATGTGTAATTGTATTTTCTTTAGCTTTGCTATCCCCCACAGTTCACCTTGGCACAGCGCTTCATAGACCATCTTTCAAGTTGCACCGCTCCGCAAGGTTGATACTGTATAGATTTTTTTTTTATCTTCATAATAATTTTTATTTTTTTATTTTTATTTATTTTTAATTTATTTATTTATTTTTAATTAGCTTCAGGTGTACAACACAGTGCAATAGTTATACTTTTTACCCCTCAAAGTGACAACCCCCGCTCCCCCATTTGGCCACCCCACTCCTCCCCCCCATATCATATATATCTATTATGCTTTCTCTGACTCCCTTCCACATTATAATCCACATCCCGTGACTATCTATATATTCAATTAGATACTGTATAGATTTTAAGACAAACCATGGGGCAAGAAAAGTGCAGAAGCAAAAAGCTCCTTGACGCAAATCGCTTGGCGGGGCTGCACCAAAATGTCATAAAGCCAGAACTCGGTTGTTACTTTGTGATAGGAAATGGTTTAGACTTTCCACCCTGTGCCATAAAGTCCTCTGTGCGTACGTGTTGTGCTTGATTTTCATGTCAGTGGCTCTCAAGAGCCCCCAGATCTGCTGTAGCCCTGTCTGCATTGATTCTGGGCGTGGTTATGTGGTCACTTTGGTCATTGGTCCTAAGCAAGCCTGACATGAGAAGGGCCTTGACCTGTGTTTGTTGTGAGAACCTGCGCTCTTAGGATGCTGCCACCATGCGAAGAATCTGGTCTAAGCGCCTCGAGAATTAAGACCCCACAGAGAAATGTCCGGCTCCTCCGGTCACCCCAGAGGAGCAGGATCTCCAGGCTGACCCCAGAATCAGGACAGACAGTGCCTGCTTGTGGCTTTAAGCCTACACGTTGAGGTGTTTCATTATACAGTAACCTCTGACCTGCTTCTGGATGACACGTTCAATGATCAATGAATAACATTGTCCATTCAGTAATTAAAGTGACAACATTCATGCTTAAGAGTTAGAAAACATTTTCTATCAATGATTGATTCTGCTAATGAAGGAAACTATTCACTACACTTATTGGTGTTACTTTAATCAAAAGAAAATATTTTCTCTGTTATAAGCTCTTAATTATATTTCATTTTTTATAAGTGGGATGAAAGAAAGTTCACAGATTGGTTGCACATTTATAGCATAACATGCAAACTACTCTGTAGATGACTTTGAGTTTTGTTTTGTTTTGTTTTGTTTTTTGAGGGCAATATCACTGGTCCTCATATGTGGGACCGAACCCGGGCCTCTGGCTTCCCAAGCCAGCGCTTAACCACAGCGCCACTCTGCCGGCCCGACTTTGAGTTTTTAATATGCAAAATCTCACCATCTGAAAATCGCCTGTGTCTTCCTTTCTTTTCTTGCCTCATTGCTCTGGCTGCAGCTGCTGATACAAAACTGAGGACTACTGCTAGCAGGCATCTCAGTCTCATCTCTCATCCCAGAGGAAGCTTTTAGTGTTTGATCATTCATTATGATTTTTTGCTACCGGTCTTTTTTCGATTACTTAGGTTAAGGAACATTTGTTATATTCTTTGCTAAGATGTTCTGTTAAGAATTTTTTTTCATCGATTGCTATGGTTCTATGATTACTTTCCTTTAATCTGTTAATGTAGTACAGATCGAACCGCATAGCTCAAGCTTCATAGGTACAAATAATGTTAATAAGAATCAATTTATGTCTATAAATCAGTAAGAAATGGCCAATGGAATTTTACACAGGACATAATTTACAATTGGATCAAAGATGTACAAAGTACCTGGGACTAACTCTAAAGAAGGTTTGAGAGACCTAACATAGGGAAGGAATAATAAAACTGATTTGAGATATTAAGAAAGACCTAAGTAAGAGAATGCAGGGAGGAAAGGGGTGCATGTGGGTGATTTATTTATTTGGGACTATATTTTGTTTTATGATTCCATTTTACTTTCCATTTTTTAAGGATGGGATGCCTCGGGCTGATTTGATGGATGGTATTTAAGATTCTTGCTGGAAAAAAAAAAATCTGCTAGTCAGTGCTAACAAACTAAGGTTCAGAGTAAGCTTTTCCGGTGAGGGAGAGTTAATCCCTTCCACAGCCCACCTTCTCTTCCCCCACACCCCCTACACTTTTGTCTGCTTCACAATTACTTTCTGTTTGACTTTCAAAATTGTCTTCAGTTCCCCAAATTGTCCCCAAAGTGAAGGACACTTGAATGATGGTCCCACTGTATGTATTTTAGGGCTATCACTGAGACCTGCAGGAGAATTCATATCCTGGACCTGTCCGCTCCCATGCTTTTGAACACAGTGTTTTGGATAGCATAGGCGACATTCTCATGTTTGCTAATAACACAGTTAGCCACCTCTTCTCTTGATGTGAAAAGATAAACAGAATGTTTAGCAGCAAACAATTAGGATTCGTTGAAAAGCAATTAATGTGCCTTCTCCGCTTCCTGTGGTCTGCCAGAGTGCCCTGAAGCTGTGCCGCCTTTCAAAGGGGAGCTCAGGGGTCAGGAATTAGGGCTCAAGCGTTTTGCAAATTACTTCTATTAACAGGCAAATGGTTGATAAGAGACATGGGGTGTGAAAGACCTTTGTGTAGAAGAGAAATTGAAGAGAGGGCTGAGCTCCGAGGCTAAGTGTTTGCATTACAATAGGTGGGAAATTCGTCTGGCACCTACATCTCTCCTTGGCTGCAGCTCAATCTTACCACACAATTGCAAGGATTTAAATGTTTTAGGCTGTTGGGATTTTCAGATTAAATGTTTTTATTTGATTTTTTACTACAACAGTTCAAGAAACTGAGTTCCTTCACACCAGTCAGCCCTCCAGAATTTACCTCTGCTCTGTGGCTTCCACATGCTTTGCATTTGGAATGGCGATGACTTTCCTGTGTCCCTGAGACGGGTCAGTGATTTACAGGGGTCACCATATTAAATGTAAACTAACTAAAAACTCTCACCAAAGCATTCAGTCCCAATGTCTGTGCCCACATATTCCTGTTGGTGAAACTCAACCACTTCATTCGATGTGTTCAAATTGAAATATCCATAAGGAAATGTATAACATTCTCTCCCCCATTTCATTATGTAATTATGACATTTATAAAAGAAGGTTTTAGGGCCAGCCAAATGGCTCAATTGGTTAAGAGTAGACCCCCACCCTGTTTTGCCCCTACAGGGCTTCACTGTTTCTTCCTACTTTCCTAGCTATTGATTGTTACAAATGACAGAGTGAAAAAAGCTTATCTTTGCAAAGGGTATCTCTTCCTACTGGTTTTTCTATCATGTCTTTCCATTAAAATGATAAGCCCCTTGAGAGTTAACATTGGATCAAATATTTGTGTTGTTTATCCAAGAGACTTTAGCACAACTATTGGGTTGTTGGAAAAGCTATGACGTATCTTTTCTGTTTTTCATTGCAAAAATGTGTCATGACTTTTCCGACAGCCCAATAGCTTCTAAGCCTATTGAAGGTACTCAACAAATACTTACTAGATTGGATGATTACTGAATTGAATGATTTTTCTAGGCTATTAAAAAGAGTTATAAACCAACATAATTCATGAAAGTTAATGATACACCCAAGTGAAATTACACCTATAAAATAAATGGTAAGTAAACAGTAGCAGTGACGATGCTGACAATTTCCTAATCACAGAGCTGAGTATGAGTTGGCAGCATTCAAGTGAACACAGCCCCTTCCAGCTCTCGATGATGAAGGCTGGGTCTCTTGAAGGGTGGCTTTATAGCACATGGCAGACACTCAGAAAACGTGGGTGTGAGACCCCTTCAGTGTGATGGAAGATCTCAACAGAAAACTTGCTGATTCCTGTGGGAAATACAGGGTGCTCAGAGCTGCATGAATAAGGTCAGGACTTCTGAGGACCAGGTGATGTCTAGTTGGCATCTTTATATTCTCACAGGAGGTGTGCTACAGACTGAGCTCTGCCCCCCACCCCCGGTGTTGAATCCCTAACCCACAAGGTCACAATGTGAGTGTATTGGGAGATGGGGCTTTTAGAAAGTTGTTAAGGTTGAATGGGGTCATAGGAGGGGAGTCCTAATCTCAGAGGACTGGTGACCTTACAAGAAGACAGAGAGGGAGAGACCGCTGCACACATGTACTGTGAAAAGCTATGTGAGGGCACAATGCGAAGGCAGCTCGCCTGGAAAAGAGCCCTCACCACACCCTCATCAGCCCCCGGCCAGGCTGGCACTGTGGTCTCTGCCATCCAGCCTCCAGACTGAAATAAATAAACTTCTGTTTTTTTATTTTATTTTATTTTATTTTATTTTTATTTTATTTATTTATTTTTTTTGAGGGCAGTGTCACTGGCCCTCATATGTGTGACCCGAACCCGGGCCGCTGGCTTCCCAAGCCAGCGCTTAACCACTGCACCACTTGGCCAGCCCAAACCCGGTATATCTAAACATATTTATATTTTTTAATGAAAAGTTGTGTTTGAGTTTGATAGGTTAATTTTAAATATTTATTCTCCTTATACTGAACTTAAAGCATTTGTTTAAATAATAAATATGTATTAAAATTTCATGAGACTCTTCAGATATTATATATCTTACTAATAAAAATTTTGCGTAAGTTGAACAATTTCCCCTTTTACTTAAATACATCAGGTTCTACAGTTTATCTAAAATAGTTTTCTCAGATAAAAGCCAAACAGGAGGAGTCTGTGGTCATTCATAAATTGTACCTAGAGAATAGTATGCTAGGTGAAATAAGTCAGACTGAGAAATAAAAATACCACATGGTCTCACTTGTATGTGGAATCTAAAGAATGGATAAACAAGCAAACAAAAAGAAATAGACTCAGAGACACGGAGAAACAAAACTGATGGGTGCCAGATGGGAGGGGCTTGAAAGGTGGGGTGAAAGGTGGAGGGAGTAGGAAATACAAATTGGCCGTCACAAAATAGCCACAGGGGTGTGAAATACAGTAAGGGGAATATAATCAATAATGTTATAAAGATCACATAGAGTGCCAGATGGGCACTGGACTTATCAGAGGGATCACTTCATAGACTGTGTAGGTGCCTGACTACTGTGCTGTATACCTGACACTGAAGTAGAATAAAGTAGAATAATATTGAATGTCAACTAATATATATATATATATATAGTCATGGAATGTAAAGTATAGCACTGGGAATATAGTCAATGGTATAGTAACAGCTATATACAATGTCAGAGGGGTAGTAGGCTGGGGGCGTTATTGCTTTGTGAGGAGTGTAAATGTCTAATCATTATGTGGTTTTGAACACCTGAAACTCATATGATAATAAACATGTAAAATAATAAATAATAAATGCATAAATTGCTCTTATATAAGAATTTTCTAGCCCCAAGCTTCCACAGCAGTCATCCAAGCTCTCTTCACATTACTGTGGCACTAGTTTATATCCTTGGACTTTTAGCTAATTGTATTATGATAAATGACCACATCTTTATTGTAATACCAATAATGATTCATTATGCAGTTGATGTCAAATTCGGTCATTCAGTTCTGATGCTTTGAAGCCTTTATGAAAACTCCTAATGAATAGTGCTGTCAATTACTGGATGATGGTCTGAAATTGAACCATCCGAATGGCAGCCCAGGCAGCCCACTGGGATCTCCTACGTGCTCCATGATGTTGTCATCTTTGATTTTCTTTCTGAGCCTTTTGCCCTGGATAAGATTCATTCTATACTTCTAAAAAATGAGGTGGACACAGCTGAACACCGTCCTGGTGAGGGGGTGGAGGCAGCTGCCAGAGCCCTGGGGGCACAGGCCTGGCCAGGTGCACACACGGAGGCCAGGAGCCCTCCCCCGGGAGGCTGGCCTGCTGGCTGCAGAGGTAGCAACTGGTTTCCTCCTGGGCAGAGACCGCATCAGACTCTGCAGTGATGCTTTCCAGCCAGGACAACCTGAGGAAGTTACTTCGTAATTAGTCACTGCATTCAAACTCTGATACCATTTCAAGAAATGGACACAAGAATAAATTAATGGTTTTGCTTCCATCTGGATTATCTAGATAATTTCTAATATCCCTGACAAAATTCATAATAGTTTAGCCAGTAAATGGGAATTATGGCCTCACTGTATTGACAAAGGCAGCAAAACACCTGTTAAAAGGCATTAAGAGACATCTAAGCTGGGGCTACACGGGTATTCAGGTAGAGCCCTGACACAGCTGTGTGGATGCCAGCACTACCACAGACACGTGACTTGTGTGTCACACTGTGACATCATGATGTCACCAGGCAATAGGAATTTTCCAGCTCCATTATAATCTTACGGGACCACGGTAATCTGTGATGGCTGTCGTTGACTGAAACGTAATTGTGTGGTTGCATCTGTATCAGAGAAACTGTGTATACAGGGCTCGGTACTATCCATGCTTTCAGGTATCCACTGGGGACCTTGGAACGTGTCTCCCCCCAGATAAGAAGCGACTACTGTAACTCAATTGTCTAGTGCTTCATTAACTTTCCATGAATGATATTGCTCATATGTGAGCAAATACGTTAATGAGCTGTTGAAATTATTGAGAATCACTTAGCTAAAATTAGATTTTCCTAAAAGCTTCCTTTTAGGCTACGGGATGTGCATTGGCTATCCAAGTATCGGATGCAGCATAGATGTGGTCTCTCTCTGTGCGTCTCTTTTTCTTTAGAGTAAATATGTCAGTGTGAACAATCCCAAGGTGATGTGGCCTGTGCTTTATGTGGATAAAATGAGTTAAGGTGGAGGAGTGAGCTGCCATGTAATCGTGTGATGACTGCCTCCATGTGTATGTGTTCCATTTGTGAATGGAAATGGATGTGCAAAGACAGATACATCACGGCCAAGGTGATTTTCGTTCCCTAAAGGTTGGTGTCATGTGATTACAAGTGTAGAAGCCCTCAATACAATAAAATATTATCTACGAAACTTCTCTCTCTTTTTTTTAAAGATTTTATTGGGGAACTGGGGGAGGGGAAGAGCGTTGGGAACGGGGGAAGGGGACCAGACAAGTTGGTGTCCTTTTGTTCTTCCATCTAGTTGCAGAGGACGTTTCTTCACTGGCCCATGTTGGTATCGTCATTGCGCTCTTCCCGGGTGAGGCAGATCAGTCGCCGGCCTCTGGATGGTCGCTCACCGCAGCTATTGGCAGCTCACGCTGGCTGCCGGCCACTCACTGTATCCTATGGCAGCCCACTGCAGCAGGGGCTGCAGCTATGCCGTCCCGGGGACTCACAGCAGCCCAGCTCCAGGTGGAGCTGTTGTTCATCACCTTAGCTGTAGAGGGCAGTGTCACTGGCCCCCATATATGGGATCTGAACCTGCCCGCTGGCATCCCCAAACCAGCTCTTAACGAATGCGCCACTCGGCCGGCCTTGAAACTTCTCTTTTAAGGAAACTGCCTACAAAGCTTTCTTAGCTTCTTTATTTTTAAAGTGGCTTGAAATAATATTAAATTGGGGAAAATATTCTAATTAAGGCATAACTCTGGGTCAGTGACTAGGATTCCGAATCTAGAATCATTCGTTGCCTTGAATTAAGATAACGACAGACCTAATTATGTAAATATTGTGGTTATTATGATCTGGTTATTAAACAGCAATTTGCAAAGACCGGCCACAAAAAAAAAAAAAAAAACAGAAAAAAACAAAAAACACATTTCTTCTGGTTTCATAAATATGAAAAGACAGCACTGGAACAAAAGCAGTGCAACCGGATTATTAGATGGTGTTAAGTCACGTTGTGATTCACAAACGCTTCTTTTGGTTGTGACTGCGTGTTGTGCGTGTGTGCTCATGGTCACATAAGTGTGTACACACACATAATCCTGTCGTTAACTTATCTCATACACACCGTTCGTCTCCCTGTGGGGCTGCAGCCTGACCTCCTCTGGTTCCCAGTTTTCCTGCTCCTGTCTCCTGGTCAACTCCACCGTCCCCACCCCCCGCAGCCCATGTCTGTGGGCACATCTCAGGCTCCCACCCTGGGCCATGTTTCCTCACTCCTAACCCCCAAGAACCATGGTTTATGATGACCTCGCTACGGATTCAGTCCCTGTAACATTTCCAGATGCCGTCTGATGCTGAAAACCTTGATTTTTATCCTTTTTCTCAGAAGTCTTCTTAAAATACAACCCCAACCATGACATTAAAGAGAAAAATCACATATTTTAAGAGACGAAAAGAATCGCCTGAATGGTCAGATGGTTGCATGTAAGCGGGCGACACTGATGTAGTCTGAACACAGAAATGGGTGACTCTGCCCACATCTGTGTGCATTCCCACTTACTTTCCCTCCCGATAGCTACTCGCATGACAGTTTATCATTTGGAAAAGCAGTTTCTGCCTTCTGATCTTCCGGTTCTGTCATTGTCATTGAAGTCCTCTAGACCAGTGTCCTGTGTCCTCTGTACTTTCCCTGCAAATTATCTTTTTTTTTTTTTTTAATTTTTTAAAATTTTTTTATTTTTA
This sequence comes from Aselliscus stoliczkanus, assembly GCA_033961575.1. Lineage (NCBI taxonomy): Eukaryota > Metazoa > Chordata > Mammalia > Chiroptera > Hipposideridae > Aselliscus > Aselliscus stoliczkanus. Next base: position 36,182,273 of record CM066741.1, read on the forward strand.
TTTTTTTTAGCTGAGCCATCCTGTCACTTTTTGGCAGCTTAGCTGCTGCTCAGCTCAGGCTGAGCATCGGACGGCTGTTGCTCAGAGCTCAGCTTGCAATCTTTTTCTTTTTTTTAAATTTATTTTTAATTAGCTTCAGGTGTACAACACAGTGCAAGTTATACTTTTTGCCCCTCAAAGTGACAACCCCCCCATTTAGCCACCCCACTCCTCCCCGCCATATCATCTATATCTATTACACTTCCTCTGACTCCCTTCCACATTATAATCCACATCCCGTGACTATCTATATATTCAATTACAGTTGGTATACAATATTATACAACCTCAGCTTCAGGTGTACAGTGCAGTGATCAAGCCTCTTCTCCATCCATGAAATGGTCTCCCTAACAAGACATATGACCATCTGACACCCCACAAAATATTTACAACATTATTAATTATATTCCCCAAACTGTCTTTCATATCCCTGTGGCAATATTCTAGTTGCCTATTTTTGCTGTCTAATCCCTTCCCCTTCTTCCTCATCCCCACCCCCCTCCCAACTAGCAACCCTGATTTTTCCTCTATATCTATGAGACAGTTTCTGTTTACTTTGCTCATTCATACAGTTTTTCAGATTCCACATATGAGTGAGATCATATGGTATTTGTCTTTCTCTGACTGACTTATTTCACTTAATATAATAGTCTCTAGGTCCATCCATATCATTGCAAATGGTACGATTTCATTCTTCTTTATAGCAGAGTAATACTCCATTGTATAAATGTACCACAGTTTCTTAAACCAGTCATCTACCGATGGGCATTTTGGTTGTTTCCAAGTCTTAGCTATTGTAAATAGCGCTGCTATGAACATAGGGGTGCATAAATTTTTTGAATAAGTGTCTTGGATTTTTCAGGATAAATACCTAGGAGTGTAATTGCTGGGTCAAAAGGTAGCTCCATTTCCAGTTTTTTGAGATACCTTCATACTGACTTCCATAGTGGCTGCACCAATCTGCAATCCCACCAACAGTGTAGCAGGGTCCCCTTTTTCCCACAGCCCCGCCAGCACTTGCTGTTTGTTGATTTATTGATGATAGCCATTCTGACCAGAGTGAGGTGGTATCTCATTGTGGTTTTTATTTGCGTTTCCCTAATGACCAGTGAGGTTGAACTTTTTTTCATATGCCTGTTGGCCTTCTGTATGTCCTCTTTAGAGAAATGTCTCTTCATATCTTCTGCCCATTTTTTAATTGGGTTGTTTGTTTTTTTGGTGTTGAGTTTCATGAGTGTTTTATAAATTTTGGATATTAACCCCTTATGAGGTATATCGCTGGCAAATATATTCTCCCATTCAGTAGGCTTCCTTTTTGTTTTATTAATGGTTTCCTTTGTTGTGAAAAAACTTTTAAGTCTGATATAATCCCATATGTTCATTTTTTTTTTTATTTCCCTTGCCCGTAGGGATGTATCAGTAAAACTATTGCTCCGGGTAATGTCTGCAAATGTACTCCCTATATTTTCTCTTAGGAGTTTTATGGTTTCAGGTCTTACATGTAAGTCTTTAATCCATTTTCAATTTGTTCTTGTATATGGCGTAAGGAGGTGGTCCAGTTTCATTTTTTCCTGCAAATTATCTTTCAGTCTCACTGCTTTCAAAAGTGTTCCCATCCTCTTAGGAACAGCTCCCATCAGCCCGCCTCGCTGGGCTCCTGTCCCCTCCACTGGAGCTGATTTCTTCTCTAGGCGATGGCTGGCCTTCTGTTTCCCACCCAGAGCTGTGTGTCACGTGGTCAGAGCTAAGGCAGCATTGTGCGCACATATCCAAACAGGAGATGTGGCCGTCCCCAGCATCCATGTGGGAAAGTCAATCCCACGTCACCTTCCCATGGACCTGAGCCGCATGACACACAAGGGCCCAGATATGGCTCCAGTCATCTCATTGGCACTGAGAACAAGTTAAAATAGTCAACTTAAGTATTTGATGATCCCAGGAATGACACCAAAAAACAGAAGAGTTTTATGAGCGAAGGAAGAAAACGCAGAATGGCTTCCGTAGTCAGTCCTGGAGAATGCAAGGACCGTTAGAGCCTCAGGGCCCTGTGTCATAGCCGTTAAGGGACCCCCACTGAAACAGCCACCCACTGCGACTTCAAGGATGGCCGACAAGTCCATATTGGGTGGGTGCCGAGTGAGGGGCACATACTGTCTGCCTGTGAGGAGTAACAACATAGAATTTAATGAAGCCGTTGGAATAACGAGCAACAACATATAAGGAAGAATATCTGAGACACTGAGACATGTGACAGATGTGAGGTGGGTTGTAAAGCGACAGCTAGCACTGCATACCCCACCACAGGCCCCGCCCAGGCCTTCACCAACCGGTCCCGCGAGCTGCCGTGGACCCCGCCCCCCGCAGGGCCATGGCATGGCAGGCCGCTGGCCATCACACCCCGTGCCCACTGAGCCTGGTTAGCAAACTCTGTTGCTGCCAGCAGTTTCCTGCCTGGAAGCAACGCATCCCCTCTGAGTGCCGGCTGGCGTGGGCTACACACGCCGTGCAGATCTGGGCAGCATCGCAGTGACAAAGGCTCACAGCAGCAGGGATGGGACGCCTTTGGCTTTGCAGATGGTACAGTAACCAGTTTTCCTCTCGTCCCCACAGTCAGAGGACAGGGCCTTTGATATTCTGCAGGACACAGACTGTCGCTGGCCACCATCTCCCTCGCATCCAGGAAAGATAAAGAGCCTCCTTAGCTTTTCAGAAAGCACCAGTGTCCTGCCTGGGGGTACTGCCCCTCCTGGGCCCCTGTCCCATAGGGTCCTCCATACACGCCGATGGCACTGTGAGGTACATACGGTAGCCCAGGGAAGGTGTGGCACCAAACACCCAGGCTGGGTGCACGGCTGTGAGTCACATGCTTCTTCAGTCAAGTCCTAGCACGAAGTCACACACAGAGCCTGGGGGCTTCCGCTCTGACTGCCGTCTGAGCTTGCCTTGGGGGTTGCCGACCCGGAGCAGGCCCGCTGAAGCAGGGTGCTTACCTGGACAGCTGTTGGCTAGTGGGCTTGTTGCCGGATGTTTGGGCTGAACGGCGGTCCCGGATTCTGAGGCCCATCTTGTTAACAGAGCCCGCGTGACACCGTGACTGCTCATCCAAATGCACGGATTTGCACACGCGTGTCTGACTGACACCACTGAGGGCCATGCCTTTGACTGCCCGGCACCATCTTCCCCTGATCTTCCTGGAACCCCGTCCCCTCCTGAGGGCCCTACGGAAGAGTCTTCTCAGATGACAGGACTCCCCAACGGCCGGCCCTCCCCGGGGCCCTGTCCCGTCCATTGTGCCGTGGTCACCATGCTGACAGCCATGAACACAAGACAGCTGCCCCTGCTGTCTGGGCCCCCAGATAACCTGAGTGGGACCCGCTGCACCCCAAACACCTCCAACCGCGTGACACTGAGTTCAATGAGTGATTCCATGTGATAATTAAGCAAGGTGACTTACAAGGGTAAATTTCATCTTTCTAACCCGTTCACCCCAAGCTGCAAAACCTTTTACCAAATGCCATGGGGAAGTGGGTGAGTGGCAAAGGAAAGAAGCTTTTTGCCATTCTATTTCATGCGCTAAATTGTTCCTGTAAACTGTGGAAGCCGAACAGGTTGGGTGTCGGGGGAAGAGGAGTTGCTGGGACCTTGGACCTGAGCCTCAGTGCAGGGTTGTGAGGGCACTGAGGTCTGTGGGAGAAGTCCCCGGGGGTGTGGAGGTGACAGTGCACACCCAGGTTCCTCACCTTCTGTCCTTCCTGCCACCTTCATCCCCCTAGCCCCACCACACCCCCACATCTCCCTCACCTCCCCTGGCCAGGCGCCACTTCCAAGTTTAAGAATAGGGAGGGATGGGGGTTGGCCAAGTGGCTCAGTTGGTTAAGAGCTGGCTTAGAGGGCGAGCTCTGAGCAACAGGGCCACTGGTTTGATTCCCACATGAGCCAGCGAATGCTGCGCCCTAGCTGAGCTGTCGCTGAGCTGCCAACAGGTGGCAGGATGGCTCAGCTGCTGTAACAACATTGCCTGTTCAATGGTGGGCTACACCCACCCGCAACTAAACTACTGAACTCGGCACCTTGAGCTGAACTGCAGCCCCGATGGCTCAGTGGATAGAGCATGCGCTCTTAACAACAAGGCTGCTGGTTTGACTCCCATGTGGGATGGTGGCTACACCCACCCGCATCTAAGATTGAGCACAGCACCTTAAGCTTAGAGGCCATGAGCTGCTGACAGGAAGCCAGATGGCGACTGGCGCCCTCAACAACTAAGACTAAAGAACAATTTGGCTGGTCCCCTCTCCCAATTCCCCAATAAAATCTTTAAAAAAAAGAATAGGGAGTGCTGCCTATGTCACCTGACGTCTCCATGAACCCAGCCACCTCCACCATCTGCACCCTTGGAGGGGCGTCTGGCTGCTTCCCGCACCCCCAAAATTGGTCTGCTCCATACCCTGCCGCAGAAGCTCTGACCACCATCAGACCTGTCCCTCAGCACCACAACCCCCGTCACAGGAGGCAATTGACATTTAAATTTCTGAAAAGTTAAAACTTGGCTTCTTCAGTGGCACCAGCCACACCCCAAGTTACACACTTTATATGGACATTTCTAACATTGCAGAAAGTTCTGTGCTGGACAGTTTGGTATTACTGATTTTCAAGGTGACCGTCAGTGGGGGTTCCCCTGGACAGGTAAAAGAAGGCAGGGCCCCTTGAGGGTCAGTGTCATACCCGCTGCCCCCCTCCCTGGCTTAGCCAGCCCAGGCTCCAAAACCCCAACAGTGCCCCCACCCTCTCTGAATACCCCATTTTCTGCCTGTTGGTGGTGTGCCCCTTGACCCAGATTTTATACTTCAGGGGCTCCCCTGCTGTCTCCCCTCCCATCCTGTACCCCCATTCCTGGGCCTTGCAGAACCAAGGGTGTTGATGAAGTGGGGTGACAGGTCCCCAGGGGAGGGAGGACCAACCGTTTCTGGTGGGTGAGAAGGCGCTTTTATTTTTTACTGGACAGTATTTTAAAAGATAATTGAAAGAACCCAAATACCAAAGTAGCAGTAACATTTTGACTTGAAATCTACACATAAATGACAGTGCTTTTTAAAGAAATGCTACAAAACTATGAAATTTATTTAAGGTCATTTGAAGGGTCCTTTTTCTGTAACTCGGGCATTTGTGTGAGGGCTTGGTCCATTCTAAGAAGGTACCTGTATTTAACTATAGTATCCCTCCCTGGTCACAGACAGAGGTGGTTCTGGGGGTGTCCAGGTCAGGATGTCCCAAGAGCCAGGCAGAGCTGGGGGTGGACCTGCTGCAGGCTTTTTTGTCCCGTGTCCCATTACAGAGGGGGCCTCCAGGCCAGGCCGCTCCGTGTCACCCGGGGACAGCATGGGGCCCTGCTCCTGCTGGGCCTTTGCAGGTTGAAATGACTCCAGCAACACCCCCACCCCTCAAAATCTGTGCTCTGAGGAAATGTGTAATTGCTAAGGGGAGGCTGCCACCCCCTCCCTTTCTAGTGCTCGTCGTGGCTGTTTGTGGGCATGGACGTAATCAGTGCAAGGCCACAGAGTGGCCCCTGGGACAGGTCTCTGTGACCATCCCGTCTTCACACCCTCAGGTTCCCATTGATCTGGCCAGGTGGCCCCGAGGTCCCTCAGAACTGGGTCCCACACTCTTGGTCAGGATGCACCAATCGAGGCTTGGCTTCCCTGGGGTCCTCACCAGACCCAGACGTTGGGCGGGGCACTTAGTCCATGTCAACCCAGCATGACTTCCCTGGGTCCAGCCGGGGCCACCCTGTCCTATGTGTGGACCCAGGTGACAGCCTGTCCTATGTGTGGACCCAGGTGACAGCCTGTCCTATGTGTGGACCCAGGTGACAGGCCTGTCTTGAGATGCTCAATGCCTAGCACAGGAGATCGCCCCAGTCAGACAGAACTTACCTGCCTTCATCCCCCCACCCCCTGCCAGGGGAAACGTGTCATCTGCCCCTTGGGCAAACCTGTGGGACCACTGACATGTTTGTGTGACTTCCTTAAACCTGAGAACTTGGTACAATGATGGGGCTGTAAGGGGCAGGTTTGTGGGGATGGGACAGTTGGAGGGGACTCTCCCTCCCTGCAGAGGTGACACCAGGCAGGGTACGCAGAATAGTCAACTGGGAGAGGCTTCCGAGCTAATCCAGCCCCATCGTCTTATGAAAAAGAGGCTCAGGACCTGAGAGACCCACGTCCAGGGGACCCCGTTATAAATAACAGCACAGCTCACTGCCCAGCGCTTTAGAACTTGAGTGAATTGTTTCCTCATCTTTGATCGCTGCTCTGTGCAAACCTGCCCACGTGTCTTTTAGGATCTGGGACATTTGCTTTTGCACCAAGGTCCGCGTGCTTTTATCAAATCAGAACTTGGGAGCAGCCCGGGCTTTAGCGCTTGCATGGTTTGGGGGTCACGTTATGGGGTGATGTTCTCAGCGGGTCTCACTGTGCACGTGTAGACACACCCCAAATGCTGCCTATGGCAGGTTCCCTGAACTGACATAAAACAGTCCCAGGAATCGGTGATGGTTGGTGGGGCCCACCCACGAAGCATGTGCCTGTCAGCCAATAAAGTGCTCCCTGGAAGGAGGCACTGCCCAGGCAGCACGCACCAAAACACACAGTGCTGTCTTTTCTAAATGGAATTGACGGGTTTTTATTGAGAACACCCAGGGCAGCGCTTTGCTGGGTGCTGGGAGGGCACAGGGACGTGACCAGCCCCGGAGCCCTCTGTCCCCTTCCAAGACCCCAGGAATGGCTCCTCGCCCAGCATCCCAGTTGTCACCTGGGCTTTGAAAATCTGGCCGTGGCAGAATTCCCCATTGGGTGAAGCCTGCCTGAGGGTCCCCTGTGTGCCCTGATTATTTTTATTGTTGGTTAGAAAACTGCACTTTTTTTTTTTTTTTGAGGGCAGTGTCACTGGGCCTCATATGTGGGACCCGAACCGGGCCCGCTGGCTTCCCAAGCCAGCGCTTAACCACTGCGTCACTCGGCCAGCCCCGAAAACTGCACTTTTAAAGGCAGGAGACTCTGCCTGGCGCAGACGTCCCCAAGGAAACCCTGAGGCCCCTGGCCTGGAGAATCGGTGCTTGGGCCACAGGGGGTGCAGAGCTGGGAGCTCCTTGAGGCTCAGTGAGCCCACGCACCCCGCTTGTCACCTGCCAGTACTGCGGAGCTTGTCTCTGGGGACAAAGGCAGACTCTCTTTCCACGTCGCTGACAAGCCCTGGGCTCAGAGCTGTGATATGGGAAGGAAAGATGCCCCTCATCCACCTTGAGCTGAGTTTGGGTTCTTTCATTACCATCTTCTCCAGATAGCTCAGCTTTAGGCTGGGGAGAGGGCTAGGTGACTAGTGATTTTTTTTTTATCTTTTTTTTTAGATTTTATTGTGGAATTGAGGGAGGGGAACACCGCTGGGGAATCTGGGAAGGGGAACAGACAAGTTGCTGTCCTTTTTGTTTTCCAGTCTAGTTGTAGGGGATGTCGCTTCATTGGCCCATGTTGGTATTATCATTGTATTCTTCCTGGGTGAGGCAGTCGCTCACCAGCCATTGATTGGCCACTCATGGTGGCTCACGGAAGCTCACGCTGGCTGCTGGCCACTCATGGTAGCTTACAGCAGCCCACTGCAGCCCCCTGCAGCTGACACCATCGCCAGCGACTCACAGCAGCCCAACTCCAGGTCGAGCTGTTGTTCACCATCTTAGCTGTAGAGGGCACAGCATCACTGGCTCATGTGGGATCCAAACCAGGGCCCTACTGCTCAGAGTTGGTGTCCCAAGCCAACTCTTAACCAATGCACCACTCAGCCAACCCTGACTGGTGATATTTTATTTTATTTTATTTTATTTTATTTTATTTTTGAGGGCAGTGTCACTGGCCCTCATATGTGGGACCAAACCGGGGCCAGCGGTTAACCACTGTGCCACTCAGCCAGCCCTAGACTGGTGACATTTTAAATGTCCTGCTTTAAGTGGAGACAATCGCAGAGGTCCTATCATTTTCCAATGGACTTTCTAGCCCCTAAATTGAGAGAAGTGACCTAATGATTGAAATCAATTTCCCAAATTACTGACTATAGTCACCTTGCTTTGGAGAAGCTTCTGGGTGCTGAGGACAGTTTCTCTGTCATTCTCCAACCCTTCCAATACCTGTGGAGACCCTGCCAGGAACTCAGCAGGTGTCAGCTGCTCAGCCTGCTAACAGGTTCCCAGGGAACAGTGTTAGGTGGGCTTACAGGCTGGGGAGGACGTGGATGAGAGCGGTCCAGAATGAGGGGGCAGGCAGCTCTGGGAGGGTCTCTCCAGGAGGCCCCCTGCCAGCAGACCCCACCTGAAGGCAGGTCTCGGCCAGAGCAAAGGTAAGGGGCCTGAAGCAGGAAGGAGCTCAGGGCCCCAGGGACCCAGAGAAGGTGAGGCAGCAGGAGGACAGCAGAGGGACTCGTTCTCAGCAGAGCTCTCCAGGGTCCTTCCCAGTCAGTTCCGTGTCCTGTCAGTCGAGGACATGGCGCCGTCTGGTTTTGATGTAAGGACTTTCGGACCTTCAGGATAAGAGGGCTCTGGGGCAGAAGCAGCACCCAGGTGGCACAGAGAAGTAATCAGCTCTGGGGAGAGACTTGGGGTGCCCACGCCTGAGTGCCACCTGCACTGACACAGAGCAGGGCACACAGAGCTGGCCCTGGTCCCCCTGGGCCACACCCCGCTCATGGCCACGTGGACCCCCAGGCTTGTTCAGGCCCAGCCTGCCTGTGGGGACCAGCTCCGTAAGGGCTCCCCAGGGCTCCCCACACCAAACCTTTGCTCAGCAGGAGCCTGCAGACCCACCCCTGCCTCTTCCTCTGGGCCCTGCCTCCTCCTGCGAAATGTCCCCTGAAGGTAAGACCCAAGAGGTCCCACATGTGGCTGGCAACCTGTGTCCCTTCCCTGTCCCTCAGGTGATGTTCTCTGTCACACAGGCTAGGACATCTCAGCCCTGCAATGCCTCTTAAGAAAAAATACAAATAGAGGCTTCATTAACTTTGATTTTATTGTTGTTAGTTCTTTAATATTTTTAATTATGTGATAAAATTTACTATTCTGTGGTTTTAGGAACTATGGCAAATAAATAATAAAAAAAAGACAGAAAGAATTGAATTCTGAAAGAGTACATTGAAAAGTTATTAGGAGGGTAAAGAGTTAATTTTTCCCCATGCAAAATTAAAAAAAAACACACACACCAAAAAGATAAATAAGTGATGGAATTTGAACCAGTAACATCCTTTTTTTTTTTTAATTCGCTTCAGGTGTACAACACAGTGCAATAGTTATACTTTTTACCCCTCAAAGTGACAACCCCCTCCCCCAATTCGCCACCCCACTGCTCCCCCCATATCATACATATCTATTACAATTCCTTTGACTCCCTTCCACCGTATAATCCACATCCCGTGACTATCTATATATTCAATTACAGTTGGCACACAATATTATACAACATCAATTTCAGGAAACAGTGCAGTGATCAAGCCTCTACTCCATCCATGAAGTGGTCTCCCTAACAAGACATGACCATCTGACGCGCCACAAATTTGTTACAACATTATTATATTCCCCGAACTGTCTTTCATATCCCTGTGACAATACTGTAGTTACCTATTTATGCTGTCTAATCCCTTCCCCTTCTCCCTCATCCCCACCTCCCTCCCAAATAGCAACCCTGTTTTTCCTCTATATCTATGAGATTGTTTCTGTTTCCTTTGTTCATTCATTCAGTTTTTCAAACTCCACATATAAGTGAGATCATATGGTATTTGTCTTTCTCCGACTGACTTATTTCACTTAACATAATAGCCTCTAGGTCCATCCATATCGTTGCAAAAGGTGCGATTTCATTCTTCTTTATAGCGGAGTAATACTCCATTGTATAAATGTACCACAGTTTCTTAATCCAGTCATCTACCGATGGGCATTTCCATTGTTTCCAAGTCTTGGCTATTGTAAATAGTGCTGCAATAAACATAGGGGTGCATATATTTTTTTGAATTAGCATCTTGGATTCCTCTGGGTAGATACCCAAGAGTGGAATTGCTGGGTCATATGGCAGTTCCATTTCCAGTTTTTGAGATACCTCCATACTGATTTCCATAATGGCTGCACAAATTTGCAGTCCCACCAACAGTGCACCAGGGTTCTCTTTTCTCCACACCCTCGCCAGCACTTGTTGTTTGTTTATTTGTTGATGATAGCCATTCTGACCGGAGTGAGGTGGTATCTCATTGTGGATTTTATTTGCATTTCTCTGATGATTAGTGAGGTTGAACATTTTTTCATATGCCTGTTGGCCATCTGTATGTCCTCTTTAGAGAAATGCCTCCTCATATCCTCTGCCCGTTTTTTAATTGGGTTGTTTGTTTTTTTGGTGTTGAATTGTATGAGTGTTTTATAAATTTTGGATATCAATCCCTTATCAGATATATCGTTGGCAAATATCTTCTCCCATTCAGTAGGCTGCCTTTTTGTTTTATTGATGATTTCCTTTGTTGTGAAAAAACTTTTAAGTTTGATGTAATCCCATATGTTCATTTTTTCTTTTATTTCCCTTGCCCAAGGGGATATATCAGTACAAATATTACTCAGGGTAATGTCTGCAAACTTACTCCCTATGTTTTCTTCTAGGAGTTTTATGGTTTCAGGTCTTACATTTAAGTATTTAATCCATTTTGAGTTTGTTCTCGTATATGATGTAAGAAGGTGGTCAATTTTAGTTTTTTTGCACATGTCAGTCCAATTTTCCCAGCATTATTTATTAAATAGACTATCTTTACTCCAGTGTAAATTCTTGCTTCCATTGTCATAGATTAAATGACCATATATAGATGGGTTTATTCCTGGTCTTCCTATTCTATTCCATTGGTCTATGTGTCTGTTTTTATGCCAGTACCATACTGTTTTGATTACTGTAGCCTTGGAGTATGTTTTAACATCCATTTTTAATAGCAATTATCAGCTATGGAGTTTGGATTTTAATCCTGAAATTTAAGAAAAGAAATTGAAGGATACTAGATTAGATTGTACACAGTCTATCAATAAACAGCTTTTGAGTTTTCTACAGGTAACTGAACACAGAGCCAGGTTCCATAAGGAAATCCTTGCGATTTTAATAGTAGGTCGCTTAAATTTGAGAATTCATGTGACTTCTTTCTGCAACGAACAGGAAGTATTTTAATTCTGCCTCTGGAGTACATGGATCTGTCACAGGTCATCCCTGTTAGAAGACTTAATATATTAAGAATAGAATGACAGTCTGGATAGGTAATAACATGGGAAAGGTTTGCAAAAAGTGTTAATATGTTATCAGTACAAATAGAATTATTGGGGGAGCACCATTAGACGAAAGGACTTGGTCAGCGAGAAGGTTGTGTCTGGGTCAACTATACATTTGAATGTGCAAACACTTAAGCACCCTTTTTGGGGGTATGACAATCACAAGAGAAGAGACAAATTACATGAAGCTGGTGTGGGGAACACCGACTAAGATCGAAGGGACAGGCTTTGAGTGAGGAATTTACCTTTTCTTTTCTTTTTTTTTTTTTTAAAGCTGAGCCATCCTGCCACCTGTTGGCAGCTCAGCAGCAGCTCAGCTTGGGCCGGGAATCGAACCGCTGTTGCTCAGAGCTCTTGAGCGAGCTCTTAACCAACTGAGCCACTCGGCTGGTATACCTTATCTTTTAATAGACCCAAGCCCAGCATCCATATTCTAGAAGTGCTAAGTCACTTGGGACACTAATGTGAGTGTTTGGGTGTCTTCAGCCCTGAGGATTACATTATGTCAGCAGGTAACCTGGTAACGCAAACTTTAGCTGCCTTACTACCTGTTGAAGGACAAGTTCCAATTAAATGTGAACAAATACGAGCATTCAGATCATTTGAGTAACATTAAAAAATATTTACTCTTCCTAGGAAATCATTTCTCAGTTCTTTTCTCCCTTTTGGAAGAATCTACCATCTTAATGACTTTGGTTTAATAAACAGGCTTCACAATTTTGTTTTACTGACTTCTTTCTAAAAGTCAACATCCACAACCTTAATAAAATTCCAAGTCAGAGCCTCAGTCTATTAGGTTTTTAGTCTCAGCTGTCCAATATTCACAACCTCTCTGTCACTTCACGGGTGATAACATTCACCAACAGGCTCAGCCACCAGCCCATAACCAGCCATCGCCTTTTGTGAGCTGAAAAGTAAAAAAAGGCCACTGAAACCATTGCTGACCTTTTCTCAGCTGTATTAAAAAGTTTAAATGGTTTCACATTGAACACTGTTTTTGATGAACAATATGTTTTCTAATGCAAAAAATGAAAGGTGAGCTGGCTTTGGTAAGAGTCTCATTTCTTTATGTCTACCTTCTTATGGACTTGAAAAGTGCACTCTTTTCAAATAAATGTTTCCTCTTTCCAAATAGTTTCTTGGGGGAAGGTTAACCTATGAAGTAGGTGACAGAAAAATAAAATATGAATGTAACGGAATACTGAAAGAACACCTTTATTCCATGCCTTCGTGGGCTCCGTCTTGAATGAATGTGTGTGTGTGTGTGACATCTTTGAAAATAGCTCTTGTGTGTTTGTTCCCAGTGATACCCTGGGTCAAAGGCTATTTACTTAGGTCTTTAATTTGGTTAATTATGAATTTTTTCCTTTTTGGAAATATCTTTTAAAAATAATTTTTAAGTCGATCATTTCAAGCAACTTTATGTTATTGATAGAGAGGAGAGCATATGGATGCCCCAATAACAACAGAAGTTCCCTTATTTTCTTATAGTATTTTTTTCACAGTAATTATAGAAAGAATAATATTCACAGAGAATTGTATTCATGTTCCATATATGTATACAATTCATTGACAAGCTGTTTGTACTTAAATTCCCTGGATATTTGGCAACCTTCCATAACTGATTATTGTAACGTTAAACATAGCCCACGCTTATGGAAGTAAATCCATGACTAATGGCTTTGGGTTCCAGGATAAGTATGGCTTTCCGTGTAACTTTAGGTGTCACTTATATTTTTAGGATATAGTCTTAACTTTATTATAGATTATTATGCATCTCATTGCTTTGTGTGTTAATGTCTGTGCTATGCCTGGGTGACATATTAGCTTAGCCTTGGCCTTTGCACTTAACATCAATCATTAAAATCATCCCGTTCTATGGTCTCTACCCACATAATTGAATCTCAGTGATATCTATCAACATGGCAGCAGATGGGTGGATTTTAAAACACTGGTTTCCATTTAACTCAAGATGAAAAACTGAATTATGCAGCCCATTTCAGAAGTTTCTTATTTAATGAAAACATGCGACAGAAAAATAAGTATCTTGTCCTTTTATAATATTCTGAGTTTTGTCAAAATCATTAAACTCCTTTGAAAAACAAACAAATGTATATCTGGGGCAGAGTTGGAATCGTGACCTCATTTAATTCCATTACACACCTATAGATCTAGGCACTGTTGGGACAGCTGTCCAGCAGGGAGAAGAAGCTGTGCTTTTCCTTTGGTGTTGTCCTCCTTGTGTGGTTAATAAATTTGGTTATGGATTAGATGTATGAGGGGCAGAGAGAGACGGAGAAAGGGGCGGTGCCTCCGTGTAACTGACACTTCAGATGTCTGCCCCTGAGGCATTTGCACACTGAGGTTAATACAGGTTAGCTGACCCTAGCTGATTTCTAGATAATAATCCATGTCAACTAACTGAAATAAGGACTGTGTGCTGGTGTGCAGAGATGGGAGAGGAGCAATGATGTGAAAAGCAACTTCCTGCGAGCTGTTACCATAGCTACCAAGACACAGACTGTTTCTATAACAGCAGCAAACAGAAGTGCTTTCCAACAGGGGACAAAGGGAAAATAAATCAGGGCTATTTCCCTAACAACAGGGAAATCTATGGATATAGGTAGATTATACTTTTCCCCATCTAATAATATAAGTATTAGTCAATAATTTTATAGGAGAAATCCCTGATCTAATGCTTTAAAGCATATAAGATGCAGAAACTGTGTTCACTCAAAGTTTCACTAAGGTGGGGGTGATGCTGTGAGCTGGGATGACTGACACTTGAAAGCTGAGGGATTAGCGGAGCCCCCTACTCACACACATACACCATTTTTTGCTATGAAATTCAGAGAAAATTCCCTTAATCTCTTTGTATCAAAGACCATGTCAGAGGGGATGAGTACAAGATAAAGAATAAGTGGCCATTAGAGAAGGGATGTAAACAGAATTCAATTTAGAATGCAAGGAGGGAACCTGAATAGAATCACAACATCACATGGTAAAGATCTGACAAAAAAAAAAAGAGAAAAATATAATTGGTGGAGCAGTGTGATTGCTTATTGGGAGGAAATGCTGGTGGGAGAGGAGAAGGAAGAGAAAGCAGAGGCTAAGACAGGGGGCTGGAAGGCACGTTGGGGTTATTCAGGAGCTCAGTTTGCAATGAAGACACTCATTCGTGCCCAGATTTATTGAGCATCTACTATATACCAGGCGCGATGTGAGTGCTCAGAGCATAGCAGTGATTTCAACAGGCAACAACAAGATAATAAATACGGAAAATGTGAGAGAGGGAGTGGGGAGAGAGGGAACTGCCAGCAACTCAGAAGGCCTCTTCTGGTCAGGTTGGAAAGTCCCATTTGTCACAGTGCTCATGCCCCTGGAATGCTTTGACTGTCACTGAATTTGTTTAATGCTACTTTCCCTGGAGGAATTTCCAGTCTCTGTAATGCATTTATCTCCAGCATCTGAAGGCCACTCTCTGGATGGGGGCTTGGAGCAGCAGGCATACCTGTCTCCCTGAGGGCCTGGGAGTCCTGGGTGAGCCTCTCAATATTGCTGAGTGCATCATTAAAAATATGTGCAGCCAGCCTGGGCTCAAGGAAGGTCTGGTTAGGTGGGGCCACCCTGCCCCTTAGTCTTTGTCTGTAAAACGGGGAAGGCAATACTACCAGAGAGTATTCAGCAAAGTGAGAACATGGGGGTTATTTGGAACGTGGGCTGAGTCCTAGCAATTTGTAATTAGTGTCAGCGTATGTAGCAATGACAGATGCTGTGGCAGGGAGCTTGGTGGCTGCGTTATTAGCAGCAGGGACACTGGGCACACAGTGGCTGGTGATATGCTCACAGTCCCACCAAGAGCTCAGGTCTCTCTCTTCATCTGTTCACGATTTTAAACTACCCAGAGCCTCCTGATGGGGCTGCAGTGCTTACTTAAAAATTCAGTTTTTAAGTGCAGGGTGGTGGTTCTATGTTTGGGCCTTGGTCCAGGGAACCAGCCTTCTCCATGGGTCACATGCATGGGTCAGGACCTTCCTACCTTCACTTTCTGCTGTCAGGAGTCACCCCCTGCTGGATGGGAGAACTCTTGAAAGAGTCCCTCCCAGAGGAAGGTTCTTGAATATTGGGCATGAAGGGTGTCTTATGATCTGATGGGTAAGAAGAAAATGTGAACATTGTTTGCTACTGGTATCTAACTTCCAGAAATTTAGGAAGATATTTAACTTCCTAAATTCCATTAAATATAATAACATGAGAAAAGGTTTTATCTGAAACGTAGGTAGACTAGGGAAGCGGTGGACAATGTTTCCAGAAGAAACCGATGGACTCTGTTAACAAAGTCATCTTATGCAGAGATAAAGGAAGTCATATGCAGGACCACCTTCTACAACATAGAAAACCTGGAAATTGAAGATGTGCATCTTTCAGAACTTCAGCATTTAAAACATAAGACAAAGCCAGTTGGGCCTTCCTGACACTGTTGGGAGGGTTGAGGCAGCTCCAAGGGCCTGTGACATGTCTCTGAGAGGTCCTGCCCCTGGTCCCACGGGCGTTCATTGTGAAGGGTGAGCCACCAACAAACCTGGGCTGGGGGGCAGCCGTGGGACCTGGGCCAAGGTCCAGGCCTCTGCACCTGCCCTGCATTTGTCGCTTCTCTCCATGCGAGGGGAACCTGGCAGCGGGAAAGCTTGTCATTGGCTTTACCTTTCAAAATGGACAGTAAAACTTGCTTTGCGAAATAGCAAGGCAGGAACGAATTTGTGATTAACTTAGAGACACTGTCACTCCCTTCCCTCTCTCAATGTTCTCTACATATGCAAGGGTTTTTCAGTCTTTTTTTTTTTTTACTTCATTCTATCTATGGCCAGGCATGCTTTTTCATAAATTCATAAATAGATATAATAGGTTTATACATTTATTGGTGGCATATATTTAATGTACATTTGTGTGATTATGTGTATGTATATATAATAAATTGTCGGGCCGGCCGAGTGGCTCAACTCTTGGTTAAGAGTTGGCTTAGAGTGCGAGCTCTGAGCAACAAGGCTGCCGGTTTGATTCCCACATGGTTCAGTGAATACGGCACCCCAAGCTGAGCTGTCACTGAGCTGCCCACAGGTGGCAGGATGGCTCAGCTGGTGTAATAACAAGATTGTCTGTTGGACAGTGGGCTGTGCCCACCCGCAACTAAGACTGAACTGGGCACCTTGAGCTGAGCTGCTGCCCGGATGGCTCAGTGGATAGGGCGTGCGCTCTTAACAACAAGGCTGCCCGGGTTCGACTCCCACATGGGATGGTGGCTACCACCTGCAACTAAGATTGAACACAGCACCTTGAGCTTAGAGGCCACGAGCTGCTGACGGGAAGCCAGATGACAACTGGCGCCCTCCACAACGAAGACTGTAGAACAACAACATGGCCCGTCCCCTGCCCCAAATCCCTATAAAATCTTATAAATAAATAAATAAATAAATTGTCAAGTAGTTCTTTAAATCAGGACTTTTTGAAAATGATTAAATAGTATTTCTTAAGGACAGATATCCTAATGTCTTGAGTGCAAACTAGGTATTTCATGATACAGTTTAAAATCGTATACCAGTGACTATTTTCCCCAGTTTGCATGGAGAACCATTGGTGCACAGAGATTTTCTCGGCCTATGAATGGTGAGGCTGGATTTGAACCCAGGCCGCCTGGCTCTGGGTCCACGTGCCCCTCAGGACACAGCAAGCAGGAGAGGGAGTGTGAGAGGAGCGGCAGTGAGCGTGGCCACTCTGGGGACCAATGGAGAAGCTGAGGCTGTGCCCCTGTGTGGGGGGCAGGGGGGGCCCTCCTGCTTCCTGACGTTCGAGCCCATGGAGCTGCTTGGGAAGACGCCAGACTTCCGGAAACTTGGCTGTAGAGAAGCAGCTTCGAAAGCTGCCTTCTCCACTGTCCAATCTGCCATGTGTGAGGCTTAGTGGGGTCCCGAGAAACACCCGTCCTGACCCTAGAAGGCACTCAATATTCCTGAGAACTAGAGCCACAAAAGGATGACAACTGCTGATGTGCTTTACTTTTGTTATCTGTGAGGGAACAAATGGAATCCATAAACCATTTTTTGACGTTTCAGAGAGAACAATTCCTGATCGGTATCTAGCCATCACAGGCCGATCGATGGACACTTTTTCTGGAGCATTCACTCTTTATGTAAGCTGTGCAAAGTGCCATCGGTACTCTCCAGACTGGGATGTGTCTTTATTTCAGTGCTGCTCTCCGCTGACTGCAGCTCTCTTAGCCCTGTTTTCACCGTAACACCAACTTCTTCCACCAGGTTCTACTACAATGGCATTTTCATCATTTGAATCTAATCTCTTCCTGAAAACAGAACAAAGAGCAAATTTTGGATAATGGAAGCTTTGATTCAATTTCAAATGAGAATAAGAATGATGTATTTCCAGTTCATGCAGAAACTGCACACCAGTTCCCTAAACACCAAAAAGACACTCAGCATCAACCTGTATCACAGCCCAACAAGGGTGTCTGAGCAGTGCACTATTTATGTTACACAGAGTAAGCCTTTTTAAAGTGTTTATTGGGGCTGGCTGAGTGGATCATTGGTTAAGAGTTGGCTTGGGACACCAACTCTGAGCAGCAGGGCCCTGGTTCTGATCCCACATGAGGGCCAGTGACGCTGTGCCCTCTACAGCTAAGATGGTGAACAATAGCTCGACCTGGAGCTGGGCTGCCGTGAATGGCTGGCGACTGTGTAGGCTGCAGTGGGGCTGCCCGGCAGCTGGTGTGAGCTGCTGTGAGCCGCCAGCCATCCAATGGACAGTGACTAATCTGCCTCACCCAAGAAGAGTGCAATGATGATATCAACATGGGCCAGTGAAGCAACGTCCTCCACAACTAGACTGAAAAACAAAAAGGACAGCCACTTGTCTGTTCCCCTTCCCTGATTCCCCAACACTGTTCCCCTCCTCCAGTTCCCCAATAATTTTTTAAAGTGTTTATTGAGATATAATGGACACATAACTTAGTATTACTTTGGTGGAGAACATAATGGTGATTATATATATAAATGATCACCACAATAAGGCTAGTTAACATCTGTCACCACGCAGTTACAATTTTTTTATTGTGATGAGATCATTTATCATCTACTCTCTTAGCAACTTTCAAATATACAATATAGTATTGTGAACTATAGTCAACATGCTGTACATTATGTCCCCAGAACTTTGTCATCTGATAACTGGAAGTTTGCACCTGTTTGACCCCCTTCACCCATTTCCCCACCCCCTCCCTCTGCCTCTGGGAACTCCCACTCTGTCCTCCGCATCTATGAGTTCAATGCTTTTTTGATTTCACATACAAGGGTCATCATGTCTTTGTCTTTCTCTGTCTGATTTATTCCACTTGTTTCAGCACTTTTTAAAACCCATTTTTATGTCTGTTTGTATAGGGTAGGTTGTACGACAGGGAACAGCACACACACGTGCACACACGCACGCACACACTTACTTCTGATTCTCTGTGTGGTTCTGGGCTTAGAGTCTGTCAGTGAGATGTGAGTATGTGTCTGAAGATGGTGAGGAGAGTCTGTGAGTCCCCAGAAGGAGACCTTGAGGGGGACCCCCTGGACGCTGAGGTCTCACACAGCTGCTGCTTCCTGGCACTTGGTCCCCTGCTGCTCAAATGCTGTGCCAGGCTCGGCTGCCCTGGATGCAATACCCCCTGCCCCTGTGGTGGATGCGCACCCTTTGTCATTTCTAGCAGGAGTCCCAACAGACACAATGGCCTCAGTGTACGTCACCATTAGTGTGCTCTGATTTTTCCCCTGGTTTATTTAAGGCCTGTCTCCCCAACTAGGATAAGCTCCATGAGGTTAGGGAGCGCCCGCTGGCACAGTGGGCACTGTTGGGCCTCCAGTGGGTTACAGGGCCTGGCACGGTCCAGCAAGGAGATGAGAAGGCATGGATTCGCTAATAAATGGCATTTGGATTACCCACCTCAGAAGGTTCCTGAACTGCAAATTGAAGGGAAAGGACACAATATGGGACTTGTTGAGAATTACTAAGGGCACACTCTAATACATTTTAATATCTATCACATAAACTATGAAAGCAATACAAATCCATAACAGACTTACACCCTCCCTGCAATGGACCCAATGATAATCCTTTAAACTGAGGAGCGGAGGGGCCTCTGAGGTGGCCCAGTCTCGAGATGCGACATTCTCTAGGTCTCACGGTCGGTCCCAGCCTAGTGTCCAGTGTTCATAATAAAGTCCTACTCTGTGCCCTGAGCACTGGCGTGGCTTCCAGTGCTGGGCCTCTGCCTCTGTGACCTGTGCCTGTCTGCCTGCTGTTGGAATCCGCACTGGACTTGGGTGCCCATTAGCGCCATAGTTCTCTGATTGCTGCTTTTGTGTTACTTTTCTTTTTGATTTGGTCTGTCGTTTAGGAAGACTCTTGAGTGAAAATAATGATTCTATATGCTAAGGGATCATGTGTTCTGTGCCAGGCAGGAAGGGTTTTTCATTTCGTCATCTCCTTTCTGCTTTATATGGTTAGGAGGCAGGCACCACTAGTCTGCCACTTTGATATGAGGATGGAGGATTCCTTCGGTCCTGCTACCTGTCAGAGCTTGGACGTGTGGATGCCGGTTGCCATCATGCTCTGAATATACTCTACTGCCTCTTGGCCCCTCATCACACTTTCTGTGTTTATTGCCATTTAAGGTTTACAGAGCATTTCCACGTGTTATCACACTACTGCCTAATACTACTTACTAATAATATTGATTATCATTTGTTGAGCCAGGCACTGTATTGAGTACCGACAGAGAGAGAGAGACATGGGGGTTGGAGGATGAGGAAGAGCAGGAAAACCAAAGCTTTAGCAAAGAAAACGAAGTGCACAGAAAACTCACTCATCGGGCTGCCCTGCCTGTCCCGTCTCTCTCTTTCAGGAATACCAAATTGATATATTTTTTGCTCAGACCTGGACCGACAGTCGCCTTCGATTCAATAGCACAATGAAAATACTCACTCTGAACAGCAACATGGTGGGGCTGATATGGGTCCCAGACACCATCTTCCGCAATTCTAAGACCGCAGAGGCTCACTGGGTCACCACCCCCAACCAGCTTCTCAGAATCTGGAATGATGGGAAGATCCTTTACACCTTAAGGTAAGATGCTGGTGGCGCGAATCCCTGACGGTCAGATGTGGGTCCTTAATCAGGGGGGATGGGACCCTATTTTCATCGCCAGGTTCAGGGCTTTTCATGTTCTCCCTGCTACAGAATGGTTTCTGGAAGGACCGTCCTGATGCCATGTGTATAAAAACAGAGGCACACACCCGATCTGCAATGAACATAAACTCATTCCAGCATTAGATCCATGTCTGCTGGAAGTGGGCTGGGGAAATTGTCTTTAATCTACTTAACCCATGGGTCCACTCAGCTAGGAAAATAAAGATGTCTTGGTGTGCTCATTAACAAATGTAATTATAGCAAATTAACAAATTTGAGCCCACAAGGGAGAGAGCAGGAGGGCATCCCCAGTGCATGACTAATGGAAATGGCAGCTACCCCATAATGAGTGCTCCCGGGGCAGGCTAGTCCCCACAGAAACCTGGTGAGGTGCAAGAAACCACGCCTCAAGGTGAGCTAACCTGCCCAAATCACCAAGGGGGACTGGTCTCTCCAATAGTTAGAAGCAATACAAAATAACACAGCACAAAAGCAGCCAATGATATCACAGAATGGATGGTGCCACTGCCAAGGACTTACATGAGCTTTGGTCCCAGCACCCCCTGCTCCCAATGTGGCCATGTCTCACCCTGCATGGAGACTCTGCTGGGTTATGGCTGGCTGACCTTGACAGTGACCTTGGCTCTCCTGCAGGCTCACCATCAATGCAGAGTGCCAGCTGCAGCTGCACAACTTCCCCATGGACGAGCACTCCTGCCCACTGACTTTCTCCAGCTGTGAGTACCCACTTGGATGGGATGCTGTGTGAGCGCGGGTCTGGCCTGTGCTGAGTGTCTGGCGATGATCATGTGATTCATGACAGCATTACTGCACACCCAGAGGAGATAGGGAACAATTTGGGTACTGGCCACCTGGGCGTTTCCACTCCAGATTTTATGACGTAAGACCTATGTTACAAGATAGGTGGCTTTGATAAAGCTGTGAGCAACTTAACCATTCCTTATAACATTGAAGGAGTCAGAGATGGGTGAACACTTGCCCAACACCCTTATGCAAATGAGGTGTTTTATATATTATTTGGAAATATACGAAATTTATTTGTGATCATTTTGGGTTTAGTATCATCTTCATGCAAGGTAATTTGTTTTCTAGACAGAAAGGTAAACATTTTATTTAAATATATTTATATTCATCTCATTGCACTATTATAGGATGTAATTTTTCACAGTATGTTCTTCCCATTATTTACTTATTTTTGCTATTATAGCTAACAAGTAATCATTTGCAAATTCTTAAAGACAATATCTTATGCATACTAGGATACATATAAAAGGAGGTACCAAATTTATTTGCTTTTTTATAAAATAAGTTTTCAAGTAAAGGTCAGTATGGAAATATATCTGTAGAATTTATGATGGTTCATTTTAAATGAATTGATCACAAGTACTAAAATATGACTCATAAGAACTCAATTAACCTTATTTATTGGCTTTCTTTAAAATTGCATATAGGTCATGACAAACAACTGTGATGAAATCTCAAGCAGAAGCTTTGGTGGCTTTCTTCACTGGACATTATAGTGAGAAGGCAAAAATGAAACAAAGGAAGAATACATTTTGTTTCATTTTAGGTTCAGAAAAAAAGAGAAGATAGAAAGTAAAATTTCATGGATCTCCTAGATTGGATAAAAATATTGTTATATATTTGATTAGTTTAATAAGTTGAATCCAAACTTAATATAGTTCCCAAAAAAGCCATTACATTTTCAAAGTCTAGAAAGTAGATGGCTAATATCTGTAAACGTCTGGTAAAGTTGTCTGTAAATTCATTTGCACCTGCTGTTCTCTATTATTTATTCCTTTAAAAGTATGGAACAATTCAAGTCATCTAGTTTTTTTATGACTCAGTTTGGTACATGTGTATATAATTTTTCCTAGTGATTTATTCACTTCGCTGTTTATTAGTCTTCTCAGTGGGCTCAGTTTGGCAATATTGATCTTTGCAGTGGTCCGATATGCTATTAACACATCTACTGAATTTGTAAATTCTTTAGTTATTTCTCATTATTAGACATTGTATTTTGTTGCTTTTTATTCTAATTGTCTACACAGCTTTGACAGCCTCTGACTTTGTCACCAAATGTTCAGGACCATTGAACATTTATATTTCCAGACGTTCCAATATCTTTGTGCAAGCAATTCACAGAATTTGTTTTTCCGTTTTACTCTGTTTCATCATAATTTGTTTACTTTTCTGTTCAGAAATTTGCAAATTTGAGCTCATGTTTCCTGGAAATTTTTTGCATAGGATTTTTTTGAGGCTTACATTTAGGCAGATTCTTCTAGAGAGGCTTTGCTTTGCCTCTGCCTGGTGTCTCTATCACTTTAAATCAAAGTTTAAGTTTGGATTTCTGGGCCACACAGATGGTGTGAATTTTAGCCATATGTTTTTGTCATTTTAGGCTTTGGTTTTAAATTCTTCGAAGGGACATTTTTTTTTTTTTGCTTTTTTGCTTTTATGTGCTTCCCACAGCCAAAGCTCAACAGGGAATATCCTTATAATGAGAGCTCCTCCTGAGGCCAGTGGCTGAGATTTTCTCTCTTTCCTGTGGAAACAACCCAAGTGTCCATGGATATGAATGAATAAGCAAAATGTACCCTATCCACACAATGGAATACTACTCAGCCTTAAAAAGGAAGGAAATTCTGACACATGCCACAACATGGATAAATCTTGAGGACATTATGCTGAGTGACATAAGCTGGTCACAGCAGCATGACTCCATTTATTTGAGGCACCCAGAGCAGTCAGAATATAGTGACAGAAAGTAGGATGGAGGTGACCAGGGGCTGGGGAGAGAAACCAGGAGTTACTGTTTACTGGGAACCGAGTTTCCTTACACACGATGAACTGAGTCCTGGAGAGGAATGGTGGTGATACTTCCACAATGTGACTCACTTCATAGTACTGAACTACTTAAAACTGGTCAGGGCTGGCCGAGTGGCTCAGTTGGGTAAGAGCTCACTCAAGAGTGTGAACTGAGGGCCAGCCAAGTGGCGTGGTGGTTAAGCGCTGGCTTGGGAAGCTAGCGGCCCCGGTCCAGGTCCCACATATGAGGGCCAGTGACACTAAAAAGTAAAAATAAAATAAAAATAAAATAATGCGAGCCAAGCTCTGAGCAACAGCAGTTCGATGCCCAGCCCGAGCTGAGCTGTTGCTAAGCTGCCAACAGGTGGCAGGATGGCTCAGCTAAATAAATAAATAAGTAAATAAAACTGGTTAAGATGGTACATTTGATGTTATGTGTATTTCACCACAATAAAAAAAAGGAAGAAAAAAAAAAGCTATAGTCACTGAAATGAAACCTTCACCAGAAGGCCTCATGAACAGCAAAGAACCAGCACACTTAAATACAGGTCTTATTACCCAGCACAAAGCACAGAAAGATAGAGGAGGAAGAATAGCCAGCAGAGATGCAGGGATTGGTGGGACATCATTAAGCAATGTGTGCATACATTTAAATATGAAGTTAATATATCACCCAGCAATTCCTTTCTTACACACATACCCAAGAGAATTGAAAATATTTGTGTATAATAGCCCCAAAATATAGAAACAACCTGAATGCTCGTCAGCTGATATATAGATAAACAAAACGTGGTAGAACCATGCAAGCAAACATTATTTCGGCTTACTTAAATGGAGAGAAGAAACAAGTCTCTCTTACAGAAGAGTTCTGAGTACTTTATGTAGATAGATGTTTTACCTTCAAGGGGGTGGGGCACGATTCCCCACCTTTACATCAGGCTGCGCATAGCGACTTCCTTCCAAACAGTATAGTGTGGAAGCGAGGCGCTATTTTCTAGAGGAGAAACCTGACAAACGTCCCTCAGCCAGGCGGTCAAGGTTACCATCAGCAGCGATCGGTCAGGGGAGAGCCTGTAACCTTTATATGATGTAATGAGAGCGGTGCTTTACCTCTGTGGGCTTCCTCCTAGGAGCCCGTAACGCCATCTAATCGTAAGAAAAATGTCATGTAAATCCCAACTGAAATATTTTCTATAAAAACCTGACCAGTGCTCTTCAGAACTTTCAAGGTCATCAGAAACATGAAATGTCTGTGAAACTGTCATCAGCAGTGTGATACGCTGGGTGGCATCTTGGAATAGACAAAGGGCATTTTGGGAAAACGGATGAAATCTGAAAAAAACAAGTATAAACATTAGTTCATAATGTATCAATGTTGGCTCATTCATTGTGGCAAATGGGCCATATAAATGTAAGATATTAACAATAGAGGAAACGGGGTGTGTTATATTGAGAACTCCCTGTAGTGTCTTTGCAATTTTTCTATACATTTATAACTACTCTAATTTGAAAACCTTATTTTTATTAAGAAGATAGAAGTATGAGTAATCACATTAACCTGGTATTTTTAGGTCCAATTCACACACAAGATTGATCCAAGTTGCAGATAAATAAACGTATCTAGTGTTTAAGTGCAATAATCATGTGACAAATGCCAGATCAGGGAGCCCTTGCCTCTTTATTCATTTTAGGGAAGTGAACTGAATTATTGCGTGCAAGTTTCTGGGACCTGGCCCAGACGATCCAGCTTAGAGACCTCAGTGTCCGTTGAACTGGCCCCGCGGTTCTTGCCTACATCAGGCTCACATGCCACCTTGAGAATCTGAGCAAAGCCTTGGCTTCTTGTTTACACACTTAGACACTTTCATGTGATGCTTTGCATCTCTCAGTCCAGAGTTTAAAAACCCGTCTAGTCTATCTTACCCGTTTTGTAGATGAGGAACAGAAATAGATGCTATTGCTGTCCTATGGGAAGGGGACACTGCACCAGAGATGGGTCTTCTGACTTGGGGAGCATTCTTCTTCCACTGAATGAAGCCAGTGTCTATTGAGTCTGCCTTCAAAACATGCCCCTGAACTTGTTGCTTACTACTTTCACCTGTCCCCACTCTTATCTTTTCAAGTCCACAATCTATGTTTACCCTGACACTGGCTTCCTAAACCCTACATCTGTCTGAGTCACTCTTGTGCTTATACCCATTCAGAAGTGTTTTTTTTTTTCCTCCTGCGATTAGCATCACGCAGAATGCGTGACTCCATCTTTCCACTCTCCGTCTTGAAGGGACACCTCTTTCTGTTTCTTTAGTGGATGTTTTTCTCTTTTTCATTCAAAATATAGCTCTACACAACACTAGCCTGGATCTTTCATATTTTCATCCTCACTCAAACTGTAAACTAAAGATGTTTTCAACAGTCTGTGTATAGAGCAATTCAAACACAAAGACCTATTATTTATAGGTTTTACCCCTGTAATATTAACTGCATGATTCCGACTAAAAATAGTTTATGCTACAGTTTTTAGTTGTATGATTTAATGATATTCCAGAAGCAAAATAACACATATGAAAGGCCTAAAATAGAGTCGACGTGATTAGAATGCAGGACTCTCAAGATGGTTACAATCATAAGTATAAATGCTAGGACTTACCATATTTTGCTGTGTATAATGTGCTTCCATATATAATATGCACCCATGTTATTGCCCTAACTTTTCAGGAAAAAAATCATTTTAATTTTTTAATTGAAATTTTTACTTGTTTACATTTAGGTACTTGTTT
The DNA here is from genome assembly GCA_033961575.1 of Aselliscus stoliczkanus. NCBI lineage: Eukaryota > Metazoa > Chordata > Mammalia > Chiroptera > Hipposideridae > Aselliscus > Aselliscus stoliczkanus. The sequence continues at coordinate 36,208,478 of CM066741.1, forward strand.
TTGTATTATAAAGGAATTTCAGCATTTTTTTAAACATATTATGGTACAAGATATTTTATGTAACAAATAATTACATAACACAAGAATAGATACAAGGTATAAGAAATTGTATGTACCAGTAAAAAATTTACGATATTTACGCATCATAGAAGGTCAAGAACTCTTTGTCATCACAAGTTCATTGTAAGTTCAACAAAACCAATGATCATAATCCCGGGTATTATTTTGTATATGGATATCGTTATTGATTTCTAGAGTTACAGTTTTAACTCATAAGCATAAATAAAATAATTTAAAACATTTATATACAATAGATACAGAATTAGTACTACCGATGTATAATGTGCATCCTTATTTTTCCTTCACAAATTTGGGCAAAAAAGTGCACATTATACATGGCAAAATACGGTACTCTTAACCCTTCTTAACTCTGCACCATTCTCTGCTATTCCATGGAGTACAGGTAAAAAACACAAGTGACCACAAGAGCCACGTACAGAATTGTAATGAATGACTCTTGCTGCCCTATGAAATTCTATTTCTATTTCCTTGCAAGTACAGAACAAGAACGTGACCACATATTCCATGGTGGTCAACAGCAGCTGCCATTGAATTTCAGGCTCCTGGAGACGACAGGGCATGGTTGGGATGGCAGCACACTACACACAGTTTCTGTGAGGTGGCTGCTTCTCAACGCTGGCCAGGTCCTGCCATGATGGCACAGAGGAAAGGCTCTAACAGAGGTTTTTATTTGTCACACAGGAGACAGGACTTTTTCTATGAACACTTCCAGTATTTTTAAAAGTTGACAACAAACTTATATAATATTAAATGCATAATTAAAACCTTGTGAAGGATAAGACTCTGCTGGCCTAATAAATACACCAATGAGCTGATTCAATCAATAGGTAGCAGCATAATCTCGGATTTGGTCTTCCTGTGTTTTATTTTGCTTTCAACCTGCACAAATGATTCCTCTGAGAAGACTGTCCTCTCTTAATTTCCCAAAGCCTTCATTTTCAGGTGGACACTTCTTTACGTCTTTCACCATCCCTTTAGATCTACACTGTCCGTTAGAAATAGAATGCAAACCACCACAGGTATAATTTAAAATTTTCTAGAAGTCACATTTAAAAAAGTTAAAAGGGAAAGTGAAATTAACTTTAATACTATATTTTAAAGCACAGTCTGTCCAAAACATGATCACAGTAACATAATCAATGTGAAAATTAGTAATGAGGTATTTTATTTTTTAATTGGAGAACAGCCATGATCATTGGTTACACATTGCTTTCATGCTGCAATGGCATAATTGACTCTTTTAAGGAGGATGCAGCTCACAGTGGCTCATGCGGGGATCGAACCAGCAACCTTGGTGTTATCAGCACCACGCTCTAACCAACTGAGCTAACCTGTCATTCCCAGTAATGAGGCATTTTAAAACTAGTTTCATACTAAGTCTTTGGCACCTGGTTTTATTTTTTATGCTAAGAGCACATTTTAATTTGGGACGATCACATGTCAGGTGCCCAGTAGCTTACCCACGGCTCAGGCCCAGCTGTTGTGGAAAGCAAGTCTTAGCCTCTTGCAGAGATCTTCACATCAGCTACTCATCTCTTTTAAAACTGTGTTTTTGTTTGATATCAGTACCATCCACCATTTCTCTTTCCCCAGATTTTGCTCCCTCTTTATTTCCACCACGTTTTTTGATACATACCTGTTCTATATTCCTTATTCTCTCACTTCTAGATTTGAAATCCCACCATGAGATTGGTCTTGCTTAATTTACAAATTCCTGGTGTTCACAGAGACATCAGCACATTCGTCACATTCATCTATGGTTTGGCACTCCACCTGTGTCTCGTGGCCAGCTGAGTTTTGTCCTTTTTTAGGCAGGAAGCCACACTTTAGTCTTGTCACTCTCAGGCTCTGCCACATCTGAGCGGCCATGCAGTGGTAGGTGCAAACACCAGGAAGTTTTATTTTAGGAGCCATTGATGGCTTCTTTTTTCCTGTGTGTGCACCACGCAGCGTGTGGTCAAACATATGTCATTCTAAACCCTTGTTGATATGACCTGGAGAGGAGACCAAGTACTCTTGATTCACCCGAATACTTCATAACAGCTATGTGCCTTAAAAAAAGCCAAGTCAAGATTGCTTCTTTCCTGCCTGCTGCCCGAGTGCATTAACGAAGGGCCCTTCTGCCAGGCTGAGCATCCTACTGGGTGGGACCTCTCTCCCATGCCTTTTGTTTTGGCAGGAAAGTCTGTTCTCTCTGTTGGAGGAGTTAATCACCAAACAGACATGCTGTGAAATGCCAGCAGTGGCCCTGTGTTCTCCAAAGCCAGTGCTCAGGTGTGAGACTTCGAAAGGAAGCCATCATCCAAGGGGAGCATGATGGTTAATTGGGGTCAGCTTTGCTGGACTAAGGGATGCCCACACAGTTGGTAAAACATTATTCCCGACGTGTCTGTGAGGGTGTCTATGGAAGAGATTAGCACTTGAATTTACAAACTGAGGATAGCAGATGGCCCCCACCAATGTGGGTGGGCCTCATCCAATCTGTTGAGGGCCTGAACAGAACAGCAATGAAAAAAAGGGTAGGAAAAGGAGGAATTTGCTCTTTTTTGCTTGAGCTGGGATGTCTGTGTTTTCCAGCCCTCGAACACTGGTGCTTCTGATTCTCAGGCCTTCAGGTCCTCAGACTGGGACTTACACACACCATCGGCCCCCAGTTCCCGGGCCTTTAAATTTAGGCTGGATTACACCACCCGCTTCTCTGGGTCCTCAGCTTGCAGGTGGCAGATTGCACTTCTTGGCCTCCAAACTGAGTAAACCAATTCTTATAATGAATCTCCTCCTATACCTCTAGCTCTCTCTATTTCCATACCCACACCTGTATCCTCCTGGGCCTGCATCTTTGGAGGACCCTGGCTAATACAGGGAGAGAAGCTCTGAGCCTCCCAGGTAACCAGAGATATGGACCCCAAGGTCCTAAATGCTCCAGCGTCTACTTGAATCCACCTGCTTTGGATGCAGCTGGAGGGAGTTTTGTGGCATGTGTGGGACACATAGTGGAGGCCAGTAGCCCAGACCTGTGTGTGACAACCAAGATGGCACCCTGGGAACCAGGATTCCCATCAGACAGCACACCAGGCAGACCTGTGAATCTTCCCATCTTGTCTCCTTGCCTGCCCCTCACTTGCCAGCCAAGTCATCTCCCCACGTTCCTGGATCTCTGGCCTCCCCGTTGCTGTAGACGCCCACACCTCAGGGGAAGGGGGAGCCCCAGGCAGATGGTCAGGCTGTGGATGGCTTCTATGATAAGTGACAGGGTCTGCAGTAGAATATGGGCCTTTGCTTTCCATTTTGTGCTCTTTCTCAGACACCCGACCGTGATGGTGCAGTGGCAGGACACTGGAGCTGCCAGAGGGAGCCTCTCTCCCGCCTTCTTAGAGGGCGGCAGGGCCCCTCCTACCACCTAAAGGGTGTGCGGCAAATGGACTTGGGGATGGGTCTGTGTGGCCGGGGCCCGTGGCAAAGAGTGGGATTGCAACTGTCGCCCTGGAGGGTACATGGATGCTGTCCACACATCCCAAACACTGAGTGCCCGGAAAGGAGCGAAGGGGAGTGCCCGAGGGTCTGGAGCAAAACCCTGGCCCTGCCACCAGTTTTCACTGTGTGCTGCGTTGGCCATTATTGACTCTCTCTGAGCCTTGGTTTTCTCATCTATGAAAATGAGGGCAGTAATTCCCACCTCATCTGTGGCCATGAGGATAAATTAAATGACGGAATGTGTGTGCGATGGGGGCCGTCTGCCTCAGGCTCCCAGAGTGGTCAGCAAGCAGTCATTTTGTTGTCATTACTGCGAATGGCCTTGTGGCTGCAGAGAGTGCTCTGGCGGGGGTTGAGGGTGGGGAAGTGCTGAGATGGGGGCCAAGATCCTGGAGCAGGCTGCCTGGGCCCACTCTGTAACATCAGCAAACTGTCTTTAACCCCTCCGTAACCCCTCTGCGAGGTGGGGGAGTAGTAAGTTAGAACACGATGGAAGGCACTAGAAGCATGCCCTTTCTAGATTCCTGGCTGATGGAAACTCATGAAAAGTGGCAGCCACGGCTGCATGTGACCCCACTGACTCCACTGTGCACTCTAGAAAGTGGGTGATTTTTACTCTCGCTTTAGGTTTAGAGAGGTTAAGGGAATGGTCTTGATAATAAGCATTATTTTGGAGAGTAGAAATGGTGAAATCGCTAGCCTCTTTGAATGTATTTGTTGTGGTTTTATATAATGCATGCATTCCCTAAAACAACATTTAAAAAGCGTTTTTAAATCTTAAAACTAAACTGTGGACATGCTGAGTGTCAGGGACACCCTTGGCCATCCCCCCGCTCCATTCAGACCTACTCGCAGGCTGGGGACGGTGTCGGGGCGGGGTGGGGGGGAGGGTTTGCAGCTTGGTGCCGGAACCTGGGGACCCTCGCTTTCCCTCTAACATTGACGTAGGTACATCTAGTGCGATGCAAGCCGGGCACTGTTCTGAGCACTTACAACCCTCAGCCCCCTGTCCCTTACAGTGTGACACAGGAGGCCCTGTCCTCCATGCCTTCTGTAGCTCAGGAAACGCAGCAGGGACTGGTGACATCATCTGCCCACAGCACCCGGGGAGCAGGGCTTTGAACCACACAGAAGGGCCACTGAGCTCGTAGCCTTGATGATTCCTATAACTGTTATTTTTATTGTTACTGGAAGAGGACAGTTGGAGCAAAGGGAGACACTCGGGCCACAGAATATGAGATGTTTTGCTGCGGCATGGTTCTCGGCCCCAGTAAACTGTTTAAGGTGAAAAAACATCGAAAAGAACAAACAATGCATGGTGCTCTTCCTCTCTGACGCCTGTGCCAGCTCTGACCACCCTGGAAAATGTCAGTGCTGTCACAGCGATGTCACAGAGGGGTGAGAGTGTTCCTTGCTTTTCAGAGTTTTCAAAGGCAACACTCCATCTTCCCAGTGATTCATTCAGAGGTGTCAGTGTGCGTTAGTGTATCTCAGCGCCAGGGTGCCTGGGGCCAGCCACCGCAGTTCCAGCCATCCCAAGGGCACATCCGGCTCTCCCTCTGGGTGACACCACTCCCAGCACCAAGCAGTGGCCACAGACCAGGGCCGGTCTCTCTTCTTAGCGTGCACTTCCTGTCAGCACATCCTGATCCCCATTCCCACTGACCATCCCCGTTTTACAGTCTTAGAGAAATAGTGCAGAGCTGGTAGCAGACCACACAGCTGGCGCACGGAACAGCGAGAGTGGGGGCCACAACCCTGCTTCTCCACGTTCGGGCTTCCTACCGCACCAGCTTTTACCTGGGCACTTATCAGCTAACGAGAACTGGCCTGGGCACGTGACCCCTGCAGGGCCTTCTAGAAATGCTTCCCCACCACTTCCTCCACGCACTGACCACTGCCCCCTCGATGGTTGAAAAGCGTGGACCTGCTTGTAGGACAGGACAGAGTGACTGTCCAGACAGAAGGAACTGGAAAATGCAGGTTCCTCGGGATTTCTGAGGAGATGATGCCTCTTTCTGGGGAGAACCTGGCCTCTTTGTCACAGCGTGTGGTCATCGTTGGCAAACAGCTTATAAAGTGACACTAGGAATTCTTAGAGCGTCTCTTGTCTGTTTTGCCTTTGTTCTCCCTGAGTGAATCACAAGGGAGGGGAGCCTGCCTGAGGGGTCAGAGGGTCTGCCTGGACCGGGCTCCTGACCCACCACCAGCTTCTGGCTGCGTTCTGGGCTCTTAGGTGGCATCGCTCGGGGGCCAGAGCACATCTCAGCAAGAGGGTGACAGCGAGCCATGCCGATATGGGCGCTCTCAGCAGCCGCCCCAAAATGGGCTCCACTGTCTGTGAACACAGGGTTTCTACCTAAAGTATTCCGAAGACCCTGCTTGTGTACCGTAAAATGTGTTTTGGGGCCACTGGCTTACCTGGCCCCTCATAGGTAGATATGAGAAAGGAAGGATTGAGAACTTAGCTTCTTCACCATGTGCGAGACGCAGTCTGTGTGTCACTTCATTGTCCCCTGATGTGCCATTTAGTCAAGGTCAGAAGGTCACGGGCTGTGCAGGATCCTGCGGTCTCCATGTGAACCAAAAGCGGGCCTGGGATGTGTGCATTACTGTCACTTTAACGGCATGATAAAATGAAAACAAGAAACCTGTAAACCAAATAATTTGCCCTGCTGGGACAGTGAAGCCATAATGTCCTGGGAAGAAAGTCCATGAATGCATGTTGGATATAAATTGCTGTTTCATTACACTTAGTCAATATTTTAAAAAAAGACAGTTTGGCCTTGTTGATTTTCGGAGGTTAGGGGGCATGCCTTCTGTGGACCACTAAGTGCCTGTTTACAGTAGGTGATCAGCGTCTATTCTGGGTCCAAGGGCAGAGCCATCCAAGGTCAATCTTATTCATAGTAACAGCTCAGAATGGTGCTGTCCCCACAGCCACAGCGGGGGATGCCTTTCGGCTGAGGAGATAACGAGCTCCCCCTGATGACACCCTGTTTCCAGGCAGGAATGTTGTTCACCAACAAATTCTAAAATCACCCCTCAGAGAACTAGAGGCCTGGGAAATCTCTGTACTTTCTTCTCTGATTTTCTGTGAGCCTAACGCTGCTACAAAAAGATCAAATCTATTCAAAACAACCAAGGGCCAAGGATGAGGACGAGGAAGAAACAGACAGGAAGCAAACCTCTTCCCAAAACCTGTGTTGGGAGTTTGTTGGAGCAGGTGTGGTGGCAGCTGAGTGGAAGCAGGGGAAACGTGTCTGGGTTGAGCAGGCTGGAGCTGGGTCACAGTTGGCACGCAAGCAGGAAACACTGGGACAGGGTCCAGGTGGGTAGAAATCTCTGCTGGGACTTTTCAGCAGGAAACAACCCACTGGGTCCAGATAACCTAGCCTGGCAGGAGGGTCACAGAGGTCGTCCAGGTTTCAGGAGCTGGTCACTGGCCGGGTGGTATGAGGCCTGAGGTACGCGGGGTCTTTGTTGGATGTCTTGACACACCTGTGGGGTGTGGGTAGATCAAGGCACATAGGTGGGCATGGAGGTGACTGAGGCACCAGGAGCTGCTCCCCGGATGGGGAGCATGAGCCCTGGGGTGCGCAATGGGGAGGGTAAATGGCCAGAACTGGGGCTGCAAACTCTCAAGGTGTGCAGCTGTGTGGATGGAGGAAGAAGAGGAAAGAGAAAGTCTCAGACTCAGAAAAGAAACCCCATCCTTTCTAAATTTCCTTTCTATGCCCCCTCCTGACAATGCATAATATGGTGCCAGCTGGAAAGCAGAAGCTTTGACAGGGCCCACCTCTGCTATCAGAGCAGGTGATGAAGGGTGAGTTTGGAGCTGTCAAATGCCTCTTAAGTAATCTCGAATTCCCTTTCCTCAACATCTTTGTCATTCTTTAAACTTCCACAGCCATCCAGATTTCAAATCTGCTTTCCACAGATTCAACTAAATGGTCCACCTAAGCAGAATATCTGAGCCACTCTTCTTCTTTAAGTCTTGAAAAATTATGCATCGTTTATAAATAAACTTCAAATTGATTTTCCAGCAAAAAAAATAAATAGAGGAAGGAAGAAAGAGAAAGAAATAAGGCAAAAAGTGGTGCAGAGGTAGACATACATCCTTGATTGACTTCCATGATGGGGGATAGGGGGCAGGTAGAAACAAGACAGCCCAGGTGTTCCTTGTGGGTAGACAGACAGCAGACTGAGGTCATGTTTGAGTACCAGCTGGACTGTGGTCTACACTTTCAGGCACACCTCCTTTCTCTGGATGACCAAGAATGGGAGAAAACCAGCTAACTATTTACACTTCATCTCTCCCGTTGGGGCCACACCAGACAGGCAGAGGCTGTGGGTGTGAGGGTGAGACACACACTTGCTTGAGCCTGAATGAGATGATAGCGGTTGTGGAGAAAGGCATGCACTGTGACAGGGCGCGTATGTCGGGTGGTGTCTTTCCTGAGATTGTGGGGGGTCAGGCCTCACCTTGTGACCAGTGTGATCTATTCTGAGGGGCCCAGAGGGCAGGAGCACCTGTCTGCTCTCGGCGTGTTAGGCCTAGTCTGATACAGCACACAGTCTTGCATTTGCGTGCTTGGGGCAGATGCCGCTTTACAGGAGGGATTTCCTTAGTCATCTCAACACCTTAGCGATGCGGGGTGATGATTTGTTCTGATTCTTAGAGGTGTGTTGCAGTCCGTGAACATCAGTGCAGCTAGGTTCTGCTGTTTAGTATGTACCTTACAGAGCTCATCCCATCACTAGTCTTTCTAAAGAATTTTCATGAAGGGAATCTCATCATGAAAAGTTAATATTGGACAGAACCGAGTATCTGAAATGTTCTCTCAATTGAGAGGAATTAAATATTTTTAACCTTGGAAAAGGTGTGTAAGTTTTTTATGTATTTTTATTTTTTTAATTACAGTTGACATTTAGTATTGTCTTATATCAGTTTCAGGTGTACAGCATGGCGGTTAGACTTTTATATGATTTCCGAAGTGGTCCCCCCAATAAATCTAGTCCCCACCTGGCACTATGCATAGTTATTACAGGATTATTCGCCATCCCCACAACTGTTTTGTAACTGCCTAATTTTCTGTTTATCTGCCCATCTTTATTTCTCCTTTTTCCTGTCATACAATTTTTTTAACTCAACACTTTTTATTTTGAAGTAATTGTAGGCTCACGTGCAGTTGTAAGAAACGACACCATCTCCATGTCCCCGCTACCCATTTCCCTGTAGTGACATCTGACAAAAAAGCACTGCAGCACCAAAACCAGGATCCTTCATGCTGCCTTTATGGCTGCATTCATTTCCCTCTGTCCTGAAACCCTGGCAACCACACATTTGTTCTCTATGTCTGTAATTTTGTCATTTCAAAGTCACATAAATGGTATCATGCAGCAGGTAACCTCTTTCAACTGGCGTTTTTCCCATCAGGATAACTCTGAGACTCATCCAGGTGGTTGCATGACTGTGTCCTTAGTAAATAAAGTGTGTTTCTATTGTATTATCCATTCACATAACATGAATCAGTGAATTAAGCTGATAAATGTGAGGTGAGTGGGAAAGAAGAAGGGGAAGTTGGGTGTTTACACTTGAACTTGAAAGAGAAAGGAATGGGCATTGGGGCTGTTCATTGAACGTTGAGGCAGCGAGTCTACCCCTCCACCAGTGCCCTCTGCCTACATGTTTCCTCAAGCACCAGCTCAGTTAAATACTCGGATTTGGGGTCAGAAATCACTTCTTTATGACTTCTTTTAAAGAATTAAAAATTAAATTTTTTTTATTTTTTTTTAGTATTTATTACTCTAAATTCAATCTTGCATGTTCAGTTACAAATGATATATTTGCTTTTTGAAAAAAAATCTCACAGTAGGATAATCCTTCTTTGTTTTCTGTTTATTGCAAGTCCCTGTGAAAATGAATATAATTAATTGCAAAGTTATTTTTAATGTCTTATCTAAATTTGTTTTGTATGATTCCTTTTGAGTCAAAGCAACCGGAGCGAAAAGATGCATAAATCCTTTGAGAGCAAACAGCAAATGAGGCAGTAAATTGATTATAAATCAGAACATCCATTTTAGCAGTTTAGAAAAATAGCTTTGCAGATAATACTCCACGCTTACAGAAAATTTGTATTTACAGTAATTCATATTTAAAGTATTGTCAGTGAAATAATTACAAGTCTGCCGTATCTTCGTATGTTAGCCCTTTACACCTCAAACTTGTCATTAATTAAAGCAAAAATATATAGGGGAAGACCTTGACTGAAATTAATGAGGCCAGTTGGGGGTCAGCCACTGTTCAAAGATATCCAGGAAGAATTTACAGTTAATATGAGGAATGCATGGTTACGGGAAAATTATTTTTTGTAAAAGAAAAAGCAATTATGTGTGTGCTAGCATTCAAAATGAGCTGTCACCTGCTATGCTGAATGTAGCACAAAGAAATCCTTATCTGCAAGACACTGCTAGGGTTTGGATCACATTTCAGCGGACAATTTAAACGCACACTTTCATATTTAATTGGGCCCTTACCTTAAAAAATGCATCCAGGTCAGTTTATAAGTTGTGGTTGATTTTAAGATGGAGAGTTAGAGGCAGCTGAGAATGTGAGTTCCAGCTGTGGAAGCTTACTGACAGAATAAAATTATTTCTTCATCCAATGCTATAATTTTGCATTCATGCCTAAATAAAGATGCCCCCTTTTCATCTTTCCCACTATTGGGTGGTGGTGGTGGTGGAAAGAATGAGATGCCAATGCTAAATTTTTTTATTTTTTATTTTAGCTGAGCCATCCTGCCACCTGTTGGCAGCTCAATGGCAACTCACCTCGGGCTGGCATCGAACTGCTGTTGCTCAGAGCTCAGCTTGCACTCTTGAGCGAGCTCTTAACCAACTGAGCCACTCGGCCGGCCCGAGATGCCAATTTTTTTGTATGTCTGTTTTTCTCCCAAATATTTTCAGTTAGCTAATGTTCATGTTTAGAAGAGCTAATTTGAATAAGGCCTCTAGCAGGCATCTTTGAGGTGTCTGATTTAGTCTAAGAAGTTAAATTTACTAGGATAAAATGCACAGGGTGGAATCCCTTAGAAGTGTTAATGCTCAGAATCTTCCTTATTATTCACTGCAGGACAATGGTAGCTATTTCAAGGCTTAGTGGAATTCAGCGACTGAACCCAGTTTTTATCCTTAAGCGATTTAAAGTTTATGAAATAAGAATGTGTACTAATTTTTAAAGCAAATGTCTACCTGTTTCATTGCTGTGTCTTCTGTTCCCTTGGGTTAAGTTCTTTCTGGTTCATGAGTTTCCCTAAGGCCTCAGCATTGCTGCATCCCTGTGATTCTTGCCATCACTGAGTCCTTTCTCTCGTATGTCACTGCATTCTCAGCCATCTCTGGGGACAGCCACCTTCATTCTAGAGAGAAATGGGATTCTGAGCAGCCTGGATGCTTCCCTCTGACAAAGGGCTCCTTCCAAGCCTGGAGGAGACTGGGACCCTATCCCTGTGATGTTCCGTGGACATGATCCTGCTGTTCATTTAAAAAAACAAAGCAAACATTTTGAGATCAACAATTGAAAAGAAATCTAGCAACTAGGGAAGATTGTTACTACAGAAGCGATGTGTTTATTTCATCCAGTGAACGCTTTGGATCCGCTGACCTGTTCTCTGTGCCATCGCTTCCTATGTGGCTGCTGCCCAGCCCTCCACACCACAGAAGCAGTGCTGTCGTGAGTAGCACATGTCCCACCTCAGAGCCTAGGCGCCTACTGTCTATTGGGCCACAGTCTCTGCTCAGCTCCCTTTGCTGTCACGTAATTTTCCTGACTGTGTTTTTCAGATGCTCATCCAACTGAACTCTTCCATCGTGTTCTTTGGAAATGGGTACCAAAGTCTTAAAAACAACTGCGGGCCGGCTAAGTGGCTCGGTTGGTTAAGAGCTCGCTTATGAGTGTGAGCTGAGCTCTGAGCAACAGCAGTTCGATGCCCAGCCCGAGCTGAGCAGCCACTGAGCTGCCAACAGGTGGCAGGATGGCTCAGCTGAAAAAAAAAAAAACAAAAAAACCCGGAATTCCCTTTCTGGAAATGTGTCTAATTAATAAGAGGGAGGTATAGTCAGCTGCTCACTGCACAGAAATATTGGCTGTGATGCCAACATGTGATGGTTTGATAAAATAATAGTTCGGCCATTTAATAGAATTTTCTACAGCAGGGATTCTCACCTGGAGGCGACTTGCCCTCCCTGAGGACTCTTGGCAATGTCTGCAGACTCAAATCTAATGCATAGAGGCCAGGGATGCTGCAAAAAATCCCCAAATTGAGATTTCTGTACCCATCAGAAAACTTCTCCTTAGTCGACATTCTCCTCCTAGAGAAGACCCCCCCATGTAATTTCTGTGGCCTTCTGTTGATTGATGGCTCCCAAATTCTCTCCTCTGCCCGCCCCTCCCCCCATGTCCTTCCCCCAGCTCCAAAGCTTGGGCTGCATGGAGTGTTCTGGAGGAGATGAGGTTTCCTCCTGTAAGGCACCTCTCACCCCTCCTCCCGCGAGGCCCAGACCTTCCACAGCACAGGCTCAGGGCCTTCGTAAGCGTCCCCCTCTCTTTGAATGTCATCTGTTCACACTCCATTTATCCTAAGAATCAGCAGTCTCATTTTGGGTCCATCCATCCTACCTTTTCGATGACCATTTCCCACCTTAAGGACTTGTCCACTATGGCTACTGCCACTATCTCCTATGTCCCCTCACTAACAAGGGAATCTTGTCCCCAGTGGCTTCTTCTTCACCACCATGTCCTATGACCAGACACAGTTTCCTACTCGTGTCAGGCCCTGCTGGTGCTTGTCACTGGAGCAGTGTGGCTGATGGGCCAGCCGAGCTTCACAAGCAGTGGGCTCGGGTTACTGTCTGTGTGCCCGTTTCCTAGATGTCTGTCCTGGACCCTCAGCTCTCCCTATAGACTCAGGTGATCCCACTTCCTGTGCGGATCAGGGGAGATGGTGATGTGAAAGGAAGTCACACTCAGGCCCTCAGGAGATGTGTTGAGCATCCCTCCTCCCCCAGTCTGTCACCTTGCTCCCCAAGGTCTGGTGAGTCTCAAGCAGGTGACCTGCTCACTTCTTTGACTCACATCTTCTCTCCTGAAGGAACATTCTTTGGCCCTTATCAATTAAACGGACTTCAAGACACAGCTACCAGTGCCCCTCACAAACCCCTTTTCCTGGTATGTTCCACAATGGCAGTGTTCCTCCTAAAGAAAACTAGTGTCACTAGCTAGAGGTGACACTCTTGAAAGGCTTTCAATAGTTGTGGAGAAAACGAATTGTGGTGGCAATGCCTGTTCATAATGCCTGGGAAAAGCCTCCCCACCCCCTCCCGCTGCCCCACGTCCCTTTCCTCCGTGTAGTATTGTCCCTTCCTCACTGCACCGTCCTTCACCTTTTGACAGACAGCACCAGTGATAAGTGGCTTTGACACTTGGCCAGTGTGAGTTCGAATCCTGCCTCTGCCCTTTCTTCTCTGAATCTTTCTCGTCTGAGAAATGTGATAAAAAGCACCTGCCTCCTGGAGCGATGGCAGAAGGAAGCCCAGCATCTGGCCCCTGGGCTTCAGCCCCAAGCTCCCCCTGAGGTCAAATGAGACAGTGAAGAGGCCTTCGCATGACGCCTGAGGCGGTGGATGCCAGGGGAGAAGGCCCAGCGCACCAAGACCCCAAAATCATTTTAGCCTGAGGGGAATGGTTCTGCTCCAGTTAAAGATCTCACTTATGAGCAGGGGCGACTTTCTTTGCTGCAAAGCATTGCACACTCACAGCACACATGGAGGAAATGTGGCTGGCGCCCCTCAGAGGGACATGCAGGGTGGGGGCGTGGAGGCAGGACCCTTTGAGCTCACCGCAAGTACAACGTGGGGCACTTCCAGCTACACTGGCGGAGCTACAGGTGGTGTTCCGGCCAGTGAGTTTGCTCTGACTTAGTGAGGGGAGACCCCGTTGGGCCCAGAGCTCATCCATCACACTGAGGGGGTGTCACCTGCAACCAGAAGACTGCTACAGGGGTGCTTCCACTGGGCCACTGGGATCAGAGAACACAGCCAGCTTCCAGCCCTTCAGCCTCACACAGAAGAGGCCCCACACGGTCCTGAGTCCCCAGTAAGCTTTCGGACAAGAAGAACATTGAGGAATAAGGAGGTAAACACATGAACAATAACTTTTTTTAAAAAAAAAATGTTTTCTTACCTAAAATAAAACATTTTTCCTTTTTCGACCTAGAGGGGAAAACCTCCAGAACAATTATGGCACAAATTGCAGCAATCTTTAAGTTTATTGCACTATCAATTTATAATAAACAAAAATCAAACCATTGATGTCAGTGCTCAGCAAAGTGGTTGCCATGACAACTCAGGGCTTTTTCCAGAAGTCGGGCTTCAGCTCAAGCCCAGTGGGCTGTTGCAGGGGGTGTGTCTGCGGACACAAATGTCACACTGGAAGTTCAGATTCTGAAGGTACAGACTCCGCACCTCTGCTAACGTGTACCCCTCCTCACTTTCTCGATGGTGTCTCACCCGCACATCAGTTGGGGGGTGGGGGCGGGTCTTCATATTTGGATGTGAACACTGGCTTGATGCATCTCAGACTGGTTTGCCTTCTGCCTAAAGATGGGGTGCATTTGCAACGTCCTCATCACCCAGCTTGGGACTCAGCGTCTTTCGTGCCTTCTCCTTGGCTTCGAGGACCCCGCTGCTTCAACACCTGTCCACTTCCAGAGCCACTGGGCTTTCACACCCAGTCATCGTCAGACCTGTCGACACTTTGACCTTGGCTAGTTCTAACTTGGGTGTTTCTGTTTTGTACCTTATTCTCTTGGAGCTTTTCCCGTGTCTGGTATACTCTTTTTCTGTTAAACTGGTGAACATTAAGAAATAAATAGTTCGTTGTGGCCTCAGCACCCCACCCTTAACCCTCTTCTGTCTAGCGCAGAGTACTTGGCACTTTTATGAGGGAGTAACTGATGACTGTCACCAAGGGACAGGACTTCCAGCTGTGTCCTTGTAAGCAAGATAGCCAAACGAGTAGACAAGCAATTCAAGTGTTCAGTAACGCCTCTGCAGTCAAGTTATGCATCATACATAGGTAACTTTGTCTAGTCCACGTACACATAAGGCTGGTTCTGCTCTAATCTGTGCTAAAGGGGAAAATACAGCATTAAGAGAAGAAGAGATGGTTGGCAGATAGTCAGCAAGATTTTTCTGTGTGACACCCAAGTGACAGATGAGGGGCTTCAATGAGTCCCTTGGGACTCATCCCAAAGGACAAGTAGAGGGATACTGGTCATTGGGACACTGTTGGCCATCAACACCAAGTAGAATGCCTCAACTCTAGGTGTTTATAGTGCAGCAGTGAAACACATTAAGTTAGCTTCGAGGACAGAGGAATAACTTCCAAAGAGGCAAAAAAGAGGTGATACTATTTCTAATCACTTGACAGTCTCCAGCCCATTCTGCTTCCATCATTCAAAACCGTTCTGGAAGAGAAAACTTGCCTAAAGTTTTAGTCCATGCAGGTGTTAACCTAAAAAGAAAGGCCTTTGAAAGTGAGAGGCACCAGCACTTATTTAAGATCAGTAAGAACAGCTATTCCCGAAGCACTGATTCAGGCCAAAGCCCTAATGGTGATCTGATTAGGAGACAAAGCGAAAGGGGGACAATTACATCAGAGCAGGAAGGCCTTGCTATTGATGCAAATAAGCTAAGAGAGCAATGCTAACTCTAAACAATGTTACTCATTTTCAGTCCGGTAGCCATCCATCTGGAAGTCATAATATCTGCTTTCTTGTTATCTTTGCAAACAGTTCTTGGGAACACAGGGTTGACTGTGCCCAGTGCAGAGGTTATTTTGCCCTGTTTTAACTTCCCAAAGGTTTGAGGCATGAGATGTGCCAAGCAGTTCCTCTGGGATGTGGCTCTGTTTATATTATTTTTTTGGACACAGTATTCTAACAAAGAGTCAGACATCCATGAAAGTCAGCCAAATATCCACAATAGTGGGTGTTCCAAGGACAGTGAATTGCTCACCTAGTTCTCCCTTAGTGAGCTTTCTTGGCTATGTATCTTCTCTCTTTTGAGGCATAAAATGCCCAATATTAGAATCAATAATGCAGGGCCGGCCGAGTGGCACGGTGGTTAAGCGCTGGCTTGGGAAGCCAGAGGCCCCGGTTCCGATCCCACATATGAGGGTCAGTGACACTGCCCTCAAAAAAATAAAAATAATAAAATAAAATAGAATCAATAATGTGACAGAAATCAGTGACTTTTAAAGAGGAGAGCATGCATAAGGTTAGCCCTGTTTTCAGGGGTTTCAAGACCACCCTCAGGTTTGTTGCTTTCACTAGAAGTACACAAAACAAAACAGCAGACATGCTCGTGCCTCAGGTTTGTTATAAGAGAAGGGGACAGAGAGAGCAGCATGAAAGCAGACCTGCATTTAGGGGGCGGGGCGCCCAAAGTGGTCAGCACAGACCTCCCCTCACCGCCCCCTCCATCCTGGGCCGCAGCAAACTTAGCAGCCTGGGAAATATCTGCCCAGGGAAGTGCATCCAAACCTGGGACTCAGGGCTCTGTGGAGGGCTGGCCACGTGGACACAGAGTCCGGACCCGACAGTGGGGCGGGTGTGCTCCATGCGTCTTGGTGTGTGCACAGAGCCCTACTGACAAGCTGTCGCGGCAGGGTTCATAGCCGCAGGGGTGCAGAACTCATCCGTCACTGTCATGAGAACCCCACAGAAACACGCTGTCAGGCCTTGGCAAAGGCTTAGTCTTCGTTTTAGGCTCCTTGGAGACACAGGAATCCTAGGCAACCAGGCCTGCTGAGCTACCGCGTTCTTTATGCTTTGTGTTCTCACACTGGAGTGACCGACTGGTTATAAATCACTTAGCACTGGCTTTCTGGACAGGGGGCAAAAAGAGGACAGGGCGTGAACTCTGCGTTTCAGTAGCTGAGATTTGGAGCAAGCGTTTTCTTTTCTGTACAATGGATTAATTAGGAACTAGCAGAAGGAGTGGGTAGTGTTAAGTGAGTTGATGCATGTGAAGTACTCAGCATAAACCCAGCACAAGATTTGCACCTGTTTGCTAGCCTTAAACAAACAATGTACTGGACTCCCTGAAGTAAAGGATTGACCTCCCCAGTGGGAGTCCTGACCTTTGACCCCACAGGGGGTAACCTCTTAACCCCTTGGAATGCTGTGTTTGGTAAGCGTGTCTTTGTGTATGGGGGGGGGCTCTGGACCACCCTGGATAGTCTATGTTATGATGTGACTTTTGGGGAGGCCTCTGGGTCACACCACATCGTCTGTGCTAATGATGTGATTTATGTCTGGGGACCTTGGCCAGCCATATCAGCTTGCCCTCCGGAGGGGCTGGCGATTAAGGGCAGTCCCATTATGCTCATTATGTTTCTATGACAAATGGCGCTGGGCTCAGGGGATCCCCAGTTTGACAGTACCCCACACACGTCATCACACGTCCTTGCTGAGAGGAGTAAACGTTGTTCACACAGCTCCAGTGGAACACACTCCCAGAAGCCCCCACCCCGTCCACTGGATGCCCCCTGCCCTTTAAGCCACTTCGCTCAGCTGACCTCCATCTGCACCTCTGTACTCATCATGTAACCATGAGTAGAATGGCCTGGATAATTTCCGAGAGCCCTAGCAAATTAAGAGCCTGAGGGTGGTCTTGGGGGCCCCCACACCTTGTATTGTGATGAAAACCCAAATCTATTTAGTATTGTCTAAGCAGCTTTTTGGGGTTTTTTAAAAGATTTTATTGGGGAATTGGGGGAGGGGAACAGTTGGGGAATTGGGGGAGGGGACCAGCCAAATTGTTGTTCTTCAATCTTCATTGTGGAGGGTGCAAGTTGTCATCTGACTTTGCCTCTGTAGTTTGTGGCCTTTAAGCTCAAGGTACTGTGTTCAATCTTAGTTGTGGGTGGGCATAGCCACCATCCCATGCAGGAGTCGAACCTGGCAGCTTTGTTGTTAAGAGCGCATGCTCTATCCACTGAGCCATCCGGGCAGCAGCTCAGCTCAAAGTGCCGAGTTCAATCTTTAGTTGCAGGTGGGCATAGCCCACCAATGAACAGGCAATCTTGTTGTCACACCAGCTGAGCCATCCTGCCAACTGTTGGCAGCTCTGCAACACCTCAGCTAGGGCACAGCGATCACTGGCCCATGTGGGAATCAAACTGGTGACCCCATTGCTCAGAGCACACACTCTAAGCCAGCTCTTAACCAACTGAGCCACTCAGCCTGCCCCCCTAAGCAGCTTTAAATGTATTCCTCAGTCAGTGCCAAGGGACAGTTTTGAAAGGATCTTGCCTGACTACCTCCCCTTGGAGAATGTCATTGTGGTTTTATGATTCGTATGAGGATTTAGGCCTGGAGTGGGCTATTTTTAGTATATTAGACAGACTGGGTCCTCTGTTTTCTTCTTCTTTTCAATGTTTGAAACTTGGATTTGCTAAACAAATAAGCAAGTACCTCGGTTCTTCAGATGAGCTTGGCTTTGCAGTGAAAAGCACCAGGTCTGTGACAGGTGAGCCCTCACTCTCACAGCAGCAGTTGTGGGGGTGGCATTAACCTGTCACCCTTTACCGTATGCTGTTTGTCACCATTTGAATACTGAATTCACACACTCAGAGAAACCCCAAGACTTCCCTCATTGAGGGAAATCTGGAGGGTTTCTCAGGGACATCTGAGCAATGGTTAAAATGGAAAATCCATCACCAAATGCGTCCTTCCCAGAGAGAGGGAGGAGCTGGTCACTGAAAATGAGGGCTGGAGAAAGTGAGTGACAAGCCACAGCCTTTGGCCTTGCACATGGGAGAAGCACGCTGGGCTTCTTTTGTCCACTCAGGTGGGCATGAGGAGGGAAGGGGGCATTTCAGCTCTCGAAAGCAGGGCCCTTCAGGAGGCTGTGTTTGAGCCAGGACTTATGCTGGGCTAGCAGTCCTCATGGGAAATAAAATTCTGTTCTTCCAACACTGCCTCTTCTGGGAAATGAGCCAAGTAGGTGATGGTAAATACATTCTTCTATATAAGATAGACGATGCCTTTAGACGGCAATACTGCATAACTGCTGCATAGAGATGGAGTTTTAATCCCTTAATATTTAGTGTGTCATGATTTTAAATGCCTCATCTGGACTCCTCCACATTTAATCTGTATAGACGCAATTGTGCCCAACCTTTATATAAATACTTTGAGGCATGTGGTTTCCAATCCCTTTCTCAGATATGGAACCTAAAGTCTAACGAGCTAGCAGTTGGCTGTGGGGGACGGGAGGGGGGTTTATTATCAGATAGTTGATGTTCATTCCTGCCTTCGACTCTGGCCTTTGGGGCCTATATTTCCCTCTTCTGAGCCTACTTCCTCATTTGTAAAATAAGCATAATTATACTATCTTCTTCTTAAAGCTATGATGTACTTTAAGCAAAATGCAGCATTTAATCAGTTTCATGTAGGACAGGCATAAAAATGTTTATACTGTTTTCCTTGCTATTATTATGTACTAGGCCTATGTTGAGTGACTGGCCCAAGGTTTACATCTATTAATAACAAATATAATTTACATGATTTGGATTCAAAACCCTAGCTCTGTGTCCAGTTCTCATTTCATTGTTTGTTTAAAAGAAAAAAAAAAACAAAACATACTTGCATGAACAAATTGGGACCGAGTGCGGTGACTCAGTAGTTAAATTTAATTTATTTTTCTTGAATCAATGGAAGAGAAATTTGCTTCTACTCACTTGCTTTTGTCTTCCTCTATTCTTAATCTTTATATACAAATCTATGCCTGAATATTTCCGCAAATAAAGATATGTCCACGCCGCGCCCCTGGAGTAGCTTGTTATATTCAACTTCTCTCACAATTTTGACCTTTAGAATGGGGAGTGGCTTTCAGTTTGAAAATGACTTCATGGGATGTGAGTTAGATCCTGTGTTGCTCCCACTGAGTATGAAAACACAGCCTAGAGGTGTGATTGAGAGCACTGCTGTGTAATTCCTATTAGAGACACACTTCCCAGGGTTACTTTCACTCTGGATCCATTATTTCTCTGTCTGAGAAAATTTGACAAAATGCAAACTGAGGCTGACCCCCATCTGTTTACACAGGAAGGATTAATGAAGAGGACAAAGGAAGGGGTGAGGTTTGAAAATGAGACCATGCATCTTTTGCCAATCTGTTGACTCTTTGTTGTTATGTTGACTCTTTGTTGTTACTTTGGGGAGTTCAGTAATTTTTTTGTGTGTAATTTTAAAAAATAAAATGTACAGGTATCTGAATCCTTATTGTTCATTTTCATACGGATTGGACCTACCTGTTCAGTCTTCTGTTTCCTGATTGGCCCACCAGACATGAATGATAGTCAGAGACAAACAATAGGAAAATGTCTTGCATCACCACATTCCTATCTAATACTTCCCGCTAACCAAAAAGGGGAGTGATGACTTGTGATGTTCGGTGTTGTGACTAAATAAGCAAATAAACAAACAAAGAATCTGCAACTGACAAAAGAAAAATAAGTCCATTTAAATGTTGTGTCAGTTCACAAATGGATTTCCTAAACCGAAAATGGCCACATGCAGACGTTTTGTCTAAACCTCTCAATGTTTAGGGAAGAAAATTGAATGTGAATCTGTGAAGCCAAGCTTTTTGCCAAGTTCAGAAAACATTTTCATGGACAGAAAAAAAAATGACATCATTTCACTCTCAAACGTAGATAAGATACAGCTAGATTTTTGCAGTCCAGAATGACAGATCTCACTGTCTTCAAATGTGTTTACTTCGATTTTTTTCGAAATTGAAACCTAGAAATGAGAATTATTTGACCACATTAACATTTTCAAAATGAAACAGAACAGGATTTGGAACTAAATCACTTTTATCATCATATTATTGAGAAATAGAAGAACTATGGATCTCCTGTGAAGCCTTTCCATTTCCTAGGTGAAGATTATTTATCGATGTGTGACTCTGGGCCACTGTCAGGGTTGGTGGTGAATCCTATCACCAGCAGCAGGCCTTGAACTTGGACTCAAGTCTCTTCTAACCTCATGTTCTGATGGCTAATTTTTTGTTTTATTAACTTTATTTTTGAATAATCATATAATTGTATACTTCTAAAAAATAATTCCACAACAATAACATGGACTGTTTTTTTCCTTTTTTTTTTTTATTAGTTTCAGGTGTACAACACAATGCAATAGTTATACTCTTTACCCCCCAAAGTGACAACCCCCCTCCCCCAGTTCGCCACCCCACTCCCCCCCATATCATACATATCTATCACAACTCCCCTGAGTCCCCTCCACAGTATACTCCACATCCCGTGACCATCCACATATTCAGTTACAGTTGCCATACAATATTATACAACATCAGCTTCAGGTGACAGTGCAGTGATCAAGCCTCCACTCCATCCATGAAGTGGTCTCCCTAACAAGACATATGACTATCTGACACACCACAAAAGTTTTACAACATTATTATATTCCCCGAACTGTGTTTCATATCCCTGTGGCAATATTGTAGTTGTCTATTTATGCTGCCTAATCCCTTCCCCTTCCCCCATCCCCATCCCCCTCTCAACTAGCCACCCTCAGTTTTTCCTCTACATCTACGAGTCTGTTTACTTTGATCGTTCACTCAGCTCTTCAGACTTCACACACAAGTGAGATCACATGGTACCTGTCCTCCGACTGACTTATTTCACGCAACATAATAGTCTCTTCACAACATTATCAATTACATTCCCAGAACTGCCCCCATATCCCTGCGGCGACATTGTAGTCCCACCTACACTGTCCAAAACCTTCCCCCTCTCCCTCTTCCCCACTCCCTCCCAGCCAGCAACCATCAGTTTTTCCTTTATATCTGCTTGATATGACTTCAATCTTCTTAAATTTACTGAGACTTGTTTTGTGGCCTAACATGGTCTATCTTGGAAAATGTCCCATGTGTACTTGAGAAGAACGTAAATTCTGTTTTTTCAGGGTGAAATGCTCTAAAAATATCAACGAAGTCCAGCTGGTCTAAGGTATCATTTAAGGCCCCTCTTTCTGTGTTGATTTTCTGTCTAAAGGGTCTGTCCATTGGTGACAATGGGGTGTTGAAGTCCCCTACTATGACAGTGTTACTGTTGATCTCTGTCTTTATGTCTGTGAAAATCTGTTATATGTAATTAGGTGTTCCTATGTTAGGTGCATAGATGTTTATTAGGGTTATAGTGCCCTTCTTTGTCTTTTATTGTAGTCATTTTAAAGTCTATTTTGTCCAAAATAAGTATTGGTACTGCAGCTTTTTTTCCCTCATTTCCATTTGCATGAAATATCTTATTCCATCTATAAACAGCATATACATGTGTCCTATTTTCTTATCCACTCAGCCACTCCTCTGTCTTTTGATTGGAGCATTTAGCCCATTTACATTTAAAATGATTATTGATAGGTGCATATGTATTGCCATTTTGTTATTTGTATTCCTGGTCTCCCTGGGTTAGCTTGTTTACCCCTTTCTTTTGTTTAAAAAAGCCCTTTTAACGTTTCTTGCAATGCTGGCTTGGTGGCAATGAATTCCTTAAGCTTATTCTTTTCTGAGAAGCTCTTTATTTCTCCTTCAATTTTAAGTGATAGCCGTGCTGGGTAAAGCAATCTTGATTGTAGGCCTTTATTTTGTGTCACTTTGAGTATCTCCTGCCACTCCCTTCTGGCCTGCAGAGTTTCTGTAGACAAGTCAGCTGTTAGTCTAACAGGAGTTCCTTTGTATGTAACCCACTGTCTTTCTCTTGCAGCTGCTAGGATTCTGTCTCTGTCTTTAACCTTTGCCATTTTAACTATGATATGTCTTGGTGTGGACCTGTTTGGATTCACCTTGTTTGGAACCCTCTACACAAACCCTGGGCTTGTATGTCGATTTCCTTCACCAGGGTAGGGAAGTTTACAGTCATTATTTTTTCAAATACATTCTCCACCCCTTGCTTCTTCTCTTCTTCTGGTATTCCTATGATGTGCAGATTGTTGCATGATCTTGTCCCATAGGGCTCTTACACTATTTTCATTGTTTTTTATTCTTTTGTCTTTTTGTTGTTCCAACTGGGTGATTTCTGCTATTTTGTCTTCCAAATCGCTGATCCAATTCTCTGCTTCATCTACTCTACTGGTGATTCCTTTGAGTGTGTTCTTCATTTCAGTTATTGTATTCTTTAGTTCTAACTGGTTGTTTTTTATGATTTCTCTATTCTTCCTTATGTCCTCACTAAGTTTGTTAAACATTCTTATCATCAGTGTTCTAAACTCTGTCTCTGAAAGGTTGGATCCCTCTGTTTCATTTAGTTCCATTTCTAGAGGTTTCTTCTGATCTTCTACTTGTGACATGTTTCTTTGTTTCCTCATTCTGGCTGTCGCTCTGGGATTGCTTTGATGTATTACATAGATTACCAGGAGAGCTCCAGCTGGATCACGCAGGCACACAGCTCACAGCCCAACACTCCCAGGAACACTCCCAGTCTTAGCCTGTCCCAATCAGCTGCTCACAGATCAGGCCGAGCAGCCCAACAACCAATCACCAGCCTGGCACCTCTGCACGGGCAGTGCAGAGAGTGGGGACCCGAGGCAGCTCGCGCACTCCCGCGTCTCAGTGAGCAGCCTGTTGGAGCCTGAGCACACCCACCCGGTATTTCCCTGGCAACACAGTATAAGCAGGGTGGAGGATAGGAATCTAAGGTTGCATGCGCACGCATGCTCACACGCACTTCTGCTCCAATTCCCCTGACCAATGAGGTCCCGGACCTGACCCTTTGTGGGAGAGCCCAACCCTGACAAAATGGCGCCCTCCTGTACACCACTCATATGCAAGCTCCACACCAGGGAAACAATGGTCCCCAAACCTCCAGCTTCCCCACCAAAGGCGCTCAGTTCAGTCCATCCCTGCAGGCTACTGGGCCAGCTCACACAGCTACTCCCTCCACCAGGAACCGGGTAGAGTGCTCACTGGTGAGCGAACCCGTGCACCGGCCCCACTGGTTCTTCAGCCGCCCTCAGCCTCACCAAGCTGGGCAAAGAGAGTCCTCACTAATTTCTACTGCCAGCTATCTTGGAACTCCTCTTCCCAGCAAAGGAAATCTGGGCTGGTGAGCTTGGTGTGCAGCCAGAGGGTGTCTCCCCCAACCAGAGACGCCCCCCCCCATGGCTGAGGCATCCCTCACAGAGTTCGCCCTCTCTTGTCTCCACCTCTTCTACCAGACCCAACGTGGCCTTCTCTTTAAGTTCTTCATTTAGATGTTCTGTTCATTTAGTGTTCTGGGGTTGAATGTTGTATAAATTATTTGTAATTTTGGTGTGATCCTGGGAGACAGCACAGCAGCTGTCTATTCTGCCATTTTACCGGAAGTCCTGATCTTTTTAATGTGATGCTGAATTCAGTTTGCTAGTATTTTGTTGAGGATTTTTGCATCCATGTTCATTAGGGCTATTGGCCTGTAGTTTTCCTTTTTTGTAATATCTTTGTCTGGTTTGGGGATCAAAGTAATAGTGGCCTCATAAAATGTGCTTGGGAGCCTTCCCTCCTTCTGTATTTTTTGGAATAGTTTCAGGAGACTATTAATTCTTTTTTGAATGTTTTGTAAAATTCACCTGTGAAGCCATCTGGTCCAGGACTTTTGTTTGTTGGAAGCTTGTTGATTACTGATTCAATTTCTTTGGTAGTAATCAGTCTGTTCAGAGTTTCTGTTTCTTCTTGGGTCAGACTTGGAAGATTGTATGCTTCTAGAAATTTATTCACTTCTTCCAGGTTGTCTTATTGGTTAGCATATAGTCGCTTGTAGTGTTTTCTTAAAATTTTCTGTATTTCTGTGATATCTGTTGTCACTTCTCCTCTTTCATTTCTGATTTTATTACTTTGGGTCATCTCTTTCTTTTTCTTGGAGAGTCTGGCTAAGGGTTTGTCAATTTTGTTTGTCTTTTAAAAAAAAAAAACCAGCTCTTGGTTTCATTGATCATATGTATTGTATTTTTTGTTTTGTTTTGTTTTCTTTGATCTCTAGTTCATTTATTTCTGCTCTGGTCTTCATTATTTCCTTCCATCTGCTCCCTTTGGACTTATTTTGCTGTTCTTTTTCCAGTTCCCTTACATGTAAAGATAGCCTGTTGATTTGAGATTTTTCTTTAGATAGGCCTGCATTGCTGTGAATTTCTCTTTTAGGACTGCTTTCGCTGTATCCCATAGATTTTGGGTTGTTGAGATTTCATTTTCTTTTGTCTCAAGAAAGCTTTTGATTTCTTCTTTGATCTCATTTTTGACCCACTCACTATCTAGTAGCATCTTATTCAGTTTCCATGTATTTGTGTGCTTTCTGGATTTCTTCTCATTATTGATTTCTAGTTTCATAGTATTGTGGTCAGAGAGGATGCTTCATATGATTTCAATTTTCTTAAGTTTATTGAGACTTGTGTTGTGGCCTAACATTTGGTCTGTCTTGGAAAATGTTTCTTGTGCACTTGAGAAGAATGTATATTCTGTTGCTTTGCGGTGAAATGCTCTAAAAATATTGATTGAATCTAACTGGTCTAGAGTGTCTTTTAAGGCCACTGTTTTTGTGTGTTGATTTTCTGTCTGGAGGATCTATCCATTGGTGACAACGGGGTGTTGAAGTCCCCTACTATGATAGTGTTACTGTTGATGTCCGTCTTTATGTCTGTCAATATCTGTTTTATATATTTAGGAGTTCCCATGTTGGGTGCATAGATGTTTACTAAGGTTATGTCCTATTTTTGGATTCATCCCTTTATTATTATGTAGTGCCCTTCTTTGCCTTTTATTGTAGTCTTCATTTTAAAGTCTATTTTGTCCGAAATAAGTATTACTACTACAGCTTTTTCCTCATTTCCACTTGTGTGAAATATCTTATTCCATCCCTTTACTTTCAGTCTGTGTGTGTCTTTTCATCTGAGATGAATCTCTTGTAACCAGCAAATGCATGGGTCCTGTTTTCTTATCCACTCAGCCACTCTGTGTCTTTTGATAGGAGCATTTAGCCCATTCACATTTAAAGTGATTATTGATAGGTACATATTTATTGCCATTTTGTTATTTGTATTTCTGGTCTTCCTTGATTAGCTTGTTTTTTTCCTTTCTTCTGTTTAAAAAACCCTTTGAAAATTTCCTGCAGGGCCGGCCAACTGGCTCAGTTGGTTAAGAGCTCTCTCAAGAGTGCTAGCTGAGCTCTGAGCAACAGCAGTTCGATGCCCAGTGCGAGCTGAGCTACTGCTGCGCTGCCAGCAGGTGGCAGGATGACTCAGCTAAAATAAATAAATAAATAAAAATAAAATTTCCTGCAATGCTGGCTTGGTGATAATGAATTCCTTTAGCTTATTCTTTTCTGAGAAGCTCTTTATCTCTCCTTCAATTTTAAGTGATAGCCTTGCTAGGTAAAGCAATCTTGGCTGTAGGCCTTTGTTTTGTATCATTTTGAATATTTCTTGCCACTCACTCCCTTTTGGCCTGCAGAGTTTCTGTAGAAAAGTCGGCTGTTAGTCTTACAGGAGTTCCTTTGTATTTAATCTGCTGTCTTTCTCTTGCTGCTTTTAGGATCCTGTCTTTGTCTTTAACCTTTGCCATTTTAACTATGATGTGTCTTGGTGTGGGCCTGTTTGGGTTCAGCTTGTTTGCAACTCTCTGCACTTCCTGGGCTTGTATGTCAATTTTCTTCACCAGGGTAGGGAAGTTTTCAGTCATTATTTCTTCAGATATGTTCTCGATCCCTTGCTTCTTCTCTTCTCCTCCTGCTTGTTGTGCATGATGTTGTCCCACAGGTCTCTTAAGCTATTTTCATTGTTTTTTTATTATTTTTTTCTTTTTGTTATTCCAACTGGGTGATTTCTGCTATTTTCTCTTCTAAATCGCTGATCCGAATCTATGCTTCATCTAATCTACTGGTGATTCCTTCGAGTGTGCTCTTCATTTCAGTTATTGTCCTCTTTAGCTCTAGCTGGTTGTTTTTTATGATTTCCCTATCCTTCTTTATGTCCTCGCTAAGTTCCTTAAACACTCTTATCATCAGGATTCTGAACTCTGTCTACACTTTGCTTGAAAAGCTCTTCAGCTAAATATTCAATTTATTGTTTTCGAGTTCTGCATTCCAAATAACTGTAGGACATTTCTGCCCAAGTTTCCTCCATTATGTAACAGGAAGCCCCTTCCTCACTTCCCAATAACACCTTCCTCATTTCCTACTGAGCCCTCATCACCGGTACCTTTAACGTCAGTATTTCTGTCAACAGCGTGTTTATGAAGTTTTAAGAATTCTCCTAGATGACACAGACTTACTCTGCTATGGTCCTCACTTCCTCTGAGCCCTCCCCAGCAGAGCTGTTAATATCCATGTTTGTACCAACCGTCTTTACAGGGGAAGAAGCTAGGCTTTTTCTTTACAGGTCCCGTGATCCTAGCCTCTGCTCGCTGCCCAAAGCCAGGACCACACTTCCAAATGCCCAAATTGTCTTAGCTTCCTACTGTTGCTATAACAAATTACTCTACATGTGGTGACTTAAAGCAACACAAATTTGTGATCCTGCAGTTCAGGTGGTGAGAAATCAAAACAGGTGTTACAGGGCTAAAGTCAAGGTGTCAGCGTGTGTGTTCCTCCCACAGGCTCCCGGGGATGGTATTGCCAGCCTTTTCCATCTTCTTGACACTGTCCATACTGCTTTGCTCATGGCTGCATCCTCCGACCTCTGCTTCCCTCCCCAATTCCTTATGAGTCTGGCCCTCTTGCCTTCTCTTTATAAGGGTTAATGTTTACATTGAGCCCACTGGAGAAGGCAAGATACTCTTCCCACCTCAGTATCCTTAATCACACTTGGAAAGACCTTTCCACATAAAATAACTTATGCCCAAGTTCTGGGAATTATGACATGGGCCTCTTCGCGGGTCATTATTCATTCTACCAACATTACCAGTCAGGTTAAACAGTTACAATTCTATAGTTTTTGAAAGACTTATTGGGGGAACTCCCAACATATCCTGATGCTTCCTGTGGCTTCTGAGCTCCTATCTTTGCAGCTACTGTGGTTGAGGAGATTTTTGGTTTTAAAAGCCACCACAGGGCCGGCCGAGTGGCGCATTGGTTAAGAGCTGGTTTTGGGATGCCAGCAGCCCCGGTTTGGATCCCACATATGAGGGCCAGTGACACTGCCCTCTACAGCTAACAACAGCTCCACCTAGAGCTGGGCTGTGAGAGCCCCGGTGACAGAGTGGACTGCAGCCCCCGCTGCAGTGGGCTGCTATAGGCTACAGTGAGTGGCAGGCAGCCAGCATGAGCAGCTGGCAGCCAGCGTGAGCTGCCAATAGCTGTGGTGAGCGACATCCAGAGGCCAGCGACCAATCTGCCTCATCCGGGAAGAGCACAATGACGATACCAACATGGGCCAGTGAAGCAACATCCTCTGCAACTAGACTGAAGAACAAAAAAGGACCACAACTTGTCTGTTCCCCTTCCCCGATTCCCCAGCGCTGTTCCCCTCCCCCAATTCCCCAATAAAATCTTTAAAAAAAAACACAAAAAACAAAAAAACCACCACAGACATGGGAGACGGAAGTGGGCAAGTTACAACACCACAAAGTTCTCTGTTCATACCGAGCCCCTGGCATGGGTCTGAATCAGTTCTCCTTGAGTTGTTGCAAGGCTTTGGTTCATTTTCGCAGTTCTGAAAAGGTTGATTTTGATAGTTTGGGCCCATGTTCTGCTTGCTTTTGTGGAGGAGTAGTTTTGCAGGGGTCCTTGCTGTGTCATTCTTAAAGATCTTTCCTGCCTGATGGCTATTTTTCAATCAAATTAATCAACTAGTTTATCAGAATAATCTCATCAATCATTTTAGCAACCCCAATTCAACATATACTGGGCCACCCTCTTTGGCTTTGGGGGTGCCGTCACATGTGTATGGGCATAGGTCATGTGGCAAAAATGGCTCTATCATTATGAACAGTGGCTGCTAAATAAAACCGCACATGGGAAGTGGCTGTCCTCAGGACCCCCAGCTGTGGCGGGTGCTGGCTGAGAACTTTCTGGGCACTGATCATATGACCAAATTCTCAAACATCCTGAAAAATGTAAATTCCAAAATGACTTTGTGTCTTCTGTACAAACACTAAAGAGTAAGATTAATAATTTTCTACCAAAGGCCACACAAGTCTTATAGGATTTTACATGAGCCTTTTTATTTCTAGCATTTTCTTCATCAGTTATCCATGTGAAGCCTTCCATCTGACCTAGGAAACATATTTGCATAGCAAATTGCAGGCCATTGATTTTTGGGCTTGACTAAAGCTTTTTGATAAACATGAAAATTGCTAGTGTGACACTATAGTTCACACACATTATAAGCAGCCCAGAATAATGCATGGTGTATTATGCAGATGTTAACTATAGACTCACTTAGAGTGGTTTAAATTTGTGTTTGTAGCTTCAAAAAAAAATGGGGACAATGGAAAATCATTTTGTCAAATAAAATTATAAGAAATAACTTCCCCTTTGAATAACAATAGAATTCAAGCACAGAGCAAAAGAAGCATTTAAATTATACAGGGTGATTTGTGCTACAGTATAACACAGGCAGAAAGATAAATAGATGAGTGGGTGGGTGGATGAATGGATGGATAGATGGATGAATGGACAGATGGATGAATTGATTAACCCATAAGATAGATGATAGATGATAGATAGATAGATAGATAGATAGATAGATAGATAGATAGAATAATACAGTATAAATAGTATCTATATCCTGGGTCCCATCTTGTTATCTTTTTTCACCTTCATAATATGTAGTGAATAGTGATGAATTTTTGAAAATCCATCTTTTACATTAAATAATTCAGAGAAATAAATCCAGAATGGAGAAATAATCTTATTCATGTTAATTAGCTCTTAAAATTAAAACAAATAAGAGAACATACGATTGCTTAACACAACTAAAGTGTAAGTCTGTAGGAATAGCAGTTTCCTCGTATGTCATCAGAGCCAGTGTCACTTATCATTGAGTCCAGTGGACAGCAGGCCAAAGCAGTAGGACAGGCTCCAGAGGAGAGCAGAGGGGCCAGCCACACCTCTCCGGAGGCCTTGGTTTGGAAAGTCTCTCTTTGACATCTGACAGGTGGAGGAAACCTTTCTCCCCCCGCTTTACCAGATCCCTCTTTGAGGAGAGTCTTGCACCCAGTTCAAGGTTAGCCATGGGTCTATTTGTGCATCTGTCTGAGTTCTTTCTGCCCTTGTCTCTTTCCAGTCCTCCCAGGTCACCCAGCCCCAGGGACCCTGATATCCTTGCTGTTCCTCCAAATGCCAAACTCTGTTCTGTGTCAGTTTTTGTCCGCGTGTCCAGCTCTGCTTGGACACTCTTCTCTTGCAAGTGCGGGTGCTGAAATGTGCCTGACGACCCTATCTAGTATATCAATATTCTGCCATCACCCCACCCTTTATAAAGGGCACATAATAAATATTTTAGTTTTGGGGGGCCATATGATCTCTCTTGCAGTTATGCAACTCTGCCATTATGGCATGTAGACAATATGTAAATAAATGTGCATTGCCGTGTTTCAATAAAATTTTATTTACAAAGATAGATGAGGGCCAGATATTGCTCACAGCCATGATGTACCAGCCTCTGCTCTAGAGGTAGCACTTTGCACCACTGGCAAAATGCTGTTTATTTATTTTCTGTGTCTCACCACCCGAATATGAGTGACCAGTAACTATGCGGCATGTATGAGGAATGAATAAAGAGTGTACCTTACACATTAAGTGATCGACACTAGCTTCGTCTTCCCTTATCTCTGTGAAATAATTTGTTTATGGTACAGACTTAACACCACTTGGTGGTAACACCACCAAGATTTACTAAAGTAAAATATCTAAACCTGAGACAGACCAGCATCTAGAATTCGTAGATTCCATGCCTCTAAACTAATTGTGCATTAGCCATTCTTTTACTCATTTAACGAAGATCTTTTCGATAGTCCGATGACACCCCCACCACTTCAGATATGAATTAGGGAGAGCTGATCTCAACAGCGTATGTTGATTGTGCTGCTAAAACCACTGATGAGCTTATTTTGCCCTCTGGCTGCTCAGCTTCTATGGGCCCTGGGAATGGGCACAGGCTGAGAGGCCATGACAGTGGAGTGTAGAGAAGTGCTCAGATTCAAGCTATGAGCGGGGTGGGT
Organism: Aselliscus stoliczkanus; assembly: GCA_033961575.1. Lineage (NCBI taxonomy): Eukaryota > Metazoa > Chordata > Mammalia > Chiroptera > Hipposideridae > Aselliscus > Aselliscus stoliczkanus. Next base: position 36,239,309 of record CM066741.1, read on the forward strand.
GACGACTGCTGGTGAATAGGCTGCGGGGCTTAGGAGGGATGAAGAAACAACTTGACGGTGAGTTTTGGCTTGAACACTGGGTGTGTGGGGTTACGGTTTGTTAAGATGAGAAATAGGTTGGGGGCACTCTGAAGCATTTGGACATGGAAAGATACGGCTGAGGTTCTTGTTAAACATACAAGCAGAGATTCTGAGCAACTCGGTAGATGAGCCTGGAGGGCAGGGCGAGTCTGGGAAAGAGACATAAATGTGACAATCATCTGCATGTCCTAGTGTTTAAAGTCATGGTACTGAATGCAGATCTCTGAGAGGCAGAGAGAGGGAGGAAGGGAGTGGGGGAGGGAGGGTGGAGAGCAGAGGCAGGAGGGGGAGAAGGGAGGGGTCAGAGGGGGAGAGGGGGAGAGAGGGCAGGTCAGGACTGAGGGCTGGGCTCCCCAGCACAGACTGGCCAGAAAGGGGAGGGAGAACATGCAAAGGAGATGAGGGGGGTCCCCGGGGGGCCAGGGGTGTTTTGATAGAAAATCAGGAATGGTCACAATCTCATCAGAATGTCAGCAATGATATTTATGGGTTTCCATGTCCTATTTGCTTAGCTTTGAAAAGGTGATTGTCATCAAGCGTCTTACCCACATTCCAGACCGATCTAAAATTGCATCTGCCTTGGAAGACTGAAAAACAATATCAAAACTTTCCCGACAAAGCTGCACACATGATGCAGTTTATTCAGAATTTAAGGCAAAGAGATTGGAGGATTTAGGATTACATGACACAGACACTCTAGCTGTGCCCCTGGTTAATAAATGGAGTATAATTAAATTTTATTTTATGCTGGACTTTTGGTAGAAACAGAAATTTTCTTTATTATCTGGAAATAGTTCCATGGGAATCCCACCTGACTTCCAGTGGAAGACAACAAAGTTTTGGGGCATCTTTTCCTAATTTCAGTTTCCCGCCATGCCTCCGCCACTTTTCCCTGCAGAGGAGGTATTTCTTCCACTCACCCCCTGACTTGTGTCCAGACCTCACAGAACCTGACATGCATGGGAGAGAGAGCAGACCTGCCACCTCCTGGTGAAGCTTGCTGCCAGGGAGCTGCAGAGGTAAGGGGGTGCGACCTGATGGGGACAGAGCCTGCACACCTGCTGCCATCAGCTCCCCTGGGAGGCCCCTGAGCTGAGAGGACCGCAGGGAAGAAGGCGGGGTGCCAGGGCACTGTGGTGAGTGTGCACGTGCACACGGGACTGAGGAGAGGGGCAGGCAGGCCCTGCACATCCAGGGTGGACGACCAACGGGGGTGCCTCCTGCGTGAACAGGACGTCATTCAGCTCAGTCTGTGAAGTCAAAAGTCATGCAAATGCCACGGCCTGAAACTCATGCCGCTATCCTTCAACTGGCATTCGAATTCTTCCCTTCAGGTAAACGTAGCTCTCCCCGGAGCCTTCTTCAGCGCTTCTGCAACAGCTTAGCAAAATGTAAAGCTGCTTTCCTATCGTTTCATCTGTATCTCACATCGTTACAAAGACGTTTTGTAAAAAACGAATAAGACGTGGAAGTCTGAGCTCCTTTTCTAAAGATAATCCGAAGGTTGGCGTTCCCTTACAAAGTCAGAGCACACCCTGGAACCCCGGGGAATGTGTGGCTTCGGACCCAGTCCCGTCCCTGGAGGATGCAGGGGGAGCGCCAATGGCCCCCACCTGTGAGAGCACCCTCAGAGCAGGAGGTCCCCAAGCAGCCCAGCTCCCGCTGCTCCGGTGGCCCTGTGCTTTGGAAATGACTTTGACGGCCTTGTTGTCAACTTCCACAAGGTGACGCCACAGGGAGCAGAGGCCACGTGTTTCCTCCGGACATTCACCATGGAACCTCAGAATCTTTCACTGGTGTGCCATCGTTGTGTGTAGCCAGAGGACAGTGACACTCGGCAGGGCTGCTCAGCTCAGTCCCTGGCAGCTCTCACATGTCTCTTCTCCCTGGTGGCCACCCACGCTGCACTTAGCAGCTGAGCGACAATTAACATCTGAGTGCTGACAGCACGTTCCTCAGAGTCATCTGGAGAAAACCCAGGCAGATCCAAGGGCAGCAAACAGGAAAAGTCTTATTTATACTTTTTAACGCTCCCTTCTCCTCCCAGCATCACCCACCGAAGGTGATCAGAACCACCCACCCCCATTCCCGCTCAGTTGATCTCAGTGCTAACAGGGGTGCATCCATATGGTGTATGTAGCACAGTGCTCCCCACAGCCGGGACCCCGGGGCATGACTCTCATGACAGTCTGTGAGCATCACATCTGTGGTTGAGGAGTAAAGCTGGACAAAGGGGAGAAGAGGGCAGGTGGCTGGTGGTAGAGGAAAGTATTGAAAACACTGTATGATGTGAGGAAAGTTGGCAAAAGCATAAAGTGTTATTTCCCAGTAGATGGTGTACTATTGGAAACAAGAAATTAAAATGTAGGTCATCTACCCACAAATTGATGCTGATAACCGCCCCACTGGACGCAAACAGTGTCCTCACAGCTTTCCGGACCATCACTTTCAGCCTGTTGTGGCATATCTACCAGAACCGTGCGTGTTTATGAATTTACACTGAAAATGGTGATTACCACTGGGCAGGAGGTCCATACCGGTGCTCCTGCTTGTCTGAGGAACTGGTCAGTGCTGGGCACTGGCAGAGTCTCCCTCCAGGACTCTGACCTCCAGTGTCTCCGTCATGTTCCATTCCTGTCTCTGGGACATTGTGACCTATTTTGGGGTCTCCCAGTTCTTATTTCCAGACAGATCACTGGCTTATTACTCCAGAGGATAAATATCAATTAGGTGCTGATTGCACCTGTTTAACCCCAGGGCATAATCATACGTGCAAGGTAACACTTGTGAGTGACACCAGGGACCTCGTTTCTACATTTCCCACTGTGGGTGGTTATGGCGTCTCTGTGAGATCTTGGCAGCTGTATGTATTGAACTGCGCATGTCCATACCTGTGTCCATGTCACTAGGCTGTGACCGAGTTGTCTGCCCCTCACTTGTCCCAGGATCCTGCCCCATTCATACTTGCGCCGTTTTCCAACAAACTCTCCAGAGCTTGTCTGTGCTTTCCAGTGCCTCCTCTGTGCCTTATCTGAAGCACTAGCCATAAGAGACCTCTCAACATTATCAACAGAAAAAAATAAGTAGTGGAAGATATTTCCGAGCCATCTTGATCCTGATCCTTAGGAACCTCTGCCTACCTAGATAAAAATGTCATGGCCTCTGAGATTCACACGTATATGTTTTATTAGTGTATCATGTTTTTCTACCACACTGGAAATATTGGTGAGCTATCTTGTCTTCTGGCTTCAGATTTATTCCTGTTCAGTGACACTCGTCACTAGCTACGCCATCTGCATGTCGATGTGCTCGATTCCATCGGGAGTGTCAGGGTCTGTCTCCATCTGTTGATGCCACTTCTCTTTTTGCTGGATATTAACAGACCCATGTTAATCTGTGTTAATATAACAATTAATGTTGATGCAGACTCTTCCTGTTCCAGGAACTCCAAAACACACCTAACACCTCACACCCACGAAGCAGGCCTTTTAATATATAGTCCCCATTTTACACTTAAGGGAGCAGAAATGAGAGGTTATTTTTTGGCCAAGACATGCCGTGGACCTAGCACCACTCCTTAAAGGACATATAAATGTAATACGCTTAAAAATAGGCCGCAATGATCTGACTGACCTCGTTATTCATCACCTTCCATTCATACGATGGATGATAAATAACATGGAATATACCATAGATTCCTGTCCTTGTGCAAAGGAACTGCCATTTTTCTTTTTGAAGGAAGATGAGGGATAGAGAGAGGGGCATACCTTTTGGGTCCCCCAAAATCACAACCTGCGAGTTATGAGTTCAAGAGTCCCAGCTACTCCAAATCACCTACACACTCCCATGGGAAAAATCCCTGGGTGTCTGGGTGTGATTTGTGAAGCACCCCTTCTTAGCTTCTTCTCCTACATGAGTGTGTCTGGGCACATAACCAAGAAGAACGTGAAGGCAACAGGTGTGCCCAAATGAAGTGTGAACTGGGGAGTGTTTGCAGGTTCCCAGAAGCAAGGCTCTCAAACTTTTATTTCCTAGCTTTATTGAAATGTAATTGGCGTATGATATTGTGTACGTATGATAATGTTTAAGATGCACAATGTATGTATTGCAAAAAGTCTACCGTAATAAGGTCAGCAAACACAACCATTCCCTGGCATAATTACCACTTTGTGGAGGTGTTGTTATTGTGAAAACATTTGAGATCTACACTCATGAGAACTCTCTAGTATATAACATATTAACTACAGTCAGCATGCTGTACTCTAGATCCCCAGAACTAATTCATTTTATAACTGGAAGTTTTTATCTTTTGAGTGACACCTCTCCATTTCCCCCACCCCTCAGAGCCTGGTAAACATCAATCTTTTGATATTTGACATTTTCAGATGCCACACATCTAAGGGAGCTCACACACTATTTGCCTTTCTCTGTCTGACTTACTTTACTGAGCACAGTGCCCTCGAGGTCCATCCATGCTTTGCAAATGGCAGGATTACCTTCTTTTTATGGATGAATAACATTCCATTAATGTATATGTACACTGAAATATTATTCAGCCATTTAAAAAAGTGAGAAAATTCTACCATTTGCAACAGCATGGATGGCCCTGGAGGGTATTAAGCTAAGTGAAATGTCAGACAGAGAAAGACAAATACCATATGATCTCACTTATATGTGGAATCTAAAAACAAATAAACAAACAAAAAAAAGCAAACTCATAAAAAAAGAGATCAGATTTGTAGTTACCAGAGGCTAGGCAGCAAGGGGAGGGGCAATTGGAGGAAAGTGGTCCAAATGGACAAACGTCCAGTTATAAGATAAGTAAGGACAGGGATGCCAGGTATGGTGTGCTGACTGTAACCACTGCTGTGTGACATACAAGAATATTAAAAGAGCAAATCCTAGGAATTCTTATCACTGGGAAAAAAGAAAAGAACTGATGACATTTGGTGTGCTTTCATTATTTCTAGGTAATAAAATGACTTCAGAACACTGTAACCTCATTTACTCTTGTTCACTTTATATAGTATTATGGTTGTGCAATTCTGTACACACTTAAACTTCCCAAGAGAATTACTATAATTTTACACGGTCAGCATTCCCAACATATTTACTGTTTTGCGTGATCTTTCCTCACTGCGTTTCAGTGCCTTCCTCTGACAATTAAGTTCGCGAACTTGTTGCAATGATGTTGCTAACCTGTTTTGATATCAGAGGGATTATTCATTATGAATTTGTAGCAAATGGACAAATAGTTAACCAAGTTTACTATTTGGAAGTGCTGAAAAGGCTGTGTGAAAAAGTTAGACGACTTGAACTTTTTGCCAATAATTCATGGCTCTTGCATCACGACAATGTACCAACTCACACGGCACTGTCTGTGAGGGTGTTTTTAGCCAGTCAACAAATAACTGTATTGGAACACCCGCCCCTATTCTCCTGATCTGGCCCCCAGTGACTTCTTTCTTTACCCAGAGATAAAGGAAATATTGAAAGAAGACATTTTGATGACATTCAGGACATTAAGGGTAATATGACAGCTCTGATGGCCATTCCAGAAAAAGAGTTCCAAGGGGAGTCCTTCGAAGGTGACAATAGTGATATTCAGCAATGAGGTATGAGGCACTTTTTCTAGGATGAGTTCACGAACTTAATTGTCCAACCTTCGTAAAATGACTTCTGTCTGCTGCTGAGCCAAGGGTTGTGGTTCAGACACATATGAGACATTTTCTTGCTTTCTGTTTGCCTGAAAATCTCTATACTTCGTTTTGGTAGGATACTTTGCCATAAAATCCTAGGTTTGCAGATATTTTCTTTCATCGCTTTGAAGATTTTACACAATGGTATTGTGATTTTCATTTTGCTTTCAAGAAGCCAGCTATCAGTCTAGTTATTGCTGCTTTGAAAGCATCTCATTTTCTCTAATGGCTTTTAAGGTTTTCTCATTGTCATTTGTCTTCAACAAAGATATCATGATATGTCCGTGTGGCTCTTATATTTATCTGTCAATATTACTTTTGGCTCATAGAGTTCCTTTAATCTATGGCTTTGTACATTTCTGTAGTTTTAGAGAACACTTAGCAACTATTATTTCAAGTATTCAGTTATTTTCCAGTTCAATGTTAGATTACTCAACTGTGTCCAGCCATTTATCAAATCCATCCACTGAGCTCTTAAATTTTACTATATATTTTTCAGTTCTAGCATTTTTTTGTATTTTTTGTATTTTTTGTATTTTTTTGTATTTTTTTGATTTCCAGTGTTTTACCAAAATTACATATGTCTTATTATCTGTCTTCTTCAATATATTAAAAATAAGTATTTAATCATCTGTGTCTAATAATTCCATTATTTAAATCCTGTGATCTCTTTCTATTGTGTGCTATGCATTTTGGTTTCAATAATGCTGTTATTTTTCTTTACATGTATATCTGATAACTTCTTTTTGTATAGCTTTATTAATTTACACACCACACAATTCACCCATCTATTGTAAGCAGTTCAGTGATGTTTAAGATTCATAGACTATACAATCATCACCACAATCCGTTATAGAAAAATGTCATCATCCCCTCGTTTTATTAACAGTAGCACCCCAAGATCCACAACTCCCCATCCCCAGAAAAATACTTATCTATTTCTGTCTCTATAAATGTACTTATTCTAGATATTTCACATGAGTGGAATTATACAACATGTGTTATTTTGTGACTGGCATTTTTCATTTAGCATGTTTTCAAGGTTCACCCATGTTGCTTGTGCTGCATTTAATTTCATTGCCAAATGGTATTTCATTGTACAGATATGCCACATTTTGATTATTTATTCATCAGTTGATGTGCATTTCCCAGCACAGTTTTTATCCTATTGTGAATAATGCTCTAAATATTCAAAAATATTGCATCGGCATATGTTCTCATTTCACAAATTGTTGGGTCATGTATCTCCTTGTTTAACCTTTTTTGAGAAACTGCCAGAGAATTTTCCCAAGTAGTTGTACCATTTTACACACCCACCAACCATCTCTCTACATCTTTGTCAACTCCTTGCATTGTCTGTCTTTTTTATTATGGCCATCCTAGTGAACGGAAAATGGCATCATGTGATTTTGACTTGAATTTCCTTTACAGATGTTGACAATGGGCCTCTTTTCATGTTTTTTGTTTGTTTGTTTGTTTGTTTGTTTTGTGTGAGGGCAGTGTCACTGGCCCTCATATGTGGGACCCGAACCAAGGCCACTGGCTTCCCAAGCCAGCTCTTAACCACCACGTCACTCGGCCAGCCCTCTTTTCATGTTTCTCCTGGCCATTTGTGTATCTTCTTTGGAGAAATGTCCATTCGAATCTGCTGTCCATTTTTCGGTTGTCCTATTTGTCTTTTATTATTGAATTGTAGTGTTTTAAATATATTCTAAATATAAGCAACTTACCAGATTATAACATTAGCAAAGATCTGCTACCTTTCTGTACATGGCAATTTTCCTTAACTTTGATGTGCAAAAGTTTTAAATTTGATGAAGTCAGTTTTTCATTTTGGCTTGTGCTTTTGGTGTCATATCAGAGAAGGCTTTTCCTAACCCAAGATTGACTCCTATGTTTTCTTATGAGAGTTTTATAGTTTAGTTATGTTCCATTTTCAGTTCATGTTCGTGTGTGGTGAAGGGGAGCACTCAGCTTCACTCTTTTACATGTGGACATCCAGTTGTACCAGCACTGTTTGTTAAACATATTTTTCTTTCCCCACTGATTGGTCAAAAACTATTTGGCTGTAAATATGAGGATTTATGTATGGGCTCTCAATTTTATTCCGTTGATCTGTATTTCTCTCATTCCAGTGCCACACTTTTTTTAATAACTTTGGTTTACAGTAAGTTGGGAAATAGAAGTGTGAGTCTTTCAACTTTGCTCTTCTTTTCCAAGATTGTCTCAAATGTTCTGGGACTCTTGGATTTCCCTGTCAATTTTAGAATCATATCGTCAATTTATGCAAAAGAGCCAGCTAAGATTTTTGATAAGGATGGCATTGTATCTGCAAATCAATTTGAGGCTGTTGCCATCTAATATTAAATCTGATCTTTGCAATGGGATTTGGTTTGCTAGCATTTTGGCGATGATATTTGTTAACCTATTTCTAAAGGGATATTGTTCTGAAGTTTCTTACCGTATAATGTCCTGTCTGCATTTAATATCCAGTAACACTAGCTTCATAATGGGTTAAGAAGCATTTACTCTCTTTTATTTTGTGCAGTGTTTCTAAAGGATGGATATTAACTCACTTTTAAATGTGTGGTAGAATTTGCTAGTGAATCTTTCCAGGCCTGCAGTTTTCTTTGTAGGAAGCTTTTTTTTTTTTTTGAGGGCAGTGTCACTGTCACTGGCGTCCCAAGCCAGCCCTTAACCACCGTGCCACTCAGCCCGCCCATTTGTGGGAAGTTTTAAAATACAATTCCAGTCACTTGACTGTTATAGATCTATTCAGATTTTCTATTTTTTCTGTATGTCAGTTTTGGTACTTTGTATCTTTCTGCTAATTTCTCCATTTAATCTAAGTAGTCTAATTTCTTGACATACAGTGGTTCATATTATTCCTTTATCGTCCTTTTCATTTCTGTAAGGTCAGCAGTTGTGTTCTTTCATGCCTAATTTTAGTAATTTGAATCTTCTCTTATTATTTCTTGGAGAGTCTATATGAAGCTTTGTTAATTTTGTTGAACTTTTCAATGAGCCAACTTTTTTTTTTTTAAGATTTTATTGGGGAATTGGGGGAGGGGAACAGCATTGGGGAATCGGGGAAGGGGAACAGACAAGTTGCTGTCTTTTTGTTCTTCAGTCTAGTTGTGGAGGACATTGCTTCACTGGCCCATGTTGGTATCGTCATTGCGTTCTTCCTGGATCAGGCAGATCGGTCACCGGCCTCTGGATGGTCACTCACCGTGGCTATTGGCAGCTCACGCTGGCTGTTGGCCACTCACTGTAGCCTATGGCAACCCACTGCAGCAGGGGCTGCCTACACCGTCGCTGGGGCTAGCACAGTTCAGCTCCAGGTGGAGCTGTTGTTAGCTGTAGAGGGCAGTGTCACTGGCCCTCATGTGGGATATGAACCGGGGCCGCTGGCGTCCCAAAATCAGCTCTTAACCAATGCACCACTCGGCTGGCCCTCAATGAGCCAGCTTTTAATTTTTTAATTTTCTTTCTTTTTTTAATTTTATTTCTTTAATTCATGTCCTACTCTTTAATTTCTTACTTCTTCTTACTTTAGGGGCATGAGTGTGTGTGTGTGTGTGTGTGTGTGTGTGTGCGTGTGTGTGCGTGTGTGTGTGTGTAGTTTTGTGTCATGCCCCACTCACTGAGACTATGACATCTGTGCCTTTTCACTGTGTTCGTGTCCTTGTCCCATTCCTGGTGGTCCCAAGGAAGCATGTTGTTAAAGGTACCTCATCAGCTGGGACTTATTACCTATGAGGGTGCTGGGTGGTCTGCTCCCAGATGGCACCCCAGGTGGCAGGGCTCCTTGGGGCCATGAGCTTCTCGTACCTCCAACCAGGCAGAGGAGACCCCATTTTCCTTCGGCAAACATCCGTGGTGTTCGTCCTATGCACCAAGAGGCGATGCTGTGAGCTGGGGTGACTGCGATGAGTGAAACAAAACTTCCTGCCCTCAGGAAAAGCAAAGCCTGCTTGGAAAGACACACCTGTCCTATATTGAAATGCACTTGACAAGGGCCATAATCCAGATGTGTCCAAACTGCACCAGTAGCAGAGAGCATGGAATAACCACTCCAAGTGGAGATATAGGGGGATGCCTGGGGGAGAAGTCTCCCCCTCTAGGTAGAGGGAAAGTCCTGGGCCAAACAAGGATCCTAAGAGATCAGCACATCCCAGAAGCATGGAACACACCTGTGGCACTCCAGGGAGAGGTGGAGCGAGTACAAGTCTGGAAATGTAGGTGGGGAGACGGGTAGGCCAGGGTGGCTGCTTACCAGGGGACCTTTATGTCATGGGAATGGGGAGTCACTGAAGGCTTTAAATCAGAGAAGTGACATGACTATTTTTAGGGGGAAAAAATCACCCTGGAAACTGTGATTGGGATGGCTGCATAATGATGGAGAGGAATCAGGAAGCCACTGCGAATCCCAGAGGAGACTGGGAGAGGGTCTGTTCTGAGACAGGAACCACAGGGCTGAGCAGTGGGGACAGACTACACCTCCTAATGACCAAAGAAAGGGCAAGTGGGAGATGAGTCACATAGTTTTTTGCTTGTGTGTCTGGGAAAATTGTAATATCTTTACCCAAGGGAGGGGATAGTGAGAGGAAATGAGAATTTATTGCCAAAGAGAACACATTTGGTTTTAGACACATTGACGCAGCACCCATCCCAGCGCCCAGCCGACCTGGAATTCAGGTGGATGGGGCTGGAACGCAGACCTGGAATGCATAGTGTCATCAGAGAGGGACAGGAGGTCACCCGTACATGCAGCTCATTGTCATTTGCATGCCAGTTATGACATCATTACCTGCATAATTCTGCCTGGAAGATAACAGTTGGAGCCCACTTCCAGAGCATTAGGATTTGATGATACTATCTTCTGTGCTTCAAAGAACCCTGATTCAAACCAGTCTGACAAGCTCAGTGAGGGCACATGACATAATCCCTGTCGGGGAGAAAAGTTATGGAGAAGGCGGCTCCCTGTTGCTTCACCCACGTGGCCCATGTGCGTGGATCCCACGTAGAGACGTTCAGGAAACCCTCGTCGGTTGAAATAATTGTACTTAAAGAACCTGCAGAACTTCAGAAAATGTGAGACTCACCCAGGCGTCCTGTACACATGCACATACACGCACGCACACACACGCATGCATGCACACACGCTTGCTATGTTATTAGAAAACAAATGAAAATCCTCTAAAAGCAGGTGCTCTCACATACAATCAAGGCCAGGGGGTTCCCAAACCACGTTTCTTTCCTAGTTCTTTTGCACAGGCTCAGAACCCCTGAACAACAAAATCCGGAGCGTTTGCCACCAGCCTCAAAGAGGAGCTTCTGACGTGTTCATCATCTCCAAGAGGGGAGAAGAGTGTGTGCCGCGTCCAAATGCATCTGTGACACCCACACGCCATCTACCTTCCTCTCTGTGCTCATCCATCTCCCTCCCCCTGACTTTCTCCTGCACCAGTAAGTGAAGGCCAGGGACCCGCTAGGAGCCGTGATCTTTTGCTACCTGTACTGGGACACGACAGCTACCAGATGTCCTCGAGCTCAGGCCAGGCCACCTGCGCTTGCGTCCAGCCCTTCCCAGCAGCATACCTCTGGCCATCACGGAGGGAGAGGAACTAACGGGGTTCCATTGGCAGGAGCCCAGCTCTGTGGACTAACCCACTGGGGCCAAGCCAGCCAGCAAGGCCTCCCTCGTGCAATGTAATCTTCCTAAGAAAACATTCGATTTTGGAAAGTTAAGATGGTACATCCCATGAAGAGAGGAACGTGTAGAAGTGTTTACATTTCTTGCTATGACAGCAGAAAGAAAATTGTTTTGTTATTTTGAGATTCCTATACCCCGCCCCCCCAGGCAAATCAAAGAATCTGGTTGAAAATTGTGAAAAACAAAATGAGAACTATGCCATAGCCACGAGCACCTGCCATAGCAGAATGAGTCTGTTTGTGTGAGTTACAGGAAACGACACCCAAGCTGTGCTGGATGTCCATGGGCCACGACAATGAGGGCTGACTCGGAGCTGCACCATGAGTCGTGCTGTAATCATCAACTCAGTGTGAAGTCTGTGTGAAGTTCAGTGTGAAAAAATTGAACGCCTTCAAATGCTGGACAGCCTCAGTCTAACGTGAGAGGCTCTCTTGAGGTCCATGAAAGTCCGGATGGCTTTTATGTTGTACTTTTTCTATAGCTGCACATGTCCTTTAAAATACTCAAAACACTCGAAACACTCTTTTGTCCATTCTTCCTGCCATCAGGCATATTGCACTGGAAATAGCCTGAATAGATGCCTGGTTCATAAACAGAGGTTCTGGAAAATCTTGCCTTCTCCATGAGAAGGACATTGCTATTATCTGGCAGACGCACACATTTGGGGGTGGATTTTCATAGGCCTGAAAAAACCCATGTCTTTCACAACCTCCTTTCCTATTATCATTCTTTTTATTTTTAATCCATGGCATATGCTGTCTCAAAATACAAAAATATGGAAGTTATTCATATACCCAAGTATAGAATATAGCCATTTAATCATATCAGTAACCTTGGAAGTCTCACAAAATCTCTCAAACCCCTTTAATTGCATGTTGGCAACAATTTTATTCTTTTTTTTTTCCCTGCAACTGTACCCTTTGACCGACATCACCTCTTTTTCCCCAGCCTGACAGTCCCTTCCATCCTACTTTCTGCTTCTATGAGTTTGACTTCATTTTTTAAGAAAATATTCTACAAATAAGTGAGCTCATACAGTATTTGTCTTTCTCTGTCTGACTTAACTTCACTTAGCACAGTGCCCCCGACGTCCATCCATGTCACAAATGGCAGGATTTCCTTCTTTTTTATGGCCAAGTAGTATTCCATTTTGTATATATGTAGCACATCTTCCTTATCCAATTGTCTATTAATGGACACTTAGGTTGTTTCCATACCTTGACTATTGTAAATAATGCTGCAATGAATCATGGGGGTGCAGATATCTTTTTGATATCCTGTTTTCATTTCCTGTAAGTACATCTGAGAATGGAATTGCTGGATCATAAGGTTGTCTCATTTTTGATTTTTTGAGATACCTCCATACTGATTTCCATAATGGCTGCACCAATCTGCAACCCCACCAACAGTGCCCCAGGGTTTCCTTTTCTCCACAGCCTCGCCAGCACCTGTTGTTGATTGATTTATTGATGATAGCCATTCTGACAGGTGTGAGGTGACATCTAAGTGGTTTTGATTCGCATTTGTCTGGTGAGCACCTTTTTACACACCTGTTGGCCATCTGCGTGTGTTCTTTGGAGAAATACCAATCTTACTCTTAAGTCTTCTCTTGTCCTGATCGCCAATTACTTCTGTTCCCTCTTTCCCTACACTGTGGCCGCTCTTTCTGGAAATATCTAGGTACTTCCTTCTTTAAGGCTCAAGAGTCCTGCAGATTACTTAAAGTCCATATTGGAAGTGACAGGTCCTCAGAAGTAGAACACACTGAACAAGTTCGCGCAGACGTCAGAGGAAAAAACCCCGCACGAGGTCAATTTGGGGTTGTCCCTTTGTTTATGCAACTCCAGTGCGTCAGTCTTCAGGATGGGCTTTCAGGTGTGCCTGAAATGTTTTCACACAAGCAACACACTATTCCATGAGCACTTTGGGAAGCCAAGCAGGCTCCATGACCTGTCCCTGTGCCTGCACAGAAGTGGGGAGTGCCTTGAGTGTGTGCCTTACTAGAGATTTGCAAAGCCTGTGTTCCTACTACCCTGTTTCCCGAAAATTAGACCTAGCCAGAAAATACGCTATAGCATGATTTTAGGTGCTAAAATATGGCACCTTGGCACACTGAATATTTTACACTGAAGGAGTTTGTGGGAAAGGCACGCTTCTCCCTGACACAGGCCATAAAACCCTCATGTGAGGCGTGCGTGCCCTCCATATCCTGCTCGGTCTTATTTTCGGGAAACATGGTAGGTACCTAGATACAAAGAGTTGGGTGATGGATTTCTAATAACTCTGCTTCTATTGGGTTGTCGGAAAAATCATGATGTATTTTTTCCATGTTTCATTGCAAAATGTGTCATGACTTTTCCGACAACCCAATAAATGGAAGAACTTCGCGGAAGGCGAAGTGTTCCTGCTGGTGTTTTTGGGGCTGCTAGTTTCCAGCAGAGGGAATTGCATATCCCAGGGCCCAGGGCTCTGGGGGCTTGGTACTGCTGCACCATGGGGACACCTAGCACTCCACGCTGGGGGAACACAGAAAGATGGGACCCACACATTCAACTCTATTGCTTATGAACCTGGGGCGTTCAGAGCGCAATGACAGAGTGGCTGTCCTGTTACAGCCTGTGGTACGTTCCTCTGTCATGTGCTTCCATCTGTAGCTAATCAGCCTCGTCCGAGTCTGGGGAAGGGCTCGTCTGGGCCTCTTCCACAGCAGGGGTCATGTGAACATACGTACGCTGACACAGTGGACAGTGGGGAGCAGTACCCTGCGGGGAGCAGGAGTTAGCTCCCCCAATTCTGTGCTGAACCATGTGACATCGCAGGGCCTGGCATGTTATGGGGACATTCCTAATCATTTCCCTGTCCCAGGGGCAGTCAGCGCCACGTGCACTCTCTTTGGCTTCAACAAACAGGCACCAGCCACCCACACTGACTGAGGGATCTGTGACGCTCAGTAAATGTTTTCCACTGTCACTTCAGTGACACTCTGCCCGAGGCCTGAAACTGACCAGAGAGAATGAGCTTTGCACTGGAGCCTTCCTCCCTTCCTGGAAGCTTACACTTTCGTATAAGGTGATATTCCTGCCAGCTCTCCTGGTTATCACTGTACCTGGGCTGGCAGAATGTGGGGCTGATAAACAGCCCAAGACAGTTAGTAGAAACAGCTACAGAACATCTTTGTATGTGTTAGTGTGTGTGTGAGTGTGTGTGTGTGACTGACTGCGTGTGAATGTGTGTGTGTGTGTGTGTGTGTCTGCACCCTGGGGACCCACAAAACCAGTGGTGTGATTCAGCCTGAGTCTAAGGCCTGAGGACGGGGAGCAATGGTGTGAATCTCAGTCCAGGGTAGAGACGAGATGGCAGGTGTGGCATATTTTCTGTTCAGGCCCCAGTGGATTAGCCGAAGTCCACGTACAAGCGGGAGGGGATGTTTACAGAGTCACAGCTAATCTCCTCTGAAAACATCCTCACAGGCCATCCAGAAATGCTTTACCAGCTGTCTGGGCACCCTGAACCTAGTCTAGTCGACACATAAAAATAGCCATCACGGGCCGGCAGAGTAGCGCGTTGGTTAAGAGCTGCCTTGGGACTCCAGTGGCCCTGGTTCAGATCCCACATATGAGGGCCAGTGACACTGCCCTCTACAGCTAAGGTGATGAACAACAGCTCCACCTGGAGCTGGGCTGCTGTGAGTCCCCGGGATGGCATAGCTGCAGCCCCTGCTGCAGTGGGCTGCCATAGGATACAGTGAGTGGCCGGCAGCCGGAGTGAGTGGCTGGCACCTGGTGTGAGCTGCCAGGAACCACTGTGAACAGCCATCCAGAGGCCGGCAACAGATCTGCCTCCTCCGGGAAGAGCTCAATGATGATACCAACATGGGCCAGTGAAGCAACGTCCTCCACAACTAGACTAAAGAACAAAAGGACAGCAACTTGTGTGTTCTCTTTCCCCAGTTCCCCAACGTTATTCCCCTCCCTCAATTCCCCAATAAAATCTTTTAAAAAAAAAGATTAGCCATCACAAGCCTTCCCTCCATCAACCTGACAACTGCACACATCGCCTTAGACCATACTCAACCCCCAAATAAAGACAGTGAAGTTATAATTCCGCCTAATGTGGTCAAATGATCCTTTGGCCCAGTGACAATGCCTGGCCGCCTTCCTCAGAGGAGGGGGAACGGCACCCGAGTGATATTTAATCTTCTCCTTGAGAACGTGTGATTTAAATACCACGAGGTAAAGTTGACGTATCTTATGTTACATGAGGGAATAAGAGATTGGAGAGCAAATATGTTTGCTATGCACACACACACATTCATAATAAAACGGGAGGAATGCTCATGACAATCATGGTCCCCATTCCTGTCACTGGTCACATAGTCACAGCTGGAATTTATAACCAGCCTCCCCTGCATAGTCCCTTTCCTTCAGCGAGTGCCTGCCCTGGTTGTGGTTCTTTGGCAGATGGGGTGACCCAGACCTTCCCCCCTGCAGCGCCCCTTCCTTGCCTGTTGACTCAGAGGCAGTACAAGCCCAAAGTGACCAGATGGTGGTCTTCACTTCCCGTTCGATGGCCTCGTTCTTGTGTCTCCTGGTGGGCACGTCTCTCCTTTTGAAACTAAGACCTCTGGGCCTGCAGAGCATGACTTTGTGAAAACAGGAAGCGAAAATGTTGAGTGGGTCACAAGGGGTAAGAGTGAGTGGTGCCCCTCCATGTCCGCCCCTTGGTCCCTATCGCAGTAAATGTTTAATGTAACTGGGACTAGGCTACCAGACCACAGTCCTTGTGCTCAGAAATCGCATCCTCACCCATATGTTCAGAAAGGCCCCCCAGGGGTCCCATAGCTGCCTCATGAGTTGAAGAAATGCGAGCTCCGTGTCATTGTCTAGCTGAGAAGTTCCTTTGGATCTCAGGTTGGTGGTGACGAAATATTCCTCTCGGGTGAGTCGGTGACCTGAGCATGGCCCACTTTCTCCTTCTGCTCCTGACAGAAAACCACCCAACAGAAGATAATCCAGGCGTGTTTCTAGAGGGTATTTCTTTCTTTGTTTCTTTTTCATTTTTCAACCCACTTCACCCGTTTCTCCCACCCCCACATCTGGCAACCACCAGTCTGTCCCCTGTGCCTGTGAGCCTGGGTTGTTGGTTGTTCGTTTGTTTCCTTTGTTTGTTAGATTTCACACAGAAGCAAGCTAATATGGCACTTGTCTTCCTCAGAGGCTATTTCTGTGTGAGCTCAATGGGTGCAGCTCGCTGCGTGGGGACCCACTGCTGAGAAGCAGGCTGTCCCAGCTCATCTGGGGGCCCAGGTGTGGGAGAAGCAGTGGGGGTCACCTCTGCAGGCCCCCTTCTCTCTGACTCCTGTCACCAAGTGTCCCTGTCCCTCGTCTCGGGTTCTGGCATCCCGTACCCATCCCACCCATGTCCTCTCCTTCGGGACTTCTCTTCCTTGTTGACCGTTTCCCAGACCCACACCCCCCTGCACCATTCATGATTCTCTAGAGCTGTGTCAACAATGCGACATGTGATGGCCATGGAAAATGGGTCAGTGGAAAGGGAGGACTGTTCTCCTCCAGAAAGCGCTGGGACACAAAGGAGCCCTCCGAGTCGGTCCCCATATGGCACTGGCTGGTTCTCCTCTGGCCCTGGTCCCACCCCCTCATCTCTGCGGTAAGCCCTTGACACATCAGTGTGAATGCATGGCATCTGGAGACCGTGGGCCTCACGTGACACACGTGACAACATGGGAGTTTTCCAAGAGGAAGGGAAAACCCCTTTCAGGGGCATTGTCGAACCAAAGGTGTCATCCTTCACAAAAAGAAACTGGAAATCAAATTACAATTAGAGGGATGAAATGTGAACATCCAGGTGATGGCTTGGACATTGAGCTCCAGATGCACCTTTGCAGCTTTATGGATGCGAGTGTCCTGGAAACTGTAATTTCTCAGATTGGTATACACTGTCTTTTGTTCCACTTCTCAGGGTTTTTCTCTCTCATTTCTTGCTATCAAGTATAATTTTTCATTAGTATCTAACAGCGCCACTTGCATATCTGTGCAATTATTTCTAATTGGGTGTTTCTGGTTTGGGGAGTGGGGAAATGTGACTGTGTCTGGCTGAATCGTGGGGCATCCACACACCTCGGAATGGGGCTCCATTCTGTGGGACTGGGCCATGTCGCTGTTATGTAGTTACTCAGAGACCGTCCTCTGCCGTCACAGCTGCGTCCAAGAATCCAGGACTTTGGGTGAATCTAGGTATTATAGCAATATTGGATAAATCTAGGTATTATAATAGTATTGGGTAAATTTGGGTATTATAATAACATTGGGTAAATTTAGATGTTATAATAGTATTGGATAAATTTAGATGTTATAATAATATTGGATACATTTAGGTATTATAATACTATTGGACAAATTTAGATGTTATAATAGTATTGGATAAATTTAAGTATTATAATAACATTGGAAAAATCTAGGTATAATAGCACTGGATAAATTTAGGTATTATAATAGTATTGGGTAAATTTAAATGTTATAATAGCATTGGGTAAATTTAGATATTATAATAACATTGCATAAATTTGGGTATTATAATAACATTGGGTAAATTTAGATGTTATAATAGTATTGAATAAATTTAGATGTTATAATAATATTGGGTAAATTTAGGTATTATAATAACATTGGATAAATTTGGGTATTATAATAACATTGGGTAAATTTAGATGTTATAATAATACTGGATAAATTTAGGTATTATAATATTATTATAACCAGAAAAGTTTTTATTATATTACCACTGCTAATATTTTGACCCACAGTTTACTCAAATAGAATGTTTTGTCTATTGTTAGTTTATAGGGTTTCATATCAAGAAGGCAGACACACATAGAAAAACAATATTTCAAGGCTGACCTCTTGGTGAGAAGGTGCAGGCCACAGCCAGTGAAACAATACTTAGGGTAGAGTGCTCAGCAGAACCATCAAGGTCATGCGTCTGTCTCCTCCTTCCAGAGCCATGCCCTCAGTGTGGCATGGTTCAGTGAAGGGCCAGTGGTGCCAGTGTTGTCGTGTGTTGGGTGACAACACGAGGTCCAGGCCTGCTCTTGGGTGAGACATGCCCCATGGGGCAGATCTCGCCACAGAGCCAGTACCACGGACAACAAGCACCCAGGCCAGAGAGTGCAGCCCAGAGTTAACGGCATGGTCCCAAACGCTGTTCAGAAGAGGGGCCCTGGCGTTGAGAAGCCGGCGTTGGGCCAATCTCCAGCTCGGCCTCAGGGAGCCTGGTCCCCTGGTGACAGCGCCCCCAGGATTGGGGCAGAGCCCACATCCAGGACACATGCTCCAGGCAGGTTGCCAGCGCTGGGCCTAGAGCAGCAGAAGCAGTGGACGTCTTGCTTCCTGGAGTCATTAACAAGATGGAAAATGGCCGGAAAAGGCGGAAGTTCACTGATCGGAACGGAATTTCACACCTGGGGACTAATGTCAGAGTAGGACTGAGTCAGCTGACCTTTGGAATCTTATTGAATCCCTTTTCCTGAGACTGGGATGGACTCAATTCTGGAGAAGGGTGGAAGGTGTGGTGGGTATGGGCAGCTAGGTCTCTGTCTGGGAGCTAGTGACAAGAACCACCACTCTCCAAGGTCACCTACAGCCACACAGGATGAAATAAACAAAGGCAGCGTCGTCCTGCCGTGACCGCAGGGACGAGGGCCAGGCTGGGTACGTCCTGCTGGCCCGTGAAGACCTGCACAGGAAACCCCGGTTAGGTGGCCTTCGCCCATTCACTTTTGCAGTTTCTGTGTCTTTCAGGAAAATTTAGAGACCAAATAGGGCCGAAAATTTTAACTCCCGTTAAGTAATCAGAATTATCATTTTGACTTTGATGTTTTGTAAACCTACATCTTCAAGTGTTAATATTTGTTCTGTATTTCAGATGGCTACCCCAAAGAAGAAATGATTTATAGATGGAGAAAAAACTCAGTTGAAGCAGCTGATCAGAAATCCTGGCGACTTTATCAGTTTGACTTCATGGGCCTCAGAAATACTACGGAAATTGTGACAACATCTGCAGGTAGGAATTAACAAAACTACAGCTCTCAAAAAAATCTGACTTTTTTCCACCTAATGCCTAAGGCTGTATATATTTTTATATATATATATATATATATACACACACACACACATATATATAGTCACACCTTCCACACAGAATTTTTTATGGGTATGTAGTATATTTTAGCTAATTATAATTGGGCAATCATTATTTCTAAATGATATTTAAGATAAAACAACTGCTTCAAAAGTGAAAAAAATTTTTTCAATGTTTTAATTAGGATGGGAAAAGGGCAATTAGAATTGTCTTGTATTTTTGAACCAAGGCTGTGTTTGCATTACGTTTATAAACCTAACTAGGATAACTCACTACTGACCATATTTATATAAACCAGTTTTACTACTAGTGAGAGTTTTACAACTTTCCACATGCATAACAAGTATCAACTATTATTGAGAATTTACAAATAAAAGAAGCTGGTGTAAAATGTCTTTTGAGTTTTCATTTCTAGCTTCTTCTTTCTTTTCTTCACTCTAAATTTGGTCTTAAACTGAGTTTCTTTTTCAACACATTGAGCACAATTATCAACCACCAATTTGGTTTAATTAAGTGATTATTATATGTTTAGTATAAAGCAGGCAACTAGATAAAAAGAGATGCTTTACCTATTAATTTATTTGAATGTGTTTTCTTGTTGTTTTGTTGTTGTCATTATATGGGGGTGTTTTTGTTTTGTTTTGTTTTTGATCTGTTTTTTAGTATTTACTTATCTCTTTGGTCCACTATTTTGCAATTGGTTTTCTTCCTGCAGGGTTTGGGGTGCAGACGGAGTGAGAGTCAGCTTTTCTATTGATCTTATTGTATGTTAATATGGATAATGCATTGGCTCTTAAAACTCCATAATTTGTTTTATTGATGACCAGAGTAAGATGTAAATTCTGATAATGAGTGCTAAGCATCTTTAAAGAACAGTCCGAATTCTTGATAGATTGTAAACTAGAGACCTATGTGCACAATAAAAAAGGTCTGAACGCTATCTGATCCATGGATAAAAGCAAAACCTCCCTAGAGGTGTCATATGGTAATAAAGTCAAGAAATGGCATCTGGGCCGGCTGAGTGGTGCAGTGGTTAAGCGCTAGCTTGGGAAGCCAGAGGCCTCGGTTCGGGTCCCACATGTGAGGGCCAGTGACACTGCCCTCAAAAAAACAGAAAGAAAAAAAAAAAGAAATAGCATCTGTGTTTAGCTATTAAATATTGATAAGGTTAAAGGAATAGAAGGTCATAATTTATTTAAATGAACTGTGGAGGCAGCATAAAGGGAAATGTTTGGGGAGAGGTTTTTTTTTCCCAATTATGAGTCACCTACATGAATTTAATTCTGCGCCCTGTGAAGTTGACAGGAACGAGCAGACTCTGGTGTCTGTGGCAGCTGTAGGAGGGCCACCACCCAGGGACACTGTTCTCTCATTTAAATGCCAAATGCTGGGCCAGCCGAGTGGTACGGTGGTTAAGAGCTGGCTTGGGATGCCAGCGGCCCCAGTTCGTATCCCACATATGATGGCCAGTGACCCTACCCTCTAAAAAAAAAAAGAAAAAAAAGAAAGAAAGAAAATAAATGCCAAATGCCAGTGCTGCTTTTCATCTCTTGGTGTTCTCAGTAAGGTCATGATAAACACGGGAAACAAAAGGAAATGCCAAGGCGGGTTCAACACCACAGCCTGGGGTTTGACCCTGAGAGAATACTAGCAAGGGGGTGCCGGCAGCCGTGAAGTCCAGCGAGTACGGCCAGGTGTTATTGTGTGCAAAACAGTCACTGTCAGCAAGGAGCTTTCATCTCCCTGGAAAAACATGGTGAATATGAGAGATTCATGTGCACACTAGGGTGTATGATCAGCATAACAAACAAATGCTATGTTACTCTTAAGTTCTGGAGGGCGGAAGTAAGGCATAAGGCAGGAAACGGCTGTTGCCCGTGAGGTTCCTTTCTCACTCGAGGATGAGAGGGCATTTCTGATACCTCAGGGAATGTATGGCATTCAGGAAAGGATGTTCTCCATCCCCTCTTCTTATCTGGCTTCTATTTATTTATGAACCTTCACATCATGTGGAATCGTAAATCACTGTGTCTTCTTTAGGAAATATGCAATATGCAAAAAATAGCTTCTAAAGAAATAAATACATAAAAAATAAAAAGAACTCACTTGCTGCCCAATCAGATTCTGTCTGAAGACAGGAGTGAGATGTAAGTGATGGACTCTCGCTCTTGGTTCTAACGCTCCCATGGGCTCTGTGGTCACCAGCCTGTCACCCACCTGCCCTGTGTCCCATTTCCCCAGTAGAAAGTCCTGGAGCTCTCACTATGATCACTCTTTTGTCCCCTCCTTCAGCCCCCTTTCAGCTTTCTCTTACACAAGACCCATCCCTAGTTAAACCCAGCCTTCTCCCCACTCCACACTGCACCCAGTCAGCATTAGAGGGCAAAAAACTAACTAAATAAATGCACACAGCTTCCATCACTGGTCTCATTTGAAGTCCTTGGCCATGAATTTCAACTGAGCCTTAAGGCAATCATACTACATTGTACCAGTCCAGTGGTTCTCAACTTTTATCAGTGCCTCCCCTTGAAATAGTAATACAACAGGTATGCTTGTGCATGTTTTTATCTTTTAATGGCCTTTTGGAGGGCTACTCATGCTAGCATCCAAGATTTTTTGGCCTCCGCGCAAAAAACAAATTTTCACTCCTTAGGAGTAATATCACCACGACATTTTTTTAAAAATCCTGAACATCAAGGCATATGCAGCAACCTCGTAAAATGGTACCAGCAATGTGAGCCGCAGGAGGTATGCCTATGGCAGCTTGGGATCACTCAGAACACGCCTTCAGGACTCTGAGCTAGAGGCAGCCCTCCAAGGCACCGACGGAGTGCAGGTCGGAAGCCTGGGCCCCAGATTAACTGCCCCAGAGCCTTTTCCCCTGCTGCCTGTTTTATAACAAAGCCTCAAACAGTCCCCCTAAGAGAATAAAGTTGTTTTAGTCAAAGTAACCATAAGGAAGAGTAACTGGTCCATGACTATAGCAAAAGCCACATGGCTAGGTGTGAGCACATGATATTTTTGAAGTTTGTCCAAAATTCAAGTTCAGCAGCTTCTGTAAGAAATTCTCGAAACTCCAAAAAAAAAAATTCTGTACATGAACTTTTATATATTACCAGTATTTAATAGGTAGCACACACACCAGCTGACATTTTAAATATATTTTCCCCAGCAGTGCCCATGGCTAAGAGTGAGTTCAGAGGTCACGAGGATGGGGCCAGACAAGGTTCTGATCTTGGGGACCTTCCGTGACCCATGCGTGCCCATCTTTCATAAATGAGACGGACATACCTTCTCCTTATGCGGTCGTTATGAATTTAAGTGAACTAGCATTTGCCAAGTGCATAACTGCCATCCATATATATAAATAATATCTAGTATTATTGCCTTAATGTACTTCCTGGGAGGGAGAACTGTAAGATTTACTACTGGCTCTATTTGGCAAACAGTCCATTGAGTCAGCTGTGAGCCTCATACTGAATGAGGTACTTCAACAGGGCCCTGGAGTCAGATTCATATCTGGAATGCAAATAGAAACTCTAAAAGTGGTTTCTTCTTGGCTTTTTGTCATATTTGTCTGAATGCCATCTGGGTAATAAATCAGTCTGGGTTTTGGAGTCAGGATTTTAAAAATAGCGATGGCGCCTTTGTTCACAAGATTGAGTGGAAACTCTGTCAAACCCATTGAGTCATCTCCCTCCTCGAGTTCAGAGCGATGTGGGGAAGCCGTGGCTGAGTGAACTGCTCATCACTAAGAAAACTGAAATTCTTTGATGCAGATCACCTCTGACTATGTCTGTTCTTTTAAAATCCGATTTCATTCATTATTCCTTAAAAGCAAAATTATCCTTCCATGGGACCTGAACAAATTCTAGCATTTAGTCATGGTAACAGTGATATTTATATATACACCGTTCTCAGGTTTCCATTTACTTCCTGTCTGGTGCTTGGAGGAAGGCAGGACAGGTGCAAACATCTTTATTATTAGCTGGGGAACCTCAGGAAGGTGACGTCTGGCCCACAGCCTCATTCAGAGCGTGCTCCAGCAATGTCAGACCCTCTCCCTATGGGGCAGGTGGCTTTTCCATGATGTGACTGCCACAAAGCATTCACTTGACTTCCTGTAGCTCACACTTATTGTACAGAACGTTTTACTTTCTCTAGGTCAGTGTTGGGTTAAGCTTCATTGTTTGGTACATTCTCTGGCGTGGGTGATATATGTATTTTTTTCATAATGTTGTTACATTACTGCTTGCAACCATGTTAGAAGGAAAGTGATAGATCTTTGTACACCGACATAAGGGCGTATAATAACTTAAAATTATCTGTAAAATAATGATGTTATTGTTGAAATTTAGAATTCTGGGGCTGGCCAAGTGGCACGGTGGTTAAATGCTGGCTTGGGAAGCCAGCGGCCCTGGTTCGGGTCCCACATATGAGGGCCAGTGACACTGCCCTCAAAAAAAAAAAAAAAAAGAATTCTGGCAAGGAATGCGCTAGCACATTCCCATGTCTAAACACTAGCTACCATCGATGGTTCTCTATGCTTCTTTGGTCTGCTATAGCCCTTTGAGGTAGTTACGCTACTACCCCCATCATACAGATGGCGAACCTGAGTCGTAAAAATATCCTTGTTCATGAAAACCCCATTGCAAGCCACCCGGAGAGAGCCTCAGGGAAGCTGCTGGGTGCTCCCATTGAGTGCATCCCTCTAGAAAGTGCTAGTAGGTTCGGGCAGCTCCCCAGCCCCACGCCAAAGCCAGCTGTAGTACCTGGTCCTGTGTGCCCCCAATGAGCACCCACCCCACACGCTAGCCTGGTTTCCTTGCACCATCCCTCCCTTCTCAAGCTCTGGTCTGTCCCAGCCAGGAAGCCATTTTTAAGAAATGTCTCAAAGACAGGTTGAGCAGGACAGCCATTTACTGCCACACATCCTGACGTGGACCTGGGCAGCACTTCCCACATTGCTCTGTATAATCAAAGGGGAAATAGAGACACCATTGCTGAGAACAAAACCTCTGCAGCCTTCCTGCCTGGTTTCATTTCAGACCTAGCCTTACAAGCCGTGCTGTCTTGGACAGTTATCCTACCTGTCTGAGACTCGGTCTTCTCATTTGTAAGATGGGGAGGATGCTACAGCGAGCCAGAAGGAGCCAGTGATCTCTGTGTGGTGTTAAATGTACCTATTCCTCTCAGTCAGTACATTTGACCTATTTGTATCTGAGGGAACCAGCAAAGAAATTAGCTCAGAGAAAGTACTTGGTAGATACAAGACTGCTTGGAAGAGAAAACAACCATTAATTTGTTCCACCAACAAGCGAAAAAGATAAATACCCCACTTGGCAAATGCTTAGTTGGCATCTTAGGAATATTAATGTGGGCGCATGAAGGCGGTATACTAGTAAGAAAAATGTGTTTTGAAATTTTAGTGGTATGCTTCACCCCGTGTTTATAGTTTCATGATTTAAAATTTAATTAATAAGGGACCCTTTTATCTACTTTGTGTTTTACAGATATTGCTTATTTGGGGGTGTGGATACAGATATCCGAACTGAAATTTGTGAAAGTGACAAAACATATTAATTTATTCCATTCTTTGATACATATGTTGATGTATCAAGCGCGTGCTGTAGCACCATTCCATTTTCTAAGACTCTGCATGCTTTGGGCAGTCTTCACACTGAAGAAATTCCACAGTCTGGGTCCTATGGGGAGGCTGGGTGCCCAGGTGGGAAATTAATTCCCTAATTTGGAGCCCCCCAGGGGTGAGGAGCTGAAGTTGTTAATGTCCATCCAGAAGAGAACTGTCCAACTCACTGGACGATTTTGATCTGATTTCCATTTTCTGGCTTCATTGGCATAGACTCTGGGGAAATGTGGGCCTGTTAATTAAGATAATTAAATGCTTGCCTGCCAGAGTCAGTGTCCCTTCACCATGGTGACATGCTATTAGCACAGCGGGCCATCAATTCGATAACCTGGGCAGCACGTCCTGCCTGTCGAGACACTTTTCTTTTCGGTTCTGTTTCCACTGGTTGTCACTGAAGGGACACGTCAGTGCAGGAATGGGCTCCCTGGGCGACAGCCCTGCTCTTTGCACACCACTCCCTTTACACCTGCTCCCCGAGAGATCAGAAGCTTGTGGTGGCATTGCTCCCGGCTCTTCCCTTCCCACCCCTCCCTGTCATCTGCTCATATTGCCTTTACCTGGTCCCTGCACCTGTCCTGTGTCCCGTGACAAGTTCTGAGGTCAGAGTCGTGCTCTTCTGGACTCGCTCAGCTTAGAGACCCGTTCAGCTTCTCAGAGCCCTGTACAGTTCCATCAAGATGGCAGTAGTTTTCAGACTGCCTGACCCTGAGCAGTGCCCCTCCCATGCCCCCCTCGCTCCACTCTGCTGCCTACATGCCCCCTCTGGTCTAAATGGACAAGCCATGTGACCCCAGCCCCACTCGGCTCTGGCGACACATGCACCTCAGCTCCCCACTGCAGCCCAGGTCATCGGCCCACGCTTCTTAGAATGCATACTCTGTTATTAGTGAACCTGCGTAATTACTCTTCTCGGGAAAATAAAGAACACAATCCAAGAAGCCACACAGTCTGAGGACAAGCTTACACGGAAGTGATAATTACAAGGACATTTAGACACTGCTCTGTTACCTCCTGTGCTCTTATTTCAAATACATGGGCTGTTTGCAGCCTCTAAATTCCCTCCTCCATCACCCTGCCATACCAATGCTACCGTATTTCCTTGTTGGTGATTTCTTTAGTGGTATCTCATGTGACTTGAGTAATTTTATCCGAACCTTGCTATCAAACCATGTTAGGGTAATTTATTGATCCCTTATACCATAAGCCTTTGTTTCATCCATCAATAATGTCTAGAGGGTTGAAATTTACCCAGAGCCGCACATAGTGACTCGCCCATTTGTCAGGATTAATTATGCTGAACTCAGAGCCAAGTCTCTTCATTATCAAGTAGCTTGCAAGCCCACTGTTTTAATGAGGACTTAAAGAGGCAGCCTTGGCTAAGAATTTATCATAATTCACAAATGTGGCTTAAGTAAAAGGATCCGCAGCCTTCTAAGAGATTTTCATTTGGTAATAAAGCCAGAATAAAAGTTTTCTTAAAAAGAAACATGCTTTGGTCTTGGTTTAAATCTCACTTCAGAAGGTGATGTCATACTGATGTCGCTGACACCTGGAGCAGCATGAGGTGTCAGAGCCTATGGCCTGGTAACTGTCACCTGCCAGTGCTGAGGAGCAGATCTGCAGCGGGCAGGTCTCTTGGACTCGTGTCCCCACCCAGCCTTCCCCAGACAGGGGTGCTTTTCCTTCATGCTGAAGGTCAGAATGCTTCCTAGGGAATGAATCTTCAAAGTAACATGTTCATTCAATGGTGTGACATCATTTGTTTTATACAGAAATTTGTTTGGCTGAAGTACAGCAGCTATTTATGTAAGACAGATATTTACATTATCCTTCGGATTGATGAAAGAACCACTGGGAAAAATACTTTTTGCATATAAAGTCTGGTCTTTGGCACCACACCTGCTATTAGGAGAGTCTGTTTTGGATTCACAAACTGTACAATTGCCCCAAAGAAAAAGGGTGATTCATATTGAATACGAAGGGCCGGCCGAGTGGCATGCTGGTTGTGCGCTGGCTTGGGAAGCCAGCGTTCCTGGTTCGGGTCCCACATACGAGGGCCAGTGACACTGCCCTCAAAAAAACAAACAAACAAGTCCTCATATTGAATACGAAGACTGTGAAAGGATTAGGGTTTTTTATTTTTTTATTTTTTTTTATTAGTTTCAGATGTACAAAGAAACATAATAGTTAGACATTTATGGCTGGCCAGTGGCTCAGTTGGTTAAGAGCACAAGCTCTGAGCAACAGGGTTGCCAGTTCAATTCCCACATGGACCAGTGAGCTGCACCCACGCTGAGCTGCCAACAAGCGGCAGGATAGCTTAGTTGGTGAGAGCACATGCTCCTAGCAACAAGATTGCCAGTTTAACTCCCGCATGGGATGCTGGGCTACGCCAACCCACAACTAAGATTGAACACGACACCTTGAGCTGAGCAGCTGCGAGCTGACTAGGGGCGGCCGGATGGCGACTGTACTTGAAGCAGAGCTAGCTGTGCCCTCCACAACTAAGACTGAAAGACAACAACTTGGCTGTTCCCCTTCCCCACTTCCCCAACACTGCTCCCCTTCCCCACTTCCCCAATAAAATATTTAAAAAATAGTTGGACATTTATACCCCTCACAAGGTGATAACCCCCCCAATCTGCTACCCCTCTGACATCGTATATATAGCTGTTACTATGCCATTGACTCTATTCCCTATGCTGTACTTTACATCCCATGACTAAATTATAGTTGACATTCAATATTATTCCACTCAGCTTCAGGTGTATAGTGCAGTGGTCAGGATCTACACCGAGTGCAGTGGTCCATGACATGATCCCCCTGATAAGTCCAGTACCCATCTGGCACCCTACATGATCTTTACAGCATTATTGATTATATTCCCATACTGTGTTTCATATCCCTGTGACTATTTTGTGATGACCAATTTGTACTTTCTAAGGATGAGTTTTTTAAACAAGAAAAATGCTTATAATAAAGTGTTAGGGGAAAATAATTGTATAAAATCCTCTAGAACCCTCTAGAGGGTTTGCTTTGGTGTGGTACTGAAGCCAAATACAACAAAATCGGAATGGCGGTTTTACTCTCATCTATAGATAATGTTTTCTTTTTCATCTTAAGTTATTTGTATATATTCCACATGTTTTAAGATACTGTAACTTTTAAAACTTAAAAAATTCACAGGAAAATATATAAAAGAATAAACCTCCATAACCTAACAATCATTAATATCTTGGTAAATATGTCTCCAGAGGTTTTGGGGAATTTTTTAACGTAAGACATGTGCTTTTTTTTTATGGTTTCATTGGGGAATTGGGGAGGGGAACAGTGTTGGGGAATTGGGGAAGGGGAATATTGTGTTTTTCCAGGACTCATCAGCTCCAAGTCAAGTAGTTGTCCTTCAGTCTTAGTTGCGGAGGGCGCAAGCTCAGCTCCTACTCCAGTCACCACTTTCAGTCTAGTTGCGGGGGGGGAGGGGAGAGTAGTCCACCATTCCATGCAGGAGTCGAACCGGCAACCTTGTTGCACACTGAGCCATCGGGCCGCCCATCAGCAGCTCCCTGCTGCTCTGTTCAAGGTGCCATGTTCAATCTTAGTTACGGGGGGGGGGGGGGCGGGGCGCGGAGCGCAACCCACCATCCCATGTGGGAGTTGAACCAGAAACCTTGTTGTTAAGAGCATGCACTCTCACCAGCTCAGCAGCAGCTCAGCTCAGGTGCAGCTCACTGGCCTACGTGGGAATCAAACCAGCGACCCTGTTGCTCAGAGCTCGCACTCTAACCAACCGAGCCACTCATCCGGCCCCAAGACTTACTCTGTTTCATACAATAGATTTGTTGCCATATTTTACAAAGACACTCAAAAGTGGAGAGAAGTACAAAGATGAGAGTTTAAAAAACACAAATTAACAAAATTCAATTCTATCTCCTAGCTACATCTTTTCCAGAACAGGGCTCAATGAATCCATACAGAGGAGTAGACCAATATGCAGACATAGAAATGTAGATATGTTTTATAAAAATTTTATATTATCAATGCTATTTTCACAGTTAAAAAGAATAAATAATTGTCCTTGAGTCTAATAGAATAAGAAGAAATGAAAGAGAAAATAGAGAAATTAAAACCTCAAATAAACTTTTTCTAAATTAAGAAATATTTTCTAAACGGTGACTCTGAAGTTAAGAAAAACATTTCTTGGGCCGGCCAAGTGGCACGGTGGTTAAGCGCTGGCTTGGGAAGCCAGCGGCCCCAGTTAGTGTCCCACATATAAGGGCCAGTGACACTGCCCTCAAAAAAAAAAAAAAAAAAAAAAAGTTCTTCTGATAGTGTCATGAAACAATCAGAATTTAATCAGAGCACAGTGACTATGCTAATAAACTAATTGAGTTTTTTTAAAAGAGAAAAACATTTCTTTAAAGTTTCAGAGTCAGACTAATTACTGGCTATATGTTCCGATTTTAGATAGAATGGACAGTCTGGACGCTGACCAATGAGGCGGTATCAATACCTCCCAGAGATTATAGGGAACAAGTTGCACTGACAGAGAACTATGGGAATCGTGGGGCATCTCAGGAAGAGAGAGATACAGGAATTATTGCAGGATTCAGGGCTTGGGGGAAGGTATGAGGGAGAAGGGCTTGGCAGTGATCCTGGATGCTGCCACATGCCTCTCAGTGTCAGGCCGACCTCTAGCCACACCAGGGGTACCAGGCAGCTCCCCAATGTCAGAGACACTGTCATTGTAAGACGTCTCATTCATATCCCACATAACCACTATTAATTACTTACATTGTGATTCTTTTACATTGTCAGATCCCATACATTTCAAATGATCTTCCCGACTGATATTCCCAAAGCTGTTTTGTATTAGATCTGGATGAATACAATGATCACAAGCTTCCTAACTAATATCCTTTCTTCTTTGAGCTCTTAATTTGAGCCAATACTTAAGTTATTTCTTTTATGAAAGACCCTGAAGGTTGTATTCCCTGATTCCTTTCATGTTTAATAACGTCCGCCCATGCCTTTATTCTTTAATTATATCTTGGCTGAGCCACAGATCCTGCCCCTCGGAACTTGTAGACATTATGCTATTATCTTCTGGCCTTGACTGTCGTTTTGGAGAGATCTGAGAGCAATCTAATGCTTTCCCCTTGGAAGTGTACACCAGATCAAAAGGATGGCAACTTCACCGTTGTCATGGGGATTGCTGTGCCTTTCCACAACTCGTCTACTGACTCGTACGACAAGCATCACCTTTTTGAGAGGTGGCTGAGCTCAGTCTAGCCTTTGATTATAATTTAGAGAAAAGGTATCTGCCCATTAGGACTTTCTCATCAAACAAACCTGGTCAATTATAATGATACTAAGCACGATGCTTTCATTGTCCCGAGATAGCTGACCTCCGGTGGCTTGAGGGATCCCTTTTTCACATTCATAATTGCATGACAGTTCTCAGAATTTTCGGCATTTAATTCGATACAAAGATATAAAACTAACTCTAGAATATTGAAAACCCAAAGTTGATGCGCCGGTTGCTTGTTCCCATTCTAGGCATTAATTGATCTCAGATAGAAAATTGCCCAGAAGAAGTGTCAGGAAACAAGATATATAGTCCACAGAGGAGACAGGCTGATTTTTCCATTAAAATCCTTCATTATTAAAACAAATTACTGAGTATAAATAACCCAACCATTGCCGAGAGGCACACTCAAATAAAAAAGTTCACCTCCCCTATGCGGAGTTGTCTTACATTTGTTTTAAAAAACCAACTCCCTTTTGATATAAAGCTATTGTTTTAATGGAAATGTTTATTTCCATGTAAGCAGCAGTAAGTCTTCTGAGAATATTTGATAAGCAGTGAGCATTCGCATCAATTAAGCTTGCAACCCTTTTGGAAGAAATGAAAAACAAATTATGAATTTCCTCTGTCTTTATTCTGAAACACACCAAAGGTGACATATAGCATCGAGAAGATCAGCACACATTAGAAACACAGCTGATGGGTGCTGACAGCTTCCCTTTGCGAGGGCCTGTTCCACCAGCTTTCCACTTGGTAACTCATTTATCCTCCCAACAACCATAGTGGTAGAGATACCATTATCATTCCCCTTTCATGGATGAGGAAAACGGGGCACAAAGAGGTGAGCCTCCCAGCCCAATCCAGGCAGTACAGTTTCTACGTCTGCTCTCATATTGTTCTAGGCTGTTCCTTCCCAAAGGCAGAGTCCTGATGAAGGCTGAGTAAATACGCCAGAAATCCTGATATGCACCGAGAATAAAATCATGGCACTTACTCTACAGAGCCCATCAGAAAGCCAACAGGTGCTGCCATCTGACCAGGAGAGGGAGGAGGCAGGGGAGGGTCAGGGTCCTCATTCACCCCCCGAGGGCGGTGTCTCACTCAGCCCACTCGCCCGTGGGCTACAGTTTAATGCACAGACCGGACGTCCCTTCATGTACTAGCCAGCGGGCTCAGCCATGTTGGTGGGCAGCATCTCTTGCAAGGCCTTGGGACGGCATTCGTCTGAAGTAAGCAGGGGCCCTGCTCCCCTGGGGCTCACCGTCTCATAGGGATGACGGCCATTCGTTAGTAATGTCTCATCACAGTTGTGATGAGAGCAGGAGGACACAAGGGCACAGTTGTCTATGCAGACATGATGGGAACCTGATCTCGCCCCAGTGGTCCGGAGGTCACCTCTGAGCTGAGACCTGCAGGCCCGGAGGTGCTCACCAGGCAATGGGGCTGCATCTGACATGTAAAGAAGGCGGTTCTGGGCAGCTGGTTCTGTTAGGAATGCAGTGTGTCCCTTCCACCAAAAGGCACCCAGTAAGGGGGCACAGATGACAGGTGAACATGGAGAAGCAAGCTTATTTCTCTCTGTATGGGAAGTATGCTTACATGTCAGCTGACAAGCTAGTCAGAAAGCGGCTAGCAGGGAGCTGACCGTAGGGAGTCGGTTACACACAAGTGCTGGACGGCACAGAGGTCAGTGAGACACCCAGAGATGAGGAAGGAGGAGGAGCCGACAGCCCAGCCGAGTGGGCAAAGGGGGTCATGTTCAGAGGAACCTCACAGAAGCTAGCATGCTCCATGACCCTGGGACCTGGCCCAAAGCAGATGGGAGAGGGAGCAGTTCCCTGCTTGTCCCGTTCTCCACTCTGCCAGCTACCGTTCCCCACTTCCCCGCAGCCTTGTAGCCACTCCCCCAGGAGCTGGGACATGAGGTACAGAGTGGGGCAGAAGGGGGACAAGCAGCAGACCTGGGGCCCGAGGCAAACATACACAGAGTGTGAACGCATGCTAAGTGAAGCAGCTCCCGCAATCCGCACCACCCTGCCTTTTCTGGAGGCTTCTGCTAAGTCTCACCTGCCAATGTGAAACTCTGAACACCTGCACAGCCCATTGCCTGATCTCATTTATTTTTATTTCAGGGTATAGTCACGTATTATATCAGCTCTAGGTAGGGGATGCAGGATCTGCAGCGTTCAGCACAGTCTGCTGTCTGCACTAATAATATCACCAGGTGTCTGTCATTTCTCATTATTTGCAGGCATCATCCACATTTGCTATAAAAAAAATTAACTCAAGAATCTTATAATTAGGGAGGATGCAAAGGTAACCATGGCCTTGGATTTAGCCTGGAGAAGCTGTCTCATCAAAGTGGGAGGCACTGCCTGCGTCTCAGTGTTGACAGGGGAGGTGGCAGCAAATCCACATGTTTGTCCCTAATGAGCCCAGACATGGACCACGACGACGTGCTGGGAACAGAGGGTCTCTTTTCGAGAACCCCCCACAACCTTCCTGAGACGTTTCTTGCTGACAGTTCTAGACTGATCCTGAGGCTGCTTTTCAGAGCCACCATCAGTCACCTCCAAGCCAGTTGTTTTGTTTTGTTTTTTAAGATTTTATTGGGGAGGGCCAGCCGAGTGGCACAGTGGTTAAGCACTGGCTTAGGAAGCCAGCGGCCCCGGTTTGGGTCCCACATATGAGGGCCAGTAACACCGCCCTCAAAAAAAAAAAAAAAAGATTTTATTGGGGAATTGGGAGGGGACCAGCCAAGTTGTTCTTCAATCTTCGTTGTGGAGGGCACCAGTCGCCATCTGGCTTTCTGTCGGCAGCTCGTGGCCTCTAAGCTCAAGGTGCTGTGTTCAGTCTTAGTTGTGGGTGGGCATAGCCATCATCCCATGCAGGAGTCGAACCCGCAGCCTTGTTGTTAAGAGCACATGCCCTACCCACTGAGCAATCCGGGCGGCAGCTCAGCTCAAGGTACTGAGTTCAGTCTTAGTTGCAGGTGGGCGTAGCCCACCATTGAAGAGGCAATCTTGTTGTCACGCCAGCTGAGCCATCCTGCCACCTGTTGGCAGCTCAGCGACAGCTCAGCTAGGGAGAGTGTTCACTGGCCCATGTGGGAATTGAACCGGTGGCCCTGTTTCTCAGAGCACGCACTCTAAGCCAACTCTTAACCAATTTAGCCACTCAACTGGCCCCTCCAAGCTGTTTTAAACCCTCTGCATGGATACGCTGAGTCATAACCGCAAAAAGTCTCATCCTACTGGTATGTTTCCATCAGGCTCCCTGACTGACAGGGCATCTCTGACACTGAATTTGACAGGAGTCCATCCACTGTGAAGAACCCCTAAGCCCCAGAACACACCATCTAAACAGATTTTATAGGAAGTAAGATATGCTTACGAAACATCCCAGCTCAGCTCTCCTCGTCTGTGTCCCGCTGCCCATGTCTGTCTTGACTGGTAGAGTCAGAGCATCTTTCAACACTGAGAAGATAAACTAACTAGGTGGTCTCATTGTACATTTCCAGTCCTCTCCGCTGACTGACTGTAATGGAGCCACCTACAAGTAAGATAGCAGCGTGTGATGGTATACTGAGAAAATGCTGACTTTCAGAAGGCAGTGTTTGTTTTTTGTTTGTTTTTTAAAGATTTTATTGGGGAACTGGAGGAGGGGAACAGCGTTGGGGAATCAGGGAAGGGAAAAAGTTGCTGTCTTTTTGTTCTTCAGTCTAGTTGCAGAGGATGTTGCTTCACTGGCCCATGTTGGTATTGTCATTGCGCTCTTCCCAGATGAAGCAGATAGGTCGCCGGCCTCTGGACAGCCGCTCACCATGGCTATTAGCAGCTCATGCTGGCTGCCAGCTGCTCACGCTGGCTGCCGGCCACTCACTGTAGCCTATGGCAGCCCCCTGCAGCAGGGGCTGCAGCTATGCTGTCCGGGAGACTCACAGCAGCCCAGCTCCAGATGGAGCTGTTGTTCACCACCTTAGCTGTAGAGGGCAATGTCACTGGCCCTCATATGTGGGATCCGAACCGGGGCCGCTGGCATCCCAAAACCAGCTCTTAACCAATGCGCCACTCGGCCAGCCCCAGTGTTTGTTTTATTACCCTCATGTCTCGCGTCACGGTGCTTACGCATCCTAAAGCATAGCAGTTAAAGGACCTGACCTTTCGGAGCCCATTAACGAAGAGGGGCAGCCTGGGCTGGGGCACAATCGCCAGCAACAGAGCACTCTAATATAAGGGTCAAGTTCAAAGTAGGGAGAGTTTTATTAACTTGTAGTTAACAAAAATCAGACAGTTTATGTAAATCAAGCTAATCACATTTGGCACCAAGTCTGAATCAAAATCCTTGATGTTTTTTACTATTAATTGTCATTCAACATTTACACTCAATATCATTTTCATTCAGTTACAAATACTTTCTAATTTACATTGTCATTTATCCTATGATCGAGAGGGTGTTTTTAAATCACCTTTTAAGATCATTATTGATTGAAGTGCAGCTATGAGAAATAATGCAGAGATCCCATGTACTGTTTACCCAGTTGCCCCAAAGGTCATGTTTTGTGGGGGGAAATGCATCACAGTGAGGATGCAAACGTCTCGGTCCCCACAGGAATCTCTCATGCTGCTCGTTCCCCCCACCTCCTGCCCCTTTTTATTCCTTGGCAACCATGAACCTGCTCTCCCTTTCTATAAAGTCATTTCCAGACGCTATATAAATGGAGCCAGACAAAATGGGACTTTAGGATGTGGCTCTAAAATTCTTTAGAAGTTCACCCAAGTTATGGAGTGCACAATAATGTTATTACTGAGGAATTTCATTAGCTAGTCTCCCTTTGAAGGAAATCTAGACTGTTTTTAATTTTTGGCTACCACAAGCATAGGTGTACAAGTTTTTTTGTGTCAACATCGGTTTCCATTTCTGTAGGGTCAGTGCCCAAGAGTGCAAAGGCTGGGTCACACAGATGGGAGTTCTATGTTTAGCTTTCTTTTATAAGAAATGACCTAACTATTCATCCACTAGATCTTTTCTTATAGTCCCACTTGTCCCTAAGTCTCTGTTCTCTTTTTTTCAGTATTTGTTGTTCAGATTGGATCATTTATCTTGTTTTATCATCCAATTGACTAATTCTTTCTTTGGTCTCCTCCATTTTGCTGTGGGGCCCATCCTCTGAGATTTCCATTTATTGTTGTGTGTTTTAGCTCAAATGTTTCCATTTGGTTCTCCTTTAATACCCTCTATTTCTTTGCTCAGAATTTCTTTTGTTTTCATTTGTTTCTATTATGCTCATAATTGCTCATTTAAATGTCTCTATGATGGCTGCTTTATAAATAATTCCAACACCTCTGCCATTTTGGTGTTAGCAGATACCGTCTTTTTCAATCTCAGGTCATCCTTGCTGTCAAGAGTGGTTTTAGGGCCAGCTGAGTGGTCCATTGGTTAGGAGTTAGCTTGGGACGCCAACTCTGAGCAGCAGGGCCTCTGTTCAGATCCCACATGAGGGCCAGTGATGCTGTGCTCTCTACAGCTAATATGGTGAACAACAGCTCGACCTGGAGCTGGACTGCCATGGATTGCCGGTGATGGCATAGGCTGCAGTGGGGCTGCAGTGGGCTGCCATAAGCTACCGTGAGTGGCCGGCAGCTGGTGTGAGCTGCCAAGAGCTGCTGTGAGCAGCTGTCCAGAGGCCAGTGACCGATCTGCCTCACCCAAGAAGAGCGCAATGATGATTCCAACATGGGCCAGTGAAGCAACGTCCTCCACAACTAGACTGAAGAACAAAAGGACAGCAACTTGTCTGTTCCCCTTCCCTGATTCCCCAATGCTGCTCCTCTCCCCCAATTCCCCAATAAAACCTTTTTTAATAAAGTGATTTTAGTTGAAATCTGGACATGGGTGTGAAGTTAGACTGGATCTTGTGTACATCCCGGTCGCAGCTGATGCCCTCTGACACCACTCCACATGGTGGTCGGGTGACACCACCTCATTGCCTGGTGAGGATACAAGCCCAGGTTCCCTGCGTGATCTCCACTGACATCTGAGGGCTGAGCTCCCTTTCTCTCCTGCCAGCACTGCTGGGCCTGGTGCCCATTTTCGCTGGGTGGGAGTGGACGTCCAGGCTCCCACATGGCCTCCATGGCATCGGTGGGTAGAGGAGTTTGTTAGCACTCTGATTCTTCAGATGAGCATCCTGACTCCCTCCCTGCTGTTCTCTTTCTACCACATTGGAGTGTCTGTGCCTCCTTACAGCCAGGCAAGTGTAGGGACCCTACTGGTGCGAGGGGAGATGTGGCCCCCAGTGTTGTTTGTGGTGTTTGACTGAGGGACATAAAAGAAAACCCAGAGAACTCTCTCAGCAACTTTCAGTGTGTAACACAGTGTGAGCTGTCATCACCACGCTGTCCGCTAGGCCCCGGGACTCATTGCTCTCGTAACTGGATGTTTGTACCCTGTGACGGATGTCATTCCAGCCCTCCCAAGCCTCCCAGCCCTGCCCCTGTAAACTACCTTCCATGCTTTGTGTCTGTGAGCTCAGCGTGTTTAGGTTCCACCTCAAAGGGAGATCACTATCTCAGCACAGTGCCCTCCAGCTCCATCAGGTGGCTGCAGACAGGAGGATGTCCTCCTTCCCCGTGGCTGAGTACCATTCTGCTGCGTGTGTGGAAAGAACAGAAAATTAACACCATTTCAGTGAAGCTGGTGCAGCGCGTTAGGAAAGCCACACGGACGAGGGTGGACAGCGGAAGCAGCTCAGAGAAGACAGGAAGACCCCAGGAAGCAGCGGGATGCCACCCACGTGGGACTGGTCATCCCTGGAAGTCGGGGCGGAGGGGTGGGGGAATGTGTGGGGGGGTACGGGGGTGGTTTTTTGCTCCTGCAGAGGGGGGCACACAGAAGGAATAACGTTGTTTCTTCAGTCCAGAGTCCTAGAACTCACGACAGTTGTGATCTAGGCGTGGACTCGGCCTGAGAAATTTTCCGGCCACAGGATTTCAGAAACAGGGAAAACTGCTCGCCTCCCATGAGGACAGGCGTTACCCCTGGCTTAGACAAGCACGTTCGGAGTGTCCGGAAACTCAGGGCGCATCTGAAAACGAGGACCCCAGGGAGTCTCCCTTCCAATTTACGATGAGCGGTACCCCGGCTATGTGTTGGTCTTCCTGGGGGTAGGGGTGAGGGGGTCAATGGAGGGGGTCAGTGGAACCGCAGTGCCCTGTGGATGGACAGTGAAAATGAGGGGGCCCTGGAACTGTTTCCTGGGGTGTATCCCAGAACCTCATCAAGAGCCAGAAGTGGGCCCTGGAGTGTGGCTTCACAGCCCATTTCATGGTGATAGTGGGACATCCAGCAGACCCTGAGTTAGGCCGAGGGTTTTGCGGAGCAAGGTGTGAGGCCGCTCACATCAAGCTGAGGGAAAGCAGATGGATGTACATCTACTCTGGAACCTTCCCTCTGTTTATCTTCCTCAGGAGCCCACAATCAATTATTCAGCGCTGGCTAGTCCACTGGGGCTGCGCTCGTAACTGCCAGGGTGATTCATTCTGTTTTTCTCTCTACCGTTTGCTTTCTGCTTAGTTCTTTATTGAAATTTTATGTAAAAATTAATAGCCTTTTAATATCACATATAATTCAATAATATTTCCCAGGAAATGATGTAAGTCAGCATGCATATTACTTAGAAAAATATTTTGTGTTGATTGCTTCAGATTAATCATTTTGATTCCTTTGTACTGAAATGCTAATTTGCTTAAAGTTTTAAATGTTTTTTGAGAAATGATCTCAAAATTGATGTTTCTATCAACCATACTGAGTATTGCTCCAACAGGACACTTCATCCTGCAAAAAAAAAAAAAAAAAAAAAATCTAACTTATTGAAAGGCATAGTTGTCATATGGGTTCAGTAGTTTCCCTGTGACTCTTTTTAGGTAAAAACAGAATGTTCATGGTGATCTTTACATTAAATAAATACTAATTGATTGCTTATTATTAAGTAATATTGGTAAACAAGAGAAATAAATTCTATGACCCAACTAGTTAATTGGTTTAAGGACAGATTAATTATAGAAGTGAACTGATCACACTTGTTGGGAGGGGCTCAGGGGTAGGCCTTCTGGGTGAGTGGTCATTTCCAAGCTGGAATACAAAGGTGAGTGGAAGTGCCTGGATGCAGGAGGAAGAAAGAGCACCCTAGGTGGAGGGAAGGGTCCTGTGGGGAGGACCTTGGCATGCCTGAGGACATGGAGACCCCGAGACTACGAGGTAAGGGGTGTTTCGTACCGAATGGTGTAGGTGATTGTACAAGGATAGCAAGATGCTGGTGAAAGAGTATAAGGACAGGGATATAGTGATATTTGTGTTTTAGAAAGAGCCTGTGGTGGCAGGACAGAGAAAGGTCTGCAGCTGAGAAGGGCTCATGGTCAGGAGACAAGTGGGGGGCTATGATAGAAAATGGGCCTTGGGCTGGTGTGGAAAGGAATAGAGAGGGACACAGGAACTGAAAAAGGAAAAGGTGGAGTGAGAGGTGGCTTCTGGGTTCGGCCTTGAAGAGGTGAGAGAAGGACCCAGCTGGAAGCAGGTGTTGGTGTGGACGTGGTGAATTCCTGATGCATTGGCTGAATCCAGTAGGCTGAAGGGTGGAGAACAAATGACCTCAGC
The DNA here is from genome assembly GCA_033961575.1 of Aselliscus stoliczkanus. Classification (NCBI taxonomy): domain Eukaryota; kingdom Metazoa; phylum Chordata; class Mammalia; order Chiroptera; family Hipposideridae; genus Aselliscus; species Aselliscus stoliczkanus. The sequence goes on from CM066741.1 coordinate 36,278,575, forward strand.
AGCAGGGGCCTAGAAAAGACATGAATAGGGAAGATTTGGGAAACAAATGTAATATATGAAGCATGCACCCCTTTCCCAGCCCCCCAGGGGATCTTGTGGAATATCCAGTAACATCTCTGCTGCCTCCAACTCCAAATGGCGTGACTTTGCCGTAAACCAGGGAGCAGACTATTACAAAATGATTTCTCCTGTTCGTTTTCTGGGCCGGCACAGCCTTAGTGCTGGAGTCACAAAAGGATGAGATAAATAGAAAAATATTGAATAAAACATGAAGTACAAGGTTGATAAGCTAAAAGTAATGCTATGAAAATAGAAATATAAAATTGTTACACAAGTTCATGTACCACTGTGTTATCATTGACAAAACAAAATGACTATGGATCCACTTGAGGGCTGAGTTTCCTGTCTGTTACCTTCGATTTTAAACATGCAGTCAATTCGATGAATTCAACAATAAATTCAGGCAACAATATAGCCCATTGACTGATGGTCTGTCATGGAACACATGTGCATGTCTATCTCCTCTATTAATTAGTGTGTTTGTTTTTGTGCCTTTTGCAGTAAAATACCTTGCGCAGGCAGGGATATGATAAAAATTGTTTAACAATGCCCGCATTTTGACCCTTTTCCAATTTGATTTTGTCATAGTTACATATTTTTATCCAAGTCATTCATTTAACAAAATAAGTCGTAAATTATTTCCCTGAATTACTTCTTAACTCAAGGATTTTGTCTTAATGTTGACAATGTTAATTACAGGTGATTATGTTGTCATGACGATATATTTTGAACTAAGTAGAAGAATGGGCTACTTCACTATTCAAACGTACATCCCCTGCATCCTGACTGTGGTTTTATCCTGGGTGTCATTTTGGATCAAAAAAGATGCTACACCAGCAAGAACTGCATTAGGTGAGTATCACAAAAACTCTCCCAGCACTTTGTGTAATTTTATTTTATTTATTTATTTATTTATTTATTTATTTATTTATTTATTTATTTTTTGAGGGCAGTGTCATTGGCCCTCATATGTGGGACCCGAACCAGGGCCGCTGGCTTCCCAAGCCAGTGCTTAACCACCGTGCCACTTGGCAGGCCCACTTTGTGTAATTTTAATACAGAAGTATTCATAGGGCCGGCCGAGTGGCGCGGGTGGTTAAGCGCTGGCTTCGGAAGCCAGCAGCCCCGGTTCGGTCCCACATATGAGGGCCAGTGACACTGCCCTCAAAAAAAAAAAAAAAAAAAAAAAAAATCCAGAAGTATTCATAAAAATACTCAGTGAAAAAGATTTAGTTCAAATGTAATTGACTTCATTCAAGGGCTACTTGAGTGGTGCTTAGATTGTTTTAAGTAGCTAACTGAGATTGTTCTTTCTGACAACAGTGTTCCATGTGTGCCACTTAAGTTCAGTTCGGGTTAAGGATTCAGAATAAATCAATTGCATCATCTGATACTATGCTCTAAGGATGATGTCATCATAAAACTGTAGTCACTTCCTGGAATGTGCCACACTCACAAGCCTCATTATGTCAGTGTAAGGAGACAGGACTGACCGTGCACCTTGGAGGATGGAAGACATTATATTGATAAAATAGTCTCTTAGTATAAGAAGTTCTGTTTGTCTATCAAAACTTTACCAGCAAGAAAATGATCATTTTTCTCTCAGCTATAATGCACACATGGAAGTTCAAAGTCTTTTCAGGAATTTCCATCTAGCTCCCAAAATCCTCTTAATAAAACATTGAATTTCAGTGGTTTTAGAATTGTGCAATATGTTTTATATCAGTCTTTCTTTATAATAGGAATTTTGCCTAACTCTCAATATTTTGATTTGTGGGGACATGTAATGCATAAGGCTGAATATACAGGGGTTTTTACCCCCCAAAAATATAACTCTTTCAGGAAAAAGGGATCTGCTTCAATTTAAAAATCCTTGCAAAGTCTCTCATATAACATTGTGCTTTTTCTGTTTGCTTGTTTTTTTTATTTTATTTCAGTAATAAAATACTATTTGAGAAAGATAAATTAGCCTGTAATACCCTCTACCTATGCATGCTTACAGAAAATACATGATAGAATTGGTAAGTCAGTAACTATTCTTGGGGTTATGACCTCACAATTACAAATGTCAGGTGTCATAGTGAACATAGCTTTAAAGATCAGCTTCAAAACATTCTAATATGTAGTTATATCGACACAACTTGAGATATGAGAGTCTTTCCTTGTGGCATTAAGAGAACAGAGATACTAGAAATACAGAATGCTGGCAGATAATAGATTTATAGTCCAGAACAGTGGAGGAATGTCATTTACTCCAGGATATTTAGTGGAGACACCAGAAAGGCTAATCCTGAGAATAAAAAGTACCCCAGACCTCCCTTAAAGAAAGCTTAAACCGGGCTGGCCAAGTGGCTCAGTTGGTTAAGAGCTCGCTCAAGAGTGCAAGCTGAGCTCTGAGCAACTGCAGTTCGATGCCCAGCCCGAGTTGAGCTGCCACTGAGCTGCCAACAGGATGGCTCAGCTAAAAAAAGCTTGGCCGGTGGAGTGGCACGTTGGTTGGGAGCTCGCTTGGGACACCAGCAGCCCCGGTTTGGATCCCACATGTGAGGGCTGGTGACCCTCAAAAAAGAAAGCTTAAACCAAGCCATGACACAATCAAGAAGAACCTCCAGTAAATTAACTGTCTATCACAAGAAAGTATTCAACATACTCTAAAAAAAGATAACATAGTCCATACTCTTTATATCATCCACAATATTGAGTATACAATAAAATATCACTAGACATTTCTAAGAAGCAGAAAAATGTGACCCATGAACAAGAAAAAGAAGAGTCAACATAAAGAGAGAACTCTGATGTTCAATCAGCATGTGTAGGCTTTCAAGCAGCTATTATAACAAAGTTCAAAGACGTAAAGGAAAACATAATCACAATGCAATATGTAGATGATGTATTATAGAAATGTACTTTGAACCTATATAATTTTACTAATTAATGTCACCCCAATGAATTAAAAAGGAAAAATATCAGAGGTGACCAGTTAGCTCAGTGGGTCAGAGCTTGGTGCTGATAGCACCAAGGTTGCCAGTTCAATTCCCGCGTGGGCCACTGTGGGCTGCACCCTCCTTAGAGGAGTCAACTAGGCCACTGTAGCAGTAAAGCAGTGTGTAACCAATGACCATGGCTTTCCACAATAAATTTTTTTTTAAAAAAGGAAAACATAATCTGAATGAACAGACTATAATCTCAACATACAAGCATATTAAAAAGAAAATTCTAGAATGAAATATATAATAGCTGAATTGAAAAATTCACTAAGTAGGCTTAAGTGCAGATTGAAGATGGCAGAAAAAAGGTCATGTATAGTTGAAGACCATCACATAAAATTTATCTAATCTAAAGGAGAGATAAAAAGATTTAAAAGAATGAATAAAGCCCATTGATCTGTGGGACAATATGAAGACATGTACCGTAACTATAATTTGGGTTCCAGAATGAGAAGAGAAAAAGAATGAGATAAAAAAGTTTTGAAGAAACAAGGTTAAAAATCCCCAAATTTAGTGAAAAATTCCTACCTACAGATTCTGTAGGTATGACATAGCCACCACATTTTTTAAAAAGTTAAATTGGATATATGTTACAAATGGTTCTTGTTTTTCCATAAAAATATGCCTTCCATCAGTGTAGATTTTTCAAGTTTACACAGCATCTTTACATGAAGTATCACAGCTTCCCATCTGATGTTCTGTTTTCACTGTATTGATCAAAGAAATTGATTCAAAGAAGATAAGTGACTTTACATGACCAAATGCTGAGAATGCCCAGAGCAAGGCTGAGAGCTTTGGTTTCCAGTCCAATATCTAGTATACCCAACCAAGATGGCCCCCTGGGCTGTACACTCCTTTTCCACCTGGCCCTGAGTGGCCACCCTAGCCTCAACAGGAGCTGCAACACTACAGCAAATGTCTCATAGCATTCCCATCTCCATCACCATGGAGATGATGAGTTTTAACGTCCATATTCCTATGACCCTCGGGTCCATGTCAGTAGCTTTGCCTGTCCAGCAGTTCTAGAAGGTCCTGATTTCCCAGGAGTCACCACGGGGAGAGTCCATGTGATAATCATCCAATCACTTCACCTTCTTTATGTTTAGTAGCCTCCATTCCCTTTCCACTTGTTTTTCCTTCTAAACCATCCATCACAAGTGTTTCTTTTCTAAATCTTTTCCACAGTCTTTGATTAAATCTTTAGTGTTGACCCACGTATATGAAAGTCAGAGTTAGACCAATGATGAGTTAACTAATTAATCAAATAATCAATTCAGTCCATGTAAAACATTCATTTAAATGCCTAACATGTGCGAGGCACAAGGCTTGGCCAGCAAAGATGAGCAAAGTACAGTTTTGCACTTAAAGGTCACACAATCTATTCAGGGAGACAAACATGCAATGCCTATAGATATGTGGCCGCTGTAAAAACATGAGGTATACAGGAAGTAAAGGATGGGGCCCATGTGCTTGTCATCAGCTCTGTCTGGGGTCCCTCCAAGATGCCGATGCTTCGTCTGGGTCTTGAAGAAAGGTGAAGCTTACAAATTGCATATGGGAGGAGAAGAAAGGAAACGGTTTCTGTGTTCAGAAGAAACGTGTGAGAGGCAGAACATATGGGGATGTTATGGGGGGGTCTGCAAACAGTATCTTCATTTTAAAAGAATTTAAAAGACAAAATGTCAGACAATAGGGAATTACTGAATAAACTGAAGGGTGCCAACCTAATTCAGGTATGTTCATGGTATTGGGAAGACTATGACAAAAAAAAATTTATGGAAATGTGGTTTACAAAATAGTATGGACATTAAAATTTAAAAGTAATGTATACAATATCCAGAAGGGGCCACATAAACATGAGGCAGTGTGGATGTGGAGGGTCTGTGTGGCTGTGCTCACAGCTCAGTACCTGTCCCGTACAGGCATCACCACCGTGCTGACCATGACCACACTCAGCACCATAGCCAGGAACTCGCTGCCCCGGGTGTCCTACGTGACCGCCATGGACCTCTTCGTGACCGTGTGCTTCTTATTTGTCTTTGCTGCTCTGATGGAGTACGCCACCCTCAACTACTATTCAAGTTGCAGAAAATCAACCACCACCACCAAGAAGAAAATGTCGGTGAGTTCCAGTTGCAAAGATTTCTGGGAAGGTAGTGGGAGGAGTGTTCGAGATCAACGATCCTTGTTCCTGAGGCTCCTAGACCATGTGAGAGAAATAGCTGACTCAAGACTTCAAGAAAACAAGACATGGGGCTGGCCGAGTGGCTCAGTTGGTTAAGAGCTCACTCAAGAGTGCGAGCTGAGCTCTGAGCAACAGCAGTTCGATGCCCAGACCGAGCTGAGCTGCCAACAGGTGGCAGGATGGCTCAGCTAAAAAAAAAAAAAAAAAAAAAAATTAAAGAAAACAAGACAGGCATTCAGAAGATAGGAATGTGACCCTCAAGTGTCCCTTCAGGACAGAGATTAATGTCCACCTGCCTTAAAGTTGCTCTGACCTAGGTTATCTGTGAGGCAGATTTTCCTAGCAGTTTTCTGATTGTTTTTTCTGCTTCTCTTGCAGCTATTACATCCAGACTCAGCAAGATGGATTCAGGAGCGAATAAGCTTACAAGCTCCCTCCGTATGTGTAGCATCCCTAAACTGAGATCGGGAGATATGATATTGTTTACGTATTGAAAGACAATGACTTGTGTACATATGCTTTTTAAAACGTGTTAACTTTTTTTTTTCAAATCAATCTTAGAAAATTTGGAAAATAAAGGGAAAATAAATAATGGATTAGTGCATAGCATACATATTTCCATTCTGTAACTCAAAAATATGTAACAAACAAACAAATATGTCACAAATTATTATTTTATAGTATAAATTTTTTGGTTTCATCATATGTTCAATCTTGACTGCACAGTGGGCTAATCCACACTATTCACTTTCATATATATTATTGCTGCAGTTTTCTATATACTTATGACTCTTAGTATAAATGCTAAGTTTTATTTCAATACTATCAAATGGAAGGCGTTTCATCTCAAAACAATGAGCTATAAGTGGAGCTCTCTTAATTACTGAATCGGGTCTGTACGTGGGTTGGTCATCAGCGATTTTAGTTCCTATGTGAAGAAGTGCCCTGAAAGTTTCTCGTGCCCCCAAATCCTTGCTGTTCCTTTGCCTGTGCACTCCCGGCCATCCTTTACATCCTTTAGATCTCTGGTGACCCGTCTGCACCCCTGCAGAGCTTTCTGATGTGCACTGTGAGTCAGGACCGTCCTCTGGGCACACCCTGCTACAATGGCCCAGCTTCTCCTCGCACCAATAGTCTGACAAACACAGGATTTGAAAACTGCACTGTGCTTTCTCCTGCATTTGATTAGCAAAGATGGAACCCTCCCATGTGGGGAGATGGGTGGGGCACGGGCCTGTCCTGTTTGTCTAGTGTGCCTATGGCTTGGGTCACCTCGGGCTGTTCTTGCTGCATAATGATTTTTGTGTCATTCCTGTTGTTGCAGAACTATTCTCTCCTCGATGTGAGGCCGCCGCCGCCCACTTTGGTCACTTTGAACAATTCCATGTACTGGCAGGAATTCGAAGAGACCTGTGTCTATGAGTGTCTGGATGGCAAAGACTGTCAAAGCTTCTTCTGCTGCTATGAGGAGTGCAAGTCGGGGTCCTGGAGAAAAGGGCGTATCCACATAGACGTCCTGGAGCTGGACTCGTATTCCCGGGTCTTTTTCCCCACTTCCTTTCTGCTCTTCAACTTGGTCTATTGGGTCGGATACCTGTACCTTTAAATGTTGTTTGTGGTGATGAGTGACGCGTACTAGGTCCCCTCTTTAGCTGTCACCCTCCCCAGACCAGTAGTCACCAATCAGAGTAGCACAGGGGACACTGCTCAGCTTATGTGAAGTTACACGTCACCCCTGAGCAGTGCAGGAGTGTGTGGCAAATATTTCTATTGTATATTTCACACTCACCCACGTGTGCGTACGCGCACGCACACACACACACACACACACACACACACCAAGCTACCGAGTCTGTAGCGTGGTGATGTTTGTGAATGGTTTTTGGATATTGGAAGCAGCTGCCAATTACCCTTGCAGAGAAGTCTATCCACATACAGAGAAATATCTGAGAAGCTGTCCCAGGCCTCAGCCCCACTGGATCTTTCTTTCGCAGTCCTCGGCAGTACCAGTGCCCACGGCTGGCTGAGACACTCATACTGAGCCCAGCCCTGTGTTTCCAGGCAGCCTGAGCTCAAGCACAAGCTGCAGTGAGTTTCCATCCTGTTGCCTCTCTCTCTCTCTCTCTCTCTCTCTCTCTCTCTCTCTCTCTCTGTCTCTCTCTCTCTCTCTCTCTGGCCTCCTTTGCTCTGGCACCATCGTCATTAGCTAGCGTCCCTTTATCTATAATAATAACCTCACCCAGGTTTGGGAAGGGTGTATATGCATATCCATAAGTTTCCAGTTGAGGAAAAAATACGAGTTTCAAAATTTTCGTGTTGCTGAATTCAATGATGTTGATTATCTCTGAACATCAGAAGTTGACTTTCTTCCAGACTCCCAAGAGTTGGCAGTATTTGAACCTTGGGGTCTTTTACCTGAGTCGTGTTTTACTGGAACAAGGAACAACCACAGTCTGTTGCTTGCTGATGTTATGCTATCGTGGGTTCAGTGAGTTTCCTCTTTCACAGGAAAGTACACACCACTCACAGCCTTTGTCTTGAAAACCTTTTCCAGAGTGTGAAAGAAATGGAGGTAGAATATGAAAAATTTCTTAGTGAATATTAACTTTCAAGTCAGATCACTTTAGATGCAAAAAAATGGGTCATGGCTATCATCAATGATATATTTTGATGAACAAAAATTATTTTATACTTTGAAATATGGATACATAGCAAAATCCCAAAGAAAACAGCCTCTGAAATTATTGGTCTTTTGATATTTTTATAACATGAAACCAACTTGCTTTGTGATGTTAGCTCTTTCTTAGTATGGGCTGCCAGTGTGTACTTCCCAAAGCTCTTCGGAAGCTTTCCACTATTAATAGGAAAACAGTCCTTCTAGTTCCTAAGTGATGCTTAGGCATCATTAAAATTTTGGTACTAAAATTTTGGTACCAGAATCTGTGTTTCTCATCTTTCTCACCCAGAAAATAGTGTGGTTTTGAAAACAGTAGCATTTTTGTTTAAATCATCTATTGTACGTACTATTATTACTCAGAAAAAAGAAAAGGTAAAACGTGATGTAGAGAAAATATGTAAAAGGGTTGATTTCATGCAATTTACTGGATGCAGACATCGAAGGGGATGGGAGTGGAAGAGGCCAGGAAGCCTGTTCATTTTGATGAGCATCGTTGCATGTCAAATATATGACTTGGCATAGGGCCGGCCGAGTGGCGCGGTGGTTAAGCGCTGGCTTGGGAAGCCAGCCCCCGGTTCGGGTCCCACATGTGAGGGCCAGTGACACTGCCCTCAAACAAAAAAAAAAATATGGCTGCATGATGGCCCAGCTCTCATGGGCTGGGTCTCAGTGTGACAGTCAGGCCTGCTGCTTTCCTTCCTGTCCTCTCCCTGTCTTTTGATTTGATAGTTGCTACACAGGACATTTGGCTTCTTTTCAGCAAACCCAATTTTAAAAAGTAAAATCATGATCAGTATCTGTGGAGAAACAGGTTGAATGTAGTGGCTTCAGTGACACGTCTGCTATGTTGGAGAATGTCCCCATCCAGCAGCATAACCCACCCGCCCACCCTCGGCATGGCGGGGGACAGGCGCCCTGACCAAGGGGAGCAGAGCTCAAAGCACCCAGGAAAGGCAGCCCAAGGTCGGTCTTTTCCAAACATCATTTCCAGTTTTCCAAGTTTATCATTTCTAACAATCTGAAGAATTTCAGCCTGGTGCACCTTCCAAGAAGTTCTGGAAGGAACTGAATTATCCAGTGAAATTCTTCTTGGGAGGCAGCTAACCCAAAAGCATTTTTTAGAACATAGATTTGGTTCAATTCCACTTGAATGTTTCTTATGGATATCTCTTGCCTCAAAGCCACTCGTAGGTGGGCGTTGCTGGAAACTTTCATGAGATTATACACATAGGATGTAAGTGCCACCCCAGCCTCAGTGGTCCTGTTGGTCGAAGCGCACGAGCTCACAGCTCCTTGTCTGGGAACGAGAGCCTTCATCTCAAGGGAGAAAAATAGACATTTATTTGTAGAACAGAAAGTAGACTCTGGCACATAGGGCAGTTTACACTCTGGTCTGACTAAACACACTAAAGCGTCCCCGGAGAGCTCTCCTTGCCTGGCCCTGAGATGAGCTGTTCAGTCCGCGATCCATGCCTTCAGCCAGGTGGAGCTCGGCCTTGCTAAGTTTGCCTGAGCTGACTAGAGAGGCAGGAAGAAGGCGGGGAGAGTGTGAGGGAGAGCATCACTCGATTCAAAGGACTTGCCTTCACCACATGCTTGGTGAGTACATTGCGCGTGGGGGGCATGTGGTGTGACTGTCCCATGTAGACCCACACCCTTCCGGTTCCCCCCAGCTTGCTTTGCACGTAGAAGCAAGAAACACTTGGGTGGTTGTGTGGCAGCCTGGGGACATGGTCTGAGATGTCCCTGACTTTCAGGAATGCTCTAACTGCAGGAGGTGACGTTTCCACATTTTGAACAGGATTTCTCACTTCTGACCACTGTGACTATCTCTCTCGTAAACTGCATCAGGCTGAGAGTGAGAGGGGGAAAAGAAGCATTTCACAGGAGCAGGAGGATCACAGCCGACTGCCTCCTGCAGTCCAGGAAGTTTTAGTTTCTGTAGTTTCACACCACTGACCGGAAGTCGGTCTCAGATGCTGGGCAGAGGACAACACTATGACAATTTAGTGTGAACCCAGCCAATACTGCCCCCAACTTACCCAACATATGCCTTAAAAATAACATGGAACGCTCAAATAATGCATATCTTGTAAATTTTCCACTTCCTGGGAATCCATATATTTCATGCCTAAATTTATTTATCTTTTTTGAGTGGATGGAGATAGGATTTCATGTCTTTAGAGGCCAAACAGTCTTACTCATCCATAAGATTAGTTAAGGACACAGCTTTTGCGGATTCTTCAAGTCAGGAGATGCAGTGCTCGAGGGCAAAGCGTTTTCAGGCTGCACATGAGGAACGTATTAACGTTGTCAATAAAACGCCAATTTAAAAGCCAGCAACAGTGCTTGCATGACTGTCCCCATAAGACCCCCACACTGAGTCTCTTCACCAGCCTGGCCATAGCTTGCTGCAGTAAAGGGTTTAGGCATAGTTTTTTGCTGCTCTGCAAAATACCGCACCCTGGAAGCCAGGGAGACCATTGATAACTCCATTTTGCATTGACAAGTACTTGCCACACTAGGAAGCAACAGGGCACTCCTTATCTAAAGGGCTAGAAAACAAGACAAAACCACCTCTTCCTTGATCACTTTTATTTAGCCTGCGAATAATAAAACTCTGTGATTTCCTTCGCAGACTTGAGAATTATAACTGCTCTCCCACCATTATACTTACCACTATATCAGAGCAGTGCTCTCAAGACATAAAGCATTTTGAATTCTTTCCTTGGTGTTTCAGTTAATTGTCAGAATGCTTTTTCTGAGAGTTTATAAACTCTCAGAAACATATGAAATTTCATCCTCAATTGCTGTTCAAAAGAGAGTGCATGACTTGGGATAAACATACATAATCAGATAAAAATAGGTATTGAAATGTTTACTATCAGTTGGCTTCAGGGCGCTATCAATTTAAAAATATTCACAAAGGTGTCTGAAAATAAGAACCAGATTGTGAATACTACATTGTAAATGTGAAATTCAGTTTTCTGTTGAAATTGATGGAAAATTCTGCAGAAAATTGCTCCATACTGAGAAAGTGTGTAATCTGCCCATTTATCTTTTTCTCACATTTACCTGTAGGAAACAGCCAGGTTCACACACGTTAGCAGTAACTCCACATTATAAACACATGCAAAGAACCAAAAAAACTAACAGTTCAATGTAAATGACAGACCTTTCTTATATTCCTTGTTCATTTCACTTTAACTATGAAAATACATTTCTACCATTATAGGGAGAGCACAGGTGCGCTGAGATAATAGGATAACATAACAACTCAGCCATTCCTATCTCTGGAAGAATAAAAACTTGGCTTTCAGGCCGGCTGAGTGGCGTGGTGTTTAAGCGCTGGCTTGGGACGCCAGCGGCCCCGGTTCGGATCCCACATATGAGGGCCAGTGACACTGCCCACTAAAAAAAAAATAAATAAATTTAAAAAATAAATACAAAATAAAAACTTGGCTTTCTTTTTAAAATGCCTGCTAGGTTTGAAGACTACTGACTAGGACATTTCCACTTCTCCTTTAAAAGTTCAACTTAGGGGCTGGCCGACTGGTGCGGTGGTTGAGCGCTGGCTTGGGAAGCCAGTGGCCCCAGTTCGGGTCCCACATATGAGGGCCAGTGACACTGCCCCCAAAACAAACAAACAAACAAACAAAAAACAAAGTGATAAAAATTCAACTTAGCATTTCCAAGATGTAAGCCTGGTCTGGTTCTATTAAAGTCAAAATGGAGACTGTTTCCTTTTTTTTTTTTTCCCCCAAAATATACTCTAGTTAAATGATGCTTCGGTTTGTAATGTTGTCAATAAAACACCTTAATCCTCTTATTACATAAAAAAAAACACATTCCAGACCACTTTAAATCAGTGCTAAAAAAAAATTAGTTGAACAGTAGCTAACAAGTTTTCAATGTTTTGAGTTAATCAAGTGGGTCTTTCAGAAATATTTTACAGGGACATGAGCTAGAAAATAATTAGGAAGGAAGTACACATGAGCACGCATACACAGAGCAAACACTGAACATAGCATTCGGGCAATTTAGGAAATCAAAGGTTTTGCTTGAATTATTCAGATTATCACCTACTTTCACCACTCCACTTTTTGCATTTGTAAACACAACACAAAGTTTCTGAGCCCAGTGGGCCAGCTTCACAATGGGAGGGTGACAATGGTTGCTGTAGGGTTCCTGAGTGTCACTGAGCAGTTCAAACTGAACAGGTGGGGAATAACAGTCCAGATTGATTGCCGAGGATGAAATCCCCAAGATTGAGAAGGTGGCTGCTATATTTTCTTCTCTTCTAGTCATTTGGGGTTTCTTCTTTGTTTTTCCTATGAACCACTTTTTTCACTAAAGGATTAAAGTTCCCATTTTCCATTAAAAAGTAGGAGTTCTAACTCCCTGTGAGACTGATTTCAAAGAACAAATGATGAGTGCTTTGATTTGGTTAGTATTTATTACAAAAGGTTTTTATCGTGTACTGTTTATATTAACAGGAAAGATATTTGGGGGTCAGTTTTGTCAATGAGTGAGGGCCCCCAGTACACAAGCAGCATTTCAGTCACTTTGATGGGGACATCAGAGCACCCCGATCTCTGTGTCACTGTGGGAGCCCCAGTCAATCCATCCACCAGTTGGCTGGTTGGTGTGTGGTGCCCCTGGAAGCTACAGAGGGGTAAAAAAAGAAAAGGAAAAAACTGCATTCTGAAGTGACTTACACTGTAATTAAAAAATAAGTAATGATAGAAAATTCATATAGTTTGCAAATTGTGAGCTAGATATGATAGAATTTTAGAAGAAACAAACTATGCTGTGTCATCACCACCATCTTCACCACCACCACCATCACCACCATCACCATAACCATCACCAGCATCATCACCATCACCATCATCACCATTGTCATCATATCATCGTCATCTTCATCATCATCATCACCATCATCATCATCGATATCCTTTTCATATTCCATACTAGTACTTTGCTATTGCATCAACACAAAGGCTAGTGTTTTCCAAACTAACAAAATTAGGACTTAAATTAAGGAGAAAATAGAGAAGTTTCATTTAGTTTAAATACTAAATATGCAGGTCACACTTCAAAATTTGGCTTGCCTAAAAATTTCCCAGCAATCCTGTCTACCCCACCTCAATCAGAATTTGAAACTGTTCAAATGGAACACTTCACCTAATTTTAGTTTGTTGGTTACTTCTGTTTTTTATTTGGTTTGGTTTTTACCTCACTTGGCTTTTTTATTCTTTTTTAAGAAGATAACATTTGAATTGGCCAAGAACTATTTTCCCTAAAACGGACACATCTGTGAACATCATAGATTTCATTAGCTGAAAAGGAAAATCAGTATGCTTCTTATTATACAATTTGGGTTTAAGCTTTAATTCCCTCCAGTTTATCTTGGAATTTTTACTCCTGGATAGAAATAGACACAAGTATAATATATTGATGAAATTTGTAGTATTTGCTATTATATTATCTCTGCTTAGAGCAACTCTATTAAAACATTTTAAAAGATACTTTTGATCATTCTTGACCTTCAAAATGACTAATTTTGTGCTAGTGAATAATATTTACATTCATATGTTTGTACAACCACATGATATGTTTTTCTTTACAAGCAGCTCCTGGACTGAGCGAAAGGTTCATTCCTCACAAATGCATTTTCTGTGGAAGATTCTAGAAGAGTAACAGTTTTCGGGGATTGGGCCTGGGTTGCCTTGTGAGGGGCCAGGGGCCATCTTGTGTTTCCATGCAGTGGTGTGTGTATTTGTGTATGTATGAACAGTGGTAAAATTGAAACAACTTAACATGTGTTACTCCACTCACCACCCCAAATGTAGTGGCAAAAAGTAGAAAGGAACAGTTTTCTGGTGATAGTATATTAGCTTACTAAGTCTTTGGTTAAGGAGGAGTGAGGGAGAGAGAGAAGGAGAAGAAGAGAGAAGAAGAGAGAGAAGAGAAGGGAGAGAGGGGGAGGGGGAGAGGGATGGAGGAGAGAGAGAGAGAGAGAGAGAGAGAGAGAGAGAGAGAGAGAGAGAGAGAGAGATGGAAGAAGAGGAACTGACAATCTTCCCACTTCCTGGAAATGTAGGACCACAATCTTTCTTTAAAGAAAAAAAAAATCAAGCTTAAATATTTGATCAGAGTTGGTCTGGAGTCCAGACAAACTGCCCATTGAGCTTCACCTGGATGCACATCTGAGCAGTTCCTTGGTCATTTGTGCATCATGGTCAATTTTAGCAGATAACCTCCAGGTAGTTCTCCAGATGCAGGTGGCAAATAACAATCCTCACACTTGTTTAGGATGCAGCATTCACATACAACGTGATAAAGCATCAGGCCTGGTATGAACCGTGGGACACGTGAGAATTAGCCATAGTGTGTGGACTGTCCTCTCTTTTTAAAGCTTGTATTTGAAATAAAACGGGCAAGGGGTGCCTGGGAGATGCCCCGGGCAGAAGAGCGGGTCCGCTGGCCCTAGATGGAAGCCTTCCTGCCTGGGAAGCCAGCTTGCCCAGGTGGAACGATTCTAGAATGTGTGCGCATCCTGGAATCAGGTCTGAGTGCAGTGTAAACCACCTTGGCCTGAGTGGGGACCGGCCCTGCTCAAGTGCCTGTGCCCGCCCTTCCCCAGACCGGTGGGCGGAGGGCCAGGCCAGGGTCCCCATTGTCACCACGTGGCCTCCAACAGCCCTGCTTCCCTGTGGAACTGCCAGGGATGGAGGCCCTGGCTCTGGGTCTTCAGGTCGTCCCAGGCGGTTCCGAGGTCCCGTCCCCCTCCGCTAGCCATGTAGCTCGTGGTGTCCTAGTGAAACGAGGGCGCGCTTGCGCCTCACGTGCCTTGGCGACACGCGGCGCTGCGCCCCGCTTCGCCGGTTCCGATTCCGACCCCCACACACACCCCCGCCCCGCCTGAGGCCAGCTGGGCTTGGTGGCAGGGCCACCCTCTGTATTTGTACTTGGATTCCTACATTTGTACTTCTAATACAAATAAATACACATGTTGTCAGAAATACGTGAGCCAGGAGTGGACATCTTTCCGGGTTGGGGGGTGGCTGACCAGGAGGCCGGGTCAAGGGCACAGGTCTGCACGGGGCCTGCCCACCAGACAGGCAAGACACCAGCTGCCCCTCTCCGGCTCTGGCGACCGGCCGGCCTGACCCAGAGGCAGATTCTGCGGATGTGGGGCTCAAGGGGCCTGTGTCCAAGGGAAATGCCCTCCACTCCTGCTGACGCTCGTGAACCTGGAGGGCAGGAGACCCCGCTCCAGCCACGCGAAGGTGGCAGGTGCCAGTCTGTGGGCCTCACCTGCAGCTCAGGCGTGGATTAATAGTGTGCACAGGGTTCGGGGTCCCTGTCCTTATCCCATGGGGACTTGAGGGCCAGACACCCCAGAGGTGTTTGGAATGGTGGCTCCCTGGGGAGGAGCTGCAGCCCCACACTGAAGTCAAAATACAGTTTCACAAGCACAAAGTCACAAACTGATCACCACCTAGGGGCCACTACTGCGGGATGATGTCACAAGAGCCATCCTCCACTGTGGGCGATTTGAACTGAGCAATTGCACTAAAAACGCACCAGGGAAGATCGGCCAGCTTACCTGTTATGATTTTGGCTAGAGGGTCTCACCCCTCCTGGATGGGTCTGTGCTGGTGCTAGGGGCGGAGGCTGTGAGTCATTTTTCGCCCCTGTGCCTACTCCCTGCTCCAAATCTTAATGGAGGCCTCCAAGGTGACACTGGGCTTTCTGACATCACCAGGACCTCTGCGAGGCCTCTCTGGTGGCATTTTCAGCAGATTTCTCCAGTGTCTGTTTGGATGCCAGTGACCTTCCCGTGCTCATGAACCCCTTCCTCTCAATAGAACTGCCAAGTTCCCTGGTGTGCCACTGAGTTTCCGCCCCCGGAGATGAATCGTAACAGCTAAGCTCATGGAGGACTGGTTAGGTAAGAGCTAAGGCACACATGGAGTCATTCCACCCTTGCGCCCTGAAAGGAGGGTCTGTTTTGTCACCATTTTAATCAGAAGAAATCTGAGGCTTCAGTGAAAACAACTTACCCAATATCATAGGCCCAGAAAAGTGCTGGAGATAGGACTCGGAGCATTTCTAAGCTCCTCTGCCTGGTGGCTGCATCTCTGCGTCTCTGCCAGTCAATGTCAGTGTGTTCTGAGACAATTCTCATTAGGTAGCAATTCGCTGTTTATTGTTATTTTTTATGTTTTTTATTTTTTTTTAGCTGAGCCTAAAAAAAAATCCTGCCACCTGTTGGCAGCTCAACAGCAACTCAGCTCGGACTGGGCATCGAACCGCCGTTGCTCAGAGCTCAGCTCGCACTCTTGAGTGAGCTCTTAACCAACTGAGCCACTCGGCCAGCCTGCAATTCACTTTTTAATTAAACACATTTTTGTTTGGAAAAGAACATCTCTTTCAAATGACCTCTGAAGAATGTGCTAAAACGGCCCCTTGGGGTCAGCTGTGTTGAGTAGGAACCACAGAAATTGATAACACCTGCTCTCAACTAAGAACTGATGTATAAAACGTTCCCTCACTTGGTTGTTTGATTTGTAAATTAAGGACAGACTGTGCCAGGGGTCTGAATATGGCAGAGGTGGAATTCCAGGGAAACGAGAGACTTTATGAAGTCTCAAAGTGTAGGACCCCGAGACTTGTAGTGGCATGCATGTTCGACCCTCCTGCCCCACACCAAATTAGCTTTTTCTTGTAAGAACTATTCACTGTCCTATCCTGAGGCACTGGCCGCTCAAGGGATGCCCTTCTCATTGCTTCAAGCCCCAAGTCAGGTCCAAGCACAGCCCAGAAGGGGCACCGTCAAGGTCTATTGCCCAAGGAGGCTGTGGCACCTTGAATACCTGTATTTGCAGGAGTCTGGGAGACCGGCCTGAAAATTTATTTTATTAGCACCAGAAAACCGAGACTGGGCTACTGCATTTGTATATGCGGGATTCAACGGCACTGGCCATTTGTCTTAAAGGTTAACAATTAGCTCTTGGACCTGCATTTCCAATGGCCATCAGCAAAGGAATTGACTGGAATGCTGGCCCTTCCCTGGTAGAAAAAGCAAGGGGCACTCAGAGAAACCTTGCCCACCTGGGGACAGGGAGGTGTGGAAGAGGGAGTCCCAGTATGCCGGGGAGCTCAGTGGAGGCTGCAGGTGACAGTAGGAGAAGCCACCATGGACCAGAGTCTGTGGTTCCAGTGGGCCTCATGCAGTCTTGGAGCAGCGAGCCCAGGTGGTGTGACATACTGTCCAAAGACTGGACTTGATGACCATAATCAGCCACGGAACAGAGCCATAAGCATCTGAGGCAGGGAGGGGCTGACCACTCCCAGGCCTGTGGGAGTGACACAGAACAAAGCCACAGAAGCGCTGCTCGCACCAGGGCCAGAGCGCCGAACCTCACATTCACAGACCTGACGCAGCCCCTGGTTGAAGCTGAGTCACAGACTGGGAGCCAGGTTCCTTGGCAAGGGACCTGTGAAGTGGCCACAGTAGTCAGGAAAGCAAAAGTCCGGGATAAACGTTCTCCTTTCAATAACAGAAACGCTCACCGTTTGGTTTGTTTGGGGTGCTTAGTGCCGTTTATTTTTCTTACTATTTTTTTTTTTTCAGCTGAGCCATCCTGCCACCTGTTGGCAGCTCAGCGGCAGCTCAGCTCGGGCTGGGCATCGAACTGCTGTTGCCCTTGAGCGAGCTCTTAATCAACTGAGCCACTTAGCCAGCCCTTATTTTTCTTTCTAACTGTGGGACCCACGATGTCCTACAGGCCATCAGTTTATTTCCACATCTGTTGACCCACAAGCATGAAGGTCAAGTAGAGGCTGACCGAACCACCCCGGTTTGCCAAAATAGTAAACCCCCAAAATGACATCACATCCCGGGTAATGTCAGGCTCTTTCCATCTAAAACTTTGGGGATACACATCTATCCATCCTCATTTAACTTGCACATATGTCTGGTGCACAAGCCAAAGGGACCTGACAGGAGAGAATGACTTTGGCGGTTACTGTAAAATGGGTCAGGTTATGACACCATCACAGAGGCTGGCCCAGGTGTGATGTATATCCTGGGGCCAATGAACAAAGCCCCTGGCACATAGGGTGCAGCTGCAAATGAGCTGGTTTTCATCCCAATTAACAGACTTAATGAAAGACAGCTGGGCTTCACCTGCCAGGGCCGGTGACATGGTTTGACTGTATTATTCCAGGACTCAGTGAACTCACGTGCTTCCTGTCAGGTGTCCAGCCCACAGGGACTTTAACATCTCACCACAGAGCATTATCTGGTCCATTTCCATGGGCACAAAATGGTGCAGACCCTTTGAGTGGTAGAAGTAAGTAGTGTGTGCTGTAGTAAAAGCTGATTTCACATCCTGGCAAACGGGGGAAGCCCGGAATCGTGCCACATGAGTGACGGTGGCACAGGTGTAATGTTGGGTGAAATAAGACAGACAGACAGACTCACAAGACCACACAGCATACTTCCACTTATGGAAAATCAGACAGACAAACCTGTGCTGTTAGAAGCAGCGGCTACCAGAGGGCACGCAGGGGTGGGCTGCGGAGTGGTGAGGTCTTGTGGAAATCTACAGGCTGTGTGTTTCTGACTATATAATGCATTATATGTCTACACAAATGTTATTGGAAACATTAAGCAGCCAGGGTTAAACATGTTATCATGTTGAGGATCTGGAAGAAAAGTCAAGAGGCATCTTATTCAGTGGCTCTGTTCTGTGGGTCAGGCTTGGAGACCAGTGACCTGTCCTAGGCGTGTCCTGCTTCACAGTGCCCCCCAGCTCCCACTGTCAACTGAACCCTCCGTGATGTCTGCAGTCTTAAATGTCATGACCATGCAGGCTGAAGGTGGGAAGTCTTACAGGTGGTTCCTTAGTCTGAAGTGTCCCTTGTGGCAGAGGCTAAGGGAGAACCATGGTGATCCATTCCACGCCAGGACCCCTCCAGCCGCACAGGTGCTGAGCATGCGGACGGCACGTCCAGGTGTGAGCTGTTCCTGGGGCACTTCCCAGAGGCCTCGGTCAGAGATCCAGCTGCTGCCATCCCTGTCCTCCCGGGAAGCCTATTTCAGACCAGCAGCCATAGGCCCAAGACTGGGGACACAAGTCTCACGTGTCTCAGACAGCCAAGGGACCACAAATTGGTGAGTTCAGCAGTTTGAAACCCTCTGTCCATGGAGACAGAAACCAGGACACCCCTCACCTGGCAGGGGGATTCCAGTCAAAACCCTTGTTCTCTAGGCACAGACCACGTGCAGGTGGTATCACTGACTGTGACAAGGGTGGTGGCTGAGTGCCCTTGGCCCTCAGCTCCCTCCAACCTTCCCACCTCACACTGGTGACACCTCTGCTTCTATCTCACACCAGCTGTCCCCCTTTTCACAAATGCTCCCCACAAAGTGTCCATTGATTTCCTACCATGGCAGCTTCATAAAAGAGCATGGGAAAGATTGAGGTCAGTGAACACCAATCCCCCGCCCCTGGCTGAGCCCATTCAGGGCAATGTCTGGGCCCTTTTTACAGTCTATCCCTTAGAAAGACAGCATGATGGGGCAAAAAGGTGAGGACACTGGTTAAGGTTAAGGTTCCCTCCACACCATCCATACCTGAGACTGTTTGCATGGACCACCTCAGAGAGGACCTTTTAATAAGCCAATAAGTTCCTTACCACAAGGTATGAAGAAGATCTGCAGAATTTAAAGGGACCAGAGGCAGGACTGTGGGAAATTTGCATGAAAAACGAGGAGGAGCCGGAGCAGGAGGTAAACCCAGGCAGGCTGGAGGTGGATGCAGAGGAAGGGGCCGCGTGTGGGTGCTCAGGGCCAGGCTGGCACTGGTGACAAGGACAGGATTTGCTTTTCATGAGTTCTGGCTCTTCTTGGCTTTGCTCTTAGGATGCCTGTGTGGGGAGCAGCCCCCTCAGTGCCCTAGGCTCAATATGCCCCTCGTGTGAAGGCCAGTGCCAAGCTGTCAGACTGTCCTTCCTCACCCTATTCTGGGTGAAATTCATTGTGAATATCCTCGTTCTGCTTAAGCATGTGTGTCACTCCCACCTGGCCAGCCCCCCTCTCCCTCACCACAGCGGAAAGGAACAGGTCTTCGCCTACAGCAGGAGAGGGGTGCCTGTGACCCATCCTCTGCATGGGCCGCTGGGAGGGGCCCATGGGCCAGGAGACTTCCTGGATGTTGGCTTCTCTGAGTAAAGCATTGCTCTAGCAGGCACCTTGCGGCTCGTCCATTTCTCCCTGGAGACGCGGACCCCCATGAGTGCGGCCCGCGCTCTGCTGGGTTTGGTAGCTGGAGCTCCCCATTTGACAACGCAGGTAAAGATTTCTTTCGTATTCATACTGTCTCAGAAGTGTTTGCTTGAATGTCGCTGGATGGAAACAGGATGACCTGATGTATCCATGTCACAACTGCTGCTCCCAGGGCCAAACAGACCCTCCCACATCCTGTTCACCTCACAACTCCTTAGCAAAGTTCAGGTTTCTCTAATGGGCTCAGATGCGAACTGTTTGTCCCCTGGAACTAGCTAAGGACTGAGACAAGCATTCTGTTCAGATGACACTGACGTCCCCTTTTGCAGAGCACACACTGGTCTGCGGGGTGTTCTCACCATTGCAAGAAGCTGGTCTCGTCACTTGCCCACCTTTGTCTGTCATGGCAGTGGACACACTTTCTCGGGCAGCTGGCCGGGGTCCACTCCCTTCACATTCCCTGTTCATCTGGCTTCTCTTTCCAAAGTGCTCCCTTAGTCCATAGCCCTGGGGTCCTCGTCCCGTAGCCCACGCTGCTGTGACATGAACACCCCACTGCCTGCCTGCCTTCTCCATGTTTCTCCACCACTGCTCCCACACTTGATGTTTCTGCTCAGATGTTACCTCCCCAACAACCTGAACCTGCTGACTGCCTTTCCTCCCAGGACTCCGCGCTGCTTGGTGTGTTTAATTTATTGGCTCCCACTTCAGCATAAACACCACCAGGTGGGTGCCTATGACACTGCCTGGCATGAAGGACAGGTCAGTGAGTGCTCCTCATCCCCTGCAGTGAGGAAGGGCCCCCAGCACAGCTCAGTGTGACAATGACATGGGACCCAGGATTCCTGCTGGGAGAATTTCAAATATCTAAGAATAGCAAAAACATCAAATCTGTTTGTAGTTGCCTCTGGTGGAGGGGGGAGGGGCTGTTATTGGGAAAGAAACAGTAATCTTGGGTTATATTTCATGTCTTTTTCAAGTGAGCTGGGTGTGTTTACACAGATCCATTGTATTTTCTTTGTATGCCTGATAATTATAGCACTAAAAGAGTAAATTGGAGAAGAGAAAGTGTTAATAGTACATATGACCATTGTTTCAAAAACAATGTTAGAAATGGAGTGGTAGTTGGAAGAAAATGATGATTTCTTTTTAAACATGGGATTGAACAGAAATTCTAGCAAGTTAATGTGGACAGAAAAGGGGCCACAGGTTAAACCTGACAAGCTCAGGAGACTGAAAATAAGATGACGTGAACACACACACACAAATATTTTTTTAACTAAGTGGGCCATGATGGAAGTCACATCTTCAGCTTCCTCATTAAGTTAATCTATACCTTTTCAGTAGGCCTGTTTGTTGTCTTTTTGTACCTAAGATAACATCTTTAATCCTTTTTCCAGACCAGAGCTGGAAACTGGAAAATTCCTCAGTATTATGCTTGTCTCCTGATTACCATCTCTTTGTGCTGTAAAAAGCAAACTGTTAGCCATCCTGCACACACCTGTATGGGAGGAGTACCTGTCTCTCCAATTTACTTTTATCCAATTCCAGAGATTTCCCCACTTTGCTTTCTCCCACCCCCTTAATCTATCACTAATGGATTTCATGTAACCTTCCTCCTTTGATTTTATGTATAAAATCAGCTGTAAACCTGCCATTCTTTGTAGCATTTCCCCAATCCATTGAGATTTTGCTTCCCAGCAATTGTCAACAGTTTGGCTCAAATAAACTCATAAATTTTCTCTTAGGCTGGATGTTTTTCATCAATGTTATTTGGTGTAGTTGGGCAGGATTCCAAAGAAGTCCACCCAGGAACGCCCTGCGGACCCGGATTCAGGGCTAGATACCAGCGGGGGCCCATTGTGCCCCACCTGATCCCTGCTTCACATCAGGTGAACTTAGGTAAGTTTTTCTTGGAATTCCGGACCTCCCTGTTTTAAGGTAGGAGGCCCTGACTTTATTTGAGCTGGGATTTTTTTTGTTTGTTTGTTTGTTTGTTGTCTTTTTTGAGGGCAGTGTCACTAGCCCTCATATGTGGGACCCAAACAGGAGCCGCTGGCTTTCCAAGCCAGCGCTTAACCACCACACCATTTGGCCAGCCCATTTGAGCTGTTTTAAATCCTCGAGGAGGCAGGGCTGAGATAACCCAGATTAAGGACAAGAGTTAAGGTAACTCTTGGAGAAGAGAAAAAAATGGGTGGCTGGTTTTAATTCTGGCTTGTCAATTGGAATTGGTTACTGTGAGTCTGAACAAAACTTTACACCAGGTAAATGAGAGTCTGAAGTTGTTCAGCTCCGAAGATAAGGGGCATTTACTTCCTCCCGCTTCAACTTCAAGTATTCTTAGGTGACTAAGAATCTTTGTGGAGGTGTTTGAGCGGCCTCCTCAAAACGTGCAGTGGCCCCATAGGGAATTCCAACACAACTGTAATTAAATATTTGACTCGTCCGGGGACACGCACATAAAGACTGGTTACCTAGTGCCCTGAGTCCTCACAGTTGTATTAGACAGCCGGGGAGAGAAACCGAGGCACATAAGAGGGTTGAAGCAACTCAGGAAGTGACAGCCCCTTGGAGTTCAACCCTTATATAAGCAGCACACTTCAACCCACTACATAATATCACTATATATTTGTTCAGACTCTGCAGATCTCAAAAGAAAATTGAAAATTAACATGGGAAATCATGCCTCAAAGGTGGACAAGCTCCCAGACTCCAGTGCCATTGATTCTCCTGCAGATAGATATACTTTCCTAGGAGATTTGCAAGTAACTAAAGACATGGAAAGATTTATCTAGAAGTGATATCAACTTAAGATGGCCAAAATGGAGCTCTTTTGACATCTAAATTTTTGTGTGCATGATTAGAAAAGGCTGGCTTAAAGGTCAAACTAAATGGAATGAAAGGCTTCCCCAATTGGCAAATAGAAGCCTCTGAAATGGTAGAGAGAGATGTCCTTCTCTCCAGCAAGTTAGTAAGAAAAAATAATTCTTTTTTAAATATTTTATTGGGGAATTGGGGGAGGGGAACAGCGTTGGGGAACTGGGGAAGGGGAACAGACAAGTTGCTGTCCTTTTGTTCTTCAGTCTAGTTGTGGAAGACATTGCTTCACTGGCCCATGTTGGAATCATCATTGTGCTCTTCTCGGGTGAGGCAGATCGGTCTCCAGCCTCTGGACAGCCGCTCACCGCAGCTCTTGGCAGCTCACACTGGCTGCTGGCTGCTCACTCGGCTGCCGGCCACTCACTGTAGCCTATGGCAGCCCACTGCAACAGGGGGTGCAGCCTACACCATCACCGGGGCTCACAGCCCAGCTCTAGGTGGAGCTGTTGTTAGCTGTAGAGGGCAGTGTCACCGGCCCTCATATGTGGGATCCAAACCGGGGCCTCTGGCGTCCCAAGCCAGCTCTTAACCAACACGCCACTCAGCTGGCCCAAGAAAATTTTTGAGACTTTCTCTGAACTAAAGGTTTCTGAAGCTGCTAAATGCCAACACTCCACTTGTCCCTCTTCGACTCTCCCAATAGGTGCTTTACTTGTCCAGACTTCCTCCTCTCTCTCTCTCTCTCTCTCTCTCTCTCTCTCTCTCTCTCTCTCTCTCTCTCTCTCTCTTTCTCCCTCTCTCTCTCCACCCCACTCCTGCACCTCTGTTACAGCTCCCTTTGGAGAGGAGCTGGTCTTGAGTGGAGGAGAATCCATGGTTGTATGCAGGCAGAACTAAGAAATCTAAAGATTTCCCCAACCCAAATAGGACCCTGATAAGTACGCAAAGGAATTTGAATTAACTGTTAGAACATATAATCCTGGCTTTTCTGATTTATTCCAATTAACGCACCTATTGGTTTCTGAGAGCAAAACAACAGAATTATTAAAGGTTTGCTAGGGAAACTCCTGTAGAGGAATGTGCTTTTATAGTAAAAAGCCAGGTCACCTTAAGGATTATAGAAAATTAAAATAGGATTTAGAAAAAGAAAGAAAATAGAAGTAAGCATAGGGCTGCTCCAAGGGTCATGAGGGCATTTCCGCTTCTTACTAACACTGGGGCTATTTTATCTGTTGAAACCACCTGGCTAAGTTGTCCTCCTCCCCCTTGAAGAAAGCTTCTGTACAAATGGTACAGGGATATCTAATCAACCGATGTCTGTTTTTAAATCAGAACCTGTTCCCTTCCAGCTAGGAAATGTTAATGGGCAACGTATATTTTTATTACTCAAATCTACCCCAACTCACCTGATAGTGTGAGACTTTCTAAACAATGATGCTCACATATCCTCTGAGAAGAGCGAAATATATTTAGGACTAAATGAATCACATTGGGGAAATAATGATTTTAAAGGGGAAAATTATAGAAGGTTTGTAAAGGAAAATCTTGAAAGAATTTTCTGTATCATTAAGCTAAATGCAATTAATTAAGTAAATTTAAATATCAAGAGTAAGCTAATGCAAAATTAAGTTTTCTGTCTCTGCTAAGTAAGGCAAAGTTTGTTGGTCTGCTACTGAAATGAAAACATTTTCTGCCTGAAACACAAAAATTCTGTGTCATCAAAATATTGCTTTATGTTTTATATTGCCTTAATTAGGTCTTTATTTACTTGAGAGAACTAAATCTAAGAACTAAGTTTTGCTAATAGTTATATAAACTTCTGTATTTTAGCACTGCTGGAGTTCATATTCTCTCCTGGGCATTAACAAGCCAGATTTTAGACAGGCCAAGTCCAGGACCACCTCAGGGTCACCCCAGCAGGCCCAGAAGAGAAAACTAGTCCCAATACTGATGGAATGTTTGTTACAGGATGTTCTAAAAATATATATAGGCATTTTCCAGTACAGATATTGATTGGCAAGATTAAGTCAGCCACTCCTATTAAAATAACTACGATAATACTTTGCCTCTACCTAATATTTGCCAATATCCTTTGAGGCCTGATATACCAGCTTGAATTAGCTCACTGCACAAGATTGCTTTTAAAAAGGGGGGCTTATAATTCCATATATAAGTGCCTGTAATTCTCTTATCCTTCCAGTAAAGAAACCCAATGAGAAAGGATGGAGATATGCAGAAAACCTCAGCTATAAATCGATATCTTGTGGTTCCAAATCCACATACCCTATTATCAGCTATTCTTGTGTGTATTGCCAATATTGTTTCAGTGATAGATTTATGTAGTGCCTATTACAGCATTCCTGTAAAAAAGACAGGAAACACCTCTTCGCTTTTCAACCTAGGAAGATCAGAGTTTACTTAGACAGTAATGCACCAGGGCTATACAGAGTCCCACCTATTTCTTTCAGATACTAAAGGCTGATTTGAATAACGTTGAATTTCCCAGAAATTCTACTCTTATCTGATATGTGGATGATTTATTTTTATGCTATATACAATAACTTCCTTAGTAAGCATAAATTTAAGTTTCTTATTTACTTCAATAAGATCAGCCCCACGAGCTGAATTAATAGATCTAACAGGAGCTTGTAAATGAGCCAAAGATCAAATAGCCAATATTTACACTGATAGTTGCCATACCTTTGGTCTAGCTCACAACTTTTGGAAGCAGTGAGGCCTCTTAACTTCCTCAGGGCAGCACTTAAGAATGGAAAACAGGTTACAGAATTTAAATTAGATGTCATACACCAACGGACACAATTGACAATTATCAAAATTCCAGGACATTCTCAGGCTGTCATCATAGAAGAAAATAATAATAATTTAGCTGATACTGCAGCTAGACCGTCAGTAATAAGCAGCCAAATTATCCAGACTAAAGAATATTTCCGGGCTGGCCGAGTGGCACGGTGGTTAAGCACTGGCTTGGGAAGCCAGCGGCCCCAGTTCTGTCCCATATATGAGGGCCAGTGACACTGCCCTCAAAAAAAAAAAAAGTATATTTCTTCTCCCTATTATATCAATAAAAGACTTTTACAGATCTAATGGACAGCTGCAGAAGAAAAGAAAATGGACAACACAAGAGGGAACACTTTGATACAAACAGATCTAACACATTGGGGTCTTGAAAAGATAGTTTCATAGAGCAAAGACTATCCTTAGAAACCTACTGTATCTCATAAAGTGTATAGCAGATGTTCTTTGTGTCCAAAATATAACCCTGGAAAATCACTCCATGGTTTCCCAGGACATTTCCCATTTCCTTTTGGTCCATTTGAGGTATGGTAATTGGCTTTTTTTCCAAATGCCACCATCTCAAGGATACAAATATGTATTAGTCATGATTCGTATGATATCTCACTGGATGGAGACATTCCCTTGCAGGAGAGCAACAGCCTTAATGGTAGGGATGTTATTTAAAATAATAAATAAACCTCAGAGAATTCCCTGTGAATTACATAGTAACTGAGGGACTTATTTCACTGGGCCAATAATAATCTATTTGTAATATTTGGCTTACTTTACAGTATTTTCATTCTGCTCATCACCCCAGTCCTTTGGATTGGTAACATTTACAAATGGTAAATTAAAACTCAACTAGGTAAAGTTTTAGAAGCTTTTAGTTTAATCTCCCTTAGCCAAAAGCTCTCCTTATAGTGCTTCTCAACCTGAGACATACTCCTTTTGGTAAATATAGGCTTTCTCCTCATTAGTCATTGTTCACATAATGTGAAAGTACTTATGAACCAACCTTACTAAAAGGAGACATTCTACATTATTATCAAGGACTTATCAATTATCTTAAAGAAATTAATAAAGTAGTAACTGATTCACTTCGATGTGCTCCCAAGGGGATGAAGACTTCAAAGACCATGACTCACAACCAGGAAATTTTGTCCATTGGAGAAGACATCAATTAAAAACTCCAACCTTGGGCTGGCCGAGTGGTGCACTAGTTAAGAGCTGGATTGGGACACCAGCAGCCCCAGTTTGGATTCCACATATGAGGGCCAGTGACACTGCCCTCTACAGCTAAGATAGTGAACAACAGCTCCACCTGAAGCTTGGCTGCTATGAGTCCCCAGGGAGGGCATAGCTGCAGCCCCTGCTACAGTGGGCTGCCATAGGCTAGTGAGTGGCCGGCAGCCAGTGTGAGAGGCTGGAGGCCAGTGTGAGCTGCCAAGAGCCGCTGTGAGTGGCTGTCCAGAGGCTGGCAACGGATCTGTCTTACCCGAGAAGAGTGCAATGATGATACCAACATGGGCCAGTGAAGCAATGTCCTCCACAACTAGACTGAAGAACAAAAGCACACCAACTTGTCTATTCTCCTTCCCTGGTTCCCCAACACTGTTCTCCTCCCCCAATTTCCCAATAAAATATTTTTTAAAAAACCCAAAAACTCCAACCTTGTCATAAAGGACCCATCAGTGGATATGAAAAACTCCTCAGGGATGAGAAGCCGCCGACATCAAGGACAGACAGCTATCCCAAGACATCAAGAAGGTCTGTATATCTACATAATTGATATTGAACATAAAATAACCATTTGATTGTCTTTACCTGTCTGCTAATAATATGAGTAATAACAATACTTATACTTGTTCTTTAGGCTTTTCTCAAACCCTGTTCTTATATAGCAACTGTTAATAATTGCTAAAGGCATATAAAATAACTTCTTATTATCAATAATATTTTTATGGTTTTGAAATTTAGGAGGAATGTTATTATAGAAGGAAGAAAAGGGATGTGTGTGTGTGTGTGTGTGTGTATTTTTGAGAGAGGTTAAAAGGAAGTAGTTTGTCCTAGTTAGTTGATTTTTCTGAATAAGGAAAAGAAGACAAACTGAGAAGGATGAGTGAAGTTGCAGAAGTTTAGTGGGAAAAAAAATTATTGAGAAAGGAATTTTATATATATATAAATATATCAGAACCCAATTATGCTTACCCACTAACTCAACATAGACTACTAACTATATTAATTCAGATAGAAACTAAAATGGATATATATATATATAATATATATATATATATATATATATATATATATATATATATATATATATATACATTTTTTTAAATGGCCCTGTATAAGGGCTGCTGAGGCACAGAAAATTTATGAAACTCTTACTGTCCTGACCTGTATAAATTTTTAGGTAGTAATTGTAATTTACACCACTATGTTCTTACAGCCTTGGCTCCTATTTAACCGTAAAGTTACAGTTCCCAGTAATACAACTTACAGAAATCAGATTAATGAATAACAGGCCATATTAAATTAAAAAGGTGAATGGTTCTGTCCCCAATCTATATGAAATTCTGAATTCACGCAATCCTGGCCTATCATATCCACCTCAACAAACAACAATATATGGTATATGGGAAGAGGACTTTTTATTGGGAAGGGTTAGAAAATTCTTCTGTCATACTGATTTCTATTGTAATGACACCAGGTTTACAGTAAATGCTATGAGAATATGGTGTAATATCAAAATCATAGGCAAATTAACTTTGTCTGAGGTTAATAAAATCCATGATAATATTGATGCTAAAAATCCAATATATTGGGAAATTGAACTTAATCCTCCCCATGAAGTCATTTCTATGGAAACTAATTGGCAAAAAAAAAAAAATTAGAACTTCTAGATCTTGAAATAATGGTCTTCATTCATCTAGCCAAACTTATCATAATGTGCAAATAACAGAACAAGGGAGGAAAACATTAACTTAATAAAAAATTACTATAATGCATGTAAAGTGTTCTTTTGATGGCTAGGATGTTTGCTCTCCTCAAACTCATACTTGTCTAATATTGGACATTTTCTGCTAATTGGTGTTACTGGATTAATACTATTGCTCTTGGTCCTAGTTCGTAAATGTCATGCTGGGTACAAAAAAAATACCAAAACATAAGGCATACAGAGAAAAAGAAAAACTCAGATCATGATAGCTCATAGATTAGAAATGATCCAGAATATATTTAATGAAGACATATTGGATCTGACTGCCTCCCATTTGCTCACGTTTTCTTTTAAATATAAATAATTCGGCCTTGACTGCCATCTGAGGTTATAGTCTTACCCCACCCCCAATGGCCCAACATTCAGCAAGACAAACGCTGACACTATGACTTCCTAGGAATGAGCCTTCCTAGCACCATGGGTCCTCACTATTCAACCAAGAGGTTGGTCATTAATGCATCCTTCAGAATGATTTATTACCAAAAGGGAGAAATGTGGACAGAAAAGGGGCCACAGGTTAAACCTGACAAGCTTAGGGAACTGAAAATAAGATGGCGTGAACATACACAAAAAAAATTTTTTTAACTAAGTGGGCCATGGCAGGGAGTCACATCTTCAGCTTCTTCATTAAGTTCCTCAGCGGGCCTGTTCGTTGTCTTTTTGTACCTAAGATAATATCTTTAATCCTTTTTCCAGGTCAGAGCTGGAAACTTGAAAACTCCTCATTATTATGCTTGTCTTCTGATTACCATCTCTACATACTGTAAAAAGCTAACTGTTAGCTATCCTGCACCCATTTATGTAATAGAAATACCTGTCTCTCCAATTTACTTTTATCCAATCTCAGAGATTTTCCCACTTTGCTTTCTCCCACCCTCTCAATCTATCACTAATGGATTTCATGTAACCTTCCTCTTTTGATTTTATGTATAAAATGAGCTGTAAAACTGCCATTCTTTGGAGCATTTTCTCAATCCATTGAGATTTTGTTTCCCAGCAATTGTCAACAGTTTGGCTCAAATAAACTCTTATAAGTTTTCTCTTAGGCTGGATGTTTTTCGTCAACATTAGAGATATTTATTTATTACTGTCCATCTCCAGCAGCTGAAAATTTTGCCCGGAATGTAAAAGCATTATGTTTACATGAATGAATTCATGAAGGAGTGGATGGATGGGTGAGTGAATGAATGCCTATGGGTGGGGTGGCGTGCAGAGTGATGCAAAGGAGAGCCCTTTCTTTCTGGAAAGAGAGGAGCACGTGAGAAAGGGAGGCTACACCACACCCGTGAAGGGATTGGCCTGAAGTTCACAGGAGGAGGTGAGATGTTTGGGTCCAGCTGGGGCTGAATGTGTGAAGTTACTTCTGGCATCACTCGTTTGAGGCTTCTGTGTCTCAGTGAAGTAAAACTGGGGGAGAAGAGGCATGAAAGCATCCTAGCATGGAGGGCGGTGGGCTCCTAGGCCAGCAGCGGAGCCCTTCTGCCCTCCACCATCCCATCTGCATCCCGCTCAGCGCCCACAAATGGACAGACACAGACTGCGTGAGTGGCTTCCACACCTTGTCACTGTGGCTGGACTCGGCCTTGGGGACCATTGGAGCTGGCAGAAGGGGCGGCTGATCTGTCTTTCTTTTCCTGATCCCCTAGCAGGGACTGGTGGGCTGGCTGAGGCCCCCTGCACATGGTTCTAGGGGTGATAATGCTGTGCCATTGTCACTAACCCCTGGTACCCCTTTGTAGTTTCTTAATAGTGTGTCCATATTTTGCAAATAGCCACTTTATCAAATTCATCTCATATTTTGCAGCTGGACTAGGTCTGCTGTTCCCTCCCTGATCCATGACCTGAGTGGTTCCAGGAAATAACCCCCCCAAATAGGACTTGAAATTGATTCCTTCACATCCTTCCAGGGGAGGATGGGACCATGGAAGCATCACAATCACCGAGGTATGTGGGGACCCCTGGCTTCTCCTGACAGTCCCGAGACCACAAACCAGAACAGGATGGGCAATGAAAGCTATGGACACATGTCTAGCTGAGAACACAAGCAGTTGGTCAGAGAGCTTTGAAGAAGTCAGGCCACCAGATCCTGACGACTGGTAAGGATGCTGGTGGGGAGAGAGAGGGACCCTGAGGGTGGGGTGTGAACGTGTCATCAAACTTGACTGAGAACCTGGGACCTCAAGCTCCTCCTGGCCTCCCCTGCATCATGGCCATTTGGGGCTATGCCTGGACCGGTTTTCCCCCAAGCTGACAGGAATTTGCCTCAAGACCCATCCTCAGGACCCCTCATTTCCTCCAGGGCCCTAACAAGATGCCAGTGTGTCCAGACTGAGAAGTAGAAAGTCTACTGCTAGACAAACTATCCTGTCTATTGAAAAAGTCCCAGAACCCCACTGCTCCATTTGGGGACCACAGAAGGGACCAGAGTCCTGGATGTCACGCCAGGGAGGATGGAACAGATAACTTGCACGGGCAAGTTCTTGGTCACTGTGCCCACCTGGGATATGAGGTCTCTTGTCAGCTGAAGCATGCAGGAGGGCTGGAAAGCCTGTCCTGTGACGTCAGGGCATCTCCCACTCACGCTAAAGAAAAATGACATCCTGATGGAGACTTTAGACATGACTGCTGTTCAAACACAGATTCTAAACAGCAGAAAAGGTGTGGAGGCCTGGAGGTGCCAAGGACAGAACGGGGACTAGACAGGTCTCCTGCTTCCAGTTCCTGGGGACCTGAGGATCCTTAACTATTTGATCCAGGTGCTTCACACAATGACCACATCTAAGCAGAGTCCCAGGAAGTGTCTTCATCTCAAGGTACTGTGCACGTAGGCTGAGCACTGAAAAAAAGCCACAGCTGGGCCTGGCCCTGGCTCTGACGGAGCATGGTCCCCTCCTCCCCTTGGTGTCATGGTCCTGCCTCACCCGCTACGCTCCTGAATGGCCAGCATTCCAGTGTTTCCTGGCATCCTGTGGAGCAGACCTCAGTGCCGACCACACTGTCATGTAATTGATGGATGAGCACACATCACCACACGATTCACGGCTGTTAACTATTTATTTAAAAAGCATTATGGAATCTCAAGACTTTTAACTGATGATGTCAAAACTACAGGGGAAAACATGAATAAAATGCCATTTTATATCATGTAAAATAATGAAAAACTAAGAGACTAACAAAATCTAAGACAGTGAGGCAAGGGACAGTGTATTTTTGCGTGAAATGTTGCCTTTCCCAGGAAAGGCACGTATTCAGAGGGTGTATAATTTCAACATGGAAGTGGGTACATGTAAAACTGTAGACAGTCTCAGGACACGTGACAACTGAACACCACAGCCATGGGAGGGTACTGCATCTGTTACTTCCAGAGCAAAGCAGGAAGTGTTTTGATGTAAACATGTGCTGTGGAGGGCACCAGGTAACTCGACTCATGTTTGCCATGATTTGCCAGCACTAAGGTTACTAAGAATGTGGGTGCCGAAGGCCTACTCTCTAGGGGACCCCCATCCTAACCGATTTTCTTCTCCCAAGAGCGGTCCAGGGACTTTCGTAGTGCTTCAGTAAAGGGCTGAACGATGTGATCATTAATTCCATCCCATGACGACGTGAGCAACAAGGAGGTAACACATGCCGATCGTGCAGGAGACGATCATCATTGGGAAGCCCAGCCTGCAGCAGGGCAGAAGCGGATGCCATCAGTGCCTGGCATGGACGCAGGGCGAGGGGCAGTGATTCTCCGCCCCCCACTCTCCCTCCCCCCGTAGAGACACTGGCTGATGGACTGGGGATCTAGCTGAAAAGGGGAAGGGATTACAAGGTACAAATTGGCAGTTACAAAATAGTCATGGGGATGTAAAGTACAGCACAGGAAGTAGTAATGTTTTAATTACTATGTGTAGTGCCAGGTGGGTACTAGGTTAATGGGCATTACTTTGTGAGGTATGTAAATGTCTATGCACAATATTTTGTACACCTGAAAATAATTTTAAAAACTTGGAAAGCTCATGTATTTTTTTAAGTACCTGAAGAAGTCCATGAAGGAGAAGCCGTAGCCATGCTGCTCGGCGACCCCGGCACAGACGACGTTGGCCGACGCTCCGATTAGAGTCCCATTGCCTGTAATCAAAACCCACAAATAAGTCAGGTCCTAGCTTACGGCAGTGCAGGCTTCTCCTCTCTTCTGCAAATGGGCTTTTGCTTTGATGATTAGTTTATAGGCACACTCAAAGTGATTACTTTGCAAGTAGCTGAGATAAAGAGAAAACTAGCAACCAGAGTGTCCACTCATGGCGTGTAAATGCTGCAGCTTGTTTATGGAATAGGCTGTGGCTGTGCCAGGTGAGGGAAAGAGGAGGCACTCAGGGAACCAGGCACATCCCCAGAGCCATGGCACAGGTCCTCTAGAGGACAACGAGGAGGCCATAGCCATGGCGGGTGGGATGGAGCCCCGGAGCACAGGCCCAAGACTGCCAGGAAAGCCACTGTGCAAACAGCTGGGATGATCAAACACCTGGGGGGCAAGCCTTTTGGAGAGCACACATCATGGGTGGGGACACACACACACGCCTGTGTGCACACACACAAACACACCTGTCCACACACACATGCCTGTGCACACACACAAACATGCCTGTGTACGCACACACACACCTGTGCACACACACGTGCCTGCGCATACACGCATGGGTGTAGCATAAGGCTGGCCCCAGACACAGTGACTGGCTCAACGAAGGGTGACTCTGCTGGGTGAAAGTGGCCCTGCTGCAGGAGGCAGTGTCCAGGGAGAGACACAATCCAGCCCAGCCAGTTTTGCTCAGCTCTGACAGCTGGGCACAAACCACTGAGGCCCAGCACCTGTAACACACGAACCTGAGCTGTCTACAGCAGGTCACCAAGAGTGGGACTGGGCAACACAAGTAACAGCAGAGCAGACAGAGGATGGAGTGCTGGCAGCACGATCCCCTAGCACAGCCTTTCCCAGAACCCAGAACCCAGAACCCTTCAGAGCACTGCAAGGAGGGGGGTATAAGGTAAGAACCCCCTGAGCAATGGTGCCTGCCAGGCTCATCCACGAGGGGAGGCCCAGGCACCCACCTGTCCCCTGGAGAAGCCCTCGCAGATGAGGTGATAGTGCAAATGGCTCTCAACTGAACACGTGCCCCTCCACTCAGCCCTCACTCTGTCCCTGAAACACAGCCACACCCCAGCCTCCTCTCCCTCTCTGCCCTTCCTCTATATGAGACTAAGACGGGACTTTTCCCCTGAGACACCTGCCGCCTCGTCCACTGCCATGTTTGCTCTAATGACAAAATGTATTCAACACATCGACAATATAAGCCTTTGGATCTGAAGAGCTCAATAAAGACTCCCAGGGTCTCCCCATAATCCCACAACCCACCGAGCCCAAGCCCTGTGCAAGCCCTGCCTCCCCAAGGTCACTCTTCTGTTTGTGGTCACTTCTTCCTGATGTCCCTTTTTGTGACAGTCTTGTGTCTCCGTGCACTTCAGGGTGTATGGCCCACCCAGAGTACTGAGGACGAGGGGAGGTGGGAGTTCAGGGGGGTCAGACCCATCACCAAGGGCCGAGGGACAGCTGCCCTCTCTTGGGGGCAGTGCTGATGGGCTGACACCCACGGTGCTGTATGCAGGCCAGACCTCAGGGCAGTGACGGGGAAGCAGGGCGCCTGGCTGGGGGACAGTTGCGGGTGTCGGTGATGCTGGCTTGTTCCAGACAACGGAATGATGTCCCTCAATTCAAAGAGCTCCACCTCGGTCCTCACAAACTGGTTGTGTCATTATGTTCTGTGTGGCAGAGGGGACTTTGCAGATGTAACTCAGGTGATGGACCCTGAGAACACCACTTCAGGCCTGGTATGAGAACATGGGGTTCTTTGGAAAAGACAGGAATGCTGGGAAAATAGGCCGCTGGATAAGAGGGAGAACAAACTTGAGACAGACAGACCCCATAAAAGAGGCCACAGGCTGAGTCTCCAGAAGCTGAGCAGGGCTGTGAGGACAGGACACTGCTCAGGAGTGACACTGTGGGTGTCTCTCATCCATGGGGTCTCCAGCAGCTGGAGCCAACTCAACAGCACATCACACACACCCTGAGATGGGGACCACCCGGATCATCTGCAGAGAGAGTTCTCTGGCTGGAAACAGAGGTGAGTCCTCAGCAGGAGGGTTCGAGGCAGGGGCGCTGGAGGGATGAGGGTGTACTGAGCAACACACAAGTTCCATGGCAATGCCGGCCCCACACAGCTCCTCTGGGCGCTGTCACACTATGTGCCCATCCCACCAACCTGCCAGCAGCCCAGCTCTTGCTCTGGGCAAGACCTGCCAACAGGATTCCACTTTTGTGCCACTCCACCCTGCCCAGCAATTGTTGCCACATGTGACAAGACGCTTGGGCTGAGGGCGGACAAGCATCAGTCCCACATCTCATAAAATCTGAGGCAGATATTCTCGGCTCTCCTGACCCGTCACACATGGCTTTATGACCTCATCTAAGACAGGAAGCATGGAGGACAAAAGTTACATCAAGAGGCCCCCAAAGAGGTTTCTGTCATGTCTTACTGGTCAGCAAAGTGAGACCAGCAGAGCCAACGAGCGAGCGACCCACACAGGTTGGATACTGAGCCAGCCAGTGGGTTGTGCAGGACACACAGGAAGTGTCAGCTCGCACAATGGGCAGGTGCTGGGCCTGGGCTGCAGGAACACACAGGAAATGAGTGTCAGCTTGGCACTGTGGGCAGGTGCTGGGCTTGGACTCTGACCTCTATCACAGTCTCCGACCAGCCGAACAGCACACCTGTGAGCAAACCACTGACCATGCATGTGACACCAATTAACACAGTTTCAGTTGTAAGGAGAGAAAGATGCAAAGTGAGATGGTATCAGCCAAGGGGCGAGTTTATCTCCTGTGAGAGGTGGTCAGAGGTGGAGCGGGTCCAGTGGTGTTTGCTGCAGGCTCAGCAGTGTCCCCTAGGACCACTGTCCTCACTGCAAGCTCTGCCACCATCAATGACACTTGGAGTTGGAAGCGTCTCCAGGCATCTTATCACCACACAACAGGGGACAGTGTCCAACAGGACCTCTCTGCCCTAAGGTTTTTTCTCAGCACCAGGCAGATCGACATGAGCCTTGCCCTCGGAGGACACCCCGTCATATCTCCTTGATCTTGACTCCAAGTGGCTTTGGCCTACCCATTCCCATGTCAGTCACTGGCAAAGGCAGGCGTCCATCAGCCAGGAAGAGATGTCAGCTACCTCCACGTTAAAACACAGCAGTTGCCACCCTCCCTGGGTGTCTCTCAGGAATTTGTGGGGTTCACAGAAGAGTTAGAATGTGAGAGCGGTATTCGGATGTCAATGACTTCAGTGGTTTAATAAGATGCGAGCAGCCTCTTAATAGTATCTGACATGGCATGGGTCCTATGTGGTAGGGACAAAGAGGTCCTATAGGTCCTAGGCTCATGCCACCTTTCCAGTTTCCATTTACAGAAGAGCAAAGGGGATGGGTGTGCCCATGAGTCGCTGTGGCCTGTCTGGCCTGTCATGTGGAGAGAAGACTCATGTGTCTAGAAGCAGAATGAAAACATTTTTCCAAACTCTTCTCTGCCTTGTGAAGGCCATTTTATAAGTGTATAAAGATGCTCCTTTCTGACGTCCTGTGTTGGCCAGTCCAAGTTGGATCAAACATGCCATGATTCCAGACCAGTGATCATGTCCCACTCGACAGAAAACATAAAAATAATTCCACAGGGCCGGCTGAGTAGCGAGTTGGTTATGAGCTGGCTTGGGATGCCAGCTCTGAGCAGCGGGACCCCAGTTTGGATCCCACATATGAGGGCCAGTGACACTGCGCCCTCTACAGCTAAGATGGTGAACAATAGCTCCACCTGGTTGCCTCTATAGCTAAGATGGCCAGCGATGGTATGGGCTGCAGCCCCTGCTGCAGTGGGCTGCCATAGGCTACAGTGAGTGGCCGGCAGCCAGCGTGAGCTGCCAAGAGCCACCGTGAGCTGCCGTCCAGAGGCCAGCGAGCAACTGCCTCACCCGGGAAGAGCTCAATGACGATACCAACATGGGCCAGTGAAGCAATGTCCTCCACAATTAGACTGAAGAACAAAAAAGGACCGCAACTTTTCTGTTTCCCTTCCCCAATTCCCCAACACTGTTTCCCTCACCCAATTCCCCAATAAAAAAAAATAAAAACAAAATAATAATAATTCCACACACCAGCATTCCTTTTGGCAAATGGAAGAAGCACTAGCCACACATTAATTTGACCACAGGGAAACAGGTTTTCACACAGCCAAGCACTGCCAAGGTTGCCCACAATCTCTAGATGACTCTGGCAGGCACGCCATGCATGCATGGACCTGAGGTGGTCTTCATCTGTTCTCTGTAAGAGGCTACTGGCCATCTAAATGGACCGTGTTAGCTTCTTTCTTGGACATGCTGTGGGAGGAGGAAAGCCAGCCCAGCTCAAATGGCCCTCCCTGGAGCTCAGTCCGACCTTCCTCAGTCTTCCCTGGTGCCCCCTGAGAACTCCACACTTAAGGCCATTGAGGACCACTGACATCATCGCCTTAGCTTTGGTGATTCTCCCACCCAAGAGCACAAGGTCACAGAGAAGGTTCAAAATGGTGGATTAGGTGAATGCTGTTACCATTAAATTATAGAACAATCACCTCAAGAATCACCTGGAGACTAGCTGAACAGAACCCCTATAACTAAGGATACAAAGAAGAAATAGAAAAAACAGAAAAGAAAAAGACCACAGCTGCATGAACAAACCCACACTGAGGTCACTCTTAAGTGTCCTTCAGTTCTGCCCCATCACTGATGTTAAATGTGGCTGTGAGAACAGTGGTTGCCCCTCCTGAGGCTGGTTTCTGAGACCATGGAAACAAGTCTGTCACCTTGGTTGCTGAATTAGGTGAATTCTGTCTCTAGAAATCATAGCAATTCACTGAATGACACTAATCCCCCTTTACAAACAAGGAGATGACCTAAACTGAAGGTTATTGATTTAGTAGTCAGAGATCAATCACAGAACAAAGAAAGCTGGATTAGCTAAGCAAGCCTGGATGTACGAATAAAAACTTAGAATGTATCTGGTGTGTTTATCTAAGATTCTTCACAATCCACTTGTGTCCCCCAAGGTGATAAGGCCTAAATGTGAGGGGGACAGATGCAGCCCATCACGGTCACTGCCAGAGACCTGTCTCTCCCAATACTTTCTCCAATTCACTTTTCAGTTTCTCCAAAGGAAAACACCCTGCCCGAAAAAGTCTTCCTTCTTACTTTCAGGTTAAAACATCTACTTCTTGGTTCAACCATCCATCATTCCACCCCACTCCCACCCCGCAAAGGAGAGAAAAGAAACTGCAACTGAGGGTGGCTTCTGACTTGAAACCTGTCTGTGAACAACAGCAGCATGTGGGAGCACAGTGAGAGCACACTAATTTTGAGACCTAAGGAAGGGCTGTCCTTGGGCCATGGGCTCAGGCTGCAGAGTAGGAAGTGACAAGCTTCACAGAGGAACTGAGTAGCTTTAAAATCGCTCCAACCAAAGCTGAAGACGGATGCCCACTCAGGATGTCCTGCAGACACCCTATCATGCGCTTACAGGCTCCACGCAGCGCCCCCCTTACCTCCCAGGCAGGCGCGCCCACTCAGGAAGTCCTGCAGACACCCTATCATGCGCTTACAGGCTCCACGCAGCACCCCCCTTACCTCCCAGGCAGGCGCCGAGGGCCAGTGCGTACATGAGTGGTGGTGCAGGCAGGCTGACCTCGGGGTCTCTGCTGAGGTTCAGGAGCACGGGAATCTGCAGAGGAAATGGACAATGATGTCACTCCATGGAAGCCCAGAAGGTCTGCCTGCACTGAGCCTGACTGGCAAATCCCAAAGCTCTTTTCCAGCCACCCAGCAGTAAGGAACATAGCGTGAACAAAACCTTGGTTTGAACCCATTGGTGCCCTGCGTTTCCAGCCATGTGACCCATTGGTCCACCTCCTCAGTTGCCCTGGTCACCATGGGACTCAAAAGGGATGAAGTCTCAGTGACCCTCACGCAGAGGCTGGGAGAGTGACCTCGTAACAGCACCTCTTGGCCTCAAAGTGGATCAGCTCCTGTGCCAGCTCCAGGCATATGTACCACCCTATCTAACCCTCAAATAGCCCTCAGGCCCGCCTGTCATTCCTTCCACTGACAAACGAGGAAATCGAGGAAGGAGCAAGAGGCCGGAAAGTGAACACAGTTCTGATTCCAGGTTGGTGAGTCTGCGCCCAGGTGCTCTGCCCTCTGCTGCTGCACAGTCACTCCACACCTGCTGACATCTGTAACTTAACCGGCAACAGAGTTGACACCTAGCAGGTAGGGTTCTCCAGGAAGTCACCCCAGCACTGGTGCACCTGTCTGACGGAGGTGAACGTCACATTCCTGACATTGATGAAACACGCAGTAGTGGTGAGGCTGCTTTATGAAATCTGTGTTCCAAAAGCTTGCCCCTCATGGGTCATGTTGCTGAAGGACAGAGAAGGACACAGCAGCAGGCTCAGGGATGTCTGTCCAGGTGGCCACTGCAGGTGCCTCAGGGCAGCCCAGGAGAAGTTCCAGAGGGATCCCGGACTGACTGCCTCAGGGCGGTGACCCTGTGTGAGCCTCTCTAAAGAGTAGGGGGAGGAGGGTTCCAAGCAGAGCCCATCTGGAAAGGACTATCCAAAATGGCAAACAGAAAGATGAAACTAACATGGACATGTGATTTCATTTCCTGTAGAGAATTAGGGGACAACAATGCCATGTTCTGCTGGATACCAGGTCTCCTATGTCATAGAAGTAACGCCTCACTGCTCATTTGGGGAGATCGGATCACCTCCCAACTCTTTATCCCTGTGCAGTGGTCCCCTGTGGGACAGATG
Organism: Aselliscus stoliczkanus; assembly: GCA_033961575.1. Taxonomy (NCBI): domain Eukaryota; kingdom Metazoa; phylum Chordata; class Mammalia; order Chiroptera; family Hipposideridae; genus Aselliscus; species Aselliscus stoliczkanus. The sequence goes on from CM066741.1 coordinate 36,318,335, forward strand.
GACCTACATCCCCACCCGCTGACTCAGGGCTTGGCTAGAGGCTTGCTGTGACCATGGAACTGGGTGGACTGGGAGGAAGCCTCCGGTGTAACTACAAGCCTCTCAGAGCTTCGAGTTCAGCCATGAGAAGAGCAAGCTGACCAAATACAAACGCAAATGTTAACTAACAGACAAAACTGCAATAATAGGAGGGGTTTCAACACCACCCCTTTCATCCATGGATGGGTCACCAGACAGAAAGTCCACAAGGAGACATTGGCTGAAAGGACACTTTAGACAAGTGGTACTCAATAGATACGTACACAATAGTCCATCCCAAAGCAACAGAATGCACAGTTTTCCAGTGATCGTGGGACGTTCTCCAGGATACACCACGTGGCAGTTAATAAACAATTCTCAGTAAATTAGAGAAGATGAAATCAGATCAAGCATCTTTTCGAACCACGATACTAAGAAACTAGGAATCGATTATGAGAAGAAAACTGTAAAAACACAAACACATGGAGGCAGATCAACATGCTGCTAAACGACCAATGGGCAAAAGAAGAAGGGCTCAGAGAGGAAATCAAAACTATCCTGAGGCAAATGCAAACAGAAACATCATATTGCAAAATCTATGGGACAGCAAAGGCAGTTCCATGAGGGACATCTATAGTGCTACCTACCTCAACAAACAACAAAAATCTCAAATTAATCTAATCTCACACCTAAAGAAACTAGTAAAAGAAGAACAAAGCCCAAGCTGAGTAGACAGAAAAAAAATAATAAAACACAGAGCAGAAATAAATGAAATAAAGACAAAAAACAAAAGAGAGGATTAATGAAAGCTAGTTCTTTAAAAAGATAGACACAATTGCTCAACTGTTTCCTCCCATGAGCTCTTCAAGTTCAGAGGGCTTTTCAGGGAAGACACCCCTCGGGGTGGGGGCAGGATGCCCTCTCCAGGCAGGACACTGAGGTCACCCCCCAGAAGCTGGGACCAGTGGGAGACGTCCGCAGACATGGCTTTGTTACGAGGACAGCTGGTGATTGGACCTGAGGAAGCCCCACATCCACGGGTGGGCGATGAAAAGGACGGTGAGGCCTCGGCAGTGTCTGCAGCTCTGAGGGGTTCCTGACACCCGTCCACCCCCAAGGTTTCCTCACAACCCTTTAGAAGCCAGTGTGTCCAGCGGTCCCCAGTGCCACAGCCAAGGGACAGCGTCCTACTGGGGAACACAGAGTGCTCTGTGTTGGTGAGGTTGGACGCCAGGGCAGGGAAGGAGAAAGTTGAGGGGACGGCTATTACCAGTGGCAGCTTCATCTTAGGCAAAGGCAGAGGAAGGAAGCGCAGCACTGGGCTCAGGCAAGTGACCCCCAAGTTCACCGTTCCTCCCTGCGACCTACGGTCTTTCAGGTTGGACTGCACAAGGTCGTAGCCACATGGCACCCAACTGAACCCACGTCCATCAGTTTAAAAAGGATAGTTCACCTAAGGACAGTGCACAGCGTGTGGGATTTCTGAAGGATGGAAAGACCCCACTAAAAGACTTAGGGATAAAGTCTGCACCAACCACGCCAGCTGGCAGAGATTTGTCAATCCTAGTGAAGTCAGCATAATAAAGGTAAAATCACAACAAAATGGTAGAAGTAAACTCAGGTCTACCAGTCAACACAATAACACATTAAACTATAAAACTATTCTCTGAAAAACACAGGTTATTTGGTTGGAATTTTAAAAATCCATATGCACGCTGCTTAAAAAATACAACCAAAGAAGGATTAAAAAATAAAAACCAACACGATAATTAAGAAAGACTAGATATAAAGAATTGGAAAAAGATAAGCCAGGCTGGGGCTCTGAGCAGAGAAGAGGGCAGGCCTCACATGTGTGAAAGCAGCCGTGGGGGCAGTGCTGACAATGAGACCTACCACCCAGCTCGCCCACAGAGGCTGCAGAAAAATGTGCTGCCTCACAAGGTGACAAAGAGAACCCATGATGTGAGCTGCCATGTCAGCCGATCGATCAGACTGGCAGTGGTGACTCTAACACCACAGTCGACACACTTCCACATGTGCACATGTACAAAACTGCTTACACACACACACACACGGAGCAAACAGTTCAGGGGTGTCTCAGCACGAAATCCTTCAGACTGTAGCCCACAACCACCACAGAAACAAGTGGCAAAAAGATACCCATGTGAAAAGCAGGGAGGACGAGAGCAAGACAAGGTGGCACAGACCTCGTGTCCACCCAACACCCCTGAGCCACACACTTCTCAGACCACTGCACTCAGGCACGGCCACGTGTCCATTTCCCCCCAAGGACTATGACAGGGCACTTCTGTATCCCTTCCAACCTGAGGGGGAAGCCCTGTCCACGCACTCCTGTGACGGGGCCACTGTGCATGCCAGGTGCCAACCTGATGAAGTCACACGGCACACCCGTGGTGCACACAGCTGTCACTGTGGCCTCTCAGTGTTTGCTTTCCATCCATACTGACATAGAAACCAAGGTCCTTCCCTTTATCCCTTCCACGATGTGCCATCGAATGAATGAATGTGACCCAGGCTTATGTGGGGAGTTCCCTCAGGAGACAAAAGGATCCGGGGGATTGACAGGACAGAAAAGGTCATGTTCACGTATAACATTTTATCTCTTAAAAATAAAAGAAGGGCGGCCAAGTGGCTCAGTTGGTTAAAAGCACAAGCTCTGAGCAACAGGCTCACTGATTCGATTCCCACATGGGCCAGTGAGCTGGGCCTGAGCTGAGCTGCCAACAGGTGGCAGGATGGCTCAGCTGGTGAGAGCACATGCTCCTAACAACAAGGCTGCTGGTTCAACTCCCACATGGGATGGTGGGTTATCCCCTCCCACAACTAAGATTGAACACAGCACCTTGAGCTGAGCGGCCACAAGCGGCCGGCGGGCGGCCGGATGGCGATTGGACTTGGAGCTGAGTTAGCTGTGCCCTCCACAACTAAGACTGAAGGACAACAACTCGGCTGTTCCCCTCCCTCAATTCCCCAACACTGTTCCCCTTCCCCAATAAAAAAATAAATCAATAAATAAATAGAAATAAAATAAATAAAATAAAATAAGAAAATTTGAAGTTAAGAGGATAAAATGATCAGCTCCCCCATAGGGGTAGTGAGCACATGCCTGGCCAGGCCTAGCAGGCTGAGGGCCACCCAGAATGGCTTTACATTCTCAGGGGACACAGGCTGAGTGCCTTCAACCTGCCTCTGTCTTTTCGAGGCTTCCAATTTCTTTAAAACAATAAAATCAGACTGTCTTTCCCAGGAGGGGCAGCAGTTCTCAGTCAGATGGAGCCAGGATGCACTGCCTACGGCAGCCACAGGCCCTCAGCTCCCTGCCCACTGCCAGGCTCAGCCACATTCGTCCTGTCTACCTGCGTGTACAGCCAAGGACAGGGCACAGCCTCTGCTTCCTCTGCAGGGAGGGCGAACTCAGACTGGGTCCAGGCTGGTGTGGGGCCCTCAGGACCTGGAAGGATGTGCGACTCACCATTGTCGCTGTGAAGGGAATGTTGTCAATCAAGGAAGATGCGAAGGCCGAGACCCAGACCACCAGGACGATCGCAGCAGCTAGGCGCCGGTCCTCTGGAACCACCTGGAAGGAGCAGGTAAGAGCAGTGCTGACCACTATGGCTGCCCAGTCACATCACATGCACTGTGCACCTGACGTGGACATGGGGTACTCGGAGGGGGACAGGGCTGTCTGTCCATCCTCTGACACACGAGGACAGCAAGGCAAGCCCAGATGTGCAAACAGGATCCGCCTGGGCTTTTCTGACCCTACCGGGGGTCTGGGGGGTTCCACAGGTAATGGGAGAGCGATGCCCAGCCACCCCCAAGTTCCCCAGGCATGCAAGGGACACAGAGAGACCCCTTTCCCAGTGGCAGCACACACGGGTTGCACTGTCCTGCCCTCCCAGCATAGCTGCAGGCTGGGACCTCTCACATCACTTACGGAGATGTTGTCTCAGCTGCTCTCCTTAGACAGGTTTTAACCAAAGGCTAATAGCAAAATTACAGGCGGCGTAATTACACATTCTTTGGGAAAAGCCGCCTGGCATCTCTAGGATACCCAGGATAAAATAGGTCCTCTGTTGAACTTTCTACATAATTACTGTGACCTATTCTTACAGATTTCTTTCTTTTTTTTTTTAACACCAAATCAAAGGCACCGTGGCTGGAGCGTATCATGTTGCAGCACTTAATGTACCTTTATTAGCAAAGCAGTCTGCTCTCCAACGTACTCAATTAAGTGGAGGTGTGCCAGTGCCTAGAAGAAATAGAATCAGGAAGAGAATCAGTATAAAATAGTTTAAAAACCCACACCTTTCAAATAAATGAACATAAGGTAACTCCAGCTCTCATTGCTTGTAAAAGATCAGACTCAAATGCACCATCTATAAATGATGTACTGTCACACGTGCACACTGGAGTCAACCAGAGGCAGGGCGTTCTCATCCATACGTTAATGTAAATTCGTCCATGTTAAATGTAAATTCGAATGGGAGGCCATCTCTCTCTCGGAAGCTGTGTGTGTAGGACAAAAGTGCAGCTGTATGTAATGAAATGCCCTTCCACATGGTCTTTCAATAAGATGCACTCCAAATTTCTTTTTCGAGTTAAATATCACCGAGTTTTAGAGGCATAAAGAGGAAATGCATGGAAATGTGATGGTAAGAAAGGAAGGAAGGTTGACTTAGCCGGAGCGCATTTTCACTGCACTAGGCAGATTCAGAGAGCTGTGTCCAGGGACAGCTAGAAAGCGTCAAATGAAGAACACTGGTGGCGGGAGAGGAGGCAGCAGGGAATATGATTTAAACAAATAAAAGCCGTGGAGTCCCGGACTGGTCGAGTGGCTCGGTTAATTAAGAACTTGCTCAAGATTGGAAGCTCTGAGCAACAGGTCCGCTGGTTCGATTCCCACATGGGCCAGTGAGCTGTGCCCAAACTGAGCTGCCGCTGAGCTGCCAACAGGTGGCAGAATGGCTCTGCTGTGAGAGCACGTGCTCCTAACAACAAGGTTGCCTGTTCGAGATGGTGAGCTATGCCCTCCCACAACTAAAGACTGAACTTGGCACCTTGGGCTGAGCTGCTGCCCAGGTGGTTCAGTGGATAGAGCATGTGCTCTTAACAAGGTTGCTGGTTCAACTCCTGCATGGTGGCTACGCCCACCCACAACTAAGATTGAATACAGCACCTTGAGCTGAGTGGCACGACTGGACTTGGAGCTGAGTTAGCTGCACCTCCACAACTAAGATTGAAAGACAACAACTTGGCTGTTCCCCTCTCCCAATTCCCAAGTAAAATCTAAAACAAAACAAAAAAAGCTATGGAGCCCAAATGTTGGTCATCGATCGGTTCTCAATCAAGTCTCCCATGATATCAACTTATAAGAGTGAGGCTACTTAGAGCAGGGTTTTCAATCTCGTTCTTTGTTAGGGAGCTGCCCTATGTGTTGTGGGATGTTTACAGCATCTAAACCAGTGTAACAACCCAAAACATCTCCAGACAGTGCCAATCTCACACAGGGCACGAAATCACCCCCTACTACAAATCACTAATTTATAGTAATCAAAATAAAATTATAATTTGCAAAAAAATGAAATGTGGCCACATCTTTCATTTTGTTATATACTATTGATTGAAAGAAAAGTCAGGGGTCTAAACTAGATCAAAACTTTCTGCTGGATACGAAATAGCGATGGTCGTGCATGCACGTGCACACACACACACACACACCAGGTTATGTGCACACCCTCACCTCTAACAGCTACACCTTTATATATTAGTGTCATGTGACCATCTCAAATCCCATAGTCCGTAGCATGCAGTGTAAGACAAAAGAAAGGAAAATCTTCAAAATACTTCAACATTACATCTAGTAACTCAATTCAAAGGAACTGATCTCTTAATTGGAAAAAAAGTCAAAATATGGGGAACATACAACATCCAATAAAGTACTCTTTTATAAAATGGCAATAAAAATAACTATGTAACACCTCACTGTACCAAGCCTAAAGCTGTAATTATGCAGTGTGCATTTTACATATCATCAAACTAGTTTGTGTATAGTTGAAGATTATACTCATCACTTATCTCCTCCATCAATTTATACAGTGAAAAGGTGATTGCACACCAATATGAAGCCTGGTTATTCGCCTGTGGCAGAAACAGGTTGCAAGAGGCTGACTTCACAGAGGTCTGACATCCTTGCCCATTGAAAGATGTCAATACAGTAAGTCAATGCTACTGCTTCTTTCAAAATAATGGATGAGAAAGCCTAAGGGCCCCTCTTAAGAGCCAAAGACATAGATCCTGGATAAAACACTCTTCTAGGGCATTTCTGGATTAGCAAGACGATGCAGTGTTTTCCAAAGAGCATCCTCACCCAATGAAAATGTCTCCTGCTCCTGGTAGTTTCAGGCTTGGGTGGCCAGAAGGGCTGCAGCTGCCTTGAGCTTGACGCCAACCAAGCTGAAGTCAGAGCATGAGGCGTGAGCAGCAGTGAGGCGCAAGCTGAACCAAGGCTCTCACACTGAACTGAGCTCCTTGAGACAGGCTGGGATTATCCCCTGGCATCCAGCAGAAGCAGACACAAGCTGTTTCTGAAGGAAAGCATCCCAAACACAGGCTCACAGGAGAACCACAGATTAAGATCAAGTAACAAAATGATGATCTAGGATCATCAAGGACTCAGCAAGGTCAGCACCATGAATGATAATTCAATCCCAGAATACAGAAGAGGAATTTTGTTTAAAGAAAATATGGGTTGAAAAATGTAAAAGTACCAGTTAACGTTGGCCCCTGGTGACTTAAGGACATAGAGCAAACCATTAAAAGGATACTAAAAGGGTATGTAATTGCCAAAAGGGGAAACAGGATTTTAAATAATCTTCAATTGACTCAAATAAAGGCAGGGAAGGAGACTGAAATAAAAATATGAAAGGTAAGACTAATAAAAAGATGGCAGATTTAAACCAAACATATCAGTAATGTCATTAAATATAAATAGAATAAATGTATTACTAAAAAGATGGATTGTCAGGATGAAATAAAAATTTGAGTTTCATACCCAAATACATGCTATGCCAAAGACACATCTACATCAAAAAGGTACAGAAAAGTTGGAAGTTAAAGAATAGAAATATATATACCTTGCAATTTTTTTTTTAAGATTTTATTGGGGAATTGGGGGAGGGGAACAGTGTTGGGGAATCAGGGAAGGGGAAGAGACAAGTTGCTGTCTTTTTGTTCTTCAGTCTAGTTGTGGAGGATGTTGCTTCACTGGCCCATGTTGGTATCGTCATTGCGCTCTTCCCGGATGAGCCAGATCGTTCGCCGGCCTCTGGATGTCGCTCACCGCACCTTATTGGCAGCTCACGCTGGCTGCCAGCCGCTCACACTGGCTGCCGGCCACTCACTGTAGCCTATGGCAGCCCACTGCAGCAGGGGCTGCAGCCTACACTGTCGCCAGGGCTCGCACAGCCCAGCTCCAGGTGGAGCTATTGTTAGCTGTAGAGGGCAGTGTCACTGGCCCTCATATGTGGGATCCCAACCGGGGCCGCTGGCATCCCAAACCAGCTCTTAACCAATGCACCACTCGGCCGGCCCTATACCTTGCAATTTTTAATAAATGAAAATTTTGTGACTCTTTTTTGTTCACCATGAGGGGTTAACAACTCTAAATTTATATGGGCCTAATAACACGGCCTCAACATATATAAATCATAAATAGAACTACAGGGACAAATAGACACCTTCAAACTCACTTTGAGAAGTTGCCCATTAAGAAAAACTTAACATCAGTCAAGAAATCACAATGAGCTTGGGAAGCCAGCAGCCCCTGTTCGGTCCCACATGTGAGAGCCAGTGACACTGCCCTCAAAAAAAAACAAAAAACAAAAAAACCCACAATGAAAATGTAAAATGTTTGAATGAATAAAAATGTAAATACAATAAAAATACATATCAAAACTTGGAGGATGCAGCTAAATCTGTGCTAATAGGAAATGTATAGGCTTAAATGTCATATTGGAAAATATAAAGCATGAACATAGAAAACCAGAGCATCCATCTTCAAAACTTGTGGAGGAAAAAACAACAAATTGAACCCAAAGGAACTAAAAAGAAGAAAATAATAAAACAGAAGATAATTGAACCCAAAGGAACTAAAAAGAAGAAAAGAATAAAACAGAAGATATTCAATTGAAAGTTAAGACTAAAAATTTAAATACTCGCAGGTGACTAAGAGAGAGAGATGACGAGCATGTCAAAAGTTATCGGTACCAGCAACGCAGAGGGGACCGTGACTAAGGGTACTTCCACAAAGATCAGGGAGCGAGCTCAGTTCAACCACAGCCTTTTTATTTTCATACGTATACCCACCCAACCCACCACCATTTGTTCAAAAGACACTCGTTTCCCCCACTGAATTGCTTTGGCACTTTTATTAAAATTCAGTTGAGCACATGAATACAGTCTGGGCCTGGATTCTGGGTTCTACAAGTCTTACCTTAACCAGTGCCATGCTGTCTTCATTACTCTAGCTTTACAGTTTAGTTGTGAAATCAGGTTAAGAAAGTGCCCCAATGCTGCTCTTTTAAAAGTGCTTTGGTTATTCTAGGTCCTTAGAATTTCTATGTAAACTATATATGTAGTTAGCTTGCCAATCTCGGCAGAAAAACCAGTTTAGATTTTTATTGGGATGTATTGAAATCATAGATTAACATGGGAAGAATTGCCAACTAAATAATTTTGGGAATTCCTGTCTGTGGACATAGACTATTTCTCCATTTTCTTTAAAAGTTTCAGCAATCACTCAGTATTTTTTTTGGTATAGAAATCTTGGACAGATTTTGTTAAATTTATTCCTAGTTTGATAAATTTGCGGGGGGGCCTGGCTGAGTGGCACAGTGGTTAAGCGCTGGCTTGGGAAGCCAGTGGTTCCGATTCGGGTCCCACATATGAGGGCCAGTGACACTGCCCTCAAAAAAGAAAAAAAGAATAAATGTTTTTGGTACCACTGTAAATGCAATTGTTTCTTTCTTTTTTTTTTTTTTTTAGTTTCGGGTTATACAAAACAATGTAATAGTTAAACATTTCACCCTCAAAAGTGGTAACCTCCCTCCTCCAATCAATTGCCCCTCTGACATCATATATTACTGTTACAATTCCACTGACTCTATTCCCTATGCTGTACTCCATATCCCAAGAATACACACACACACACACACACACACACACACACACACACACACACACATAAAATTATAGTTGGCATACAATATTATTCAGCTTCAGCTTCAGGTGTACAATGCAGTGGGTTACTCTGCTATAAAGAAGAATAAAATCGTACCATTTGCAACGATATGGATGGACCCAGAGAACATTATGGTAAGCGAAACAAGTCAGTTGGAGAAAGACAAATACCAATGATCTCATCTACGTGTGGAATCTGAAAAACTGAATAAATGAGTGAAGTAAACAGAAACGGTCTCAGAGATACAGAGGAAAACTGATGGTTGCTAGTTGGGAGGGGGGTGATGAGGGAGAAGGGGAAGGGATTAGACAGCTTAAATAGGGAACTACAATATTGCCACAGGGATATGAAAGACAGTTCAGGGCATATAATAATGTAAATATTTTGTGGGGTGTCAGATGGGCACATGTCTTAGGGAGACCACTTCATGGATGATGTAAATGATTGACCAATGCAATTGTTTCTTCCTTTCTTTCTTTTTTTCAAATTAGGGAATTAGGGGAGGGGAACAGTGTTGGGGAATTCAGGGAGGGGACCAGCCAAGTTGTTGTTCTTCAATCTTCATTGTGGAGGAAACCAGTTGCTATCTGGCTTCTTGTCGGCAGCTCGTGGTCTCTAAGCTCAAGGTGCTGTGTTCAATCTTAGTTGCAGGTGGGCGTAGCCACTGTCCCACACGGGAGTCGAACCAGCAGCCTTGTTGTTAAGAGCGTACGCTCTATCCACTGAGCCATCCGGCGGCAGCTCAGCTCAAGGTGCCGAATTTAGTCTTAGTTGGGGGGATGTGTAGCCCACCATCGAACAGGCAGTCTAGTTGTTAGGAGCACATGCTCTCACCAGCTGAACCATCCTGCCACCTGTTGGCACCTCAAAGGCAGCTCAGCTCAGGCACAGCTTCACTGGCCCATGTGGGAATCGAACTGGCGGCCCTGCTGCTCAGAGCTTGCACTGTTAAGCTAACTCTTAACCAACTGAGCCACTAGGCCAGCCCTGCAATTTTTTCTAAAAGTGGAACATTAGGTAGCTGGGTTTAGGTCTTTCTTCTTTTCTATTATGAATATCTAATCTGTAAGTTTCCCTTTCAGCCAGCTGTAGTTGCATCCAAAACTTTTTATGTGTTTTATTTTCATTGACAGTTATTTTTTCAGTATTTTCTTATCTCTGATTCATGACGATTAGAATTGTGTTGCTGAATTTCAAGACCCCGGGGTTTTGTCAGAGATCCAACTGTTCTGATTTCTGTTTAAATCCATTGCGGTCACAGCACAAAGTGAAATGACACAGCCTGCCATGGGCGAACCACAAACGCCAATCAAACTGAAATGGTGCATAATGTTGTTCATGTGTCTATGGCTGGCATGGCTTTCTCGTCTAGATGCTCTGTCACTTTCCGAGAAAAGTGTGATAAAGCCTTCTATTACTGTGGAATTGTCTATTTTGTTATAATTTAGTGAATCAATTGCTTTTGAAGGCTTTATGAGGAACATTTATAATTGTTATGTCTTCCTGATAAGCTGTCTCATTTCTCATTATTAAATGTCCCTCATTATCTCTAATAACATTATTTGTCTTGAAGTCTATTTTATGCCATTTCAGCCTTTATGCTTACTGTTTTCATACTACTATTTTTCCATTCACTTATGTCCAACTTGTCTGTATCTTAAAATTAAAATAATGTCTTTTGTAGGCAGCACATATTAGTCTTACTTTTGTGACCAGTCCCCCAGTATCTTTCTAATTGAAATGCTACACTTAGTGTAATTATTGATAGAGTTGCATTCAGGTCAGCAAATTTGTTATTTATTTTCTGTTTGTTTCCTCTTTTCTATTCATGTCTCAGCTCATTTTTCCTGCTTTATTTGAGGTTACTTCAATATTATTTTATTTTTATCAGTTGGTCTTTTATCCAAGTATTTTAATTATATTTCTAGTAGTTACTCCAGGGATTACAATATACATGCCTAATTTTTCTACATTTGACTTACAGTTAATATTTTATTGCATTAAGTAAAATGTATCAGCCATGACCTCTCGTATTTCCCTTCATGTTATAGTTGTTGTATGTATTTCATCTACATACATCAAAACTCTCACCAGATAATAATACAACATATACTTTCAAAAGTCACAACCTATTTTAAAGAAATTCACAGGAGAAAAGAGTTTGCTTTATTTTTATTTATTTATTTTTTTGAGGGCAGTGTCACTGGCCCTCATATGTGGGACCGAACTGGGGCCGCTGGCTTCCCAAGCCAGCGCTTAACCACTGCGCCACTCGGCCAGCTCTTTTTTTTTTTTTTTTTTAAGAGTTTGTGTTAGTATTTACCCAACTAGTTACCATTTCTGGTTTCTTCCTTTATTTGCAAAGATCCAGTTAGCCTGTGGTCTCACTCCCTTCAGCCTGAACAAACTCCATCGCATCTTCCGTAGAGCACGTCTGTGGCAACAAGTTCTCTCGGCTTCCTCCATCTGAGAAGCCTTCCTTCTGTTTCAATTCCTGAGGGCAATTTCTCTGAGGAAAGAGCAGCTGTGGTCTGACAGCTCCTTTCTTCCAGCACCTCACCCAGCTGTCCTCCTCCTCCACAGGCCTCCCCGTGACAAGCAGCCCTTCACAGCACAGTCTCTGTATGTTAACGTGTCCTGTTTTCAGTATCATTTCTGTATGTCTAGTTTTTAGCAGTTTGGTTATGATGTACATAGGCATGATCTCTACTTTTTATCTTCAAAGATCTCTTACTCCTCTCCTCAGCAACTCGATTTTTATATTGTCCCACAGGTGCACGTGCTGTGATAATTAAAGAATAATTTCTCACTATGGCCTTCAGATTCGATGACTTGTGTTGCTCTGTTTTCGGTTCACTGGCCTTTTCCTCTGTCATATTTATTCCTTTATTGAACCCTTCGAGTTTTTTGATTTAAAGTATTACATTTTTATGTTCTGACCTTTGGTTCTGTTTGATCATTTCTGTACTCTTCTGGGAACTTCTATCTTTTCATTTACTTCAAATTCACTTTTCTTCACCTCATTGAGCACAGTTATAACAGCAGTTTTAAATTCTTTGGTCATTTCAACACCCGGGTCATCTCAGGTTTGAGATCTGTTGATTGCCCTTTTCCCTTGAGAACTGATGGCGTTTTCCTCCTTCTTTGTAGGCTGAGTCCTTTGGCTCTGTCCCCGGGATATGGTAACATATGTACACTCTGGGTCCTTTATAATCTGCTAGAGTGATTTGTTTTGTTTTGGTTTGATTTGGTTTAGAAGTGAGGTTTGGACCACAATTTCCATCTTCCCTTCAGTGAGCAGTGGGTCCAGTTCACACCTTCTGTGACAGTCTGGGTCTATCTCACACATACATGCTGCAGTTGTCACAGTTCATACTCTGTGACAGTCTTGGTCTATCTCACACACACAGTGCAGTTGTCACAATTCACACCTTCTGTGACAGTCTGGGTCTATCTCACACACACGGTGCAGTTGTCACAGTTCACACCTTCTGTGACAGTCTGAGTCTATCTCACACACATGGTGCAGTTGTCACAGTTCACACCTTCTGTGACAGTCTGGGTCTATCACACACACATGGTGCAGTTGTCACAGTTCACACCTTCTGTAACAGTCTAGGTCTATCTCACACACACATGGTGCAGTTGTCACAGTTCATACCTTCTGTGACAGTCTGGGTCTACCTCACACACACGGTGCAGTTGTCACAGTTCATATTCAGTGACAGTCTGGGTCTATCTCACATGTGCACAGTACAGTTGTCACAGACTTGTTCAGACTCAGCTGAGCTCTCTAAGCCCTGCCATGTTGATGTGTGCATCCAGCACACCCCTCAGTCAGGAATTAGACAAAGGCATGTATGGATGGTTCCATCTCAGACCATCCTCCAGGCCTTTGCTAGGCTAGTCTGGGTCCGCCCCATATAAGTTGTTCAGAAATTAAGTTGAGACTTGTGTAAGCTCATGCACAGAGAAATGGGGCAGGGGTCCTTTGGCTTTTTTCTGAGGTCCCCCATACTCCAGCCCACAGGGGCTACTTTCCATGGTTCTCTGGATGGACAGACAGAGACACTATGGGATATTAGTCATCTATGCCATCGTGCCACCCCAACAGAAGCCTTCCCTGAAGGGAAATCCAGGAGACAGAAAAAACAGAAAACTACCCCACAGAGGGTCACTTCTCCAGGTATTGACTCTTCTCCACAATCTGCCTGCTTTTGTTTATTTCTCAGAGTTCATGGATAGTTGATTTGTGTATTTTGTCCAGTGTTTTAGTTGTAATCAGAGGGATGCATGGACTTTAGTCACTTTATACCTCCAGAGCAGAAGTGAAATTCAACATTCTTTCTTATTATGAGACCCTATTAAAATGGTCCTCTTCAGCTAACTTCCAGATTTAGAAATAGATGAAATGTGTTACTTCTGTGCCCAATCCTCTCCAGTTCACCTGTGTACCCATCAGCACCACCTGGAACCTGGGCAGGGGCATAGAGAGGACCTGTGTCCCCCTGGAGCTCTCTACAGGTAATAGAGATCAGCATGAGTCACACAGCTACTCTAGATAAGGAGGGAAGGGGTGGGCCAGCCTGACTCCTGTCACAGTTGGGCAGAGAACACTGAAAAGTCCCCGTGACCATCCACTGTGCCAAGGGGAGGCACAAGAACACTGATTCTCAAAAAGTCAAGTGCAGGGCTGGCCCAGTGGTGCATTGGTTAAGAGCTGGCTTGGGATGCTAGCGGCCCCGGTTCAGATCCCACATATGAGGGCCAGTGACATTGCCCTCTACAGCTAACAACAGCTCCACCTGGAGCTGGGCTGTGCGAGCCCTGGTGACGGTGTAGGCTGCAGCCCCTGCTGCAGTGGGCTGCCATAGGCTACAGTGAATGGCCGGCAGCCAACATGAGCAGCTGGCAACTAGTGTGAGCTGCCAATAGTCGCGGTGAGCGACCATCCAGAGGCCGGCGACCAATCTGGCTTATCCGGGAAGAGCGCAATGACAATACCAACATGGTCCAGTGAAGCAACATCCTCCACAACTAGACTGAAGAACAAAAAGACAGCAACTTGTCTGTTCCCCTTCCCCAATTCCCCAACGCTGTTCCCCTCCCCCAATTCTCCAATAAAATCTTTAAAAAAAAAAAAGTTAAGTGCAAAGTCAAGGTGCCCTCTGGGTCCTTCTACCAGATACCTTCTGCTCTACTTTCCCTGGTGATTTTTCCTTTTTCATGATATCCTAGCTATTTTCAGACTGTCCTCATCAAAATCTGACCTGAGTAAAAAAAAAACAACTCTGATTTTAAAACCTCTAAAACATATTGAAAGTTCTTACATGCTTAGCAGCTCATACATTCAGCTATTTTCACAAACATCTGGAATACATGATAACTGGAATTATGTGAATTGAACTTGAAGGACATCATCATTTCTGGAGACTCTCAGAGCTAGGTCTGAAAAGGACTATCAAAATTGATAAAGAGCTTATCATAAACCTTTTTTTTTGCTACAAACGTCTAAAAATAAAAGTGTGTGTGTGTGCGCCTTTTTCCCAGAATGACGTGTGTATCACTAACAATCCCATTTGTGAGGCAGCTACTCCTCAGACACTCAGCTACAAGATAACCGGGGCTTGGGGGATGGGGAGGAAATCTCTCTCACTTTCTACAAATAAACTTCTTCTTACAGTGCTCCCTCACTCTGGAATCAAAATTCCACTTAAAGGCATCTCTAGTGTAAAAACAAATCCTATCTATGTTTATGTGCCATGAAGGAGAAACATTAGAAGTGACTCGAACAATTACTGAAAAACACCAAATCAAAATAACAAAAAAAAAAAAAGGCTAGCCAAGTGGCTCAGTTAGTTAAGAGCTCGCTCAAGAGTGCGAGCTCTGAGCAACAGGGTTGCTGGTTGGATTCCCGGCCTGAACTGAGCAGCCACTGAGCTGCCAACAGATGGCTCAGCTAAAAAAAAAAAAAAAAAAAAAAAAGAATACAATAAAATGGGTTTCTGTTGAGTGTTTTTCATAGTGATAGTGTGGTGTTTTCTTTTGGTTAGTTTTCTTTTTTTTAAGGCAGGAAGAATGAGCCATAGGTTCATTTGAACTTGTAACAGAACTGCTGGTGGTTACTCTCTGGCCTCCACCCCCCAGGGCAGCATATAGGCAACTTTGCTCTCTACCAGCACATTTTAAGTTAATTTTCCCAGCAAATGAACATTTTTTCACTCACGTTATGTTATTTCTCAGTTGAGCTTAACATTTCTCAAGACAGCTGAGAATAGAAAAGATATAATATATGACTTTTATGTTATGAGCCCTAAGGCTTATGAATAAAGGGAATTAATACCCAAAAGTAACTCACACGAGAAAGTGACAGATTGCCAAGGAGAATTTGCAAGGCTGCAGTGAAGTCTGGTTTGGAATTTGGTTGAGTTATTCACTATTCACGTGAAATTATTACATGCAACCTACAAATTAGAGCCTACCTATTATTAGCGCTGTTATTATTTTCAGTGACAGTCTTGGCACAGCTAAAGATGTCCCACTGGCAGAGACACAAATAAATACGGACACACGGAGGCCTCTCCAAGCCTCCTGGACACCCAAAGAAGGGAATGAATACAAAGCACGGATGCACCCACACACAGAACTCATTGTTTAGGAGCCAAGAAATCACCAAAGCTTTCTAAGTATGCCAAGAAATAGCAAAATTATTATTATTTTTTTCTCAGTTCAAGATTCTGATAAAAACATTCTCACAAGAAGCCTTCTTAGATGATCCACTCTCCACAGCACCTGTGGCAATTATTATGAATGACATGTGGTTGATTTCTAAGCATCAGTATTTTGTAAATGTGAAAATCTTCATAAATCCACATTCCACGTGACTTGGTCCCATTCTTGCCTGTATTTGTCTGACACATACGAGGATGTATCAAGCAAGCCCAGGGTGCCAGTCACTGTCAGGCTAGGGACACAACAGTGACCAGCAAAGACATATATGCTGACCCCTGGTGCTTTCTATTCTGGTGACAGGAGACAGACAAATTGATATATACATACAACACACACACACATGCACACGCTCGCACACACACAAAGCGTATTTATGGCTTTATTATAATACAAAACAGATGTTAATCTGTTGCAAGAGAAGGAAAGCAGGGTAAGGAGCAAACAAGTGATAAGAGGCCCTTCCCACAGGCCCGGGAGGCCCCAAGGGTGCACACTTGACACTTGGTGTAGCTACCCAGCCACCAGGTGGCAGTGACAAGTAAATGCACATTCACACTGCAAGGGGCCATGGGACTTGGCTCAGTGAGCAAGGGGGTGTGCAATGGGAGTGGTGCCAGTGGGGGGAGTAGGGGGAGGGACAAGAGGGAGGGGACAGGGGCGAGAGCACCAGGTGGCTCTGACCTCTGAGCTGGGGGCTCTGCCTCTTACTCATTTCATTCCAGTGTGAGAACAGCACGCTGCTGTCGGAACACCAAATGCTACTCTTCTTGCCTAAGCCTGCAAGAAAATGCATGGTGTTTGCAGCAACAGAGGGATATCTACTGTTCCGTTTTCCCACAAAGATCTAAGAGGCCCTGGAGGCCCAACTTTTCAATATCACGAAGCACAGTGGAAGCACTGTCTCATTCAAGATTCTCAAACTGGGGCCGGCCGAGTGGCACATTGGTGAAGAGCTGGTTTTGGGATGCCAGCGGCCCCGGTTCGGATCCTACATATGAGGGCCAGTGACACTGCCCTCTACAGCTAACAACAGCTCCACCTGGAGCTGGGCTGCGTGAGCCCCGGCAACGGTGTAGGCTGCAGCCCCTGCTGCAGTGGGCTGCCATAGGCTACAGTGAGTGGCCGGCAGCCAGTGTGAGCGGCTGGCAGCCAGCGTGAGCTGCCAATAAGGTGCGGTGAGCGACATCCAGAGGCCGGCGAACGATCTGGCTCATCCGGGAAGAGCGCAATGACGATACCAACATGGGCCAGTGAAGCAACGTCCTCCACAACTAGACTGAAGAACAAAAAGACAGCAACTTGTCTCTTCCCCTTCCCTGATTCCCCAACACTGTTCCCCTCCCCCAATTCCCCAATAAAATCTTAAAAAAAAAAAAGAGAGATTCTCAAACTGGCTGGGAAGCCACTAAATCCGTGACCGTCCCAGAGCCCTAAGGCAGCCAACAAGTCTTGTTTCATTCTTAAGGTTATAGATAAATATGGATTTAAATATGTTTCTTAAAATATTTAAGCTAATATCTAAGAGAATACAAAGATTATCTATAACTTCAAAACACTGGGAAACAGACACAAAGAAATTTAACAATAAGCTACATCAATAAAGGTGAAGAGGAAATACCAGAGAAACACAACAGTACATCAAATATACTGGTATATCATAGATCAAAAATACACAACAGCAAATAGTTCAAAATTAGATCCAAATACATGTTCTTTCTTAGAAGCCAACTAACAACAAAATGACACAGATTAAAAATAAGTGAACAGGGGCCAGCTGAGTGGCGCAGTGGTTAAGCGCTGGCTTGGGAAGCCAGCGGCCCCGGTTCGGGTCCTACATCTATGAACCCTGGAAACAAATAGAGTAAGAGGAACGTGAGCTGGTCTGGGGCTGCGGGAAAGCAAAGCAGCATAGCGTCTTCCAGCCCCAACATGGCAAGAGGAGGCAGCCAGGAGGGCTTGTTCCTGCCCTGGGAGAGACGGGTGCCTCTGACCACCCCAGGTGACTCTGGCTCCCTTGCTAGGACACGTGCTGGAGAGGCACTCTCCTCCCCTGCTGACAAATAGTGGTGGCGGGCAGACCCTGCAGAGGGGCCTCCACACCTCTGGGGGCTCCAGTCTTTCTGACAGCACAGCTGACACAGGCTTCCCTCCAAGGCATAGCTGGGCAGCCGTGGGACACCGGCAGGGCCACCTTCCCACAGCACTCAGCTGGAGGAGTGTTCCGAGACCCCACAGGAAGGGCGTCCCATTATAACAAACACTCAGCCTAAATGGGGACTGTCCCAGGGATGCCTGAGCCCAGCAGCTGGCCTGGAGGGGGGACAAACACCATCACTGGTGGAGAAGAAAGAGAAGCTTCCTCCCCTGGACAGGCCATGACGTGGGGACAGGGTGTGTCCAAAGGCCCTGGCTGAACAGGATGTGCAAAGAACCAGGCGGCCAGCTCCCCAGGAGACTCCATGCAGGGCCTGCTATCCTTGTCCCCGTGGTGACTGACCACCCAGTGGCCGGCCCCATGCCAGGGCACACACAGGCACCTGGCCGGGCTCCCGCTCACCCAGTGGTGGCCTGCAGAGCTGGCGTCACCCACCCAGGCCTCAGGAGCCCTCTGGGAGCACCATGGGCACACTGACCCCAGCTGCAAGGCCATGTGACAGGGACATCCCTGGTGGCTTCTCAACATCAGACAGCAAGGAAGGAGGACAAAGGGGAGGACAGCCCTGAGAGAGCCCATGTATGTTGCTAGCGTTTCCTGGACCTCCTCTGTCCAGGTGGCTGCTGTGAGCAGAAGGGATTCATGCAGAGGGACTTGGCACAATACACACGCTGAGCGCCAGCCTCACTGTCAGCACACTCTCCCTGCACTTAGCCCACCGAGAGGCTGCCCCCTAAACCCCAGCCTGTCAGTCAGCCAGCCTGTCTTTCCTGCTGGCACAGAGGACACACAGCTGTCACCATGGGAGCGATGCGGTGCCTTCGCAAAGCCCACGGTCTCCTTCCTTTCCTGGCACCATGAGCCATGCTCTTCCATGTCTTGACTAAAGCCTCCAGGACTCAGCAATTCCCCTAACCTGCTTGGATCCTGCTGCACTCAGGTCCTGGTTGGGCCCAGGCTCAAGTGTGCAGGGAAGACTGAGCCGAAGACGCATGGTGTCCAGCCCCAGGCCCTCACTACAATGCACTTCTATCACTGAGCAGGAACCCTGGAGAAACCTGCTTCCCCAGTGCTTGGTACACCACCCCTCCCCATCCCCACCCACACTGCCGCCCGCCCCCCAGAGCTGGGGGTCCAGCGTGGCCCAGCGGGGATGAAGAGCCAACCTTGGGTACTTTAGGATAGCCCAAGGGTTTGGAAGCCCCCAGGTGCTGATTGAAAACTGAAAAATTACTGGCACTTGCATTACTCTGAGCCATTCTCATGCTCAGGGGTTAATCTTTAATATTTGGGGAGCATTTCTCTATATAACAAGGTGTCTTTGGGCCGGCCGAGTGGCAAGTTGGTTAAGAGCTGGCTTGGGACGCCAGCGGCCTCAGTTCGGATCCCACATATGAGGGCCAGTGACACTGCCCTCTACAGCTAAGACAGTGAACAACAGCTCCACCTGGAGCAGGGCTGCTGTGAGTCCCCGGGACAGCATAGCTGCAGCCCTTGCTGCAGTGGGCTGCCATAGGCTACAGTGAGTGGGCGGCAGCAAGCGTGAGCAGCCGGCAGCCGGTGTGAGCTGCCAAGAGCCACAGTGAACAGCCATCTAGATGCCAGCAACCGATCTGCCTCACCCAGGAAGAGCACAATGATGACACCAACATGGGCCAGTGAAGCAACGTCCTCCACAACTAGACTGAAGAACAAAAGGATAGCAACTTGTCTGTTCTCCTCCCCCAATTCCCCAATAAAAATCTTCAAAAAAAAAAAAGGTGTCTTTTCATTCTAGAGGAATTTTAAATTGATATTTCACTTGACAGTATCAGAAAACCCTTTTATGTTTTCCCCTAGAATTACAAGCAGCACAGAAACTCTCCTGTATGCAAGAAATTGGTCTCAGCCTCTGACAAGGAGATCTGTAAAACGATGGATGTACTTTGCCAGCTGCCTGGCACGAAAACGTTGCTTTTAACATGATGCCTTTGGATATGCTTAAACTCTCGTCTTTCCCTTTATTCATCTTTGGTGTGGCTCAAAGTCACACCTCAGGTTTTCATTTCCTTCAGATCTGACCCCTTTCCTCCTGGAGTCTGGAGTGACAGCAGTGACACCACTGGTGGGCGTCGTGCAGGCTCACGCTCAAGGCTTCACTACCCACAGGCCCTACACTGAGGAAGCCCAGGACCCAGTGGGGGCTCAGGCCAGGGGTAGTAGAGGCCCTGCCTTGCATGCTGGTGCAGTCCCCTGGGAGCATCCAGGAGGGAACCCTCACCCCCTGTGACATAAAGTCTAGGGACCTTCCCAGGAAATGCTTCACAGGCGCTTGAAATACAAGGAATGGGATTCATGGGCAACCCAGAAGCCGGACAAGTTCCAAGAGCTGTGCTGTGAGGTCGCTGTGAGAGGGCGGGCAGCCCAGGGGCTGAGGCTGTGTACTCTTAGGTCCTGGGGGAGGTGGCCACTGTCCCCGCAGGCCAGTGGGGCCCCAGGTGGGACAGAGACCAGGGGAAGTGAGGGAAGCTGCGGGAACGTGCCTCCTGACCATCGGAGCACAGGACAAGGAAGGATCAAGTCCCTTCTACTGCCCAGGGACCCCACCCATGGGAACATCACAGCGCTGTCACCCACCCTGTCTGCATTGTGGAGCCTGCTGGGGTCGGACACTGCGACGCTCCTCAGACCTCTGCGTGTCTGGCCTGCGGCCGCCCTGCTCAACCTATTCATTGCTGACAGTGGTTCCCTTTTAGAAGTTGGCAATTCCAGTAGCTGAGAACAAAGACAGTGATGGATCAAACTGCCTGACTTCCAAAATATGCTCCCCAAAAGGTAAAGAAACAAGAAGGGGAAAATATACTCTATATACAACCATGCCTTCCCCACAACCTGAAGACAGAGAACACCAAAAGTGCAAGATAATTATGAAGAGAGAACATAGCAACAAACCCAGCTTGCTAGCTCCCCTCTCCCAGGAGGCAGAGAGGGGGCGGGAGGGCCCAGGGTGCTGAAGCAGGGCCATGCGGGGCAACTGTGGACATGGGTCCCCGCCAGCTCCACAGTGGGCAGGAGGCTGGTGTGGCCCTCCTGGGGAGGCCTGGCTGCGGGAGGTGGGGACAGGGGGAGGGGAGAAGCTGCTTTGGGCAACTGAGTGGTTAAGGCGAAAGGCAAGAAAAGAGGCAGAGTGGGGCCTGCAGGTCAGAAGCACATAAATTTGCTCTGCCAACAGAGGAGGGCACCATAAAACAGAAATTGTTTTAAAAAACAAGCAAACCCAATAGCATTAAATTTACAAGAAAACAGTGAAGTCATGCATATAGAGCCAGCAAGAAAACATCAGGAACTGAAATTTCACACATATCAACTGAGGAAAATTACCCTCCGAAAACATCCATGAAGCAGAATAAAACTGCATGTCCACATTTCAAACAGAATAAAGATGCTCAAGCAGGCTTCTAAGAACACAAACATCCAGCGTAAAATCAGAAATTCAAAAACAGAACACAGACCGGCCGAGTGGTTGTTGGTTAAGAGTTGGCTTGGGACTCCAGCTCTGAGCAGCAGGGCCCCGGTTCAGATCCCACATTAGGGCCAGTGAGGCTGTGCCCCCTACAGCTAAGATGGTGAACAACAGCTCAACCTGGAGCTGGGCTGCCGGGAGTCGCTGGCGATGGCATAGGCTGCAGTGGGGCTGCAGTGACTCACGGCAGCCAGTGTGAGCGACTGGCAGCTGGCGTGAGCTGCCGTGAGATGCCATGAGCAGCCGTCCAATAGCCAGCGACTAATCTGCCTCACCTGAGAAGAGCGCAATGATCACAATACCAACATGGACCAGTGAAGCGACGTCCTCCACAACTAGACTGAAGAACAAAAGGACAGCAACTTGTCTGTTCCCCTTCCCAGAATTCCCCCAACATTGTTCCCTCCTCCAATTCCCCAATAGAAATCTTAATAAATAAATAAATAAATAAATAAATAAATAAATAAAAATCCCTAAAAAAAAACCAAACAGAACACAGAAAAGGATAAATAGATACAGACAATGCACTTAACAAAATCCAATATGCATTTCTGATTTAAAAAAATTCACAACAAACTAGTAATATATTGGAACCATATCAACCTGGTAAAGGGCCTCCAGCTAACATTATGTGTAAAGGTTAAAAACTAAACACTTTTCCCCTAAGATCAGGAGCAAGGTGTGGATGTTTGTCTATTCAATAATGAACTGGAGGTTCTAGCCAACAAGATAAAAAAAAAAAGAAACAGAAGGAAAAACAGGAAGGGAACAGAGAGTGTGAGCTGGTTAAAGGCATCCAGATCAGAAAAGGAAGACTAAGTAAAGACTAAAATGTCTTTATTTGCAGATGACATAAAAGAAAAGCCTAGGGCCAGCTGAGTGGCCCAGTTGGTTAAGAGTTAGCTGAAGAGCTTTGAGCAACAGAGCCGCCGGTTCGATTCCCACATGGGCCAGTGACGCTGTACCTGGCCTGAGCTGTTGCTGAGCTGCCAACAGGTCATAGGATGGCTCAGCTGGTGAGAGCACATGCTCCTAACAAGACTGCCTGTTCGATGCTTGTCTACACCCGCCAGACTGAACTCGGCAGCTTGAGCTGAGCTGCCACCTGGAGGGCTCAGTGGGTAGGGTGTGCGCTCTTAACAACAGGCTGCTGGTTTGACTCCCACATGGGATGGGGGCTACGCCCACCAGCAACTAAGACTGAACACAGCACCTTGAGCTCAGAGGCCACGAGTTGCCGACGGGAAGCCAGATGGTGACTGGCGCCCTCCACAGCTAAGACTGAAGAACAACAAGTTGGCTGGTCCCCTTCCCCAATTCCCCAACACTGTCCCCCTTCTGCCCAGCCCCCAAGAAAAGAAAATTCTAAGGAATCCAAAAAAAACTGCTAGACTAATAAATGAGTTCAGCAATGTCACAGGACACAATACCGATGTAAAAAATTAATGGTATTCTATATAATGGCAATGTACATTTAAAATATAAAATTAAAAAAACAATTGGGCTCAAAATACCATCAAAAAGAACATAACACAGTTAGAAATGTAATATAAGAAATACGAAGCTTGTACCAAAATTTTTTAAATTACCCTTCAAAACACACTACTAAGAAAATGAAAAGAAAGCCAAAGACTGAGAGAAAATATGTGCAAATCATAAAACTGATGAAGGATCTGTATCCAGGATATATAAAGAACTTTTTTTTTTTTTTGAGGGCAGTGTCACTGGCCCTCATATGTGGGACCCAAACCGGGGCCACTGTCTTCCCAAGCCAGCACTTAACCACCACACCACTCGGCCAGCCCATAAAGAACTCTTATAACTCAATAAAAAGACAAATAATTCAAATGAAAAATGGTGAAAATATCTTAATAGAAATTCGCCAAAGGAAATATCGGAATGGCCAATCACTGAAAAGATGCTGAGCATCAAAATGATGTACGACTTCACACCTACCAGAGTGTCTATAATCAAAATGGGGGCAACAGGCGACAGTGATAACACAGGGGAACTGGAATCTTGTTGCCTTGCTGGTGGGCATGTGACATGGTACAGCCACTGTGGAAATCATTTTGTCCATTTCTTAAGACGCTAAACTTCTGATAAGACCTAGCATCTACCCAAAAGAAATGAAAATAGTTGCACTCGTATATTCACACAAAGACACATACTCCAATGTACACAGATGTTTAAGATAGCAATATTCATAATACCCCAAATTGGAAGCAGTACTGGTATATGTGTAAATAAAACATAGAGCATCCATATAGCAGAATTCTCTTCAGCAGTAAAACACATGAGCTAAAGACATACACTAGGACATGGAAACTTCAACATCAGGATTCTACTTTTATTTATTTATTTATTTATTTTCTTACTTACTTATTTACTTCCTTCTTTTAGCCATCCTACCACCTGTTGGCAGCTCAACAGCAGCTCAGCTCAGGCTGGGCATCGAACTGCTGTTGCTCAGAGCTCAGCTCACACTCTTGAGCGAGCTCTTAACCAACTGAGCCACTCGGCCGGCCCCAGGATTCTAATTTTAAAAACCAGATAGAGGGGCCAGCCGAGTGGCTCTGTTGATTAAGTGCTTGCTCAAGAGTGTGAGCTGAGCTCTGAGCAACAGCAGTTCAATGCCCAGCCTGAGCTGAAGTGCCGTTGAGCTGCCAACAGGTGGCAGGATGGCTCAGCTAAAACAAAAACAAAAACAAAACCCGACAAAAAACAGGACAAGGTATGATTCCTTTTAGATGAAAAATACAGGAAAGGTAAATCAGTCAACAGAAAGAAGGATAGTGATGCCTGCTTATGGGCAGAGTTGGAACTAGAACTGACGGTAAATGGCATGAGGAAGGCTTGGGGAATTGTGGAAAGGTTCTAAGTTTACTAGAATTTTAGGATATGTGTAAATTATATCTCAATAAAGTTGTTTTAAAAATTCCAGTGTTGGGCTGGCCGAGTGGCACAGTGGTTAAGAGCTGGCTTGGGACACCAGCGGCCCCAGTTCGGGTCCCACATATGAAGGCCAGAGACACACCCTCAAAAAAAAAAAAATTCCAGTGTTTACCCTCCCCCAATCAACCCAAAGTGAAGTATAAAACTGAGGAAAATATGCCAAAAATCCAAATGAGACAACAGTTTACAGCTGGAGTAAACATGTAACTGGGGCAGAGACTTTCAAAGGCAGTCATGTAAACAGTGACCAGCACGTTCCCCTTTGCATTCTATGCGTTCAGTGGGGAAAGGACACTTGGAGGAGGAGAGGCGAAGCTTCTGAGTAGGGAACTGAGAGCACAGAATAGAACTCACAACTCCCTGACAGATTGGGAGAATCCACACGAGTCACTGGTCACAGCTACACACTCCATGGTGAGTAAAGACATAGGTTTCAAAGATTCAGGGACCAGTCTTTAAAACAATGAGAACAAGGGCCAGCCGAGTGGCGCGGTGGTTAAGTGCTGGCTTGGGAAGCCAGCGGCCCCGGTTCGGGTCCCACATATGAGGGCCAGTGACACTGCCCTCAAAAAAAAAAAAAAATGAGAACAAAATAGTGTCAAGGTTTTAACCCAAAAGGAATTAAAAACAAATGGTCTGTCACCACAAGTTACAGCAATTAATGTGAGACATTTAGTGTGCTTGAGGGGCTCCAGTGGGGAGCAATGCTTTCCTACATCAGTAAAACTTGATATTTGAGGACATAAGTTCATAAATCAAGTCTCAAGATTGAAAAGTACTGTGAATAATTTTGTAACAACTATAACTAAAACAATACATATTATTCACTTGTTTCTCTGAGGTAGACTTTTCCATGAAAATATAGAATATTTAGTTAAATATTGCAGAAAATGAAGTTGGTGTCAAGATAATGTTACCCTGTAAACACTGTAACAAGTCATTTTGCTCCAAACCCAATTTAGGGCAAATTGTATTTTTTTTTTTTTTGAGGGCAGTGTCACCAGCCCTCACATTTGGGACCCGAACCGGGGCTGCTGGCATCCCAAGCCAGCTCCCAACCACCACACCACTCAGCCGGCCAGCAAATTGTATTTTATAGCAAATGCATTTAGAACTAGATGCAAGAACTAATGCAAGAATAACTCAAGAAAAAAGCAACAGCAACCAAGTAAGCAATTTTATCAGATTTAGGTGGCTGAGATAAAAGCTGGTTTTAAAATAGTTTAAGTACAACCTCCATCATTTTCCACTCAGTGAATATGTGGAAAAACACTTTCTTGGGACAGCCGGCTAGCTCAGGTGGTTAGAGCGCAGGCTCATATTACAAGGTTGCCAGTTCGATCCCTATATGGGCCACTGAGATGCACCCTCCACAACTAGATTGAAACAACTACTTGACTTGGAGCTGATGGGTCCTGAAAAAACACACTGTTCCCCAATAAAACTTCTTTAAAAAAAAGAAATAAAGATAAAACACTTTCTTCATTCACTAAATAAAATATGAAATATAAAAACTAGGTAAAAGATCAAATTGAAAAGTTCTAAAGTCTTACCTCCATCAGAACAAAGAGTGCTGCAAAGAACAGAAGCGTTGCCCATTCTACTCGGTGTAGAATGATCTCGAAATCATGGATATCAGCTAAAATTAGCAACCAGATGGCACCCAGAATAGCAATCCACCCTGGAAAACATATAAACGCACATATAGATGTAGTTTAATTGTTAACACACTAATTAATTTTTCATCTTCTGGTTGCTTTTTTCTTTATTGAAGATAACTCATTCTACAAACTGAACATATTTAAAATGCACAACTTATATTTTAGTTAGTGTATACCCACTTGATACCACCACTACAGGCAAGATAATGAATTTCAACACCCCAGTGACCCCAATGAACAGATCTTACAGACAGAAAATCAACAAGGAAACAGCGGCCTTAAATGATACATTAGACCAAATGGATTTAATTGATATTTTTGGTGCATGTCACCCCAAAGCAACAGAATACATATGCATTTAAGTGCACAAGAAACATTTTCCTAGACAGACCACATGTTAGGCTACAAAACAAGTTTCAAGAAATTTAAAAAGGCTGAAATCATATCAAGTGTCTTCTCTGACTACAATGCTATAAAACTAGAAATCAATTATAAGAAAAAAAACCTGAAAAACACACTAACACATAGAGGCTGGATACCATGCTACTAAATAATGAATGGGTCAATAATGAGATCAAGGAAGAAATCAAAAGGTACCTCGAGAAAAATGAAAATGAAAACACAACAACCCAAAATCTATGTGACACAGTGAAAGCAGTCCTATGAGGGAAATTCATAGGAATGTAAGCCTACCTCAAGAAACAAGAAAAATCTCAAATAAACAATCTAACCTTACACCTAAAAGAACTAGAAAAAGAATAGCAAACAAAGCCCAAAGTAAGTAGGAGGAAGGTTATACTAAAGATCAGAGCAGAGGGCCAGCCAGGTGGTGCAGTTGGTTAGAGTGCGAGCTCTGAGCAACAGGGTCGCTGGTTCGATTACCACATGGGCCAGTGAGCTGCGCGCAAACTGAGCTGCGCACGACCTGAGCTGCTGCTGAGCTGTCAACGGGCAGCCGGATGGCTCATCTGGTGACAGCACATGCTCCTAACAACAACACTGCCGGTTCAACTCCTGCTTGGTGGGCTGCACCCCCCACCCAACACACACAACTAGATTGAAAGTGGCAACTGGACCTGGAGCTGAGCTGCGCCCTCCGCAACTAAGATTGAAGACAATGACTTGACTTAGAGCTGATAGGTCCTGGAAAAACACAGTGTTCACCTTCCCTAACTCCCCAACACTTTCCCCAATTCCCCAATTAAAAAATAAATCGAAAAAAAAAAACCCAAAAGATCAGAGCAGAAATAAACAAAATAGAGTCTAAAAGAAAAATACAAAAGATCAACAAAACCAAGAGCTGGTTCTTTGAAAAGATACATAACCAAATTCATCAAGAAAAAAAGAAAGAGGACCCAAATAAAATGAGAAATGAAAGAGAAGTGACAAGTGACACCATAGAAATAAAAAGTATTGTTAGAAAATACTATGAACAATTATATGCCGACAAATTGGACAATCTAAAAGAAATGTATTAATTCCTAGAAACATACAGTCTTCAAGACTTAAGAAGAAACATAAAATCTGAACTGACCGATTGCTACCAATAAAATCAAATCAGTAAATAAAACAAAACTATCTCAACAAACAAAAATCCTGGACAGGATGGCTTCACTGGTCATTTTTACCAAACATTCAAAGAAGAATAAACACCTGGCCTTCTCAAACACTTACAAAAAATTCAAGAGGAGGGAAGCTGCCCGAGTTCATTTTTATGAGGCCACGACTACCCTGACTCCAAGATCAGACAAAGACATTACAAAAAAAGAAAGTTATAGGTCAGTATCCCTGATGAACATGGATGTAGAAATCCTCAACAAAATATTAGCAAACAGAATTCAGCAATACATGAAAAAGATCATACACCACAATCAGGCGGTATTTACTCTGGATGGTTCAATATCTGCAAATCAATTAACATGATACATCACATAAACAAAATGAAGGATAAAAATCATACGATCCTATCAAATAGATGCAGGAAAAAGTGTCTGACAAAATCCAGCATCCACTGATGATAAAAACTCTCAGCAAAGTGGGAATAGAGGGAACCTCGACATAATAGAGGCCATACTGGGGTGCCAAAGAATTGTATACAAGTGGACACTTTGGTCAATGTTGTTCAAGCAATAGTTCGCCATAATCAGAAGTGTCTGGAGGCTGATGGTAACCACTTTGAGCACCTCGTGTATTGCAGAAGTCAAACGTGACTTGTATTCATCTTTTGTTATTGCTATATATTAAGTATTACAATTTTAATACAGTTTTCCTTTCTTAAAATGTGTACACATTTTTTGGGCATCCCCTGTATATGACAAACCTACAGCTAATATCATACTCAATGGTGAAAAGCTAAAAGCATTCTCCTTAAGATCAGAAACAAGACAGGATGTCCACTTTCACCACTTTTATTCAATACAGTATTAGAAGTCCTAGCCATTAGTATTAGAAGTCCTAGCCATAGTAGTCAGACAAGAAAAAGAAATAAAAGCATCCAAATTTGAAAGACAGAAAAACTGTCATTATTTGCAGATAACATAATACTATATAGAGAGAACCTTAAGAATTCCACAAAAAACTATCAGAACTGATAAATAAATTCAGTAAAGTAGCACGATACAAAATTAGTATTCAGAAATCATTTACATTTTTATATACCAATAACGAACTATCAGAAAAAGAAATTAAGAAAATAATCCCATTTACAATTGCATCAGAAAATAAAATACCTAGGAATAAATTTAACCAAGAAGGTAAAAGACCTGTACTTGGAAAATTATAAAACACTGAGGAAATAAATTGAACAAGATAGAAATAAATGGAAGCATATACCATGCTCATGGATAGGAAGAATTATGGTTAAAATGACCACACTACCCAAAGCAATATAGAGATTCAATGCAATCCCTATCAAAATACCAATGGCATTTTTCACAGAACTAGAACAAGTAATCCTAAAATTTATATGGAGCCATAAAAAAAACCAAATAGCCAAAGCAATCCTGAGAAAGAAGAACAAAGATGGAAGTATTATACCTGATATCAAATTATGCCACAAGGCTATAGTAATCAAAACAGCATGGTATTGGCATAAAAACAGACACATAGATCAGTGAACAGGACAGAGAAGCCAGAATAAACCCACCCCTATATGGTCACTTAATCTACAACAAAGGAGGCAAGAATATACAATGGGTCAAAGACAGTCTATTCAGTAAATGGTGTTGGGAAAACTGGACAGATACATGCAAAACAATGAAACTGGACCAATTCTTATACCACATACAAAAATAAACTCAAAATGGATTAAAGACTTAAAGGAAATGTAGGACCTAAAACCATAGAACTTCTAGAAGAAAACATAGGCAATCAACTGTTACACTGCAACTTCAACACAGGGTTTGAGACAGTGGCGAATGAGAACACAGTAGTGAAAGCAAGACATGAGAAACCAAAGGGAGGAAGTGGGAGAAGGTTTGCTGGTGGCGAGACTGGGGCACCCTCGGATAAGGAGAGGGGGCTGTGTGGACCTCTTAATTCTGCAGCCCTTTCACAGTCTCTCGTCTAGTAGGCAGGTAGGGCTGCACAGACTCAGGACTGTGGCCCTGCTGATGTCACTTCCTGTCTTCTGGGGGTGCTTCTCATGAAAGAATTTAAAGATGTGGTTATTGACAGAGATGATAATATCTAGTCTGTTTCATGTCCCTTCTGATGTTAAACCCTGGAGGGGCTGAGACTGTGGGGGCTGGACATGCATCCTTCACTCTCTCCCCGCCTCCCCTTCCTCCAGAAAGCAAAACAGGAAATAGTGCAGAAAGACACCCCTTTTCCTGCACCCCTGCCCTCACTGACCCCTCCCCAGTGTGGGGGAACAAGCTTTGAAACCTTCCCTTTCTTCCTGTGATGTCAAGTGCAAAGACCCGCAACAGAACCCAACAGCAGTGAGACTCACCTAGATCCAGGTGAACGCCGGGGAAAAATGAACTGAGAAAGAACATGAAGATAACAAGCCCCAGCACCGTGAGGCATTTGGCGAGCAGGATCCGGTCCGATATCCTGTGCTGTGAGAGAGGAAGACAACTTTCTCATTCCTGCCACGTGTCCTCCATCCTGTGTCACCTGAATCACTACAGATTTCCCTTTATGATGAAAAATAGAACTACTTGAACTTGAAAGAAGATAGTAAGGAAATGTGTTACAAGGAAAACCCTACAGATTCGTGAGTAGAGCACCCAAAATCCTTACGAAAAATAAACACTAAATTCACAATGCGGTGCAATCCTTTTATAAATACCTGGCTAAATACTAGACAGTGCTAGGCTGTTCCCAGCCCCACTGCCAGCACCAGGTGACATGCCGGCAGAGCCTCTGGGAAATGACATGTAACCCCAGGGAACTGGCCTTGAAGACACGCGCATTTCCACAGGTGCTGTGTGCTCATCGCCTTTCGCTCCCACTTTCCCTCCCATGTGCAAATCCTGGCGCATGATGGTGCTGAAGTTGACATGTTCGTGCAACATCATGCATCCTGCTGCACATCTTACCGGGTCCTTTCATGTACCGCTCATGGAGACTGTGGGACCCCGGGAGGCACTTAGCACTCCCCTGATAGGATGACACCATGGGAACCTGTCCTGGTTCTCTGTGAGGGGAGGAGGAGCCCAAAGACACATTGCCCAGCAGCACCCATTAGCCTCAGAGCTGTAGACCCATGGCTGGTGGACCTGAGCCACAGAGAGAGACACAGCGAGGGCCCCCGAGGGTGCTGTGCTCCGAGGGTCATGGCCATACGGACTGGGCAGGGAGTGTGGTCCACGCACACATGCCGATGGGCACCAGGCTGTCCTGCCCCCAGACCCCTGTGGGGGCCATGCTCCACAGTGTGAACTGGTAACCAAGTGTGTCCTCTCCCAGGTGGGGTCCCACCAGCACATCTGTCTGTCCATGTCTCTCTAGCGTTAGAATTAGATACATGTAGACAGGTAAGAACTCTTAGTGGCAACCCAGGGCACTGCCAAGCTCCTCACACCTCTCCCCCACCCTCGCCAACCAGGTTCAGGGGCTCTTCCCTACCTCACAGCCAGAGCAACAGTCTAGCAAGGCGAGCAGGGTCTGTGTAAGCCTAGGGCTCAGAAAGTGTCACAGCCACACCCTTCCTACCTATCTCTGAGCATCCAAAGAGACAGAGCTTGGGAACAGAGACCACAGCCCAAAGCCCCCAAGAACACACTACCCGCCCCCCAGGACTCAGACACCAAAGTTCCGTTCAGCCAAAGACTAAATGTTCTCATCAGAATTAGAGAGCAGGTCTTCAGCCTCTTTCTAGGAAAGAAACTGCATGGATTTCAAACTTCACAAAAACCCAAATGAGTCCTCACAGATTCTGAGCAAGCACCTCTTGGCCAGGGAACGGGCACTATATGTCCTCGGGTGGGCCGAGGACATCTATGGACATGGGAACATAAGAGAGATCACTCAAAATGAGCTGTCACTACGGAAGTCGGTGAGAGGACACCCCATCCCATGTCTGTCCCTAACACTGCTCCATCTCAGGCATCTCTTGCCCAAAAACTGGGAACCATGGACCTGCTTTTCAGGCTCAAGGAGCCACATTAGCCACAGGAAGGACCAACCTATCTTAAAGGGAATATGATGTGTAACCCTTTCGATGTGTGGACAAAACGAGCCACCATGTTGGAAAGTGTTTTTCCCATGAACTCCTAGAAATAACTTACAGCTACAGGAATAACAGGAGAGAAGGGTTTCTGTCACAAAGGAAAGGAAAGGACGCAAAGGCAAGGCCTCAGAGGCGAGTCAGAAACTCTGAGAAAAGAGGCCGCAATACATACCTTCCTCTCCAGCTCCTGGATGTTGGTCTCCCAGTTCTTGTCTTCCTGTGAGATCTGTCTGAAACAGAAAAGGGCAGACTCGCCTTCCTGGTAGGTCAAGCCGTCAGGTCAGTGGGAGTGTGGGCAGAATGCCCACTAGGGGATGCCTGGTGTGGCCGTGAGGTGGGATATGCCTGATTGTGGCAGGTGGCCAGGAAGCTGGGTGGACGGGTTGGGAAAGATGCTTGCTCTGTGTTTCCAAAGAAAAACAACAAATGAGCTGATGGAATGTCTGGTGAAGTGTGAGAGCACAGGAAACATGGGAGGAACACTGGCCTGTCTTCTCACCCTTCACTGGGCTGGCTATTAGCACGCCACAGAGCCAAGGGAAGGTGACCCAAAACAGAGCCCAAGAGACACTTAGCACAGCATCCGGCACCCAAACGTACTCATTATCATGCAGTTCCTGTCACTGGTGGCAGGGGGTGCTCTGAAGAACGCTCGTGTGACCTGATTTGATCTGCACATCGCTCATGTGGGCACTAGGGGGCAGCAGGGGAGAGCGCTGTGGGGGTACCTGTGGAAGGTGTGCAGCCGGCGGGCCAGCAGCTGCTGCAGCTCTAGCACCTTCCCCAGGAGCAGGCCACGCACCGCTGTCTCCTCGCGGCTGGCGGGGCTGATGCGCTGTGCGGTCAGGCGCCACACGTGAATCTCGTGCTTCAGCTCTGTGGGACAAGAGCGTCAGCAGACACCTGCAACCCCACCACCCTCCAAGGATGGGCAGCACAGCCGCGAACACATAGATAACCAAGGGTCAAACCACAGCAGGGGCTGCGGAGCGTCTGTGTCATCGTAACGGGAGGACAGAACTGACTGTTCAAAGTCACACAGATGTGAAGTCATGCAATTTCACCTCTCTGGAATAAACATACCAGAGCCAGCACCCAACATCCTCCCTCTCCCAGAAAATTACTCCCTGCAGCCAGCAGTTCTGGTCATGCTTTCAGCCAAACTCAGACACTACCCAATCTTTGAGCAATTTCAGAAACAGTGCAGGTCTTAGTGGACTGCGCCTGGGGCTCCCCAGGAGGGCATGTCGTAAGAGCAGGACGTGGGGACAGTCGTCACCCCCCCTCGACCAGGCCCCCAAGCTCAGCTCCTGTCTAGGAAAGGCCACAGGTGAGAGGGATGCAGACAACTTTGGAAATTCTGAAATTAACAGGATGTGGCCAATTTTCATCCATCAGTGAATTCAGGCACCTTCTGTTATAGAAGAGTAGAGAGAAATGATTGGCCAACTCATTGGCTTCTAAAATACTAAAACATTTATGGAAGTTTCCATGTAAGCTCTATTGTACCATTAAGGCACCACATAAATCCTTCAAACTATCCACTGAAAGGATACGAGGAGGCGCAGTAGTTTCACCAATCACCTGTTATGTCAACTGCACCACACCAAGCACAGGAATTCAAGATGTAATTTAAAGATCGAACCCTCTCAGGCAGGTCTGGCACTTGACAACGGCTCAGGGCAGAGGGGAGGCAGGGTGATTCTCCAGGCCTGTGTGGCAGCTCCCACGTGACAAGGAAAGTGCCACCTTTTCAGCACCCCTATTACATGTACAAGTGGCAAGCACCCACTAGGTGGCAGACCTACTGCTAATGCTGACAGGAGTCAATGAGCTGGGCAGAGAGAAGCAGGCTGCACACGTCCAGACTCAGAAAAGACACAACTGCTGGCACACGGGCACACTGAAGCCATCCCGGCTAACACATGGTTTTCTCTAAAAGGTTAACCAAGGTGAGTGATGTGTTTTAATTAGGTACAAATTGACACTTTGTAGTTTACAAAAAGAAACTTGGGTATAATTCAAAAGCCTCTTCAGAGAATCAGATCCATAACTTCCTTCTGGAAAGTCTTACATCTCAATAAAAAAGTTTCCAGGTGGATTCTAGAATGTTCCTCTATATAGTTGAAACATATCTTAAGTCATTTTTCAAGCGCTCTCAGAGGCCTAAGCCCAAATATTTCTGTTTTTTCAACAGTATAGTTTAATTTATTTTTTCTATAAGAGGAATACTTACAGATTTTAGCAGACCAAATTAACTTGGAGGGAATGCTTCCCAAGTTTGGCATTCATAAACACTAAAGTAAAATAAAATAATGAAATATAATAGCCTACGTACCATGCATCTTTTTAATGAGCTATTTCCCTCCAACATAAAATGTATTGTTTTTAAGAAGGGAGTTTTCAGTACCTACATTAAGGCATTCTCTATTGAAAAGAATGTCAAGCTTATTAACACAGTTGTAACAAAAATGTATTTTGATTTGTATTTCAGACTAAACACAATGTTGAATCTCCCCCCCCCAAAAAAGCCACTATGAGATTATGATAAAATAAAAAGAAGGAGCAGGAGGGGGAGAAAAATGAATAAACTCGCCTTCTGAAAAGCTGAGCACAAAACACCACTCTGGAGAAGTTCCAAGGTAGGAGTCTCAGGGAAAGATGCCCAGGCCACAAGTCAAGAAATGGAATTATACTATTATAAGGTTCTTGTACTTTACATTAAGTGGTATAAAATCACTTGAAGTTGTGGCATAATTATATTAAAATCATAAGATACAATTAGAACTAAAAATGCTATAGTGGAAAGAGGAGATAAATTGGAATATTTTGAAATATTTAATTCAAAACAATGCATAAAATGAGGGGAAAGAGAATATAAAGAAGAGACGGCACAAAGAGAAAACAACAACATAATACACTTAAATTCAACCATATCACAAATCACATTAAATATAAATGATCTAAACACACCAATTAAAAGGCAGAGATTATCAGATTGTATAAAAAAGCAAAACCCAACTATAAGCTACTTGCAAGAAATGCACTTTAAATATAAAGAAATTAGTATGTTAAAAGTAAAAGGATGGATAAGATATACCACACTAATACTAGTCAAGAAAAAGTGGGAACTGCTATATTAACAACAAAGTAGATTTCAGAGCAAGACTATGGCTATAAATAGGGAAGGTCATTTCCTAATGATATTTCTTCAATAGGATATAACAAACCTAACTATTTATGTACCCTAATAACAGAATTTTGAAATGTATAAAGCAAAAATCATAGATTTGCAAAGAGAAATAGATTAATCCACAATCATGGAGATTTCTATATCGATCTCTCAATGTTTGATAGAACAAATAAACAGAAAATCAGCAAGAATATAGAAGACTTGAAAAACATTATCAGCCAACTTGACCTAATTGACCATATAGACATAACCCCACCCCAAAACAGCAGGATATTCTTTTCTGGTGCACCCTGAACATTTACAAGATTGGACCAAATTCTAGCGACAATACAGGTTTCAATAAATTTAAAAGAATTCAAGTTTTACAAAAATTATTCTCTGACCACTGTGGAATCCAATTAGGGGACCAACTATATAGTGATGGGTGGTAACTAGACTTACAGTGGTGAGTACTATGTAGTGAATGCAAATATAGAATTATAATGAAATATATGTAATCTTGTACACCAATTGTGTCACAATAAAAGGTAATAATAAGTAAAATACCTTAACAAACTACTAAAAAAGAATAATGAAAGAATGGTATGAACAATCTTATAATAAGTTTTTGTACAACTGAAATACAATAAACGAATTCCTTGAAACATGTAAATCATGAGTAATCACTCAAGAATAGAAAGATAACCTTAATAGCCAGGCTTGTATCTATTAAGGAATTTTATTCATTCTAGTTAGAAACCTTCCCCCACATACACACAAAAAAAAGAGAGGCAGGGAGGGAGGCAAAGAAGGAGGGAGGGAGGGAGGGAGGGAATAAATCCAGGCCTTTAAATGTCCTTCAAACATTTAAGGGAGAAGTAGGAGCAATTCTATAACATCACTTTCAAAAAACTGAAGAGGCAAGTATTCATCTGTACTTATCCTATGAGGACAGAAGAAAAAAAAAAGACATAAGAAAGGAAACTACACACCAATATCCTCAATGTGTATAGATACACAAATGCTATACAAAATATTAGCAAGGAGCTGACTCTGGTGGTTATTTGTGCTTTTCACCAAGTAAGTCACATTCTCCTCCATTCTGAGCACTTGGCAGGCTAATGTGCCCTGGCCCCTGTGACTGGTGGGGCCTGGTGACAGATGGGGCAACAAGCTGTGAACAGAGACATCCTGTGTCACACGTGGTTCTCTTTGCCTCAATGACCAGAAGCTCAGGGCTCTGAAAACTGATGACAAGCAGGGCACTGCCAGCCCATGGCATGAAGTCAAAGTGAGGAAGAGAAAAGGCTTTGAAATTTCGAGGTAACTTTTCATGGTTACGGTGCAGGGTCCTGGGGCAGCAGGACCAAGCAGCTCTGACAGATGCCCTGGGTGCTGCTGCACACCTGCTAAACCCAATCTCTGGGGCAGAATTTGGGAATCTGTAGTTATACTTCCCAACTCCAAAATTGAGTCCCCTATGCTCAACAGTGGCCCACGCAATTGCCCTGGCTGCTGCGCATGCTCTGTACTGATTTATAGCCTGGCTTGGCTTGCCGTAGATTTCAGCATTATCTGGGTCCCAACTGTCCCCTCTTCAATAAATGGTGCTGGGAAAATGGACAGCCACAAGTATGAAACGAGACTGCTCTCTGACGCCATCCACAAAAGTGAACTCAAGTGGATTAGACTTGAATGGAAAACCTGAAGCCATACAATAACAGAAGAAAACATAGGCCCTAAGTTTATGAACCTGGGTCTCAGAGGGGTTTTGTGAACTTGACTCCAAAGGCAAGGGAAACAAAACCAAAAATAAATTAATGGGACTTCATCAAGCTCAAAAGCTTCTGCACAGCAAAAGGTATCAACAAAACAAAGACGCAACCACCCAAATGTGAGAAGATATTTTCAAATGATACTTCCAGTAAAGGGCCAATATCCAAAATATACAAAGAACTCATACAATTCATACAACAGCAACAACAAAAAACATCTGATTAAAAAATGGGCAGAAGATCTAAATAGACATTTTTTTCCAAGAAAGACAGAAAGATGGCCAATAGACACATGAAAAGATGCTCAATGTCACTAGTCACCAGGGAGATGCAAGTCAAAACCACAATGAGATGTCACCTCACATCTGTTAGAATGGCTATTATCAATAAGACAGGATACAAGTGTTGGCGAGGCTGTGGAGAAAAGGGGACCCTTGTACATTGTTGGCAGTAAAATAAATTGGTGGAGCCACTATGGAAAACAAGATGGAGGTTCCTTAAAAAATTAAAAATAGAGCTACCTTGGGCCGGCCGAGTGGCGCGGCAGTTAAGCGCTGGCTTGGGAAGCCAGCAGCCCCGGTTCGGGTCCCACTTATGAGGGCCAGTGACACTGCCCTCAAAATAAATAAATAAATAAATAAATAAATAAATAAATAAATAAATGGAGCTACCTTATGACCCACCAATTTCACTTCTGGTTACCTATGTGAAAAATATGGAAACACTCTTCTGTAAAAATATATGCACCCCCGTGTTCACTGAAGCATTATTTATAATAATGAAGACATGGAAACATCCTAAGTGGCCACTGAAGGAAGAATGGATAAAGATATAGTGCACACACACACACACACACACACACACACACACACACACACGAGTACTACTCAGCCATAAAAAGGATGAAATCTTTTCATTTGAGACAACATGGATGGATCTTGAGAGCATTATGCTAACTGAAAAAGACAAAAAATACATGTTTTCACTTATATGTGGAATATAAAACAAAAAGCAGCAAAGGACCTTACAAAACAAACAAAAACAAAGGACACAGACAACAGAATGGTGGTGACCAGAAGGAAGGGATGGGGGAGGTCAAAGTGGGTACAGGGGTCACATATGGTGATGGAAGGAGTCTAGACTTTGGGTGGTGAGAGCGCAGTAGGGTACACAGATATCAAACTATAATGTTGTACACCTGAAAATTAGATAATGTCATTAACCAATACTACTCCAATCAATTTAATTTCAAAAAACTAAAGAAAACTCATAGATACAGACAACAGTTTAGTGGTTATCAGAGGGTAAGAGTGGGGTGTGGTAGATGAGGGTAAAGGGGATCAAATACATGGTGATAGAAGGAAAACTGACTCTGGGTGGTGAACACACAATGTGATGTATAGATGATGTATTACAGAGTTGTACACCTGAAACCTATGAAACGTTACTAACCATTGTCACTTTAATTAACAATAAAATTTAATTTAAAAAAAACGTTAATAAAAATCTTTAAGGGCCGGTCGAGTGGCGCAATGGTAAAGTGCTGGCCTGGGAAGCCAGTGGCCCCGGTTCGGGTCTCACATATGAAGGCCAGTGACACTACCCTCAAAAAAAACAAAAAACAAAACAAAAAAAAAACTTTAAAAATAAAGCTTAACAATACACTTTAATTAAAAGAAAAAAAAAGAACTAGAGGCACAGCTCATGGACTTGAAGCCCCTGAAAGCGAACTGTGTACCAGGAGGCAGGGGGGACATGACTGACACATCCTGGGTGGGCTGCATGTGACGGACCTTCCCTCGGAACAAACAGTGTAAACGGTGGCACACACTGGGTCTGCACGAGGCGCGCTCACACTCACCAACAATCTCACTGGGCTCCTTGTTGTACAGCTTCCTGTTCCAGAAAAGGAGTCTGAGGAGAGGGAAGGAGAACAGGAGAACGAAGCAAATCCCAACAAACATGTGCGCTGTGAATCCCGCGAAGTCCAGGCCCTGGAAACAGGAAACAGGAAATAAGGTAACAGGCTGGGTTCCCGCTGCACAGGCGCAGCCCCATGTCCATTCTGGGCTGGTTCCGAGTGGGTCACATTCTCCTGTCCTGGGTCCTGTTTTCTTGCATCTTTGCAGGCCTTGTGATCTCTGATTGGAGGCCAGACCCTGTGAACTTCCTGTGTTCTGTTGGATATTTTTGTATTCCTATAAATAGTCAGGAGGCTCATTCTTGGATGCAGTTAAACTATGGAGCAAAAGGTTGATTGTTTGGGGTCTTTAAGAGTTATTAGGTGGAACCAGGGCAGAGTTCAGACTAGAGCTAATGACCACTCTTCTGAGGGCCCCAGGAAAGGAGAGCTTTCCCTTTTTCCTGGCCGTGTGTTGTGCACTCTTGCCCTCATCTTGGTAGGTTGTTCTTCCCCTGGCCCCGCGTGGTTCCCCCACAGACCTCTGGGGCGCTCCCTGTGCAGTTCTCCTCTCTTCCTGCACTTTCTAGCTACTTTGGTCTCTCCAGACTCAGTTTGGCGCCTCAGCTCAGGAGTCTGATGGGCCCGCCATGGGCCTCCCTCCCGCACTAAATTCTGGGAACTCTCTCAGGCAGCGAGCTGGGGCCATCAGGGCTCACCTCCTATGCTTCCCATCTCTCAGGGTTGCTGTCCTTTTTTGGCCTGATGTATCGCAATTATCATTGTCTGGTCTGCGTTTGAGATTTTTTTGTTTTGTTTTGTTTTGTTTTACTTTCTTTTTGGGTGTCTTACCATCAAGCAAGATGGAAAACCAGCCCCTGTTACTCCATCTTGCCCAGAGCAGAGGTAATGCTGTCTCTTTATCCATGTCCGTCCACACACAAACATTCTGGGAGACTATATGCACCCCAAATACTGAGAGGACTTATCTCTGGATGCTGGGATCCTACAATTTCTTTTTTTTTTTTTTTTGCTGTGTGATTTCTTTTGTCTACAATAAATATATTACTGTAGAATAAAAATAATAAAAATAGAATAAAAACAATAAAAATAGTTTCTCTAAAACTAGTTCTCTTCTGTGTGATGAAGCCCAGCCTGGATGGGAGGTGCCCCAGGAGCAGATGACAGGACGCTGCAGCCTTCTGGTGTGCCCCAGAGTGACACACTGGTGAAGTGCTGCCAGCTGGTTTCCCCAGGGAACCACAAGTATTAGAGTTTAGGCAGAGCATCAAAGTTATGCCCCAAATCTCTGAACATGGTGGACCCACAAAGGCAATCACACCCTATAGCCAAGGCTTAAATATTTTTATGGAACACATCACACACAAACACACTGAAGCCCATTATGGACACACACACACATACACACAAACCGCCACCCATCATGGACATACACACACACACACACACACACACACACAGCGCCACCTGTCATGGACACACACACACACACCACCACCCATCATGGACAGACACACACACACACACACACACTGCCATCCATCATGGATACACACACACATACACTGCCACCCATCATGGACACACACACACTGCCACCCATCATGGACAGAAACACACACCGCCACCCGTCATGGATAAACGCACACATTGCCACCTGTCATGGACACACACACACACACACGCACACATTGCCACCCATCATGGACACACACACACACTTCCACCCATCATGGATACACACACACACACACACACACCGCCACCCATCATGGACACACACACACAGCCATCCGTCATGGACACACACACACACACACCAGCTACAATAAATAACACCAATTTGGAAGCGTTTTCACTGATACTTTGGAGGACAGGTACTGAGAAAATTCTAATGCCCAAAGAATGATAAACGAAAATTAATTTTATAATTCTAGTGCTAACTCTTTAAGATATGTAAAATACCACTTGCACTTTCTTATTTATTTATTTATTTATTTATTTATTTATTTATTTTGCCTTTTACATTTTTATTTTTATTTTTTTTTATTTTTTTATTTTTTTATTTTTTTTATTTTTTTTAAATTAGTTTAAGGTGTACAACACAGTGCAATAGTTATACATTTTACCCCTCAAAGCGACAACCCCCCACCCCCAACACTTGCACTTTCTTGAATGCTTTCTTTTTACTTTAGTGTGCAAAGAAGTTATAGATGAATATTTATAAGAGCTTTCAGAAAATTCCTAAAAACCTTCATTTTGTGAAGCTTTTTTAAAAAAAATTTACGTTCCTCTTCAGTGAATTCACCCAGCACAGCTGGAAAATGAGGGAACAGATCATTTTATTCTTAATGTTAGTTGGAGGAAACCTCAGTTCCCATTAATATAATCTACTATGACTAAATAGATGATTTTATCCAACCATTCCCTGAAAAATTTATCAGAATGGGTATGAAATGACTCTTTTAACTGTACATTGGAAGCCAGTCACCTAAGCCTGTCCTCCCAGAGGGCTGACAGTATTCAGCGTGATGGGCGGACAGAGGATGTGTCCACGTGGGGTGCAATGCTCCGTGGGCAGGAGGCTGGGCTCCATATTTCCTAGGAGCTACCCTCTTATGTGGGTACATACCATCTTCCTTAGCTCCTGGTTGGAAACAATAATGACATTTGGTGGGTCCCCAATGGCAGTGGCAGCTCCTCCAATGTTTGTGAAGATGACTTCTGCAATAAGCACTTGTCTGGGATCAAGGTTCAGCACCTCACATAACCTGTCATGGAGAGAGAACACGCAAGTCCCACTGTCCAACTGAAAGGCCATGTGCAACCTGGATATGTCTAAAGCACTTGTACAAGGAAAGCAGATGCACACACATGCACACAGAGACTCACATGTGCGAGCACACACATGTACATGCACACACATGCACAAGCACACACAGCATGCATGCACACACACATATACACACACACATCTGCGCCCTGTAAGGCTGAGGGGTAAACGACAATGCTACAGAGATACAAACAATAGTTGAATCAGAATTATATTTCCCTGAAAGTGAATTTCCCACAACCTGTCTGTGTGCAAATGTACCCCCACCCCACCCCCCGCAGGGAGCACAGTCCCCATGTGCAGGTCTCCAGTGGAGGGCAGGCCCAGGCACAGATGAATGGACACGGGCCTCCAGACCCCTCTGAGTAAGGGGTGGGGCCGAGCAGAAAGCAACACCGCTCAGCGGCTCACACCAAGCCTGCACACCTGGTTCCTTACCCATTTCCCTTTCTCGGGTGTGGAGGCCCTTCCCTTTAACCACTACCCACAGACCTCTTCCTTAGAGAAGGAGCATGCACGCTATAGCACTGCTCCTCCACCTGGGCTGCTCTCTACACCTGTCTGGGCACCTTCAGAAGTCCTGCTGCCCTGCACATAGAGACCCACCCCTGGGACTGGGCCAGGGAGGCAGCATTCTATGTCCCCAGATGGGTCCTGTGAGCACACAGTTGACAAACGCTGCTCCAAAGAAAGTTCAGGAAACACATCATGGCATCCCCACACCTGCCCATCTGCACGGTCCTGTTCCACAGGGAAACCCGCTGGTATCCAGGCTGTCAGGAGGTCCTGCTGACTCAGACTCCCTCCCACCACCTCCAGCTCATCCGAGGGGACTGGCCTGGGGCCATGCAGACACTGAGCAGGGTGCGATGTCTGGGGAGGAGCGACCAGACTGAGGGCACAAATGTGTGTCAGACCCGGTCGGCCACAGAACCTGCTTCTAGAAGGTGAATAACTCGCGTGCTCACCAGCACCTCATGCACAGCACCCTCCTAAGTGGGCCTGCTTAATTAATGCCAGTCAGTCCAGACAGCGGAGGGTCTCTTGTCTGGAAGAATCTTCAGAACAATCACTTGGGTTAACCCCTCTGATGGAGCCTCCCAGACAGGTAGCTGAAGTGACTTGTCTGAATCCCTCATGGCCTAGCTTGTCCCCTGCACCCAGAACCAGCCAAGCACCCGCCTGCGGTGGGTCCAAGCAGGGAGAGCTGGGGAGCCATCTCTTAAACAATGTGAGGTGTGCCGAGCGTGGATCCGCTCCCTGGGACAGGCCTCCACAATGACCGGGCCTGCAGCTCAGACACCAGAAGATTCCAGGAAAATGGCCTGTGGTACTCGATGCGTCGAGTGAATGACGTAGGTGGAATGAAAGGAAATGAAACTGAATCAAACTGAATTTTTCTCCCCAAAGTTACCCCACAAAGCCTTATGCCTGGTGGCCTGTGTCCATTCACCATCCAGGCGGGGTCCCCTGGGGCACTCAGGAGCCGGCCAGAGTGAGAGGGCTGCTCGATGACCGGCTGGTGGACAAGAGCATCTGGCCCCTTGCAAATGGCAAGGCCTGTGTCTCCTGGCTCTCAGCAGGGTTGCCGTGAGCCTGGCCTGACACCCACCTGGGCCACTCTGCTTACCTTATGGTCACGGGAGTAAAGAGGAGCGAGGTGGTGACATTGTCCAGGAAGGCAGACAGGATGGCGGCGATGAGACACAGCATGGTGATCATGACCCACACTCTCCCCCGAGACAGCCTGTAGGCCTGCGACACACACGGAAAGGACAAGCCGGGTCAGCGGGCTGAGGACTAGATGCGCCTTTTCCTCAGGCTCTGAGAATAAGCACTGCCCAATAGGGGAAAAGTTAAACCCATGGCTTTGTAAGTCTGCTGAGGGGCAGGAGTGATGGCACATGGGGATGTCCCCTGTGTCTGAATCTCCTGCCAGGTGCCCCAGGGTGGTTCACTTGTCCCACGGGATGGGCCTCCACTGCTTTAACATAATCCAGTCTTCTCCAACCTCCTTCCGTTTCCTCAGCCTGGGCTGCGATGGGCCACTGCCCCTGAGCTGCTGTTTGGGGGAAGACGTTGAACACCAAGGTACCGGGGGAAAGCTGCCAGATATCTCCCAGGAAGGTGCAAGGTGGAGATGGAGAACACCAAACACCACCTTGCAGTTCTGTCATTCAGCATTTGCAACATGCTTTGCTGAGGACATAATTTTATAAAGAATGTCTCAATTCTAAGAAAATAAATAAATCAAGCACATCACTAGCCTTTGCATTAGCTGTGCACGGTAAGGTGTCCTTCTGCAAACCCTGCATGACAGGCCCAGGACTCAGGGTCCTGGTAGGGTTCCCAGGGTCCCAGTTATAAAGGTGAATGTGATATGCCCCATGTTTAGAAAGCAGTCATTGACATTATTTCACCAAGAAACAAAGTCATCAGAAGCTGATGACTTGAAATATTTAGGTACTCCAAAATGCAAAACCATTTTTGATGTGTGGCTCTCAGCTGCCAGTTTAAATAGAATCACACAAACATGCGACTCAAGGAGCCTTTCCTTGGTCTCCTTCGGTTCTTTGTGGAGAAGCTGACAGAGCACAGCAACTGTCCCCAGCCTTCCAGAAGCAAGTAATTTCAAAAAGCAGGACGGAATTTAGCAATGTTTGCTTTAAATAGTAATCTTACTAAATATGTAATGGTGGGAAGTAAATATATCAATTCATACATAACTGTTAAAATGCCACATCAAACCTACCTTCACGGCACAATAATCAAAAAATCCGGTTTCTGAAAATATGGCTACTAAGATCATCTGTGGGGAGAAAAGGAGACAAGGAGAACCCTTCAGCACCATCCTGAAATGATGTGACGGATCACACGTCTGAGCCTGGTGGGTGTGAACCCCACCGTGTCATCAAGTTTTTCCTGGGGCTGCATAGGCCCACGTGCAACCCCCTGCCTGGCGCCTCCTGCTGGCAGATCTGCACCTCTATTTTTATCCAGGGAGACGTCCCCAGGTCCATTATCATCCATCTGACCTTCACAACAAGCCCAGGTGATACTGTTATTCTCTGTTTCACTGACTAGGAAACTGGGGGGCAGAGACAGAAGATGACTTTCTCCCAGTCACAGAGCAAGGGTGCCAATGGGCCTGAAGGTGACCTTCTGCTCCTAAATCTCCACACAAGCACGCAATTTTAAGCTGGGTTAAATTTGGTTTCTTAAAATATTAAACAGATTTTTGTCAGCAGTTTGATCAGGACATGCAAATAAGAGAGCAGTTA
This sequence comes from Aselliscus stoliczkanus, assembly GCA_033961575.1. Taxonomy (NCBI): domain Eukaryota; kingdom Metazoa; phylum Chordata; class Mammalia; order Chiroptera; family Hipposideridae; genus Aselliscus; species Aselliscus stoliczkanus. The sequence continues at coordinate 36,363,279 of CM066741.1, forward strand.
GGCTGAAACACTTATTCTCTGAGTTCTGTACAAACCCAGAATTCCTACTCAGCTGCAGTTTTTCCTGGTGGTGACAGTAACCATCCTAGATAGTAACAAAAAGGAACGGCCCATTGATTCCAAGTCTAATCCACCAGACTGAACTTTCTGGAAGGTTCTCCATTGCATTTCCTCAGATGGCAGTGTACCTACCATGTGTTCAACGTGGGGTAAGATGATGCAGGTTCAAATACTGAGGCTGCTATTGAGCAGTAGTTTATTTTAACCCTAAGCAAAAGAAAATGATTTAATCCTCGGTACTTTGTTTTCCTCACCTCACCTCTGAATGTTTTGTTCCTTGTAAGGTTGTTGTGAACATTCAATGACGTAAATTAAAGCACTTAGAAAATAGCAGGTCATACGTTTTCTTTCAAATAAACTGAACAAAACAAAAATGTCCAAAACTCCGCTTAGATTCAGTACAAATACCTGCCTTGTCTAGAGGAAACATCGTCCCAACCTAAACGGCCACCAGGGCTATTTGTGGAACATGCTGCTTCCCGTGAAATGTGAATATGAACAGGAACAAGTGGGTCCTGTGTGGTCTCCCACTCTCGTGAAGAAGCTGTTCCACACATCTGCGGCCAGAACCACCCAAGACAGGCCAGAACTCAGGCATGAGGGTAAGTACCCCATGGCTGGTTGACTACCATGGAATAGGGTGGAAAAGGCAGGGGCCTGCTTACATCAACTATCTTTGCTCCCCAAAAGTTCTAGAATCATACAAGCTTGCTGAACTGCTTTCAATTGAAAAAATAAATAAACCGTTTGTTATGAGCTGAACTGTGCCCCTCCACACACAAGCTTCTGTTGAAATCCTAATACCCCGTACCTCCGACATGACTCTATTACAGGGGTGATGAAGTTAAAGTGGAGCCCTAACCCAGTCTGACCACTGTCCCAATGAAAAAGGGAGATGAGGACACAGGGAGAAGGCGGATGACCACATGCCCAGGAGAGAGGCCTTAGGAGAGACCAACCCTGCTGACACCCTGATCTTGAATTCCAGCCTCCAGAACTGAGGAAAGAAATTCCTGAGGTTTAAGCCACCATTTGTATGACTTTATTAAAGCTGCCCCAGGGAACTAACAAACCATTCGTTTAAGGTTTGTTTTTTCTTTAAACTTATTAACAGACATCTGGCATGCCTCCTTCTTCCTGCCAGGTACCCAAACCCCATGTACTTTTTAGGACCCAACACAAACATGACTTCCTCCATGAAGCCTGACCTCAGAGTACTGACCGACTCCCCACCCTGCACCCACAGAAGCAGCAGCCAGTTTGGGTCACACCGAAACCTAGAGTAGCCGGGCCCTCAGTTACCACCGCTGGGGTGGGGTGGGTGGTAAATGTTATCAAGGAAACGGAAGCAGAGGACATGCGGTGAATTGCTCTCCAGAGCGGGTGTGCAGCCCAGAGTGGGGAACCCTCCTTCAGACCTCTCTGCTGCTGTGGGGTCTTCAATAGGTCAGGGGCTGCCCCCACTGCTGTCCAGGCTCCTCCAAAGTCCACTTGTCCTAGTTAAATCAGTTTACAGCTCATTTAGGGAAGCCTTCCTTTATCCACACACGTACAGGTACTTTTGCAATCCCTGAGACCCGTATGGTTCATTTAGTTGGGCTAGTCCATTTTATATTTTAAGGGCAATAATTTGAAAAATTGGTTACATGGCAATATTATTTCACTATCATATAGGCCATAGACTGGAATTCTCCAGCTAACTAACCTGAGCCCCAAATGTTCTATCCTCCTCAGGAGACATTAGCTAGACCTGTACAGCACTTCTCAGTCCAGCCCTGACTGTTGGGTAGCAGAATCTTTAGTCTAATAAAGGATTAGCAGCAGCAAAAGAGAAGGTCCCGGGTCACAGCCACCTTGGGCACGTCCCCCCGGAAGGAGTGTGATTACCATGCCAAACAGCAGGGCCAAGGTCTCAAAATCAATCCATTCCACCACGTGGGTCAGGCTGGGTCTCTGCAATCAAAGCACAAATTTGCCAATTAATCCTGGCGACGTCCTCTGGGTGCTGAGCTGTAAATATGTGCTGCCCTTTACAGCAAACCCGCTTCTTGGGCCAGAGTCAGAAACCACACCATTCACTGGCCTCTGAAATCAGACTATATCACTGCTGAAAACTCCTCGTGCCCCAGGCAGCATAATGTCAGGCCTATGCCTTTTGTAATAAGAAAAGCCAGTGTCTTAAACCCTGTCCCTGGGATTCTAGGAAGAGCTGTAGCCTGAACTGCAGAATGGCCACTGCTACTTCCCAGAGCTGACAGCCTCACACCACTCAGCTCCATGGCCCTGGACCAATGCATGTCCACAAGGAGTCTTTCCTCAGCTAAACTGGAGAATGGCAGTGTGTGTGTGTGTGTGTGTGTGTGTGTGTGTGTGTGTGTGTGTGTGTGTGTTTAAGTCAAAGAAAAATACTCATCAATGCCATGAAGGTTGTTGGTATTTTTCATGCCTCTAACACGGCTCCTGAAGGGACATGTGCAAATATTGGGTCTTCAGAAAAGTCATGATGTATTTTGTCTGTTTTTTTCAAAGGTCATTTATTTATATAAAGAACAAAGATCAATCAATGAGATATGGCCCATTTTGTTTGATAACCTTGGAGGTTTGATAACCTTTTGCCATCTTTCAGTGAGCTTCATAATTCCTCGTTCATTGTCTTTATTTGCAGAAAGCTGAACAAGGTGCTGATTTACAGCCTCATCTGAATTGAACACTATACCACGCAAGGAGTTTTGAAGACAGCGAAACAACTGGAAGTCTGATGGTGCAAGGTTAGGCCACTATGGTGGGTGTGGCCACACATCCCATCCAAGCTCCAGTAATTTTTGACAGGTGATCAAACTTGTGTGTGGTCTCGTGTTGTCGCGATGGAACACAACTCCTTTACAATTAATGAGCTCTGGAATTTTCTGGATGATGGATTCATTCAAACTGTCCAATTGCTGAAAGTACACATTCGAATTGGTTGTTTGGTTCCTTTATAGGAGCTCAAAAAACACAACACATTTAAAATCCCACCACACTGAGAACATAACCTTCCTCTGATGAATGTCTGCTTTCGATGTCGTTTGAGGTGAATCATCGCGTCAGAACAAGACCATTTGCACACCACATTGTTGTAAACAATCCACTTCTCATCACCAGTTATCAGTCGCTTCAAAAAAGATCATTTTCATCACGTTTAATGAACATATTGCAGATGTTTACATGCGCCATCAAATGAACTTCTTTGAGTTCATGCGTAATCCAAATATCGAGCTTGCTTATGTATCCCAGCTTCTTCAGGTGGTCGTGAACGCTTGAATGATGGGTGTTCAATGTTTCTGCAATCTCTCATGTCATGTAACGTGGGTTTGACTCAATCAATGCCTTTGTTTTGTTGTCATCAACCTCGCTGGGCCTCCCTGACCAAGGAGCGTTGTTGAGATCAAAATCACCAGCACGGGATTTCATGAACCATCATTGGCACTGATGTTCTTGTAGAGCATTGTCACCGTAAACTTATGCAACTTTTCACAAACTTGACGCACGTTCTTCCCTTTATGGAAGTGAAACAGTAAAATATATGGCAAAAATGCAGTTTGGTCTTCCATCTTCAATTTGTTGTAAAATCTCCAAACTTCAACCAAATCACTCAATTTTTTTTTTTTTTAGAAAGAAGCCGGAACTGTCAGCTGTCAAATGACCTAGCACTAACATAGATGCAAATGACTCGAGTACTTCCAAAAATGAACTAGTTCCATCTGTTGCAAACATGCATCATGACTTTTCCGAAGACCCAATAGTCTATAAGAGTGTCAAACACCAGCTAACGCCCAATCCCTGCACTGTCTGAAGCTGACACTGTATCCAGAGATGACCCTTCAAATAAAACGTCACAACTTACATCACCAATGACAGCCAGTGCTACTAGTGCCGCGAGGGAGCCCAACATGGCTGCCAGTGCTCTGTGAACAACCTGGAAAGAAACGCAGGAAGGGATTGTATTTACAGCACAAAAAGGTCTGTGCTGGTGTAACTGTCTGCAACTATCGGCGCTCTATACCACATCCATTAAGGCAATAAATCGTGGGTCTTGCTCTTTCAGAGTCTGGACACACCCAGATACACACATGAGCAGCAGCAGTCAGACTCCTAAAGAAACTGCTTTCATTTCCTGATAATTGGATGACCCGCAGGGTGGAAGCAGGAGGCTGAATAAAGTATGTTCTCCACGGAAGCCCGCAGTTAATTGCCACCACTTACCATCCAATCCCTGGGCAACTGGACCCTTAGTTCCACAACATAAATCATGCTGCCAATTACCGAGACAGCTGTTAAACCAAAGGTACACAGCCAGCACTTAATCTGATGGGACGTCAGTGCGCACACTAAATCACGAAGGTGTTTTTTCTACTTTATTATAATTTCAAATGAACATGTAATTTTTAAAACAAAATGTGAAGAAAGTTGAGGATGTGGAGAAATTAAAACCCTCAAACATGGCTGGTGAAAATGTAAAATGGTACAGCTATCGTGGAAAGCGGTTTGGCAGTTTCTTAAAAAGTTAAATAATAAATTTACCATATAACCCAGCAATTCCACTCCCATGAATCTACCCAAGAGAAATGAAAACACATATCCTGTTAAATTAATTAAACTAGGAGGCAATTAGACTGAAGAATCTCCAATGCCATAGCAGCCCATGTAAGCAATCCAAAGCCTAAGCGTCGTGCCTTAAAGTAAGAAATGGAACCCCAAGGAAAACCAAACAGCCAACTCGGCTTTCCCAAATAAGGTGAATGTTAAGCTCAATCAAATCACTTCCATGTTTGCTCTACATTTTCTCTATATAGTCTCTCCTCGGATCCCATTAGTGGACTCCTCCTAGCACTTCCAGTTTGGCACTGCCAGATTCCAATCAATTTTTGCTCAAGTAAACTCTTAAAACTTTAATATGCCTGAGTGTATCTTTTTTTTTTTTTAAGATTTTACTGGGGAATCAGGGAAGGGGAACAGGCAATTTGCTGTCCTTTTGTTCTTCAGTCTAGTTGTGGAGGACTTTGCTTCACTGGTGCATGCTGGTATCTCACTGCACTCTTCCCGGGTGTGGAATATCGGTCGCTGGCCTCTGGATGGCCGCTCACAGCGGCTTTTGGCAGCTCACACAGGCTGCTGGCCACTCACTGAAGCTGTGCCATCGTCGGTGACTAACAGCAGCCCAGCTCCAGGTGGCGCTGTTGTTCACCATCTTAGCTGTAGAGGGCAGTGTCACTGGCCCTCATATGTGGGATGCGAACCAGGGCCCTGCTGCTCAGAGCCGGCATCCCAAGCTAGCTCTTAACCAATGCGCCATTCGGCCAGCCCCGAGTGTATCTTTTTTTTTTTCTCTTAGAGGCAGTGTCACTGACCCTCATATGTGGAACCCGAACCGGGACCGCTGGCTTTCCAAGCCAGCGCTTAACCACCGCGCTACTCGGCCGGCCCCCGAGTGTATCTTTTAACAGCCCATATAAGCATGAGGGTTCATAGCTACATTATTCAAAACAGGCAAAAACTAGAAACATTCCAATATCCATCCATGGTGAATGGATAAACAAAATGCTATACATGCCATGAATGACAATGGGGCTACTGGTACATGTGTGTAATGGATATACCCAAAAGGCATGTGCGAAGTGTAAGAAATGAGACACAGAAGACTGTATGTTCCACTTACATGAACTGTCCAGAAAAGGCAGGTTTAGAGACAGAAAGGAGATCAGTGTTACCTGTGGCTGAAGGTGGCAGGAAAAATTAAATGGGTCCCAGGGGTCTTTACAGGGCAATGGAACATTCTGAAACTGTGCTGTGGTCATGAGTATTTGCGTCCTCCAAAATTCATGTGTCAGAATCCTTACCCTAAAGGTGACAGTATTAGGAGCTGGAGTCTTTAAGAGGTGAAGAGAGAGGGGCCCATGTGAGTGGGACTAATGCCGGCTGAGTGGTGCGTTGGTTAAGAATTGGCTTTGGAAGCCAGTTCTGAGCAGCAGGGCCCTGGTTTGGATCCCACATGAGGGCTAGTCACGCTGCGCCCTCTACAGCTAAGATGGTGAACAACAGCTCGAGCTTGAGCTGGGCTGCCGAGAGTTCCCAGGACAGCATAGCTGCAGCCCCTGCTTCAGTGGGCTGCCATAGGCTACAGTGAACGGCCGGCAGCCAGTGTGAGCGGCTGGCAGCCGGCGTGAGCCTCCATGAGTGGCTGGTCCAATGGCCAGCAAGCAATTGCCTCAGTCGGGAAGAGTACAATCATCACAATACCAACATGGGCCAGTGAAGAGATGTCCTCCTAGACTTAAGTTCAACTAGACTGAAGAACAAAAGGACAGGAACTTGTCTGTTCCCCTCTCCCAATTCCCCAATAAAATCTTAAAAAAAAAAAAAAAAAAGGCTTGAGACTCCTTGCCCCTCCCGATATGCAAGGACCCATTGAGAGGTCTGTGGCCTGGAAGAGGCTCACCTGCCAGTGCTGGCACCTTGGTTTTGGACTCCCAGCCTCAGAACCATGAGAAACAGAGTTCTGCTGTTTGTGAGCCACCAGTCTATGGCACTTTGCCACAAGCAGACTGACACAGAAAACTGCCAGTGAGGGTACTGATGTGCCGAGGTCTGCAGATTCTCATGCCCCCTCCTTCCTTCCCGTGACTCTCACTCTCCTTACACTTCTTAACCCCCATTCACCAAGGCGCCCAGGGAGAATGTGAGCCTATCAGCTCACGTCCCAACATTTAAAAGCAATATGGAGGTGACATCAGCATCATCGTAGCAGAAATTCCTCGTTTTGTCCTCTTTCTAACACTAATTGGGCATCCATCCACAAAGAGAAGTGCCTCTGTGGGGACACTGGGGTCCAGCAGCACACAGCAAGGGCCCGGGCAGAGTCTTCCCACCTGTGTGCAGGCAACAAACTCACAGACCTTGGCAGAGGCAGCGGACCAGGAGCCAGGAAGCTGCCAGCCCCTTCTGGCCATGTCGGGAAACCTGTGGCTGATTGGGGCAAGTGTCCGTGACAGAGCTGGTGAAGCCCAGCTTCCCGGGAGCAGTGTCCTGCACAGTGGAGCAGATGACACACATGTAGCATGGACACACTGGGGACATAAGAGGAGCTAGCTGGCTCGGGCTCTTCCACGGGTGGGGGGGTGAAGGTGAGCAAGTGACCACTCCCCCACTGTGGAGATGCTGCTATAGGACCCGCTGCTGTCCCACAGCATCCAGGCTGTCGAGGTGGGGTCTCCAAGCCAGCGGAAGGACCAGTTCTGGAAAGAGTCGGTAAGAATACCAAAGCACGCTAAAGGAATGCGGACCCCCACTGACTCACTTAGGACCTCAGCAGGCAGCCTGGCCACAAACCCCCAGGGGGAGCTCCCTGAGGATGCCAGCCAGGCCCAGGGTCACCCCCAGCACCCTGGGTGCTGACCTGCCCGGCCGCCTGTGCCCAGCTTCTCTGCACACCTCTGAGTGTGGCAGGAGCCAACCCTGGTGCATCAGGGAGAGAGCAGGGCCTGTGGTGGGGAGTAACCACAGAGGTGAGCTGTGGAACCACCCTCTGGAAAACAGAAGACAGGTTCTCAGCAGCTAGCCTGGTGAGTCTTATGAACCAGAGAAGACATAGAAGCTTAAGAATGCTGCCACAAGAGGGCACAGGAAGGGTGGCGCAGGTGTGTCCACACCAGGCCTGGAAGCACCTGATGTAACAGGCCCAACAAACAGTATCTTCCACCCGGATACAAATGGGAAAGAGCTGATGAGGTGTCTGCTACTTCAAATTCTGAAGTGGCAACTCAAAATCATGAGCAACATGAACAACCAAGAGAACACGTCATCACCAAAAGATGACAATTCCCCAATTACCAAACTCAAAGGCACGGAATTTTACCATCTAGCTGATAAAAGAGTTCAAAATAGCTGTATTGAGGAAACTCAATGAGCTACAAGAAAACACAGAAAAATAATTCAATGAAACCAGGAAAACAGCACATGAACAAAATGAGAACAAATGGCTAGAAATCATAAGAAAGAAAGAGAGAGAGAGAGAGAGAGAGAGAAAGCGAAAGAGCCAAACAGAAATTCTGGAAGCAAAGAATTTGGTGAATGAATGAAAAATGCAGAGAAAGCATCAAAAGCACAGCAGACCAAGTGGAAGAAAAAGTAAGTGGTATGGGGGGCAGGTCCTGAAATCACACCGTCAGACAAGAACCAAAGATAAAATGAAAACGAGTGAGGAAAGCTTACGCGATCTATGGGATCCATCAAACGTTCACGTATTAGAATAATTGGGGTTCCTAAAGGGGAAGAGAGAGAGAAAGGGGAAGGAAGTTTATTTAAAGAAATAATAGCTGACAATTTCCCAAGGCTGGGAAGAGACTTGGACATCCAACAAGAAGCAAAGAGATCACCTGTTATCTCAACACAGAAAGACTTTCTCCAAGACACATTGTAATGAAGCTGTCACAAATCAAAGCTAAGGAGAGACCCCTGAGAGCAGCGACAGAAGAGAGACTGTAAGCTCTGGGACCTGCACACGTCATCCTGTCTGAGCCCCAGTTCCTCCACCTGTGAAACACCTGTCCTGTGAAGCCTCCTGTGTTAGCTCCCTAGGGCTGCCTGGGTGGCTTAAAACAATATGACATATCCTCTTACAGCTCCACAGGCCAGGAGTCCAACAGGGCAGCCAAGCTCAAGGTTTCCACAGGGCGTTCCTTCTGAGAGCTCTCAGGCAGAGCCCATATCCTCAGCTTTACAGCTTCTGGAGGCCACTGCTATCCGTGACCAGTGTCCAGCAGCACTGGCCAAGTCCTCACGTCACCTCTCCGTGACCCTTACTCCATAGTCACATCTTCCTCTGAGCACAGCTGGGAAGGGTTCTCCAACGGTCAAAGAACTGGGCCCACATGGAAACCCAGGAAAATCTCCCAAGGCCCTTAACCTAGTCACAGCTGCCTCGTCCCTGCTGCCATACAAGGATCATAGGCACAGGTTCTGGAGATTAGAATGTGGATATCTCCGGGAGCCACTATTCAGCCATTATTCTAGTTAGTTTGAAGTAACTCCTGCAGTCGCCAAGCCAGACCCGCGGCGGGTGCTAACAGACACTGGCTCAACCCTTGTGCAGCGAGCGTCGCCCCCCCACCCGGAGAAGCGAGGCAGCCTGGGGAGAGGCACAAGCCCCCCACGGCAGCCATCCAGGACCACAGTTCGCTCCACCATCACCAGCACGGATTCTGGGCACGTGACCTGACTTGTCTATGCATGATCTGCTCACCCAGAGCGTGGGGGTGACAATGAAGCCACCTCCTGGGCTGTGGAGGGTCCTGAGGGCACCCAGCACCTCCTGCATCCCTCAAGTCCAAGCCCTCAGGTCTCACTGCAGCCCCTCTTGTCCCCCACATGTCTGTTGATCTTCAAACAACTGTTCACTGCCTGCGTGGGGGACACGGCACTGCCAGGGCTCCAAGACAAGCCCGCAAAATACGGGCCATTTTTCTAAGGTATGACACGCAGAAACCTTGAAATATCAATCATGAACTTGTCTGAAGAAACCGTAGGCAGTGTGGCCTGGCCAAGTTCCAGGTCCCGTGGTCTCTCCCAACTCCTTTGCTGCAAAAGTGTCTCTGTAGGTCAGCAAAGGGACCTTGTGACCTCCCACCAGCGCTCCTGCAGTTCTGAAGTCTTACTTCAGAGGAGAGAAGGAAAGCCTGTGGAAGGTGACGGGGCCTGCCTGCGGAAGACTGCCAGGTGCCACAGAAAGAGATGTGTTCCAGGAATCACAATACTGAACTCAGCAATGAGAAGAGGCTTGCGGACAAAGGCGCTGTCATTTAAATTGCAGCCTTGCAAACTATGACGACAAAAATGAGGAAAACAGAACTTGGGGATTTGCACAGAAAAACAGCACTGTGGCCGGGAGTTGCACTCTAAATACAGTGTCTCATTCCACACGTGTTCCCATTTCTGTCAGTGGCAGTGTGGGAAAGTGTTCTGTACTCATCACTCTTGAACTTCATTGCAGTTAAGCAAACGCTGCAAGAGCTCTGCGACTAAATATGAAAGAACCCAGAACACATGATCTCACACAAAAGCTGCACCATTTTGCTTCAATTAGATGAAGTGAGTGTAGGGAGGGAGCTGTGTGTTTCCAGCAGAAAGGGGCCTGCTGTGCCGATCCTCACAACATAATATCAGGGAGTGGATGAAGGGCATGTGGGAAAATTTCATTAAGACTGTGTCCTGTTTTTAAGTGATTTCATACAGTGTGAGGGCATCACAGCTTTAGCTACGATAATGGGATTTCCACAAGCTGCATTGGGAAATTTCCCGAAGCCCTATTAGAGACACAAAGTTCAAGAATTAGGGAAATCCGTCTAATTTTGTTCTTTGGGGCTTTTAACAAGAGTTACTTTACAAGGATGAGAGATATGCCCCAAATCCTCAGGGAAGAAAATGGCACTCATTTTCTTCAGAAACATAAATAACTAAGGAGCGTCCTGAATGATTTCACCCTATCAAGCTACTAAAGGCGGGTGTTTCATTCCCACCTGGTTTCCTGTGGGTCAGAGACAGGCAGCGCCCCTGCTCCCAGGAGCCAGGTCATACCAGACCCAGAATAGGGCCTGGGCACCTGCTCAACCCCTGGGGATGCTCTGGAAACATCCCTGTCTGGTGAGCATTCATGGAGCACTTCCTCTGTGCCACGTGCTGTCTGAGTCCACGCTGACGGAACCGTCAGACAGCATACAGAAGTAAGGGAACTCGATGGCATGCTAGAGTGGCAGTGTGACACACTGACAGCAGAGCAGGACAAGAAGGGAGGGAGCATCTGGTGTGTCTGGTGAGGGGCCGGCAGCAGCAGCGGGGGGGTGCAGGCCAGCAGGGCTGCAGGCTGCCTGGGTGAGGCGGGTGCAGGCTGGGTGCAATTGCCCTCAGGGTCTAGAGACCTCGGGCTCTGAGAAAGTACTCTGCCTCAAGACACAGGTCAGCTTCAGTCCTTGCCTAAGGCAAACCTACCCCTGGGTGGGCCCTGGGGGTGCTGCAATGTCACCTCTGACCTGGAAAGCCCACAGGGCTGGGGTACACATCCAGCTCTCCTCATTATGCAGGACTTCCCCAGTCAGGGCGTCTGGAGGGAATTCTGGGAGCACAGAAGTTACAGGAACACAAGGTCCAAAATACCATTCATTCTCCTAACACCTCTGCAATGTCCCCCTCCTTCTACAATACATAAAACTGGAGACACCACAAAATAATAGAGAAATTTTTTCAAGAACAAATTGACATTGGACTGCATTTTTTAAATTACTAGTGACTATAACTGATGAAAGCACGTTGAATTTATTAAATCTGTAAGTTCAAAATGATATTCAGGAAAACAGGAAAGAGACAGGAAATAGCTCAGGGACTCCACTGGAAGTTCCTAAGGTAATAATTCATTACTATGAAAATCAACAAGAAAATAATTTATCTCGTGTGTCTGGCACAAACTGTGATTCACATTAGTAAAATTAGGTAGGAGAGAGTCCCTTGGCACAAAGTGTCTCATTTGTGAATGCAGATGAAATGACAGAATTAGACAGTTTATTGCACATGTGACTGAAGTAACTGGGTCAGTCCCTGATGGATACAGGAACCACTAGAAGCTGCTGCCACTGAGCTGTGCCATGTGCAAGAGGCCACAGAACTCAGAATGGGAGTTTCTGTCCATGGTGCTGAAAGCAAACCGTCTCCCACACGATCTGCTACTAAACAAATTCATGTGTTGTGATGTCTGTAATAAATCAATGAACTTTTGGCAGAAAAAAAAACACATTAGGAGCAAAGGTAACATGGAGCTTGACAATAAATGGTCCTGGCTGCCACCACGTAACCTCAGTGAGTAACCTCAGCCTCCCTGAAAGGGGACATCCAGACGTCACACCCCTCTTGATACAGTTCAAATTCCCAGCACATCTGGAACTATGTGGACCCCCAAACAGTACCTGAAGGCTTCGGATTGTACCCTGTAAGGCAAAGAGGGTGCAGGCAAACAAATTCATCCCAGGGTGAGGGAAATCTGCACAACAACGAGACAGGGTTTCCACCAGGTGGGGGGCAGTGGACCTGCCCGGGGAAGGCCTGACATTGCCATCACTAAAAGGGACTTTAGAGGGGCTGCTGCAGGGCTGGCCCAGGGGTGGCGTCTGGATGCTCAGCTTTTGGAATGCTCCCTACGTCACCAAGTGCTAAGGCTGTTTTTGCGCCTGCTGTGCCAGCATGCTTAGGCTGCTCATGTCAGAATGCAATTTATGGTGAACTGCTCTCCTGCCCGGAGTTGGGGACTTTTGGTGAGCTGAGGGTCCCATGTGACAAGCCCCCAACAAAAGTCCTGAATCTTCCAGACTTTACCTAATGAGTCCTTTCCCACTGCTGGTCACGGTAACAAACCACAGCCCAGAGCACGGCCTCTGAGTCTACAAGTCCTTGTAGAAAATCGCATAGGATGTGGGTGGTCATGGGAACCCCGAAATGATGATAATGTTGATTAAAAAGAAAACAGAGCAAGAATGGAGAGAATAGAGCTACTTGAGACTAACACAGACACAAGAGCTATAAGAGCTAAACCAGTGAGTGGAGCTTGTTGGACATTGGGGCTCAGCTTCCCAAAGCCAATTCCTCAATAGGTTGACTAGACAACTGCAGGCAAACTTCTGGAACATTCTTTCCACAGACTGCCTATGTGACAACATCCTGTGTTATTCTGAGCTCGGTAAGGAATACCTCTTTGGAGTCATACCCTCTGCTGACTTTCCAACATTCCACACGTCTCCATAAATCTGGTTTCACAATTAAATCAGCAATGGACCTCCCAGCCCAGTGTGTACACCTTGCTTCATGCTAGCGAAGACAGAGCCACACTCATGGTTTCCCAGAGACACGAAGTCTGCAGACACAAGACTGTCTGTGAACAGGCTTCTCAGCTGAGTGGATAATCATAAGACAAGCCTTCTGCAAACACAGCCCAGGGCTCCCAAGTCCCCACCATGTTCACCACCCCAGAGAGCAGGCAGGGACATCAAAACGTGCCCATCCTATGATGAAGGCCCTGCGCCCCAGCATTCAACACTTGTCCCCTCGGGGTCACACTTTGGGGGCATCAGAGAAGGGTGTGAGGAAATCACATGCATATTCACTGTTCTCCGATGCACTGTCACTGGTGCCTGACAGGAGCCATCTTGCACGCCAGCTGCCAAAACTGAGCAGATGTCCAGTACGGGCAGCCTCCTACCTAGACTGAGGGGCAGGTCAAGTCTTAGAAAAGAGACCTCCGCAGTCTGGTCAGAAGGCAGGACTGAGTCCATCCAGAACACCCAGGAAGCTGACACACACTTACTTGTGGGCACAGATGAGTCTAGAAGAACAAACATGAACAATACCTCAAATATGATGAGCATGTACACCGCAGCCAGAATGGCTGCAGCTATGGTCACTTGTGCCTCCACGCTCGCTCGGAGGTACTGATGAGCCATCAAAAGAGGAACAAGCTGGGTCTGCTGCAGGGAAGCTCGGATGTGGATGGAAACAGTTTCTCTGCAGAGTAAAGAACAATCCCAGATGGTAAGGGAGGCAGACTTATGTCATCAATTCATGTGTGCTCCCTCGGAGTCCCTCCCAACCCAAGTCGCCCATGATCATAACTGAGCTGATGAGCTGATGTCACATGACTCAGCCCAATTCCCAACCTGGCCAACGAGGTGCTCTCAGCACAGGTGAGGGCGTGAGATGCAGGCACCACTCCACAGTTTACAGGGAGCAGGGAAGAGGCTCACTGCTTCACCTGCTAACAAACAGCAAAGCCAACCTCTCACATGTGAGAGAATCAGAAAGGGCCATGTGTGACCTGAGAACCCACAGCCAGGTTGTCTCTGACAGGGGAAAGCGCCAGGAACAAGAAGCACGCAAGGAGCCAGCCCTGTGTGACATGCTGAACCGGAAGTCTCTGCTCAGAGTTCACTGTTCTGAGCTGAACTGTGCCCCCTGCCCCAGAATTCCTATGCTGACATCCTAACCCTCAGGACCTCAGAATGTGACCATACTTGAAGACAGGGTCTTCGCAGATGTGATTAAGTTAACATGGGTGGGTCTTAATGCAACATGACTGGTGTCCTTATAAGAGGAGATTGGCACAGAGACAGGCTCAGAGGGAGGACCATGTGAAGGCACAGAGAGAAGCGGGCCAGCTGGAGAGAATAACCCTGCTGATACCTTAAGGAAATCAATTTCGATTGCTTAAGTCTTCCAGTGTGTGGGCCTAGCAAACAGCAACCAAGAGTACAGAATTAATATGGAGAGGCATTAAAGAAAAGGAAGAAGAATCCTAAATTTCCTAGAATTCTGCATGGTAGACCTCAGGATATTAATGAAATTAAAGAATAAGCTATAATACCACTTGCTTCAAAATGGACCCTGTGATCAAGCCTCTCACTTCCCGATGGGTGTGGTTTTGATCCCCTCCTGCACCGTTTATGTTCACTCTCTATGCAGAAAGAGCATCCCGGCCAAGCCATGTAACTGATCTGGTGCTATCTGTGCCAAAACTCGGGGTCACACAGGTCAAACTTCTATAGGTGAGCATGTCCCAGAGGACTGCCCCCCGAGACCTTGGTCACCTGAGACCCACCTGCTCAGCACCTCAAAGGTCCTGCTCACCACCAAGCGATCGCTTCTTCTTGGATTTAAAAATACTGTCCAGTTGTGAGTGACCTGTAGAAGTCAAGTGTAAAATCGTGGTAAGGCTTAGAACTTGATCCATTACCCAGATCCAGTGCGATCAGCACAGGTGCTTGTTTAGACTAAGAAGAGAAGACCGCAAGGCCTTTCACTCTTTCCAACGTCCCTGACACCAGAACTCTTCCAGGTTGAACTCGATTTCCTATGAGAAAAAGGAAAGAGCTCCAAGTCACAGAGATCTGGAGTCTTCTGAGCCCGTGGGGCAACGCAGGGGACACCTGCTTGCAACCTGGAGCAGGTGGGAGGGAGGACCACCTGCTTGGCCCTCCCAAGCTTGGGGGGGAGGGGCAAATGTGAGCAGAAAGGGAGGGGCGGGCCAGGGACAGTCAGAGGGAGGACAGAAGTCTTGCTGACCACAGTCACAGAGGAAATTGAAAACAGGAACTAAAACTGATCAAAGCATGGACAGGAGAACAGATGTTCTCTTAAAACACTTCAGTGTTTGGAAGAAGCGTACAGAAAACACCCTTGGGTGATCTCTTGTGTTCTTCCCGTTTTGCAGCTGGACTTGTGCGGGCCCTGGGGCAGAGCCTGCTTGATACGGCTGTGGGCTGGCAGCTACGTGGATGTCAGGAGGCTGCTGAACCTCGTCCTTCCCGGGGAGCCCTTGCCCATGGCTGTGCCCTGCTCATGCGGAAGCCATGCTGTCTCCCAGGGCCATGGCCAGCGCCACTGCTATAGAACAGCGTGGCCACATCAGCCATTGCCCATGAAACTACAACCTCCTTCATAATAAGACCTCTGCTCTGTGGGCCCGATTCCGTGGCAGGAAAGTGTGGGACCCCCTAAATGCTCCATTTTGGATGACAGCCCAGGGGGCTGGCAGGCTTTTCTCCTATTGCTCATACTAGGGAAAGCCGTGACTTGGGGATATGACTTCATACAGAAGTCACTACGATAATCCAGGGTAGTCACCAAAGCCAGGACTCAGGGGCTCGGGGCACAGGGGGGCCGGGCCTTGTCTGGGCTCCGGGCCATGATGACAATGTGGCTGGTGGTTCTTGTCTTCTCAGATTGTGAGCTGAAGACCTCAGCTCAGAGACACTGAGCACAGGACCACTCACTACAGAAGCAGAAGGTCAGGGAAACTATGCATTCTCAGTCAAGTGTCCCAAGCCCAGGGAAGCAGGGATGTGGGGGTCCCCTGTACCATGAAGGAAGGCCAAGGTTTAACTGCACTTTTCAGTAAAAAACTCCTTCCAACCACATGATGTGTCCTGACTTGCCCAATAAAAAAAATTAACAGGCATAACTTTACCAAAAGGGCAGGACTTTTATAACTGACTTAGAGAGAGGAGGAAAGAGAAGTTCAGAGACAAAGCAAAAGTCAGGGCTTGCCTGGCGATGGTGCCATTGCCTACGGCTTCCCATCAAATCCATTCAGGAGGAAACTCAATGTATAAAGAGAGGAAGTGGGTTTTGCAACCCCTTTCAAATAACTTAGAATGTAACCTGCTGTGGCCGCCGCCGCCTGGAGCCTGGAGCCTCAGCCTGGGTCACCTCCACCACGACATGCTCGTCTCTCCCAGGATGACTCGGACCGCCGACCTCCAGGGCCCCTGCCAGGTCCACCTGGAGCAGCGTGGAGTCTGCGTGACTGCTGAGGTTCGCAGCTGGGGGTACGTCAAGGTGAGCCCGAGCAAGGCCAGGCCTGGGGTCCCCCACCAGCCACCCACACCCCTCCTCAAAGGGACATGAACCAGACGTTCTCTCCAACTGCAGGACCTCCTGACCGATCGCGCCTTATGCCCCAGCCCGTCGCTCCTGACACAGCTAGTTTAGTCACGTCCATCTGGAGTCCTTTGGTTTGACCTCTATGTGGTGTCTCCCAATCCTATTGTCACCTCTGCTTCCACCTCCCGCAGCCTGCCTCCAACTCCTCCCCGAGTTCCCGGACCCACAGGGAGAGGCAGGCAGGACGGTGTGTGAATAACAGACGAGCCTGCCCACATGCACGCCCAACTCCTACCTGTAAGGTGAGCCGCCACAAAGAGAGCTGAAACTAGGGATTCTGAAGTTGGCAAAGTGAAATCCACAGACAATAAGGTGTGCTCATCTCCAAGCTTAAACACTGCTGGCCTCCATGCTAGGGACTGAATGTCCATGTTCCCCCAAACCCACAAGGCTTTCCCCTCACTGTGGCTGTATTTGGAGAAGGGGGACTCTAAGGAAGCATCTGAGCTTAATGGAGGTCATGGGGGAAGGTTGCGTTCTGACAGGATCAGTGTCCCTATCAGAAGAGACGCCAGAGCTCACTCTGTCTGTCCACACACCAAGGAAAGACCTGTGAGGACATAGCAGGAAGGCACGGGCTAGAAAAAGACATCTCCCTGGAAACTAAATCGGCAAGCATTCTGATCTTGAACTTCCAGCCTCCGAAATTGTGAGAAATAAATGTCTCTTGTCCAAGCCACACCATCTGCTGTTTTTGTCACAGCAGCCAGAACTGACTAATACACTCACAATCTCGATTCTACAGGACACGTCTGCCTTTTAATGACGAAGTATAAGGGCTGCAAAAGGCAAGGGGAAACAATGCAAAGAAGCCAAGCCATCATCACACCCAGGAAGACAGAGCCAGGAAAAGAATCAATGAACCTGAAGGTGAGTCTGCATGAATCACAGAAGCTGAAACACCGAAGGAAGTGGAGGGGCACCAGGGAGGCCAGGCCCTAGCCAGATGTGCCATGACTGTTGTCATCCCTTGTGGGAGTGTCACCACCAACCACCCAGCACAGTCTCACCAAGTTCTCCTTCCCCTTTTGTTCAATAAACGTCCTGCCTGCCTGTGCTATGAGTCCTTGGGTGTCTCTGTGCTTCGTGAATCTCACACATGGGCCACCGGACTCTCCATGTCAGTGTATGGTGTGGATACAGTAGCTTTCCAGGGGCGACACGGCCAACAGCTGCCAGAACTTTCCTTGATCTGGATACAGGCTAAATGAAATCTGTAACAATGAGAAACAGTTACTGATAGATTTGTGGTGTGAGAGCAATAAAAGTTAAATAGTTTGGTAACAGGTGGAAATAGGGTTATGATAATGGTGCTGACTGATGCATCTGAAACTCGTCAGCTTCCTCTGAAAAGCTTTTCTTAGATGTTAGGATAAAATTCTGATCCATTATGCTGTTTTCAGCTACAATGGGCCTACATTATTGGTATTTGCTAATTTTGAGGATTAAATACTTGGCCACAAAATTAAACGATCAGAGGTGGGTAACCATGGTTTTCCCCTGTGGAGAGCAGAGGGGACTACAGCCTATGTGATGGTGGGAGGACACGTTGGTGGGATTTGCAAAGCACCTTAAACACCATTAGAAAGTAAATTAAAGTGATGATACCATGACAGACAATAGCAGTTCAAAACTAATTCCTCAGATTCCATTTGGACTGTGTCCCAAAGATGTCCAAACTCCACCTGCCAGAGGCTGAAGGCTGGACACAGAGCTCAGATCAGCTCTCAGGGCATCCAGGGAGACCTGGCTGACCCTGGCCTTCTCCTGGGAAATCCTGTGCGCCCACCCACCAGGCCCGGCCAACCAGCCAGGGCTACAGCACTACAGCTGTGTAAGCAGGAAGCAGAGTGGCAAACGGGCAGCCAAACAGGGAAACCCATCCAGTTCTCAGAGTGCACTGAGTTTGTTTCTTGCACAGCTTCCCTTTCTCTGGGCCCAGGAGCTCTCCCAGTGCGTTATAAAAGAGCTGCCTTATTCAATTCAGCACTGAGTTCACATGCGGCTTGTACTGCTGCTTCTTCATGTCATGCTGAGGAGGCTGTTGGTCACACACACTGAGCCCCAACCCTCACGCCCACACATGCAGGTAATGAAACAAAGTATTCACAGCCACCATGAACTTGCACACAACTTCCAGTCACACGGTCGTCACCACGGGCTCCCTATACAGAAGCACACCTAGTCCCAGGGTCACACCCATCCTGGAGTCCACATGGCAGTCCCGCACCCCATCCTCTGTCACAATCCAGACCCTGTCGCAGTAGCACGCACCAAACACCCAGCGGGGTCTCCTGATAAAGGTACACACGAAGCATCTTATGTCAATCCCAACAATTGACATTCACCCAGAAATGACTCCCCAAGCACAGACATGACCCCAAAATGGGCACAGATCACAAATGATGCATATGTCACAAACGGGCACACACACACAGATACACACTGCCATACACAGGATCCACACACCTATTCATTCAGTAAATATATTGTGATTGCCTACAATGTGATCACAGCTAAGACTGCATCAAGACACACAAAGGCGAGCAGCAAGACACACTGCTTCACGACAGAGGGCACATTCAGGTGCCTCCAGAGGCTTGCGACCCTCGCGGGGGATGTATAGGCAAGTAAAATCAGAATAAACAGTAAAAACAGGGTGGCCCCATTGGGCAGAGGCTCAGGGCACCCATGATTGCTGGACACAGCCCAACACAAACAAACAGTGTTTACTTCATGTGGTTGAAAGAGGATGTAGTGAGCCACTTGAGGTGGGAAATAGGACCCAGGGGGCAAGAACTGCCTTCTGTGGAGCAAAGCCAGGTCACCAAGGCTTCTGTTGTGTGACTGGGGACAAGGGCAGAGAAGCAATGCTAAGGGCAGGCCTTCCCGCATCCATCCGCCCACGCACCTTCAGCCTCTCCTCCACAGAAATGTGTAAGTCCCACACTGAGACACCCTGCCACCCAGCCAGGGGTCTGCTGAACCCGTGGCAGAGCCCCCCGGGCCATGGTACTCACGGAGCACACCACCACAAAGACAAACAGCCCCGTGACTTTCAGCCACCGCACACAGCGCCTGTAAGAGAAAAGGCAGGCACCAAGTCACATGGCAGCAGTGCTGTTTGCATGTCCCTGCCAAACCCAACACCTTGTTGAAGCCTTGGGTCATCTCCATCTCAAAGTCCATGTTTGGAACTCTTCCCATAGATGGCATGAAAGAGCGCACCATGCCCAATAAACCTACTGCCTCGTGGAAGGCAGCTCTGTGAGGCCGAGTTAACCCTGAGCGATTGCACCAGCTTGTTGCCAGAGATGCTAAGGTGAAGATCTGAGACTCCTCACTAGCCTTTAGCTCCTGTTTCCTGAAAACAAGCCTTATCTTGGCTCTCACGTTCATATTTATCAACTATTTTCCTCTAAGTTTTCTGAAAGGTGGGACTATGGATCTGATCATCAACTATAAACACACTGAGACACAACCAAACAATTCAAGAAAGAAATTGCAATGCTCTAACGGGTTGTACTAGCAGAGCCTTTCAAGTATTTCTTAGGAGATCATTTAAGAGACAACCAGGTCACACACTGGGCCCCTGAGGACTCCTGATGTCCAGGCCCAGTCCCTGTACACATTAACAGTGGGCGCAGACCCTGGGAAAACCTGGGCCTGGGTACCCTCTGCACCCCTCCAGCCCCACCTGTGCTCCAACCACCCACAGGGCCCAGCAGAGCCATCTCCCAGTGACACCCTCACCGCCCGACCCTGGGGTGTGCGCCCCCACTGACCACTCCCTACGGGCAGGCACTGGGGTGTTTGTGCTGTGTCCCTGCACACAGAGGGCACTGGCACTCAGCCACAGGGACTGCCGAGCAAATGCACTCCACCTGCAGACCTCACAGGTGGGCAGGAAAGGGGCGGTTCTTAGTCATCTAATCTGCAATGGGCTCTCTGGGGGCCCATTCGCAATGCCGCCTGATGTGTCTTCCAGGAAAAGTGCATCACCGTGTGGGCTGGGGAGGATGGCCTGATAGCTGTCCTACCTTGGCCTGGAGAGGTGGAGCCTGCCAGAGGCGCCCACAGGAAGCTCCCGCCTCTCTGAGGAGCCCACTGCCTCCCCGTTCGGCCCCTCCCACTCCGCCAAGCCGCTCTGCCATGATGCCTCCGGCATGACAGCCTCAGGATGGTCAGTGGGCATGCGCTGTGACCTGGAAAGCACGGCTTCTGGGTTATTCCCACGGAAGTAGCAGCATCTGCAAGAGATGATCTCATGTCAGCGGGGATCTGTGAAATGAAGGGTTGGCCCTGCTGCCATAGAACTGGTGCAGGGGTCTGCTCCCTCTTGACACCCCAGAACCTCTGGCTCAAGGGGACTCTTCTGGGGTCACTCAGGTCCTCAAAATGTGCTGGGGACCTTCAAGAAACATCAGTTTATTCTGAGTCTGGGACCTACAACAAAGCTGTTTCTGGCTCAGACCAGCTTCTGCTCATGTCCGTATTTGCTTCCTCTTGGAATGTGCTGGCATTGATGGAACCTCGTCCTGTGACACTCACCCTGAAGCGGGGCACATGGCCTAAGCCTTCCACATCCTAATGGACCAGCAGGGAAGACGGTCTCCCTGGCCCTCCGACCGACATCCACACAACATGAGCAGAAGTGAGGACAGCAATACCAGACCAGATAGGCCCAAGAACCAGAGCTACTCTACAGGGATGAGTTAAGGGCAGTCACAGACTCTCATCAGGGTTACAAGTGGATGTGTCCATTTACTTTTGGTTGAATCTCTTGGCTTGGGAGAATCCCTCGGTATAGATGCACTTGACTCTAGTAAGGCTGCACCAAAGCCTAGAATTTTCATATATTGTACGGGATATTCATGGGACCATATTACTAACATTACAATAGTCATGATCTGTAGAAGTGGGTGCTGCCTCTCGAAGCCAGCTAGCCTGGAGAATCACAGGGCATGGTGATTCTCCTGAACAGTTGTCACTGCTTTAGAGCTGGTTCACAGCAAGAAAAAGGACAGGCCTAGACACACAGATCAGGCTGTGCAAAACCAATATGTACCAAGAACGAATGATGTGGACAGTGTGCAAATGTTGAAAGTCATCAGTAATCTTTTCTAAGAGTTTCATGACCCGGAGGTACTCAGATGTGTGAGGAATAATATCACAATCCCCTCAACTTCTAAATAAACACAACTGTGAGTAAAATTGGAACTAAGGAAACTATTTTACTATAAGTAAAAAGAGGAAAGCTAACACCAGTGTTTCTGGAGCGGTGCCGTGTGCTGGAACTTTCCTTGGTGGTGGGAATGAAGGCTCTCTGCCCTCTAAGGCACGGTGGCCACATGTGCTCATTGGCCTCTTGAAATGTGCAACTGCAGAGCTGAATTTTTATTTTATTAATTTTAATGAATTTAACTTCGAATAACCATATGTGACAAGTGGCCACTTTGCTGGTCAGTGACAGTGCAGGGCACGCTCTGAGCCTTGTGCCATTAGCTGCACATCCCCGCCCTCAACACCCTGAAAAGGACACCTTCTCTTCTGAGAATATGTAAATCTCCTGAAAATATGTAAATCTTCTGAAAATTTGTAAATCTTCTGAAAATTTGTAAATCTTCTGAAAATTTGTAAATCTTCTGAAAATTTGTAAATCTAATAAGCTATTTGATCATATTAAAACTGCAACAGGGCCGGCCGAGTGGTGCGGTGGTTAAGTGCTGGCCTGGGAAGCCAGCGGCCCCGGTTCGGGTCCCACATATGAGGGCCAGTGACACTGCCCTCTAAAAAAAAAAAAAAAACTGCAACAAAATTAAGGTGGCCAAACATAAAGCATTAAAAAGTCCTGCCTGGGCCGTCCGAGTAGCGCAATGGTTAAGAGCTGGTTTGGGACGCCAGCGCCCCGGTTCGGATCCCACATATGAGGGCCAGTGACACTGCCCTCTACAGCTAACAACAGCTCCACCTGGAGCTGGGCTGTGAGAGCCCCGGCGATGGTGTGGGCTGCAGCCCCTGCTGCAGTGGGCTGCCATGGGCTACAGTGAGCGGCTGGCAGCCAGCGTGAATGGCCGGCAGCCAGCGTGAGCTGCCAAGAGCCGCAGTGAGCAACCATCCAGAGGCCGGCGACCTATCTGCCTCATCTGGGAAGAGTGCAATGACAATACCAACATAGGCCAGTTAAGCAATGTCCTCCACAACTAGACTGAAGAATAAAAGGACAGCAACTTGTCTGTTCCTCTTCCCTGGTTCCCCAACGCTGTTCCCCTCCTCCAATTCCCCAATAAAAAAAATTTTTAAAAATCTTAAAAAATAAAAGTCCTGCCCATGACCAAGGCCTCGATTAGCTTCATGCAAAAAACAAACAAACAAACAAAAAAAAACAGGGAAAACATTTTGTAAGCAAACCTGACCCATGTTCTCCTCTGAAGTGGATTTTGTAACATTTTCTGATGTGAGGCACAGCTCGGCATCCTGGACCTCGTCTCTGCTCACAGGCCCGGGACAAACACTTGCACATTACCGCTTTCCAATGAATCATGACTTGTAAAATGTCTCAGGCCTTAACAGCTTACCAAGTAATTCGAAGGAAAGCATTAAGGGAACAGATGTGTGAAGTGTTTGTTTTCAAAATCACTGATTAGGAGAAATGGAGGAGAATCAAGCCGGCCCCCTGGTGGCAGGGGCCGTGCTGGGCACTGGGACATAGGATGAAGAGGACGCCAGCTGGCAGGCTCCCCAGTATGGGCATGGTAAGGTGTTTGAGAGCACAGAAGAAGCAGTGACCTTGGGGGAGTTGCGGGGTAGCCAAGGCTTGACAAAGGAGGTGACATCTGAACCCCCTTGAACTTGAATGGGCTGCCCTGATGAGCCAGAGAGGGGAGCAGGTTCCTCTCATCCAAGGGCTCGGTGGGCACTTTTGCAGGGAGACACCTGTCCTCAGCAGATCATCTCTGCGCTGCCGGGGGACAAGTCCAGGTTCCCACACCTCATCTAAATCCCATGAACCAGAGACTTTGGAGGGCAAGGCCAAGAGCCCACATGGCATATGAGTATTCCCAGAGGGTCCTAGTGCACCCGAAAGAGTGAAGCCCCCCACAGCACCGTTGCAGACAGGGCCGGGGAGAGGAGAGGGTGGGCTCCTCAGAGCCATGGAGGGAGGTGGATGCAGGAGGCCCCAGCAGGCTGCCCGCCTGCAGAGTTGCACAAGGTCAGCGGGCTGGAGAAGAGGGGTCACCAAATCTGTGATGTGAGGAGGGGAGCCCAGGGACACCAAGCAGGTGGCTCTGGCTTCCAGAAGTTGGTCTGCAGAAGGAAGAGGGGATGAGGCTGGTGGCTGAGACCAGGCGCTTCATCCTGGAGGAGAGTCTGTAAGTAAGTTCTCCTGCATGTTGGCTCCAGAGCCACCTAGGTTCGCCCCTCAAAGGGCCATCCAGCTTTAAGGAAGTAAGGATTTCTTTTGAACATTACACTTTTAGCCTCATCACTATTGGCATTTCAACCAAATCAGTCTTTGTTGTGGGAGCTGTCCTGTGCGGTGGGATGTTTAGCAGAGTCCCTGGCCTCTCCCCCTTAAATGCCAGCAGCACCACTCCCCGACTTGTGACAACAGAAAAGAGTCTAAGACATTGCCAAGCTCAGCCCCAGCTGAGAAGGCCTGGCCTGGTGAGACGGTCCGGTGGAACTGGGTGCATGCATGACTGCACATGTGCTATTTAATCACTGCAGGGTCATGCTCGAGGTCACGTGGAAATTCATAAGCCAGGCAAAACACCCACTAGAATCATAAGCATCTACTACTTTAAGCTGACAAGGATCTGGCAGAGACAAAATATGTAAAAAAATTCCCATCTCAGGTAGAAATTCTCCAGCATAAGCGCTGAGGGCAATGCTCAGAGGCATCTTCATTTTATAAGATGGACACACACACACAAAAATAATAACCTACCCATTCTCTTGTGAGGAATTCCTCAGCAAAGGGGTACTTTCTGTAAAGCAAGTTTCTTCGGCCCTGGAGCTGAAGAACTGGGGTAAAGGAGAGCGACACCTGAAAGACACAGCAAAGAGAAAGGGATCCCCAACAAAAAATGGTGGGTATCCACCAGCATTCGGGAAGCTACATTCGAGAACATGAGTGAGTGTCAGTGATACATCTTAGGTGAGAATTTTACTAAAATTAAATCTTTATTGTAAAAAGCTGGAGTTTTAGGAGAGACCATTAGAAACAATTCTTGGGCCGGCCGAGTGGCGCACTGGTTAAGAGCTGGTTTTGGGATGCCAGCGGCCCCGGTTCGGATCCCACATATGAGGGCCAGTGACACTGCCCTCTACAGCTAACAACAGCTCCACCTGGAGCTGGGCTGTGTGAGCCCCGGTGACGGAGTAGGCTGCAGCCCCTGCTGCAGTGGGCTGCCATAGGCCACAGTGAGTGGCCGGCAGCCAGCGCGAGCTGCCAATAGCAGCGGTGAGCGAACATCCAGAGGCCGGTGACCGATCTGCCTCATCCGGGAAGAGCACAATGACGATGCCAACATGGGCCAGTGAAGCAACATCCTCCGCAACTAGACTGAAGAACAAAAAGATGGCAACTTGTCTGTTCCCCTCCCCCAATTCCCCAAGAAAATCTTTAAAAAAAAAAAAATTAAAGAAACAATTCTTCCCCCAGCATGAACCAGATTGGAAATGAAAAGCAGAAACTCACACAGGAGACCAGAGGCTGTGGGACTGAGACTTTGGGGCTCACTTTAGAATTAACAGTAGATTCCAGCCATGTCTGTTATTCCAGACAGAGCTTTCCATCAAGAAAACCATTCATTGTCTGATGGGCTCTTTTATACTCAGAAAATTCTGTTTCTTGAGATGACAATATTTAAATATCACACATTGAAAATATCCTTGAAAATGGCTTCCTTTGGGACACCAAGCAGAAGTCAGGGCAGAGGGAGTCATAATGAAATGCAAACCAGCGTGGCAGTGGGGAGGGGCTACTGGGGGACAGAAGCCACAGCTGAAGCAAAGCAAAGGTCCATGTTCCATGGGACATCCCTCTGCTGTGCTGGCCTGTTCCCTGGAAGAAGGGTCACCATAAACTTATCCAAATCAGAAACTATTCCAGAGCGAGATAGCTGCAGGACACAACAGAGCCCTCCAGCATATGTGGTCGGCCTCATTGAAGGACACACGAGTAGGAAAGCAGCCAGTATTCCACGAAGAGTTGCAGAAATCCTTTTATTCCTAATTATTGGGAATGTGTCATGTTGTGTGCTAGCACATGGCCTTTCCTAATGGAGCCCAGGCCATGCAGAGCTGCTGTGGATGTTGTGAAACACCAGGAGAAGAACAGCAACTCAGACCATAAATGCAGGGCAAAGAAGAAATCTGAAGAAAAATACTTCCACCACTTTCTCTGATTCAGCCATGCACCAGTGACACAGAAAATTAGACTCTGGTCTCACAGATGAATGAAACCAGGGCCCTGAGCTGTGTACAACACCACCCACTACATCACACGGAAGTCAGAGGAGTCTGTCTCAGGCCAGCAAGTGTCCTCAGGGCACAACCTCTGGGGAACACAGACAACTGAGGGCTCTGTCCTCAGGGGCTCCAATGAGACGTTGAGATGCCCCGGCTAGCACAGATGAGAGAAGGGAGACAGCTGATGAATTCTGCCAGTGTTTAATAATTGGTGCACTTTTATCTGTTCAAACTGGCTGCAAGATTTAGCGGGGCTTTTTAAATTTCCATCTCTCATAACTGTCCATCCAAAAGGGCCTCAGGTGTGTTTAGGTAAATGTTTCAATGAATCGACTAATATCTAGGTGTTTTCTGTCACCCCCTGGAGTGGTTTCTTACACAACATTTCTGGGAGAGCTGTTAAGTGACCCCACTCACATTATTTGGTCCCCCTAAGCTTCCATTTTCTCAGCTATATAATGTATGTTAACAGGGAAAAACTCAGTTTTGTTGCATTGGATGAGATGTAAATGCATAAAGATAGAGTTTGGCTACTGATTTAATGATTTCCATTAGACTGTGAGCTCCTTATGCATAGTTGCCATGTTATTTCCATCTTGATTGATCTGGTACCTTAGGTGGTATCCCGTTCCATCCAGGTTCTTGATAATGAATGGGTTAAACCCCAGTAATGATAGCTGATTTGCATGAGGTTGACTTCAGGCTAAAAACAGTTCTCCAAGCCTTGAAATCAATGATGCGCTTAGGATCACCACCGGCCCTCGGAAGAAAAGTGGAGGTGCTATTGCTCTTAGACGCACCTCGGTGGGCCTCGCACAGCTTGCAGCAACACCACCGTACATAAGACGGAGAACTTGCGACATTGTCACAAAGGAGGGAAATTGGAAATGGAAAAAGTCACAAGTACATTTCAAGAATTAACATCATTTCATTTCATCTGAGGTGGCCATATCTCGTGGATCTCATTATGTAACATTTTGAATGCATTTTCTGTACACAAAGTATTTTATGATTGTATGTAAGTGTACAGGATTTCTAAGCTTTTTTATATTAGTTATGTTTCTAAAAAGCCAAAAATAAAATGAGTTTCACTAGATATTTTCTCAAAGAGCCTTCAGGCCATTCCAAATTTAAACTTGAGTTGACACTGTCCAAATATTATTTTCTGTTATTCTAGTCTATTCCCCTCTGTAAAGTAGGGAAGCACAGAGAGGCGTTCAGACCCTGTTGCTTCACAGAA
Organism: Aselliscus stoliczkanus; assembly: GCA_033961575.1. NCBI lineage: Eukaryota > Metazoa > Chordata > Mammalia > Chiroptera > Hipposideridae > Aselliscus > Aselliscus stoliczkanus. The sequence goes on from CM066741.1 coordinate 36,390,565, forward strand.
TCTCTGACCTGTCGGCCTGGAGGACAGAGAACTCACAAACCACACCTAGAGAAGATCCAGGATTGCTCAAGAAACCCACATTCCAGGGCCGGCCGAGTGGCTCAGTTGGTTAAGAGTGTGAGCTCTGAGCAACAAGGTCCCCGGTTTAATTCCCAGCTTGAGCTGAGCTGCCACTGAGCTGCCAATATGTGGCAGGATGGCTCAGCTAGGAAAAGAAAAAAAAAGAAAACACATTCCCAAGCCTGGATATAAAACTGGCAGTCCACAGAACTAAAAGGCTGGCCATTTCTTTCTCACTTAATCAAGGTAGAAAATATTAATGTGATCTATATTTTTCCTGACTTTTTCTCCTTCTGTAAAAGAGAAACTGCACTGACATTTCTCTGACTTTACATGTAAGTTTGGCTGCTTTCAAAATTCACAAATGTCATCAGTATCTATTTTCCCCTGGGATACACCATATAAACAAAAGGTAGGATAGAAACCATATGATCATTGCAATAGAAGCAGAAAAAGCATTACGCAAAATCTGACATCTATCCCCAGCAAAATGGGGATAGAGGAAACTTCCTCAACATAGTAAAGACCGTAAGTGACAAACCCATGGCTAACCTCAAACTCATCAATGAAAAGCTGAAGATTTTTCTTTATGATCAGGAACAAGACAAGGCTGTCCACTTTCACCATTTTTATTCAACACAGTATTGGAAGTCATAGCCACAGCAATCAGAAAAGAAAAAGAAAAAAAGGGAATCCAAATTGGAAAGGAAGAAGTAAAACTCACTATTTGCAGATGACATGATATAGTATGTAGAGAACCCTAAAGATTCCACCAAAAAAACAAACAAACAAACATTAGAACTGATAAATGAATCCAGTAAAGCAGCAGGATGCAAAATTAATATTCAGAAATTGGTTGCATTTTTATACACCAATAACGAACTATCAGAAAGAAAAATTAAGAAAACAATCCCTTTTACAAATGCACTAAAAAAATAATAAAATGCCTAGAAATAAATCTAACCAAGGAGGTAAAAGACCTGTACTCAAAAAATTATAAGACACTGAAGAAATAAACTGAACAAGATACAAATAAATGGAAATATATACCATGCTCATGGATAAGAAGAATTAACATCATTAACATGTCCACACCACCCAAAGCAATATATAGATTCAATACAATCCCTATCAAAATATCAATGGCATTTTTCACAGAACTAGAACAAATATTCCTAAATGTTATACGGAACCACAAAAGACCCTGAATAGCCATGGCAACCTTGAGGAAGATGAAGAAAGATGGAGGTATCACACTACCTAATATCAAGGGTATAGTAATCAAAACAGCATGATACTGGCAGGAAAACAGACACATAGATCAATGAAACAGAATGGAGAACCCAGAAATAAACCCACCCCTATATGGTCAATTAATCTATGACAAAGGAGGCAAGAATATATACTGCAGTAAAGACAGTCTGTTCGATAAATGGTTTTGAGAAAATTGGATAGATACATGCAAAACAATGAAACTGGACCAATTCTTACACCACATACAGGAATAAGCTCAAAATGGATTAACGACTTAAATGTAAGACCTGAAACCATAAACAGGAGAAAACAGAGGCAGTGACGTCTCTGACATAGCCCTTAGCAATATCTCTTTGGATATGTCTCCTCGGGCAAGGAAAACAAAAGAAAAAATAAACAAATGGGACTATATCCAACTAAAAAGTTTTTATACAGCAAAGGAAACCATCAAAAAAACGAAAAGGGTCAGCCGAGTGGCGCATTGGTTAAGAGCTAGTTTTGGGATGCCAGCGACCCCAGTTCGGATCCCACGTCTGAGGGCCAGTGACACTGCCCTCTACAGCTAACAACAGCTCCACCTGGAGCTGGGCTGTGCGAGTCCCGGCGATGGTGTAGGCTGCAGCCCCTGCTGCAGTGGGCTGCCATAGGCTACAGCGAATGGCCGGCAGCCAGTGTGAGCAGCTGGCAGCTGGTGTGAGCTGCCAATAGCCGCGGTGAGCAACCATCTAGAGGCCGGTGACCGATATGCTTCATCTGAGAAGAGCGCAATGACGATACCAACATGGGCCAGTGAAGCAACGTCCTCCGCAACTAGACTGAAGAACAAAAGGACAGCAACTTGTCTGTTCCCCTTCCCCGGTTCCCCAACACTTGTTCCCCTCCTCCAATTCCCCAAGAAAATCTTTTTTAAAAAACAAACAAACGAAAAGATGACCTACTGAATGGGATAAGATATTCAACTCATACAACTCAACAGAAAGAGCAACACAAAGTTTCACCATTTGCAAAAAGAGAGTGTAAGCTCTTGGGTTGTCAGAAAAGTCATTTTTTCTGTTTTTCATTGCAAAAATGTGTCATGACTTTTCCGACAACCCAATATTTAGTGATCCATAAACATGCAGTGAAAGTGTGAACATGCACATTGGTGAGCTGGACTGTCAGGACAGGCTTTACCCTGGAGAAGGGAAGGGGACAGGACCATGGCAGGCAGCAGGACCATAGGCTACACTTTATGCATTTCTGTGATGCTCTGAGTGTTGCAATGACAGATTATCAGCACTGTGTGAGTCAGGGCCTGTGGGGACAAGGGACCAGATCTGCAGAGTAACCAATGAGTCCGCCATGGGCACACAGAGACATTCATAGGACACTATTTTTATATTTGTTTGTTGGTTTTACATCGGCAAATATTTAAGGGTTGATAAAAAGTTTTTCTTTTTATGTAAATCCAATTGGTTCATTTAATATATTTACAGAAATAAAACATGTTCTAAGATATATATCTATATCTATATATGGTGCTTTTAAATATATGTAACATTTTTAATGCCTTAAATAATATAGTAAATGCCAAGTCTTTAAGGTAAAACTCCCATTTCTATTTTTATTTTTATTTTTGGATATATGTTAGCCACATTTTTTTTTTGAGGGCAGTGTCACTGGCCCTCATATGTGGGACCGAACTGGGGCCGCTGGCTGCCCAAGCCAGCACTTAACCACTGCGCCACTCGGCCAGCCCTGTTAGCCACATTTTAGAAATAGCATTCAACCATAAAAATGCTCTAGAGGCCAGGAAAGTGATGTAATGTTGGAAAGATTGTTGCATAATATCTGGAAACCATTCCCACAAAAAAGTGTAGGGGAATTATCCTCATGGAAATCCAATATTTGTGCATTCCAACTTTACAAGTTAAAACTATTTTACACTCACCTCTGCTCCGTGAGGAATGATCCAAAATCCTGGTCCACAGGAGCCCAGCAGCTCTGTGCCGCCACTCCACTGGGGTCAGGGTTCAGGGGGTCCACTCTGCTGACCGCATGCTGGGGCTTGTGGTTGCTGCATCCCTCCAGGGCCGGTCCTCTGAGGCCAGCACTCATGGGAGCTGATGTCTGATGCAGCTCCATCACCAGCGCGCCGGAGGTCAGCCTGCCACCTTTGTTCTCTAGGTGTATGTCCTGCTGTCACTCTTCTCACTGGGGTCAGCCAGAAAGAAGCCACTATGGATTAAAGCAGACACCCTGCGGGTGCAAGCTTCGAAATGGTATGACAGGAAGGCCTCTTAAAGTGAGGCCCTTCCAGTGTCTCAGCATTCTAATACCACACAGGAAACAGTGTCTGTTCATCTCCAAGGATAAGCATTTTAGCACATTTCACACCAAAAGGGACCTAAGTATTCAACGACAGAGCGTTACTTAGGTAAGTTGTGATCTGTACAAAGTATGAAATGCTGTGCAACCATAATAATGCTCTAGGGATACAGACTGATACTGGGAATTGTTAAGTATCTGGGGGAAATGTTGATACCGGGACATTTTTCTTGAAATAAATATGCATAAACAGAAGACCAAAAAGACACAGCCGCCAAAACATGGCTACCTGTGGGTGGTAGAGGAAAAGATGATTGGGGTTTTCTCCTCGTCTCTGTCTATGCTAGGGTTTTAACGGGTTTTTGCATCTAACAAAATAATACTTTCGTAATGAGAAAATAATACCTATAACAATGAGAAAAATTACTATAATTGTAAGGTCATCATGCCCTATTTTTTGGATTATATTTCAAACCATTGCCATTTAATTTTTTTACATTTGGCAGCATCCCACAACTACAGCAATGACTTTTGGTTTGCTGTCAAGCGTTGCTGTAAAGCCAGGAATCACTGTGAGCCTTGGTCCGGTAGGATTTGCAGCATTTGCTGGTGGGTGCCCTGAGTGTAATTGGTGGGTCCACCACTTCTTGTCACCTAATTCACACTGAGACTGGAAATGCCCCATGATCACAAATTCAGGAGGACGGAGGACAGGGGGAGTTCAAAGCAAGTACAAGTAAATGGCTTATGTCCACAACTGTGTAAGGGGGAGGGGGGTCGCTAACAGCCGGTGAAGCCAGTTTCTGGTGGAACCAGAATTTACTTCAAACACAGAAAGGCAATGGCATTTGAAGAAACCCAAATGACCAAGGAAATCTTACATCCTCACTATTATGATCTCCCTGCCTTAACCCACTGCTTATGTTAAAAATGATGACTTTCTCATCAGCAAGCTAAAGACAGAGTGTTGTTAGAATGTGACTGTGTCAAAACATGAAATGAAAGCATTTGAGTTGTTGCCATGCTGACGCTGTTCCACCTTCGCTGCTCCTCCCGCAGACGTGCCCATAGTGCGACGGAGGGGCTCTTGGGGCCACAGCACTGGTGCGAGAGTGGGGGTGGGGGGACAGGGCCGGGGCTCTGGTGGCACCGATCTGCCCCTGCGGAGGAAGGCAGGGGGTCTGCCTCTGGGCCCTTCTCCACTTGGTCTTGGTCCCGAAGCCTTTGCTCCGGCCTGCGCGGTGGCCGGCCGAGTGAAGTATAAGAATGGGGAGGTGCAGCTGTCCACACCCCAGGCCCCGCGCCCCCCAAGTCTCCGTCAGGGCGTGGCTGGAGGCGTTTTGGAGCAGAGCCCAGGCTCCGTGCTAATGAACGTGTGGAGGCGGGAGCGCGAGGGAGGCCCCAGGAACCCGCCCGCGGTGCCCCGCAGCCCAGCCAGGCAGCAGGGGGTAGACACGTGGGCAGTCCTGAGGACGCGGCGCCTTTCCCCGCGCAGCCACGCCAGTCAGCCCGCTGAATTATGCAAGCGAGGCCGGGGTCACCTCCGCAGGAGCGCGAAATCAGCGGCTTCTTTGCAAATTGTCCCACCCACTCGCCTTGCAGGCCCCTCACCCACACTGTCCGTTCAGCTCTTTGGTCGTTTGATAATGCAACAATGAAAGGAAAGAAAGAAAAAGGTCTATCGGCTGCTTGTGAAAACGTTATTAGAAAGAAACCACGCCAGTCAATTCTCTCCTTTTACAGCCCTGAGAAAACAGCCCGGTCATGGACTGTTCTTCTCCACGTAAAATGCGGTTCAGGCCCAACTGTCGGTGCGGCTGAGTCCACAGAGCGGTATCTGCAGTGGAGGGCGTGGCCCTGCCGTGGAGGCGTGGCTCTACCTCGGGGCGTGGCTTCCAGTATGGGGCGTGGCTTCCAGTATGGAGGCGTGGTCATTTCTGCGAGTGCCTGGCTGTGTGAGCGGGGCCGTAGTCCTGCCCTCGAGGGCATGGTTGTGTCCTGGGTGTGTGGCTGTCTGGCGGGCATGGGCGTGCCTGTGACCCAGCTGTCTCCTTAGTGCTTTGGGCGCTCTTTCCAGTTGAGAAGCACCGAGAAGGGGCAGGCCCAGCCTCTGGGGCTCTGGAGGCCGGAGGAGACCAGGTCCGGGTCCGCCTCCTCCTGGGCGCACCCTGCGCAGAGGACGATGTGTCCCCGCCCAAGAAGCGCAGCGGGGCTGGGCCCTCAGCCGTCTGCAAGCCGGGACTCAGACCGCAAATGGGTTTTGTACCGTGGGAACGTGATTAAAAGCTTCTAGAACATTCAGCCAAACAGCACCGTTTGGGACCCCTTTTCTCGTTTTAGAGTCGTTTTCCTCCCAGCCTGTGAGAAGAGACGGGTGGGCCTTGCCTAGAAGCCCCAGCCCTCCAGCGTACTCGCCAGGCGCTCCGCCAGCCCGCGCGCGGGGAGGAGCCGGCTCTGCCTCCCTCACTTCAGGCTCTTTCGCTTATTTCTGTGTCGCCGTGTTGTTGGCTTTCGCTCGTCCCGAAAACCAGTTTGGAAACTGTTCTTTGCTCCCCGAAATAAGAGACCTGCGCTGGGGCTCGAGTCCTGGCTTCCACCCCCTGAGGAGCGCGCCTGGTCCCGTGCGGTGGGCAGCGGGTGGTGGCCCGACCGCGGGTCTCCCCGCCGAGTCCGGGCCACGGCGCACGGCCAGTGAAAGAAGCAGGCTTCCTGAGGGTGCGGGAATGGGAGCGGGAGTGGGAGGGTGGGCAAAGAACCCAAGGGCAAGGACGAGCCTCCACAACAGGACAGGGAGCGTAAAGTGGCAACAATGACAATGTCCAGAATTAAAACTCCGCAAAATCCAACCAGCGAGCGAGGTGCTCGTTCGTAGACAGATGACCCTCTGCAGTCCAGACCACTGTGTCCAGCTGCCTTCTTGTCTTCCTTGATGTCTCAAAGGTGCCCAAACCTCCCCCCCTTGGTCCCACCGTCCACCCAGGTGCATCCATAACAAACCCCGAGTCCCCTGATGAGCCACGCATCTTGCAGACCCCTTACCTATGAAGTTTCCCCCTACCCTGGCTGTGCAGCCACCTGTCAGAAGGCGGGTCTCAGCAGGAGCTTTCTCCAGCCCCTCAGCTGCTCCCTATCACCCAGCTATAGTGAGCTTTCCAGAACACACATCTGACCTCCTGGCCTCTGGATTAAAACCTATCCTGGGTATCAACTGTGGACGCTGCTGGGTTTCCAGCAACAGCCAGGGCCACCCTCTCCTCTGTAATTCCTGACAACCCCAAACCTTAGCTAAGCCTCAGGGGGCTGTGGCCTTCTCACAAGGTCATCATTTGCTTTTCATCAGTGTGATAGAACTTTAGGAACTTATGCTGCTAAATCACCCCCACTTTACACGTAATGTGAACTGCGCTGAGGTGTAAACGAAATCTGCAACCACAAACAGCTTGTGTCCTGTAGAGCTGGCTGAAAGCTTTCAAAACCTGTTGTTTCTAATGAGTTTTGCTGAGCTGGAATGCCCTATGCATGCACACTCCCCGGCCCCATGCATGCAAGGTCACCCCACACCTTGCCCCAGCGACCTGGACAGAGACCCATGTTCACCCCAGACAGGGCTGGCCTTTCCTAGGTGCCTTGAGTGACAACAGTGCTTATGTTCCGAGCAGAGCTGCTGTCCACACAGCTAGCAGCCTCCTGCTTTCCCTTCCTCCCTCGGAATCACTGCACACTGCGGAGTTGTCACCTGCCCTAAGTCAGGGACGGACAACCCCCTTGGGAGCTTCCCACGAAGCGTGGCCGCGCAGGGGCAAGGGGCATCCCCTGCCCCAGCCATGTCCTGGGAAAAGCTGGCGACATTAAATCCACATGATTCTACTGTGGGTGGTGCGGGAAGAAGCAGTGGTGCTGAGGGATTAAAGTTCGAGCCCCCACGCATTCGGTTCCCAGAACCGCCTGACATGCGCTCACGTGCAAGGCCCGCGCGGAGCCAGGGGCCCGCAGGCCGAGCTGAACGCGGGCTTTTGCGCACTCCGGCTCTCTCCGCTGCATCCGCACCCGGGACCCTCCGCAGGGAGCCGCTGCCCATCCGTCGTCACCCGGACGCTCCGGCTTCGAGGTGTGTGCGCGTTTTCCCAGCTCCGCAGAGCAACCACCCAACACAAGTTTATTAAAACCCTTCCTGCTCTCACCTCCTGCCTCCCCTGACCCACCTGGAGACGCGCTTTATCCGCTTTATCCGCGAGCGAAGCCTAGGTCGGGAACGCCAGCGCCGAACGTCCAGCGGAGAGCTGTCCGGAGCACGAGCTCTGTTGGCGCCCGCGGGAGCGCTGTCCCCCCCTCCCCCCGCTTGGCCACGCCCCAGAAAGGCACCGCGGTCACGCCCCCAGGCGGCCGCAGGAGCCGGAGGGGACAGACCCACCCCAAGGGATAAGGGACAGAAGAGGGGCTGCTGGCGACAGGCGGCCTCCACGCGCTGCTTTGGGAGGCGGACGGGCACTCGTTAAAGAACTGGGACGCGCCAGCCCACGGAACATTCTGCCTGCTTTGGTCCGTTCTGCATTTTATGTGGTCTACTCGAGCTGGTGAACCTGACAGCGTCCCTCATTTCCTCATGGCTTGTCCCCGTCCAGCCTAGAGCTGTTGCCAAGGTTACACCTGTGGCAAGCTCTCCCTCTCACTGTCTCACATTTCAAAAGCAATGTCACTCTCAGACTCCTCCCTTCTCTCCAGCAGCCCCCAATTGACAGTGTCTTGGCTAGTCTTGAGTCAGGACGGCTGACACGTGCATGGACTTAGCAAGCTCTCTGGAATTCCCAGAGTCCCAGTTAACCCTGACATTTCCAGTTAACCACCCAACAAGCCAGCGGTCACGGTGACTGCAGGCTATTTCATGCTGATAAAAATAAACACCCAGCAGAACCGTCCACTGGACACCTGTGGCCAGGTACTGTCTCCACCTTTCCTCATGCCACTTGTGGATGATGAGATGTGGCTGCTAGACCAGGGCCCTCGCAACAACAAGGCCATAGGCCACTTTTATTGGTAGAAAAACAAACAGGATGCATCACACAAACAGGATGCCTAGGAAGGGATAACCCACAATCAAAGTAAGGTGAGGAAAAAAAAAATGTCTAAGTTTGGTCGGCCGAGTGGCGCGGTGGTTAAGCGCTGGCTTGGGAAGCCAGCGGCCCAGGTTCGGATCCCACATATGCAGGCCATTGACACTGCCCTCAAAAAAAAAAAAAAAAAAAGTCAAAGTAAGGTGGGACCTGCCAATAAAGTTTGGGGCGTTCCTCAGTGTGACTGCAGTTCTGTTGTCCCCAGCACAGATGGGCCATCTTTCCCAGCTGACTTTTCTATAGGTCTTGCTGCACAAATTTCAAACTTCCACGAGAATATAACTTCAGGCTTCACTCATCAGATGAGTAAAAATTAAATTGAAAATGACATGTAACTGTCCTAGAGATTTGTCTTGGCCAAAAATGAAAAAAACTTAACCATGAAAATCAAAGTTCCTCCCTTTTGTTTTTTTGTGAGTGGAGTAGAAGAGACAGAAATAGATAATCCTCCACTTTTTCTGAAGTTTAAAAGGGCTCATGATGCGTTTGCTTTAGGCAGTTGCTTTGGGGCGTGCAGATACCTCTGGTGCGGCCAGGTTGTCCCACCCCTGTGGGAATTTGCAGGTCCACGCTCTGCAGCAGCTTTGGTCTCCGGACTCTTTTTCACTCTTTTTAGGATGCTCAGTTTTTATCTGGGCTCCCTCTCAATAGTACTATACTGAAAATCAAAACTGAAAATGTTTATAATATTTATTCATTTGAAAATGAATAAATTTTCACTGCTTATTAACATGATTACTGCTTTGAAAAATTAACTTTCCAAAACAAAACAAAAAAATCGTGAGAAGAATGGCACTGACATCTTTATCAATCTCTTTACCACGCAGCTTCTGCAGCCCACGTGTTGCAACATGCTGTTTTGGTGGAAAGACGGGAAGGAAATTCGGCCTCATACAGGGAATATGGTTGGGGAAGAGGGAGGACTTCATGGTCAGCCCACCCCCACCCCAGGGCTCCGCAGACAAGACTTTGAGAATGGCTTCAGGATGCAGGATGCGTTTCCCAGCCACTGGTTTGGGGGTGGGCCCACCGCACATGGTTAGAGGTGACAGTCACTTGCTGTCTTGCCTGGGTAGTCAGAAAGGCATGTGGGGCACAGCCCCACCTAACCTGTTGTCTATGCCCCTCAGCCAAGACTAGCCAAGAGAAATAAATGCCGCTCGTATGCCACCAACTTTGGGGGTGCTTTGTCAGCAGAAAAACTAACAATGAAAGGGCTGGTGATTCAACACCTCCCAACTTATGGAAATTTGGAGCCAAATTAAAAAAAAAAAAAAAAAAAGCAGCGGGGCTAATCTGGGCATCCATCAATTTGGTCATGGCTAAGTTCCAAGAAGAAACTTCCTACCCCTGGATCCTCTCACACAAAGCACAGGGTCCCTGAATCAATCAACAGTATCCCAACACGAAATACCAATGTATCTGGCACCACCTTCCTCAAGGTCTAGTGCGCTAAACCTGTGGGCTGATTTTCCCACCATCTGCCCCATGACCCACTGGACCACAGATGCTTCCTGCCCCCGGGCTACTGGGACAGCACCAGGACCAAAGACAGACGAGTAGAGGACAGGGGAGACCCAGCTCTGTCACTGTAGTGAGTTTGGTTCTGTGACTGGCACGGTTGTAACTAACTCCATATCGAGGGCTCACGTATCCTTTGTTTGTGGCACACCCACCTGAGCTCATCCAACCCGATAAGCAACTTCGGCTGACAGCTGTGGCAGATGTTTTATTTAATGGGAATTAAAATTTAGGTGCATACATGACAGACATTAGTTAGAGTCCACTTTCCATGACAGGGGCTGTGGCTGGATCTGTCACGAACCCCTCACGCTAACACGTGCGTCCCGAGGGACACCGATCACTTCATGTTTGAAGACTTCTCATGAACCAGTTCAGAGTAAAATTCGCTCAAGTATTTATAGTGCAGTCTCACTGTCACACAGAATGTCCCACGAGCGGTTGAGATGGTGCACACCCCTGAGGGGCGCTGCAGCCACATGGGAGGCTCTTAGCTCACCCTGGGACCCTGCCGAGCAGCGCTCATGGCAACATGTATACACGCCAGTGAGCACAGTCCTGCGTGTGACGCACCATCCCACGTGGGGACTCTTTTAAGTCAGAAGTGTCAGTGTCCCAACCATGCCCACGCACAAGGCTGACGTCCAGCATTATCGGGTCAGCATGCCAACCCCGAGCCAGCAGTCCCCATGCCCGGGCATGGAGGGGCACCGTCCCCACGCTGACCGCCAGAGCATGTATGTGAACTGTCCCCACACTGACAGCCCGGGCATGTAGGTGCACCGTCCCCATGCTGACCGCCCGTGCGTGTAGGTGCACCATCCCCAAGCTGACCACCCGGGCGTGTGGGAGCATTGTCCCCAAGCTGACTGCCCGGGTGTATAGGGGCACTGTCCCCACGCTGACCACCCGGGCGTTTGGGAGCACTGTCACCACGCTGACCGCCCTGGTGTGTGGGGGCACCATCCCCATTCCTGGCTGTCTCAGTGTCCTGTCAGGTAGTCCTGTGTGGAGTCGGAAGCAAAGGAGTCCACGTCTTCGTTGTCTGAGCTGTCACTGCTGCCACCGGTGGCCGGCCCGCCCGTGAGGGCCACACGGGCGTAGTCATCCGTGTCGATGGACTTGCAGAAGTGGATGGCGTACTTGAGCTTTTGTGCAAGCACCTGCTTGCAGCTGTACCGGGGCAGCTTCAGCAGGAAGAAGCAGGTGTAGGACTCGGGCAGGAAGTGGTCAGGGGGGCTGTACTTGTCCAGCACCTGTTGGCAAGAAGTGTGAGGTGATCAGAGATGCCGAACGTCCAGGGACAGACAATCCGTGATGCCCACTGCTCTCCACTCACAGAAATCACCATGTCCGGGCCAAGAACCAAATATCAGAAAACATAATGTAGCCAAGTTTAGAAACACGACTTCCTTGGACTTGTAACAAATAGCAATGGGCGAGTGTGACAACCAGGCCTTACAAATCAATGCTGTGAAGAGGGTGAGATGGCTCCTCACACCCTACGGGGACCCTAGCTGTCCTGGATGCCACCCACCTACTCCCAACCACTACAGAGCCGGCCACCAGCCTCGTAGAGAAAAGCTACCCGAGCGCTCGAGGACCTCCAATGGCTTTTGTGACCCGTGGGGACAGCAGACTCTCCAGCCTAATCTGCCCCATACGGTGCAGCTACCAGGACAGTCATTTCACCCGGTGACAGCCTGTTTCTGACTGATGGGCCCGAGTTGGGACTCTGCTGCTGCCAGTCTGCCAGATGACTGTCCACAGAAAGCGGCATTTCTCAGTGACTCAGTCAATTCAACCAGAGTCACACAAGAGCCTGAAATGGGCGAACTCGGGGACGGGAAGCGGGTGCTGTGCCTGGAGACCTGCAACCCAAAGTGGGCGTCTTCTAGTTTTCCCAGGAAAGGGGGAAGCCACACCTGGATGACGAAGTCACGGCCACGGAAGTCAGCGATGGTCCTGGGCAGCCGCGTGCGGCCCCACACGAAGCGCAGGAAGAGGGAGCGCTCACTAGTGGACAGGGTCTCCATCACCTCCCAGAACCACTGCACCAGGGGTGCGCCCGGCTCGGTCCCCTTATACGTGGCCACCGACTTCAGCAGGTGCAGAGGGATATCTGGGCTGCCACACACCTGTGGGGACAGTCAGGCTGGCACTAGACCCCCTTTGTCCCCCGAACCGGCGTGGGGAGGGTGGTGACAGGCCAGAGAGCACAGGCAGGAGGAGGGCCCGTGTGTCCGGTGCCCCCCGTGGGAGGAAAGCACACACGCTCCCTGGGCATCTCAGGTCTCAGACTGAGCTGGGACTGGCACTGCTTTGGGAGGTCACCACAAAAAGGCCGTCCCCGGGGTGTGGCATATGGAGGGGTCATACCATTGTCTCCAACTCGTATCCGGTGAACAGAGAGAGCAGGGGAACAGGCACGACTCGGGCCATCCCCTCACGAACGGCAGCCACTTGCTCATCAAATTCATGGAGTCTGAAAGGAAAAACTCACTTTGCGTTTCGACCTTTGGTGACAGAGACCTTGTTCTGCTCAGACCTGGCCTGACACGCAGGTGACTGAGCTGTGGCCTCCCAGCCCGATGCATGGAGACCGGCACAGAGGCAACAAGCGCAGAAATAACCAGCAGCCATGCACCATCCAAGATGCCATCCTCAGTGTCCCCTGTCTTTCCCGGGAGCCCAGCTCGGAAGCCCCCCGGGAGAACCCTCGCACATGTGCGCCTTCAGGACCCTCACGACCTGTGACTTAGGGATGCAGGGGACAGCTCAGCACCGGACACCTGCCAGGACCACCCTCAATGAGAGCCCAGCCAGCACAGCTGGCCGCCGTCCGGGACCCTGTCCCCACACCAGCCAGGCGCCTCTGTAGGTGAGGCCCGAGAACCAGGTTGATCGTCAGGCGGGACCGTGATGAGCTGTGGGCACCACGGCTGACCTGCCACGCAGCAACGAGGCCTGAACGCTGGTGGGACAGGAGAGGAGACAGACCACCCATGGGGAGCACACAAACTGCATGACCTCTGCTGGGACAATCGCCAGCACCAGGGGGACGCTCTTCACCTCGGTGTGCCTGTGAGGCAGGAGCCTCGGGGGAGGACAGCGAGTCTGACCCTGGTCACCAAATCAGCTCTGGGGACCACAATCCAGTCTGCTGTTTCTGCCGCCTCCTGAGTGACAGCGAAGGAGGCAGGTGAGCACTCACCTGTAGTTTATGGCCAGCCGGACGTACTCGGCCCGATTGTCCAGCGTGATGTGCATGTACTTGGAGCTCAGCTGGATATCCTGGCCACTGGCGCTGGGTACCGTGAAGGGCAGGCTCATGGCCTCGAACTCCTCCGAAGTGGCTTCATTGTCACGGATGTACATGAGCCCAGGGATGAAGTCTTTGTCCACCTTTCGGGGAGGGGGGGTGTCTGTGTGTCAGCGAGGGCTGTCTGCACACCCCAGGCCCCAGCTCTCAGCACGGGGACGGCGGTCTGCCTGGCGGACCACGTGGTCGCCAGGGAAGGGCATGTGCTAGGAAGTGGAGGACAGCAGCAGTGGGAGAGTCTTAAAATGAACTGCTGAGACGGCACCAGCTGCTGGCGGGAGACAGACTTGGCCCTGTGGTGAGGATGCCCAGTGAAGGGCAGCCCCCAGGGGGGCGGAGAGCTCCGTCTGCCAAGACTGCAAAGCACCACAAAACAGACGGCCTAAAAAAAAAAAAAAGTCCCGGAAGGGCGGGCCGAGTGGCGCGGTGGTTAAGCGCTGGCTTGGGACGCCAGTGGCCCTGGTTAGGTCCCACATATAAGGGCCAGTGACACTGCCCTCAAAAAACAAAAAAAACAAACAAACAAAAAAAACAGACGGCCCAGTGAGTCCTGGAAGCGCACTGGCCTGCACCAGCAGCCTCATCGCCCGGGGCCGGCTCAGGACCCACGGGGTCCCCCACACTGCCCTGCCTGCCCCGTCCTGGCCATTACCTCGCTGAGGTCGGCGATGGTGAGGCTCATGCCAGCCAGCTGCTTCCAGACGGGCTCGGCCAGGCTGAGGCTCAGGGGACTTCCGGTGCGGATGGCAATGCCCAGCAACACACCTGCTCGTTCCAAGCACAAGGGATGGGAGACACTTGAATGGGTGACACAACATCTGGGTTCATCAACACCGCCGCAGAGACCCAGGCCTCGGAGCCTTCTACACCAACGCTGCCCAAACTCACAGGACTTACGTTTGTCCTATCCTAAAGTCACTTTTCCTTTTCTTCCCAAGGGGCAGGTTTCTGACTCTTCTAAGTCTTTCCACCGTCAGCTGCCCGCCAAGCAATGGCTGGGGCTTCCCAGAGAAGGCGGGGTCCGGGCCAACTGCCAAGACCCCTCAGCTCTGACCCGCAGCTCCACAAACAGACCCTCTGGGGACAAAGGCACCTTCGGGTCTTAGCCCGTCCTGGCAGCCGCACATGGAAAAGCACGTCTCCCGCCCCCCACAGCAGAGCCGACCCCGGCTGACTGCGGGCGCACCGCCGGTGACCCCGCATCGTGCCCACCGAGGAAGCGGAACATGTTGGTGTGCACGGGCGCTCGGGCGGCGGGGCTGAACAGGTAGCAGTCGCGGTTGGCCCCTGACTCGTCCCTCCCGTTGGGCGTGACGATCAGAAGCGGGGTGAGTCCGTTCTGCAACTCCTCACAGATCTCGGCGATGGACTCGCTGTAGCCGCCACCGCAGTCATCCACGGACTCCCCTGGGGAGGATGGTCAGGCTGTCACCCCATCAAGCCCGGGGTAGCAGTCAGGCGGGCATCTCCGCCCCAGGCTCAGGGACCGCCCAGCTTGTGGCCACCTGCCCCGCCCTGTGCATATGCTCTCACCCACGAACTTGACCTTCCAGACACGGTGAGGCAGGAGCAGGCTGTCGGGACTGAACGAGCTCATCTTGGCACACATCTGCCCAAAGACAGACTTGGTCCCATCGGGACCTGCTAGGCCGCCTTTGCTCCTTGAACGTTTGACCTGGAAATAAAAAGGACACTGTGCCGGCCCTGGGATGCCCATGGCCACTCACCCACTCATTACCTTTCATGCCAGGCCCGGTCACCCACACACAGCAAGCAGCACCGGTGCTCGGTTCAGGCTCTGTGCCCACCTGGGAGTGCTATCTCGGCCACAGTGGAACCTGCCGCCTGGCTGTCTCCACCTGCATGGGCCCCACTCGACCCTTGGGGTCCCTTGTCACCCCCAAGTGCGACCGCTTTTCTAACTGAACTCCTCCTAGTTTACAATTTGCAACAGGCCCTCACCTGGCGTGGACGAGGCACCCACGGGCAGCCTCAGCTGTGACCACCCGAAAGCTTAGCCTGATACAAAGGCGAGATGGGAAGTTAAGGAAAAACGGTTGTGAGAACATCCTTTTATGTAGACTCCTCCTGCTGAAGTCTCACCTCCCTAACTTCTCAGTGACTACTGGGCTGAGTTAAAACAGCTAATTCTCCTTACCACACCAATTGCCACACTCAAGACTGAAAATCCAAGAATGATGACAATAATAATAAGAGTTCCCTGGGGAATGAATTTTCCCAAGTGCCACATATTTGGCTGCATGTTCAGAAATGTCATTTCATTAAAGCTCACAGCAGCTCTCTGAGGCCCCCCAACGCCCTGGAGGACACTCAGCTACAGAAGGAAGAGGGCTATGTCCCTACGTGGGGACGAGACACAAGGACGTCACGTCCCATCTGTTCACAACGCCGATTAACGGAGACTGATGCTCTCACTTCTGTGAAGGAACATGGCTCTGGGGACACAGCTGTGGCTTGCAGGGACAGGTGCCCATGTACTGACCATGGCTACCTCTGCACAACAGGAATACAGGGGATTTTAACTATCTTTAATCTGAATTTTGTAAATTTTCAGAAATGAGCATGCATAAATTCTGCAGTACAATTAAAATTTGTTTCTGTGCACTGATTTTCAGATCCTGTTACACATCTAAGCCAAACTCAAACACACACAGAAAACCCTCCAGGGACCTGATCTGTGTTGGGTCTCTCTAGAACACTGCACAGGCGGCAGGAGAGTGTCCCCAACGGGTTCCCCTGGTGCCGTGCAGTGTTGGCACACACAGGAAGGGGCGCGTCTCTGATCATGGCGGTCTGGGCTCACTCTATGGTCAGAAAGCCATCCAGTCCCACCTCGCAGGGGACGCTCCGGAGGGTGAAAGCCTGACAGGAATGGGCCTGGCTCCGACTGAGGGCTGACACACAGTGCCCACCCGTCATAGGTTGTCTGTCTGCCTCTGAAAATGCCTGACACAAGCCTGTCTGTCCTCTGGCCCTTGTGTTCCTCCAAACATGCACTGAGCATTTTCAGGACCCAAGGCACAGTGCTGGGGTCAAGGAGGAAAGAGGCACCTGGGTGCCCGACACGAGACAGACAGAACTGCACCCAGAGTGGCTCCCAGGTCCTCGAGATGCACGGATGCCCAAAACCCTGGATGAACTCCCATGTCAGGTTGCTGGCACAGGACCCAGAAACACCCTGGCACCTCACCACGTGATCCAAGACCAAGCATGTAGCACAAACCGAAAGGATGCTCCAAGGTGTGGAAAGAAAAGCTTTTCTGTGAACCTAATTAAAGAGCCCGTTTGTTTGTGGAATGGGCTGACTGACCTCTGGCTCAGCTCTGAACACTCTGACGTCACTGAAAAGCCACTTCCATCAGCCTGGTCACATGTGCTCTCCAACAAACGACAAGCATTTATATCTTGATTAAAATGCCCCCAAGTACAAGTCTGGGGAACGCCTAGTCATGGAACCAACATCAGGGCACAAATCATGTGTTCACACAAAGGTGCGGGGACAAAGGGCTTGTTCTTCACGGTTTCCGGGCCAGGAGGCACGGCCAGTTCCTCTCGCACTTCAGATGTCAAGTGCAGGGCGCCTCTTTGTTTGTATTGCATTTTCTGGCTGGGAGCTGAGATACACTTGGCAGCAGTATAAATTCCAGGATGGTCTATTTTTCCTTTCTTTGATTATGGCCATCAGATAGTATTTAGTGATTCTGGCTATGGATGTCCCAGAACCAGGGGAATGGGGACTGTCACCACCTACAACTCAATGCTTCCCACCTGCCCCACTTCTCAGAGCCTAACCCACCAAGGGGGTGACAGAAGACACTCACTGCCGCTGAGCGGCCCTGCTGTAGCCCAGAAAAGGGGGCCCAACCTCACAGCCCCAGCACAAGACTCAGACAGAGAAGACTGGGACATGGGCAGCTGGGCACCAACAACCCCACAGCCCAAAACACCAGGGCATGGCACGTTACAGCACACTCACACCCCCTTCACCCCCACGCCAGCAGTCTTCACCACTGTGGTGGAAACCTGGCTCATTTTTACCTTTCCTTGTGCTTCTGGGTTAAGGCTTGCTACCTCTGTTATAAGGAAAGCAACTGACCTTCCCACCTAGAGTGCCCCCCAGACGGCACACTTCCCCCGCGGAGACAAGGCCTACAGCGCCGCATTGCCACGTCTAAGAGCGCAGGGCAGGCCCGTTACCTGGATCCGGTTCAGCTCCACCACGGGGCCGTGCTGGCGGTCTCGTACCATCGTTGCTTGTACTACTTTTCGGAAAGCCACCTCCTAAATTGTGACAGACAGAGTTTAGAATTTGATACACAAAGAATTACCCACAGATAAATCGTGCCAGAGTTTTGTTCCAATTCTTCTCTTTCCAAAAGTCATACTTTCTCAAGAATGGGCAACTGCAAACTCTTTTTCAAGTCCTGACACAGCCTCGGGGGAGAGGCCTGGCATTGAGGCACAAAGCCACGGGTGGTGCTCAGGGCACCCACGCTCTCTGCCCGTGGCCGGAAGGATGCTGGGCACACAGGACGAGGCTGGAGCCGAGCTCCAGAGGAACCAGAAACCAGCAAACCGAAAGCCCACTCATGGCAAGGTGGAGGCCAAACACTAACTCGGCCTCAGTGTCGCTGTCCCAACCGGGGCCCCAACCAGGCAGCAGCAGCGGGGCCAAACTTGGGGTGCGGATAGGGATGGCAGTGGGGGAGGGAGAGGGCATCATGCACTGAAAAGGGCTCATGATTCCCAGGGCGAAGGTGGCGAGGAAAGGGACAGGCTGGGCATGTAGGCGACCTCTGCCACTCAGGCCCAGGACACAGGCTGGCAAGACTGGTGCCAGCACCCTCAGCTCCCAGCCTGAGGTGCCCTGCCTCTCACTGTGTCCCCGCCAGGAAAGGTCTTTCCCCTTCTTGCCTATTATCACCTCCACTTTGAGGGGGAAAAAAACCACTGAAAGTAATCACATGTACTACTTGTTATTCGTATCAATTCCATGTGCCCCCTTTTTTCTGCTCCCCATCGTCAGCGAGCTCTCACTGTTACTGCAATTCTATCAGTGTCCCCGTGTCTCTAAGTCACGTGAAAATAAAGTGCGCACTAGCTGGGTGGAAACACCGCCAATCCTACAAAACCTGTTTGGACGGGACTCCAAATACCTACGTTTTACTTCATGAAGGAGAGACCGCACATGTCACAGAATCCCACTCGGGATTAGGGTTCTTCAATCCAACTGCTAGCGTATTCCCTCATGAATACCCTCCTGCCACCCGTGACTGAGCCTTTCCCAGGATGTCCTGTTATCTGCCTGCTGGAAACTTGATGACTTCCACGCATAGGAACCCCACCTCCTGAATAGGGTACCCCATTCCCAGAAAGCTCAGGTTATCACAAACGTTGATGGGCTGGGATCTGTGTGGTGACGTTCAAGCGTCTCCTTCATGGGTCTGTCCACTGCATGAAACTGGACACTGACTGAGGGCCTATAAATCGGGGTACGGGGCTGCTGTGGCCATGGGGGGGCGGGGCCACATGACCTCGTTGTGCCCCTTCCTGCTGCCAGTGGGCTCTGCCAGAAAGCCTCAAGGCCAGGCAAGCAGGGGCTTTGCCAGACGGGAGCTTAGCTCTGCACTCCCCCTGAACACTTGGGGAGGTGACAGGCAGACAGTACGAGGGGGAAGGCAGCAGCAAACATACGCTGCGAAGGAGAGGAGACAGGGACCTGCCCAGCACGTGTGCCTCGACGTTCCTGTTCGGGGCTCGGGCAGGACTACAGTGTTGCAGAGACACCCGTGTGCCTGCACTGCTGCGAGTATGCGTACCTTCCCCTGCGATATCAGGATCCCACGCAGAGCATGGAAGCCCACGGACGGCCCGAGCCCCGCGTCATCCAGGGAACCCTCCAGGTCAAACATGGGGATGCAGGGGCAGAAGAGCTCGGAGACGTGGTGCAGCAGCAACAGCCGGTTCCGCAGGGCCACCACTGGGGTGTCCTGCAGGTGGTTGTACTCCATGGGGACCTGAAACGAGGCCTCACTGAGATCCCGGGGCCAAGGGCACAGACGAGCCGGCATCCCACACGGGCTCTCAAAACAGTTCTCCGGAACACAGACCAGCACGACGCCTGCGCTTGTGCTTGCCGTGAACAGCCTCGCTGTCGTAAGAGCAGTCAGGCCACTTTACCAAGTACACAAACCACTAGTCTAAGATGGACGTTTACTAAATGGCATGTGCGGCCTGGACCAGGATGCTTTGCACAGTTCCCAAGATCTGAAGGAAGGTGCATCACGCTCTGATCTACGTACACTGTTGGGTGATGGACACCTCTGTAAATACCCAACAGAAGCGTGAAGTGTTGTGTGGCCTACACAACTCAATACACAGTAACTGGGATGACCCACACCCCGCACGCAGCCCCCCGGGGCCCCCCAGGACCAACCTGCATGGGCAGCTTCCCGGCACTGGCAGGCTTGCTGGTGGACCAGGCGAGAGTGTGTGCCGAGCCACAGGCCACTCGGTTGACCTTCTTACCCTGCAGGGCGGCTACCAACCGGGGCCTCTGGATGGCATTTGTTGTTCCGTCTCCCAGCTGTCCCTCATCGTTGTCGCCCCATGTATAAACTTCACCTAAACGGAGTGAATGTAGAACAAGAAATTGTATACGAGGACCAATGACTGCATAAGCACCACCACCTTCCATCACAGACAGTCGTCACTGCCCTTCTGCTAGGTGCTGGCTGTGCGGGCACTGACGTCACGTGTGAGCTACAGGTCTCTGGTCACAACACTCAGAGAGTCCTGACAGCCCCTGGTGGCCCACATGCCTTTTCTGGTCTCAAAATCCAATAGTGCTTGTTCACAAGACAAAGCAGTTCTGACCAGAACAAATGGCATTAAAACAGACGGCATCTTTAACAACCCAAACTGGTTTTCTATGTTCAATGGAAAGTCAATTTTTATTTTTTTTCTGAGGGCAGTGTCACTGGCTCTCATATGTGGGACCCGAACCGGGGCCACTGGCTTCCTAAGCCAGCGCTTAACCACCGTGCCACTCAGCAGGCCCAAGGAAAGTCAATTTTTAACTAAACTAAAATCCGTATTTGTAAAGCAACTGTGCTTATTCACATCCTAAACACGCGATTCATCGCTGAAGAGATCCTCTCTTTCAGCGTGCTGTGCTGGCTCCCACCCAGAGACACCACTATTCTGAGGGTGGATGAGCTCAGTTCCCGGAGGCTCAGACTCCTCGGGAGCCATGCAGCCATGGGGCCGCCAGAGAGGACAACGCCTGTGTGTGTCCTGCCTCTTCCCCTGCTCCCCACAGTCCAGCCCTAAAGCCACTGGGTGGTGTCAGCACGAGCAAGGACAGGGGCAGCGGAACAGCGCCCATGAGTGACTAGGACTTCCACACAGTGGCAGCCTGAGTGGGTGAGGGCCTATGCAGGGACACAGACAAGGCAGTGAAGGGGCACCGGTCACCCCATTAGGGATAACGGGTCCGGGTTCCCACTGTAAGACAAAGGAGCTAGAAGGACCATGGGTACAGAATGGAGCCCTGGTATGCACCAGGGGTGTCCAACACACGTGTACAGACACACAGGACTTGTGTGCCAGTCATACACACACTTCTTGGCTCTGCCCAATGAGAAGGCCTGGGAGCAGGGCCAGCCTAGCACTCCTACCACGACTTGTCTTGCCAACAGCCCTGTCCTCTGGACACCAGGCTCCCTGGGAAACGGTCACGGCTACACTCGGGGCCTGGAGAATCAGGAATGGGGTGGAGTGTCCTGTTGTGGCAGAGTTCACTTCTGTGTGGGACTGAGGTTCCGGTGCCTGACCGGCTGTCAGCTGACAGCGAGCCCCAGCTTCTAGAAGCCACCACATTGCCTGGACCCTTCCTGCCACCTTCAAAGCAGCAGTGAAAAGTCAAGACCCTGTCACACTTTGAAAATCAGTCCTTTCCCTTTTTCCGTCACATCTCTCACTGATCTGCGGCCTCCTTTTCTGCTTTTAATAGTCTGTGATTACACGTCACTCAGCCAACCCAGAATGACATCCATATCGTAAAGACACTGACTACCAATCTTAATTCCATTTGTAAAGTCCCTTTTCTACTGCGCCGGGGTCGCCACGACCTCCTCAGGTTCGCGGTTCGAGGTTCGCTAGACCTCCTGGGACTCAGCATACAGTCACCCTCAGAACTATGGTTTATTACAGTGACAGGACAGAGCAGGATCAGCCAAGGGAAGAGGCACACGGGTGACGTCCAGGAGAAACCAGACGCAAGTCCTCCCCGGGGGGATGAGGGTCCCTCAGGATGCACTTCCCTCCCCCAGCAGCGAGCTGAGACAACATGTGCTGCGTTCAATACCAGAGACTCGATGCCCAGGGTTTTCATGGGGCCGGTCACATGGGCACCTCTGCTTGGCCCATGCCCACGTTCCAGAGCCCAGAGGAAGCAGGTTTCGGCAGAGACCACGTGGTCTGTGCCAACAGTCTAATGCAGCGAGCCCTCCCGAAGTCCAGGTCCCAGGTGCCAGCCGGGGGCCGACCCTGTAAGCAAGACGCTGTGAGGACGGCAGTCTCGGGCCTGCTCCTCTGTTAGCTCTTTGTGGCATAGCCATGAAATGTAACATGTTCAGGGTGTTAACGCCAGGGGCTGAACCCTGCTGACTGCACACGTGTCCAGGGTGCAGTGTGCCTGCCCCCAGCTCGCCCATCACCCTGATCAGGCCGCTTGGACTGAAGGCCCCCCCACCTACCATCCTCTGTGCAGCATACACAGTGCAGGGAGCCGGTGGCAATGGCGGTGACTTTCTTCCCCTGCAGCCCCTGCACCTGCCGAGGTCTTCTCACGTGGTCATCGGACCCGTGGCCCAGCCTGTGATAGTCGCCTTTGCCCCTGCACATGAGGAAACACGCAACCCAGGAGTTCAAGGCCATGTCATCTACCACCTTGTCCCATCCTCCTGGCACAAGCACCATGCGCCAGGGCACGAATCATGGACTGCTGGACACGTCACATGTCAATCTACAAAAGACAGATAACGTGAACTTCAGGTTAACCATTGCCGTGGTGGGATTAAACAGGGTTGCGTACCAGGTGTAAACAGTGCCAGACTTGGTTAGGGCGACGGAGAACTGGGACCCACATTCCACCTTCACCACGCCGAGGCCCATGAGGGAGTCAATCTACAAGGGAAAAGATTCAATCAGACTCCCTCAGCCGAGGTTTCTGCTGACGGCCACCCCAACATGGAAACGGAAATCAATCTAATGGAGAACTGGGCAAGCCTTACCCGTGTCAAATATGTATTACAACTTAAATCCCACGCCATTCCACCCGGTAAATGTTTTCAGGAGCAGCAGAAGCACCGGGCCATGAGGGCACCCGGGCTGGCAGGTGGCCACCAGCCTGTTCCCTGTCATGGCACTGAGGCAGACATGTCAGGCTGAAGCTCAGTGATCATTTCCCCCAAATTCACTCTCCCAGCTCCGTTTCTCTCTGACGTGCCAGGCCCCCTCCCACACACCCTGCACCTGTCTGTCCTCCAGGCCGCCAGACGCCAAGGCCCACAGAGCAGGGGAGGGCCTGGCCACCAGGCCCAGGGCTGGCCTTTGGGCATGCCTACACCACCTGTCCAGGTGAATCCAATCAGACACGACCATGGGGGGCCCATGTTGGAACGCCCGGTGCCCCTGCATGCTCAGGGGCCCCAGGAGGCTCACTTACCTAGCCATGGAGTGTTCTCACCTAGGAAGCTTTGCTCCTCTGACCTGTGGCTGCTTTCAGACTTGAGTTCTCACATTTGAACTCAAATTAATTAAACCCTAATTCTCATAGTGTATCCCTGCCCCACCCCCATCAGAGGCACATCACAAGCGGGCCCCACCTCCAGCGCCCCAGCCCCTGAAGGTGCAAAGTGTTTGCTGACGGCCTCCTGAGCGTGAGAAAGTCATACCTACTTTTTCATAAGTGTGGACACCCTAAGTACCCTGACCTGGGGTGAAGTGCCTTATGCTTGTTGGGCAAGAAAAGCAGGAGGAGACAAGAACAAAGACGCAGCCCGGAGCACTGGTCTCGCAGCAATACCCACCCAGGAGGCCTGTGGAGAAGGGGTTCCCCCACAGCCAGCTGCAGCATGGCCTCCAGGTGGCATCTCCCCAACTTGGGCTCTGGGCAGCACCTGCCACAATCCCTCTCTGTGTGACACTGTGTCCACACCCCCGATACGGAGGCCACCAGCCACATGCAGCTCCTGAGCCCAAGAAATGCAGCCAGTGCCAGTGAAGGAGAGAGTCCTAATCTTACTCTTACTTGATTTAAATTCCAACTCAAACAGCCACGCATGGCCAGCAGCCACTGGACTGGGCAGTGCAGTTCCGGCCAGGCTTCTATTGACCCGAGGGGCAGGCCATCCCCAGGGCTGCCTGTCTCCCGTGAGGGTCTCTGTCCTGCAGCTGCCGTCCCAGAAACCAGGGACAGGACGCGAAGCACAGACGGCTTCGGGTCATTCTGCACAGCATCCACACACCCAAATCCACAAGTCATGTTACCTTAACGGCCCTGACATGTCAGCATATGGGCTAAACTCACCCATGAACTTAACCTCTGCCAACTACCCATTCACAAGACAAAACGACAGTCTGCTGCGTTAAGAAACTGCCCAGGGTCACTGAGAGAGAGACACAGCGATCTGACCCCTGACGCTGGGGGTCTCTGGATATCCACCTTCCAGCCTCCGAAAACTGACGAGTGTGAACACCGTCACCTTTTCTGCAGACAGGTTGCCATACCACATGAAGGCACTGACTCTGTCAGCCTGACAGGTCACGTGACTGCCCAGGAGCACAGGCAGCACTGAAGCATTTTAACAGCTACAGGCCTTTCACCCTCTTTTACCCAAATACCCATTACTTGTCCTGCCAAGAAGGGAAAGGTGAGGTTTGCTTGCTCCTGAGAAGCCGCGACACAGGACAGCTCCGCGCACAGCGGCCCGAGCTGCAGACTTGCCGTGGTCGCCGGTGCACCGGGAAAGGTGCCCTCTCCCACCGTGGAAGCTGAAATACCTTCATGGGCACTTTACAGCCGTCGCTGCCGCCCCTGCCAAGCTTGCCGTAGTCCCCGTCACCCCAGGACCACACGGTGTCGTCGTCTGTGAGGCACAGTGTCTGGGCATCCCCACTGCCACAGGCGACGTCGACCACCCGGTGGCCCTGCAGCACCTCCACCTTGGAGAAAACGGACATCCAGGTCAGTGACCACAGCAGGAAGCAGGCTCACCAGGGACAGGCATTACACCACTTGGATTCTCCGTGCGCAGAGCCTGCTCAAGTCTGTTCTCCAAAGAGCGGCTCATTACAACCATCCCATCAGAAGACAGAAAACCCCTTCACATATTCAATTACAAGTATGTCAACTGTAGGGGGCAGCGCCAGTGTCCCCAAGGAGCCCTGGCACTAGGTGTCCCCTCACCCCGGTGTCCACAGCGAGCCCCTCACCCCGGTGTCCACAGCGATCCCCTCACCGGTGTCCTCAGCGAGCCCCTCACCCTGGTGTCTCTGGGGCTCCCCGCACCCTGGTGTCCCTGGGGAGCCCCCCACTCCAGATCCCTGGTGAGCCGACCCTTATCCCCAGGGAGCCCTCCCACCCCAGTCCTCGCTGAGGTGGACCTTCTAGAAGACGAGGCTCTTGGCTAGATGCTAAGTAGTACTGACCACTATAAATCAAAAGACATTCAAGTACTGTCCTGTTCGAATGACTCATAGAATACACGCTGAGATGGATTTTCCACCCAGAATAAAACCTATTTGTAAACAATGGGGCTATGACCACCAACCCTAAAGCTAAAAAGAATCTGCAACAGGAAATACTTTTAACTTTTAAAAATTATAATACTGAGGGATAAAAACCCCAAGTCCTGGGAAGTCCGCCCCTTCTTTTGGACCGTTTGAATTCTTTCCTTTTGACCCCTTCCTCCCTCCTTTCAGCCTTTTGCGCCTCGCCTTTGTCCGTGGCCCGCTCCAAACTCTTTGGAATGTAATTTCTAATAATGGGCCCTTGAGTCATTCTCTACTGCTCGGGCCTACTTCCACTTCTTTGAAATGTACTATCTCTTCTAATAAACTACTATGACTCCAGAAGAAAAAAAAAAAAATTATAATGCCAACGGCATCTGCCCCCAGACTGCCAAGCACAGGGCTTTCTCACCAGCTTTGGCTTCAACTGGTCCTCACTGTCGCTGTGCCCCAGGCGGCCATACCGGCCTTTGCCCCACGTGTACAGGTCCCCAGCTGCGGTGACGCAGGCGCTGTGGGCTCCACCAGCAGCAATGTCCACCACCTCAATGCCTCTCAGAGACTCGATGACACGAGGGCGGTCACACGGACTGCAAAAAAGGCCACCAACACAAGTGAGATACAGTTTAATCCCCAAATGTTTTTATTTATTTTTTTAAATTCAATTTTTTTTTTTTTTGAGGGCAGTGTCACTGGCTCTCATATGTCGGACCCGAATCAGGGCCACTGGCGTCCCAAGCCAGTGCTTAACCACCGCGCCACTTGGCCAGCCCCACAATCGTTTTTAAATATTAGGCTTTCGGTTTGGTGCTCACTTATTCAAGTCTGTCACTCAAGATCCTTCAAATCAATTTTTAAATCAATCAAGATCTGAACTTAAAATTTCATAATTTCCTACCATCACCTTTTATACAAGCTGCCCTAATGCCAGGGTAGGAGGCTTTCAGCCTAAATCAGGGGCTGAAAACTAGCATCCACACATGGGCCTAGTCCAGCCCACAGCCTGCTTTTGAAAGGCCAATGAGCTGAGAATGGATTTTATTTACATTTTTAAAAAGTTGTTTAAAAAAAAAAAACCCTGAAAAAAGCACATACAACAGAGACTGTACATGGCTAGCCTAAAATATTTACTACTACCTGGCACATTAGAGAAACAGGCTGCCCCCTTGCTATATAAATCAACATTTCATTTAAGACGTTTTATCGTATGAATGTTTTAGCCTACAATGTGGCATGCACTGATAATGAACTCGTTTTCATGTTGTTGAGTTATGAAAGCCCTCTCTAGTGATTTTGAATGTAAGATCGCAGATATATATGATCACAAACATGTTTCCCACATCCAGGGCACATCTTTTCAACCGCTTAAAAGAGCAGTGGCTGCTCAGCTCGGGCTGGGAATCCAACCAGCAACCCTGTTACTCAGAGCTCGCACTCCTGAGCAAGCGCTTAACCAACTAAGCCACTCAGCCGGCCCTTATCCTATTCTTCTTTATTGGCTCGTGCTTTTGAGTTCTATCTAAAAATCTTTGTCTGACCTAAAGTCACAAAGGTTTTCTCTCAGTTTTGTTTTGTTTTTAAAATATTTTATTGGGGAATTGTGGGAGGGGACCAGCCAAGTTGTTCTTCAATCTTCGTTGTGGAGGGCACCAGTAGCCATCTGGCTTCCTGTCAGCAGCTCATGGCCTCTAAGCTCAAGGTGCTGTATTCAATCTTAGTTGCGGGTGGGCGTAGCCACCATCCCATGCGGGAGTTGAACAAGCAGCCTTGTTGTTAAAAGTGTATGCTCCATCCTTTAAGCCATCACGATGGCAGCTCAGCTCAAGGTACCAAGTTCAGTCTTAGTTGCGGGTGGGCATAGCCACCATCCCATGCAGGAGTCGAACCCAACAGCCTGTTTGTTAAGAGCGCACGCCCTATCCACTGAACCATCCTAGTGGCAGCTCAGCCCATGGTGCGGAGTTCAGTCTTAGTTGCGGGCAGGTATAGCCCATCATTGAACAGGCAATCTTGTTGTTACACCAACTGAGCCATCCTGCCACCTGTTGGCAGCTCAGTGACAGCTCAGCTAGGGTGCAGCATTCACTGGCCCATGTGGGAATCAAACCAGCGGTTCTGTTGCTCAGAGCATGCGCTCTAAGCCAACTCTTAACCAAATGAGCCACTTGGCTGGCCTTCTCTCAGTTTTTAGTTTAAGTTTTACATTTATGACTATGAATCATTTGAGTTAATTCTGGATATGGTGCAAGATAAGAATTTTAATTCGCTGCTTGCTATATATGGTTATCCAACCATTCAACACCATTCACTAAGAAGACTATCTTTTCTCCAATACACTGTACACTTTTGTAAACTGTGCATTGAAAACAGAAGGAGAAATCCAGTTTCAGTTTTTCCACATTCACTGTGTCAGTATTTGTGGGTACATATTTGGACTTCCTATTCTGTTCCACTCAGTATTTCTGTGTGACGATATCCATTGATATATTTGTCTCTCTACACCAGTACCAACTGTCTTGATTACTGTCGTTTTAAAATCACGCCTGCAGTCAGGAAGTTTCAGTCCTCCAAATTTGTTCCTCAACTTCAAAGCTGTTTGGCCTATTCTAGGTACTTTCCATTTCCATAAGAAGTTTATAAGCAACTTGTCAATTTCTACAGAAATTTTATTGGGAAGGGGTTGAAACTACAGGTTAATTTGGAGGAAACCAGCGTATCAACAATATTAAACACAGTATACCCTCCATGATTTCAGGTCTCTTACAATCTCTCCCAGCAACAT
The DNA here is from genome assembly GCA_033961575.1 of Aselliscus stoliczkanus. NCBI lineage: Eukaryota > Metazoa > Chordata > Mammalia > Chiroptera > Hipposideridae > Aselliscus > Aselliscus stoliczkanus. The sequence continues at coordinate 36,418,739 of CM066741.1, forward strand.
TTTGTAGCTTTCTGTCTGTAAGTCATCCACATTTTTAAAATCAGATTTATCCCTGAGAGATCTATTTGAAAACCACTTCATTTGGGGGGGAGAGTGCTATAAATTCTATTTTTAAATGTCAATTTCTGTTTGCATATGTATTAATACATACAACTGACTTATTTATCGGTCTTTTTCCTGCAACCCAACTAACCTCACTTATTAATTCTAGTAGGTTTTTTCATAGATACCATCAGATTTTCTACATAATCAGTCGCATTATATGTAAGTTACAGCTTTCACTCTTTCCAGCCTGAGTGCCTCTGATCTTGTATTTCTGTCCTGCACTTACTAAACCGGTGGTGTAATGCTGAAAAGAAGTGGTGACAGCAGATATCCTGGTTTTGCTCCTGAAGTTGAGAAAGCTTTCAGTTTGTCACAAGTGCCCGTGAGCTCTCGGTTTGACAGAGGTGCCCTTTATCACGTTAAGGAACTCCTCTTCTACATGCACACCTCAGAGAAACTGCAGGTCCATTCCAGACCACCATGAGAAAGCAAGTACTACAACAAAGAGAGTCATGATCTTTTGGCGGGTGTAGAGTTTTGCCTTCAATTTGTGAAAAAAAATGCAACACCTATGACACGCAATAAAACGGGGTGTGCCTGTACTAGATTGCTGAATGCTTTTATCAGAAATAGATGTTGAAATTGGCCAAATGCTCTTCTCCCTTTCATCTGCTAAGATGATCATACCATTTTTCTTTTCTATTATGTTAATTTCTAATGTGGAAACAACTGTGCAATATCTAAACCTCAAAGTGTAAACCTCACTTAGTCGTGTCCTAATATCCTTTTATGAATCATTCAATTTGATTCTCTAAAGTGTTAGGAACCTTTACATCTATGTTCATGCTCTGTATGACTCTGGTTTTGACACAAGAGTAAAGCTGTCCTCAAAAAAAAAAAAAATGGGCCCAGCTGAGTGGCTCAGTTGGTTTAGAGGGTGAGCTCTGAGCAACAGGGTCACCGGTTCGATTCCCACATAGGCCAGGGAGCTGCGCCTGAGCTGAGCTGCTGCTGAGCTGCCAACAGGTGGCAGGATGGCTCAGCTGGTGAGAGCAGGTGCTCCTAACAACAAGGTTGCCAGTTCACTCCGACATGGGATGGTGGGCTATGCCTACCCACTACTAAGATTGAATACGGCACCTTGAGCCTGAGCAGCCGCAAGCTGTCGACGGGAGGCTGGATGGTGATTGGACTTAGAGCAGAGCTAGCTGCGCCCTCCACAACTAAGACTGAACAAGAACTTGGCTGGTCCTCTTCCCCAATTCCCCAACACAGTTCCCCTTCTCCAATTCCCCAATAAAATCTTCAAAAAAAAAAAAAAAATTGAATTGGGTTCCACTTCCTCCTGGCTTGCAGAGTTTCTGCCGAAAAATTTGATGGACATCTAATGGGCTTTCTTTCTAGGTTATAGTCTTCATTCACCTGGCTGCCTTGTGAATTCTTTGTCACTAATTTTGACAGTTTTAATAATGTGCCTTGGAGAAGGCCTTTTTGGAGATCTATTATAGAACTGCACACTTGAAGCCTGTATAATTTTATCAACTACTGTCACCCCAATACATTTTAAAAAATGAATTGGGGATAATTCCCTCTGTTTTCTTAGCTAGTTTGTGGAGAACAGGTATTATCTGTCATTACATGTGAGGTAGAAATCAGCAGTCATCTGGTCCTGGAGATTTATTTCTGGGAAATTCAATTTCTTAAGTAGATGCAGGGCTAGTTGAGTCACCCATTTCTTTTTGAGTGAGCTTTAAATAGTGCATCCTTTGAGGACCTTATCCATTTCATCTAAAAAGTTTAATTTGTTTGCATAAAGTTGTCCATCATATCTCATCTTTCAATAACTGTACATTCTGTGGGGATGAAAACTCCCTCATTCCTGATACTGACAGAATTCGTATATTCTTTTTTTTCCTGATCAGTGTAGATGGACGTTTTATCAATTATATTGACTTTCTCAAGAACCGACTTTTGTTTTCTTTGATTTTTCTATTTTCTATTTCATGGATTCTTGCTCTGATCTTCTTCTGCTTTTGATTTGGGCACTGAAATATCTTTCAGTCTCTACCTAACATGTTCACGTTTTCCCTCCAGTTTCTTGAAGATATAGTCTGTGGGTAAAATAACTGTTTTAATGTTCTTGTCTAGTAATTCTATCACTGTGTGATTTCTGGGTCAGCTTCAATTGACTGATTTTTCTTCTTATGCAGGCTGCATTTTCCTATTCTTTTGCATGCCTGATAAATTTTTTTACAGCTTTATTGAGACATAACTGACATATAATACTGTAAGTTTAAGGTATTAAATATGATGATTTGATACATATTGATACATATTGTGAAATGATCACCACGTTAAGTAAGGTTAGTTAACACCTCCATCACCTCATTTAATTAGTTCCTCTTTTTTGATGGTGAGAACATTGAAGATCTATTATCTCAGCAACTTTCAAGTATAAAATACAGAACTGTGAACTCTAGGCACCATGCTGTACCTTAGGTACCCAGAACCTGCTCATCCTGAACTGGAAGTCTGTCCCTCTGGCCACCACATCCCCATTCCCGCAACTCCGTACCCGGTACCCAGCACTGTGCTCTCTGTTTCTCTGAGGTCAGCTTGTTTAGATCCCATATGTAAGTGAGATCACGCAGTGCTCGTTTTTCTCTGACTCATTTCACTTGGCACAATGTCCTTAAGGTCCATCTTGTGTCTCAAATGGCAAGGTTTCCTTTTTTATGGCTGAATACTATTTCATGTGTGTGCGCGTGCACGTGTGTGTGTACACACAGAGACACAGACATAGACATAGACAGACAGACACACACACGCGCACACAACCACTTCTTTATCCAATCATCTATTGATGGGCATTTAGGTTGCTTCCATATCCTGGCTATTGGGAGTAATGCTGGAGTGAACATGAGGGTGCAGGTACCTTTCTGAGCTAGTGTTTTCATTTTCTTCAGATAAATACCCAGAAGTGGAATTGCTGGGCCATAAGATAGCTCTATATTTAATTTTTTGACACACCGTCATAAGACTTATTTCTGTCCAATGAGTCATTAACATTTAATTTGATCATTGTAAGTGTTGTTCTGAAAAACCAAGAGCCAACAGACTAGACAGTACAAGACTAACAAACCAACACGGAATGTGGATGTTCTCATCATACCTTCTGTTGCCATGCCCCAGCTTCCCGTCTTCTGCCTCACCCCAAGAGTAAACCTCTCCTTCCGAAGACAGGGCAAGGCAGTGCTTCCCACCGGAGTTCACGGCCACCTTCCTGATGAGCACGTGCTGGATGGACTCCAGTAACGTAGGGGTGGACACCGACTCCGTCCCTCCAATTCCCAGTCGGCCGCCTGCACCATACCCAGTGGCATACAGCTGGACAGGAAAAAGCAACACAGACATCAGATTGTACCTAAATAGCCCCATGAACCCAATTAGTGCTCTAGACCAGGGGTTGGTAAACTGCAGCTCGTGAACCACATGCGGCTCTTTGGATGCGGCTCGCGAGCCAGTTTGCCGACCCCTGCTCTAGATGTTTCTACCACAGAGAAATGAAATATAAAATGAAAAATCACAGGCATTTTGAAGACTTTCTTTGTGCTTTGTCAGAGTTTTAAAATTGAAAGAAAAAGTAATGATTGTTAGAAATACCAAATTCACGAACATTTGAAAAATAAGGTCTTTTTCCTGAAAGCATTTCTATTTTTGTCTACAATACCAGCTACAATTAATACCAAGAAAAACAAAAAAGATTTAATTATCTACTATACACAAATCCCTGATAATAATACCCACAGAAACGATGATAGAAAAATTATAAAATATATTTAATTTTTCAGCAAGGCAGCATATAAGTCACACAGTAGAATGCACTCTTTTTCTTTCACTCTAAGTGGGTGATTGTTTTGAGACACCACACATCTTTACCATTTATTTAAAAAAATCAGATAGGCATTTCTAAACACACATCAAACATCTCTCCCATAAAGATGTAAATGTTGTTTCATACTGTTTTGAAAGCATTGCTGGGGGTTGAAGAAACTTCAAGGACTAAAAGAGGAAGTGAACCCAAGAACTCGAATGGACATGAGCCTGAAGCCCGCTTCCCCAGGCAGGCTGGTCTGAGAGTCTCAAGCTGCGGAATAAGTCCCTGAAAGGAGACCTGTAGATTTCTCAGTGTGAGCATGGGGTGAGGGCGGGGGTGGGGGCTCTTCTGAGACTTCATGACCACAAAAGCTGATCATTAGGTTGGTCTTCAGTCTGAATTATGCTCTGTATGGTCTAATCCTTAGGTAGAGAATTTAATTTATAGCGTCTTAAGGTTGGTAGTACCCAAGGGTTATAAATTCTTTTTTTTTTTTTTTTAAGATTTTTTATTGGGGAATTGAAGGAGGGGAACAGCATTGGGAAATTGGGGGAGGGGAGCAGTGTTAGGGAATTGGGGTAGGGGAACAGCTAAGTTGTCCTTCAATCTTAGTTGTGAAGGGCTCAGCAAGCTCAGCTCCAAGTCCAGTCGCTCAGTTCAGCTCAAGGTGTTGTGTTCTATAGTTGCGGGTGGGTGTAGCCACCATCCCATGCGGGAGTCGAACCAGCAGCTCTAACCACTGAATCATCTGGGCGGCAGCTCAGTTCAAGGCGCCGAGTTCAGTTTTAGTTGCAGGCAGGAGGGCATAGCCCACCATCTCGAACAGGCAACCTTGTTGTTAGAAGCATGTGCTCTCACCAGCTGAGCCATCCTTCCACCTGTTGACAGCTCAGTGGCAGCTCAGCTCAGGCGCAGTGTCACTGGCCCATGTGGGAATCAAACCGATGACCTTGTTGCTCAGAGCTTGCACTCTTGAGCAAGCTCTTAACCAACTAAGCCACTCGGCTGGCCCTATAAATTCTCTTTTGATGACTGATTTCAAACCAGGCCTCAAAGAAGTTCTAAAATGTTCCATGGAAAATAGTGAGCTCATAGTTTAAAATTCACATTGTACAAGAGGAAAGAAGGCGCCATGAGTGAGCGCCAGAACAACAGCTCAATGTTATGTTTAAAGAAAGAAATAAAAGCTTGCAAATATCCCTAAGGAATAAGAGACTATAAGATAACCCAAAGTAGAACTTCTAGACATGAAAAAGATAATAATTGAAATTAAAAACCTGGATGTATTAAACAGCAGATAATAAACTGGTGAAGAGAGACAATGAACTGGAAGATGGATCTGGAAAAATTGTCCAGTGCAGGGAACAGGGACAAAGAGAGAAAGAAAATATGACATGGGAACTCGAGGACAGATGACAGGCCTTCTCATTCGAACATTAACCAGAACAGAGCTTCAGGTGGAGACCATGCAATGTTTGAAAAACAAATGTCTGGGAATTTACGGGAGTTGTGGAAAGACCACTTCTCAGAGCCAGGAAGCCCGCCCCCTGCCCCCACCACCTGACAAAAACAAAACACAACAAAAAAGGACAGCAAAAATCAAAAGAAATCGACATCTAGATATATCACAGAGACACTACAGATCACTAAAGAAAGATCTTAAAAGCAGCCATAGAGAAATGATTTATTACCCTCATTTAGGTAAAAATTCTTCTGACTGCTGATATCCCAACAGCAATAATGAAGGCCAAAAATCAGAAGAAAACTCTTAATAGGCTGACTGAAAATAATGGTCAACAGCAAATTTTATACTCTAGAACAGGCTGGCAAATTATGGCCCATGGGAGAAATCAGGCCCACCACCTACTTTTTAAATAAAGTTTTATTGGAACACAGCCACGCACATTAATTTACATATTGTCCACAGGTCTGTTGATAGTTGCAACAGACCATATGAGCCACACAGCCGAAAATATTATTGTGCTGTTTACAGAAAGTGTTTGGAACTCTTACTCTAGAAAAGGACAAAATAAAGATACTTTCACATAAACAAACAAAAACAATCAATCAGAAGTATAACCAACTAAAGACCCTCATTAAACAAAACTAACAATAAAAGTAGAAAAATTGTCAGATAAATGGTCTGAGACATAAGAAATATGTGTGTACCAGAGATATGTGTACCATTTAGGGAAATCTAGGAAAAAGAGTTTTTAGAACAATGACAGTGCCTGTCACCAGGGCACAGGTTAGTGCCGAGAGTCAGGATAATGAAGGGTCAGTGTCTGCATTATGTGGGAGGAAGGCAGACATACTTACTATCTTTAGACTTTCAACATTCGTGCTAGAAGAACCATGAAACAACAGACACAGAATTCTCCAAAAAGTCGAAAAAAGAGGACTACACTTCAACCCTTCTTCTGAGGCTAGCACCACTATGAAGCTCTTTTTTTTTTATTTTTTTTTTATTTATTTATTTTTTTGAGAGCGGTGTCACTGGCCCTCATATGTGGGACCTAAACCGGGGCTGCTGGCTTTCTGAGCCAGTGCTTAACCACTGCGCCACTCGGCCGGCCCTCTTTTTTTTTTTTTTAATCTTTTTTAACGGTGAAGCTCTTGGTGGCAGCCTCAGACGTGGTTCCCAAGGGTCCCTGCCCCACCCCATGTGATTCCCCTCTCCTTGAACACGGGCTGGACCTACTGGCTTGCTTCTAGTGGAGGGAATATGGCAGCAGGAAGAGATTGTCCGCTCCGGATTAGGTCACACACAACAGTGCCTTCCGTCTTGCTCTCACTCTCTCGCCCCCTCTTCCCTGGCTCACTGACAAAGCCAGTTTCCACTCTGTGAGGAGGCCTAGAGCAGGCGGTGAAGAACTGAACTGTCCTCCATCCAGAGACCGAGCTGAGCCGCCTCCAGAGTCCTGGCCCCGGGAGACTACGAGATAACCCATCCAGGGCACTAGCTCAATCCACTAAAGGAGCAAGCGTCCATAAAATATTTTTTAATGTACAAAGAGTGTTTGGCAAAAGTCAATCTCCATTCATGAACAGAAACAGAAGGGACCTTCCTTAACCTGACAAAGGACATCTACCAAAACCCACAGTGATGTGGGGAGCGTTCAGTCACAGGGTTTCCTTTGCAGCCTGGATGCAGATAACAAGCCCACGACAGGCACCGCTGTTCAATATTGCACCACACCCCACCCAGCACAATGAGACCCCCTTTCTCCCAGACAGGTGAACAGGAAAGGAATGAAACTCATTTACAGATTACAGCTCTCTATAAGATTCAAAAAATCTTGAAATACATCAGAAAAAGAGAAAAATAAAGTAACTAGACATAAAGTCAATGTGTACACATCAACTATTTCCACATAACAGCAGCACTTAGCTTTTTAAAAGACAGCACTCCAATAGCAAAGAAAAAAGGAAAAATCTAACGAATTACTGACATGCAAACAACTATGATACTTATACGTATTTAAAACAAAAACCGTAAAGCTATGGAGCACAAGAAAGGTCACACAGGAACGCCTCTGAGTGACAACAGCTCCCAGCGTACTGTTAGAACTGTTACCCTCAAGGTGACATTTCAGCACGAAGCCTCACACACACCATGAGCCAGACTGCAGCCACAGCTGTCCCCGGGGCTGATGTCCATGTGACACAGGAAATGCACTCTTACCTTCCCATCGGCGGTCACAGCAAAGAGAGTCTGCTCCCCTCCAATTAACTGCACAGGTCTGAGAGTCGCCAGGGCCTCACACGGAGTGGGGACTTTGACCTTGGCTCCTTCGATGCCCCCAAGCTGCCCCCTGTGATTGTGTCCCCATCCATAGATGGTGCCGCTGCCGCCAGCAGAAAGAGTCCAGTCATCTGGGCGCCTGTAAGGGACAGTAAGCGAACCGTCAGCATGGGAAGACACGCACGCCAACCCCCGTGTCGCATCTGTGTGGTGACCTGTTCATCCACTGCACGAGCTGCTCATCCTGCTCTCTCTTGAAGATGTCGTGGCTCTCGTGAAGGACGTCCATGTTTTCACTGTCTGCCATGAGCTCCCGGACCTTCTTGGCCACCTACAAGCATTATTAGAAGGTCGTCAGTCAAACTCTCCCCTCTCAAGAGCAACACAAGCAATGTTAAGGCAAGACAGGAGGAACCCCACTCGAAGACCTGCGTGTGAGAAGGCCAACACTAGCACGGGTTTTATGGTTACTAAGCAGAAACAGTGATGATACGATGTCCATGATATTAACTGTCTAGGCACTAGCCTTATGTCTTTACTAAAAATGAACTGGATCTGAAGTTCAATTTCACCTAAGTGCTTTCTTCCTTACAGTTTCCTGGCAAAAGAAATGATGCTGCCACATAACATGAGCACGTTTTATACTGCAGCTGAACAGGGAAGGCGTTTTTGCATCAAAAATGATTCCAGGGCCCGCCGAGTGGCGCAGTGGTTAAGCGCTGGCTTGGGAAGCCAGCGGCCCCGGTTCGGGTCCTATATATGAGGGCCAGTGACACTGCCCTCAAAAAAATAAAAGATTCCAAAATGACACACAGTACCTCGTCAAGAAATGCACGGGGCAACGGGGTCCTTCTGTCCAGGGCCATGGCGACGCGGGAGGCCATGCAGTACCTCCGGAACCAAGCCCACTTGTGCGTCTCAGCACAGCAGGGCAGCGTATCCAGTTCCAGGTCACAAGCAAGGGCCACCAAGACCTGCAGCCACCAAAAAGCAACAACACGGGCACTCATAGACAGGCAGCCAACGTTCCACTTCCCCAGCGCCAAGTGCCAACAACAGCCACCGTCACGGGTCCCACGGGATCGCGTTTAGAAGTGCCTTAGCCCCGCTGACTGCCACTGATGGATTATTCCCACTTGGCTCTGAAGGACGTACGTAGCCTAGGACGTGAGACCCACAAGTGCTACCCTTCCCATCTAAGTCGACGCCCCGCAAAACACGCCAACCCTTACAGCACAGGGCTTATGTCACAGTCACTTCCGGAAATCCTTCACGTTCACTGATCCCGACCCCGTGACAGCCCCTCGAGGCCCCTGTCCCGTGTTACCTTGAAGAATGGGCTGTGCAGCAGCTGCTTGCCACCCCGCACAATGGGGTCTTCGTACTCAAACTGCCTCTGCAGCGCTTCCGGGAGGCCTTTCACCAGAGCGGCCAGAGCACTGCCAGTAAAACTCTAAGGAAACAACAAGATTGCATCCTATCCCAGGAATCTAAAACTTGGGAGAGTTGAGTGTTTTGTCTCTGTGAGTCAAACGTATTATTATGTCGATACCAGTCTCCATAAAAAAAAAATGTGTATTGATATTTTCAAACAGGAAAAAGAATTAAGAGGGGACGATGAACCCTAAAATAAAAAGTGGAGTTGAAAATTCAGGTCGGAATGGTTGATCGCAATTTTAGGACAGCCAGCCTGCAGAGCCAGTCCTTTCTGGTTTACAAACCCATCTCCTAACGTGTTCCAGATGGAACATTTTTTTTATAGCAGCTACCTCATCCGGCAAAACAAAGGGAATGGCGAGTTCGACTCACAAATCCCGACAAACACCACGCTATGCTCACAGCATCCACACATGACTATTTCTGAAATCAAAGCCCAGCCCTCACTCAGTATAGGGCGCAACAGAAGAAGGGACGCACTGTGACAAAGCCTGCCTCGTTCTTATGTGGCATGTCCCAACTCGTGTCTGGGACTTGGAAGTTCAATGGCATGTTCCATACCAAGGCCCTGGTGTCCCCGTCATTGTCTCCCAGGAGCCGGTGTATGTTGATCGATTGCCCAAATTCAGTTGTAAGCAGCTTCCTCAGTCTTTGAAGGGCCCACATTCTGTGGCTGGCAGCTGAAACGACCAACAGAGAACACCAGAAGCTTGACCACTTTTCCCACTGAGTAAGACAGTCACGGCCACACAGGCGCCACTTACCTAAGGCACTCAGCTGTGCGCACGCCGCCAGTGACGCTGCCAGCCGGGGGACGATGCTTCTGTTGGAGGCGAGGTTGAGCCGGAAGTCCAGCAGACACGTCACCAAGTCCATGGATGGACAGGAGAGGACACAGCGATCGGAAAGGAGGTCTTTAGGGCCTGAGAGATGAACACCACGAATGTCCCCGTGTTGGACAGGGAGACGGTTGTCCCACAAGGACACTCACACACATGGGACCAACAAGAAGGGGCCTCGTCCACCTAAATGCCACAGCGAGGGGGTACCCACGGGCCACCATGTCGGTCACATAACTGAGTTCTGTACTTGGACATTGTATCTGAAAATCAAACGGCTGAAAAACTGCAGCCAGCAACCGCCCCTCTCCCGGTGGTGAGGACGGAGCGCGGCCAAGGGCAGCCAGACAGCCGGGGAGCTGTCTGCAGTGCTGACCACCGCCAGTGGGGCCTGCACAGAGCCGGCTCCCAGCACAGCAGGAGAAGGCCGCAAGTCCTGCATGAGCACCTGCAAGCCGCCAGCCCCCTCACCTGCGGCCGGCATGATGGGGTAGACAGTGAAGCGCCAGCCCCACCCATTCACGGACCCATCGCTGATGAACTTCCACTTGAGCTCATCCCCTGGAATACGCAGCTCGCTGGACCAGTCGGACCACTCTCGGCCTGTGGGGCACACCTGATGTTAGGTTCATTCCACCATCCAACCTACACAAACTTCTTTACGTACAAACCGGAGTTATTCACGCTGTCTGAACAACAGTGGCTGCTCCAAGCCAAGGCCTCCCAAGTCTGAGTTCACTGCACTCCTGGTGAGTCACATGTCAGGGAGCTGCCCAGATGGATGACATGTTCACACCACTACTACACAGTATGGGAGGCCTTCACAGCCAGTGGGCACCCACACCCAGGTCAGGGCCCACCGCGGGGGTGGGTCTCCGGAGGTGTGACATCATGGCCATTACTCAGATAGTGGGAGAAAAAGCCCCAGCTTCTCTCACGGGGGGTGCAAGTGTGCAAAGGCCTGGGCATAGGAGGCCACCCTTGAGGGGCTTGCAGCAGCCCAGCCAGAGCCCAGGGCCGGGGGTGCCACAGACAGGAGCTGGAGAGACAGGTCTGCAATATGCCACCCAACCAGGTTCCTACTTGGAGGGCCATGAGGCAGTGGTGTGGGTGGCCTGGAGGGGACTCCTGCTGAAAGCAGAGAAACTGGGCACATCTGACCACATTACTCGAAACTACAGTCATCTATCACTCTGCCAGAAAGAGTCCGTGCCCATCTGTGACTACATTACTTTATCTAGGGCTTTAGACCAGGGTTTAAATAAGTAACATCTCATAAGTAATGTTCTGTGGGGACACCGCCAGGCCATCACATACGCTCGGTCTGGCTGCTTTCGCACTAAAGGCAGACAGGAGAGGTGAGGACAGGAAGTTGGCTCTCCTGGCTTGAGATGAAGGAGGAAGTCTTGAGAGGAGACCCCCACACACACCTGCACTATTGGAGCTGCAAAGCCCAGCGAAAGAGCTTTCCACCAGCCCCTAGACAGAGGGATTGGAGGCATGGTCGCAGAGACAGGCCCAGAGGCAACATCCCTGTCTGTGCCAGTGCCCTGACCACCACACATGCTGAGCACTCACGCCGTGTGGCCCAGCCCTCACTGCAATCATTAAAACACAAGTCCCTTAACAACCTTTGTGGCACATCAACCTTTACTGAGTCTGGCACTCCCACATGTCTTATGGCACCATCTCCAACTGTCTGGGTGTCGCTGGGCCTCCCAGGCCTGTGCCCCTGACAAGGACCCCTGTCACACTAGTCACGTCCACCCGTGGCAAGGTGCACACCCACTTGGATAAGTGTTTACTCAAAGTATTGGGAAGAAAAGGGGACTTTGCAGCTAAATAGCGTACTGTCCCCTCAAGTCTCACATAGCACGCAGTGCAGTATTCTCGTTAGCAAATTTACCAGTCTCCCTCCATGAGGCAAGCAGACCTCCCACCCACCTGAGCGCACAGAGACAATCCTGTTGACGCTGTCCATGACTGTGAGTGGGTCATGCCGCCTCTCCGTTGAGCACTGCCGGTCAAACTCCACCCGGAGTCCTTCTGCACCTGGAGGACACGCGAGCACAAAACACGGTGACCCCTCCCACCTGACATACCACAGATAAGGCCAAACATCACAACTCCCCACATACAAACAGTGAGATTAACATCATGTCCAACAGCTCATGAAAAGCAGTAAGTCAGGAAGAACTGAGCTCACAAAAGAAGAACCCCAGATCCCACCTGCGATGGAAAAGCCAGAAGACACTTCCGCTTGGCCAATTCACTGAGCTTTCACTTCTGGGCAAATTTTTATACTACAACCCCATAGCCAGACCAAGCTTTATTATGCTGTCCTCATTTAAATGCCATATAAAACCAGCTCCATCAGGCGTGTAGTATTAGGTCTAGAGTATTCTGTGGGACAAACGAACGCATGGGGCACAGGACCTGCACTGGGTATGTGGAGAAAGAGGTAGGAAAATCCTCTCCTATAAACCACACAGAATTGTGAAAAATGATGACTCCATCCTCTGCAAATCAATTAAAGGCAGGCTACAAATTGAGAGGTATTTATTCATGAAAAGACTGCTGAGCTGGGGAAAGCAATAGCTGTGGCATTCTTCCTAGACCTGGATGCCTGGTATCGTCACTGCCCGCTGAGACCCCACCCCCGGGGATGGCCCTGGGTACCTGGCATCTTCACTGCCCGCTGAGACCCCACCCCTTGGGGATGGATGGCCGTGGGTACCTGGTATCTTCACTGTGCCACTGGAGGAAGTGTCGTCCGTGTAGGGGTGGCTACTTTCCACCACCACAGGCTGAGAGGACAGACGGCCGCTCTGTGAGTCTGTGGCTACGTCTTCCAACTCAGTGACACACAGCTCCAGCAGCATATCTGCCACCTGGGGGAGAAGCAAGGGGTTGTAAGGCTGCCCTCTGTTCTAGATCTTTCCACAGGGGAAGGGGGCAGGGTGGAGGACTTGGGAATTTGGGAAATCAAGTTCAAACCAGGGCTCGGTGTCCTTGCCTATAAAATGAAGCCAGCAAAGGGCTCAATGGGGAGCTGGGCAGCTGGGGGACCTAGTGCAAGTTGCCAGAGGCACGTGACACACACTACAGTAAGGGCCAACTGAAGACACGAAACACCCGAGACCAGGAGACCAAGTACTTCCTAGTCAGGAGAGTCGGCCTCAGGAAGGAGCAGAAAGGTGACAAAAGGACCCAGATCCCAGAAGACACTGGGCGTCACGCTGGAGTGCCAGGGACGGAGGGGAGCGATGCAGCCACCCCGCCGAACAGCACAGACAGTCTGGGCCGGGCTACACAGACACACTGGGGTTCTCTAGACCAAGGACAATGGTGGTCAGCTCCCGTGCCACATCCTCCACAATCCATAATGTCCCTGTCTCACTTTAAAATGTAAATGGAGCCGGCCGAGTGGCGTGGTGGTTAAGCGCTGGCTTGGGAAGCCAGTGGCCCTGGTTCAGGTCCCACATATGAGGGCCAGTGACACTGCCCTCAAAAAATAAAATAAAATATAAAATGAAATAAAATAAAATAAAATGTAAATGATTGATACTGGTGATTACAAACTCCTTGATCGCTATTTTTAAAAACAGGAGTATGTTGTCATAGCAAAATACATTAACCAACACATTTTTTAAATTTAGATAAAAATAAAACTATTTTCTCTTCTGTACTTTTCAAAAATAAACAATTATTTTTCCGTTTTTCTTCATGTTTAGATAACACATTAGCTTAGTAAACAGCTTTATGAATGACAGACTAATCACTGCCATCAAGGCATTATCATTATAAAGTCAGATGTCTCGCTCTCTCTCTCTCTTTGTTTACAAGTCACAATATTAGGTCCGGTAGGCCAGTAGCACCGTGCCACCGGCCAAGGCAGTGTAAAGACAATCCTACCTCCGTTTCTGTCTCCCTGAACCTGGTGTGTCACTGAGACAGAGATGTGGGCATCTCCAACTCCTACTGCACAGCCCCCCAGGCTCCTCTGGGCTTCAGACCCTTCCTGGGCATAGCTTGTTAGTCCCCAAGAGTGGCCGGAAAGCTTCTCAGGAGAGGGTGACAGAGAGTTGCAGACACGGCCCTGCCCGCAGGGTACTCAGGGCCCAGCCCCATTTCTCCTACTGGCAACCCAAGTATCCTTTAGCCAAGAGACGACCTCTTGGGGCCAACAAGGGACACGCGCCCTTGATACCGAGAACACACGGAGCACTGGACCCAGCAGATGTGTGTGACTACCTGGGCAGGCTTCCCAGGAATGCGCGTTCTCCCCTCTCACAATGGCAATGAACTTGTGAAAAAAATTAACATTGCACCTATGACGATTCACTTTGATTTAATCTCAGAATTATGCTAAGTAACTTGCCTAGAAAACTAGAAAAATAGGCAACCTGGAACTTTTTTGAGTTCTTCCTGAATATGGCTTCATGAATATGGCTCTTAATAAAATATCTACCAAACCATTTGCTATGTTCTCAAGGTCCACTCAGACATATTGAAGTACTTTACGGTTTGGTGGTGGTGCTAAGAGGCCCAGGGGAACGCAGACGGCATATGCCATCAGACCTCCTGACATGGCCAGCTCTGAAAAAGCAGAGCAAGGCTGCTGATAAAGTCTTTAAGGAAACCCAAGGACTTCAGGACTGATTGATTCGATTTCTAAGACACACTGATACAAAATCAGCCATATGTGGCTATTAAAATTTAAATTAACTCCAGTTCCTCAGAGGCATCAGCCATATTTCAAGTACTCAACAGCCACGCATGGCCGGGGCTCCCCTACTGGGTGGCTAGGTACAGGACACAGCCACCATGGGAGAAAGTCCTATTGTACCCAGTGCTACCAAATACCAAAGCCTACTTGAAAGCTATAATAGGCAGAGCCCTGTGGTGTTGAAGCCTAAAGAATTAGATTAATGGAACAGAAAAGAGTCTGGAAATGGACCCAAATACACACAGGAACTTAGAATGTGATAAAAGTGGTTTTCAAGTCACTGGGAAAAGATGGATTAGCCAATAAATGATACTGGACCACCATGTTTGTCATCTAGGAAAAAACAAAGTTGGGTCCCTACTTATTCCTTGTTACCTGGATAAATCCCAGGTGACTCAAAAAGGTCAAGGTCATAATTGAAGTCATAAAAAAGATTACAAGAATTAGGAGAGTTTCTTTAAACAATGTCATGACAGGAAGTCTATTTTCAGCATGATATCAAACCCAGGAACCATAAATGAAAGACACGGGCAGATCTGAGATTAAAAATTAGAAAATTTAAAATGGCTAAAAATATCAAATGATGTCAAAGGCAAACTGGGGACAACGGCAGCGCACAGGACAGAAAAGGACTTGTTCCACGAGGAGTCCCAGCGCTGTCCCCTAGAAGAACCCCGAGACCCAGATAAGATGCAGCAGCCTCCACAGCAGGTGCAGCACTCACCTCCCTCCCGCCGTGGCTCACCTGTGGGTAGGCGGTGCCCATGCCGGACAGCACAGCCGAAAGCACGTCCCTGCCCTTGTCCCCTGCCCGGCCGCACACAGAGAGCTTGAGCAAGTCCACCAGGACGCGGGTGTCGTCAGAGACCAGCAGGCTGGTGAATTCATCCAAGGACTGCGGCTCCGGGCCTGAGGATTTGCTCTGACTTTCAACGCCCTACAAAGCCAACAAATGAAAACGAGGGACGGAATGTTAAGAAACAGTCACGAGTTCACCCATAAACTCAAAGATACGTGACCACCAAGGGAGAATAAGGGATTCTCATAGACAATGAACACCATGAAATACCAGGTGAAGAAATGACAGGCCCCTAAAACCTCCACCACCACGTACCATGCTAGCAAGACCAATTAGCTGTTTTACAAATTAACAATAGCATCTGGCAAAAGCAATGCCTAAACTATAAATTGACAATTTATACTGTGACCAAGTTTGCAGCATAGATGTAATAATGATAATTCGGAATAATTTACGCATTTAACCCTCATCCTAGGAGACTGCCAAATAGCAAACGTTTAGTTCAGATACCTAATTTATAAATAGTGATTTTCTTATTGTCACAGATGGTTACCAATAATTTCCATGGGATGTTTTTACCAGAAGTGACAGAATTAAAAGTCAAGAGTTCCAAATGTAATTTAAAATAATGTGTGTCTGTCCCCAAAGGGGAATAGTGACAAGGTGTGAGCAGGGGAGACCAACTGATGGCGGGAGCATCTGAGTCGGCTGGGAGGGCATCCACATGTGGAGGTGACTGTGGGGACAGAACCAACCCAAGTGGAAGGTGTCCCTGCTTTGGGCCAGCCTAGGGGAAGGTCACAGGTCAAGCAGGGTCAGAGGACATCCCTGCGGAGGGCAGACTGGTTTTGAGCGCCAGAAGCTGAGTGGGGGAAGGAAGGTGCCCATGCGTGGGGCGGGGGGCGGAGCCAGAGGGGAAGTAAATCCATTGTCAGCAGCATGAGCCAGGCTTCTCACTCTCTGAGAAGAGAGTTATAAATACAGAGAGAGAGAAGACTAGAATGAATGCTCTGCAGGAAGGCCCAGAGCATGGCGTCTAGAAACTTCTCCACTAAAAACAACCAAGACTTCAGGCAGAAACCTGTGGCACATGAAACATCTTGCTGAACCTAGAATTTTGTGTTGTGGCAGAAAGCAAGGAAACCCTCACAGATTGATGGGAGCAAGTTAGAAGTACAGACTAAATGCTACCAAATATTTAAAGAATTAACACCAACTCTTAGCAAACTCTTCTAAGAAAATGGAAGAAGAGGGACCACCACTCAGCTCCTTGCATGAGGCCAGTGTTACAGGTACCCAAAGCAGGTAAAGACATCACAGGGCAACAACAGGTGAGCACTGCTGTGAATACAGGTGCAGATCCTCAACACAGCACCAGCCCAATCCAGCGCCATGCAAAAGGATTACACACCTCAGACAGACAGGGAGGAGGCAGGACAGACCCTGTGGTGCTGAGCTGGCATTCAAAACACTGGTTTGAACCGCTCCTGGTTTTTCATATGTAAAGAAGGTGCTGAAGGAGAAATAAATGCTCGCATGCGAGCACTTCTATTTGCTGAGAGCCTAAACCAAGAACCTGCAGCAGCAACCAGCTCACCAAGACCCAGATCTTATTTCTAACTCTTGTGGTCTCTAAAAGGAACCAGGACCCCCTGGAGAATGGCTGAGCCCAGGCCAGGGACAGGACAGGGGCAGGACGACTTTGGCAAGCACTACTGCACCAAAAGCGAGGATGTGCCCAAAGAATTATGGGAACATGTCAGAGGGATAAAGAAACCAGTCCAGAAGGGCTCCCAATGGCCAAGTTGGGGACAATGTGGGTGTGAAATGATGACAGTAATGTTTGCCATTATTTGAGTAAAACAGGATTCCGTGAATCTATACCAAGATAGGCAGACAGACAGGCAGACAGGCAGACAGGCAGGCAGGCAGGCAGGCAGGCAGGCAGGCAGACAAGGAGAGAAGGGAACATTCTCCCTAAAGGAGCACAGCAATAATCATATTCCAAAAGGAATGATGAAATTCCAGAACTCGCCATGTGACAACTGCCACAGTAACAGTGCATTCAGCTAGAGCCAGTGGATACTGAAACTGGTGGGTGGAAACAGAATGAGGAACAAGGTACTCGCATGGTCGCAAAGTGAATACTTAACACACTTTTATGACCCTCCAGTGGAGAAGCCTGACAGACACTGCTAAGCAAGTGCTAAGAAAAGCATCACCCCCAATGCAGCAAATCAACAATGCACACTGCCCAAAGGGATGCACAGAAAAGCTGTTCCGTTTTGAGGATAAGAGACAACACACTCTGGGCTGGGCCCTGGACCCATAAAGGACACTATTGGGACGATGCACGAAGCCCGAGTGGGTCTGTGATTAAAAGCAATCCTGTCTGCGCAGTGGTTAAGCGCTGACCTAGGAAGCCAGCGGTCCCGGTTTGGTCCCACATATGAGGGCCAGTAACACTGCCCTAAAAAAAAAAAAAAAAAAAAAAAAAAGCAATCCTGTCTGTACTCGTGTGCGTGCCGGAGCACGGGGCATGGGGACTACGCCTGCCACTCCCCACCAGCAGGGCAGGAATGCTGGACTGCAGGACCTACACGGAAAGAGCACTAGACACCACTTTGTCCAGTGACTACAGGCTGTTTCTGCAACCTCTGTGTATATTCAAGGTGATTTCAATAGAAAGCAGTAAAGATGAGAGCCCCCGACCTCTTTGGTTTTGGTCATGGTTTCCGCAATGATGCTGGCAGCTCCGGGGTCATCTGTTACCGGGATGAAGGGCCGAGAGGAGGCAGAGGAAGCAGACGGGGTCACTGCGGAGGGGGTCACAGCATCCTCAGAAGAGACAATCTAGTTTAAAAATACACAGGAAGAAGAAAAACTCAGCTTCCCACACAACTCCAAAAAACCTCATCCAAAACCCTTGGGCTACCTGGAATATTCCAGATTTTACAGTGCTAACAAAATGCTCACCACGGCTGCCACCTCCAGTGAGGTCTGGGGCACCCTGCAAAGTCACACACATTCCTATTCCCAGGAAATCTATGAATATTCACAACAGGTCATGCAAAGAAGAACACTAAAATGAGCTCGCACCTCATCAAGCCGGGTTTTTCCCCAAAGAGTTACAAAAATGTTTGGCTTTCAGAGCTTTCAGGTATCAGAATTCCGGACGAAGGACTATGCACTTGCATTTACCGACTTTGCAAAAGAAGTCTATTTCTGTTTAATTGCTAAAACGTCTTTTTTTTTTTTTTTTTAGCTGAGCCATCCTGCCACATGTTGGCAGCTCGGCGGCTGCCTGGCTCGGGCCAGGAATCCAACTGGCAACCCTGTTGCTCAGAGCTCACACTCTTGAGCGAGCTCTTAACCAACTGAGCCACTCGGCCAGCCCTAAAACGTCTCCTTTTTAAATGGAATATTTTCTAATTCAAGCCCCAAACCGTAGCAGTGGGCGGAAAAAGCGCTCAGAGCTGAGTGAAGCAGTGACCACCCTTTCTCACCCAGTGCTGCTGTCCTTCACTTTACCTCGCCTCTCTTCTCTTGCCATGGGCTTGGACTCAGTCTGTCTTCAGGATCAGCGGCCAACATACACTCCTCCCCGTTCACAGGACTGGACGTGGCAGAGGCATCGGCAGGGGCTACTGAGGACAAGGAGGGGCACTCCACCGGAGCGATCATGCTGGCCGGCATCAGGGCCCCAACAACGGCGTCCCTGTCAGGAAAGAAGCCGGGCTATGGTGAGCTGCCCGTCACCACGAAGGGACGGTGGCCAGGAGGCGGGACGAGCGCTTACAACGGGAACCCTCATCTTACAGGACACACGTAAAAGTGCTTTGGAAAAACACCAAACATTACTGCATTGTATTCATTGGCTAAACATTAAAATATTTACTCCTGATCTTATTTATCTAAATGACCGTAGCGATGACAGGAGAAAAACTGCCAAACATAAAAGCCCTCCTGGGTTCTTGTTGGAGCCTGAGGGTAGCTCTGTGTTTACTGAAAGCCACATACCAAGGGCGCCCCAATGTCCTCTCCACAACCAAGTCAACTTTGGTCTGAGACTGACATTCCTGTGTCAATACTGATTTCCACTCATCGGGTCCATAGCACGACCCACTGAGAACTGGGAACTCACTTCAGCTCTGAAAAAAACAGCCCCAAAATTCTGGGAAAGATCCAGCCACAGAAACTCTGCCTTTTCAAGTGTCTAAGTACAGGGGACGGCAGGTGGTCTTAATATCACTGAGTACTAGTATCAACTAATTCCTCTTCTCGCCCCCCACATATTCGTGCTTAGAGTTTATTGGCCACGAAGAATAACAAAATGTTCCTTAACTTGGTTTTCTTAGCTGTATTTAACCCTTATTAAGGTAAGCACAAAGGTACATATCACTGTCACTCTCAAAGGTATGGGACCTAAAACTCAAAGCATCATAAGAGAGTCGTAGCACATTTCTGAGACATTTCATGAATCCAGCAGGACACAAAGCCTGAGCTTACAGGAGCTGGGGAAGCGGCCTACCTGGCATACATGATCTGCAGAGCTGTGAGGATGTGGGACAAGGCCTGCTGCTTGGCCAGGTTTCCATCCAGTGACAGGAGGATCTTGGCAAGAGAAGGGCGGTTTGGCTTGGAACTACCTGCACCACTGATTTTATTACTGGCAGCAGACGAGTCGGCATCTGAAGACACACCTGAAAAAGAAAAGGGAAATTTGGGTTCAATTCTTAAGATCACAAATTATATTTCTATAATTTGACCTTTCAGTGTAGTTCCAAAACACACTGCAATCTACATTTTGCTTTTTCACAAATTAGGTTCATTAATAGTCTTTCAGATTAAAAAGATCTCACTTATTTTATCTATACTTCCATAAAGAAGCTATTTTCGGGCTGGCTGAGTGGCGCATTGGTTAAGAGCTGGCTTGGGATGCCAGTGGCCCCAATTCAGATCCCACATATGAGGGCCAGTGACACTGCCCTCTACAGCTAAGATGGTGAACAACAGCTCCACCTGGAGCTGGGCTGCCGTGAGTCACCAGCGATGGTGTAGGCTGCAGCCCCTGCTGCAGTGGGCTGCCATAAGCTACCATGAGTGGCCAGCAGCCAGCGTGAGCAGCCAGCAACCAGCATGAGCTGCCATGAGCCACCGTGAGCCGCCATGAGCGGCCATCCAATGGCCGGCGACTAACTGCCTCAGCCAGGAAGAGTGAAATGATCATAATACCAACATGGGCCAGTGAAGCAACATCCTCCACAACTAGACTGAAGAATCAAAGGACAGCAACTTGTCTGTTCCCCTTCCCCGGTTCCCCAACGCTGTTGCCCTCCCCCAATTCCCCAACAACAACTAAAAAAATCTTTAAAAAAAAATAATAATGATTTGGTGACATTGAGAGCACATTAGAAAATTAAGAAAAGACTAGTGAATCTGAAGACATAGCAACAGAAACTACCCAAAATGAAACACAGAAAAGAATGTAAAAATGAAGACAGCATCAGTTATCTGTAGGCCAACTTCAAAAGACTTAATACATGTGAAATTATGGTTCCTAAAAGACGGGAGACAAGAAGTTACAGAGAAAAATATTTTGTGAAGAAACAGTGATGGAAAAATCTCAAAATTTGATGGAAATTATAAACCCAAACATCCAAGAAGCACAATGAACCACAAGCATCAGAACCATGAAGGCATCCTATAAAATCACTGAAACCCTGAGGGAAAAGCAGTCTGAGAAAAAACACACGTTATATATAGAAAACCAGAGGTAAGAATGATAGCAAATCCTCAATGAAACAATGCAAGCTACAAGACAGTGGCACATCTTTAAAGTATGGAAAGAAAAAAACTGTCAACCAAGAATTCCATACCTAGCTAACATATATGGCAAAATAACAGCCAGTCAGACATAAAACGCTGCAAGAAAGTGTCCCTCGTACATGACAGGACATAACAAAGGAAGGCCTCTGAGCAGAAGAAAATGATGCCTGATGGAAACATGGACGTGCAAAGGAGGGGGAGCACAGGGAATGTACCTGCATAGTGAATGCAGAGACAGTGTTTCCTTATTACTTAAATCATTTTAATAGTTAACCTAATGTTTGAAGAAAATTAACAAAAAATACTGTGAAATTTACAGCACACACAGAAACATATGATAACAATAGCACGAAAGCTAGGAGGGAAGAACCAGAAATATACTGTTGTGTGTTCATACACTACACGTGAAGTAGTGTAATGTCACCTGCAGGTAGGCTGTAAGTTAAAGGTGTATAATACACACCCTAAAGCAATCACTTAAGTAACACAGTAAGTTAGAGCTCATAAAAATGGAGAAAAATACAAAATCATAAAAAATAATTCAAAGGAAGGCAGCAAAACACAATGAACAGCTAGGACTATCAGAAAAAAATAGCAAGATGATAGACTTGAAACAAATAGACCAATAATTATATAAAACATAAGTAGACTAAACACTCCAATACAGGTTGTCAGAGGAAATTTTAAAAAGCAAATTCCAACTATATGTTGCCTATAAGAAAGCTCCTTTTAATATAAAGACACAAATAAAAATAAAAGGGATGAAAAAGATGTACCACAGTACATTATGGTATGTGGAATAGCATGGCTTATGTATTATAGAGCACTCATCAAAAGCTGGAGTGAGTATATTAATGTGAGACAAATTAGATTTTAAAGCAAAGAATTTCAAGGCAAAGGGAGAAAGAAGGTAATTGTCATGATAGTAGAATCAGTTAGTCAAGGAGAGAAACGTAAATGTTTATTTGAAAAGTAGAAAGATCCTAAATCAATGATGTAAGCTTATAATAAAAGAAACTAGAAAAGAACATATTACACTAAAAGAAGACTTAATAAAGATTACAGCAGAGATCAGTGAAGTAGAAAACAGAAAAACAGAGAGAAATCAAGAACATCATAAACTTGTTCTTTGAAAAAAATTACTAAAATTGATAAACCTGTAGACAAATTGAAAAGAGAAGATACAATTACCAATATAAAAAGCAAGAGACATATCACTACAGATTCTATAAAAATTAAAAAAAAAAAAAAAAAAAAAAGAAAATATTGAGAATGACTTCATGCCAATAAATTCAACAATTTAGATGACATAGACAACTTCCAGAAAAGGTAGAACTCTTACTAGAAAAGAAATAGGTAACTCTGTAGTTTAAATTAAAGAAATTAAATTTTTGGTTACAAAACAGAAAGAAACCCACCAAAGAAAACTCTAGGCCCAGATGGCTTGCTTCATTGGTGAATTCTACTGAAATTATACCAATACTACACAAAATAATCAGGCTAAGTGAGAAAAGTGAGATAAAAAAATGAAAGTGAGGGCCGGCCGAGTGGCGCATTGGTTAAGCGCTGGTTTTGGGATGCCAGCGGCCCCGGTTCGGATCCCACATGAGGGCCAGTGACACTGCCCTCTACAGCTAACAACAGCTCCACCTGGAGCTGGGCTGTGCGAGCCCCGGTGATGGTGTGGGCAGTGGGCTGCCATAGGCTACAGTGAGTGGCCCGCAGCCAGCGTGAGTGGCTGGCAGCCAAGAGTGAGCTGCCAATAGCCGCGATGAGCGACATCCAGAGGCCAGCGACAGATCTGCCTCATCCGGGAAGAGCGCAATGACGATACCAACAGTGAAGCAACATCCTCCGCAACTAAACTGAAGAACAAGAAGACGGCAACTTGTCTGTTCCCCTTCCCCGATTCCCCAACGCTGTTCCCCTCCACCAATTCCCCAATAAAATCTTTAAAAAAAAAAAAAAAAAAAAAAAAAAATGAAAGTGACCCGCAAGGACAGAAAGTAATCAGTGGTGAGGGAGGCAGGAGGGCTGTGAAGGAGACGAGACAACGCTGGCAGGGCACGGCCGCCCATGGTTGGCATCAACATGGCAGTGCCACTGAAGCCCGTGGTGCTGCTATGCCCCAAAGGAGCTCACCAACGCCTCACCCAGGTAGGAGGCGCCTAGTGGGTCTCTCGCGGCCTGGAAGAGCACAGGCTCGTGGGCAGAGGGCGTTGCCACATCCACGGTTGTCCACGCCACACTGTGTGAAGACCCACAGGCCACTCGCGTGATCTTCTGGCCTTCCAGGCCTTGCACAAGCGTGGGCTTCCTATTAACCGTGGTTGTGCCATTGCCCTGCTGGCCGTGGTCATTGTCACCCCAAGCGTATACCTGTTAAGGGGAACCAAACAGAGTAGTTCAACATTTCAGAACATTTTCTTTAAATTTACTCACAATTCTTGCAGATGACTGTGAGTATTTATGTAATATCAATCCAATGAGTCCATCTCCTGTTGTGCTAGAGGAAGCAGAGAGATTCTCCTCTTCAACTAAGTGCAGTAACTTACTTTTTCCTTTATTTTACAAAGCAAAATGACCATAAGCAATATGCTCATTTTTCAAGTGCAGGACTCCCCCTTTTCCACGGTTTCAGTTACTCTCGGCCAAATGTGGCCCAGGGCCCGGAGCCTGGAGCCCATCGCGGCAGCTGAGGGGGCGGGGCGGCAACCCCCTGGACAGGACGCCCGGCCATCACAGGGCCCCACACAGCCACACCGCCTGAGGCTGGGACAATCCAGACACACCAGTTCACCTCCTGGGCACGTCTTTGGGATGTGAGAAGAAATCCATGGGGAGACGTGGGGAGAACGTGCACACTCCACTCAGACAGCGGCCCCGGCCAGGAATCGATTTTTTTTTCCTCGTCAATGTTATATTATGATGACAAACAAAATGACATTATTTGAGGACCTGCTATATCTACACAGTTTGGTACTATCCATGGTTTCAGGCATCCACTGGGGGTCTTAGAACGTGTCCGGCACAGATAAGGGGGGACTGCTGTAATTCACTTCCTGGCTTTAAAGGGTTAGAATGTGCAATTCATTTTGAGTTCATTTTGATTAAAAAGCAGTATGGTATCCTGTTGTCATCAATGCATTTCTAAAACTCTAATGTCCATGGGCCTGTCAAAGCAGGAGAGGGAGTAACACTGACAAGGGTAACTTTATTTCTAGGATCTTCCCATGAGCTGTCAGTTTCTGAAGTAAAACAGTGCTCCTACCTAGCCATAGGGGCGCTGTTGACCAGCTCCTTGTGGGCTCTCGAGTCAGAATGCCTGCCCTCCAACATGCACCTGGTGGCAACCTCTTCCCACTCATACCCACGCTGACAACTGCGCAGGGGGCAGATACTCACAGGAACACAGTGGACATGCCCCCTCCCGTGGTTCTTCACATAACAAGACCCATTTCATCTCAGCACAAGAGACACTGGACAAGGGCTTGCCATGCCCTCGGCTTACCTGCCCTGCGTCTGTGACTGCCAGGCAGTGCAGTGCCCCAACGGCCACGTGTACGATCTTCTTCCCTCTCAGTCCTTCCACCACCTGTGGCTTCCGTACGTGTACATCGGAGCCATGGCCCAGCCGGAAGTAATCTCCCTTCCCCCTGCGAGGAGCCACAGATGCGTTAATGTACGGTGACAGTCTGGGGGTGCTCCACAGTGAAACACGTGCTGCCAACGGCCCTAGAGCCAGCAGCGATGTCACACAGTGCCCCACTCTGGGGTTACGTGACAAGGTAGGACACCATTCGCTCTGCTGGCAAGACCCTTAATGTGTGTTTCCCAGCATGTAAGTTACTGAGGTAGGTTTTCATAGAGAGAGAGTGGAAACATGATGAACAACCTTAAATGCCTCTTAAAAGGCCTCTTCACTGCAATTTTTTTCTCCAGCTGCCTCTGGGTCGTGATACTCGGCCAAGGCCCAAGGCTTGCTGGGTGCTCTACTCTTTGATTTAATGAAATAAGCTTCCACAAGAAACACATGCACTTTCTCAAGGTGAAAGAAACTAGAAGTGTGTTTCCTGCCCATCTGATCAGCAGGCTTCTGGCGAGGTCAGAAAGCAAACCTCACCCACATAGGCCACATGGTGAGGCTGCAGTGTCTCCAGAGCTCTCTTCCAAACCACACAGTCGTATGAAATTTCTTCTACTGTCACCAACCCCAACTCAAAACAGATACGAGGACAGCAATGCCTGGATAGTAAGAACCACCCCTCGAGGCCCCTGCACACACGGCCGGTTCACCTACCACGTCCACACCACGCCCGACTTGGTGAGCGCCAAAGAGAACTGAGCACCACACTCGATCTGACACACCCCCTGGCCATTCAGCCTCTCGATGTTCTGGGGGACATTGCAGCCTTCGCTTCCTCCCCGGCCCAATTTCCCAAAGTCGCCATCACCCCAGGAAAACACCAAACCTAGGTTTAAGAAAAAGGTTCTTCAGGCCAGTGTCTCACCACGTCCCCCCCGGGGCCATGCTCGGGACGGGAGCTCACCTTCGTCGGTCAGGGCTAGGGTCTGGGCGTCTCTACTCCCACACGCAACCTGGATCACTCGGTGACCGACAAGGACTTTCACCTACTCAATCACAAATTTAAAAACAGAATCAAGCGAGGCACTTAGGGAAGGAGGGGGATTTGGTGCAGGCTGGAAGCCAATAACGCACTTTCCTAAGAACTTTCCTAGACACGAAGCCTATCTTCTCATGAAACCAGCACATGGGTAAGTTTTGTAAGCAACGAAAATGTCCATAATCACCATTTTGGGCTTCAGCTGTGTCGTGTTGTCCCCGTGGCCCAGCCGGCCATACTCCCCGAGGCCCCAGGTGTAGAGCTCCCCACTGGACGTGAGGGCTGCGCTGTGCGAGCTTCCACAGGCGATGTCCCGGATCCGCTTGGTTTTCAGGGCCTCGATCAGCCGGGGTTTGTCACAGTTCCTAAAGCAGAAGAAATCGCATTCCCTGGGATCAGTGCGGCCTTTTTAAAGTAGGAACAAAGGACGTCTACACTGACCCACAGCTGCAGATCGACTTAACAATCAAACCAGAAAACAACATGTGAGGCGCAGTCTCTCTCACGGGGAGTTTTTACAACTACACTTTCAGGTTCCGTTTCCATAAGCCACCTCCCCATGTACTTTACTGCAGAATAACCGTTATCATGAGAAGCAGCTTCTTATCAGGAAGTAGTACAGGAAATGCTCTTACATTCTGCTGAAGTGGCCGAGCTTCCCATCGTCACCTTCACCCCAGGAGAACACTTTGCCATCCACAGTCAGCGCCGTGGCGTGCCGGCCGCCTGCAACATTCACACATGAGTGGGGGCCACAGTCAGCACACAGGAAGCTCACAGCATAGCCTCCGCCTGCCTGGCACGCAGCACGTGTCCAGTGAGCACGTGTGGATAAATGAGCAAACGGGGCCAACTTTTCAGGGCAACAACTACATAAAATAAGCTAATCATTTTTAAGCGACAAAGTTTAAATCCTAGAAAGAAATTTACTTGCAAAGAAAAGGCAAAATAATGCTGTTTATTATGGGGTTCCTGTTGTGCTAAATACCTAAAAGATCAAAGTCAGATGGAAAAGTGAAAACAAGTGCCCTAGCAACGAGGCACATTATCAAATGCCATGGCAGCCAAGCCTCTGAGAACCCCAGCAGGGGGATGATTTGAACCCAAGCAGCATCATTCGTGGTCTTCCCATCATGCCAGCTCCTGTCTCTCCTGGCACAAGCCACCCTCCTGGCCACCTACCTGCCTCAAGACTGAAGAAGACCGCCTTCACTGGTGTTTCCTGTCACTTGTGCCCCTGCCAGTTCCTGGGCTCCCAGTCCCCGCCCACCCCCCACCCCATCCCACCCCCACACATCCCCAGCGAGGATGGAGACAGAGATAATTCTGGGAAAGGGCTCCAGAGGGGCCGAGTGGCTGGAGAAACGCCCATCTTGTGTTGCCCAGAGGTGCAGGGTAATCTGCCAGTGGGGGTGGGCACAGAGCTGCCTCACTGGCACTGGATCCCTCTCCAGATTTTTTCCAGAGGAGAAAAGTAAACGTCCAGCCTGCTCAAGCCACTGTCACATGGTGCCAAACCTAAGCCTATCCAGTTGGCACAAGCTGAGGTCTGTGTCTCCCTCGGTCCCAGCCTCAGAGGCCTATCACAGTGCTTCGAAGTGACACTCAGAAAGGGTTGCTAAACTCTTAATGGCTCTTCCTTATCACTGGAGTTCACAGACACTTTGGAAATCTAAAGAAAGCTACAGGCTCTTACGCTGGGCACCTGGGGCCACAGCTCCCAGACTGGGAACCCTCCTTGGAGGGACGTCCCACCACCAGGAACACCAACAACCGCTGATCCCCAAAAAGCCTCATGTAGCAACGATGACCACCAGGAGGTGGATGTTATCCAGTGTCATTCCTGATAACGAGGTAGGACTTGGAAAAGAACACTGGACACCTCAAAGAACATTTAGGGCCCTGGCTGCTCACAGAACGTGCCGTCGCCACCTGGTACATGAATGAAATACTTAGGGGCCCTAGCTGCTCACAAAGCGTGCAGACCCCGCTGGTACCTGAGTGGACAGCCACCTTCTTGACGACATAGCTACTGAGTGCCGTGATCTGCCGAGGGATGGGCACTGTTCCGCTGGCCATGCCCAGACCCAGCCGGCCGTTCGTGGCTTCCCCACAGGCGTACACCTTCCCTTCCACGGTCACTGCGAGCAACGAGAGCAAGTAAGGCTCATGTGTCACAACACAACTGTGTTTCTAGTGCTAAGTATAATTTTAAAATGTTCAATATTAGACTAATCATACCTGCAAACAAACTTTTGGAACCACCAGCCACCTGTACTGCATTCAGAGTAGACAGTGTCTCAGAGAATGAAGGAACCTTTATCTAGAGCAGGATTATGTTTTAAACAAAACAAGGAAAAAGACAGGTTTACTTCCACTTTTCAAATTGCAAGTAACCTTATTAGATGATTCAAGGAATTGTTCATTTGTGTGGTCACAATAACCAAAGCAGGGATTTTCTCTCAGGGATACACAAGGAAGTGTTTTAAGGGTGAAAAGATATACTGAGATTTACTTTAAAATAAACAGGGATGGGGCAGTGTAAAAAATAAAGGCAAAGGCATGACCACGTGCTGGTGACCGCTGAGGTGGTATGGGACGCCAGGGCTCAGGTCCCTACTCTTCCTCTGTGAGCACGCTGAGTGTCTCCACAGTGAGAGGTGAAAAGCGAGCTACCCGTAATGTGAGGAGATGACAAACACCTGGTAAGCTACGTCTTAGGTCAGGTCCTGCTCCTTCTTGGTGATTCTGACATCCCTGGGAAATTATGCGCTTAAATTTCCCACTGTAGATGCATGTGATTTCACCTAAAATTCTTAAAGCCCCTAAGAAACCTTTACACTTCTGTGTCAGAAATTATCAGTCACCACTACGGTGGAAGAAAGGGCTCCATTACAGCACGGGGCACCAAGCCATCCTTCACATGAGAACTCCAGCAAGAGCCAGGTGCCTCGGCCCCCCACAGGCTGCCCCCAACATCACCACCAACTCCCAGCTCAATGCCCCCTGCCCACCTCCAAGTGGGGTCCAGGGCTATTCAAACAAAGATAAAAATGTGTTGTGCTTGAAGAGAGAGACTTAAAATAAGCCTTCTAACTTTCCTTCCCAGCTTCTCAACAAAGCAGGTAACAAGGGGTCTGCCGTGGTGAGGTCTCCCAGAATACCCAAAGGGAGCAGATGCTCATCTGAAGAGAAGCCGTTTCCAGGCATTAAAGCTTGGAGGACTCTGTTCTGTGGCTCTCCAAGTAGGAGACAGGGACACCAAATTCACCCCTCAATCAAAGGCATCCTTTGTTGTATCTACTCTTTACATCACATCCCGTTCGTCTCTGTGCCTCTGCGGCAAATTTTACACATCATTTGTTCATGGTAGTCAAAAATGTTTATTGTAGTGAAGGCAAGGTAAATATAATTAGAGTCTGTAATTATCATCTATGTGCTTGTCAATCTTTTCAAAAGTGTATTTTCTAGTTTATAAAACAGCAATAATGCAACTACACCTACAGTGTACTATTTTCCCCAAACAGGCTTTTTGGAAACAAACTTTGATGTCTGTGGGGTCATGTCAAGAATTACTT
The DNA here is from genome assembly GCA_033961575.1 of Aselliscus stoliczkanus. Classification (NCBI taxonomy): domain Eukaryota; kingdom Metazoa; phylum Chordata; class Mammalia; order Chiroptera; family Hipposideridae; genus Aselliscus; species Aselliscus stoliczkanus. Next base: position 36,448,242 of record CM066741.1, read on the forward strand.
CTTTGGGCCGGCCGAGTGGTGCGGCGGTTAAGCGCTGGCTTGGGAAGCCAGCGGCCACGGTTCGGTCCCATATGTGAGGGCCAGTGACACTGCCCTCAAAAAAAAAAAAAAAAAAAAGAATTACTTCTGGGGGCTGGCCGAGTGGCGCGGTGGTTAAGAGCTGGCTTCAGAAGCCAGCAGCCCCGGTTTGGGTCCCACATATGAGGGCCAGTGACACGGCCCTCAAAAAGAAAGACAACACATTGAAGGTAAAACGACTGTAGAAACTTCCTAAGAGGCCTGGCTATTGCCTGGCTCCTCTGGGCCAAGGGCACCAGCAAAGCTCCCCCTCACTCATGTGGTGACAGTGACACGGGGACTTAAGGCAGGGGGTACCTTAGAGCCTTTCAGCCCGCCCAGCTGGTCCTTGTCATTCAGTCCCCACACAAACACTTTGGTTCTTATGCTGGCCGCCGACTCCAGCCCCGCAGCCTTCTTTCTAATAAGACTAATCAAGGGAAAAAAAGAGAAACAGGTCATTTAGCATAAAAATTTCAGAGGTGAAAGGAAGGCAACCTCACACATACAGTTTGCTGGTTACTATCTGAAACTCTTCAAGTTCTGTTTTTTTTTTAATTTCTGTGTTTGTTTGTTTTAAAGATTTTATTGAAGAATTGGGGGAGGGAACAGCATTGGGGAATCGGGGAAGGGGAACAGACAAGTTGCTGTCCTTTTAATCTTCAGTCTAGTTGTGGAGGAAGTCGCTTCATTGGCCCATGTTGGTATTATCATTGCACTTTTCCCGGCTAAGGCAGATCACTTGCCAGCCATTGGACAGCTGCCCATGGCAGCTCTTGGCAGCTCACTCCGGCTGCCGGCCACTCACGCTGGCTGCCGGCCACTCACGGTAGCTTATGGCAGCCCACTTACAGCTCCACTGCAGCCTACACTGTTGCCGGCGATTCACAGCAGCCCAGCTCCAGGTGGAGCTGTTGTTCACCATCTTAGCTGCAGAGGGCGTAGCATCACTGGCCCATGTGGGATCCAAATCGGTGGCCCTGCTGCTCTGAGCTCGTGCTCCCAAGCCAGCTCTTAACCAACAAGCCACTCGGCCAGCCCTTCAAGTTCTGTTTTAATACATTTGAACCTCAAGTACACACAGGAATAGTGAGCCAGATGGTCATGACTTTAATGCAGCATGCATGCTACCTTTCAATGTCTTTCATTTTGGTGAAGACCGTTCATGACACACCATGCAGTCATTTCTTCCTATACGCCCAGTTGAATATAACAGCTGTTTTACTGACTCAGAGCAGTTTGCGTCCATCACCACGACACACAGCTATGACAGACATGACTGGAGAAAACATAGACTAAATGGCCTGGAGCCACCACTGGGACTGGCATTGGCACAGTGTCACTAAAGCTAGCCACATGTTTGGTGATTTTTCCCCAAAGGAATAATAAAGTAGATGTCCCCATGTGACCTATGAGGCACTCTAACACAGACACACATCCCAAAGCAAAATGCCTTTCTTCCTTTACACCATCTGCTCACCACACTGGTCAGCTGGGCTGGAGGTCCCCACGTCCCTTCTCTCCTGGGAGGCCTGCCCATACCCATGGGCTGGCAGCCGGCACTGGCCACCTTGCTCGTCCATCTCCAGCCTGCCCGCAGTGGGTGGCAAGTTTAATCAACAAAGCACTCTCATTCTTAAACTTGGTGAGTTGAACTTGACTGTTAGATTTTCTTGGTTGACAGTGTGATGCTGGGCTAAGGGACTGCTTCTTCTGTGTTTGAGGCTTTGGCTTTTGTGTGCTTTGCTCTGTTTTAATAAGTTATGGTGGATAACTGGTGGCTCCAGAGACTAAGTTCCACACAGGTAAGGTTTCTTAAAACATGTTATATACTAATGAATATTGACTTTAAGGGATCAAAATTTCATAGTTTGGGGATAAAAATGTAGGGAAGCTCTTTCAACTCATACCAGACACAGAAGCGCAAGCACATGCACACTTTAGTTATTTGAACTACCTCGTCACACATGGTGAGCCTAAAACATGTAAAGTACATCAGCAGTGATATCCAGGATGTGTAAGGCCTGGTACCACTTAAGGAACTCCAGTGGGAATGGAGCCAATGGGCGGTCGGTGTGGGCATACCCCCGCAGGGCCCGTCCTGTGGGAGACTGCCTGGACCACTCACTCCCCTGGGAGTTATTAGCTAATTAATGATGTCTGACAGGGAAAAACCCATTGCATTCAGATATCCAGAATGTCTTTTGTCACTGTAGTCAATGATGTAAAAATTTCATCAATGAATAAAGGTCAAACTTTTTTGGTTATTTCACACATAGAGTAGTAGTAGTACATGTACTAATTATTTTTGGCCAATTCATTTTAGTAGCTATTGAATAAGAAAATGCCAATCTGGGGCCAGCCGAGTGGCGCGTTGGTTAAGAGCTGGCTTGGGACGCCAGCGGCCCCGGTTCGGATCCCACATATTAGGGCCAGTGATGCTGCCCTCTACAGCTAACAACAGCTCCACCTGGAGCTGGGCTGCTGTGAGTCCCTGGGATGGCATAGCTGCAGCCCCTGCTGCAGTGGGCTGCCATAGGCTACAGTGAGTGGCTGGCAGCCAGCATGAGCAGCTGGCAGCCAGAGTGACCTGCCAATAGCTGCCGTGAGTGACCATCCAGAAGCCGGCGACCAATCTGCCTCATCCGGGAAGAGCGTAATGATGATACCAACATGGGCCAGTGAAGCGATGTCCTCCACAACTAGACTGAAGGACAAAAGGATGGCAACTTGTCTGTTCCCCTACCCCAATTCCCCAATAAAAATCTTAAAAAAAAAAAGAAAACGCCAATCTATAATCCTTTCTCTGAAAAACCCCAGTGACTTATTTAAGTGAACTGGCATTTTCCTTAACATGATGTATATAGACACGGTCTGAACTACATCACACAATATAACGTAGATTCTGGATAAGGCAGCATTATCCATATATGTTCTTTTCAACTTCCGTGCAGTTTTCCAAAATAAAACAGGACATTGTCCAAACCCACAATCCCAGAACCCGAGAATGACCTCATTTATCACCACAGTTGCCGCCCTCATGACCAAGAGAATAGCCTCACGGAGTGTGGAATAGTACATCCCACACAGAAAGTGCCCAGGGCTGGGGGCAGTGGTCAGCAAAGCTCAGCCAGCGCTGGAACCTGTCTCCTGTGCAAACCTCAGGGACCCGGCTACACTGGCAATGCAGTGTAACAGTCAACTGATTTCACAGCTTTTCAGGTAGCAATTTCATTTTTGGCAACTTAATAGGAAAATACAACTTATCTGAGGATAGTGATTTGAGTGTACTTAATGCTACTGAATTGCACACTTAAAAATAGTTAAGAAAGTACATTTCATGTTATGTATATTTTATCATAATATTGGGTTGTTGGAAATGTCATGGCATATTTTTTTCTATGTTTTTCGTTGCAATAATGCATCATGACTTTTCCAATAACCCAATAAATTCTTTACACTTAAAAGCAGGCAATATAATACTCAGCAAAAAGGCCTTAAACATATACCATTTCCATAGGAAAACACGATTAGGGACAGGTCAAAAAGAAAACTCTAAGGATATATACCAAAATACTAACTGTAGTATTTCAGGTAGAAAAATTAAACATTTTTATTTCCCTTTCTAAATATTTTTCTAATTACAATGCATTTTGACAGTAAACATTTCCCTAAAATTAAATCAAGTTATAATTTTTGAAAATGCAACTAAAATTTACCAAACATTCCTGTGGGTCCAAAACCACTCATTATGAGATGCAGTCTAATTAAATATTTACTTCTGAAAGTCAGATTTTTGGAACGAGCACCAGCAAAATCACATGGCTCTTACCTCCCACTGCTGCCTTTCTCGTCTTCCTCCTCTTCATTGTCAGAAGCTAAGAAAGGAACGGCTGCCACGTCCTCCTCCTCAGCACGGATCCGTCCCAGCAGGACAAGGCCGTGGATTTTACAGTCAATCCCAGAGCTCCGGCACTGCTTTATGGCAATTTCAACAAACCTGTGGTACTGGACATAGAAACTGTGAGCTGCAGGCTGTGTGGGCGCGAGCACACGAGGCGCCGTAAGTGTGGGCAGGACGTCTGGGACAAGGACTGAGCTCTTTGCTGCGAGTCAGGCATGCCTGTCCATTCACAAGGCAAGGGACATCATTTTGCTTAGAGAAATGAAATACTAGACAGCCTTATGGAATGACTGCGAACCTTTCTGTCTGAAAGCTTTCTTGAATCACGATGTATATTAAGGAAGAAGTTAAATGCCAGATAGTTCACACAGTCTCCATAATTATTAAAACAGCATAAAAATACCTGAATATATATAAATTAGAGAAAATAGTACAGAGAGCCTGTGACCCCATCACCTAGTTGAACAACTATCAACCCAGGACCGCTTAGTTCATATTTGGATTATCCTAAGAAAGTTCTAGGCAGCATGTTGTTTGAAAATGTTAGTATGTACCATTGAAATAAGGGCATTTAACAATATATCCACATCTCTACTACCACAGCTAACCAGCAATTCCTTGTATCATTGAACGTGCCTGCCATAAGCAAGTTTTCTGGCTGTCTCACGAACATCTTTCTACTGCTGGTTTGTTCAAACAGGACCCAAGCAAGACGCAGCCTCTTGCTACCTTTGCCGTCATCTGTGAAAGCTGCGTCTCTGCCCTGCGATGCCCACATCCTACACTGAGCCTCACAGCACCCTGTCCCTGCTTCACAGGATATTAATGGATAATTGTTAGGTGTGTTAATAATGCTGCAGGTACATTTTTCAGTCCTAATTAGAGATGAATATTGAAGTACATGCTATTGACATAAGGTCATGTCTAAAACTTGTTTTTGAACACTTCAGAAGAAAAAAAAAATCAGGGCTGGAGTGGGTAGACAGTAAAACACAATTCGCAAAAAAGCTGATAACTGTTGAAGATAGTGTGGTTTCACGGGGGATTCGGCATACTTTCTATACTTGTTAGGACAGGAGATTTCCATAATGAGCCATTTTTAAAGGAAAGGCAATTCGAGAGGGTCCAGTCCATCATAGGACTGGAACACCCTAGTTGTTGAGTTGGGGGAACGGATGAAGAGTGAGTGGCTCGTGAGTTCTGATGACTCTCAATGCTTGAAATTTGGGTTCAAGTTCACACACCTTTTATGAATACTAATCTCGGTTACTGATTTAATTAACTCTGTAGCTAATGGTTTACTTAAAATGCAAAAGTATTCAGGAGTACAGTTAAAACATTAAACAAGCTGCATTCAGTTACCTGACAATAAGTTAGCAATAAAATGCAATGAAATTCAATATTATCTTCCATTTTAATAATTTGCCAGTGTAGTCATTTATTCATACCACTGGTACTAATTAATTAATCAACCAATCAGTATATCACAACATAGTGCAATGACATTCAAAAATAAATGAATGGTTGGGCCGGGCCAAGTGGCGTGGTGATTAAGTGCTGGCTTAACCACCGGAAAGCCGGCAACCTGGTTCGGGTCCTGCATGTGAGGGCCAGTGACACTGCCCTCAAATAAATAAATAAATAAATAAATAAATAAATAAATAAATAAATAAATGGTGTCCCACAATTCCATTTATGAAGATTGGAAGAAAATAAAATAACACCTCTGGTGTACACAAGGCTGGACCATCAAATCGGGACCTCGGGGAAGGAGCTGGTATACCCCAGAGACTCTGGATACAAGTTACCAACCTTTCACCCTTGAATAAATTAACCCTAGGCTGGGAATCAGCCTCTTTTAAGTAACACACTGGGATCACCTTGAACTTCTCTGTCCTTATGTGGGCAGACCAAAATAAATAAATAAAAATCATGGATGGTGAACTACATTTAATAATTTAAAAGTAAGCTCACTTACAATACGCATTAGATGAATAAAAGATCAATAATTTGATAGCTTTATCCATTCTCATTGTACCAATGAGGTGTCCTCATGTGACAATAGTATAGGTAGCACAAAAAACTGTCTTAATTTGTATTATTTTAAAAATATTTATTAAAATAGTGTTCACATCTGTGTGGAAAGTTGAGCATCTCACTGCTCCATAATACAGGGGTACTCTTTAAAAGAAACTTCACTGATTCTCTCAGCAGAATTTTCAAGTTACAATAACCTTGGAAACATTGTTGAAATTACCTTCCGAAACAAATTGATACTCAGTATCAATTGAAACAAACTGATACACAGCACCTCACGACAAGGTCAGCACCTCATGTCAAACGTACAGACAAAACGCAACTTCAGTGTCACATGCAAACACTGTTGCACACTAACAGACACTTAATGAAAACACCCCTGACCCCAATGCAAAGAGCAGCCTGACGTGCTGGCAACCTCTGCCAGGGCATTTACCACGCTTCTTAGCTAAGTAGGAATGTATTTTGTTTCCCTTTCAAGTTGATCTGGTAAGTAGTAAACTCAAGGTGTGTACATGACAAATTTTAAAATAAACAGAATTAATTAATGAGGGAAATGGGTTAAATATTAGTGCAGAAATGGTCAGAAAGGACACTGTCATCTGCAAACTATCAAAAAGGAACGTGTTCACACTACTTACCTCTGTGCAGTCGTTCAGAAGCGGCACCGTGGTGTCAGTGGGGTTAATATTGATTGTCTTTAGTTCGATTAAGTTATTTAGGGAATTTCCACCTAGGAGAAAAACAGGGGTCAAGGAATCAGGCAAAGGTGTTTTTATGACATGATAAAAGATCCTTTCTGAATGAACAATTGTTACCTGACACCACGACCAGGGACGGCATGTAGCTACTGTCAGCAGGGTCGACTATCATTTTTAATCTATAAACAAGGACATCTGGGAACATCTCCAAGCGAATCCAATGCTTTAAAAAAATGCACTCACAGTTAGTAAAATTCAGCTACTAAAACAGTATCGCAAAAGCATGAATCTATAGAAGATTGTTAAATACGTAATGTGGCCTGAGAATTTGCGGTTAAGCTGGCAGTAATCAGAATACCCTGCTCATTACTGGCTCCTTAGCAGGAAGTCCCGCTCTAAGCCCCAGAAACGATGTGTTTAGACTCCTGGTCTAGGATGGTCCCTTCTTGCCCACCCAAGAGTGGGTTACAGAAAACACAAGTTGAGAGGGAGAAGCCCCTCATTCCAAGTCTGACCTGCGTGTCCACAGGGTGTGACCCACATGCAAGTGCGAGTGTGACAACATTCCAAAGGCCAACATGTTTGCTAGAATGTGACAGAAAAACGTCTAACCAGAGTATACTCTGAACTCGTATATTTCATGCAAGGGAGTGGAAAAAAAAAGCACAACCCTATCACACTCTCTCTACTATTGGTCAGTTAGATAAAAATCTATGTTTAAAATCTCTGACAATGAAAATTGGACAATATATTTTAAATAAGTATGAGCTAAAATATCAAATGAGTCCTGGCAGAGGCCATTGCAGCATAATCTAGTAGGTTTTCCAAGTTCACGTGGATGACGTGTTTTTGGAGGTGCCCCCATGTCACACTACCTTCCCCTGCGAGCCAGACGACTGCCAGCAGGGCTCGCTGCCATCAATGAGCCGAGAAGCCTGGTTCACAGAGGACGACACGTTCAGGTTCTTCACCATCCGGGACCAGCTGTCCAGCAGCATCCCAGGCTGACTGCTGTGACAGCGCTTCAGCTGTTTTCCAGAACGGCCACAAAAGATGGCAGACTGTCCTGTGGCGGCCAAACAGTGTTAGTGCTGTGGGGCAGCGCCCTCACAACCAAGAAATAAAGAATATCACACAGGGCTGGCCGAGTGGCGCAGTGGTTAAGCGCTGGCTTCAGAAGCCAGCGACCCTGGTTCAGGTCCCACATATGAGGGCCAGTGACACTGCTCTCAAAAAAAAAAAAAAAAAAAAAGCTTTTGCGAAAACAAATCTGTAAAGATGTAAAGACTTCCTTCTTCCATTAACGGCAAATCTGAATATTCATCTACTCCTCCCTGACCTTCCCCTCCTCCCCCCTCCACCCCTCTCTGCCCCACCCCTTCTGCGCCAGGACCACACGGAGGCAGGTGAGGAGGTGGTGAATGCCTTTGTGTCCACACTAATTACCTCACTGAGGACATAGCTATTCCCCCATACCTGGCTCGTTGATCCTGCCAAATGTATGCCTGCTGTTGTGTTTTCTGGTCTTGAAACATATTTCACAAAAGTCGAAGTCATCACAGTTTCTGCATTTGAATCTCGACCCGTTGATAGGAAACATCTGACAGCCATCGCACCTATTTTTGAAACAGCCATTGAGTCGATAAGAAAAGGATGAGGTCATCGATAAGAAAAGGATAAGGTCATCTATTAAACGTCATTCCAAAGACAAGCACTCCTCCCCGACAAGCCTAGCAGCATAAAAATAGAACTCACGTGACGCCAGGATGGACACTAGGTACCAGCTCCATCTCTGCCAGCAGTCCGGTCCAGTGGGACTGCTGAGGGAAGTCGACAATGACGTCTTTCCCATTGGCACTGAAAGCTAAGACAGAACAGAGGCTGCCTGAACCATTGTCGTCACCATTAGAACCCGAAAGTAAAATTTAAACTGTGTCCAGCCACGTCACATGAAGTCTCTTTTAGAGAAAAACTAAGATCCTTCTGGACAGATCAGCACATGACACCAGTTAGCGACCAGCCTCAGAACAACGCAGGCAGGGGACAGGGGGCGCGACTTGGCCAGGAGGTGGCCACTGTTGACACAGGTGTGAAGGAAGGCTCATCATACTCTATTCTCTACTTCCATGTGTTTGAAAACGTCCCCAGGTTGGTTTGTTTTTAATTACACCAGGCCAAAACACTGCATTCAGTAACTTAGTGGCCCCCTTTGGTGAAAGAACTCCGCTCCTCAAAACATTAACCTCTAAAATTTATCTTTGTTTTGATTTGTAAAGCTTTTAAGAATCTCTGAAGTAAAGAAAAAGGTTAAACTAAAGTGAAACATTAAGTAAGCCGTTCTTCTATGACCCAAGAACCCCACCCGCACCCCGACTGGGCAGTATCATTGCTGTGCCCAGTTCCTATGTCAGTGGCTGGGCAGGAGCAGTGATTCCTACATGGCTCAAGCAAAACAGAACAGGGTCTCTCTTTGACACTGAAAGAGTTTAAAGATAAAATTAAACCGCATGCATATTTAATTATGCCTCATGCAATTGTTAAAATGGTCAGACTATATACCTTTTTAAAATATACCATTTGTTTGATCTGAAATCTCAGTAATATCGCATTAAATATAAACTAAGGAGAGGTTTGTGTTTCCAGTTTCTAACTCGCATCATTTGCACATTTCCATTTCTTAAATTTAGTCCTAAATTTTTATCCAGCTAAAAAAAGAGAAAAGCAGCCTCTGACCACACTCTCACACAGGCTGTCAGGTACAACGTTTGACAAAACATCAGACAGACCATCCTGTGACTGACAGATCAAGACAAAAACAAAACCCCTCCTTGGCACATCCGATCAAGTTCAAGTCAATCCAAACGACAAAAACCAGTCACCCCCGGCCTGACTAACGTGCACACATTTCCTTGCCAGTCACAGCTTCTTCTTGGCTCCATTCTTTCTGCATTCCAGATCATGTTTATTAAGATGCCCATTCTCAGAATTACTCGCTTTCTTAAACCCTCCCCACACTATCCAGGACAAACCCCATCAGCACTTGTGACACTGGCCTATGACACGTCCCGTTTCCCAGGGTATGCGTCCTCCCCAGTGGCAAAGAGTTAATGAACCTGACTCTTCAACGACAGGTCTGTCCCTATCCAGAGCACTGACAAGCAAAAGAGCACGATTTATATTCCATGAGGCTTTCTTCCCCCTTGTTTTTCTTGCCCTTGAGTGAAAAACATAGTGAATTTACATTAGCTGACAAGAAGCGAACATCTGGAACGTTATTGTGTAGGTAAGATTACCTTTCACAACCCCCACGCTCTGATGAGTCACAGACCCCCACTTGTATTTTGGGGTGGTAACTGAGGCTTTGACGCGAACTTTATCACCAATCTTGATGTGAGAAGGAGAACTTGGCGGAGGGTAGCCTAAAGGATCCAGGGAAAAATGAATGGTAATCAGCACCCACTGCCAGGGACTCTCTCTGGTTAAGAAAGAGGCAAAGGACTTAAGGAAGGGCGCACTCACCTATAAGTTCCACGTGAATGTACCTGACCCAGTAAGTGCCTCCTTTCTGCTGCCAGTCGCACTGCACGTTGAGGTCATGTAATCCATCTCTATCCAGTTTGATCACTTTGCCCACGTCTCCTTCACACACTTCTTCGTACGTTCGGCAGCATCTCACCATCATTCCCACCTCGAATGAAAATTAAGTTAAAAGTCATTGTATGAATGAACAACTGTTAAGCAGCATTACCCACTGCTAAGAAAGGGTTTCCTCTAGCACCCAGAGTGCGTTCGCCAAGTCACTAAAGGGAACCAGGGCTCTTAGAAAGCTGGCTGACCCGCTGTCTGAGGCAGGAAATATACAAGGTGGACCTGGATCAACTCGTGCCATAAAGTGAGGGCACTAGAAAGGCTGAGGGGCTCGATGAAAAGAGCAACCTGATCGAAAGGGGTGATGAGTGAAATACACTGAATCCTTAACAGCAGATCAAGTCATCATAATGAAAATCAGCAAAACAAAGGTTCTTGGTCGCCTCTGTGAGTACCAGGGCCCCAATGCACCACTCTGAAAGTTGACAGAGTGCAAAGCAAAACAAAAAAAACCCAAGCATTTATTCTGCCTTTCCTACATAAACTGTGTTACAAAGCGTAACCAGAGTTGATATGAAAGTTTTCTTCAAAGAGCAGCACTCCAACTAATCACCCTGGCAATGGGTCCAGGTGATGGTGCTAATGGCACCGGAAATGACAGTCAGCAGAGAACGTGTGAACAGATGGAGCAGTCTGACAAGACCTCCCCTGGAGACACCAGGCACCGGTCCATGTGATGTCTTCCTGCCTGAGTCCAGGGACCTTCACCCCTCCCGCTGACTGCACGTGAAACACAGACAAGCGAGGAAGAAGTGGGCTGCCAGTTCCAGCCACAGATGAATGGTAGGAAAAGGAAGAAAGGAGGGGAAACAATTCCCAGGTTATAAGCCACTTCAGAGACACATCGCCAGGTGTAAGGCGTATGATCTTGGTTGTCCCCAACTTTTTTTAAATTACTATAAAAACTCATTTTTGAGAAAATTGGAAAAATCTGAGTAAGCACTGGACGCAAGATGATATTAGGAATTACTGTCTCTTTTGTTAAGTGACGTGAGATAACAAGTAACATTGTGTTAAAAATAAAATCCTTGGGCCGGCCGAGTGGCGTGGTGGTTAAGAGCTGGCTTGGGACGCCAGCGGCCTGGGTTCGGTTCCCACATATGAGGGCCAGTGACACTGCCCTTAAAAAAAAATAAAATAAAATCCTTAGGTCCAGCCAAGTGGCTCAGTTGGTAAAGAGCTCGCTCAAGAGTGCCAGCTGAAAGGGCCGGCCGAGTGGCGCAGTGGTTAAGCGCTGGCTTGGGAAGCCAGCGGCCCCGGTTCGGTCCCACATATGGGGGCCAGTGACACTGCCCTCAAAAAACAAAACAAAACAAAAAATTTAACATTTTGGGCCAGCCGAGTGGCGTGGTGGTTAAGTGCTGGCTTACGACGCCAGCAGCCCCGGTTCGGATCCCACATATGAGGGATGAGGGCCAGTGATACTGCCCTCAAAAAAAAAAAGAGTGCGAGCTGAGCTCAAAGCAACAGCAGTTCGAGGCCCAGCCCGAGCTGAGCTGCCAAGTGGCAGGATGGCTCAGCTAAAATAAAATAAAATAAAATCCATCTATCAGGGATACATATTGACATATTTACAGGAGAAATAAGGTGATTTCTGGGACTTTTCCTCTGGAGTATACTAACTAGAACACAATAAGTAACACAAGAAAAGAAAGGATCTAAGGTGAATAAAGGGCATGCAAAGCATAGCTGGATTTTATAAATTAGATGGCAATGAGAATGATGTAAGAAGAGCAAGCAAATACAGGTTTTTAAAAGTGTCTCTGATAGGATAACTGAGCACAGGTGTGTGCCGTGTAGCTGTAGGCAAGCCCCCTGCTCTCTGGCCCTGCCCACCCCCGTGCACCCTCAGCTACAGCCACAGCGGCCACCTGCTGGGTGCTGTACCAACCCCGCCAGGCTGCTGACTCTCCCAGATGCTCAAACATTTGCTGAATGAAAACCTGAGCAAGGCTCAGGCAACCCTCACCTGAACGTTCTCTCGCACGTACACGGCGTAATCATCATTACTCAAGAAATCAGCTCGTTTTTTGTAAGTCTGGCTCTCTGTTACGACAGCACCAGTAGACTACAAGAGATTAAATACATTTTTTTTAAATGGTGAACCAGATAAATGTAGTTAAAAAGAAACAAGTGTGTGAAATCTATATTAGAAATAAAGTATGAAATACCACATTTTTTTCCCTGTAAAATTCTTCACTTAGAAAAGATAAACAACAATTGTATAATATGCAGGATAAATCTCAGAAGCTGAAAGAATAGAAAATTTCTGAGGCATTTGCCAATGAATCCTGTGAAAGAATTTACTCCGTTCATTAGTCAACATGTTATATCAGACATGACTTCTTTTTTTTTAGCTGAGCCATCCTGCCACCTGTTGGCAGCTCAACAGCAACTCAGCTCAGACTGGGCATCGAACCGCCGTTGCTCAGAGCTCGGCTCACACTCTTGAGTGAGCTCTTAACCAACTGAGCCAGTCGGCCGGCCCGAGACATGACTTTTTAATAGTCTTCTAGTGCCTTCCCAACATCATGCGATGCTGGAACAAGGGTCTGTTTTATGCTAAAGGTAACGGAGGCACAGAAGACCCAGTCAGTGCTGGGCTGCTTCCTCAGGTGCCCAGAACTGCCAAGAGACCGGTGCAGTGAGTACAGGGAGGGGCACAGGCAGAGGGGCAGTGCGGGCAGCACTGACCACAGCGTAAGCCATGTCGTCCACATCCTCCATCATGTCTTCATCGGAACACTCCTCAGACCCCGTGTCTGCGTCGGAGAGATCTGCGGCCTGCACGTCAGCGTGGTCCAGCAGCCACCCCACCAAGGCCTCCACGCCTGCGAGCAAGCACACACAGCACCCACGGTGAGGCCATGCAGCCTGGCACCGGTCTTGCAGGCAAACCTACAAATGGGCACACGGAGTGGCATGCCCACATGAACACCGCAATACCTGGCAAGCCGGCAGCATTCCCAGAGGCACCAGTGAGCGACGTCAGCGCAGACTCGATGCTCCTCCTGGGAAACCCCATTTCCATGAGCTGAACCACCACTGGCTGGGCAGGGGCGGGCGGCTGTCTGCGCTTCTTTGCTCGGAAGGGGCGCACATGCTGTGCGGGCACAGGCGCCATGGCCTCGCTACAGCCGCAGTCTTCAAACGCGGGGCTCGACGGGCGGGTGGACTCCACGGCCAGACACTGACACACGGCCAGCGCGGCAGCCTGTGCAAATGAGGGCAGAGCAGGAGGCTGCTGGTCAGGTGACTTATGCAAGTGTAAGAATGTGCAAATTACAGACTTCTGCTAGGAACTGCAGTGTAGAAGAACAGAAAATCCAGATTTACAATGTGCGCGGTTCTGCTTTTGTTTTTCTCAAAGTGATAAAAGTGAACTGGTACTTTAAGGAAATGGACCAAGGAGTTGGTGGGGGTTCTACAGCTAGAGCTGGACTCCCTGTTAAACTTGATGGTTCTAACTTCCTGCGGGGAGGATGTTTAGGGGAGCCATCTTGAGAGAGCGCTCTCTTTTGCACATGGACAGCCGGCTGGAAGGTGCGTGATCTCACACTGCTGTGGTGATTTTCTATTTTCCCAAATAAACCCTCTTTTTGATGAACGATCTAAAGGGTTATTTTTGTCCAATTAACATAAGTGAGGCTTTTTCCTTTACTGAAAAATCTGTACAAAGGAAGGAAATATTGGGAGAGCCATCACTAACCAAATGAGGAGTGACAACTGCACTTCAGTTAGGCTTTCCTTTATACGTAGGCATTATGAGATATAACCCCTCCTCTGGAACAATGCCTTGTGGTCAGGAAATTAGGAAGGATGGTGAAATATTCACGCAAAGGAAAGAAGACTTCTTGGTAATTGAGAGGGGAGGGCACATCTTGTAATCATGTTAACAATATCAGAAAGATGATTGCAAGCATTGTATTGATAACCTGTTTGTCTAGTAAGGCATTTGGAGTAACAAAACTTTACACTTACATAATGCTTCCTACGTGCCAGACAGGTGATTTACATCGATTTGCACATTTAAAACTCACAGTTAGAGATGAAGAATCAGGCCGGAGGTCACGTAGGTAGAATCGGGATTTGAACCCAGCAGCCTGCCTCTTCACCTGCCTTCCCAAAAGCTAGTATACCCCTGTGATGAAGGCTAGCCTCCTTTCTAACCAGCATTCGGAATGGTCACCTCAAGGTCTGTTGTGGAGGCTGCTTGTCCTCGCCAGGGTTAGAGAAGGAGGGTGGCTTGGGCAGTGTGGTCCCAGAACCGAAGTCCACAGCTTCAGTTCCCACCCAGGAGAGAATCAACACCTCTTGCATGAGTGCGGGAGACTACTCTGCACTAGAGCCAGGAGTCCATGGTCCGAGGGTCCAGCCGCGCTCCCGACACCCACACACGTGGCTGAAGGGAGGCAGCGACCGCGAGGGTCGGCAGGGTGGGTTGTGAGAGCCAGAAAGGCCAGGTCCAGAGCAGGCCTGGAAAACTCAAAACCTGGAAGGGCCCTGGTGCAGGAATGGCGATGCTCAGGGGATGGGTGTGTGTGTGTGTGTGTGTGTGTGTGTGTGTGTGTGTGTAAAATGTGTCAACGATGACAACAACTGCTTTCATAGTTTAACACAGAGGAAAGATCCAATGTACCCTCACCTCCTGCCTGGCTCATGCAGACCCCTTCCTGTGACCGGTGTCCTGCTCTGTCCCCTCAGACAAGCCAGAGACAACACAGACATGGCCACCCAGTCAATTCTGAGGGTTAAACATGGTGCAAGATAAGGGAACCAGAATATGCGCAACTGCGATGAGTCAATGAACGCGGCTGCAGTCTTCTCTGATCCACTTGCAATGCAGGCGTCATCTGCAGATGCTCCCATGGGCCCTAGGACTTCCTGTTTGAACTGAGCATGTGACAGAGGAATTAGGAAGAAACAGGTCTGTTGAGGTTCCAGTGCTTAGGAGGTGTGGAAAGCCTAGGGTTTTGCTGTGAAGTCTGAATAACTTGGAAGTGACAGGCTTCATCCTAACAGCTCACATTTCAGAAGCAGAGTGAGCGAGGAGTTCTGTTTCTGGTATGGGGAGTCAGGCTGTACTGGATGAAGCCTCTGCTTCATAATTATGAACTCTGGACAAAAGATTTTTAAAACTGTTTGATGGCTCTGGAGAACAGCCAAAGCAATCACAACTGAGCAGGGGCAACCCTTGACCACAGGGAATGTTATCAAGCAAGCTGCTGACAGACAATGTTACTTATTGGCTGCAGTCAGAGACTGGATGGCCTACCAGAGCAATTAGAAGTGAGGGAGAAACCACAAAATGTGCACACAGACCACCCTCAAACCTGAGGCTGATTCCACGGCTGAGCATGTGTGAGGTTCTGAGAAATGCAACATGAAGGAACAGCTGAAAAGCTAGAGGGAAGTCTACAGCTACCAGTACAGGGCAAACAGTTTGAGGTCCAAGTTCAACCACATTAGAGGAAGTTGATCAAGAAAGACAGGTTTCACTAAAACCCCAGAAGAGATCCTAAACCCCACAGCATTAGAGACCAGGAACCAGCACTAAGAGCATAAGAGTCTAGAACCAAACCTCCACGGGACTGAGGAGAATGTCTTCAAGGATGAAATCTCATATTCTCCAGAGGAAGCTGATAGAACCCAGATACAATGTAACATCCAAACCATGGACTACTATAAAAATCATTAGAGATGTGAAGAACCAATAACTGACTATAATCAAGAGAAAAAACCGCCAACAGTAGCTGACCAACAGGTGGCCCAGGTGTTAGAATTTGCAAACAAGAAATTTAACAGAACTATCAGAAATACATTTTCAAATGTACAGTAAAAGTATAAAGGGTGAAGAGATGGAAACTGTCAGGAGAGCTATAAAACTATAATATAAGAACCTAATGGAAATATGAGATCTGAAAATACAAAATAAATAATTTCTTGCATGGCTTATAGTAGATTAGACTCAACAAAACACAATACTGACCCTAAAAACATATCAATAAATTAACCAAGCTAATCAAACCAAGAGAAAAAGACTTAAAAAAATAAACAAACTAACAATCTAACAAGTGTGTAATGGTAGTCTTTCATTTAAAGAAAAAAAAAAAGCACAGGACAGGAAAAAATATAATAGTCAAAAACCTTCCTAATTTGATGGGAGGAGGGGGAACCAAGCCAGAGCCATAAGTAACCTAAGTGCATCGCAAGGAGGGTGAAAAACACATAGGCTCATTTTAGTCGAATTGGAGAAAACCAAAGAAAAATATTAAGTACTATTGTAAATGCAGCTAGAGAGGAAAGATAACTTCATCCAGAACAGTAAAGATGCTGGTTCAATTTCCATCAGAATCTATGGCTGCAAAACAATGAAAGATCTTTCTTTGGTACAACAGTCCTTCCCATCCCTAAAGGACAACTGTTTCCTTGTTTCCTTCTCCGTCTGTCCTTTTAACACTGGGCACCTCCCAGCGTGATTCTGGGTTGCCCAGTTCTAATTGCTCAGTGTTCTGTTTTCTCTCTACACGGCTACGGCTACTTTAACCTGACCTGTCATCTTAGAGGTTTTCAGACCTAACAAGTAGTTGGCGTTCAGGCCAGGCCAGAGAAAACGCTGCACCCTCCTCCCTCCCCACCCCACGCCTGCCATTTCTTGCCTGCTCCCTTTGCACCCCACCGCCTCACTCAGGGATAACTGTCAGTCATTCCATCGGCTGGCCAGAGGCCTGCTCACTCTGAACCCCGGCTCTCCTGAGAGTTTCTATTAGAGGACTTCCTGCCTGACAAACTGATAGCTCAAGGTTTTGTTTTTGTCTTTGATTTTTGTCCTCCAGAATTTTTTATGTATTACAGGGCAAGAAGGGTATCTAGTCCTCCCTGTCTCAGGCCTTGAAAGTTCCCATGGCCCTCAGACTGGGTCAAGTGCCATCTCTTCCATGGGCCTCCGCCCCGCCCTCAGCCCCACCCACATGCTGCTGGGGCAGCGCACCAGGGTGAGGGCCCAGAGGCTGGCGGCAACACCGCGTGTCCCAGAAAGTAATGGATTAAGTGAAACAAACCGGCCAGTGCAACACTCTTAGGTCTAATGTGGTCTTTCAATGGCAATATTTCCTGGGAAAAAATCCTCATAAATATTTGAGTGTTTAACCCATGCTGAATCTAGTCCATTTTTGCAAATAATGCACACAAATTCAAAATCAGGCAAATCTTCAACCCCTTTGTTCTCTAACTACTAGTATTATAATGTTCTATGACAAACAGATTTTTTTTTTTTGAGGGCAATGTCACTAGCCCTCATATGTGGGACCTGAACCAGGGCTGCTGGC
Organism: Aselliscus stoliczkanus; assembly: GCA_033961575.1. Lineage (NCBI taxonomy): Eukaryota > Metazoa > Chordata > Mammalia > Chiroptera > Hipposideridae > Aselliscus > Aselliscus stoliczkanus. The sequence continues at coordinate 36,465,917 of CM066741.1, forward strand.
TTCCCAAGCCAGCGCTTAACCACCGCCCCTCTCGGCCGGCCCCGACAAACAGATTTTTTGACATGTCATTTAAAATTCAGAATATATCCTTAAGAAAATATACATCTAGAAAAAAAGTCGTTCACAACAAATTATGTGCTGGACTATCACTGCCAAGGACGCCAACTGTACCTCAAGCTCCTGTTTGTCAAATATGGCCTTGACTGGAGATGGCTGAGTGGCCGAGGCCAGCAGCTGCTGCAGGAGGATCATGGGGGGCTGCGGCCCTTCAGGAGACATGTCCCCCAGGTCAGGGGATGCAGCTGCTCCATCATCTAAATTGAAAAACAAAACACACATGGTACTATATATTCAACCGCAAACATCTTTCTATTAAAGATAATGCATAGAGGGCCGGCTGAGTGCCGCGGTGATTAAGCACCGGCTTGGGAAGCCAGCGGCCCCGATTCAGGTCCCACATATGAGGGCCAGTGACACTGCCCTCAAAAAAAAAAAAAGATAATGCATAAAGCATGTTAAAACAGATACGATTTCTATCTCACCCAGTGCTAGACATCCAAAATCCTCAAGGCTCAGGTAGCCAAAAGATACCTAGCCTCTAAAGAAGTTTCCACTCCCTGCTTTTTGGCCTTCATTAGTTCATCTGTCTCTGTAGAGCCAATGAAAGCCACTTCCCAGATGCCCGCCCTTAACCCAGTTCTCATAGCTTCCCTTTCTTGCTATACATTCATCATTTCAGGCACCCCTTTCAAGGGCACTCCTGTGTGTGTCTCTAAACCCAGCTCTTCCTGCTAACCCTTGTTCAAACCATGACCGGACACTGATCCCAGATGGGTTGTGTGCTCAGGTGACCATGTCTTTTTGTTTGCTTTACCCTGAGGCCCGCCCTTCCTGTCTGCCCCAGACCTGCTGACACCCACTGCCTGAAGCCCACTCAGTCACACGTAGCATTCGAGTGGACTGTTTGGTTTGGTGACAGCTTCAGCTACTCCTCTCATTTCCAGGGGTCGGAAATCTTTCTCTTGAAGGACCAGAGAGTAAACAATTCAGGTTCACCAGCCACATGTCTGTCGCAGCTACTCCTATGTGCTGCTGAAGACAGAAAGCAGCCAGAGGTGACGCGTAAGCGTTCCCATAAAACTATAAAACTAGGTGGCCATAGTAGTCTGTCAAGCCCTGCTCTGGACAGCTCCGTGTGGGGCTCCACTCTGACCCGACTGGGACAGTGACCCGGATCCACTGCTCAGTCCCCAGGGCCCTCCCACAGTCATGGGTTATCTCCCAGCTCCCTACTATCTGACACACAACGAGTCTGCACTTTTGTTAGCTTTACCTATTTAACATACTCAGCACGTTAAAATTTAATTCACAACACCCTCTTCAGATGAAGAATCAAAGCCAAACACCCATACTCACTGGGCCTTCGCATTTTTGTTAAAGGCACACCTCACTATCCTCCATATAACAAGCTTGAAACATCAGCCATCTTTGACTTTTCACTGGTTTGCCTTAAAATGGTCATATAAAAGCCTACATTGGGTCGGCCGAGTGGCGCGGTGGTTAAGCGCTGGCTTGGGAAGCCAGCGGCCCTGGTTCGGGTCCCACATATGAGGGTCAGTGACACTCCCTTCAAAAATAAATAAAAGAAAAAAAAATCCTACATTGTCATCGATTCTACTAGAACCTTCTTTCCATTTTTCACGCCTTCCCCTGGAAGACACCTCATCACCTGACACAAAAGCAATTCTCTCAGCACTGTGATCTCCCTGTTTAAAATACTCCAACACCCCACTAGCTATTTAGCGTTTCCTAAATATCAGTCCTTATCATGTGGGTCCTAGCCACAGCTTTCCAGGTCAGCCTAAAGTCTCACCCCGGGTTCAAGGCACTGTCACGTGACAACAGCAGGCCCCTCCAGCTTTAGCCCACACTCAACACATCAACAGTGAGGTCTTTGCAAAGGGCAGCACTGGACACTCGTCCAACATTCACTGCTATGCCTGTGCTCCTCCGTCCCTTCCCCCCCGGTGGAGATTCCTGTCACCCGGCAGCTAGTGTCTGCCATACCCTTCAAAGCCCTCCCCAGCCCTCAGCCATGGTCTCAGAGCACTGGCCTTGGTCAGAGGCATGTAAGTGTCCCTTCTCTGTCCCCACCCTGACCCCAGAGAGTAAGGGTCACAAACAAGGGCTACCCTGTTCCCCACAATACTTAGCACAATGTCTTTCAATGTGATCAACATAGCTTTGTTTTTTCCCTCCTGAAAGGAGTAGGAGCTCATTCTAGAAAACTGAAGTCATATTGAAAGCATAAATAAAGTCAGCTGAAATTCAACTATTTTCATGAGCAGATAAGTCGATGGCATATCTACGAACAGACATATCTAGGAACATGCTTTTCTGTGTATCATTTTCATGTGTCCATGGCAATGAACAGGTATGTGGCATCACTATGAACGCACCACGGCATTCCACTGCACAAATGTACCGCTAATGATGGGCATTTAGGTGTCTCCAGTTTTCAACGTACTAACAAGACCAACGAAGGAGCCATGTGAGCAGCTGTGAACATGTGTCTGCATGCCTTTTTGTGTGATCAATTCCCACAGGTGACCAGCTGGTCAGTGGATACACAGAGATAGATGACTAATAAAGATATATAATAGATAGATGATAGATAGTAGACAGATGATAGATAGATCGATCGATCGATCGATGGATATATGGATAGATGATACAGATATATAGATAAGCAGATAAATGATAGACAGATACATAGATAGGTGATAGATACACAAATGACAGACAGCTACAGAGATGATAGATACAGACATAGATGATAGATACACAGATGAGAGATAGAGATGTGTGTGTGCATTCCTCAGATGCCACCGGATGGTTGTACCCACTTAATCCCCATTCACAATGTGCTGAAGTCATGCTCCTCTCCGTGCCTCGAACCGCGTGAGGGTTTTATTACAGTGCATTCTCATTTCTTAGGTCTGGGCTACGGCCTGAGAGTCTGCATTGCTGACGGGTTCCTACGTGCTATCAGTGTAATTGGGCCATGGGCGAGCACTGTCCCCCCACCCCCCCGCTTCCCCGCCAGATGTCCTCAGTCTCTCTCTCATGACAGTGATGTCATCCACGGCTGGCCGACTACCAGCAGGCAGGCTGCACATTAGGAGCCACCTCTGGTTGCCATCTCTGGGCTGCTTGTTCACAGCCTCTGCCCATTTTCTGTTGGAGGGTTTGCCTTTCTGAGAGCTCGTTAAGTGCTGCCGTAAGAGTTACCTGTGTGAGCAGCTGTGGCCTCCTGCACCGCTGGCTGAGACAGGATCTGCCTGAGCTGGTCCTGGTGCGACAGCAGAGCACGGCCCGCCTTCAGGATGTACAGCTTTAGCTGCTGGCACCTCAGCAGGTCCAGGTCTACCTGTCCTGTGGGAGAAGAGGACTCAGTGGGACGGGCACACCTGTTGGGCCACAGAGCCACTGCTGCCCCACAGCGAGTAGCTGACCATGCCAGAGACTGTCAGTAATGGACAGAGTGGAGACTGGTGCTTTGGACAAGCATCCCGGCCTCCCTATCCCCACACCTTCCCGCACCCACACACCTACCCCAATGGCTCCCAGTGAGGGTTAAGTGTCAGCTATTATTAGTATAATCACTTCCCAAATTGCTGAAATGTGAGCCAGACTCCTATGTCACAAACAAAGACTTTCACCTTTTTAGGCCAAGACTCCTCCCAGAGGACCGTGTCACAGACTCAGAGAACAGTTCTCGAACTGTGGCCCTCCCTCCCTAGAGTCTGATACAGTGGCTGCAGCCAACCCACCCGTGGGCAGACCAAGGAGCCAGCTAAGGAAGCCGCCACACAGATGCAGGCAGAGCTGGAGCACAGTCGTCACCACGCTGTTGCCAAGTGGGATGTGTGGCGGCCACAGAAGGCAGCTGACATGGGACGGCGGAGGATGGACGCAGAACAGGTGCCTGTTGGGCATCGAACTCGACTACCTGGCACACAGTTCACTCACTATGACAGAAACGGTGGCTAAGGAACAGGTTAGCTGAATGCTGGACATGTGGTATCCACATACCCTCCAGCCAGACATGTCAAGTGGAGACTCAAGTTAAAGGCGGTCACCACCGTAAACGCGTCAGCAGCCATCACAGGAGTGGGAGAAATGGATGAGAAAACCCAAGGAGAGAGGGCAGAATGAGCCAAAGGTCATGGAGGGAACCATGAGGATTTGCAGTGGGGACACCAATCAGGGAGAAGAGCTCTCCAAGATCATGCAGGGGCAACGTAAGAAAAATGGAGACAACAGTACCCAGACCACAGGAAGGCAGAGCATAAGCACAGGTGACCTCAGTCTTAGCCCACCATCTACAGACAGGAAGCAAGACGGGTCCAAACCCCCAGGCCATGCTGGGTCTGGTGGTGAGGCAAAGAGCTAAACCCCACAAAAGCAACTGGGCTAGCAGACCATGGCTGGAGGGCTAACACTTGCTCAGCCTACACAGTGGCCCCGGGCAGCATGGGGACACTGGCGGGCGGGGGGGCGGGGGGGCGCCTTGCGGGCCATGCCCAGCACGAAGTCTTTCTTTGTATTACCACTTCTATCAGCACACCAAGGCACTATGCCCACCGTAACTCAGCACTGGTCAACCCATCTGAGCCCAGAGATTGGCAGTGACAACAAACACTGTCCACACAACACCAGGAAAGGCTGCAGCTGTTTCATCAAGAAGCACCATGTACTAACCTGCAAAACCCGGTTTAGCTGATTTCTTTATTTTGTGCTTTTCCAATTTGCTTCCAGCGAGGTTGACCAACTGAGCCCAGACGGAGAGCATGGGCTCTGTGAAGGGCAAGTTGGTGATGCTGAATGGCACGGCGGGAAGCTGGGGAGAGCACAGAAACCTTTAGTGTCCAACAACATGAAAAACCAACGTGTCCTAAAGGTATAACCAACATTAAGAGGCTTAATTCAGCAATACCTCACACATCCGTAAGTCTCCTCACATCTGAGAAGAACGGCTTTAAAAGATGACATTAAAGAAAAGATAGGGGCTTACATGTATAATAAATATAACCTAAATTAATGTTTTTCTTTATGAACTTGTCAAAATTACATCAAGGTGGTAGTTATCATTTTCTTAGCTATTTTCTACACATTTCAAGTTTTCTCCAATGTGTATATTTCTATAACAATCAAAAATGTGTCTTGTGGGGCCGGCCGAGTGGCTCAGTTGGTTAAGACTTGGCTTAGAGCGCAGGCTCTGAGCAACAGGGCAGCCGGTTTGATTCCCACATGGGCCAGTGAACGCTGCACTTGAGCTGAGCTGTTGCTGAGCTGCCAACAGGTGGCAGGATGGCTCAGCTGGTGTAACAACAAGACTGCCTGTTCCATGGTGGGCTACGCTCACCCGCAACTAAGACTGAACTCAGCACCTTGAGCTGAGCTGCCGCCCGGATGGTTCAGTGGGTAGGGCTTGCGCTCTGAACAGCTGCTGGTTCAACTCCCGCATGAGATGGTGGCTACACCCACCCGCAACTAAGACTAAACACAGCACCTTGAGCTGAGCTGCCACCTGGATGGCTCAGAGGACAGAGCGTGTGCTCTTAACAACAAGGCTGCTGGTTCAACTCCCGCATGGGATGGTGGCTACGCCCACCTGCAACTAAGACTGAACACGACACCTTGAGCTTAGAGGCCATGAGCTGCCGACTGGAAGCCAGATGGCGACTGGCACCCTCCACAACGAACACTGAGGAACAACAACTTGGTAGGTTTCCTTCCCCAGTTCCCCAACACTGTTCCCCTCCCTCAATTCCCCAATAAAATTTAAAAAAAAAAAAGTGTCTTGTGGAAAGATAGAATGTAATTTAGGTTACATCATCAAAGAATATATAAATCGCTCACTTGCCCTATGTATCTCAAATTCACGGATTTAAGATGACAGTAGCTGCTATGTAAGTCATGTCACTTAACAGTTAGAAAGCATTTCTACATGAAGAAAGGTTTGTTTGTTTGTTTGTTTGTTTGAGCTGAGCCATCCTGCCACCTGTTGGCAGCTCAGCTCGGGCTGGACATCGAACTGCTGTTGCTCAGAGCTCGGCTGGCATTCTTGAGTGAGCTCTTAACCAACTGAGCCACTCGGCCGGCCCCTGAAAGGTCTTTTTTTTTTTTTTTAAAGGAATCATTTTTAGGCTTTTTAAAAAGTTAAGTTGTTCAACAAAAAATAAACTTCATCAATTCACATTTTAAAATAATTGACAGTGACTTGCAGTTACACAGCGCCTTCTCAGTTGCTAGCCCCGGGTAATGTCATTTGAGGCTAAAACAGGAGAACTGGTAACCTACCTAAGGCGAAGTGAGGAAAACACAGGGGCGACTGCAGCCGGCTGTGCTGGGTCACCAGCTTCCGGGACGGCAGGCGTGACCCACACGCGGCGCGTTCTCCCAGCGCCCACCGAGAGCCCCTTCCCTGATGCCCTAGTACCTGGCACGACTTCACCTACTGGTTTCAGCTGACTCAACGGGCAAACGCGACTTGTCCGCATGTCCGAGAACTGCACGGTGATTCTGCCCTTGGGGGTGATGCGGGTCACGGTGCCCTCTCCAAACTCATCGTGCGTGACCTGGCCGCCCAGGCGCAGGCGGCCGTCGATGCCCCCGATCACGGCCAGGACTGCCATGAGGCCGCCCACGTCTGGGTCCTCAGAGTCGGGCACGCGGTCCTCCGCCAGGGCCTGGGGACAGAGACGGTGAAGCTGAGGCCAAGCTGGGGTGAGCGCCCTCAGCCATCAGCGTGCGCAGTGGGCGTCGCACAGGGCACGCGGCAGGCGTGCTGGGCACCCACCCCAGATGGCTCTGCCCCGCGGGCGGCGGCGCGCAGCCGGGCATTGATATGCGCGCTCACGAGGCTGCGCCACTGGCCCAGGCGGTGCAGCGCGCGCAGCAGCGCCACTGCCTCCTCGGCCAGTGTGCTGCTGTGTGTGGCCGTCAGGGACGCCTGCGGCCGGGTCTGCCGCCTCGCCGCCGGGTCTGTAAGACAGAAAAGAGAGAGGGACTGGTGGGTCCTGCCCGCGTGGCCGGGGCGCGGGGACACTGTCAGGGATGGCCCACCTCGGAGGAGAGGCGCGTCAGAGGAGCAGGTGGTGAGCAGGCCGCCCAGGAAGCCGAACAGCTGTTGCACGAGGCCCTCCATGTCCCTCGCCCTGTCCGCCTGGTCCCACGATGGCAGCACCGCCCGCAGCAGGTGCAGCGCCAGGATCTGGTGGGAGGGAGGTAAGCAGGCGAGTGCTGAACACCCTCCACGTCCACCTTCGCCTTATTTTTTGTTTCTACAATAAGTTAGTCGTGTGCAAATGCCGATATTCATTATTTAAAAGCCAATCACAGCCAACTTGATTAACTATATGGGTTGCCAGGGGTTAAAAAACAAAAAATGAGCTACATGGCAGATGCAGGAATGCGTTGAATTAAAAAATAATTCTAGGCTCCGTTCTTGTCCAGACAGGGACACTGCAGCTACTGTGAAACAGACGACAGCAGCCAGTAGGACTTGACCTTTCACAGAAAAGCCAGTTGGTCAAAGCTTGGCGATTTAATCGGCCTGAAGTGACTAAGGAGGCCTGCCTGGAGAAGGCTGCCCCGGGTGCCCTGTGAGCTGCCAGTCATCAAAGTCACAGATTCCCTCACTGCAGACGTGGGGTCCACACGCCACCAGGGAGCAGTTACCTGCCGCTGCAGCGCGGCAGCTGTGCACGGCGCGGGCCCCTCCACCACCGCCATGAGCAGGGCAATCCACCGTGGGGAGCTGAGCGCGGCGCACATGCGCGGTGTGAGTGCGATGCTGCGCACGAAGCCCAGCGAGCACCAGCCTCGGTGCTGCTCGCGGCGCACCTGCCGGTCCGGAGAAGCTGCAGGCAAGGCAAGAAGACAGGGGCACTTGGCAGTCTTGACCTTTATGGCTACGATATTTTCAGGAAGAGCAGCTTTTACAAGTACACCAGTTCCCTGATTAAGTGTGAGGGGCGGAGAAGGCTTTCGGGTTAGTTCAAGAACACTTGACAGCATTTTGAACACCTTTAAATACACGTTGTAGCTCACACTAGTTATGGAACTGTATCTGCTGACAGTTCTAGGCAGTAGGGAAATGATCTACAACTCAAACAGCATGATTTGTCAAGAGTGCATTATATTTTTTTAAAATCTCATGTGTTAAATGTCTCCTGTGATGTTCATATTAAATCTGCCCCATGAATTACCAACCCAAGTATAAGAAGTCTGTGTTACTAGGACAAGAGCAAGAGGTCTTCGTGAGTTTTCTCCAATGAGTCTGATTGGGACCGTGCCCCTGTGTGCTCCTCCAGACGCCGGGTGGGCGCTGCCCTCTCCCTGGCACAGGCCGAAGCGTGGTCGGACGACATGGCCTGCTCAGACCCCACCGCCAGCTCACCTCCCCACGTCCAGCCTACAGGGCTACCACCTCTCAGAGATGCTTACCCCTGCACTGCCACACTCATGCCCTACCACAACCACACACTCACTTGCACACACTCACATGCGGTCTCACATCAAGCCCACTAACATACAAGCACTCTCACAGCACACACTCACATGAAACACATACATATATTGCCCCACTTACACACTCACATACACTCAAACACTTCAATGGGTTAAACTGTATCCCCCAAAATTCGTGTTCACTCAGAACCTCAGAATGTGACCTTATTTGTAAATAAACTCCATGCAGATGTAGTTAAGGCACTGGAATAGGGTGAACCTTAAATCCAATGAAAGTCCTTGTAAAACACAGGAAAGGGCACACAGAGACACGGGGGACACACCCATGTGAAGACAAGGCACAGACTGGAACGATGTGGTCACAAGCCAAGAAAGCCTGGGGCCACCAGACGCTGGGAGAGGCAGGAGGGAACCTCTCCTAGAGCCTTCGGAGGGAGCAGCTCCCTGCAACACCTTGATCTTGAACTCTGGCCCCCAGACTGAGAGACAGTACATTGCTGTTTTTCAGGCCACCCGGTCTGTGGCCTTTAACGTGGCAGCCCGAGCAGACGAGGACAGCTACCAAATTTGGGCTAAATTTTAACAGACACCCTAGGAGGCACATGTGACAAAACCACAGCCGCGGCACTGACTCTGGGCTCACGACTACTCATTGCGTACATGTTTTATCTGTCGTCCCACTCTCCACCAGCATGCGCAGCAGCCCACAAAGAGTCTTGGTGGCATCGCTCGGCATGACTTCAGCATGGACCCCAGCAGAGAGACACAGGGCTTGCAGTAAGGTGACAGTGCTTGTAAGCATCATTGCCGTGGGGTGAATGTTCCTTTCAATTTGTTCAGCTTCTGAAAAAAAAGAACCAAAATAAGAAACTGTACCCCAACTAGAATAGGAAGAGGTCCCTGCATGTAATCTAAGGGATCTAATATCACTTTCTTCCTTCACTGTGGAAAGGGAAGCAGCTCTTCACAGGAAAAGATGGAATTCAGGATGCACCAAACGCCCCCTCAGCATCTCTGCCCCAACTTCCTCAAAGAGAACAATCCTAGCATGCAGCTCAGAAGCATTGATACGAGTTCAAGGATTTGCTCCCTTAGGAAGCAGCTCGCTGAATGTCAAGAGCTGGCTGCTGACAGCTAGCTACACCCTGGATGGAGACGAGGAGCCTGCCTCCATGGCGCCAACCAGGGACTCGCAGGTCCAGGCCGAGGCTTTTGGACAAGGAGGGACGTGGCAGCTGGGCCAGCTTTCTGTCATTTGACCAGCCCTACTCTGGCCTGGGCGCTGTGTAGTCACATGCTGTGATGATAGACCTGGCGCTGACCACCAGGGTGGCCTTGTCAAGACTAGCCATGGGAGGCTTCGCACATGTATCCCAAGGCCTCTGGGACACGTGGAATAGATGTCACAGAGTCCTCCTCTCACAACCCTGGACTTCCTTCGACAAGACTTAACTTCCTTGGGTGTTGGAATTATCACGTCTTCCTTCCTTGGGGCAACAGTACTGCCGCCCCCCACATCCCCAGCAGCACTCTGAGTGACTGAGGAAAGGCAGGGGGTGGGGGATGCTGCGTTCTGACGGGGCTTCAGCAGGCAGCCAGGTGGACGGTTCCCAGAGCCACGCTGCGCCCCTACATCAGAGCCGGGGCTCATTTCACCAGGAACTTCAGTGGCCCACCCCAATTGACAGCCCTGTCTCATGCCTAATCAGAAAACTGGCCAGCCAGCATGAGGGCACAGCCAGCCAGGCGCGCACTGGCCTCAAAGCCCGCAGGCACCCACCAGAATCGTCCTCCGTGTCCGAGTCCTCTGTCGAAGGCTGCGTGGAGGCCGGCAGCTCCACCAGCTTGAGGTCGTATTTCCCCTCCTTCCCCATCCTGTAGGAGTTGGTGCTGCCCGTGTCCCACTGGACCCTGATCCAGCCGTCCTCTCCCAATTCGCCAATCACACGGCCAAGGCCAGGCGGAGGTCCGTCCTGGAAGCCAGAACAAAGACCAGTGAGGGGTGTGCCCATGCTGTCATGGACCGAGCGCAGCCGCATCTCTGTGTGGACTGCCCCAAAGCCACCTGCATGGTGCACAGCTCACATCACTTTCAACTGAATGCCAGGAACTACTAGCTCTCGAGAGCTCCTTTACCGCGAGGTAAGTGGGGAAAAGTGTCATCTCCATGAACAGCCCCCCAGGCCAATGCGGGGGCCAGACTATGCTGCCTGTCCCGGGGCCCTGTTTAGTGGCCCCTCAGCTGTTTTTGGGGTGTGCTAGCCATTGCAAGGCACTGGGGTTTCTGAGATGACTGCAGGCACTGCTTGGATGTGAGGCTGAGAAAACCTACATACCGGATGGTGAACTGTCCTTAGCTAGTGACTGGTCGTGCTGCAGACACCAGCCCCGGTGACCTCTACTTGGGGACACCTGACAGAGCCGTGGGAGTGACGTGCTACCAGGAGACAGAAAGGTGACCCCCCACCCAACAGCCCGCCTGACTGCTGGGCGGGGCGCTTAGTGCACAGCTATCAGCTCAGAGGCAGCATCGGTGTTCCAGCCTCAGAGCTCTTGGGACACTGCTGTGCAGATGACGTCTGCGTGCTCCTGCTAACTCCTGCTGGCTCTGGGCTGCATCTCAGTTTGAGCCCACGCCAGGACTCTTCTAGAAAAGCTGCCACTCCTCGCAGACTTGACCCTGTCTAGGGTGCCCTTATGCAGGATACTGCTACCCATCCTGACTCTATGGACCTGCTTAGAAATCAACAACTGTGCCATCTGTCAGCTGCACGTGTCCTGAGTTAAGGTTATGATTGATTCCAGTTTCCACCCACTCACGGCTTGCAAGTCAGGACGTGCAAAAGTGACGAATGTGTGGCTGCCGTGTTTAGAGCAAATCTTGGAGTACCTGATCGCCCCACTTCCAATCCACACCCCTCATGACCCTGGTTCCAATCTTCATCATGGCGGCCAGCTCGGGCCCAGACCCTGGGAGCTGCACAGGGGCCGTCTCCTTCCTGGTCTCTTCCAGGACCGTAGCGGACGCTCCTCGGGCAGAAGCGTTCATGTCTTCTTCAACATTATCACAACTAGGGCCTGTCAGTGCATCAAAAACAAAAGTACATACAATGTCCTAATTTTCATACATTTTTTTAAGAATTAACAAGTACTGATAAAGATAATACTTCTTAAGAATCCACAGTGCGTAGTGTATTTTTTATCAACACAATAAATACCATTCAAACTTTACTGGTGAGAATTAAAATTTTTCTGAAAAGGTAAGGGGAGGACAAAATATATAAATATGTATCAGAAGATATAAAAGATATAAAGACAAAATGATTAAGTTAGCAAGTTACTCATCACATATTTTTATTAGAATAGATACACAAAAGATAACCACCTACATGACTAACAATGAGAAATTCAACTTTAATTCTGGAGCTAACGGAGCAGGCCTGAGACTGCCGTCCTCACAGCGTCTTGCTTACAGGGTCGGCCCCCGGCTGGCACCTGGGACCTGGACTTCGGGAGGGCTCGCTGCGTTAGACTGTTGGCACAGACCACGTGGTCTCTGCCGAAACCTGCTTCCTCTGGGCTCTGGAACGTGGGCATGGGCCAAGCAGAGGTGCCCATGTGACCGGCCCCATGAAAACCCTGGGCACCGAGTCTCTGGTATTGGACGCAGCACATGTTGTCTCAGCTCGCTGCTGGGGGAGGGAAGTGCATCCTGAGGGACCCTCATCCCCCCGGGGAGGACTTGCGTCTGGTTTCTCCTGGACGTCACCCGTGTGCCTCTTCCCTTGGCTGATCCTGCTCTGTCCTGTCACTGTAATAAACCATAGTTCTGAGGGTGACTGTATGCTGAATCCCGGGAGGCCTAGCGAACCTTGAACCTGAGGGGGTTGTGGCGACCCCGGCACAGGGATGGCAGTGGTGGAACTCTAGAACAAGACTGACTTGCTGAAATATTGCAAAAGCACTGTTTGCTAAAGGAAGAATGAGGGGACAGGTATAGTGAAGAAGGAATCCATAGTGTAAAACAGAAGCTGAGCTGTCCAGTAAATGCAGCCCCAAGTGTCTCTTGCTGGACACCCCGCTGCTTGTGGCCTTGTTGGCTAAAGTGAGGGAGGCAGAGCTTAGTAACTCATCAGGTCTTCATTCTCGCCTCTAGGTGGGAGGGGCAGTGTCCAAATACACTCCCAAAGGTGGGTGGGGCTGGGTCAAAATGTAAAAAGTTTGTGTTCCTATCTCCTCCAAGCGGGAGAGAAAGGTTATTCAGTTCCCAGAGCTGCAGTGAAGCTTCAGACAAACTGGGCAGACAGTCCTTTCTTCAGGCTAGCAGGGACTCTGTGAGGCCATGAAGGGCAGGTGGCGCTCCAGAGAGGACCTCCCTAGCAGCTGTAATGTTAGCCTATAAATGCTGGATTTACTGTCAAGCGTTTGAATACACTTGTAGTAAGAAAAAAAGGGGGCTCCTTCCTTAAGTGGCTTTGTATTTTGTGTCTATTGCATGCACAGAATTAATATAAAAAGTTATATGCTAAACTTCCAACAGACAAATCCGGGGAAGAAGCAAGTCCACATGTGACCTTGTGGGACCCAACCCCTTGCTTTTTCTGTTTTTTTTTTTTTTGTTTTTTTTTTGAGGCCAGTGTTACTGGCCCTCACACGTGAGACCGAACCGGGGCCGCTGGCTTCCCAAGCCAGCGCTTAACCACCGTGCCACTCGGCCAGCCCTCCAACCCCTTGCTTTTTGCAGCCAGGAGGCAGGGTGGCATTTACAGAAGCAGTCCCATAATTAATGACTCTTGTTATGATTTTCACCTACTGGATCCTCTGGAATAAAGGGAGGCAACATAAAAAGAGGTATTTTCTAGATGGAAATATACTTTTGATACATCTGAAAGCAATTTTCAGTTGCTAATGAGGTCTGAAGAAGTCAGATGTGTGACTCACAGAGGCTAGCTGTTTTCCAGCCTGATGCATGCTTCTGAATGGGTCATGTGGCCATGAAGACCGGCAGGATCCAAGAGCTTAGGAAAGCCCTGGTTTTTCACTTGGACTTGGAACACTGGCCCTTCAGTATCTTGGCATTTAAGGCAAAGAACCACATTATAAACTGATCAGATTTAGGACATATATAGAACACTCTACTCAAGAAGAGCACAACACATTCTTCTCCAGGGCACATGGCACACTGTCAGGACGGACAACATGTCAGGCCATAAAACAAGGGTCAGCAAATTGAAATAGGCTTAAACCATACAAATCAGCTTCTCTGACCATAATGAAATGAAAGTAGAAACAACAGAATGAAAACTAGAAAATTCAATAATATGTGGAAATTGAACAACCATACATTTAAACAGCCAAAGGAAAAATAATCACAAGAGAAATGAAATTATATTTTGAGATGAATGAGAACAAAAACACAGCAGAATGTATGGGATGCAGCAAAAGCAGTGCTAAGGAGAAATTTGTATCTATAAAAGCACACATTAAAAATAAAGAAAGATCTCAAATCAAAAAGTTAACGTGATACTAAGGAACTAGAAAATAATGAGAACAAAATTAGCAAAAAAAAGAACAAAAAAAACAAAAAGAAATAATACAGATTAGAGCAGAGATAAGTACAGAATAGGAAAACAACAGAACAAACTCAAAAGTTGTATTTTTGAAAAATATCAACATAATTGACAATCTTTTAGGCACATTAAGAAAAAAAAGAGGGGATTCAAATAACTAAAACCAGAAATGGAAGTGGTGACACTACTATTGATTCTACAGAAATAAAAACGACTATCAGCTGTATGCCAACAAATTAGCAAACCTCAATAAAATGGATAAATTCCTAAAAATACATAAACTATGTGAACTGACTCAACAAAAAAAACAGAAAATGTGTATAGACCTGTATAACAAGAGATTGAATCAATAATCAAAAACGTCCCAACAAAAAAACCCAGGACCAAATGGCTATACTGCTGAATTCTACCAAACACTGAAAGAAGTAACATCAATTCTGTAACCTTTCTAAAAATGGAAGGTAACACTTCCTAACTCACTCTATGAGGCCAGGATTACCCCGATAACAGTGAAACTATAAAACGCTGCTCAAAGAAATAAAAGAAGACCTAAATAAATACAAAGTCACCCCATGTTTGTGGAATAAAATACTTAATGTTAAGAGGTCAATGTCTGCCAACAGAATTTATGGATTCAATACAATCTCTAGGGCCGGCCAAGTGGCTCAGTTGGTTAAGAGCTCGCTCAAGAGTGCGAGCTGAGCTCTGAGCAACAGCTGTTCGAGGCCAGCCCGAGCTGAGTTGCCGTTGAGCCACCAACAGGTGGCAGGATGGCTCAGCTAAAAAAAAAAACAAAAAAAAAAAAAAAATACAATCTCTAGAAATTCCCACAGCTTTTTCTGTAGACATGGAAAAGCCAGCCCGGAGATTCATATGGAAATGCAAGGGACCCAAAGTAGCCAAAATAATCTCGAGAAAGCAGAACAAAGGTGGAGGACTCACTTGTCAATTTCAAAACTTACCACAAAGCTACAGTGTTCAAAACAATGTGGTATTGGCATAACGACAGACAGACAGACAGACAGACCAATACAACTGGATTGAGAGTCTCGAAAGAAACCTAAATATCTAGGTCAAATGATTTCTTTTTTTCTTTTTTTTTTTTTTAAAAGGCTTTGTTTGGGTTTATCATCCAGGCTAGCAAGTCCCTTATTGAACCAGCCACTTCATTTTTATTTTTTTATTGGGGAACTGTGTTTTTCCAGGACCCATCAGCTCCAAGTCAAGTAGTTGTTTCAATCTAGTTGTGGAGGGTGCAGCTCAGTGGCCTGTGGGGGATCGAACAGCAACCCTGGTGTTATGAGCACTGCACTCTAACCACCTGAGCTAACCGGCCACCCCTATGTTGAATGATTTCTGACAAGAGTGCCAAGACCTTGGGAAAACAAGAATCTTTTCACCGAATGTACTGGGACAACTGGGTGACCAAAAGAAATTAAATGAATATTTACACCACGTTTTTGAAACATTACCTAAAAATGGACCAATGACCTAAATATAAGAACTGAAACTATAAAATTTAAAGAAGAAAACATAGTGGGTAATACTCATGACTGTGAGAATTTGGCAATGGTTTCTTGGACATAATGTCAAAAACACAAGCAGCTTGGGCCGGCTGCATGGCTCAGTTGATTAAGAACTCACTCAAGAATGTGAGCTCTGATCAACAGGGTCGCTGGTTCGATTCCCAGCCCGAGCTGAGCTGCCAATGAGCTGCCAACAGGTGGCAGGATGGCTCAGCTAAAAAAAAAAAAAAAAAAAAGGAAAAGCACAAGCAACTAAAGAAAAATAGGTAACTGGACTTCATCAAAATTTAAAATTTCTGTGCATCAAAGTAAAACACAACTCACACAGTGGGAAAAAATATGTTCAAGTCATGTAACTGGTAATGGAGTAGTACCCATGACATGGAAAGGACTCCTAAAATTCAATGACACAGATACTTCAATCTGAAACTGGGCAACAGATCTGACTAGACATTTCTCCATGAAAGATGTACAAATGGCCAACAAGCCATGTAAAGAGGCTCAATATCGTTTGTCAGCAGCGAAGACACCACTCTACATCAACTATGGTGGCCTTAATCCAGGAAAACAGAATGTGTGGCCGAGCATGTAGAGAGACTGGGACCCTGGTCAAGTGCTGCTGGGCTGTGAAACGGTGCGGAGCTGTGGAAGTTATACACAGGATGACCCATGACCCTGCAATTCCACTCCAAAGGATATAACAAAAGAACCAAAACAGGTGTTAAAGCAAACACCGAGACACAAATGTCCCTAGCAGCACTGTGGCCACAAGGTAGAAACAAGCCAAAGGCCCATCAGGAGATGAATGGATGAATACAACACAGTATAATCCTATAATATTTTTAGCCAAAAAAAAAAGGAATGGAGTACTGATACATGCTAAACAAAATAAGCCAGAAACAAAAGGCAAAAATACTGTATGACTTCATTAACATGAAATATCCAGAATAGGCAAATCCAGAGACACTAAGCAAATTTATGGTGGCTAACAGCTGGGGAAGGGAGAAATCAGGAGTCAGTGTCAAATGTGTCTCGATTTCCATTTCGAGAGATGAAAAGGTTATGGAACAAGATGGTGGTAATGTTTGTACGACATTGTGGGGCTGCTTTGTGCCACTGAATTACAAACTTAAAGTGGTTAAAATGGTAAACTTTATGTTATTTGTATCTGACCACAAATAAATAAATGAAGTAAAGGGAGAGGTCTCAGGTACAATGCTCGCATGCCCACAGAGGTGCCCAGAGGGCCGGAGGGGGTCACCCACCGATGAGTCGCAGCGCCGTCTGTGCGAGGGCCAGTGTGCCGGAGTTCAACAGCAAGGTCAAGGTGAGTGCCCCATGCTGCAGTGTAAGCATGCTGAGCATCACCAGGAGAAAGCGAGCTTGCGGGGTCGTCCCCAGGCTTGGTCCTGAAGGGTTCTCGTTGGTAATGGTTTGCAGGGGGACGGGCTGGATACCTAAAAAACATTGGCACCCACATGAAGTCTTGTGTCCATGTGGATACAGAACATACATGATGCAGAGAGTATGAGCGATTTTCTGAAACTGGTGTTCAGTGGATGTCCGGCAGCCTGTGCTGTTCTGCCAGGGTCACCACACAGACAGCCACCACGTGTCCACCAAACTCACCACACCGCTCCTTTGAACATGCCTGGTGGCTTACTCACTCCATTTCAAATATAGCGGATATATTTTACTACTCCTCCACCAACCAGACACTAGCAGTGCTCTTTAGAAATCAAGTATTAATACAGATATGCACTGTAGGATGTGTGGTGGAAGCAATCCACATGAAAATGTGAGCATAGCAAAGCTTTATATTTGGACACTGCAAGATGTGTCTTCTAGCAAATTGTGAAATCTCTGCTTAGAATGTAGGACAGCTGAAAGCAACCTGGATTATCACTCTAATGTTTAAAGTTATTCAAGGTGTCCCCAAAAGCAATAATCCGCATTCCAAGTTTCCACAACATGTAATATAGAGGCAAACTATGAAATAACACTGAGATCACTGACATTATTTCTTCAGCATCAATTTTAATACAGCCTATTAACCATCAGATTTTTTTAACTCACCAAGCTCTTTAAATTTGGCATTTGCATCCATCAAAATATTTCTAATGTTCTGAACAGCCCAAGCATACAGCTTGCCAAATGTTACTTCCAGCAGCATCCGATTGAAAGGTGGGATCAAATCCACATCCTTCAAGCAATCCGTAAGGGGTTCCCTTCCAAACAAAGATAAAGAATTTTACTTAGAACACAGCTAGACTTTTACCTTCCATAGAACACTGCGCTGTTAGCACAGCTCCCTTGATTGAGAAAAAGCATCACAATAACTACTGCACTGCGTTGTACACCTGAAACTAATTTTAAGAAAAACAAGTTGGGCCGGCCAAGTGGCGCGGTGGTTAAGCGCTGGCTTGGGAAGCCAGTGGCCCCGGTTCGGTCCCACATATGAGGGCCAGTGACACTGCCCTCAAAAAAAAAAGTTTATTTCACAATAAAAGAATTAAAAAAGAAAAGAAAAAGCGTCACAAAGGTTTACCCTATGTCAATCCCCTGCGGAATGAGTCTCTGCCATCCACAGAACATAGCGTACTGCACAGACGGGAGTAAGGAGTTTCTCGTCGCCAGTTTTAATATTGTGTCTATCCCTTCCAGGCGGACTTCCGCTCTCTCCAACTGCAAAACAGATGTGCAGTCAGGGGCCACGCAGTCAGCAGCCGTGCGCACGCAGCGCGCCACTCGGGGGCCAGCCGCGTCGGTACCTGTTTCAGCAGGCACTTCCTCATCTTCTCCACGTCCACCGGCTCTTCCTTAAGGGCGAAGTCAGCAATTGTGCTCAGGAGTGCGGACTGCGGGTAAAGACCCTGGACGTTCTGCTTCAACCACTTGTACCTGTGAACCCCTGTGACGGTGCTCAGCAGGGGCTGCCACTTATCCTGACAATGGAGAACACTGCATATGAGCTTCTGCTACAGATAGTGAAGTAAGCTCTAAAACAATCAGCAAGTAATATTCAATATAAATGCAGCCTGCCCAAGTTGGTACAATACTTTGCATTTAGTGACTAATCTATTATCAAAATAACTATGTCATAAACAGGCTTCTAAATGAATTTAAAATGTCTATATTTATGTACTTTGGAACAGCTAACTTGGCATACAAAGTTACATTATCATCCGTGTTAACAGACTCAGGGACCATGACAGTTTCTGGAGCAAAGGATAATAAATGAATGATGATACACTGTACTACTAAAAGTAAATGAGGGCCGGCTGAGTGGCGTGGTGGTTAAGCACTGGCTTGGGAAGCCAGTGGCCCCGGTTCGGATCCCACATATGAGGGCCAGTGACACTGCCCTCAAAAAAAAAAAAAGTAAAGGAAACCCTTCTCCAGCTATGGGTCTGACCAGGGCACCACTAAGCATCACTGGGGCACAGTTACCCATGCTTTCAATAACCCATTACACTCCCCACCCTACCGATGCCTAAGGACCAAGCAACAATACTTGTGCATTCTCTGGCTAAGTGCTGTGTTTGTAGTCAGCAGTATCACATTCACAGAAAGCACTTCACCTTGGGTGATTTGATTGTCATGGGTCTTTTGTCCACATTTACAGGGCTGTGAGGCAAAATGCAAGTTTCTTCCAAATCACTCTCTTCGTTCCCTATTTTTTCTTCATCAGCAGTAGATTCTGGCTTCTTAGGAACTGTGTTTCAAAACATCATTCATTATAAAAACTGTTCACTTAAATATAGTTTTAAATTAATATTTAAATTTGCATAAAGGCAAACGACTTGAGTATTTTAATATTCACTATCAACCTGAAATGTTCAAACTACAAAAGTACAAACTATCGTAACAACTCTCACATGACCTCCAGGAATGACCATTTGCCACTCCATGGAGTGGCTCCACTACCATGGAGGAGCCCTGAAAATGGGAAGACCAGGGGTACCCCAACTTTTTCTTAAAGGGCCAGATGGTGTATATTTTAGTCTCTGCAAGCCATTCAGTCTATTGGAAATTTTCAACTCTGCTGCCACAGCATGCAAAGTAGCTAACTTTATTTATGAATGTCATGATTTCAATGCATAGAATTTTCATGTGTCAAACATATTATTCTTCTGACTTTTTATTTAAAATGCAAAACCCTTAGCTCATGGATAATGCACAGCAAGTAGCAGGCTGCATCTGTCCCCAGGCCCAAGCTTGCCCGCCCAGGACTAGTGCAGTGGGGACTGTCACCAGGGTCCCCTGGAATCCTGGAAGCCTTTTACCACATTAGTCTCTTTACTTAAGGAAGTTGCTATTGGATCTGCAGCATGGTATGTGGTGTTCTTCCATCTTTTTGGTCCCTTTTCAGGCTTTTAGTCTAACTCTTGTCAGCATATAATATAAATAACAAGCAGCATGAATACAGCAGGTCTGGGTTGCTGGAACGCTGCAAATTCTCAGGGAAGGCCTGTCCCTTCGGCTGGCCCAGTGCATTCTGCCTGAGAGTGTCCCTGTGTGCTGAGGCCTAGGACACATTTACAGTTTGACCAGAATTCACACCAACGATGTGACTTACGGTGACCGCCTGGTCTGCGCTGGGGGCTGCTGTCTGAGTCACTGAGAGCCATCACACAGGCCCCTTACATTTATGTGGCTGACCCCCTATAACAGCCCCGACACACATCAAGGCTCTGGTGAGCATTGCTGGCTGAAGGCCTTCACACACGTTGTCACACATCACTGTGCAACTCCACTGGGAGAGGACACTGAAGTTTGGGCCTGGTTTCCTCTGGAGTTCCCTCTACTCGGCTTTCGTTGTACTGATTTTCACCTGTATTCTCTCACAGTAATGAACTGTAATGCGAGTGTAACCACTTCGGAGTCCTATGGAGCCCTCCCAGAGAGTCACCTCATTTAGGGGTAGCCTTGGAGACCCCTGACACAGCACCAGTATAGTATTTCTAAGTAACTTAATTTTCTTTAAAAAAAGAAAAACAGCTTCAACATCACACAATTAAATCAATGAACCCACGACAAGAAACTTTAAGAGGTGCCATGTGGGCTCGGAACCCCTGAAGCGATGGCCGGCTGGTTGGGGGGCACTCTCCCTTAGCTGAGATGACTGTCCCGAGCCTGTGCTCCTGCCGAGCCTCCTGGCTTCCTGGGTTTAAGGGGCTCAGAAGTGTGCTTGCCGTGACTTCCTGGCCCAGGGCATCTCCAGGACTCAGATGAGCAGATGTGGTTTAAGGGCTTGCTCAGGAACAACCAAGTCAGGAGGTTTCTAAAACAAGTCCGTCTCTCATAACACTGTTGTTCATAATATCCATCAAAAACTCAGGAATTAACATTGTTTAACACGGTGGTCTGTGCATAAACCAGTATAATTAATAAGAATATTATCAGAAATTTCTATAGAATTGTTTATAATTACAAGTGACTGAATTCTACAGAATTTTATGTAATTTTACTCAAATTTTGGTTATTTCATGCAAAAAGTCTTTTCTATATCCCTTCATAGTTACTTGTTGAAAATATTATTAATCTTTTAATTCTTTTATAACTATTCTCCATGCATCACAATACTCGTGTCACTATAATAATGGCAAAACTAACTGAAAAAACCAACATTTTCAACAGGTGATAAAGAACACTTCCTTTTCCTCACCAATACAATAAAGTTTATCATACTTACCTTTTGCAGCATCCACTTACTAGTTACCAAATCACAACACACGCAGCCCCCAAGGGGCACCATGACCTGATGACGTCCTGGAAAGCTAAGTGGGACTTGGGTATTGATTCACGAGCACACACAGGGAGTGTTATGGCTGCCATGGATGCCATGTGTTATGTGTGACAGTGGACAAAGCACAGTCAGCTATGTGACAGCCCATGCTGGGACAGCGTGTTTTCCTGCCTTTCCGTTCTTACCTCTCTTTTTCCTTCGTTCCCGAATTATCTTCTGAGCTATCCTCCTCCAACGGGGCAAAGAGTTTAACAGTTTAAACTTGGACATGATAGAGAGGTCATTACAAACTGCCGGTCTCAGCTCATTAAAGAGGAATCGCAAACGTTCGATGACTGGAGCACAGACCTCCTTGTAGGAACGGCCTTGTTCTTGGTGTGTCTACAAAGCCAAATGTGCAAAGATGTCAACAAACATCTTACCAGCTGTCTGCAAAGCATGACAGAGGTGAGGCCAAGTCTGCTTACCTTAATGAGCGAGCATTTCGCTTGGTAGACCACTCTACAAACATCCACGACAGACTTAGGCAACGCTCGGTGCTTCACGTGCTCGATACCCAGTGCGTTGGCGTGGACTAACGACAGTGCCACATGACCTACAAAGACAGTCAACAAAGGGTCAAGGTACAAATGAGTGTTACTGGTATCAGCCAAAGGGCTGTAGTCGCCAGAGCTGTGAGCGCCATACCTAGGTCTTCATGCTTTAAGAGGCAGCAGAACAGCAGGCGGCCCACCTCTTCCACAGGGTGCTCAGCAGGAAACGTGATGGGTGTGGTCAGGTGGCACTGCCTACAGTATCTTTCTATCTGACACAGAAAGTCCTGTAACAGAAACAGCTGGAGTCACTGCAGAGCCACCCTAGCGTGTTGCGGTGAGCTCTAAGCTCATGCCACAGCTTCCAACGCACTTGTAGCCAGCGTACTCTATAGCCTCGCTAGCATGCTGAGCTGACCCAGCCTGGCATCTCAGCGCAGACCTCTGAATAACATGTACACAGGCTGTGCTGAGCTGGTCACGGGGCACGGAGGTACCCACCTGTCATCCTAAACAGGACACTGCGTGTGGGACAGCCTTGCTCACCTTCACGGTGTGGTCCTGGGTGTCATTGTCAGCGAGGGCCTGCAGGAAGGCCTGGGAGTGGTCTCCCAAGGCGCGCCTGTGGGGGTAGAGGCGGGACTTGCTGGCAGGCGTGCCCCCGGGGGAGCTGCAGTGGTCCTCGTCTTTCTCCTCATTATAGCTGTAGTGGATCTGGCTGGTCTGCAGGCCGCCAGAGAAGATGGATGACTGTAGCCACTCTAGAAAGGGCAAACAGAGCGTACTATTCAGAAATCAACAAGAAAGAAAAAGAACTGAATACTCGATTGATTTAGGAGATAAAATTCAGCATCCCTGCCATAAGAGTCACACTTAACAGTTACACAGGTTGGCTTATAATTCCCACTCGCTTCACTGCGCTCTGCATTACTAGGCTTCGTGGGTCAGGCATTTTCATCAACATCGAGGCAAGACCCACCCCCAACCAGCAAAGATTAGGACTTGCTAAAGGCTCACAGGATGCTTAGCATCTTTAGCAACAAAGCATCTTTAAGTAAGGCATGTACTTCCTTAGACAGAACGCCATGGCACACCTAACAGACTACAGGATAGCGCACATGTAGTTTCTATGCACTGAGAGACCGAAGCATCTGTGGGGCCCCCTTCATCTTGGCAGTCGCTATGTCGTGCTGGTCTGGACCCAAGCCCGCAGGGTCTCTGAGGTGTCCATGTATCACTTTCTGCCTACTCAACACATGTTAAGCACAGTGTCAGGACTCCGGGTGAGAGTGCCAGCGCATGTTTACTGGACACCTGCACCAGCGGGTGCCGGGTGGCACCACAGGTCCCTGTACTGGTATGGGGCACGTACCGTGCAAACCTGGGCTTTGCCTCCTAACAGGAGGGCAGCATGAGGCACCACGTACCCAAGCAATGACTCAGATTCAGCTGGGTAACTGTGTGCTACAAAGTACCGTGGGCTACAGCATGTGGCAGCAGGACCGCACTATTCAGAGGGTCAGTAAGGATGTGCTCATCTGCTAGCAGAAAACACAGTTTTTCTTACTGGTGCATTTGATCTCCACAGGAGACAGCAGTGTGCTTGTTTTTTTTGTGTGTGTTTTTTTTTGGAGGGCGTCACTGGCCCTCATATGTGGGATCCGAACCGGAGTCGCTGGATTCCCAAGCCAGCTGTTAACCACCGCGCCACTCAGCCGGCCCAAACACAGTTTTTCTTACTGGCACATTCGATCTCCACAGGAGACAGCGGTGTGCTCATGGCCAAGTAGGAAGCATGTAATCCAAGCAGCAGACCCAGGTTCCTCTCTGTGTCCATCAGAGGTGAAGACAGACTCCCAAGATCTGGTACGGTGACGACCTCCTGGTCAGGCTGGGAAAGATCAATTTTATCATCAGTCTGAGAAAACGGGGTTAATGAAAAACATCAAACCAAGAAGAGCAGTGGCTTCTCCCTAAACAAGACCACGGCCATGAGGGAGAGAGGCGGGTGCTCATGCCTCCCCCAAAATAACAGAAAAGAGAAGCCAAACCTCCTACAAAGCAGACGGTAACCACACACAGTCTACTGGTGGAAAAACCGCAGCGCACGTAAACAAGCTCACTAGAAATCTCCTTAGGGAACAAAATAGAAGTTTCCAGAGTGACTGTGTATCAATGCTCCAGAAAATACATTGAATTGTTACATAAAGAACCCAAAGACACACAAAAATATGACAAGTATTGCTATGAGTTAGTGAGCTGTGACTACACATGTAGAGAAAAATAAACATATTCCCACAAAGAGCAAATGGAATTCAAAAAGAAACATTTCAAATGAAAAGAACCTTATCCTTTCCCAGTCACATTAGACAACAAGCAAAGTTAATTTTCCCCATCATAAAATGCTTCAAGCCCTCCCCTTGCAGCATTTAGTAAATGCCATTACCTCTGGGTCCACAGCTGGAAAGCCAATCCCAATATATAAACTCCAGTGCTCATGGATACATAAAAAGGACATACTTCTATTCTAAAGAATTGTGCCACCAGAAAACTCTTGCCAAAAATATATAGCTCAAGAGGGTAAGTGATTCCAAATTGCTGTGTAAGTTTACAACAAAGTTGTAAAGACCAAAGGTTTTCCTCTTATTTTGTGTGCAAGTCTCTACATTCTTTAAAAATTAACAATTGTAGGGCCGGCAGAGTGGCACAGTGGTTAAGTGCTGGCTTAGGAAGCCAGCAGCCCCAGTTCGGGTCCCACATATGAGGGCCAGTGACACTGCCCACAAAAAAAAAAAAAAAAAAAAATTAACAATTCTAAAACTAATGTTTCAAGACCAGTACACCATAAATCTTAACACAAATATATGCAAATTTGCTTATAAAAAGACCTCTAAAGGAGCTTCATGGTATCGTGTAGTGACACCCCATCCCAGCCCACCCCACGGAAGACCCAGGTCCCCACTGTCCAGGGTGAAAGCTCTTGCGCTCACCACAGCCCCGCTCACAGCCTCACCTCCAGGTACTGGCCAACACAGAAGGCATGCATGGACTCCCGTGTGTCCTCGAACTGCAGAGCGGCTTCCAAAGCTACTACGGGGTCTTCCCCTGCAAACTGAGCTGCAGTGAAAGGAACAAAGACACGTGACTTCCAGAACAGGTGCCCAGGGGAAGCAGATTAGGCAGGTTAATTCCAAAGTCAGGGTCACCAAGAATAATGATATTCCACTCGTGCCCAGGGCTGCCTGCGCCAACTCACAACTTGGAACAAGTTCCAACAAGTGTTGGGACAAAAATGCATAACGATGAGAAATTTTTCAAATGTGCCTCAATTTATGATAGGACAAACACCAAAGTCACAGGTAAATTAAACTGTGCGGGTGCTGGAGTACTACTAAATTGATCATTTAAAAGCCCAATGTTTTGCTTAAAAGACACCTGCTGCTGTCAGATGGTCACATGTTTTGTTAGGGAGACCGCTTCATGGATGGAGTAAAGGCTTGATCACTGCATTGTACACCTGAAGCTGATGTTGTATAATATTGTATGCCAACTGTAATTGAATATATAGATAGTCTCGGGATGTGGATTATACGGTGGAAGGGAGTCAAAGGAATTGTAATAGATAGTATGATATGGGGGGGAAGAGTGAGGGGGAGAATTGGGGGAGGGGGGTTGTCACTTTGAGGGGTAAAAAGTATAACTATTGCACTGTGTTGTACACCTGAAGCTAATTAAAAATAAATAAATAAATAAATAAATAAATAAAAGACACCTGCTTTTTAACCATGAGGTAGAAAGCAAGGCCTTACCAAGAATACTATTTCCTGTTAAGGACTGGGTCTGGAAGTCCTTTATATCATACACTTTCCCGTCAATCACGGTCCAGAAGCCCCCATCTTTGTTGTGGTTCTCCAAATCAGCTTTGCGTATAAGTGTCACCTCCTCATTATTTCTACAGTTCTGACCTGTAAAAAATGACTCTGTATACACAGAAACCATAATCAGTAAATCAATAGATCAATAGAATGACTAGAACACACTGTGTGAAAGAACTACAAGGAGAAAGGGATCTACAATCACAATGGGAGATTAACATACCTCTTGCTATAACTAACACCACAAACAAAAATTCAGCAAGGATACAGAACGATTTAAAAACCGAAAACAGGGCCGGCCGAGTGGCGCGGTGGTTAAGCGCTGGCTTGGGAAGCCAGTGGCCCTGGTTCGGGTCCCACATGTGAGGGCCAGTGACACTGCCCTCAAAAAAAAATAAAAAAATAAAAATAAATAAAAAAATAAAAAATAAAAACCGAAAACAGAAACACCACGTGAGCAGCATGAAGAGCAAATCGGACCATATACCAGGCAACAGAGTAAATCTCAAAAATGTCAAAGAAGTGAAGTTTCAGAGCATGTGCGCTGACCACAATGCAGTTAAATTAAAAACAGGTAACAAAATGGGCCAGCCGAGTGGCGCGGTGGTTAAGCGCTGGCTTCAGAAGCCAGCAGCCCTGGTTTGAGTCCCACATGAGGACCAATGACACTGCCCTCAAAAAAAAAACAAACAAACAGGTAACAAAAGTTAAAATCCTCTACATATTTAAAATTGTGGAATATATGTTTAAGTCACTCAAAATTCCCAGTAAGAAATGAATACAAAAATCAAAAAATGCGTTGAAATGAATGACAATGAAAATACTAGAGATTGCGCCAGCTGAGTGGTGCAGTGATTAAGCGCTGGCTTGGGAAGCCAGCAGCCCCGGTTCGGATCCCATATATGAGGACCAGTGACACTGCCCCCCAAAAAAAGAAAAAATACTAAAGATCCATACGTGTGACATACTAATGTATGTTTGAGGTCATCTAGTCCTTTAAATATATATATTAGGAAAAAAGAAACACTAAAAGTAAATGTTAATAAACATCAAATCAATAAAATTCTATGAGTTCATAATGATACTCAAAGAAAATTCACTGGAGACCTTCGGACGCGCTAGGACACCAACCCAGTATCATGAAAGATGGTTAAAGGGAGGCTGGGGAACAATCTAATTAGGACCATGTCCCTCCTGTGCAAACTGTACCTCGTGCTACCCAGCAGCCAAAGGCCAGGTTGCTGGTGGGTCTCCAGAGGAGACAGACTATGCATGTATTCATCAGTCTAATGGAACAGAACCGAAGGTGGGGCCGCCCAGCCCACAGGCCTCCAAGCCCATGAAACAGGAAACTGGCCCACCAACACTGAATCCAAATGTTATCAAGCCAATACCAATAGCCAGCAATTTACAGAGGATGTAACTGATATAAGACGTTAGACTAGAAGAGGAAAATGCAATCAGCCAAGTTCAAAAAAACGTGAAATTCTCCATGGAGAACAAATGACGGGCTTCTTTGAAATATAAACAGTAAGACCAAAGAGAGGGAGAAGAGGGCCTCAAGATAAGATGTCAGTGGAAAAAGAGACTAGAAGCATGTATCAACCAATTGCAACATGCACAACACTATACAAAAATAACTCAAAACAGATCAAACATCTAAAGGCCACAAACATCAAAAGGTAAGAACTGAACTATAAAACTCTCAGAAGAAAACATAGGAGAAAAGCTTCATGACATTGAATTTGGCAAAGATTTCTTGGACAAGGTGCCAAAAGCACAAGTAACAAAAGAAAAAACTGGTAAGTTGGACTTCATCAAAATTAATCATCTAGGCCTGGCCGAGTGGCTCACTGGTTAAGAGTTGGCGCTCTCAGCAGCAGGGATCCACATGGGATCTGAATGACAATTCGCCCTCTACAGCTAAGATGGTGAACAACAGCTCGACCTGGAGCTGGGCTGCAGTGACTCGCCAGCGACTGTGTGGGCTGCCATAAGCTACCATGAGTGGCCAGCTGCCGGCATGAGCAGCTGGCAGCCCAGCATGAGTTGCTGTGAGTAGCTCTGAGTGGCCATCCAATAGCCGGTGACCGATCTGCCTCACCCGGGAAAAGCGCAATGATAATACCAACATGAGCCAGTGAAGAGACGTTCTCCACAACTAGACTGAAGAACAAAAGGACAGCAACTTGTCTGTTCCCCTTCCCCGATTCCCCAACGCTGTTCCCTCCCCCAATTCCCCAATAAAACCTTAAAAACAAACAAAAAATTAATCATCAAAGGACACTCTCAGCAAAGTGAAAAGGCAACCCACAGAATGGCAGGAAATCATGTATATCCAGAATATATAACAAATTCCTACAACTGAACAACAAAAAAACCTGTTTCAAAAATAGGAAAAGGACTTGCATGGACATTTCTCCGAAGATATGCAAAAGGCCAAAGAATATGAACAGATGCACATCCCTATTAATCATTAGGGAAACCAAAGCAAACTATAATGTAATACCACTTCATCCCGTTAGGATGGCTATTATCAAAAAGAAAGAAGAAGGGGAAGGAGGAAGGAAAGGAGGGAAGGAGGAAGGGAGGGAGGAAGGAAGGGAGGGAAGAAGGGAGGGAGGGAGGGAGAAAAGAAGGAAAGAAGGAAAGAAAGAAAAAGGGAGGGAAGAGGAAAGGAGGGAGAAAGGAAGACAGAAAGAGCAGGCAAGTATTGCAAGAATGAAGAGAAACTTCATCCCTTCCTAGGCATTGCTGGTGGGGATATAACATGGTGCAGCTGCTATGGAAAACTGCACGGCAGGTCCTCAAAAAGTGAAACGCAGATTAGCATATGGCTCAGCAATTGCACTTTTGGCCATATACCCAGAAGAACTGAAAGCAGAGACTCAAACAGACATTTGCACACCCATGTTCACAGCAGCATTAGTCATAAAAGCCAAAAGGTAGAAGCAACCCAAGTGTCCATCGACAGATGAGTGAATAAACTAAATGTGGTCTATACATGCAGTAGACTATTATTCAGCCATAAAAAGGAACTCAGTTCTGACACCTGCTACAATGTGGATGAACCCTGATGACACACTAAGAGAAATAAGCCAGTTACTAAAGGACAAATACTGTATGATTCCACTTATATGAAGTACCTAACAGTGGTCAAATTCACAGACAGAAAGTGAAATGGTGGGTGGCAGGGTCTAGGGAGAGGGAAGAAGGGGCAGTTAATTTTTAATGGGAAGAGTTTCAGTTGTGCAAGACGAAAAAGTTCTGGAGATGATGGTGATGGCTGCACAACATGAGTGCACTTAATGCCACCAAATGTACACGTAAAAATGGTAAGCTTCTGGGCCGGCCGAGTGGCGCGCTGGTTAGGAGTTGGCTTGGGATGCCAGCTCTGAGCAGCAGGACTCCAGTTTGGATCCCGTATATGAGAGCCAGTGACACTGCGCCCTCTACAGCTAAGATGGTGAACAACAGCTCAACCTGGAGCTGGGATGCAGTGAGTCGCCAGTGACAGCATAGGCAGCTGGCAGCAGGCCGGCAGCTGACCAATGACCGGTGGCCGATCTGCCTCACCAGGAAAGAGCACAATGATAATACCAACATGGGCCAGTGAAGCGACATCCTCCACAACTAGGCTGAAGAACAAAAGGACAGCAATTTGTCTGTTCCCCTTCCCTGATTCCTCAACGCTGTTCCCGCCCCCAATTCTCCAATAAAAATCTTTAAAGAAAAAAAAAAGGTAAATTTGTTATGTATATTTTACCACCATTTAAAAAAAAGTTGGGGGCCGGCCGAGTGGCACAGTGGTTAAGCGCTGGTTTGGGACGCCAGCGGCCCCAGTTCGGATCCCACATATGAGTGACACTGCCCTCAAAAAAAAAAAAAAAAAAAAAGTTGGGCTCCCATTCTACTCATCCCCTCTCACCAAAAAAATTATTCGGGAAGGAAACCACTGACCAAGATGATTATCTGGCAAATTCTACCAATCTTATACACACCCTTTCCCCGCAAAATAGGAAAAGAACATTGTCCAACTCACAACCTGGCTTTCTGAAAACTTGAATGTCTGTTATGATTTTGTACCATCGGATCCCGACTAGTTAACATTCTCAGTTGACACACTGTAAACAAATTAAGAGGAGCTGATGGGAAGCTGCCATCTTCCTGAATTACAGCTTAGTTATTAGTAAAGGAGTGGGGGTTATCATTTATGTGTAGAGCATTACAAAAGAAAATTTGTGCCAACCTCACAAATACTGATGCAAACTGCTTTTTAAAAAAAGCAAAACAAGGACCGGCCGAATGGCTCAGTTGGTTAAGAGCTCGCTCAAGAGTGCAAGCTGAGCTCTGAGCAACAGCCGTTCGAGGCCAGCCCGAGCTGAGTTGCCGTTGAGCTGCCAACAGGTGGCAGGATGGCTCAGCTAAAAAAAAAAAAAAAAAAAAAAAATTAAATTAAGTAAAAAAGCAAAACAATACCAGCAAAATATATATATATATTTTTTAAAGATTTTATTGGGGAATTGTGGGAGGGGAACAGCATTGGGGAATCGGGGAAGGGGAACAGACAAGTTGCTGTCATTTTGTTCTTCAGTCTAGTTGCGGAGGATGTTGCTTCACTGGCCCATGTTGGTATCATCATTGCGCTCTTCCCGGATGAGGCAGATCAGTCTCTAGCCTCTGGATGGTCGCTCACCGCAGCTACTGGCAGCTCACGCTGACTGCTGGCCACTCACTGTAGCCTATGGCAGCTCACTGCAGCAGGGGCTGCAGCCTACACCGTCGCCAGGGCTCGCAGCCCAGCTCCAGGTGGAGCTGTTGTTAGCTGTATAGGGCAGTGTCACTGGCCCTCATATGTGGGATCCGAACCGGGGCCGCTGACATCCCAAAACCAGCTCTTAACCAATGCGCCACTCAGCCAGCCTCCAGCAATATATATTAATACGGCCAATATAATTTGATCAAGGTATTTTTATCCCAAAAATGGGTGGTTGATATAACACTTGAAAAATCAATAATTCACACAGAAATAGAAAAAAAGAAGACTGTATAACCCTCAAGAGATGCATAGAAAGTATTTGATGACATTTAGTATCCATTCACAATTAAAACCTCATCACAAAGCAGAAATAGAAGGGAAATATCCTTAATATTTGAAAGTATCTACAGAGAAAACCCTACAACGAATCATGTCATGTGTGAAATTTGGAAAGTTTTTCCTCTGTTCCTAGGGACAAGACAAGGGCACCCGTTGTCAACATTTCTAGAGGCCACAGAAAGGAAGCTGACACAGGCAGAGTGCCACCTGATTCACACAAAGGTGGTACTCCACAAGAGTGACCAAGGACAGTTCCTTCTCCCAAAGGTGCTGGCACAAGGATGCTCTGGACAAAATGCCTGTGGGAAAAATGACATGTGACCTCTTAGCACAGAGGCAGAACAATAAAAAGTGTCCCACTCCGTGGAGACGAAAATCAGCACAGCCCAGGCTGTGGAGACTGGCATACCCAACGAACCACCAAGAAACAGACATAAAAATGTCTAAACAGGAAGTTCTTCATGGGCACGTGCCTATCAGATCAAGTGATCAAGAGATGGGGAGGCAGACCCTCCCAGGAGAGGAGAAGAGGTACTGGGGAGGGTCCTGCCAGCATACACTCCCTAACCTGGACAGGTGTCAAACAGCTTTCTCTGTGATAAATCAGAGCTGCTCCCTGTACCTTCATGCACATGTTATATTTCACAATAAAAACAGGTTTTAAAATGAGGAAGTTTGAATTGCTGATGAAATTAAATGCCCTCAATCATATTTAGCATCGAAACAAAAATAAAAGTTTACAAAAGCAGGTGAATGGTGCTATACATATTAGCTAAATAAGAAAATGAAAACCGATGCTCAGTATCCTAAGGCAGTTTTCCTCAGAACAACTGTTGCTCCTGTGTTAGAAAGACGACAGGTTAGACAGTAGGAGAAGAAACAGCCCGCCTTGCTTGAGCTTTCCTATAAAATGGAAGTTGAACCACAGCTTTAACTAATTCAGTGAGTCCAGGCAGTCAGAACCATATGGAGTACAATTACTTAGACTCAAAACCATCAAAGCTCAAAACTCCGAGAGGACAAGTGTCATCGCAATTCGGTAAGCACTACAGACAGTACCTAGAGGGAAGAGCTCAGCTGATGGGAAGCTGCACAGCTGACGGGAAGCTGCACAAAACGTCAGGTGATGCTGAGAGGTTTAGAAAGTCACCCCATATCGATGTCTGCCTCCAAAGCTGGACCACATCTAACCACCTCAACAGTGCCTTGGAGTCACCCAAGAAAGGGTTTTCCAGAACTTTCTAAAATAATCCCTTTCAGGATGTAACTAACAGAAAAATCCTCCTTCTATAAAACCCAAATCTCTTCTGATTTGCATTATCTTCATTTCCCACTTACACCACCATCGGTACCAATGGCAGCAGGTAAGTGGTCTTCCTTAGTCAAGGGTTCTCACAGATGGAATGGCAGGAACAGTTAGATGCGCACCGACTTCCCTCATTCAAAGCCCTTTAAGTGAAGACATCGTACCCATGATGCCGGGCCAGGCTAGCTCTTCGTGATCATCCCGTTCCTTTCCTGGTGCCAGGTGGTTAAAGCGATCCAGATGTGCCAACAGGCCACCCAGGAGAGGGACAGCTCCAGCCTCCTGCATGAGACCAGCATTTTTACTGAGCAGAAGCACTATAGAAACTACTAGTTCTGGAAGGAGAACACCTACATTTAAAAAGAAAAAAAAGTAATAAAGCATTAAGATTTACATAAAAACGCTTATCTTATAAAACCACTTTCTAAGCTTGCTCTATGTTTAAATTCTGATAAGTCACAAAATCATGAATATTTCTGATCTACAGGGCTATTTTACTTTCATTTTGAAAGAGACAGATATCAAACAGAACCCTTTCAGTTACAAGAATACTTTTGAAAAATACTATTTCCACACGGAAGTATTAACTAGAGTCTTTTACTCAGAAAACTAAACGTTTACAACTAAGTTCCCTACCAGGAGGAAGCACTCAGTAATACTGACCTAGTGTCACTGACCTCACTTGATACAGCACTAAGCCACATTGGAACTGAAAGGTCCTGAAAGGGCACTGACTTTCATGCTGATGAGATAAACTAGACAATCACCGGGACCTCAATATGGACAAGCTAATTACGGTGGCACCTCTAAGTCATTAATTACATTGACAGCAACACGACTCCTGTGCCAAGCTGCTCAACAGCAGAATTCTTAGTAAGTAAAAACACAGAAGAACAAGTGGAACAGGACTAGAAAATAGAGGAGGTATAGGCAAGCAGGTTTATTAGGAAATGATGGATTTTAACTCTCATTAATCTCTGAAAATGAGCACATGTCCACAGGCAGGAAACAAGAACGGTACCAGTGAAGTCCCCTTCCACGATGCAGGCCACCTCTGCGAAGTGCCGCCAGCTGGTGGAGGCGATGCTGGTGGCCACGGGCAGTGTGTCCCCGATGTGTGTGCACAGAAGGGCTGTATACTTCTTCAGCAAGGAGCCGACCCCCATCAGCTCAGGGCCTGAAAGAGAGATGTAGAAAATACCACCTTCGCTATGAAAACTTATTGTGTAAATGAACCAAATTGCCCCACTATTCCATTGGCATTTCCATATCTCTTACCCATAATAATTCCCTCAAATAGGAACTACTCCTCACCCCTTAATCCTTGGCTCTTTTTATCTCACAGGATTTGAAAAACAGTGAATTTAGTTTTTTTTATTTTTACACACTGTACTACACAGGATCTAGAAACTCTGGGTGTATAAATACTCAAGTCACAACTCACAGAGTTTTAAAACCTTATATTCAATACACGAAGTATTCAATACACAAATATTTTCTAAGTCCAAGTCTTAAACGCTTATAAATTAATCCGAATGAACAAAGTTAGGAATCCTTCAATCTCATGAAATCTGCACCTTTTCTTCCTACACAGCTCTTAACAGATTTTTAGTCCTTGTGACTTCATGTCTTTGAGATGGTCACCTCTTTAAGTTCAACTATTTCAATCTGAAATTTTCCATCATCTACAAGTGCCTAACTTTTCAGGAAGTAACTAAGTTATTTTACCATGTACTAGCTAGAAAAAGCCTAACTAGCTAGAAAAAGCCTAACTAGCAAGAAAAAGACTAATGGAAGCAGCCAACCTTTCTACCCTTGACAGAAAGCTCCGTTCTGGAGAGCCAGCTACTAGCTGCGGAGCTGTGGAAAGTTCCCCAGCATCTGTCATGCCCACAGCTGAGCACTGCCGTGTCATCCTATTTCAAGCCCCGTAGTCACCGTCAGGTATTACCCCAATTCCACAAGTGAGCAATCTACAAGTCTCCAACAGTCCACAAGTAACACGTGGAAAAGTCTGACAAATCTATAAAGGATGCTACTCCTGATGTCTGAAGAATTGAAAGGTTAAGACAGTAAGTCTAATATAAAAATATTCATCCCAAAAAAAACGTGGATGCCAAATGAAGCCCTCCAAAATTGGTGCATTTATACAATACAAGACCTGCCCATCTGGGCACGCAGAAAAGCATGTCCAAGAACCTGACTAAAAAGCCCAGGACACACACTGGGCATGGGAACACTATAGGCAACTTACTACAGCTCTCTGAGGTCTGCCCCGGGCTTTCTCCTGGATAAAGTTTACTGATGAGCAGGCGCTGAAAACGCAGCAGCAAATCTAGTGAGGCTGAGCTGTCACGGCCGTGTTGCTCTAAGTCCTGACGTGATGAAATCCGACGGGCAACGTCTTTCAACCTGGCTACTGTCTGAGAAGCAATGTTTCTATGTAGAGGACAGGGGGTTGCAAAAGGAAACAAAATTAAGGCTGTTTAAAAAATAAAGGCAGTTAAAGAAATCACAACATAAACTAAAATCAGAACTACAGATCGTGACCAGCAGCTGGCTTCGTTCCCCAAATGTGTGCCACAAGTGAGCAGAGCAGACGCCAAAGACAGAAGGACACACTCTGCTTTCCGAATGTGCTCCTAAGAGCTGCGTGGAAGGGTCCAGTGACAGAAACCTCCTGTACACACCTCTGGACGGAGAACCACCTGTGTTGTCACTCTGTGAATGGCTCTGAAATGCCAGGTGACATTTTTATTTGTTTTTATTTTTATTGTTTTTTGAGGGCAGTGACACTGGCCCTCATGTGTGGGACCGAACTGGGGCTGCTGGCTTCCCAAGCCAGCGCTTAACCACCGTGCCACTCGGCTGGCCCAAGGTGACAGTTTTCAGCAGTCTTGTCTGACCCTGCGGCTGCTGTCAGGTTGGCCTTTGTTTATATTCTGACTTTGACTGATTCTTACCTCCAGATCCAACCTTCAAAAATAACACTCACCATTCTTATTTCCATCCAACTTTGAAATGAATAGCTGTCGTACGAAGCCACATGCCTAAGTCTACAATGTACAGAATGAGGTGATGATGCAACCAGTTATTAAAAACTGACCTGGCCACGGTGACTCCGATTTGCGTCTACCTGCTTAGTAATGAAGATAAGAATCTTGACCTAGGTTTATTGCACGATCAATTCAATTTTCTCTTCTGTGAAAACCTTCAGAATCCCCAGCTCTGCCTCAGACAGAGCTCCAAGCTCTCCTCTCATCTGTACTTAAGAGTCTGCTCTTGACACTAACCTCTCCTGGGTAATTTTCAGAGCATCTCCTCAACAGCCAAACCCACCTTTGAGAACCTATTGCTAATCTCACCATCTTCATATGAAAACCAATAATCTATTACAATCACATATATCCACTACTACTTACCGAAGAAGCTGTTGTATGAGCTGCACCAGAGGCAAACACTGTTTTCCAGAAGATTCATAGATCCCCGTGTTGATGAGATCTTTATCCAGTGGAGTCCTACTTCTGTGGAACGCCGAAGCATCCGCTTCCTGTTCATCAATCTCTTTTTCCTTCTGTGCTTCTTTTTTGGCTTCAATGTCCTGTAATTCATAAAACAGAAACTGATCACCAGTTATCTTAACAGCAGGTCTGAAGGCACCGGGGCTGAGCCCTGCTCCCACAGCCTCACTGTCCCCACCTCTAGGTGCCAACTCCTGGTGACAAGGGCCCACATTACCTTGTTGGAAACCTCATCGCTTAGCTTCTCAGTTTCAAACAGACTACTAGTCCTACAAATCCAATGGCCAGGTTGTCACTGCTGATGGTCTCTAGTCCCTTCTGTGAAGTCCCTAAGATCTCAGCACCTCAGCACCCCAGGCAATGTGATCCGCCCCACACACACACACACATCCCCTCATACACAGTCTGTCTGCTTTACAGACATGAGCAGCAAGATGGAAGGATATATTCCAAAGTCTGATAAGCGACATAAGAAAAAATCCTTATAACTCAACAGTTACAATTCAACTTGACCCAATCTAAAAGCAGGCAAAGGATTGGAACAGATGTTATCTTTAAAGATGTACAAATGGGCTGGCCGAGTGGCGCAGTGGTTAAGCGCTGGCTTGGGAAGCCAGCGGCCCAGGTTTGGGTCCCACATGAGGGCCAGTGACACTGCCCTCAAAAATAAAAAAAATTTAAAAAAAAGATGTACAAATGGCATGAAAAGATGCCCAATATCATTGGTCACCAAGGAAATTCACACCTGCCATCATGGCTCTAATAAAGAGATGGACGGCAGCAAGCACCGGCGAGGACATGGGGACTGGGACCCTCACACGCTGCTACAGGGCACGCAAAATGGTGCAGCCACTTAAGAAACCAGCCTGGCCATTCTTCCAAACATTAACAACGCCACTCCTAGGCATTTACCCGTAAAAAATAAAAACATATTCCCACACAAAAATCTACACACGAATGTTCATAACAACATTTCTCATAAGAACTTAAAAGTGGGAACAGCCCAAATGTCCATCAGCTGAAGGATGGATAAAGAAAACAGTGGAATATGGTTTAGCAGTTTAAAAAAATGAAGTACAGGGCCAGCCGAATGGCTCAGTTGGTTAAGAACTCGCTCAAGAGTGCGAGCTGAGCTCTGAGCAACGGCGGTTCAATGCCAGCCTGAGCTGAGTTGCCGTTGAGCTGCCAATAGGTGGCAGGAAGGCTCAGCTAAAAAAAAAAAAAAAAAAAAAATGAAGTACAACACAGATGCTACAACCTGGATGAACTTTGAAACACTATGCTGGGTGAAGATGCCAGACACTAAAAGCTACAGATTGTTCAAACCCATGTCTATAAAATGTCCAAAACAGGGTGCTATTTAGAGACAGAAAGGAGATGGGTGGTTGTCAGTGGCTGGGAGGAGCGGGGAGTGACTGTCGGGGCACAGAGTCTCCCTGGGAGTGATGTGACAACTCTGAAACCAGAGAGTGTTGATGGCTACAGAGCTCTGTGGATATAGGAAAAACCACTGAATGACATACTAAAAGAGTGAAACTTAACAGTATGTGAATTACATCTCGATAAAGCCATTTTTTAATAAAGAGGGGTCTTTTTTGCCAGTCAAATGCAACCTAAATTCCTGAGACCTACTATGTACCAAGCATGGGTTTAGTAGCATTTACTGTGTTTAGTAAATGTACTGGGAAAAAGCAAAGTTCTTTATTTCTGGGCTTTATTTTCCAATGGCAAAGCCAGAACCGTGTACACACCAACAGTCCCACCCAGTCCTAAGGAGTCGGGATGAAAACCCCAGCTCAGTGACAGGGACAGAACTGGGCCACCCACTCATAAGGATAGGAAGGCAACATGGAAAGCTTTAAAAAGTGCGTGCTTGCTGCAGTGGGCTGCCGTAAGCTACCATGAGTGGCCGGCAGCCAGCGTGAGCAGCTGGCAGCCGGTGTGAGCCGCCAAGAGCCGCTATGAGCAGCCATCCAGTGGCCAGAGACTGATCTGCCTCATCTGGGAAGAGCACAATGACGATACCAACATGGGCCAGTGAAGCAATGTCCTCCGCAACTAGACTGAAGAACAAAAGGACAGCAACTTGTCTGTTCCCCTTCTCCGACTCCCCAATAAAATCTTTAAAAATAAAAAGTGCGTGCTTTTCACCCAGCTATTTCATTTCTAGAACTTTTTCCTTATACTCTGTAACTTGTAATCTACAAGAATTAAAAACTATTTATAATAGTACAATCTAAAACCTAAATGGTCACCAATAGGAAGTTGTCCTTTTTTAAAAAAAACAAAACATTCCCTTTCCATATGACAGATTTCCCCAAAGCAACAGAGCAAACGAACTATAGCTAGAATATTCAACATAGATAATGAGTGAAAAAGACAAAATTGATTATGTCATTGATATCAATTCTGACACCATAATCAATATTGTTAGTAAATGTTTGCACTTTCCAAAGTCGGGAAGACTATGCACCAAAAATATTAACAATGGTTGTTCCTAAATAATGAGGGTTTTTTTGTTTCTGTCTTTCTGTAGTGTCAAAACTTTTATTTGAAAATAAATGGCCTTTTGGCTGTTTTTTGAGGCACCTTAATTACTATCCCCGAGATCACAGTCTGCAGATCTCAGCAGCCCCCCTTCAAGGTCTCTCTCCAGCAGGAAGCCCCAAATAAACACCTGTGAATTAAATTAATAGGTTCTAAGAACACTGCTTAGTCATGTCACAGTTCCTGTCCGGCCCACAGGCGGATGGCCTCCGCCTGTTCACTGTCACTGCTCCCATCAGGCCAGTGTCACATGGAGCCACATAGGACACAGGAGGAAATGAAAGAGCTCTGGAGTCAGCAACCCTGCCACTCATTAGTCATGTCCCCTCAGCGAACCGCTAAACAAACATCTGCAGCACTTAGGTCCATGCCTATAAAATGGAATTTTAAAACACTTTTCCCACTGAACATGGTAGACAAGGTTAAACGAGAACATGACAGTAAAGTCCACAGCCCAGTCCCTGGAAAATCACAGGGACACAAACAACACAAGTTGTTACATCATCACACGTATGGTGTCTTCTAATTGTTCTCAATCTCATATTTAAGTATCTTTTCAAAGATCCTTCATCTAATTTTATCAGTACAAGTTTTTAAATCAAAAACTCTACAACTTGAAAGCAACAGACACAGCTCTGAATGGCCAATAAGCACATGCAAATACAAACTAAAACCACAGCTCCCAGATGAGCTGAAGTTAAAAAGGTTGACATGCCTCATGTCCAGTGAGGGCTAGAAAGAGCTAGAACTCTCGGACAGGCTGGGTCAAATATAAATGGCACAGTCACTCTGGGAAACCATAAACATGCACTCAACCTAGGGACCAGCAAATTCAGAGTATTTATTTTACTAAAAGAGAAAAAAATATGTTGACTGAACAACCTGTACATAGTATGATCAGAGCAGCTTCAGAGTCAAAAAACAATCAAACGTCTGTCCCAGCAGCAGTGCCCTGGGATCAGTGACTACTGCTCCACAGAGCAGGCAGGTGATGACCCTGCAACATAGATGAATCTGGAAATCACTACCAGGCAAAGTGAAGCAGACACAAAAAGTACAGATTTAAGATTCCATTTATGGGGGCCGGCTGAGTGGCGCGGTGGTTAAGCGCTGGCTTGGGACACCAGCGGCCCCGGTTTGGATCCCACATATGGGGGCCAGTGACACTGCCCTCTAAAAAAAAAAGATTCCATTTATGTGACATCCACAACTGCCACAATTCATTTAACCTGAGGGAGGCAGGGGAGTATCCTAATTTTGAGTGCAAAGGGGCACAAAGGCACTTTTTTAGGTGATGGAAATGATTTACAATATGATCAGGATAACCATCAAAATTGATGACACAAGTACGGAGTTAACAGGAGTGGGCTTGTGAGCTTGCAGGAAGAGACAGGCAAACAGTTACCAGGAGTGAACTTGTGAGCTCGAAGGAACAAGCTTAAACCTTACGCACTTGGCTCTGAATCCCCCGGCTAACACTGCACCTGCAAGCTGACAAGCACCTTACAGTCATCATCGGTGGGAACAGAACGGTTCGCAATCGCAATGGCAGCCCCCGTGCAAGCTGACAAGCACACTACACCCTGCTTAAAAAATACAAAACCCCAGTAGCCCTCCTTCTCATCAGTGCAGCTGTCTATTCTTCCCTCTGTCCCCGGCATCTCCTCTGCCAGTGTTTCTGACTTCTACCCATCGCGGCTGCTGTCTCTATCAGACTCTGCCCTGGCAAACTCCTTTGGCCAGTATTTCTCCTCCAAGCAGAAACCTGTGGCAGCTGTCTTCTGTAGACACTGCCACTGGCTCTCTCTCTCAGCCCAACTTTCAATAAACCTTTTCTTGTTTTCCTATTTTTCAGAGTCTTGTGAATTCTTTCACTTTCTGACAACCAGGGGTAATTACAAACCAATACAAAAATCACTTAAATGTACACTTAAAGTGGTTGCATTTTATCATACTTATTAGCTCCATAAAGTTTTTTAAACTAGTAAGACTTTTAACTACAGAAAATATTTAAATGTGACTAAAAGTTTTGTGTTTCAGTTTTTCAATCATTCTAGCAAAAGGGTGTTATTTCTTCCCAAGTCTGAGTACAGTGTGGCAATCTCAGCTCACTGACAGATAAAAGTGCCCTGGGGCTCATGCACATACTCCCAGGGCCATACCTGGATTTCGGCAGTAATGGCTGCATTCAAGGCCGACTCTAAGCCTCCATCAGCCATCAGGCTGCCCACTAGAAGATCAACCATGAATCGACGACCCGGGCTTATGTTGACTTCATTGCCTGAAACTAGAAAAAGGAAAAGTGTTCTTACTGATGCAGGGGAAGTGCGAGCCCCTTCCTGGGCGTTCTTGCCCCTGCGCTGCTCCCCGCCCGGCTCCCCTGCACAGGGAAAGAGAGCAGAGCCCCAGGACTGTCCCGCCCCCTGCCCAGCTCCCCTGCACAGGACAGGAGAGCAGAGCCCCAGGACACCCCCCGCCCCCTCCCCCATGCACAGACAGGGGAGCAGAGACCCAGGCGCCCATCCCCCCATCCCATGCACAGGACAGGAGAGCAGAGCCCCAGGACAGCCCCGCCCCGCCCCTGCCTGGCTCACCTGCACAGGGCAGCAGGGCAGACAGCGCGCGAGCCCGCTCCTCTGCAGTGGGAAGCAGCAAGGACCACCCACTCTGCAGCACGGCCTGGGCAGCCGTCTGCACAGTACCTAGCACGCCCGCACTGCTGGCCAGGGCCACAACCGTCTGCTTCAGACTGTTGAGGAGGACGCTGCCCAGACCTAAACCAAGGAACTCTGGGTCAACCTGGTGACTAATGGCAGCATGCAACTGAAAGGACAAAAACAATTTTCACTTAGAAGCCCTAAAAACGGTGGATTTCAAATCTTATCAAAGATTACATAATACCTCAAGTTGAGTTTTATTCAAATAATAAAGGACATGATGGATCACACAGAAATCCTTGTATCATAAAGGTGAAAATTACTTTGTCAAGAAAAACTGTTCTCTTGACATTAAGTCATAGGATTTTATTACAAAGAAAAATATGATCAAAGACTTCAGTTGTATTTTTACTTTAAAAAAATAACAAAGAAAAAGGAAAAGATATATTGTGGGAGCGTTTCTTATGTTGGCCTTTTTTACCCTTAATGGCGACACACCGGAGGGAGCCACTGACTGGATGGCTCTCACAGCCCGGGGAGGAGACTGGCCAGCACGCCTAGCAGTGCCGCCACCACCCACTGTGTCACCCAGTCGTTCCAGTCACAACAACAGTACATTTAAGATCAGGGCTTTGATGAATGCCAGCACGCTGATGCCGGTAGAAATGACACAATCCCGACATGCTCTCACCTGACGCAGAGACTGGATTCCAGGATAAACATAAGATAAGCAGGCTGATTTTTTAAGCCACATACACATTACATACAGTCCATCATAATCTTACTTTAAAACACCTTAAGATTTTCATCAGCAGTTCATTTAACTGGCTAAAACCTACACCCTTCAAAATCATAACCGTGATAACAAACCCCTGAGACACCATAACAGGAGGGGAGAGAAGTCAATAATACCTGAAGTCGAAGAAGGCTCAGTGTTGCTACGGCCACGCACTCTTTCTCTTGGGGTGGGGGCCAGTCAGCGGTGCCATCCATTCCCTCACTCACTTGCCGCAGGAGGAGATCCAGCTGCTCAAAAGTCATTGAGCAGATGTCCACCACAAATGGGACCCGGAGGCCAATGGACCACTCAGAACAAGATGACCAAGCAAAACTCTGGAAGAAGCACAAGAACCGAAAATGAATGTGTACTTTCAGCTATTGGTCTGTTCCACCATCACAATGAGAGTCACCATTCTGAATTGATGAAAATGCCTTCAATTATTACTTATTAATTCCACTAACTGTCACAAATACACGTGCACTTTCATGGTTGTCTAGCTCACATGCTATCTATCGCCTTCCTATTTTCTCTCATTTCACTAGCCTATCTCACTTGGCCACAAATAAAAAAGTACACACTAAAAAGGTAACATGTTTTTAAGAAACCTTTTCACTCTCAAAATTATTAATGCACATCAGCAAATCCACTTGAGAGTTACAAAAGGAACTCTAAGTGGACAGTGCAAGTTCAGGTGCATGTACTGCAATCGCTAGCGCAACCATAAAAAACACCAGAGACAGACAACTCAGTAAGTTAAAGTAGAATACTGAAAATTATTCAAATAACACAAAAGAAGTCAGGCAGGAAAAGATAAAGAGAATGAACAAGAAAGCAATAATGGTAGACATAAATCCAAGTTATAAATAATTGCATTAAATTTAAAATAGGGTTGGCCCAAGCCGGCCGAGTTGGCACAGTGGTTAAGAGCTGGCATAGGATGCCAGCTGCCCTGGTTCAAATCCCACATATGAGGGCCAGTGACACTGCCCTCTAAAAATAAAAATATAAAAAAATAAAATAAAATAGGGTTGGCCAGAATATGGACAAATTAAAGCTCTGTGCAGATCTGGCAACAAAGTACAAATCACAGCTGCTGCAGAAAACAATAGGGCAGCTCCTCAAAGGGCTAAACATAATTCTCCCAGGAGCCAGCAATTCCATACACAATTTGTACACTAGTGTTCATAACAGCATTATTCACAATAGCCAAAAGTTACAAACAGCCAATGTGCTCACTGACGAGGAATGGAGGACCACAATGTGGGATATATATACAATGAAATATTAACAAGCCTCTAAAAAGAATAAAATCCTGGTACACACTAAAACACGGATCAATCTTGAAAATGTTTTCTAGTGAAATAAGCTAGACACAAAAGGTCAAATATTACATGGTTCCACTTATATGAGGCAAATTCATAGCGACAGAAAGATCTGAGGTTATTATGGGCTGGAGGGAGGAAAGACGCAGCTATTGTTTAAATGACTAGAGTTTCTATTGGAATCATGGTAATGTTCTGATTACACAATATTGTGATTGTACTTAAGCCACTGTGTATTTTATCATAATTTTTTTTTTTTTTTTAGAGGGCAGTGTCACTGGCCCTCATATGTGGGATCCGAACTGGGACCGCTGGCGTCCCAAGCCAGCTCTTAAGCACCACGCCACTCGGCCGGCCCGTCTCATAATTTTTTAATGATCCAAAACATTAATATTAAAAAACTGATAGAATTGAAAAGAGAAATGGACAAATCCACATATATACTTGAACGCTGCCTTCCTGGTAAAGGGCAAGACAAGGAGAAAAACAGCAAGGACAGAGCTAAACAACGCCATCATGAACTGGCCCTAAATGACATTTATAGAACACTTTACCCAATATCAGCAAAATACACACCACCAAAATACATCCTCTTTTAAAAGACACATGCAGGGCTGGCTGAGTGGCTCAGTTGGTTAAGAACTCGCTCAAGAGTGCGAGCTGAGCTCTGAGCAACAGCAGTTCGATGCCCAGCCTTAGCTGAGCTGCCAACAGGTGGCAGGATGGCTCAGATAAAAAAATTTAAAAAGAAGACACACACAGAATATTCACTTCGGAACACATCCTGAAACAGAAAACAAATGAAACGGTATATGTTCTCTCACAATAATGAAATTAAACTAGAAATCAGTAACAGATAATAGAACAGTCTCCAAACACTTCCAAATAAACACATTTAATAATCCATAGGTCAAAGAGCAGTTTTCAAGAGAAACCAGAAATATTTTCAACTGAACAAAAATGAAAATGTATCAAAATCTGTGCTTGCAATTAAAGCAGATTAGGTAAATTTATAGCATCAAGTGCTTATTATATTACAAATGAAAGAGTCTGAAATCAACAACCTAAGCTTCCTCCTCAACAAACTAAAAAATGGGCAAAGTGAACCCAAACCAAGCTGAAGGGGGAAATAAGGGGAGCAAAAACTGATAAAATTGAAAACAAAAAACAAAAAGAAATTAACGAAACTTAAAAGCTGGTTGTTTGAAGAGATCAACAAAACAGATAAACCCCTAGCAAAGCTGATGAACGAGAAATGGAAGGAACACTACGAAGCCAGTTTTACCCTGATAAAAAGTTAGACAAGGGGGCCGGCCGAGTGGCACAGTGGTTGAGTGCTGGCTTGGGAGGCCGGCAGCCCCGGTTCGGGTTCCACATGTGAGGGCCAGTGACACTGCCCTCAAAAAAAAAAAAGAGTCAGACAAGACAGCATAAGAAAACCACAAGTATTAATGAAAGAAATCCTCATCAATATATTAGCAAATCAAACCCAGCTACTGTATACTGACAAAAAGAATAATACACCACGACCAAGTGGGAATGCGAGGTTTGGTCAGTACTTGG
This sequence comes from Aselliscus stoliczkanus, assembly GCA_033961575.1. Classification (NCBI taxonomy): domain Eukaryota; kingdom Metazoa; phylum Chordata; class Mammalia; order Chiroptera; family Hipposideridae; genus Aselliscus; species Aselliscus stoliczkanus. The sequence continues at coordinate 36,510,503 of CM066741.1, forward strand.
AAATCGATCAATGTATTCCACCACATAAACAGACTAAAGAAGAAAAAGTACATAATCAGATCATTTGAGAAGAAAAGCATTTGACAAAATTCAACTTCTATTCAGGATAAACAGAAAACTCGTACACATTAAGAGGTAAAGGAAACGTCCGTAGTCTGATAACAAGGACTCTACCAAAAACCCCATTGCTAACATCGTGGTTAGTGGTGAAAGTTGAATGCCTCCCCTACAGTCAGGCACAAGGCCAGGAGGTACCCACTCATCATGCCTACTCCACACCATATATGATGTCCCGGCCAGTGCAATAGGCAAGGAAAAGAAATAAAAGGCATACATATTGGAACAAAAGAAATAAAAATGTCTCTACCCCAAGGAGTCTACAATGAAGCTCCTAAAACCAAAAGATGAGTTTAGAACAGCCACAGGACGTAAGGACAACACATACCAGTCAGTGGTATCTCTACAAACTAGCAATGAATGATGGGAAATCAAAATTCTACAAAACACCAAATTAAGGTATACAGGCAGTACCTGGGCAGGTCCGCAGGCAATCCCAACTATGTGTTTGGTATCCAGCCCTGGCAGGGCAGCAGGCTCGGGCTTGGTCACATGCAAGGTGTCGAAGTGCTGGCACTGGTCGTTGCTCCCCCAGCTATGGACCTCGCTGTCCTCAGTCAGAGCCAGGCAGTGGGTGGAGCCTGCAGCCACATCAATCACCTTCTTGCCTAGAAGGAAAGAGCAATGCAGATACAGCTCCACGTCTCTGACTTCTGTTGCAATATTTATACCAGGCCACTCAGGTCAGAGGCACTTAATGGCAACTTCTGAAGCATGATTCATAGCTTTAATATACACAATTCATCAGCTATTTTATTAAAACCCGCTATGTTTTATTAAGACCTACAGCTACAGTAGGTCTAGCTGTAGCATAACAGCTGTAGAATAATGCTACAGTTTGAAAAGAATCTTGTTATTTTTTCCCTTATTTAGATTTTCATCATCAGAAAGAGACAAGTGTATTTTTAATCATTAGATCATATTCTCCCATTCCAAGGTATAACCATGCAAAGCATTCTTTTTTTTTTTTTTTTTTTTTTTAGCTGAGCTATCCTGCCACCTGTTGGCAGCTCAGCTCGGGCTGGGCATTGAACCGCCGTTGCTCAGAGCTCAGCTCGCACTCTTGAGCGAGTTCTTAACCAACTGAGCCACTCGGCCGGCCCAGGATTCTCTTTTTTTAATAAGACTGTTTTCAGAGCATTTTTAGCTTCATTGCAAAACTGAGAAGGCAAAGGTTTTCCAAATGCTCCCTGCCCCAACACACCCCCATGCTCGGTCATTCACTGTTTTGCATGGGGATGTCTAGTTGTTCCAACACCATTTGTTGGAAAGGCTGTATTTTCTCCATTGTATTACTGCCTTTGCTCTTTTGTCAAAGATCAGATGACTATATTTATGTGCATCAGTTTCTTGAGCTCACCTCTATTCTCTTCCTATGATCTGTCTGTACTTCAGCCAATAGCACACACTCATGATTACTAAACCTTCCAGTTAAGTCCTCGAGCAGTGACAGTCTTCCAACTTGTTCATCTCCTTCGATACTCTGTTGATGATTCTGGGTCTTTTGCCCTTCCATGTAAACTTTAGAATTAGTTTGTCAATATCCATAGAATACTAGCTGGGATTTTGACTGGGATTGTACTTAATCTACAGAATAAGTTGGGAAGAGCTGTTTGGAAGGTTATTAATTATTGATTCAATACCTTTAATAGATACAAGCCTATTCGGTTTGCCTATTTCTTCTTGAGTGAGTTTTGGCAAATTATATCTTTTAAGAATTGATCCATTTCATCTAGGCTACCAAACTTGAAGGCACAGAGCCATTCAGAATATTCCTTTATCATCCTTTTAACGTTCATGAGACCTATAGTGATGTTCCCCTTTCATTTTTGATATTTTAAATCTGTGTCCCTTCTTAGCCTGGGTAGAGGTTTATGGATTTTATTGATCTTTTCAAAGAACAAGCTTTTGGTTTCATTGATTTTCATTGGTTTCTGGTTTTCAATTTCATTGATTTCTGCTCTAATTCTTTCTCTTTCTTACTTTGGATTCATTTGGAAACTTGGTAATTATTTAAGTTTTTACATTCATTACCACACATAATTACATATGTTTCTTCTTGAGCTGGCAGAACAGCTCAGTTGGTTAAGAGCCCAAGCTCTGAACAACAGGTTCACCAGTTTGATTCCCACACGAGCCAGGGAGCTGCGTACATCCCAGCTAAGCTGTCACTGAACTGCCAACAGGTGGCAGGATGGCTCAGCTGGTGAGAGAATGTGCTCCTAACAACAGGTTGCTGGTTCGACTCCCACATGGGATGATGGGCTGTGTCTCCCCCTTCCCCCGCAGCTAAGCTTGAACACAGCACCTTGAGCTGAGCAGCTGCAAGCTGCCGACAGGCAGCTGGATAGCAACTAGACTTGGAGCTGAGCTAGCTGCGCCCTCCACAACTAAGACCGAAGGACAACAATCTTGGCTGTTTTCCTTCCCCAATTCCCCATTAAAATCTTAAAAAAACCTAAATGTTTATTCCTGTGATGCCAACTCTTAAGACCTATTATCTTAACAATTTTCAAATATACAATACAGTATAGTTAACAATTTAACTACAGTCACCATGCTGTACATTGTATCCCCAGGACTGATTTATTTCATAACTGGAAGTTTGTCCCTTCTGACCACCTTCACCCATTTTTGCCCACCCTCCAACCTCCGCCTCTAGCAACCACCAATCTGTTCTCTGTATCTAGGAGTTCAATTGTGTGTGTGTGTGTGTGTGTGTGTGTGTGTGTGTGTGTGTGTATTCCAGATGTGAGATCATACAGTGTTTATCTCACTCAGCACAGTGCCCACAAGGTCAATCCATGGTGTCAAAATGGCAGGATGTCCTTCTTTTCATGTCTGAATAATCTTCCATTGTGTATATGTACCACATCTTCTGTTCCATTCATCCATTGATGGACACTTAGGTTGCTTCCATGTCTTGGCTGTTGTGAGTCATGCTGAAGTGAACATGGGGTTCGGGGACCTCTTCAAATTAGTATTTTCATTCCCTTCAGATAAATAACCGGAAGTGGAATGGCTGGGTCATAGGGTGGTTCTATTTTTAATTTTTTGAGGAGCCTCCATACTGTTTTCCGTAGTGGCTACATCAGTTTGCAGTCCCACCAGCAGTGCACAAGGACTCCCTTCTCTCCACAGCCTCTCCGGCACTTGTGTTTCTTGTCTTGTTGATGACAGCCATTCTGACAGGTATGAAGTTATATCTCATCGTGGTTTTGACTTGCATTTCCCTGATAATTTGTGGTGTTGAGCACCTTCTCATGTACCTGTTGGCCATCTCTAGGTCTTCTTTGGGAAAATGTCTTCTGCCCATTTTTTAATTAGTTTGCTTGGGTTTTTTGCTATTCAGCTGTATGAGTTCTTTATATATTTTAAATATTAACCCCTTATCAGATATATTATTTACCACATTTCCTCTGATTCAGTACACTGCCTTTTCATTTTGTTGACTACTTCCTTTTTTCATATGTAACATATTTATTGAAGGATTTAAAACCATTCAGAGTATAAATAGGAAATGGCTCTATTCTTCTTTTCATATCATTGCTTTTAACTGTGTTTTGTCAACTCCTCATTTGCCCATTGGATACTGGGGTCCTTTAACAGCAGGACAGGTTCTAGAACCCACAACTCGGTCATTAAAATGCTCTCACATTTGGTGTTCAGGACAACTGTTGATGGTTTCCTTCGTTGTGCAGAAAGACTACTGATTTCAGATCTTTCTTCTTTTCTAACACATGCATTCTATATTATAAACTTCCTTCGAAGCGCTGCTTTCACTGCATCCCACAAATTCTGATAAGTTGCATTTTCATGTAATTCAAAACACTTTAAAATTTCTTTTTTTTTTTTTTTTTTTTTGAGGGCAGTGTCACTGGCCCTCATATGTGGGACCGAACCGGGGCTGCTGGCTTCCCAAGCCAGGGCTTAACCACCGCGCCACTCGGCCGGCCCTAAAATTTCTCTTGATATTTCCTCTTTGACCTATGTTATTTGGAAGTTCACTGTTTAATCAGCATGTCTTTTAGTATTTTACGACTATCTTTCTGCTACTGATTTCCAGTTTGAATCCACTGTGGCCTCAGAATAGATGCTGTTTGCTTTTCTTCTGTAAAATGTGTTAAGGGATGTTTTCTGGCCCAAACCGTGGTTTATACTGGTGAGGGTCAAAGGAGGAAGTTTTCTAAAATGAAACCAATTTTTCTCCAAAATTAAACGATATAAATATAAAGTACATTTTTTTCTATTTAAATAATGCTATCAAAGTATTGTATTTTTGCTTATTAGGAAATCTAAGATGACCAACACAAGGGGTGCTTTCAGAAATGTCAACGTATGAAAAATAATTCAGCTGAAAAACTCTACTGTAGTAAAGGGAACAATTCTATCGTATGAACCTATCACGAGTTATCAACAACCAAAGCCACTAAATTAACAATCATTTAAACACGCTCATAGCAAGCTATCTCTATAGCTAATAAATGTAGCTGAGGAAGTGGATTTTTTTACTAAATGAAGGGAATATAAACAAAAAGGCAAGTGAAATTTGCCGTAACATACTAGCAATTGTATTACTCTACAGCTTATCTAAGAAGCTTAGAAAATAATAAACACCACATGATCACACAAAACTTCTAGTCATCAAGGTCATAACATGTTTTAAAATGATGGGCCGGCCAAGTGGCGCAGTGGTTGGGCGCTGGCTTGGGAAGCCAGCGGCCCCGGTTCGGGTCCCACATGTGAGTGCCAGTGACACTGCCCTCAAAAAAAAAATAAAATAAAATAAAATGATGAGAAAAGGACCTGGCATGTTCACTTAAAAGTCTTACTTCTGAACTTCCTGGACAGAAAAGCAAAAACAAAGAATCCAGCTCAGAAATCCAGCAAACTTCACCCTCATGCCAAACACAAGGCCTGTTCAGTGAATGAAGTTCTGAACATAGCCACGCCCGTGCATCTGCACTGTCTATGACGCTTTGCGGCTACAAAAGCGGCAGAACTGGGTACTTGGGACAGATAGCAGGTGACCCTCAAATTGAAAATACTTAAGTCTGGCCCTTTAAGAAAAAGTCTGCCCACCCTGAGATCCAGCCCTCCAGGGTCACCAATCTCCCACCCTTCAGGAGGAACACCTACGTGCCTTGGCCCCATTCGTCCCCTCTACTAGAGTGTGTGTGGGGTGTTCTCGAATGGAACAAACAGGACTCACTCCCTAAGGATGGGTTCAAGAGACGAGACAGAACCAGCCCACCCCACACTGTGCTCCCCCGGCACCATGCACCGTGCAGTGTCGGCATTCTTCAGTGTCCACAGGGTAACTACAGGCAAACGCACCAAACAGGCAACCTCACAGTGGCTGGTTCACGGTGATGAATGCATGGGTGCCAGCCACAGAAAGAACTCTCCAGTACTGGTAAAACTGAATGAGTTTCCAGTTCAATGTGGAGAAAGTAAGTCTAGGCCATTTCGTAATATACACAAACCACTTTCTGTGTGTTACCTATACCTATCAAAATGTGGGGGAAAGCTTCTAATGCCGGGTCCCTTGTGGAATGTCAGGTGAAGAAAAGAGAAGCCTGAAAACTGCAAAGATTACGAGGAAGCAGCCCCACAGAGTCTGAAAAGCACGTCCACACTCACCTTGAAGGCCCTCCAGGAGTTTGGGGTAACGGACGTGCTCCTCTGTCCCGTGCCCAAGTCTCTGGTTGTCACCTTTCCCCCATGAATACACTTGGCCATCTTTTGTCAAAGCCACAGAAAACTGACTTCCACATCGAACTTTGATGACATCCAAGTCCTGAAGCTTTTCAATCAGCTTTGGAGTTTTGCAGCCATCGCTACCACCTCTGCCCAATTTCCCATAGTCGCCATCTCCCCAAGACCACACTTGACCTAAAAAATACAAATGCATTTAAGTAAAAATAACTACGTCTTAATGGAACTTTTAAATAGTTGCAATTAATCAGTGTAACCGAGAACATGCAAATCTAGACCTACTGTACACAGTTAACACACACAGGTGGTTACCAACCAAATGAAATCTAATTTATACTTCAGGTCGATACAGAAGCAATTAACAAGTGGAAAGCTTGGGTTTTCTTTGTTTTAACTGAGCGAATAATAAAGTCCCGACACTTACTGGTTTGAGCTCAAGGACTGTGCTTCAACTAAGTACTAGACACAGAACCAACGTCGCCCCACCTCCTGAGCTCCACACCAGGCCGGGCACACCAAGCCACAGAGCACACAGCCGCTCGGACTGCATACTCTGCTCCTGGCATGCTGACGACACATCAACCATATGATTGTACTTATTCCCAATAACACCTGTTCATTTAATTAAATATTACATAAAGGAATAGAATAAAATTGTACTCATGTGGGTTTTTTACTCTGAAGCCTAAGATGAATAATTTGCAAAAACTCAATAAAAGAAAATTCGAAAACAAAAAACCTGCTAAAGAAGAGAAAAATCAAAAGAAATTAGGTTGCCCCATATGCAACAGAGTTCTCATTCTATTTTAAATAATCTAAACAAAGATCAGTGAACTTTTTCTTAAAGGTCAGACAGTAAGTATTTCTAGGCTTTCTGGGCAATATGGTCTCTGTCACAGCTACCAACTAGGCCACTGTCACAGGAAAACAGTCACAGATGATATGTGAGCTGGCATGGTTGCATTCCAACGCTATTTGCAAAAATAGCCAAGCCCTGATCTAAGTAAACTGTAGACGACACACTGGAAGGTGGTCAATGACAGCTCCACGGCAATGGCAACCCTGCAGACCTGTACACACTTGCGAGCGTGCAAGTGGACACTCCTGCACTCTGGCTGCAATGTCCGCTGGTGTCCCACAGCCCACCTGCAATCCCCACTGTCACCATGTTTTCATGACCAGACTGCATAGGCCAGGATGCTTCCTCTGTAGCAGTCAGTTCCCAACCAGCCACTCAACCTCTGCGGCAGCACCGGCTGATGCTCCCCACTGACTGAAAGACAGACCTCAGATACAGCCAAATACAGTGTAAAACACCATGTGATTCTAACCATCGAACCTGATATACCCTCGAAAAAGTAAAATAGGTACAACCTCGCTCATGAACACAAATACAAAACTAGAATTAAAAACAGGTAAACAACATAACATCTATGATTCTGTAGAAAACACAGACTGAGCGGGGTTTACCACACAGCGAGTCAAGGGGGCTGAGCAGTAGGAAATGTAATCCCAACCACAGATGGTTTAGAACATCGATGATTCCATCTTAACTCTCATTTTTTGGTTAAAAAATAAAATGCCCACATAGGAAGGATGGTAGCTGCTAACTGGCTCTCAGCCCTGAGCCACACACATCCCAGTCCTGGAACCTCTGGACCTCTGCCAAGGACACCTCTGTGCACATCACCTAAGAGGCGGATGGCGGCCGCCTCGGGGGTCACTCTAGGCCCAAGCCATGGCTCAGGGAAACAGCCCTGCTCATCCCGGGTCCCACGGGCACCATGGGCTCCACATACCGTTTTCAGTCACAGCCAGGGTCTGGGCGTCCCCACTCCCGCATGCCACGTCGATGACTTTCAGCCCTTTGAGGCCAGCCACCAGCATTGGAACGGCCTCGTCCTCACTGGACCCTTCAGACACAGAGACCGCCATCACTGCCGTCCCTCCACAGGTCCCTCCCAGCACACGACCCGCCGGGCCAGCCCGCTCACCGTGGCCCAGGCGGCCGTAGTTGCCCCGGCCCCAGGTGTACAGCTCGCCTTCAGCAGTGATGGCTGCGCTGTACGTACTCCCACACGCGATGTGCACCACGTGCTTCCCGGCCTGCTTCCCCGAGAAGGCAGAGATCACCTTGGGCTCCTCCAGAGGCCTGTGGACAGAGGGGGTGGCGTGTAAATGCCCGAGCACTGCCCATGAGCACGCGTGTTCCTGAGAGTGAGTTCTCGTCTTCTTGTTTAGGTGTCTTACGCAACAATTAAGGAAATAGGGGGAGCCAGCTGAGTGGCTCAGTTGGTTAAAGGTTAGCTTAAGAGCGCGAGATCTGAGCAACAGGGCCACTGGTTCGATTCCCACATAGGCCAGTGATGCTGCACCCGAGCTGAGCTGCCACTGAGCTGCCAACAGGTGGCAGGATGGCTCAACTGGTGTAACAAGATTACCTGTTCAATGGTGGCTATGCCCACCCACAGCTAAGACTGAACTTGGCACCTTGAGCTTAGAGGCCACGAGCTGCCAACGGGAAGCAAGATGGCGACTGGCACCCTCTACAACAAAGACTGAAGAACAGCAACTTGGCTGGTTTCCTCCCCCAATTCCCCAATAAAATCTTAAAAAAAAAAAAAAACAATTAAGGAAATAGGACTCCAACCCTGAACACCCGTGAGACCTCTGTTAAGCGACCATCCAGGGCCATGCCTGGTCCCCAGCAGGAAGAGTAAGCAGCGTCCGATAAGGACACACACGATCGAGTCCACAGCAGCTCTGCTCACAGTGGCCTGTGCACAGACAGACCCCTCTGCCACAGGAAGGGACTGCTGACACGCCCAGTGACTTGCTAGTGGAACAGCCAGAAACAAAGTGCCACATCGTGACAGAGGAGATGTAGCGGGGAGCAGAAGGTCCAGAGAAGCGGCGGAGGCCATAGCTTTCACTGTCTGAACACTCACAACACGTCCAGCGGTGGGGGCGGGGTGCCTTGTTTCTGCTGGATGCCGGCACACAGAGGGATCATTCTGCCTCCTCAGTCTGGGGTTCTCCCCAAAGATGTCTGCCTCCCCCACAGCGTGAGCAGGTCAGCCTCCCTCAACTGTGGCTGCCCATGCCTTGCTCATGGCGACCCCGAGGTGGGGCTGCACCTTCAAGTTCTCCCTCGGGCCAAGTTTTCTCTCCCAGACCCCACTCACAGCAACAATGTACAAGAGGGCACCTGACCTCCACGGCAGCTCCATTCTCGTTCACAACCTTGAATTCAGAATGGCCATTTTGTTGTCTTTGTGGTCTCTCACAATAATCGAAAGCTCCCCCAGAATAAGATATTAAGAAATATTGACCTTTGTGCCTGAGAGAATGACAGTACAGTTCATTTCAGAAAGGAGGACCTTATATGACAGAGACACGCTGAAGCGCCGGGGAAGGAAGGAACAGTAGCATGGGATTTGCTTTAGAAAGCGCCATGGGGCCAGCCGAGTGGTGCAGTGGTTAAGTGCTGGCTTGGGAAGCCAGCGGCCTCGTTTCGGGTCCCACATATGAGGGCCAGTGACACTGCCCTCAAAGAAAAAAAAAAAAAAATTCAAAAAAAAGGAAGCGCCATGGCCGGGTCAGCTATACAGGGAGAGCAAGCGCTGCAGGGGAGGTAGATGGGCGAGCAGCACACGGAGGCTGCCGCTGTCACCCTCTGTGCTGTGGGGAGAGTTCCCCGGGCATCCCCCAGGTGCTGATACTCTGAGCAGCCCTGTTCATCCTAGCCCTGCCTGTGGGCATCTTTGCACCCTATTTTGGCTAGAGCAACACAACGGGACAGCAGGTCAGTTTTGGGAGTGCGCAGTACGTACACGGTGTCCCCATGGCCCAGGCGTCCGCCGTCCCCGCAGCCCCAGGAGTACACCTCTCCAGTGGCTGCTAAGGCCAGGTAGTGGTGACCGTCGGAATGAGCAGCAATTTTGACAATGTTTCTGGAGGCAAGACCCTGGACCAGCTGTGGGGCCTAAAAGGGTAAACACAGGAAGACAGTTACCAGTGAGCACTGCAAGTTCAGCCAACACAGCATGACTCTCTTCATCTCTGTATCTCACCCTAAGAAGCCTGCTCACACTGAAGCAACACAAGCATCTGGCGGTTGCCAACCATGTGTGACTAGGGGACTGCGTGCGTGGCCACCCACAGTTCAAGGGGACGAGCACATCCCAACTGGCGACCATCCCCCAGGCACTATTCTCTCACTGTTACCTCATTGTTACTGTCTGGCCCCCAAAGTCAAATGAGTTTACACCTGCAAAGTCGGCTTACAAATGGGAACCCTGGATGCAGTGAGTGTCACAGCCAGGAGTCCTTAACCTTGGCAACTAGAAATTCTGCTTCAAACTCTTGACAACGGTCTGATTATGATAATTAAACATGACTGATAATATGAGGTGTGATCAAACAATACGGAATGTTTAATTAAATAAATTATTACAATAAAAGAGACATTGCCATTAATCACCCTCAAAATATTCCCCCTCATTTCAAACACACTTATCCCATCGTTCTTGCCTCTTTCTGAGTCAGTTCTGGAAGTCCTCTTTCGTGTGTGTCTTCAGTTGAGCTGTTGTGGCTGCCTCGACATCCTGAATCTTTTTGACTTTGGGGAAAAGCCAGAAGTTGCATGGTGGCAGATCCAGTGGAAAACACCGTAATGTTTTTTTGTTTTGTTTTTTTTTTTAGCTGAGCCATCCTGCCACCTGTTGGCAGCTTAGCAGCAGCTCAGCTTGGGCTGGGCATCAAACTGCTATTGCTCAGAGTTCAGCTTGCACTCTTGAGCGAGTTCCTAACCAACTGAGCCACTTGGCCGGCCCAACACTGTAATGTTCTTATTTGACAGAAATTACCTTATACCAGAAGTGATGTGTGACACAGAGTGTTATGATGCAGGATGATTTACGGCACACGTTAAAACACACCTTCTCTCAACCGTAGCTCACACCCGACTGACTGCACCACACAAATTGAAACTTGTCACACACTGTTACTAAGGTTTGACGTGCCAGTTCCTCTATTGAAGATCTCTGCCTTTCCACTGGATGGCACTCGACAGCAGCACTCACTGTATTTTTTTTATCACAATGGAAAGGCGCCATGTCACCCATCACTTCTGGCACGGCAATTTCTGTCAAATAAACGCATTATAGTGTGTCCTCATCCACCTTATTCACTGGATCTGGCACCGTGCGACTTCTGGCTCTTCCCCAAAGTCAAAATGACCATGAAAGGTAAACGTTTTGAATCGATTCAGAACACTGAGGCAGCCACAACAGTGCAACTAAAGACATTCACAAAAGAGGACTTCCAGAACTGCTTCAGAAAGTGGCAAGATAGATGGGATAAGCGTGTTTGAAGTGAGATGGAGTATTTTGAGGGGGACTAATGGCAATGGGTCTTTTACTGCAATAAGTTCTTTTTTTTTTTTTTTTTTTTAAGATTTTATTGGGGAATTGAGGGGAACAGCATTGGAGAACTGGGGAAGGGGAACAGACAAGTTGCTGTCTTTTTGTTCTTCAGTCTAGTTGCAGAGGACGTTGCTTCACTGGCCCATGTTGGTATCGTCATTGTGCTCTTCCCAGATGAGGCATATCAGTCGCCGGCCTCTGGATGGCCGCTCACCACAGCTATTGGCAGCTCACACTGGCTGCCGGCCACTCACTATACCCTATGGCAGCCCACTCCAGGTGGAGCTGTTGTTCACCATCTTAGCTGTAGAGGGCAGTGTCACTGGCCCTCATTTGTGGGATCTGCACCAGGGCCGCTGGCATCCCAAAACCAGCTCTTAATCAGTGCACCACTCGGCCGGCCGAGTAAGTTTTTTCTTTAATTTAAACATTCACTGTATTGTTTGATCACACTCTGTTGTATACACTGAACAGATGCTCAGAAACCTTTGGAAACCAAATGACCTGAAGAAGGCCCAGGCTGCGAGCACTGTAGCAGCTTCCCGCCCACCACAACACCCACCAGCGTGTCACTGTTGTAGGCCTGTGTGTACACACGGCCGGTCCTCGACAGGATCAGGAAGCGCTTCTCGGCACAGGCAATCTGCGTGACCCCCAGGCTAGCAAGGCCTTCACACTGGACTGGGCCGATCACGTTGGCGTAGTACTTCCACCCTATGAGCCCCCATCCTATGACCTCCTGCAACGAGCCCTGTAAGATAACAAAGCAAGTGAACGCTTTCTTTACAGCAGCAAGAAAATGTCTGTTATAGTCAAATAAAGACAGAGCAAGTAAAGGAAGGAGCTGACCCAAAACATCGAAACCAGGTGCTAACGTCCCGTCACCTCCACTGACAGGTGAGACACAGTGACTGAACAGGTTACCTTTCCACAGTGTTTCACTGACAGAGGCCATCAGAAAGTAGCACAAGGAGGCGTTAAACATACTGAAAAATATCAGGTGACTGTTCTGTGCCAAGGCCGACAGGGACCCGAAAGCCTAGGCACAGGTGGGGAGACAAGTATCCCTACTGCTGAAGGGGATGACAGGGACCATGCCACATGCGAGCAGTTCGGTGTGATCAGCTAAAGTATCAACCATGCTGCGTCTATCACCACTGGCATGCGCACAGGTGCATAAATGCACAAGCTGGTCATCGCGGCACTATCTGGGAGCAAACTTCTAGCAGCACAAGTGTCTACCAACAGGAGGCTGCATAAAAAATCAGGACACACCCGCACATGGAGCACCAAGCTGCTGTAAAGACAATAACGAGAGAGCCCTGTTCACTGATACAGAGCGCTCTGCAGAACACACTGCTCAGTGCAAGTAGCGCGACACGCCACCGCTAACATGTCGTCCCAGAGAGCACAGCAAGGGCACGAGACAGAGAAATGAGAAGCAGCAGGAAGGAAGGTGGACGGTGAGGGCGCAAGGAAAGGAACGGACAGTGCAGCTTCGCATTTAATTTTGATTTCTGAACCATGTTCATGCTACTTATCTGGGGAATAATGACTGTTTAAAGAAATAAAGACTCTTTGTATTAAAAAGTTAAGAAACCCAGATTCAAAACTGGGGTGTTTCTGCATGATCCCAGCAAACAGCAGTTTTCCCCTGGGTGTAGTGGGGCAATGTGGTGCTGAGCAGGCATGACTGCGGGAGGGCCTTGGCGTGTCCTTGGCATGTCGTCACAGCTCTGAGTGGCACCAACAGCCAGCCATGCTCAGGGCTCCACGTGTAGACAGGCGCTGGAGCCCCCGAGGAAGGCTGGCACACAAGACACCCTGTGGAGATGCGCCTCCAACCCGGGACGAGGACGGTGGGTCTGGTCTGTAACCCCTGGGTACTCAGCTGACCACACCTGAAGCTATACACATGTCAGTTTGGAGCCGGAGTCGCTCCACCTGCACAGAGAACGGGCATCCCAGGAGGCACAGGGCGGGCCGGGGTGGCACCACCTGGGGCCTACAGAGGTCCACACTGCCGTCGACATACCTTGTGGGATGTGGGTGAGCTGCACAGCGGCGGCATACACGGGGTGGCCAGGCGGTCCAGGTGGGCCATGACAACCACCGCAGTCTGCCGTAAGTCGATGGCAAGCTCGCTGTCTTCAGGAAGAGTGAGGTACCTCAGGAAACTCTCGTTGGGACTCAGGGGGCCAGACAGAAGCTGCAGAGGAAGAACAAACACGTTCAGGGATGAGGGAAAAGTCAAGTAACACACTGCCTTCAGTATGCTTACTGTTCTGGTGTTCAGTTGTACATTGTCACTTGGCTCCTTTCAGCCATCAATGACAAGTGTCACAATGCAATGACATTGCCCCCTGCTACACGCTTACACAGTTGCTGCATAACTCCACCCTCCACATGGGCCAGTGACAGCCCAGCCACCCTGCAGGCTCACCACCCACAGACCTCGGAAGCACGGGAAGCAAGCTTCCTGGGGACAAAGCACTGCCCCTCTGGCTAGCTTTGAAAACAGAAACAAACAGCACTTATTCTGATCCAAACGCTGCACTCAGAGAAAGCCAAATTTTATTTGCACATCATTAGTTCTAGTTCTTGAAAAGGCAGAACGGTCCTGTTGTCACCAAAGACTGCAAAGTGACAGAACAGTTAGACTGAAACATTACAATGGAGTGGCTACATCTCTGCAGAAGAGACCTGCAAACTCAACCTACGCCTCTAAAAGGCAGCAGTCCTGAGGCTCAGATGCAGGTTAGGCAGGCCAGCCTTAGCCACCAGCCTCAGCGTCCCGGGACGACTCAGGTGACATGCTTCGCGTGACGCCACACACACAAGACCGACACAGTCGGCCAGTCTCAATGCACTGTTCCTAATAGTCATTCAGAAGAGTGCGTGCCGGACGTGACTGTGTGCTACCAACACAGCTGCTGCTCGCGGGCCTGTCTTCTCCACAAATGGCACGTGAGAAGCCCAGAGAACGAACACCTACCTGCCCCTGTGCAGGGTCAGAACAAGCAGACACACCGTGCGGCGACGGCACACAGGTGTCCACATGCACAGTGAGACCTCACGGGGTAGCCCCTTCTTGAAGTGGCCCTCCTTATCACTGCAGGGGCCCAGCTTCCCCCCTCCATTGGCTGGCTCCCTCATGGACATGAGCACAGCCTCTTTACACCCTCTGAGCTGCCTACCCTTGCTTCCCCGTCACATCCCACACCTGCCCCACACCCACCCTGTGGCCCCCACGCCTCTCCCACACCCACCCCACGGCCGCTGGCCTCCCCACGCCCCCACCCATCCACCCTACGCCCCCACCCACCCGCCCCACACCTGCCCCATGCCTCCCCCACACCCGTCCCATGCCTGCTGCCCACCCCACATCCCCTACCCACCTGCCCCATGCCTGCCACACGTCTGTCCCACCCGGGCCCACACCCAGCTCGCTGCTGAAATCACCAAATACACCTTCCCCACTCCAGACTACCACCCCACAGACGTGCTCTAGTTCTGTTTATATAAATCTAACTCTTTTAGGATAAGAAAACAAGAGAGCAACTTAAATGCAAAGACTCGTGCTGACACCTACATGAGGGTCACCCTCGGTGTGAGGGGCGTCCTTCCCGCAGCTCATGCTTTGAAATCGATGCAGCAATGGGAGGAGCGGGGCGCTGGTGCCCTGGGCGGACCGCTCATTGTCTGCCTCCTGGGCCCCACTGTCCCACAGCTGAAGCAGCAACAGGACGGCAGATAACATTTGGCTGAAAGAGAAAGTGCCTTTACTTTCTAGTCAAAACACATTACCCTCTTTTTGCCACAATCAGTCAAAAATAAAAGCAGACAGCTAAATAAAATCGAAGAAATACTTTTGGCTGGAAAGTCAAATACTGTTATCAAAATGCTTGGGCCGGCTGAGTGGCACGGTGGTTGAGCGCTGGCTTGGGAAGCCAGCGGCCCTGGTTCAGGTCCCATGTATGGGGGCCGGTGACACTGCCCTCAAAAAAAAGCTCTTAGCGGTAAAAATCACTGAATCCACACCAAGATTTTAGCACACAACATCTGCCTCCTGTGGATAAGAAATACAGGACCAGTTAAAAGCTCAAAACAGCACTTTCTACAGGGAATTTCTGGGACATTAAATTAATGGAATGAAAGTAATCATTTTTAAAAAAACAAGAGAAAAATAGAACAGTTCCTAAACTGTTAGAAAGCTGAACACAGACAAGGACGTGAAGGAAAGCAAAGTATGCCCAGGTTTCAAAGACAGCAACCTGGAACATGGTGTTTGATTACAGAACACAGCACGTTTGCCACAAAACCACGACACTCCGGCCCAGGGCACGCCTGCCACGCAGCCCGCCCACGGCGTCCTCACCTCAGCGTGCCTCTCTGCACGGCCAGCTCTAAGAGGATGGCCAGAGCCAGACGCTGGTCCTGCAGGGGGACGCCTCCTGGTCCTTTGGTCCCCGGAGTCCCATGCACATCCCTGAAATGACAACAGTGGGGGCAGGAACAAAGCGACATCAGAGCAGAAGGACAGCATGCTAAAAATGACACTAAGATGTCACCTGAACTATATTCTCTCTCACATGAAATGCATTTAATAGGTAGAGTCAAGTTTCTGAGACTTGCTACTAAAATTCAGTCAGAGATTTCAAAGTGTATAATCGGCTTGTAAAGATATCTTTTTGTTAAAACTATTCATTCAGACACTAAGATTACATTAGAAGACATATTCTAAGTTTCTGTACCATAAAATCATTTAAATCATTATTCAGTTCAAGAGTAGGAAATGTGGGGCCAGCCAAATGGCGCGGTGGTTAAGCACTGGCTTGGGAAGCCAGCGGCCCCAGTTCGGGTCCCACATATGAGGGCCAGTGACATTACCCTCAAAAAAAGAGTAGGAAATGTGTACATCTGTTTCCAGTCTCAATGGCATGGGAGGTTGTTAGAGGATCGACATTCCTGTCGAACCGGAGAAGGGTCGATTCTACAACCACCGAGAATCTACAGGCAGAAATGTCCATGCTCATTTTTACCTCTGATCAAAGAAAGAATTTTAACTTTTCTTTGTTTCCTGATAAGAAATAACAAGTCTTCTCAGCCCGAGATGGAGAAGGGAAGGTCCTTTATACCGTTACATTTGAATTTTTGAGATTAATTCCCAGCCTACTTTCAGGGACACACTAAACCGAGTGGCTGTGTTTTGCCAGGAGCCCAGGGAGCCAAATTCACGGCCCGTTGGTACTGAGACCACAGGTGTCACTGTTTGCTGGAAGGGACACGGCAGTGACCTCTGGCTACAGGAATGAGAAGAGACTCACTTTTCCTCTAAGTGTGTCTGTACTGCTGAGTTTTGTATTGAGTGTATGTACGTTCTTTAATCTTAAAAACCATTAGCAAAAGTACATAGCACCCAAGCCCAGAGCTCATGGTCTTCCTTACAATGATTCACATTCAAATTTTTTTTTTTTTTGGTTTTATTTTTTATTTATTTTTTATTTTATTATTTTTTTTAGCTGAACCATCCTGCTACCTGTTGGCAGCTCAGTGGTTGCTCAGGCTGGGCATCGAACTGCTGTTGCTCAGAGCTCAGCTCACACTCTTAAGCAAGCTCTTAACCAATTGAGCCACTCAGCCGGCCCCACATTCAAATTTTTGATATTAAAAAGACTGGACTGGGCCGGCCGAGTGGCGCAGTGGTTAAGCGCTGGCTTGGGAGTCCAGTGGCCCCAGTTCGAGTCCCACATATGAGGGCCAGTGACACTGCCCTCAAAAAAAAACAAAAAACAAAACAAAACAAAACAAAAAAGACTGGATTCAGGTTTAAACATTTTCATCTTGAGTAGCTGTTCAGGCCTACACTGTCTGTTAAGCCAACACCCATCAGTCCAATGGTGGCATCCACTGTCTCACTGATAGGCACATAACAGGTGTGCAATCCCTTCATGAATAACTGATCCCCACGACAAACCGTGAGAAGATTAATTTGGAATGTATCTTTCACTTTCTGCCCCACTCGCTATGACAGCTTCCTGGGTCTAATCAGAGCACCAGAAGTCAACCCTTTGAAAAGCTGAGACGAGCTCTGGAATCAGAGGGTGATACAAACACATGCCTGTACACCCACTGAAGCTCTCGGCTCTAGGGAAGGTCAGTGGGAGCCAGAGCCCATGGAACCTGCGGTGGTGAGATGTGGGAGCGGACTCACCCCGTGACGACGGCCCTGAGGAACCGGGCAGCTCTCTCCACCACCTCCAGCCACACTGCAGACACCGCGCTGTCATCGAAGAGCGAGGCCTCGGGCAGGGCTCGCAGCGCGTCCAGGGACTCCTGTAGCAGCTCGCTGCACAGGTCCGCGTCCTCCCCTGGGCACACGCGCATGTCAGTGAGGGCCGCCACTCACGGGCAGCACTGTCCCCTCTCCTGGGCAGGCTGCTGCCCCACGCGCGGCCCCTCTTTCCTCTCAGTAAGTCACTCGAGAACTCGAGGGACTGAAACTGATCACGGTGGCCCCAGAGCCAATTCTGTCGTTGGTGACTCTACATGAGAAAGTCTGACCTCCCGTTCCCCTTGACAATAAATCTCTACTAAGGCCCTGCAGTGGGCTTTACTCATTTTTCTATGGAAAGAAGCACAAACCGGAGAAGTCAAACAGACTTGGAAGCCTGTCATTCACAAAACAAGGGAAGTGGGCACAGGCGGCACGTGGAACTGGCCCTGGGGCTGGTGGGCACATGGCAGCCGCTGGGCCCACATCCCTGACGGCTGGGCCCATGACCCTGACTGCCGGGCCCACATCCCTGACCGCCCGGCTCCCATACCTGACGGCCGGGCCGATGTCCCTGACCGCTGGGTTACATACCTGACCGCCAGGCCCGGCGCAGGAATGCAAAGGCGAAAGACAGGGCTGCCCGGGAGCCAACTCTAGCGAGGCCTTCCACCCCTTTGCCAGAAGGCCGGGAACTGTGGATGACACACATGGGGGGGACAACCGGTCAGTCACGGGATGCACAAATGCTAAAATCAAACAAATCATACGGAAGGATTTGCACCAAAATGTGGTCGATGGGTTTCTTTAGATGGCAGGATCACAAGTGACTTTTAGTTTCATTTTTTACAAACTTACCAAACATCCTTATAAAAGAAAAGTTTTCTCTTTTAGGAAGAACACAAAAAGATATTACAAAAAACGCTCACAAGTTAATCTCAGGGCACTGAGGTTATTGGTGGGGGATGATGGGAAACAAGGAAATACAGAAATGTGGGGATGAAACCTCAGGTGGTAAGGAAGGCAGATGAGTGGTGAAGGGCCCAGGGAGCACTCTGCCTGAGACCTCGCACCCAGGTCTGTGGGCTCTGAGCCTGCGGCGGGACTGTCTGTTCTGGACCTTTCCCTCCTCAGGCCGACGTGGCTGCTGGGTCTGGAGCCCACGTACTGGTCCTTATTCTCTTTCACCCTTACCGTGCTGAGGTTACCCTCTCCTGAACTCAGTGCTTTTCACTGTCATGTCTCCTGTGAAGTTTGTTACTACTTATGCCTGGTAATTTAACCAAGACATGGTTTCACTTTGCATATTATGAAGTTATTCAGTTTTCTATGAAACTCATCCTAAACAAAAAACAAAAACTAGAATACAAACATGCATGTACCATATAAACTCAGTCATGCATAGCAAGTAATTTTTTTTTCAACTTTGTACTGTTGAATATTTCTACTATAACTATTCTCCAAATTTACTATAATTTGTTTTCGTAATCAGGGAGAAATACTATTAAAAATGGGTAATGAGGGCCGGCCGAGTGGCGCAGTAGTTAAGCGCTGGCCCGGTTCGGGTCCCACATATGAGGGCCAGTGACACTGCCCTCAAAAAAAAAAAAAAAAAAAAAAAAAAAGATGGGTAATGATACGAAATGATCTCCCCAAGATATCAAGTTCAAGTAGCAGTGAAGGACGTGGGGATACCACAAAGGCGGCTGGTAGGCACATATCTCTGACTCCTGAATAGTGCACAGGGGGTCTATGATGAGACACAAGATACTGTAGTTAGTGACTACCCCAAGGAGGGCCTGGGTGCCTGGGAGACAGAGGTAAGGAATCTGAAACTTTGTTTCTGAATGAGAAGAAAACAGCGTAAGATACAAATGTATAACAAGATACTGGTCTTTAGGACAGAAACACAGGCTGAGTGTTTAGAGGATGTGGGAGAGGCACCCTGAGCAAGCTACTGAAGAGAAGCCCAAAGCTGGGCCCCCTCAGGCAATCTGACCTTGACCCTGGACAGAGAGCCCAACAGCCCTGAATCTGTACAGTGTGAGAACTGCTGTATCTTCAACAAGTGGTTCAGAAGCTAGTTCTACAACAAAGTAAGCCCAACACTCTCCAGTAAGTTAAGAAATGAGGAAATCTGCACAAATTTAGGAGCTATCACTATACATCTACTAGAATGGCTAAAGTGAAAAAGTGACAACACCAAAGGCTAACAAGGATGTGGAGAAGCGGAATCGCTCACACACAGCTGGTGACCATGGGAGGTGGTACAAGTATTGTGGAAAAAAACAGCAGTGTCTTACAGGCCCAAACGTAAGACCTAGCACTTACCCTCCATGGCATTTATTCCAGAGAAATGGAACAGGTTCACACAGAAACCTGTCCACGAAGATTCACAGCAGCTTTATTCATAATACTCAAAACCTGTGAACGGTCATCTCAAGGTGCCCTCCTGTGGGTGAATGCATGTCCACACCACGGCTCCCACTCGGCAGTGCCAACACACGCAGGCACTTGGTGGGGTCTCCAGGGAACGCTGCTGGGTGAAAAAGCCCACCCTACAGACTACATGGCAGACATTAGTGCTGGCCAGGGGTTACAGCAGGGGAAGGGCAAAGGAGGTGAGCACGGCTAGAAAAGGGTGTTGTCCTGTACCCTGAGTGTGGCAGTGGTGACAGAAATGTACACTTGTGATAAAACTGCATGGAAATACAGCTGAGATGTGCACGCTGAGGGGATACGAGCAGACTGGTAACTGAATCAAAGCCACTGTCCTATTTGTGACCCTGCAAGTGGCCTCCTGGGGGGCCGGGGGAACATATAAGGACTCTCTGCACCGTTTTTCACAACTGCATACGAATCCATGAATATCTCCAAATAAATGTTTTTAATTTTAGGAATTTCCTCTATTTAATGAAAAGTAGATTTTAATTAATACATCAACCCTTACATCACCTCAGCAGAAAGAGCACAGAAAGATGAGTGGGGCTGCCAGCCACTCCCGCATCTGAGGGAATTCAGTCTGACTCAGCAAACACACACACAGTGCCTGAGACGCCTAAACACTACAGCCCCAGGAAACATCACAATCAAAGAGGAAAGGGCTGTGCTGTCGTCACATGGGTGACACTTGGTTCAAGTTTTTTGAGAACTACTACTCAGACACATGACATGTAATGTGACTTCAACGAGATTTCCACAGAAAAAAAACAAGGAACTATGCTACACTTAGCAGGTCTTGTCTCTGAGACGCACGGTAACAAGGCTTTTCTTCCCCCGCTCCTTTCTGCCTCCTCTACTTTCCATGTGCTCTACAGGGAGTAAAAGTCAATATTACAATCAAATAAAACCAACTCTCCGACTACAAAAATATGAATTCTATCTGGACATCTTTTAGTCTAGCCTTCTGAGAACATAAGTCAAGTAGACAACTACATTTTGGAGAAACAGAATTTTACACAGCCTTAATTGAAGCATTGTAATGGCTGTTAGTTAATGCCTCAGAGAAAATCTGCTGATGTATATAGCAAGCAGTATGTTAAAAATCATATGCCTGAAAGCATCTCTTGTCATAAAAGAGGAAGAAAATCATATTAGAAAGAAAACAATGAAGCATCTAAACTAGTTAGGCACAAATTGTAATACAATTTGACTATTTCCCATCCAGTAGCAAGACAAAACAAATACAATGATTAGATTCCATTTCCAAATCTAGACATGCTGGTCTAAACCTCTGACGGGTTTCTACACTAACTGACAGAAAAGGGTCTTTAAAATAATGGCAGAGCCTGGCTACTATCTCAGCAAACTGGCAAAGCCATTCTCCAGATTATAAAAAACAATCAAAAAGGGAAGGCAAGAATAGAGTTTCATAAAGATGAAAAAGGACCTATATTGAACACCTTGATTACACTTTCCTGGACCAAACAGCCTGAATTTTACAAGTAGCTGGTATCAGCATGCTTTCTTCATTCTCCTGCTACCTTTTTTTGTCCACAGGGGGCAAAGAAATGCTGATGCTTTTCCATTTCACTTTGACGTTCTCCTGGAAAACAGTTCTATTCAAAGCGATGAAGTAACGCTCCAAGATGGCCAGCCTCTGCTTGAGTCTCAGGGCGGAGAGGGTGCTGGCGGCTGACTGCATGGCCAGAGCGTGCTGCTCTCTCACCAACACGGACAGACATTCCTTCAGCTCACGCACGTCTAGAAAACAAAGTAAGAAAACATCCCACCCCTCAACACTTTGGGCACTTTGTGATGTTGTGAATAAAATGGATAATAATAGGCAACACTTGAGTGCTGAATTAATATGTGCCAAAACAGTTTCAAGCACTTTACACATATTAGATAACCATCACAGCCACCACCACCTACTGCCAGCTGATTTCATGGAGGGGAAAACCGCCGCACAGCCAACTCACCCAAGGTCACCCAGATGAGGATGACACATGGGACAGGCCACTCTTAGCTATCATGGTATACTGCCTCTCTGTAACTGTTGTGTAAGTTTTTAACACAAAATGATCAAGGCAATACTTACCGGCAACACATTTCCTAGACAGAGAAAAACACTATCCATTACTCTCATTATTATGAAACCAAATTCTTTCTATTTTTGTGTTGAATAAAGAGGTTTTTTTGTGTTAAAGAAAACTTTTGTGTTTATATATTCTTCTTATAATTCAATTTTATATTGTATGCTTACATTTCCTATTTAAAAAATTAAGGGCCAGCCGAGTGGCATGGTGTTTAAGCACTGGCTTGGGAAGCCAGCAGCCCCGGTTCGGGTCCCAATTGTGAGGGCCAGTGACACTGCCCTCAAAAAAAAAAAAAAAAAAAATTAAGTTACAATAAGCAGGTAAGGACAGAGTTAATGGCAGACAAAACAGACTTCAAGATGAAAAGTATTTTGAGACACATGGACAAATATTTCACAATTCCACTGCTTATATGAGGTAAACAGACTAGTCAAAATACTAAAGGCAGGGACCGCCTAGTAGCTCAGTTGGTTAAGAGTTGGGTTAGAGCACGATCTCTGAGCAACAGGGCCGCCAGTTCGATTCCCACATGGGCCAGTGATGCTGGGCCCAAGCTGGGCTGTCACTGAGTTGCCGATAGGTGGCAGGATGGCTTAGCTGGTCTAACAAAAAGATTGCCTGTTTGATGGTGGGCTATGCCCACCCGTCACTAAGACTGAACTCAGCACCTTGAGCTGAGCTGCCGCCCGGATGGCTCAGTGGATATAGCGAGTGCAATTAACAACAAGGCTGCTGGTTCAACTCCCACATGGGATGGCGGCTACACCCACCCACAACTAAGATTGAACACAGCACCTTGAGCTTAGAGACCACAAGCTGCCAATGGAAAGCCAGCTGGCAACTGGCGCCCTCCACAACGAAGACTGAAGAACAACTTGGCTGTTCCCCTCTCCCAATTCCCCACTAAAATCTTAATAGAATAAAAAGATCCTAAAGGCAGAAAATCAAATGGTGGAGTCCAGGCACTGGGGGAGTTGTGTTTCCCAAGCAGTGTTTCAGTTTGGGAAGATGAAGAGGTTCTAGAAATGGATGGCGGTGATGGCTGCATAACAGTGTGAATGTCATATCACTGAACTGTCACTTTGAAATGATTGAAGTGGTAAATTGTATGTTACATATAGTTTACACAGTACTTAAAAATTTTAAGTTAAATTTTTAAAAACTCCATGACCACAAAGGAAGCCCATCTATGGTATCCAGAAAGTGAGCACCAGGCAGGTCTCGCTTTCCAAAGTACGGGAACTTTAGCAGGTCACAATACCTGGCTGCTTGCCCCACACCCAGCTCTCCAGGATTGCTTTGGCCCTGTACGCAGGCGCTGGAGCCTCTTCTTCATCCTTTTTCTCCTTGTCATTCACATCTTCTTTCTTTGTTCCACTCTGAGTATCAACACCATCATCTGGAAAATTTTTAAAAAGATTTTTAATCTATAAATTGCTTTTCAAAATGTAACACCCACTTGTCCGTCTCTTTCAAACATCCCTCCCAGAAATCGAAAGGCTCAGTTATAACACTTACCATTAGCTCAATGTTTGATTTTCAAAAATTGGGTGAATCATCACCATAATGGATACAGTGTAATTTACAAAGTAATGAATTGCCCAGTGACCCTTTTATTAAAGAAATCAATGTATCACTCAAATTCTTCTTTGAAGCATGTCTTCGGGATAGTCCATCAATTGCCCACTATATTTCACCACTAACAAACTCCGTCTTTGGTGTTCACCTCCTTGAATTTCACATTCATGCTTCTACCCACTGACTCCCAGTTGCTGTGTGTCCAGGGGAAGGGAAGACGTGGGATGAGAGTATGATTCAATATCATCTTAATTCACTCCATGCATTCCTCTACTTCATCACCAACTGAGAACGACTACAACACCACTGTTGACTGACAGTGTAATTCGGGAGCGCTGGGATGCCCACATGCAGGAGGAAGGCTGGCCTGAGATCAGGAAGCCTTGGGGAAGCCCTTCATTTCTGCAAGAGCTTGCCCCTGGCTTCAGAGCTTCCCCCGTGCTCCAGGCCCACGGTGTGGGGCAACAAGCATACCAAAGAGAACAGTTCCCCAGACTGACCTCATCCACAGAAATCTTATTTAACAAACCCACTGTAGGTCCCAGAACCATGGCAGGCCGCAGCATGAATCCACACCTCGCAGCCCACACTGTGCTCTAACCCCCAGGCGGACAGTTGTGAAGCCCAGCCAGCAAAGCACTTTACTCCTTTCCATCCGATGCTGCTGCAAACGGGAATCACTTAGCCAGAGCCGTGAGTCTTTTTATCTGCTTCCTTCCAAAGCTAGAGGTCAGAAATTGGGTCTTCAACAAACAAGCCCCATGGCAGCCTCACTGGGCTGTGTCTGTGGGGACAGACTCCAGCAGAAGCTGACATCACCCTTCCAGCAGACAGCAGGCTGACTCCTGGGGCTGGGTTAGGCTTTCCATAAGGGACTCAAAATCCAGAGCAATAAAAATTAATTATGGAGGACAGGTAGATTTATGAGGGCGATCTAACTTGCCATGGGACACGTTGGTTTTTGAATGTTCTACTTTCTAAGCAGCATACACAGCAGCTGTAATCCCCAAAGTATCGGGCTGGGCCTCCACAAGCCACACTGGAACTGTTAGCAGGCCTTGGAAACGTGTTACTAATGCAAATCCCCAGGCCCTGGGCCAACCCTACAGAATCAGACTCTGGAGGTGGGGCCAACCATGTGGCAGGGGTCTGACTAAGCAGCACCAGGAATCAGGGTTTAATTCTTTTCTAAAAATCACTATTTATGGTTAGCCACAGCGAGATGTATTTCCAAGCTTAAAAGAAGAAATAATAGGGGCTGGCCGAGTGGCTCAGTTGGCAAAGAGCTCGCTCAACAGTGCGAGCTGAGCTCTGAGCAACAGCAGTTCGATGCCCAGCCTGAGCTGAGCAGCCGCTGAGCTGCCAACAGATAGCAGGATGGCTCAGCTAACAAAAAAAAAGAAATAATAACTGCAGTGCCTATAAGCCACAGACACCACAGTAAGGTGCCTTGAGGCCTTCAGCACAGAGAACAACGAACTCCAGGCGGCCCGTGACACTGGCTGTCATTTAGACAATCACCAAAATGAAAACCCAACTTCAAAAAGTTAGGCTCAGACACTCCTGTCCCTGTAGCACGTTCCAAAATGTCTATAAAATGCAATTTATAAAGAGTCTTAACAAAATGAAAAGTACCAGTTAAAGGACCTTACCTTTTCTAGGTGGAAGCTCTCCATTCTGGGTTAACTCTGTCCCAATATATACAATTTCGCCATCTTTAACCATTTCATTCCACAGACCACAAAGCCCATCTCTTGTGAATGCAAGCTGGCAGTGATAAAGAAGACAAAGTAACAAAGTGATCATACTCACAAAGTAACTCCTAAAGAATGATATGAAAAATAAAATCTCATTTCCTCTCATTTATTCAATGACTCAACATTTAATGAAAATTATTCCAAGAAATATAGTTAAGTGAAAAAGGCACAATAGTGTATATACTATGCCAACTTTTGCATAAGGTCTACGAAAAAAGACACACAATACATGTACTGTGCAAAGATAAACCAGACCTGGGCCGGCCGAGTGGCACAGTGGTTAAGCGCAGGCTTGGGAAGCCAGCGGCCCCAGTTCGGGTCCCACATATGAGGGCCAGTGACACTGCCCACAAAAAAAAATAAATAAAAATAAAAAAATAAAATAAATAAAAAAAATTTAAAAAAAGATAAACCAGACCCAAGTAACAATGATTGTCTCTGGGGCAAAGGAAGGCCCAAGATGGAAGGAAGGCAATATTTTGAGCATGTCTTATATATTTTTACTTCTAAAACATAAATGATTTCCATCTTCAGAAGTTAAAGTTAAATCCTAAAAAAGCAAAACCTAGAACTGGTAACAAGCAAATTACCCTGTGTTTATCAGGAAAAAAGTGTTTCAAAGACCTTTTGAACTATACATCTTTAGTTGGATATACTCCCAGAAAAAAAATCTTAACTTTACTCATTGGTCTTTCAGATAATCGCAATATTGACATGAAATTTTTTTTTTTTTTTAGAGTTTTTTTATTGGGGAATTGGGGGAGGGGAACAGCGTTGGGGAATCGGGGAAGGGGAACAGACAAGTTGCTGTCCTTTTGTTCTTCAGTCTAGTTGTGGAGGACGTTGCTTCACTGGCCCATGTTGGCATCATTGAGCTCTTCCCGGATGAGGCAGATCCGTCGCTGGCCTCTGGATGTCGCTCACCGCGGCTATTGGCAGCTCGCGCTGGCTTCCAGCCGCTCACGCTGGCTGCCGGCCACTCACCGTAGCCTATGGCAGCCCACTGCAGCAGGGGCTGCAGCCCACACCATTGCCAGGGCTCGCAGCCCAGCTCCATGTGGAGCTGTTGTGAGCTGTAGAGGGCAGTGTCACTGGTCCTCATATATGGGATCCGAACCAGGGCCGCTGGCATCCCAAAACCAGCTCTTAACCAATGTGACACTCAGCCGGCCCAACATGAAAATTTTAATGCTATTTCTTGTTATACTATACACGTATGATAAAGCAATGTTAATAATACACGTGTTTATGATAAAGTATGTTGGTGTTACTAGAAACTAGGGTTTTTTTCAGTGCAAATGGTCAAACCAAGGACTTTTTAAGAACAATTTGAATTGAAAATCTCAGTATGAGCTTACATTGAACACGTCTGCTGCTCCGTCTTTGGAAAGGAAGCAGAACTGGTGGTACTAACAGCAGTGAGGACACCCAGCACCCAGGTGCCCATTTCTAAGTTCCACATCTCACGAAATGAAACCTGGGCTCTTGGAAATCAGGCTGACTCGGGGACCGGAGCAGACAAAATGAGTCTGTAATGGCTTATGTTTGCATCAAAAAAGTTGCTCAAAGCCTGATGGGGACTCTACAGGCCAAATTTAGAACAATTTTGAGCATCAAAATACATAACTAGAGTGGACTACAAAAGTAAATAAAAACACCTAAGCCCATAGTGATAGTCAAAGAAAAAACAAAAATGCTCTCGCCTGCCAGTATCTGAGAATCAGAAAAGACCTCAGAGCAAGGCAGCCCGCGGTGGGGAGGCGCACGATGGCCACCCAGAGAAGGCATCCATTCTGAAAACTGCAGGCATGCCAAAGCCCTTGCATCAGACACACAGACACTGAAACAGACACATCTGTCTGCCTATCTTTAATGGGAGGCCAGGGCCTTTTGTTCAGGAGATGCATTAAGTAGCTCCTTGCTGTCCTTCCAGCATATGCCACCGTCAGGAACCATCTACTACTCGTCTCAGTGTCTTTAAATAGAGCACGAGCTGGATGCAGGGCGCTCTGAGCAATCTCAGCCCAGCATTTTCTAGGCTCCCAGGACTGCCCCAGTCCTTCATGGTTGTCCTACCTAACAAGTAGTTTCCTAGTCACACACATACCAGGAAACCCGCGTGCGGGCAGGGCCTGTGACCGGATGTGCCATCACGTGGGACCAGGTTTTGTTTCCTCCTGTGGCAAAGGGGAAGGAATTCCTCCTGCATAAGTGAGGTCCCACATCAGCTCAGTTCTAGGTAAGCCAAAGGAGGCTTATCCTGCGGGCCCAACTTTATTGGGTGAAAGCCCTCAGAGGACAAGGCCATGGGAAGACACTCCACAGCCGTGAAGGGCAACTGCCGTGGGCTGCCTGCTTCCAGGAGCCCGTGACTCAGTCCCACAACCGCAACCAACTGAACTCTGCCAACAAGGAGCCCAGTGAGACCCCGGCTGAGAACGCAGCACAGCCAACCCCTGCTGCATGCACCCTGTGAGACCCGAAGAAGTCGACGCAGCTCAGCCACGGCCAGACTCCTGGCCACAGAAACTGGGAGACAGTAAACAGAAGTTGTTTTAAGTTGCTGAATTGGGGCCGGCCGAGTGGCACATTGGTTAAGCGCTGGTTTTGGGATGCCAGCGGCCCCGGTTCGGATCCCACATGAGGGCCAGTGACACTGCCCTCTACAGCTAACAACAGCTCCACCTGGAGCTGGGCTGTGCGAGCCCCGGTGATGGTGTGGGCTGCAGCCCCTGCTGCAGTGGGCTGCCATAGGCTACAGTGAGTGGCCCGCAGCCAGCGTGAGCGGCTGGCAGCCAAGCATGAGCTGCCAATAGCCGCGGTGAGCGACATCCAGAGGCCAGCGACCGATCTGCCTCATCCGGGAAGAGCGCAATGACGATACCAACAGTGAAGCAACATCCTCCGCAACTAAACTGAAGAACAAAAAGACAGCAACTTGTCTGTTCCCCTTCCCCGATTCCCCAACGCTGTTCCCCTCCTCCAATTCCCCAATAAAATCTTTAAAAAAAAAAAAAAAAGTTGGGCCGGCCGAGTGGCGCATTGGTTAAGCGCTGGTTTTGGGATGCCAGCGGCCCCGGTTCGGATCCCACATGAGGGCCAGTGACACTGCCCTCTACAGCTAACAACAGCTCCACCTGGAGCTGGGCTGTGTGAGCCCCGGTGATGGTGTGGGCTGCCATAGGCTACAGTGAGTGGCCCGCAGCCAGCGTGAGCGGCTAGCAGCCAAGAGTGAGCTGCCAATAGCCGCGGTGAGCGACATCCAGAGGCCAGCGACCGATCTGCCTCATCCGGGAAGAGCGCAATGACGATACCAACAGTGAAGCAACATCCTCCGCAACTAAACTGAAGAACAAAAAGACAGCAACTTGTCTGTTCCCCTTCCCCGATTCCCCAACGCTGTTCCCCTCCTCCAATTCCCCAATAAAATCTTTAAAAAAAAAAAAAAAGTTGCTGAATTGGTGGCCAATGACTTCTTATGTAGCAAGAGAAAACCAATTTGGCATCCAACTGAGTTACACAGAAGCCACCGTTTTCAGCACTCATACCTGATCTGTTCACATCACTAACAAGGTAACTCCATTAACATACTCGGGACCTAAACATATGACTCCTGGCAAAAGTATCAATTAGCAGGAGGAGAAGTAAAGTCCTTCCTGAAGAGTGAGTCACAGACATTCAGGGCCCCTGAGCCCCTGAGGTTTGAATGAGATGGCAAGACTTGGCTCGTCTGGGTAACAGGAGTGCAGCTAAGACCTGCTGCTGGGCTTCAGTCCAGTCCCCACACTGCCACACAGACTGTGGGACAAACAGTGGCCAGACAGCAGCCCACGTGCACTGCGCTCCAGGGGATAAACTATCATGTCTTAAGTCAAAGCTCAGTCCCCGTACAAAGGATGGAGACAAATGAAGAAACTAGAAACAGAAAATAGCTTAGGAAGCCTTTGCCAAGAGCCCCCCTAAAAAAAAACAGAGGAGAACCTAAGACAGGAAAGCGAATATTTAAGACGCTTCAGATCAAATGGGACAGATGTGAAAAGTGAAAAAAGAGGTACAAACAGAACTGGAATGAAAGAATTAGCTCAGTTTTAACCACTGAGATTTGCACTAACTACTGAATATAAACATGAAGACACAGACACACACATACACACATTACAAACACAAATCCAGGGCCGGCCGAGTGGCGCATTGGTTAAGCGCTGGTTTTGGGATGCCAGCGGCCCCGGTTCAGATCCCACGTGAGGGCCAGTGACACTGCCCTCTACAGCTAACAACAGCTCCACCTGGAGCTGGGCTGTGCGAGCCCCAGTGATGGTGTGGGCTGCAGACCCTGCTGCAGTGGCTGCCGTGGGCTGCAGTGGGTGGCCCGCAGCCAGCGTGAGCGGCTGGCAGCCAAGAGTGAGCTGCCAATAGCCGCGGTGGGCGGCATCCAGAGGCCGGCGACCCATCTGCCTCATCCGGGAAGAGCGCAACGATGATACCAACAGTGGGGCAACGTCCTCCGCGGCTGGACTGAGGAGCAAAAGGACAGCAACTTGTCTGTTCCCCTTCCCCGATTCCCCAACGCTGTTCCCCTCCGCCAATTCCCCAATAAAATCTTAAAAAAAAAACAACACACAAATCCAGGCCTTAGAAGAGGGTTCAGGGCTGGAGATTCAAATCTGGGCCTGAAAGAGATGCTGACGCCCAAGGAAAGAGGGTGGACCAGCATCCTCAGCCTTGACTGCACACTGGGACAACACCAGGCTAGCTGGGGTCTAGGCACCATGTTCTGAGGTACAGCCCAGGTTAACAAATATTGGTGTTTAGAGTTATAAGAAAAAAACAAATTAAAAGCCAAAAGATGAAACATTTGAAGACTAGGCCAAGGAAGAAGTTCCGCTTATGTGGAAACATGAACTGTTATCACTTGGGTCAGGAGGAAGGGCAGAAGCTGTGTGGAAGGTGGGGACGGCCACCCGAGGGCCACACGCTGGAGAATCCTCCAAGAACTGAGGACCGAAAGATGGAAATGAGCCACAGACTCAAGTAACCACCATTCCAAGGACAAGGTTCGGGCATCGTGAAGAAGTCAAGGAAGGAGGAACGTTACTAAGGCAACAAAGCAAGCTTCCCTGGACAGGGCTCGAGAGAGCTGGGCTGTGGGAGCTGCAATGAGGCTCTGGGAGAAGGTTCCAGGACACTGCGAGGGAAGCACAGGGTCCCGAAGAGAAAGAAGCCGGGAAGACTGGAGTACAAGCACGACACTAAGAACAGCCTGCATAGGAAATGAATGGACATCACCTCCACTTCTCAAGTTGAGAGTATGTGTAAAACTCTCTAATTAGTTTGTCTTCATTAGCAGCTAACTTACCTAAAAGTTCCCAATGGTGATAACAGAAGTTTTAAATGTTCTTTAACTTTTTGTATACAGAATCCAGATGCTTCAAATCAGTTATTAATTGGTCTTAGGACCCTTTTCTGTTTGCCTCTTACATTCTCACCTCACACCTCTAAGCTGACGTAGCAGGTGATGGCATTTTCATCCTGACAAAAAACCAGCAAGAAGGTAATGACAGGCCGTTTTCAAGGACAGTAAACAGAGGTTCGATGGCCTGACCAAAGCCCCACAACCCCAAGGCTGTCAGGGGCAGGGTTGGGGAGGAGGCTGAACTACCGAGCTTGTTGCTTCTCACCACAACAAGCACCCACACGCGGTGCCGTGGGGAGGCCTGGGAGAGCCAGAGTCCCCGCACGGGTGCCGCCAACACTGGGACACCAAACAGGATTGGGCTAGCCAACCGTTAAGGTAGGTATTACGCTGGCTGCTTCAGAACTGTAGAATTGCACAAAATAATCCAAAACGGAATATGCCAAGTCAATAAATGGCATTCTGATTAACTTGTAACTCAGAAAACGTTTATTTTCCCTGTCTTTAAGACATGCCTGAAATGTTACCTGTTCAAATATTTGCAGGTGACTAAAGTAAGGGTCTCTGCTTTTTTTCTTAACCTCGTAGAAAAATACTTATTCAGCACCTACTGAGCACAGAACAACACGCCAATTCCAAAAAATTTTAAGAACAGATTTCTAGAGTAACTGGGATGGTCAGGCAGGAACATAAAGCACATGTTTGAAGACATCAAGGCACCATGAGCCTGAGACCCAGGGGAGGACAAGAGAGCCTAAGGTGTGCCCGAACCACCCACCCCACCCCCACCCAGCCCCACAGGCGCCTGGCAATTCTTCCAGCAGGGATGAGGCCAGGAGCCCAGGGGAGCTGCTGAGACAGGCTGGAGCCAGCATCCCCACGGGGGACAGGCCTGGTAAACATGCCAGACTTTGAGTGGGGCCTCGGGGCCAACCACACCAGAGGCATGAGTACCGTGGAAGCCAAGTGTCTTCCAGGGAGGGGCTCAGTTTGGAATCATCTGTCCCGATGCTCTGCAGTGACCGGGGACTGCTCGTGCTACTAATGTGCTCCATCGCCTCTGGAGGAGGACACTGTTACCCAGAGCCTCAAATGATGGTGACAAATTTCCATATATTACAACATGTGGAGCTCAAACAAAAATAACAATGGATAAGACAAGACCATGTCATTGAAAATGAAATAAATACAAGACAACAGAAACAAATCAAGAGTACATCCAGGGCCAGCAGAGGATCTCAGTTGGTAAGAGTGCAAGCTCTGAACAACAGGGCTGCCAGTTCGATTCCCATGTGCGCCAGTAAGCTGCACCCTCTACAGCTAAGATGGTGAACAATACCTAGACCTGGAGCTGGGCTGCTGTGAGTGGCCGGCGACGGCGTAGGCTGCAGTGGGCTGCCGTGAGCCACCATAAGTGGCTGGCAGCCAGTGTGAACTGCTTTGAGCCGCCGTAAGCGGCCGTCCAGTAGCCAGCAACTGATTGCCTCACCCGGGAAGAGCACAATGATTACACCAACATGGGCCAGTGAAGCTACGTCCTCCACAACTAGACTGAAGAAAAAAAGGAAAGCAACTTGTCTGTTTCCCTTCCCCAATTCCCCAACCCTGGTCCCCTCCCCCAATTCCCCAATAAAACCTTTAAAAAAAAAAAAGTAGATCCAAAAAACAGAAATACAGACACAGACTGTCCGAAAAAGTAGAGCCCAAGCAATACATTGAAGGGCCGACACTACCTGGCAGCCACCAGTGAGGGCAAGGGGATGGGAGAGACAGGACAGGGAGCCTGTGAAGCCATGATGCAGCTTGTTACAACAGGGGGCGGCAAACAATGGCCCAACCCACCCCCTGGTTTTACATGACCCACAAGCTGAGAATGCTTTTTACATTTTTCGATGGCTGAAAAACAATCAAGAGAAGGAAAATGCTTGAAGATACATGAAAATCATGACATTCCAAGTTCAGCATCCACTGTTTTTCTGGAACCCAGCCACAACTCACCTTCCTATGTGTTGTCTGTGGCTGGTGAGCAGTTGTCACAGAAAACAGGTGGTTCACAGAGGCATCTATGGCCTGGCCCCTTACAGAAAAGGCGTGCTGACTGTGTGACCACATTGGCCCCGCCCCACCTGAGCTGCAGACATAGCACGTCACTCAGCAGGCATGCCCACTAGGCATGTATGTGGACTCTTCCACAGGTTTACAAGGAAAAAGGGGCGATTAAAATACCTAGCTCCCTTATCTCTCCTTGCCAACTGCTGAACGAACATTCACCCATGGGGAGCTAGCTCCTGCTCCCCACCTTCCAGCTGTCATCTGCTCCCTGGTAGACAGTTGGGAAGCCATAAGCCACGTCCTGTGTGTGATGTCACATCCAAGACTGATAGGACAACCTCCCATCACACCAAACATTACAGAGTCCTAAGAGGATATTGCCTTAATAGGGCAGATAAATTAGCTCAAGACTGAGGGTTTGTTCAAACAAACCTGATGATCAAGCTTGGAAAAGGTCAAATTGATCCCAAGTAACTTACTGCATACCAAACAAAATTAATGGTCTTTAAAGAAATCCAACAGAATCCAGCACAGGGTAACATAGTATTTACACGTCCAGCAAGCAATAAAAATTATCAGGCATGCAAACATGCCCATAACCAGAGCAATCAATCAAGAGAAATGAATCCAGACATGATGGCAGTGATGGAATTAGCAGACAAGAACAGTGAAGGCTGTATCACAGATAAGCTCCAAGCACTCCCGAACAGAAGATGACGAGTGAGACGCAAGGTACAAAAAGGACCTGAATGGTCTCTGAAGAGGAAAAACACAACATGCGAAACGAAACTTCAACTAGCAGGGTTAGCGTACTGCAGAAGGGTTACAGATGCTGCAGAAGTCACCCAGTCTCCCATGATATGCTGTGCTCTCTCCCTGGAACACTCATTTACTCCAGGTTCCATGCGGACCTATGAGTTTAACGCCCACCACCAGTCTTCACATTAACCTACAGTTTGGCAAATAAAGATCATTCCTCAGGAAGGGTTCATGGGAACAGTATGTCTTGAATTCTCGTTAGTTGATAAGTTTGTGTCCTTTTTACCCAGAGAGTCAATTCTGCTATAACATGAAATTCTGGGTTCACATTTTCTTTCCTTGGGTGCCTGAAAGATATTCCATTTTCTTCTGCATATAGCCTTATTGTCAAAGTCTGATAGTAAACCTGTTTTCTTCCCCTTATAACAATTATTAGTATTTTCCAAGAACCAAAGCTAAAAGTTAGTTCTTTAAAAAAAACTAACAGGGGGCTGGCCGAGTGGCGCATTGGTTAAGCGCTGGTTTTGGGATGCCAGCGGCCCCGGTTCGGATCCCACATGAGGGCCAGTGACACTGCCCTCTACAGCTAACAACAGCTCCACCTGGAGCTGGGCTGTGGGAGCCCCGGTGATGGTGTGGACTGCAGCCCCTGCTGCAGTGGGCTGCCATAGGCTACAGTGAGTGGCCCGCAGCCAGCGTGAGCGGCTGGCAGCCAAGCGTGAGCTGCCAATAGCCGCGGTGAGCGACATCCAGAGGCCAGCGACAGATCTGCCTCATCCGGGAAGAGCGCAATGACGATACCAACAGTGAAGCAACATCCTCCGCAACTAAACTGAAGAACAAAAAGACAGCAACTTGTCTGTTCCCCTTCCCCGATTCCCCAACACTGTTCCCCTCTGCCAATTCCCCAATAAAATCTTTAAAAAAAAAAAAAAAAAAAAAAAAAAACTAACAGGGCTGGCCGAGTGGCTCGTTGATTAGGAGTTGGCTTGGGACGCCAGCTCTGAGAAGCAGGGCCTCGGTTTGGATCCCACATGAGGGCCAGTGATACTGCACCTTCTACAGCTAAGATGGTGAACAACTCAACCTGGAGCTGGGCTGTCGTGAGTCACCCGCAATGGCATAGGCTGCAGCCCCAGTTGCAGTGGACTGCCGTGAGCTACTGGCAGCCGCCATGAGCGGCCGTCCAATGAGCGGTGACCAACTGCCTCAGCTGGGAAGAGCACAATGATAATACCAACATGGGCCAGTGAAGCGACATCCTCCACAACTAGACTGAAGAATCAAAGGACAGCAACTTGTCTATTCCCCTTCCCCGATTCCCCAATGCTGTTACCCTCCCCCAATTCCCCAATAAAATCTTAAAAAAAAAAAAACTAACAAAGTGAATAAACTCCTGACAAGACCAATCCAAAATATAGAGAAGGTATCAATAACCAAAATCTTGAATAAAAGACACGAAAGTAATCACAAGTTACGATTCTGTATTCACAAAACTCTTTTATTTCTACATCTCATCTATCAACTGTAAAGCCTGAGAATTTACTAAGATGTTTATAACCTCCTGATGTTTCTAAGAATAAAGTGACAATATATACATTTAATAATTCTATGTTTAATTTCAAAAGCTAACTTCTAGGGCTGGCCGAGTGGCGCATTGGTTAAGCACTGGCTTGGGAAGCCAGTGGCCCCGGTTCGGTCCCACATATGAGAGCCAGTGACGTTGCCCTCAAAAAAAAAAAAAAAAAAAAAGCTAACTTCTATGCTTATTTTAAATTGATGATTAAAAGAGACAAATAAATAGTCCATGCTTAATTACTGATATATTCAACAACTTTGATGGACCTCAACAGCATTAAGCTGAGTGAACAAAGCCAATCGCAAAAGGTCACATATCCTATGATATTCTCAAAATGACAAAATTATAGAGATGGAGAACAGATTAGCGACTGTCAGGGGTCAGAGCTGGTGGCTATAGATGGGCAGCAGGAGCGAGATCTGTGCGGTGATGGGACAGTTCTGATCTTCACTGTGGTGGTGGTAATACAAACAGACACTGATAAAACGGTATACAACGATGCACACATCCTATCAATGGCAACTACCTGGTTTTTATATTCTACTATTGTTACATAAGATGTGACCACTGGGGAAGTCTGGCTGAAGAGAATAAGCGACCTCTCTACTTTCTTTGCAACTTCCTGTGAGTCTCTTATTATTTCAAAATAAAAAGTTTAAAGAAAAATTGCTTCATACACATCTAATTTCATGCTCCACTTCAAAAGAACCCAAAAACAGAAACTGTAGGAAATTCATCTGAGTACAGCTTATGCAAGAAAGAGCCCTTATTCTTACATGAAGACCAGCAAATAAAAATGCATATATGTCTTAAAAATAAAAAGCTTTTAAGGTATCGTGTACTATTTTCTATAGTTCCTTTGCTTAATTGACTTTTGGGTTCACTGAAAAACCCAGCAAGCACTTATCCTGTAAACATGAAAATGGTAATGGCAGTGAATGCAGCTGTCACCTCTTTGCTCTCTGTATTGTATTGTATCTTCAAGAGAGCTGTGAAGAAAACATGGTGATTCAAGGACTCCACACAACAAGCAGCAAAGAGTGCTGAAAAAGTAAAGAGCATTACATATGTCAAACCAGACAGATGCCTGCCATGTAATGGGTACTCCACTAGAGGAACCTGGTTGCAAAGTCCTAGGCTTGACTCATTTAAATATCTACAATCAAGAAAGTCTAGGATCCACTGAAGAAAGAAATCAAAGAAGATACAAATAAATGGAAAAACCTACCATGCTCATGGATAGGAAGAATTAACATAGTTAAAATGTCCATACTGCCTAAAGCAATATATAGATTCAGTGCAATTCCTATCAAACCACCAAGGGCATTTTTCACAGAAATAGAAAATATAATCCTAAAATTTATATGGAACCACAGAAGACCCCGAATAGCCTCGGCAATCCTGAGAAATAAGAACAGAGTCAGGGGGGATCACGCTACCAGACATCAAAACATACTACAAGGGCCGGCCTAGTGGCACGGTGGTTAAGCGCTGGCTTGGAAAGCCAGCGACCCCGGTTCGGTCCCACATATGAGGGCCAATGACACTGCCCTCAAAAAAAAACCAAAAAAAAAAACCGTACTACAAGGCTACAGTAATTAAAACAGTATGGTATTGGCATAAAAACAGGCACATAGATCAGTGGAACAGAACAGAGAACCCAGAAATAAATCCAGGCATTTACAGACCGTTAATCTATGACAAGGGAAGCCAAAATTTACATTGGAGTAAAGATAGTCTATTCAATAAATGGTGCTGGGAAAACTGGACTGACACATGCAAAAAAATGAAACTGGATCACCTCCTTACGCCATATACAAGAACAAATTCAAAATGGATTAAAGACTTAAATGTAAGACCTTAAACCATAAAACTCCTAAAAGAAAATACAGGGAGTACATTTGCAGACATTACCCTGAGCAATATTTTTACTGATACAGCCCCGCAGGCAAGGGAAGTAAAAGAAAAAATGAACATATGGGAGTATATCAGACTTAAAAGTTTTTTCACAACAAAGGAAACCATCAATAAAACAAAAAGGAAGCCTACTGAATGGGAGAATATATTTGCCAACGATATATCTGATAAGGGGTTAATATCCAAAATTTATAAAACACTCATGCAACTGAACACCAAAAAAAACAAACAAACCAATTAAAAAATGGGCAGATGATATGAAGAGGCATTTCTCTAAAGAGGACATACAGAAGGCCAACAGACATATGAAAAAATGTTCAACCTCATTGGTCATTAGGGAAATGCAAATAAAAACCACCATGAGATACCACCTCACTCCAGTCAGAATGGCTATCATCAATAAATCAACAAACAACAAGTGCTGGCGGGGCTGTGGGGAAAAGGGGACCCTGCTGCACTATTGGGGGATTGCAGATTGGTGCAGCCACTATGGAAGTCAGTATGGAGGTATCTCAAAAAACTGGAAATGGAACTACCTTTTGACCCAGCAATTCCACTCCTAGGCATTTATCCTGAAAAACCCAAGACACTAATTCAAAAAAAATATATGCTCCCCTATGTTCATTGCAGCGCTGTTTACAATAGCCAAGACTTGGAAACAACCGAAATGCCCATTGGTAGATGACTGGATTAAGAAACTGTGGTACATTTATACAATGAGTATTACTCCGCTATATAGAATGAAATCGTACTATTTGTAATGATATGGATGGACATAGAGACTATTATATTAAGTGAAATAAGTCAGGTGGAGAAAGACAAATACCATATGATCTCACTTATATGTGGAATCTGAAAAACTGAATGAATGAGCAAAGTAAACAGAAACAGTCTCATAGATATAGAGGAAAATCTGAGGGTTGCTAGTTGGGAGGGCAGTGGGGATGAGGGAGAAGGGGAAGGGATTAGACAGCATAAATAGGTAACTACACTATTGCCACAGGAATATGAAAGACAGTTCGGGGAATATAATTAATAATGTTGTAAATATTTTGTGGGGGTGTCAGATAGTCACATGTCTTGCTAGGGAGACCATTTCATGGATGGAGTAGAGGCTTGATCACTCACTGTACACCTGAAGCTGATGTTGTATAATATTGTATACCAGGGCCGGCCGAGTGGCGCATTGGTTAAGAGCTGGTTTTGGGATGCCAGCGGCCCCGGTTCGGATCCCATGTGTGAGGGTCGGTGACAATGCCCTCCACAGCTAACAACAGCTCCACCTGGAGCTGGGTTGTGCGAGCCCCGGCGACGGTGTAGGCTGCAGCCCCTGCTGCAGTGGGCTGCCATAGGCTACAGTGAGTGGCGGCAGCCAGCGTGAGTGGCCAATAGCCACGTTGAGCGACATCCAGAGGCCGGCAACCGATCTGCCTCATGCGGGAGGAGCGCAATGACGATACCAACATGGGCCAGTGAAGCGGCATCCTCCGTAACTAGACTGAAGAACAAAAGGACAGCAACTTGTCTGTTCCCCTTCCCTGATTCCCCAACGATGTTCCCCTCCCCCAATTCCCCAATAAAAATCTTGAAGAAAAAAAAAAAATTGTATACCAACTGTAATTGAATATATAGTCACGGGATGGGGATTATACTGTGGAAGGGAGTCAGAGGAAGTGTAATAGATATATATGATATGGGGGGGAGGAGTGGGGTGGTGAATTGGGGGAGGGAGGTCATCACTTTGAGGGGTAAAAAGTATAATTATTGCACTGTGTTGTACACCTGAAACTTATTAAAAATAAATAAATAAATAAAAAGAAAGGCTAGGATCATTGCCTCTGTTAATAATAAACACATTTTAAAAGTTTTCAGTATCCCAAAACTTTCCCTTTCCAAAGTCACTAAAACCTTATAGAGCATTTCAAACAGAAACTGCTATAGAAAATAGATTTGCCAAATCCTATGGCTAAGAAGCATGTTTCTACCCCACATCTTAGTCATTAAGCAGGTGTCAATTCTGTTCCCAATACAAAGCCCTACCTAAGAAATGGAGACTTCCCACCTGAGGTGAGAGAGATCCCCAGCAAGATAAGGGTGAGACCTGACAGCATCAGGTCTGCACCGCAGTGTGTCTGTAGGAGGCTCCAAAGAGTGAAGCTGCTTCTCAGTAACTCCTTAGGGTAAAACAACGACATTCACTACTCACATATAATGAGCAACACTGAAGAAATTATATAAAACTAATAATCACTTTTTTCACAATACTAAACAGCTTCAATATCCATTACACATTTGTCCTCTGGTGCACTATCTGAAACCTAGGTCTCTTCCCTGATTCTCAAGGAGGAGTTTGGAAGATTTCTGAATAATATTCAAACGTCTAAGAAGGGCCAAGCACTGTACAGTACACTGAATAAATCAAAAGTAAAATGGTAAGAACTCTAAGGCCTAGGTGGTGTTTGTTTTTACCTATCTGCCTCACTCATCATAGGTACTCAACTCAGCATTAAGCTGGTTCTATATCAAGATGCTAAGATTTGGGCCCGCCAAGTGGCACAGTGGTTAAGCACTGGTTTGGGAAGCCAGCAGCTCTGATTTGGGTCCCACATAAGGGCCAGTGACACTGCCCTCAAAAAAAAAAAAAAAATGCTAAGGCTCATATTTAGCAGTTATTCAATTATGACTACTAAGAAAAAAACTTCATTAGGTAAAGTTCTTGACTTCAAAAGGTGTTCCAAAGTACATAAACACAAATATAAAAACAATTCTTAGAATCAGTTTGCCTGAATCTCAAGAATTCAGAAACAGGAAATTACTCATCTTTTACTTCCCCATCCCACTTTTAAAAAAGATGACAAAGGGGCCGGCAGAGAAGCGCATTGGTTAAGAGCTGGTTTTGGGATGCCAGCAGCCCTGGTTCGGATCCCACATATGAGGGCCAGTGACACTGCCCTCTACAGCTAACAACAGCTCCACCTGGAGCTGGGCTGTGCAAGCCCCGGCGACGGTGTAGGCTGCAGCCCCTGCTGCAGTAGGCTGCCAAGGCTACAGTGAGTGGCCGGCAGCCAGCGTGAACAGCTGGCAGCCAATGTGAGCTGCCAATAGTCGCAGTGAGCGACCATCCAGAGGCCAGCAACGGATCTGCCTCATCCGGGAAGAGCACCAGTGAAGCAACATCCTCCGCAACTAGACTGAAGAACAAAAAGACAGCAACTTGTCTGTTCCCCTCCCCCAATTCCCCAATAAAATCTTAAAAAAAAAAAATTTTAAAAGGGGCGGGCAATAATGCTTTATTACAAGTATCCATGATCTATTGCTTACATATATGACTTGATGAACCATCATGCAGTATGTAAGATTATATTTTATTTTAAAAGGGAGATTACTTGAAAAATACTTAAAATGGTTAACCTCAGGGAAGAGGGAAAACACACACATACTACAAAATGCTTCAGGCACTTGTTTTTGCTAGTAATATGGAGTTATAAAAAGTAGTTTTTGCTAACCATTTGCAAACAAAACTAACCTGGGGTAGAAAACAGTCCATGGAAATATTACCGCTATTCCTTATTCGGTACTTTCTGGACAAGGTTACAATTAATTATCTCATAAATCAAAACATTAGAGACTCTAAGGCCAAAATGTTGTTTCCATGTGTTCTTGATGGGGAAATCTGAGCACTCCTCTAAATAAGACCAGTCACAAAGACAAAACAAACAACTCAACTGAACATAGGACCCTATAAAATGAGTAAGATTCTTTAGATCTCAAAAACTATCAGTATGGTGGCTACGCCCACCCGCAACTAAGACTGAACACAGCTCCTTGAGCTTGGAGGCCACGAGCTGTGAACAAGAAGCCAGATGGCGACTGGAGCCCTCCACAACGAAGACTGAAGAACAACTTGTCTGTTCCCCTTCCCCAATTCCCCAACACTGTTCCCCTCCGCCAATTCCCCAATAAAATCTTTAAAAAAAAAAAAAAACTGGGCCAGCCGAGTGGCGTGGTGGTTAAGCACTGGCTTGGGATGCCAGTGGCCCCGGTTCGGTCCCACATGTGAGGGCCAGTGACACTGCGCTCAAAAAAAAAAAAAAAAAAAAAACTATCACTATACAGTCACCAAGATATGGTGAAGAATGAGAATGATACAGGCCTCTTTAAAATACAAGAGATGGGCCAGCCGAGCGGCGCATTCGTTAAGAGCTGGTTTTGGGATGCCAGTGGCCCCAGTTTGGATCCCACATATGAGGGCCAGTGACACTGCCCTCTACAGCTAAGATGGTGAACAACAGCTCCACCTGGAGCTGCGCTGTGCGAGCCCTGGCGACGGTGTAAGCTGCAGCCCCTGCTGCAGTGGGCTGCCATAGGCTGCAGTGAGTGGCCGGCAGGCAGCGTGAGCAGCTGGCAGCCAGAGTAAGCTGCCAATAGCCACGGTGAGTGACCATCCAGAAGCCGGTGACCGACCTGCCTTACCCAGGAAGAGCGCAATGAGATACCAACATGGGCCAGTGAAGCAACGTCCTCCACAACTAGACTGAAGAACAAAAAGACAGCAGTTCCCCTTCCCCGATTTCCCAATGCTGTTCCCTTCCCCCAATTCCCCAATAAAATCTTAAAAAAAAAAAAAAAAAAGCAGAGAAATTTTTGCATGACAAGATCTCAAATTTCCTGCACTTAGAAATAGCTGAAATAAAAATGTAGCCACACATAGGCCGGCCAAGTGGTGCGGTGGTTAAGAGCTGGCTTGGGACGCCAGCGCCCGGTTCGGATCCCACATATGAGGGCCAGTGGCACTGCCCTCCTAAAAAAAAAAAAAACGTAGCCGCACACAATCTGTAAAAACAGATACAATAAAAGTTACATTTTAAGTTACAGGATACAAGCCTGCTTCTCTAATATCGCGAAATGGACTGGCATCCACTTACATATCCTAAAGAAAGCCTCCACCAGGAATTTATATATGGAGGCTGAAACACACCAAAAAAAGGCCTGTCAAAACCCCACCTGTATATCTGTTTTCAACCATTTGGAGTCAAGTCGATCCTGGGCAGCCAGACAGAAAGAATCAGAAGGCATCTTTCCTCCAGTTTCCTCCCAGTTGTCAGACCTGCAAGTAAAACAGAAATGTTGAAGAC
The DNA here is from genome assembly GCA_033961575.1 of Aselliscus stoliczkanus. Lineage (NCBI taxonomy): Eukaryota > Metazoa > Chordata > Mammalia > Chiroptera > Hipposideridae > Aselliscus > Aselliscus stoliczkanus. Next base: position 36,552,766 of record CM066741.1, read on the forward strand.
CCAAAGCTGTTCAGATTTTTTTTACAAGACCCTCCCACAAGGCTTCATGCGGCAAAAAGAGAACGGAAAGGAGGGAGAGGAGCAGAGTTGGGGGAGGACAGTGAGAGGGGAGCGGGAGAAAGATGGACAACGATGGGGGAGGTGCCTCTAACGCAGGTTAAGAGCCACACGCGAGGCAGGCCTGGGGCCGTAGTGCATCAGCGAGACCTTGAGAATGGACGGTCACCGGAGACCGAACCACAATGTCATCCCCTCCCCTCAAACCCAGAAGGCAAACACACAAGAAGCCCACGTTTCCACCACCCATGACAGCCGTATGCTTCCGCCGCTTTCCCCCCACACCACTCGGTGGTGTGTGAAACATATCGTTCAGAAAATTTTCTACAGGAAAATCCAAAACAATAATCACTTAGAAACGCAAAGACAGCCCGAGACGCGCGCCGCCGACGGTCCGCGCAGGCCCAGGTCCGGCGGCCGCACCAAGGCCCGCCGCGCCCGGCTCGGCCTAGCTCCGGAACCCGGCCCGCGCCGCCACGGCCGCCAACAGACCTCGTCACCCCGCGGAGAGGAGGACCTGACGTGCAGAGAGGCCCGGCGGCCTGGCTCCCGCGGCGTGCGGAGACAGCCTCCAAGCCGTCGCTGGCTCCGCCCGAGCCCGCGCCCGCAATCCCGGCGCCTCTCGCGACCAGAGGGGGCGGGCCGACACGGGCCACCGCCCCCTCTGTCCAGCCAATCACAGCGAGGCTGCTCCGCGGGACCAGCCAATGGAGGAGGGGAGCACCCTCGCCCCTCCTCCCAGTCCGCCGGCTTCCTTCAATCCGCTCATTTTCTTCCTTGGAGCACACCCTTGGGGTCAGGGCCAACCGCAGGCTGCAGGAGGCGGGACTTCCGCCGTACGCCGGAACGCACGCACACACGTACTCCCGTACGGAATTCGCACGGTTTTCGGGCAGGACTCTCTGATACTGGGGTTCTCCAGCGCTGCTCGGCTGGGCGGCAGTGTTAGGGACGAGGACGCACTGGCTGGCTCCGGTGGTCAAGAGCCTCCTGTCTGTCCCACTGAATGTAACTAATCCTGGGCAGAATACTTGGAGCATCTACAATAGTAGCAGGCAAATCCGAAAAGGAAATAGCAACTGTTAGTGCCACAGAACCAATGGCCGTAAAACAAATATTAAGACATTTAAAACAATTGAGGTGATACGAAGTATGTTCTCTGATTATACTGGAATTAAAGTGCAAGTCAACAAAAGGTAACAGGATAACCTCCAAACACTTAAAACTTAAAGAACACACTGCTAGATAATCCATGGGTGAAAGAAAAATCCTCAAGGGAAATAGAACTACTTTGAACAAAAACTGAAATATAATAATGTATCAAAATTTGTGGGATGCAACGAAAGCAGTGGTTAAATTGAAATTTATAACAGTAACTCTTTAGAAAAGGATTTAATCCACAATCTAAGCTTCCATTTTACGAAATTGGAAAATAAGTAACACATTGTACATAAAGTCTTGCAGAAAATTGAAGAGTGGACATTTTCATTCTAGAAGCCCAGCATTACCCTGATAACAAAACCAGAAAAGGACATTACAAGAAGACCAATATCCCTGATGAACATAAAAGCAAAACTTTTTGGCCAAATTTTTACAAATAGGTTCCAACAACATACATCGTATATATGCTGTAGGCTAAAACATCATAACCAAGTGGTCTTTATACCAAGAATTCAAGATTGGTTTACCCACTGAAAGCTAAATGTAATTAACCATGACTGTATCTCAATAGATGCGGAAAATGCTCTCATGTTGACAAAATCCAACATCTCATAAAAACTTAGCAACTGAGAAGGGAACTCCCCATCCTGAAAATGGACATCTATGAAAAAAGGGGAAAAAATAGATGCTTATGTTAAAAAAAAAAAAAACACCAAATTTCCACTATCCAGAGATTATCCATTATAATGCTAATACCACAAGAAATCTGTGTTTAACATGGTCTGGCAATCAAGTGTGACACTTCTCTGAAACTCAAAAATAAAATAAAAAATCCGTGTTTATGTGTATGTAATTAATAAATGAAATCATACTATACAAAATATTATAATAGCCATGTGCAGTGTCAGGTGGGTACTGGATCTACCCAGGTGAACACATAAGTTACATAAATGTCTAATGACTACATTGTACACCTGAAATTAATGTCAACTATAATTGGAAAATATAAATAAATTAGGAAATTAGACGGTATGAGCCCGAGTTCCAGTGTGGAGGGAGCTGACTCCCCAGCCCATTCAGAGGTCTCCTTTGAGTTTCCCCACGGACCGGTTCTGGGTTCAGGCCCCATGTGGAGCTCCCTGTTGGTCTAGACAGGGGCCGTGACCCCAGGAGAACTGCGTACTGTCCGCGCTCTTTGCGCCCCAAACGCCCCCACACCCCGCCGCTCCCGTTCCCTCCCCCAAGTCCCTCCCCCAGGCCGGCCCCAAACCCGCGGGCGCGGCGCGCAGGCGCAGGCGCGGTCGGCGTGCGCGGGCGGAATGGGGACTGCAGCGGCCGCCGCGGCGGCCGGGGAGGGGGCGCGCAGCCCGAGCCCCGCCGCCGTGTCGCTCGGCCTGGGCGTGGCCGTGGTGTCGAGCCTGGTGAACGGGTCCACGTTCGTGCTGCAGAAGAAGGGCATTGTGCGAGCCAAGCGGCGAGGTAGGGCGGGCCCGTGGGCCGTGCTCCGGGTCGGCGGTGGAGGGCGCAGGCCGGGCGCGGGGGCGTGGGACGGTGCGGGGGTTCGGGGCCCCTCCTTGAGCCCGCCGGAGATCGGACGCGGCGGGGCACCTCGGAGCGGCGGGCTGCGCGACCGGAGGCCCCGCGCCCACCCGGGCGCGCCTGGTGCGTCTGCACCGCGGCCGCGTCTGCTCCCTCCGGCTGCCCCAGAAGTGAACCGCGAGTCACCCTGTGAGCCCTGGCGACGGTCGCTTGTCGCCGCTATCGTTTCTCCGTTCCCAAGGGCTGGAGAGGCCTCGTTCCGTTTTGGAGGGTTTCTCCAGACGACTTCTCCCTCTGGTGGGAGCCCAGGCGTCCCTGTCACCCGCACCCACCGCTGCTAGGGAAACCTCCGTGTTTACCGCATCCCCCAAGTGGATGGAGCGCGGTGCTGCCCACGAGGAGCCACGAGCCTCCGCCTCTGCTGCGGCCCTGGTCTGGGGTGCACTTGGGGGAGCAAGATCTGCAGCGGCCTCGCCGGTACCCAAGGCACAACCGTGCTCTAGGCCGGCGGGGCCCAGGTGGCAATGAGGGACGTCTGTGCTTTCCTGTTGCTTCTGTTCCCGGGGCCCTGAGTGGAACCCTCTCTGGTTTAGACTTGAGCCATCTGACTACAAGTAAGTGATCAACAGTGTGAAGAAAACGCAAGGCAGATTAATAAGCAAAACGTGGGCCCACGGAACATTCGCCTGAAGGAAACCCCACCAAACCCCACGCCTTGTCAGATGGAAAGGGAGAGTGGAGTGGAGTTCTTTGCTGGTGTCCGTCTGTGCTTAGGCCTGGGACCATTTACTGAAGGCGAGACTAGCATGAAACTGAATAAATGAACGTTGTTGTGTCCAGGGCTGAGAAAGTCATGGCTGTTAGCTGTGTTCAGTCACACGACAGGAATATTAAGAGGGAAGGATAATGTATATGACATAACATTTACCCTTGTAGCCATTTTGAACTAACTGTTCAGTTTAATAGTGTTAAGTACATTCACAGCGTTGTGTAAATGTAATCACTGTCCATCTTCAGACCTTTCTCATGCTCCCATTCAAAAATATGCCCCATTCCCACCCAGTCCCTGGCAACCACTAAGAATGTAAGCGTTCTAGGTACCTCTCAAAATACCCTCCAGAAACAGTTGTCCTTCGTGTTTTTTGTCTATACCTGGACAATTAAGGTAATATATGGTAGCAACTCCTCTCCCTATCTCTGTGAACTGTTTGCATGTTCCCTTGTTTAGTGACTAGGCTTTGGCCGGGGGGGGTGGGGGGGGGTGGGGGGTGAGGGGGGTGCGGTTCTTAGCTCTGTGCTAAAGACTCTCACTGTTCTTACTGAGATGTAGATATTCTTTTGTTTTGCCCCTTTATTCACCAGTTATGGTGGTTTTGCTGGGGAACTGGTCACACTGGCATTCTGAGGTGACTTCATGACCTTTCATTTTTAAATATCTAGCATACTTGTCTTGGATACAGGGACATTCTCTTCCATAGATGTGATGTGATTGGCACATTCTGGAAATTCCACGTGGATTCTGTACTAATAGCTGAGAACGGTTCTACAGGGCTCACTGGGGAACATTCTTAGGCTTAGCTCTGCTTTCTGACACACACGACAGGCACCACATTTGCATCAGGCACACTCAGAAGGACATAGGACAGAGTCACAGCCAGTGTCATCCTCTCCTGCTGGAGGCTGGCAGCAGGTGGGCTGCAGCAGGTGGGACCACAGCAGCCCTGCCTTACCAGCCTCAGCCCTCCCAGTGTAAAGTCACAGAGCTCCGGGGCCCCACAGGAGATGTGCCCCTTCCCAGAGGCATGGCACTTGACCAGGGACCCCAGGGGATCTCTACCAGGTGTCACAGTCAGGTGTCATTTGCCCATCAGACTTCATTTTTAGCTAAGTGCTGTCCCCTGGCCACATGGCTGTCAGCTGCCCGGAGCCAGATGTAAACCAGAAGTCACAGCAGAAAGAGAAAGAGTTGTGTTAGTCTTTCGTATACAACAGTCCGTATTCAGATGTGGCCCATTGCTCCCACACGTCCTTCACAGCAGCCTCTTTTCACCTAGTACCACGTCGTGCCTGTACACCGTGTCTCCGTAGTTTTCTTTCATCAGCAGTGGTTGCTAGCTGTTCTTTGTCTTTCGTGATCTTCCCGTTTTAGAAGAGTGCAGGCCAGCTAATTTGTAGGCTCTTCCACGGTTCCCTTTGGCAGGAACACCACAGATATGACGTGGTGTCCTCAGCGCATCCTCCCAGGAGTCACATGCTGCTGCTTTGTCCCATCGCTGACAGCGTCACCTCTGACCACCTGGTTAAGAATAGAGGACTGTAAAGATACCTTGTTCTCTTTGTAATATAAGATCCACAGAGGTGATTCGTGGAGACTGTGACAGTCTCCTCAGCAAACTTTATCCACTCATCATACTATCCACTGATGATTCTGCCTAAATTGGCTTTGATTGTGATTTTTGTCAAATAGTGATATTCTGACTCGACATTCCTCCCACTTGGCCCCATTTTGTCTTTTAAGTAGTTACATATTGTTTGGCCCATGGCTCTGCTCTCTGTGACTCAGGCTGGCTTCCTGTGTTAATTATACCGAATTACTCAGAACTGAAATGTCCAACTGGAATTGGGTACTTTAATTGGAAATGAAACAGACCTCTCAGACGAGGAGCATTTTGACATATCTGAAGAGGGACATGTGTGTCTCAGGTTGGGGGACCCTGTGGCTGCAGGCAGTTGTCACACAGGCAGGAGGAGGGACCTACAGGGATACAAGGGACGGTGTACGTGTCGCAGCCTTGGGTGAGTGTAAGGTGCTTGGAAAAGAGCTGTATCAAGAAGGTTTCAAATTAGGGCCGGCCGAGTGGCGCATTGGTTAAGAGCTTGTTTGTGGATGCCAGCAGCTCCGGTTCGGATCCCACACATGAGGGCCAGTGACACTGCCCTCTGCAGCTAACAACAGCTCCACCTGGAGCTGGGCTGCGAGCCCCGGTGACAGTGTAGGCTGCAGCCCCTGCTGCAGTGGGCTGCCATAGGCTACAGTGAGTGGCTGGCAGCCAGTGTGAGCGGCTGGCAGCCAGCATGAGCTGCCAATAGCTGTGGTGAGCGACCATCCAGAGGCCAGAGACTGATCTGCCTCATCCGGGAAGAGCACAATGACGATACCAATATTGGCCAGTGAAGCAACGTCCTCCGCAACTAGACTGAAGAACAAAAAGACAGCAACTTGTGTGTTCCCCTCCCCCAATTCCCCAATAAAATCTTTAAAAAAAAGAAGGTTCCAAATTAGGAAAATTGACTAACCTGTTTAAGTAGCAAGTAATTCAGTGCTAGTAAAATTATTATATAAGTGGGATATAGTAAATACACAAGAGAATTGGTCTTTGAAGAACAATCTCATTTGACATCAATATCAAACTTCGTTCCAAAGAATACTTGTGTTTCTGGGTGGCGTGCTGAGCACACACCCCCCCCCCCCGCCCTGCCATAAAAATTATAAACGTTTTATTTGTTGTTTGGGTCATCTCATGTTGGCCGCAGAAAGCATGTGTGCCATTTTTCTTGGTTTCTCATGCTGCTATTGACAAACTAAAAGATTCTTTAGAGGGTGAAGAAACAGTATGAATTCATTAGTCTTTTCAGTTTTAGTTTGCTTGTAAAAATTCCTCTTTGGAGCCTGCAGCTTGTTGACCTCTTGCTTCGTCCTTTCCTGACGTGTTCATCTTGCTGTTTCTTAGGTACCTCCTATTTAACAGACATCGTGTGGTGGGCCGGCACAATTGCAAGTAAGTACCCTGTGTGGCGGTGAGCTCGGTCCTCCTGTCTCAGATCGGTCACCCTCTGGCAGGACTGGAAGGTGGGTGAGCTTGGCTCTGTTCTTGGCAATGAGGACCAGGAGGCTGTGGGCGGGGAGGGGGGGCAGAGCCTCCTGCTGCCAGCAACTAGCCCTGAATTTAGTCCAGCTCAGATTGTCCTGGGCCCCAAGAAATTAAAACAGCTCCTGCTTACTCATTGGTAGCCAGGCTATTGGCATTGGGTGAAATTTTGTGTTTTTGCTGAACATAATTGCTTTTACAAAGGCAAGTTTCTTCACTCAGCCTTAAGTACCAGAGCACGTGTTGTAATGGAAAAGAGGCCATGTGCTGTAATGTCAAAAAAGAAAATCAGAGTTCAAAGCTTTAAATATATGAAGAAAAATTGTGTTCAAAATTCCAGAACTACCTTGAGGTTTGTCTCACAATGTCTTTTAGGCACGAAATTACCCAGCAGACGTCAATCCCTTTCATTAAGGGGCTCGGGTTTAAACTCTGTCTTGGTGCAATTCTGTGGGGGCAGTAGAGTTTCCATTGCGTGTGCCAGACTCTGGCGTAGGTCCCAGGCTATCAGAGGGGCACAGGAAGCTCTGCATGATTCATCTTTAAACAAGGATGCATTAAGGGGAGAGTGGGAATAGACTCTGTGGGAACCTCCACAGAGGGCTGAGACAGGCCAGTAACGCTTCAGGCCCTTTAACATGCAGACGTTGGGTTTCTCACAAGCAATGGGAAAGAAGTTCCCCCTTCTGAGCAGAGCCTAGCCAAATTCAACCCCATAATCCTTGCTAGAGGAGAGCTCTGTAACTCAGCGATACCCCTCTGATTCTCTTGACAGTGGCTGTCGGCCAGATTGGAAACTTCTTGGCTTACACGGCGGTCCCCACTGTCCTGGTGACTCCCCTGGGTGCCCTTGGAGTGCCGTTTGGGTGAGAGCTGGGATTCTGTGCTTTTGTTTTTACCTGTTCTTTATCACACTGCTCCCCAGCACCCCCCTCCCTCCGACCCACCCCCCGCTCCCCCCCCCCCCCCGCCCGGCCCCCTTGCAGTGGGGAAGCATCCTCTGTGATGCCTGAATGTGACTTCTTCCTCCACCTCAGGCCTGCTCCCAGTTAGTTGTGTGATCAGCTGTGCTGACGATTTAATTGTTTAAATCTGGGCGGCAAACTTTTTTTTGTCGAGGGCCAGATGGTAGCCATTTTAGGCTGGGGTCCGCATGGCCTCTGTTGCAACTTCTTAACTCTGCCAGGTGGTGGAAAGTGGCTACGATGCTGAGATCACAAAAACAGGTGGATGGGGCTGGCCGAGTGGCTCAGTTGGTTAAGAGCTCGCTCAAGAGTGCGAGCTGAGCTCTGAGCAACAGCAGTTCGATACTCAGCCCGAGATGAGGCTCAGCTTAAAAAAAACAAAACAAAACAAAAAAACAGGTGGATGGCTGTACTGGGCCTTCAGGCCAAAGTTTGTTAAAAGGCATTTAAGTCAAAGAGCTTTCAAATGCCTTTCATTTAGTCTTAGCCCAGAGGTCAGCAGGCTGGAGTTACTGCTGCCCAGGAAGAGCCAGAGAAGGAAGTTTTGGAGGGAGGCAGTTGGTGATTTCCTGCTGGGGGAGACCTCTAGATAGAGGCTCTGTCTCTGTTCTAGCGGCCATGGGGTTGTCTGTCCCTAGCCACAGAGAAGGCAACGACTAAGCTCTCCAAGAGAAGCAGACTCAGAGGTGACCGGTTGTCCAGATGTGTTCTTAGAGGATACAGTGTTGTATTGGCCATGTCTCTAGCTTCTGTATACTTGATGCTGTAACATCTGCCTACATGCATATGCCCACAGACTTTGTTCTGGACAAGCCATTAATGTGCCCCAGCCACCTACCCTTGGCCTACTGCCTCCCTCTGTTGCCTTAGGAGTTCTGCCCCCCAGGAGGTGGGGGGGCATGCTTTTCAAATGCAAACCAACCACTCCAGAATCCACCCCAACCATTTCCTTTATGGGACTCTCACACTCCCAACCACTCCCCCTGCCCTGATCTCCCCTGGGTCTGGCACCAGACCTCTAGGGACAGCCCCTAGGCCCCAGTGTCCTGACATCATTCACATTAGCCAGTCCTAACTTTCCCATCCTTCCTGCAGAAGCCACAATAAAGGCCCTTGCCCACAGTTCCCCCTCCCCCACCTCATGACTGTCCCTCATGCTTCCCTAGGTGGCCCTGCTTCCCTAGGTGGCCCTGCGTGTTGTATAGTGACCTCTCAGCTTGGAATTTGGGAGCAATAAACCATTTTTTCTGTGGCAGTTTTCTGATTTGTTGGCCTCACTGTACCTCAATTTTTCTATTCATACATTCTAATAGTTTGTATTAATGCACTCTATTTTATAGTACTATGTAATTTGTATCCTGCTAGTTTACAATGGAATAAGAAATGAGTTGGCCTTGTCAAAATATAATAATAAATGGAGCCTTTTTAAAACGGCACTGCTGTCCCAGAGAAACTGTCTTGCACATCTGATACTGCAAACCTTTGGGAAGTTAAAATAGGGCAAAATAACCACTGCACTGGGCCCAGACAACCCTGTGTCCCCAAGAACTGCTTGCAAAGATAACAAGAAAGCAGATATTACGACTTCCAGATGGATGGCTACTGGACTGAAAATGATAAAATTGTTTTAGAGTTAGCATTGCCCTGTTAGCTTATCTGCACCAATAGCAAGGCCTTCCTGCTATGATGTAATTGTCCCCGCTCCCCTTCTCATAAACACCCCTTCCTTTGTCTCCTAATCGGACCACCATTTGGACTTCTGCCTGAATCAGTGCTTCCGGAATAGCTCTTCTTACTGATGTCAAATAAAAGCTGGTGGCTCTCACTTTCAAAGGCCTTTTTAAGTTCACAGCTTCATGGTCCATGCTTATTGCTGCCTCTGCTTTCCAACATGGCAGCTCCTCCCCACATTGGCACAGTCCGCCCGTGGCCCCCCGGTGGTGGCAGGGTCCCAGCCTCCTGCTCCGAGAGCCCCCCAGGCCTGTGGTTCCCACCTCCCTGCACAGTTACAATTTAACACCCAGTCGTGTTGTGGTTCTTACGTCATTTGCTGGGTCTCAGTGATGTTGCTGATTTCCCCACCTACACTCTTGGGGAATCCTTGAGGGATACTCACAAAGTGGCATAAGGGGAAAGATGGAGCTCTGACCTCAGCACCGGGGCTTCACCTTGTTAGCTTTGTGGCCTTGGGTTCAATGCTAATCCTTTCTGAGGCTCAGTTTCTTTATCTGTAAAATGAAAATTAGAAAACAAACAATGCACGGGCTGGCCGAGTGGCACAGTGGTTAAGAGCTGGCTTGGGACGCCAGCGGCCCTGTTTCGAATCCCACATATGAGAGCCAGTAACACTGCCCTCTTAAAAAATAAACAAACAAACAAATGCAGTATATACCTGGGCCTGGTGTGTCCCCTTGTGGGTGTTCATGTCTGAGTGCCTTCACCAGGAAAGGGACAACGACCGCTCCTGTGATTTATTAAAAGCCCAGGTTTTCCAATTCAAAGTGTATACTGCTGTTATACAAAGAAATATGAAGAGAAACATGTTATCAGAGTTAAGATCATAGGTGTTTTACATTAAAAAAGTAATGTGATCACAATTTAAAAGTTTTGCGCTGGCTTCTGAAGCCAACGGCCCCGGTTTGGTCCCACATATGAGGGCCATTGACATTGCCCTCAAACAAACAAACAAAAGTTTTGGGTATTAGAGAAAAGAAAAAGAATCCATCACCCATATTCCTACCATAATGCAGTTACTATTAGTCTTTTGATTTTTTCTTGTTTGTGCTTTCTTTCAATGTATTTTAACTCAAGTGTTTCGATCATGAATTGTAATTATTTTAATTTTCACTTGCTTCTTTCCCACGTAACATAGGGGTTTGTTTGGGGTTTTTTTGTTCGTTTGTTTTTGATGATTTGCTTTTAAAAATAAGGAAGTGATATTTTGTCAATCTTAAAACCTTTTTTTTTTTACTCTGGTATAGTTCACACCAACTAAGTAACAGCAGTGTAAGTCAAGAGTCACTAACTATACCCGCTGTGCATGCATTTGGTAGGAAGTCCTGTTTGTGTTCAAATAACAACTTCAATAAATTCCTAATCTTTTCAGTTTTAAAAACTAAAAGGGCCGGCCGAGTGGCTCAGTTGGTTAAGAGCTCACTCAAGAGTGCGAGCTGAGCTCTGAGCAACAGCAGTTCAATGCCCAGCCCAAGCGGAGCTGCCGCTGAGCTGCCAACAGGTGGCAGGATGGCTCAGCTAAAAAAAATTAAGGGGAAAATATGGCTTTTCTAGAGTAACTGCAATGAGTAGAAACAGGTCAGATAGTACGACTTACACTTTGATTTCTCTTTTTTAATTGAAGGTCCATTTTAGCTTCTTACCTTCTGAAGGAAAAGCTCAACATCTTGGGCAAGTTGGGGTGTCTGCTCAGCTGTGCAGGTTCTGTCGTGCTGATTATCCATTCCCCGAAATCCGAAAGCGTAACCACCCAGGCCGAGCTGGAGGAGAAGCTGACCAACCCAGGTGACCTGAAGGGCTTCCGGGTCTCCCCTGGGATCCTCTGGGGACCCACCGTGCCTTGCCCCCAGCACCCTCTGTTCTTACACAGATGCCTTGGGCATGAGTGCCACCACCGCCCAGCCCTCCACAGTAGACTCACCCTCCAGGCCACACACACCTGCTCCCTCCCGAGTCCCTCCCGGGTCCCTATGGTCCCTGCCGCCTGGCACCAGTCCTGGGTGTGCCCTGGGTGCTTCCCTCTGATGGTCAGTTGTCTGAGAGACCAGGCCCAGTTTCATGCATCTTCAGATTCCCCACAGAGGTCCCTGTACTTTTTCTACGTATCTTTAACATGTAATAATTTATTTTTCTGACAAAGCAACCGTCTGCGTAATCGTATGTCCTTAGAGTAAAGATTCCTCTAAGTTACTTCCAGGAGACCATCACGTGTAGCTCACCAACTGTGTTAGACAGGCGCCGGCACAAAACCACCCACACCAGGGTCTCAGTCTCCAGGGCACAAAAACCCCCCACTACTGTGTGGCGCCCAGTTGGCATAGATTGACAGCAGAGGGAACGGTTGTAAGGCCTGCCAAAGGAATTCACAGTGAGGTACCCATGACTGTATCACCCTGTCATTTTTCATCCCTAAATACTTAGCATTGTGATCCTCATCACCTCTTGTAAAATCCAAAATATTTCCAATACTGTGACAAGTGAGAGTAGAGAGACATGAACAGGAGGTCAGAAAACTAGACCTGAGTGTCCTGGGGGGACTTGATGTAACTCTCAGAAGATTATATCCAGAGGCTTTCTACTCAGGAGGGTGGCTGATACCACCAGAGCCAGGCCCTAACTTGTACAACAAGCATGTCTCATTTGAATACCACCATAAAAATTTGATATGAAGGCATAATGGTAGCAAAAAGATTTTTCTCTTTAACATAAAACACTTTTTTATTTTTTTGAGGGCAGTGTCACTGGCCTTCGTAGGTGGGACCCGAACCGGGGCCTCTGGCTTCCCAAGCCAGCGCTTAACCACCGTGCCACTCGGCTGTCCCAAAACACTTTTTTTTAAAACTTGGTACTATTATGGCCACTTAATTTGTTAAAGGTGTTTCTGTTGTTTTTTCTAAAGGTAAAAAACACCAGAGAATGTCAAATAAATACCTCAGAAGGAATTTAAAATCTGAACTTAATTATATTTTGGAAACCCCTGCTTTGTGAGCTCTGATACTCAGAGAGAGGAAGAAAAGAAAAGCTGGGAAGAAAGTTTTCCAGAAAGAAAAGTGGAAAGCATTCATTCTTAGTGGGGTGATATCATCCCCGGAGGGTGAAAACTCAGCCTCGGGGGTGGGGTAGAGATATCATACTCCTAATGTGTAAGCCCAAGTGTAGGTACAGTCTGGAAGCAGACACACGGTGTATCGCAGTGCTAAAATGGTATGGGGTGGGGTACTAAGGGGAAAAATCAGGTGGTTCCTTAGGGGCAAGATCATGAAAACAGCAGGGTTGAAAAACCCTGAAGTGAGTCGAAGCTGGTGGAGCACCTGGCTGCTTTCTCTAGAGTTGAAAATACAGAGTTAAGACTGACCACTCAAAAACAGAGAGGTTTGCTTGGACGCAGGCCTTTCTTTCCAAGCAGCCTAATTCTCACACATCCTTCTGAGCCCCCGCAGACCATATGCCCTCTCCTGTCGCCTCTCTGCCCTCATGGCCACTGCCCCTTTCTCTTATTCCCATGTGGCTTTCCCCCGCCCCCGTCTCTGCCTGGCGCCTGCGCTGACCCAGGGGCCCCCCATTCTCCCTCATCTGCCTGGCGCCTGCACTGACCCATAGGCCCCACCCCACCCCCATCTCTGCCTGGCGCCTGCGCTGACCCTTGGGCACCCCGCCCCCATCTCTGCCTGGCGCCTGCGCTGATCCAGGGTACCCCCTATTCTCCCCGCATCTCTGCCTGGCGCCTGCACTGACCCTTGAACACCCCACTCCCCCATCTCTGCCTGGCGCCTGTGCTGACCCACAGGCCTTCCCCCACCCCCAATCTCTGCCTGGCGCCTGCACTGACCCCGGGGCCCCCCACCCCACCCCCCATCTCTACCTGGTGCCAGCACTGACCCTTGGACACCCCACTCCCCCATCTCTGCCTGGCGCCTGTGCTGACCCACAGGCCTCCCCTCCCCCCATCTCTGTCTGGAGCCTGCGCTGACCCCAGGCCCTGTTTTGCAGTGTTTGTGGGCTACCTGTGCATCGTGCTGCTCATGCTGCTGCTCCTGATCTTCTGGATTGCACCGGCCCACGGGCCCACCAACATCATGGTCTACATCAGCATCTGCTCCCTGCTGGGGAGCTTCACCGTGCCTTCCACCAAGGGCATCGGGCTGGCAGCCCAGGACATCCTGCACAACAACCCGTCCAGTCGGCGCGCCCTGTGCCTGTGCCTGGGGCTGCTGGCCGTGCTCGGCTGCAGCATCATCATCCAGTTCAGGTACATCAACAAGGCGCTCGAGTGCTTCGACTCATCTGTGTTCGGGGCCATCTACTACGTGGTGTTCACCACGCTGGTCCTGCTGGCCTCCGCCATCCTCTTCCGGGAGTGGAGCAACGTGGGGCTGGTGGACTTCCTGGGGATGGCCTGTGGGTTTACCACTGTCTCCGTCGGCATTGTCCTGATACAGGTGTTCAAAGAGTTCAATTTCAACCTTGGGGAGATGAACAAATCGAATATGAAAACAGACTAGGATGCAATGAGGCGTTGGGTGGCTCGAGGACAGGGAATAGATGTGACTTCTGGTCCTAACTTGATGTGAAGTAGAGGGGACCTTAAATCACTGACACTAGCGTTGCTTGTACATTAGCAGGTGGCCCGGTGGACAGTGGGGGGCACCGCTCAGCACCGTGGTGTGGGGGGGATGCGAGCTCTGCAGTCTGAAGATGATAGATGGTTGCCTGGAGTCATCACTCTCTGATGAGAGCAGTCTCACGGTCATTGCCATTAACCTGGAAGCTTTCGTGAATACTCTCCATTCTTAACATTTTAACATTATTTACATAGAAAATAAAGACAGACTCTTTCTAATTAGTCTTTGCAGGGGAGCAGGTATTCTTACTTAGAAGATTCCTTTAGAAATTGGAGAAAGTGTCTAGAAATCTGACTCTGTACAGTAAAAGTATCCGTAGTTGTGTTCTTTGGCTTTAAGCCTGTATAACCTCATTCAAATAAGAGGTATCTACATTTAATTGTTTTTAATTCTCTAATGAGCTGACTCTCCCCCTCCAAGACATGTTAATTGCAAATAGAGAAGAGTATGTGGGCATGACGCAGCACTCCGTTTACAGGCAGACTTCCGATAGCTCAAATCAATTTCAGTGCCTTTACCACTTGAACTATTCACTTAATTCGACTATTACTGTATGTGTGTGCTCTTAGCACAGAATAACACAACCTCCTTGATTATACTTTAATATTTCACTATTCAAAATATTAATGTGTAAAGCAGTTAGAAATAATGGTATATTCATTTGTTGGAAGAGTCAAGACTAAAGACAAATTAGAAAAGTCAACCCTATTAGCATAGAGTTATTGTTTAACTAAAGACAATGGACTTAAGTAGCATGAGGTATTTTATTTGCATTCACTATGTAACTGGGATCCAGTGTCAAATACATCCACGTTCTCTTTCAGTGAACATTGTGGCCACTCCGAAGAAATAAATTATTTAACTGGATAATAAAACTGTTAGATGTGAGAGCAACTGTTCAACAGCACACATATTGAGTTCCCCTTAATAACAGGGACAAGGACAGCTTCAGGCTTGGGCAGGTAAAATTGGAACACACACAGTGAGTTTCAAAAGAATTTTTAGTAAAAATGAAAACTAATTTAGCCAGCTCTCTGTTGTTTGAGATGGCAGAGGACCCAGCAATTACCCAATGTCTCATTAAACTCCTGAAATGCAAAATATCCATTAATTATGCTGATATTTAGATGAAAGACCTCATCTGTCTGTCTACAGTAATCTTCCATGTGTATAAAAGAGGAGCAAAGCACAAAGCGATGTGAAGATTTCATCAGGATATGACATCCTTCATGTGCTTAATCCGAACAGCAAGCTGAGCCATGGTGAAAGGTGGGCGTGGGCCAAGTAGCTTCAGTGAAGTGGCACATGAACTTTAATAATCCCCAAAGTTACTCGCTAAAGAAAAAAATGTGTTTTTCCAGCTAAAAAGAACATTTCTAAAGAACCAAGGAACAAGGAGGCTAAATCGCTTGAGGATAATTTACACAGTGAAGAACCTTTATGAATTAAAAATACATGTGATGGGGCCGGCTGAGTGGCGCGGTGGTTAAGAGCTGGTCTTGGGAAGCCAGCGGCCCTTGTTTGGGTCCCACATGTGAGGGCCAGTGACACTGCCCTCAAAAAAAAAAAAAATCCTTAAAAAATAAACAAAAAAATAAAAATACATGTGATGGTAAGGGGTTGTCATGAGTTGCGAACTAACAGCAGCAACAAAACCATTTTCACAAATTTTTAAATCTTACATTAACTGATAGTTTATAAATGCCCGAAAAGTTCCTCACTCTTTTTATCGGCTGTTGAAGGTTTGTTTTTTTATCATCAATATTTTTAGGAATGCAGGCCTTAACTTATTGAACTGACCTTCCGAAAATATAATGTAGCAATATCAGTGTACTTTTAGGAATAAAAAATAGTTTCATAGGTAAGGAGTTTGAGATAAGGAAAGAATACAGGTGGCTCTACAAGTATACTGAGAAAGTTTGTGTCATGTGGAAATTGTCATGTTTATTTTGTTACAGCTGACCTGTGCAACTTAGTTTAAATGCATCTATTGGGGTTCCTTATTATATTTTCATTTAAAGTCATACTGTGGGCACTCAGAGGAGACATTTTCTGTATGATCATCCCTATGATTTTTTTTTTTAGAGTAAAACAAAATATCAAAGTATTAATAAAACACCTCCTCCTGGAGGTGACTGGCCCAGAATGGTAGGCTGTCCCAGGGTGACATCTGTCAGCAGGTGTCACGGGTGGACGTGCAGCTCCTTGCAGTGGAACCAAGTTCATCTCATCCCACTTATTCTAGCCTCAAAGTAAGTGACATGATCAGCAGGCTGACAGCCTAATTTACAAGTTTGACAGAGAGTACAGAACTTTGGATTTCATAGGATTTATGTTACAAATTCATGTATTCAGAATTCATTTCAAATTGCAAAGAAAAAGCCTCAAAGTGTGAATTTTAGGGGAGGAATGGGTCTCTTACTGGCCTCATGCAGCAGTAAATACATATGAGACGTTTTCATTACTAGACTATACTTTGGGTTTTATCTCTGATAAAACTGAGGGGAAGACCAGCTGAGTGGCTCAGTTGGTTAAGAGTTGGCTTAGAGCGTGAGCTCTGAGCAACAGGGCCGCCGGTTCGATTCCCATATGGGCCAGTGAATGCTGCGCCCGAGCTGAGCTACAAACAGGTGGCAGGATGGCTCAGGTGGTGTAACAACAAGATTGCCTGTTCAATGGTGGGCTAGGCCCACCTGCAACTAAGACTGAACTTGGCACCTTGAACTGAGCTGCCGCCCAGATGGCTCAGTGGTTAGGGTGTTCGCTTTTAACAACAAGGCTGCTAGTTTAACTCCCGCATGGGATGGTAGCTATGCCCACCCACAACTAAGATTGAACACAGCACCTTGAGCTTAGAGGGCAGGAGCTGCCAATGGGTAGCCAGATGGCGACTGGCGCCCTCCACAATGAAGATTGAAGAACAACAAGTTGGTTGGCCCCCTCTCCCAATTCCCCAACACTGTTCCCTTCCTCCAACTCTCCAATAAAATCTTCAAAAAAACAAAACAAAACAAAACAAAAAACTAAAGGGGAAATCCCTGCTGCCTATTCATCTTGAAGCCTCTAAAAGCATGTTTGTGATCAGTTTGCAGATTTACTCTGGACAGATACATAAATAGGCCTTTTCTCTCCTCTCCTACTTGGATGCCCTGTTCTCTCATCTGAGTCTGCATTTAGAAAGATTGCTCACTGATCCACTGTAGAGCCTGCTAAGGATTCTACCCTCACCAGCATCGAGGCCACCCTGCTGGTTTGCTGTTCTGCAGAGAAGATTCTGGAGAGGCAGGACAGCTGGTTACCTGCCGCACATGTAGCGAGAACTTCCCACAGCTGGAACCTTGGGGACAAGTCATCGCTCAGATGTCATCACGGCCTCGTTAGAATGTTAGTAAAATAAGGGCCGGCCGAGTGGCGCGGTGGTTAAGCGCTGGCTTGGGATGCCAGCGGCCCCGGTTCGGTCCCACATATGAGGGCCAGTGACACTGCCCTCAAGAAAAAAAATAAAAAAACAAATTAGGGCCGGCCGAGTGGCTCAGTTGGTTAAGAGCTCACTCAAGAGTGCGAGCTGAGCTCTGAGCAACAGCTGTTCGAGGCCAGCCCGAGCTGAGGAGCTGAGTTGCCGTTGAGCTGCCAACAGGTGGCAGGATGGCTCAGCTAAAAAAAAAACAAAGAATGTTAGTAAAATATACTTCTTTGCTACTCTTGGTTCAGCAATAAGAAACACTCTTTCAGTCCCTACTTATCAGGCCAATTCATTATACTGTTTTATTTCCAGAAGTTCATTCCAGGAGCAGTAGGTTGATCGTCTTTCTCTGGGTTTTATGTCTGATAGAAGAGAGCCCTGTTAATGTATGCAGTCACCCCTCATCCTCCTTGTTCTGCAACAGCTCCACTCTAAATATGAGCTCACTTCTGGGCCACTTCTAGTCGGTTCTAAAGCACCTGAGATGCACTCAGTGTCTCCCAGGTGTGGATGAGCAGCTCATTCCATGGAAACTGGGGTGGCCCGGAGCATGGGCCTCTGCTATGCTGGGAGGTGACCCCTTTTTTCCAAGCCATTCAGCTAATCTAGAGGAGCAGGGGAGGTGCTCCCCAGCCTGCAGATTCCTGTCCTGCTCTTTCCTGCGGGCTTAGCCCTGACCTAGGCTTCCTGTAACTGAGCAGGACTGAAGAGAAAACATGGGTCCATTTAGCTCTGTTAATGGCTGTTCGCTTGGCTCCAGTGGTCGGAAGGCGTCCTCACTGTTTGCCACCAAGGACACAGTCCCCCATCAAGCAGGACTCGATGGATTAGATGGAAAGTTGGTGTTTTGCCTTCTCAGGGACCAAAAACGTAGCATAGACTCCGTAGCAATGACCTTGCTCCCGGGAAAATGTCCATGTAGTTTTTTTCATATGTTTCACTCATCGTCATAGCTGGAGGTCTGTTGAGTTAGAAAAAGGAAAGATCAGCCCACAAACCAGTCATACCATAGAACAGTGTATTTTATAAAATACCTCAGTTTTCTGTATTCCTCACTCCCGCCTCACATTTGTACTAGCGATGAATTCTAAGGGTCTACCCTTTAGCTTCCAGGTGATTTTCCACATCTGGCCGGATTCTTATACCTCCACCATCTACTTGAAAATGTTAAGAATGATAGTGACAGAATGAGAATTTGGCTCAGTGTCACCACTCGCTTATTTTCATACACATTTCTCACATGCTATTAAAAGCAACAAGAGATAGTTTAAGAAAATGTAACTTCAGGGCCGGCCGAGTGGCGCGGTGGTTAAGCGCTGGTTTGGGAAGCCAGCGGCCCCGGTTCGGGTCCCACATATGAGGGCCAGTGACACTGCCCTCAAAAAAAAAAGAAAAACAAAACAAACAAAATGTAACTTCATGTTACATCAAAAACATGTGGTCCAGCTTAAAGTTGATACTCGGTAGAACAAGGACCATGTAAATAAATATCTATTTGAAATGTACCCAGTGTGATAAAAGGCATAGTCTACGGCCCAGTGCATGACTGGAGAGAAGGATTTATTTGTTCTTTTCTCTATTTTTTCTTGAATTGTACAACTATAAGTGAGTCACTTAACCCTTCTGTGCCTCAGTTTCTCTACCTCTAAAGAGGTGGGGTGGTTCTCCAGCTCGACTGTTGTACAGTACAAGCACCTTAGCATGTGCCAGGAGCCTCAGGTGACAGTGCCATGCGCAAGACTACTCGGGAGTGACACAGTGGGAGCTCAACTCGCTCTGGGCCCCGTCTGCTCAGGACCGTGCTGTACACATGCAGCTTCGAGCACTGAAAAAGCAAAGGAAGTGCTAGGTGTTAAGTTTGCAGAATTCCATGATACTTTAATTTTCCTTTTCTGTTGTTTTAAAAGGAAAGGTTTTATATATCCTATTGTAAAATGTGGATGTTAAACAGGGATTTTTAAAAGTTGCACTGAATGATCACGTTCTGATGGTCTGATGAGCTTCTGTGACATTTTGCGTAGATTTATGTTCTGCGAAAGATGAGTGATCTGTGAATTAGACTGATTCTGTTGTGTTGTATTTGTAATGAGTGATGCTGAACTTCCTGCTTTCCAGCAGCTCAACCCTGACCATGAACTACCTGACACCAGGTGAATGTCAGGAATCCCGAACCACTAGTGCCAAAGGGTCACACTGAAAAGTTCAGAGTATTTCTTTTATTTGTCAGAATAGAATAATTTGCCCCCAACCCTCATGTCAGTGTTTTGCACTTTGGAAGAATTTAAGGCTACTTACTGTTTTTTAGCACTATTCCTGAGTCTTTCTTGCCTTTTTAAATAACTGTTACTTTCTTGTGAAATGGAATAAATCATAAAAGAGAGGAAGAAGACTAGATGAAAAATGTAAAATGTTGACAGGTCCCATAAAAGCTTTTACATATAAATGGATCAGGGGAGCTTCCAATTACCACACACAAACTCAATGGCTAAGACTTGCTTATATTTTGCTGTATAGAAGTAGTCATAGCATGTAATTGCCTTATGTAAATAAAAAGGCTATTTGTTAAGTTTTCCAATATTTATTAATCTGTATGTGTTTTAAAATAAAATAACTTATTTCTAGCTGAACATTCTTTTGTTACCCTTTACTTGAAATGTTTGTGTAGTCTCAGGTTCCATATCACCCTAATTTCTCAATCAAATGTTTCCCATTTTCTTTGTAGAAATGAGTAGCCCAGGTCTCCATCATGATGTAGAAAATGTCCATCTATGCGTTTCTTTTTTTTTTTTTTAAGATTTTTATTGGGGAATTGGGGGAGGGGAACAGACAAGTTGCTGTTCTTTTGTTCTTCAATCTAGTTGTGGAGGACGTTGCTTCACTGGCCCATGTTGGTATTGTGATCATTGCCCCCTTCCTGGGTAAGGCAGATCGGTCGCCAGCCTCTGGACAGCCACGCACAGCGGCTATTGGCAGCTCACACTGGCTGCCAGCCACTCACGCTGGCTGGCGGCCCCACACTGTAGCCTATGGCAGCCCACTGTAGTAGGGACTGCAGCGATGCCATCCCATGGAATCACAGCAGCCCAGCTCCAGGTGAAGCTGTTATTCACCATCTTCGCTGTAGAGGGCAGTGTCACTGGCCCTCATATGTGGGATCCAAACCGGGGCCACTGGCGTCCCAAGCCAGCTCTTAACCAACACGCCACTCGGCCGGCCCCACCTGTGCGTTTCTTAGGGAGCCAATCCATCATATGTGAAGGGATTCACCACACAGTGATTACCTTCTGATACAATGAAATGATGGTGTGAAAGAAAACCACCTGAAGAAAAATGATTACCTGTTACGCTCTTCTCGTGCTCCTGGCTGGCACCTGTGGTAACAAAACCAAAACATAGAAGAGTATCTGGAGAACCACATATGCGTGAGAAAACTGATTTAGTGATGCTGTAAGTCCTTACTGAACGTCACTGATAGGTTCTTGGAACTGTAGTGAAATGATGTATAATTTCACAAAACAAATTTAACGAAAATTTTGCCACAAGCTAATTGATACAAACAAGAGGTAAGTTCTTATCAACATTATATGAAATGACATTGAACAAAATGACATTATTTGAGAACCTGCTGCACATGATTTTTAAAAAATACTGTTTTAATAAGACCTGTCTGTACTTCTGTGACAATGACAAAGCATTACAACAGCTTTGTTGAGGTTTAATTGACATACAATAACTACACATATATAAAATATACAATTTGGTAAGTTTTGATGTATGTCATGATGGTATCCATTGAAATCATCACCATGAGCAAGGTCACTGCAAAATATGTGGGCACATGGATGAGAAAGAATCAGCTATTTTTCATCAATCTACTGCATCACCAGAGACCAACTTGCCAACAATCTCTTTTAAAAAAAAAAATTTTTTATGGGAATTGGAGGAGAGGAACAGCATTGGGGAACAGACAAGTTGCTATCCTTTTGTTCTTCGGTCTAGCTGTGGAGGACGTCGCTTCACTGGCCCATGTTGGTATTATTGCGGTCTTCCTGGGTGAGGCAGTTGCTCAATGGCCATTGGACGGCCGCTCATGGCAGCTCATGCCGGCCACTCACCGTAGCTTACAGCAGCCCGCTGCAGCCCATTGCAGCCTACACCTTTGTCCGCCAGCCCAGCTCCAGGTCCAGCTGCTGTTCACCATCTTAGCTGTAGAGGGCGCAGCGTCACTGGCCCTCATATGTCAGGGACTGCTGCTCAGAGCTGGCATCCCAAGCCAACTCCTAACCAACACTCCACTCTGCCAGCCCTCCAACCATCTTTTAACATTCAATGTAATTCCTTACTTGACACGTCCTCTTGCTAGAATTTGGCTGGGACCAAAGATGTGGCTAATCTCATAGATCAAAAGCTATGAAGGGTCGGCTGAGTGCCGTGTTGGTTAGCAGTTGGCTTGGGGTGCCAGCTCTGAGCAGCAGGGCCCTGGTTCGGATCACACATGAGCCAGTGACGCTGCACCCTCTACAGCTAAGATGGTGAACAGCCGCTCAACCTGGAGCTGGGCTGCTGTTTGTTGCCGGCAACGGCGTAGGCTGCAGTAGGGCTGGCTGGCAGCTGGAGTGAGCTTTCTTGAGCTGCTGTGAGCGGCTGTCCAATGGCTTGTGAGCGACTGCCTCACCTGAGAAAAGAGCAATGATAATACCAACATGGGCCGGTGAAGCGACGTCCTTCACAACTAGACTGAAGAACAAAAGGACAGCAATATGTCTGTTCCCCAACACTATTCCCTTCCCCCAATTTCCCAATAAAATCTTAAAAAAAAAATTTTTAAATTAGAAGCTGTATGGTTACTTTTCCCAAACAAGAATTGTCAGGAGCTATGTAGTCCAGAACATAGCAGCTCAATGGGATTAGTCTGCAAAGAGCACATTATATTTGACATTTTCTGGTTCAATAAGCATGTAATTCATTTCAGAAAGATTGTCACCCAAAGTGATTTTGTAGGAGGAGCCAAAGCGGGATAGCCCAACAGTGGGTTTCCCATGTATCTCATGAAAAATGAATCTCTCCAAGTGTGTCGAGATGCCCTTTTACCAAACCACAAACTGTCCCCAAGGATGCATCTATTCCAGGATTCAGATAGTTAACCCTGAGCCTCGCCCCGCCCACAGCACTTGGTCCTTCCCCGCGCGGTCCCCGGCACGCCCCGGCCTCCAAGTGCCTGTAGCCCCGCCCCCAGCAATTGGCCCCGCCCCTCGCGGTCCCCGGCACGCCCCGGCTGCCTGACTCCGCTCTAGCTCCCCCCTTTGCCCTCCGCCTGGTAAAGAAGCCGGAAGTCGACCCGAGGACGCCCTAGGCGCCTGGGCTTTTGTCGTGCGGCGCTGAGCGTGCGCGCGCCGCCTCTTGCGTCACTCGGCCGCGCCCAGAGTTCTCGGCAGCGGCCCTTCCTACCCGCGGGCGCGGTGTGCGGAGGTCGTCCGGGCCGAGTTCCCCTCTGGGCTCCCCATGGAGGAGACCGTACGCACCGCTGCAGCCCCGAATGCTCTCCCTTCCCACTGGACGGCGACGAAGGCGCTGGCCGCGCGAGCACTGGAGGGAGCGGCCCGTGCGGCCTGAGTGAGGGCGGGAGCGGAGGTGACCGGAGCCGGACCGCCAGCTGGGTGAGTGAGGCCACTTTTCCTTCCTCACCGACGAGCGCGCGGAGGCGCGTCGCAGGCCGCCCTGCTCGGCGCGGATTCGGGCGCGCCCTTCATGGCGCCTTTCTTTGACCCGGGACACCGTGCGCGATCTGCGATGGAAGCGGGTTTTTTCGTGACCTGCATCGAGAAACCCCCCGCGTGAATTGGTTGCCGTTAAGCCCCACGGAAACCTGGCTTGGCCCTGTCCGGGCCGCGTGTTCATTAAGTTCATTAAAATAGCTTTAGAAGATGGTTTCAGTGGAAATATATTACTTGCCAGTTGAACAAGCCTTAGAAGTCTGCTGTGGTAACTTACCAACTTTTATAAAGTAACCGAATATTCTTTCCCGCTCCATACAACTGGACAAAACTCAAGTTCGTGTTTGTCTCCCTTTAACGCCTTTACTAGAATTTTCAGTTCGTGGAATACAAGACTACGTCTTAGTTCTGTTTCTAGAAATTCTCTATCATGTGCCCGTTGAGTGCTTTTTTTTTTTTTTTAAGTAATAGGAAATATGAGAGAACAGAGAGATCTTTGCTTCATGGAGGCTAGTAACCAAATTTTAAAAAGTACTTAGTAACTATTTAGTGTTTTTGCCTACTTCGGTATTCTCTTCTCTCCAGGCCACAGCTCCTCTGCCAGGGTTTAAACGTTTATGACAATAAAGGTTATTATTTACAAGGAAATGAGAGTGAATAAGTCATCTCTACCTCTTCCGGCCTTTTTTTCCATAAGAGACACCGTATTCAACTTACATGTAAGTGAAATTCTTAATTAATAACTAATATTATTAAATTAGCATGGCAGATTTAGGTGCTGTAGTATTTATAAGTATACTGCTTTTAAAAGTAATTAGCCCAATGAGAGGTTGGGAAAAGTTAACAACTGTGAAAACTAAGCAGAAATAAAGACGAAGAACTCTAAAAAATGGAAGCCCCTCAATCCACAGGTTTTTAAGCATAGTTTTATATCATGATGCCATTTATGGCCATAACTGGAAGAAATGTAATTAGATTAGTGCTAAATATAAATAGTAAATATTTATTTTTCAGTAGTACTGAAGAAAAGATTATTCCTTTATGAGGAAAGAAACGGAGTAACATTTTGAATTTTGTAAGAGCCGTCATGATCCTTCTGTGAAAATCTCATGCTGTTTTTCCTCGTTTAGGTTTAAAGACGGCATCATCCTGCCTCCAGTACTGGCAGTTTCTCTGTCCCGTGGTCAATGTGATTCACAGAGACTTCTTAAGTAACAAACGAAATGAGCCAAGGGCGTGGAAAATATGACTTTTATATTGGTCTGGGATTGGCTATGAGCTCCAGCATTTTCATTGGAGGCAGTTTCATTTTGAAGAAAAAAGGTCTCTTGAGACTTGCCAGGAAGGGCTCTATGAGAGCAGGTAGGTTGTGCCGACTGTGACTGAAATGACATCAGTGTGTGCTTATATGCTCAGCTTTTGGCTTTAGAAGACCACATCTTCATTCCTAATGAGTATTTCAGAACTTTGAACTGCTCAAGAGTTATAAATGTTTATAGAGAATTCTAACATCAGTTTTCTAAAGAGAGTATGTCAAAGTAAGTTAACTACTCACTCCCGCAGTTAGTACCGAAGTGGGAGCAGGGACTGACGCCCAGTTAGCAGCCAGCCTTTTCTTTAAATTTTGACATGTCTGCAGAGAGGGAAGTAAGGGTCTACGAAAGAATCAGAATCTTATTGGAGGCTAGGATCCTTGGTCCGTGATAGTAGGAATTTGACTTTCACCTTAGCCATTTTTCCTGATGATTTTAAAGGCAGGAAGGAAAGAAGGGTTTACCTGGGTTGACGTGTCTTCAGTTCGGTGAACTTCTGAAGGATGGTACAGATTGCTCCCTAAAAACTGCTGACGCATCAGGAGGCCCTGAGTCTACTTGATTTTAGTGGACGCCCCTCTCACGTTGTGTGGTGCTTTCATGACAGTTCCCAGCGTTATATTGCATTCGGGTCATTTTCCGTCATTCAGCTTCTGCTTGTTCTAGACCTGGTTATCATCTCCCCTTTCTTTCCATGTCTGTGGCTAAACCTAATGAAGCAACCTTCGAACGGTAGCCTCTGTTCGAGTTTAGTGGACAGAGGAGGCAGGATCGCCATGTACTGCTTAACCATTAAGCACATTAGTTTATGCCTCACCCTTGGCCCTAAATCAGGTACTCTCACTGTCCATGATGGGTGTGCTTGCCAGAGGGTTCATTTGTACTGGCTTTTTCTTTTGGACAATAGCTTTAGAACCAATTGTTTGATTTTATTAGTTTGGTTATGAGGAAAGTCAAGTGAAAAAGCAGGATGCATCCTGACCACTCCAGACAATGAGCAGCTCACCCTTTTCATGTCTGGTCAATATAGGACCCCTTTCTCCAAGGTGATTACCTCAGAAGCAGCCCTTACCCACACCTCGTGGCTTACCTGCTTTCAGACTAATTTATTTGAAGACGGGCTACTTATTGCTTCATTTTCTTTATTAAAGCTGAGTTCACAAAAGAATGAAGTATGAACTATTTAAGGATTTGATTTAATTGCTTCATTCAGCACTACAAACCTAGACATTCTATTGATCCTTACATCTTTTCGCATATAATCATAAAAATATTCTTGAAGAAACCTCCTTGGAAAATCATGATGAAACCTTTATTCAAAGTAGTAGTAATCTGGGCCAGCATGAGTCGCGCGGTGGTTAAGCGCTGGCTTGGGAAGCCAGCGGCCCCGGTTCAGGTCCCACATGTGAGGGCCAATCACACTGCCCTCAAAAAAATAAAAATAAAAAATAAAATAAAATAAAATTGAGATATTATTATAAAAAAAAGTAGTATTAATCAACAAATGAGATATTTTAAAATCTGTCATTACTAATAGTTGTCATAAATTTATAGGTGCCTGAAAATTTTCCAAAGAAGTGAAATCTGTTTTCCTTCACAGGTCAAGGTGGCCATGCATACCTTAAAGAATGGTTGTGGTGGGCAGGACTGCTATCAAGTATGTATGCACAGCATGGCAAGAAAGTGGTGTAGTTGTTTATTGAAGTGTTTGCATATATTAGCAAATTTTAAAAGTTTAAATACTTCCTATTTTTAAGGAACAAAAACACAATATGTAAAATTTAAGCCTGTAAAAGTCATTTAGCAGTTTAATAGCTTATTTAATTTGAATGGGAAGAATTTTTACCTATATGATTAAAGGATGTCTGATAGATCTTTGTGTTTTTAAAAATTCTGCTCGGTTTGAGAAGGTGATTTTGAGAGTGAAAGATGATAGAAAACATCTGGTTTTTAATTTTCATTCCTCATTAGAGAGGAGGTAAGCATTTGTTAAGACTGTCCATGCTTACTTGGATGATTGCCTTTAAAAGGTACATAGAGAGCTGACTGAGTGGCTGAGCTGGTTAAGAGTTAGCTTAAGGGCCAGCCGAGTGGTGCGTTGGTTAAGAGTTGGCTTGGGAAACCAACTCTGAGCAGCAGGGCCCCGGTTCGGATCCCACATGAGGGCCAGTGACGTTGTGCCCTCTGGAGCTAAGATGGTGAACAACAGTTCAACCTGGAATGGGCTACCGTGAGTTGGCGGCGATGGCATAGGCTGCAGTGTGGCTGGCTGGCAGCTGGCGTGAGCTTTCGTGAGCTGCTGTGAGCTGCCGTCCAGTGGCCAGTGAGCGGCTGCCTCAGCCTGGAAGAGCACAGTGACAGTACCAACATGGGCCAGTGAAGCAACGTCCTCCACAACTAAAGAACAGAGAGACAGCAACTTGTCTGTTCCCATTCCCTGATTCCCCAATAAAACCTTTTATATAAAATAAAAAAAAATTTGCTTAAGAGTGCAAGCTCTGAGCAACAGGGCTGCTGCTTCAATCCCATGGGCCAGTGACACTGCGCCCTAGCTGAACTGCTAACAGGTGACAGGATGGTCCAGCTGGTGAAAGCACATGCTCCTAGCAACAAGATTGTTTGATGGTGGGCTACACCTGCCCACAACTAAGACTGAACTTGGCACATTGAGCTGAGCTGCCGCCCGGATGGCTCAGAGGATAGAGCGTGTGCTCTTAGCAACAAGCCTGGTTCGACTCCCTCATGGGATGGTGGCTACGCCCACCCGCAGCTAAGATTGAACACAGCACCTTGAGCGTAGAGGTCACGATCTGCCAAAGGGAAGCGAGATGGCAACTGGTGCCCTCCAGAAGGAAGATTGAAAAAAAAACAACTCAGCTGGTCACCCTTCCTAATTTTCCCCAATACTGTTCCCC
Organism: Aselliscus stoliczkanus; assembly: GCA_033961575.1. Taxonomy (NCBI): domain Eukaryota; kingdom Metazoa; phylum Chordata; class Mammalia; order Chiroptera; family Hipposideridae; genus Aselliscus; species Aselliscus stoliczkanus. The sequence goes on from CM066741.1 coordinate 36,580,118, forward strand.
TCCCTAATTTCCCAATTTAAAAAAAAAAGGTACGTAGAAAAAAATGATCCTTAAGACACCAACCCTTAAGAGTATTCAGGACTAAATTATGTAAATGTTCTAAGTTTAAGAGCAGTTGAATTAACAAGGAGGCGGATTTGACTTCATTCAACAAAAACTCTGTCGTATGCCGATTGTTCTAGGTGCTGGAGATAACGTCAGTCAAACAAAAAGAAAAATCCTTACCTACATGAGATTTAACATTCTAGATGGAAGACAGTAAACAAGATAAATAAAATGTGTGTGTTAGTGATAAATACCAACATTCACTACAAGTAAAGTAGGGAAAAGATGTAAAGTGAAGGACAGATTGCTTTAAATTTTAGGAGGGGGAAACTTGATGGGCATTTGGTCTCTTTTCCCTCACCAGTGTACGTTTTAGGAGAGTCCTATGTTAACTTTTGCTCCATGCTGTACCTCCTGATCCTAGGAATGCATCTGGCACATAGTAGGTACCCAAGGATAGTTTTTGAATGTAATAGTTGAGGTTTTTTTGTTTTTATTTTGGGGGGACAGCCGTGGTCATTGGTTACACAATGCTTTCATGCTACAATAGCAAAGGCGCAGCTCACAGTGGCCCATGTGGGGTCGAACCAGCAACCTTGGTGTTATCAGCACCACTCTCTAACCAACTGAAGTAACCTGTCACCTCAAGAGTTGAGTTGAATTGTATGTTTTTTAAGCCTTTATTGGGAAATTGGGGGAGGGGAACAGACAAGTTGCTGTCCCTTTTGTTCTATAGTCTAATTGTGGAGGTCGTCGCTTCACTGGCCCATGTTGGTATTATCATTGCTTTCTTCCCGGGTGAGGCAGATCGGTCACTGGCCACTAGATGGCCGCTCTTGGCAGCCCACACCAGTTGCTGGCCACTCACAGTAGCCTTATGGCAGCCCACTGCAGCCTACACTGTCACCAGCGACTCACAGCAGCCCAGCTCCAGGTTGAGCTGTTGTTCACCATCTCAGCTGCAGAGGGCACAGCGTCACTGGCCCTAATATGGGATCCCATCGGGGCCCTGCTGTTCAGAGCCTGCGTCCCAAGTCAGCTCTTAACCAATGGGCCACTCGGCCAGCCTCAAGAGTTGCGTTTTTTAAAAGCCAGTGAAGAAGACATGGGAGAAGTGCTTTCACATCAGTTTTAGCTGCTTTTAACTGATTGGTGTTTGTTGTCACAGGATATAAATACCTATTAAAATTTTTTATTTAAAAAACCTAGATGTAGGTCTGGTCGAGTGGCTCAGTTGGTTAAGAGCTCACTCGGTTAAGAGCTCACTCAAGAGTGAGAGCTGATCTCTGAGTAACAGCAGTTCAATGCCCAGCCCAAGCTGAGCTGCCAACAGATGGCAGGATGGCTCAGCTAAAAAAAAAATAAATAAATAAGATAAAAAGCCTAGATGTAAGTATAAATTAGAACTGTTCAATTAAAATTATAGATTTGTATTGTTTCTAACTTGTTTGGACTGTGTTCTAATGTTGATAATTTATAAGAGAACCCGTATGACTAGATGGGAGGAAATATGGACATGACTAAATACAATTGAAGTAGCATATAAAAACATATGTAGATAAAATGCAGGCCTTTAGATGTTCTGTCTGTTTTCTCTTGCTGTCCATCTCCAAGTGGGTGCCGGTGAGGTGGCCAACTTTGCTGCATATGCCTTTGCACCAGCCACCCTCGTGACTCCGCTCGGAGCTCTCAGCGTCCTAGTGAGGTAAGGACACCACATGCAGTGCGGCACACAGCCGCGGGCATTTGGGCCAGGAGGTATTCAGTACCATCTCGTTACCCATGCTCAGCATAAGCCACAGGCTAACAACCTTGAGTTGTCACTGGCTGGCTGTGAACTTGGGAGAAAATGCTTTTGTGCTTTGTCTTGCTTGTATTCAGAGCCAGTACTAGTTTCACTAGTTTCACTTTAAAAGATTGATTTCAATCTTTTAAAATTCTAACTTGCACTTGTCACAACATTTATCATTTGACACGTGCAGTTGGTGAGGATAGATTTCTGTACCCACAATGGAAAATCAGTGATTGGGGCTAGGTCGTGTGCCTCTGAAGACTTGCCCTGCTTCTATTAATTTAATGATTAGCCCAAACAGCTCTGCCCATACTGAAGTCTGAGTTTTGTTTACTAGTCCCAAAGCTGATTGATAGGTATATCATATCAGTCAGTTGCGAGGCGTGTGTGCGTATACATATAAATATATATACACACACACACACACACACACACACACACACATATATATATTTGATTTATATATAAATCAGTATTACATGTAAATTATGTAATTTTTCAAGATACTATATAGCATATAAAGATATATTATGGTACATGTCTTTTTTCCTTAATTTTGTGTATATTATACCATTATATTTATAAGTTTATACTGTATTTTTTTATACTTGCGTAAAACTATAAAGTATTAAAACTTGAAAATTTAATGAATAGGCAAATTATATACAATTGAATATGTAGGAAGGATGCATTGACCAGTAGGGATAAATTAGTTGAGGTTTTTAAGCATTGGTTTTGGATATAAACTCTTAATTAGGATATAAAATTGTACCATAACTCCATTTATTATAAATTCCATATTGACTTCCTACAATAGAAAGATGGTATCTCCTCTGGTTTAGTGTATGATGAAGCAGGTGGTTCCGTAGAAGCTTTCATTTTATGACTGAATACATTTTCTTCACTTTGACTAAAAGCCAGAATTTTACAAACTCAGTGTTTGAGTTTGAGGTCAGTAATTTAAAATCTGAGTTATGCTGATCGTTGAAAATGAGAAAAGCAGCTGATTATTTACCCTTCTCCCTGTCTCTTCCCCAACTTAGTGCCATACTTTCTTCATACTTTCTAAGTGAAAGACTTAATCTTCATGGGAAGATTGGCTGTTTGCTGAGTGTTCTGGGATCCACCGTCATGGTCATCCATGCACCAAAGGAGGAGGAGATCGAGACTTTGACTGAAATGTCGCACAAGCTTGGGGATCCAGGTGGGAAGATGAAAGGCTTCCCTAGCCTTCCTGTAGTTCATTCTTTCACCCAGCATTTACTTTGATCAGAACCTGTGTGCATGTAAAGAGGCTGGTGGTTCCAGGGCCTTAACTGGGAAGCATAGCAGTGGTTTGCCCCCAGCAGTTGCCGAGGTCCAGGCCAGTGTGTCAGGCACATGCCTGCTGCTAAGCAGCACATCCCCGGGAGCCCAACTCATTTTCAAGTCTTTGTACGAATTTCAATGTCAGGATTATTCATGGGCCTATTTTTATGATGTTTTCTCTTTTGTTTTTAGTCATTTAACTTTGTCTTTTGGCAGTTTCTACAGAATATTACCAAGAGTTAGAGATTTTGAGTGATGTTTTCCTCCCTCAGCCTCAGAGTGAACCTAAATTTCTTCTGGCAGGCAGAGAAGAATGCAAGAGAGCACCTCCAACTTCAAGGGCTGTTTCAGGCTTTGTCGGGCTGCTTTCTTTCCATTTGGCCTTTATTCTTGGTCATAGACCTGTGGGCTGTCAGGTGAAAGCCTGGGGTGTTTCCTTGGACCCTCCCCATTACCCTTTTGGTAGCTGAGAACACCAGGATCAATCTCAGCACCCAGGACTGCAGGCACCTGCTCAGCCCCTGGCCTCTTCCACCAGGCTCTCCACTTGGCTCCTCCGACCTCGGCATGTGCCCACAGCGCCTCGCCTGTCTGCTGGAATGTGCACAAGCCCCAGGTCACTGCCTCCTGCTGGCCTTGTGCCCATCCTACTCCCTGCTCTAGAATTCGCAGTGGCCCCGAGGGAAAAAGCAGAGCGGACTGTTGGCCTCACCTCAGGGTGCTTTCTCTTTCTTCAGATTTTAGCCCAAGTTCTGGCTGCTTTGACTGCTCTGCTAGTTCATCATTGTCTCTCTGGTCGTTTTTAGTTTCTATAGGGTGCTGATCTATTTTGAAATATTCCTCCACCTATATGGAGCAATGGCTGCACTTTTTTATTGGTTTTGGTGCCTGTCTTGCTGATCCTCCGCTGCCTTCTGAAAGTCAGGCTGCTCAGATCCCTGGCAGTCTCCTGCCTGTGCCAGCATCCTAGGAGCTGGGGGTAAGGGGAGGTTGCTAAACGGCACAGATGCGTGCTTCAGCCTGTCAGTGAGCTGCCCGCATTCAGCTGGCCCAGTGTCCTGCCGCTCAGATCTGGGGCTCTCATTGTTTCTTCAGTGTCTCCCTTTCTCCCACTTCCAGAGGTACTTGTGTTGCAAACTGAGTGACTTTCTAATCACTGCTGCTGTGGGATATGATTTCTTGGCTCTGCTCTTTATCAATTAATCCTCTGCTTTCTGGCTTCCATGCTATTGTTGCTGTCCTCTCCTGATCTATAAAATTCCTGTTAGCACAATACTTACTTTATTAGCAGAGTAAATGTATGGGGCTTGCATGCCTCAGTTTCCTTATCTTAAAATGCAGACGACAGTATCTCTGTAGCTGTGAGGTAGCTGTGAGGGTTAAATGAGTGGATCAGTGCAGGTGGCTGAGACATCCCTCACCCACCCTGGCACATAGTCAGCAGCCGTCATCAAGTCTCCATATTCAGCTAAAATCCCAACAGTACATTTCAAGTTCTTTTTGATTTGTTCTTGATCCCAGCGGGGAAAACATTTTTAAAGTTCACTCCTCTTAGAACAGGCTTGATTTCTAACTCCTGTTCGTTCTTAGCATCTATAAATTGTTGAGCAGTCAAGGTCACCTCATGGTGTCTGTCCACTAATTTCCGATTGCATCTGTCCTTAGTTAGAACCCTCCAGTGGGTGGGAAGTAGCGTGGTATTTCTAGAATGGATGGCATTGGGTCGCCTTTGATGGTGGTGGTTTACCAGCTGCTGCATATGAAGCATAGTCCAGTCTCCAGTGCGCACAGTGTGGCCTATGTGAGTGCGTGAACTCTTGCTGGGCAGCCAGTGGCCTGTGTCTATTTTAGGGCCACGCTTTCTTCCTTTCGAGTTCAAAGTTTGTTTTGGATTCTGTTTTCTTTCAGTATTCAAACGCTTGACTAAATACAACTTGTCTTGGCCTCCAGGTTTTATGGTGTTTGCGACACTCGTCATCATTGTGTCTTTGATACTAATCTTCGTGGTGGGACCTCGTCATGGACAGACGAACATTCTCGTGTACATAACAGTCTGCTCTGTGATCGGGGCGTTGTCGGTCTCCTGCGTGAAGGGCCTGGGCATTGCTCTCAAGGAGCTGTTTGCCGGCAAGCCTGTGCTGCGCCAGCCCCTGGCCTGGGGCCTGCTGCTGAGCCTCGTGGTCTGTGTGAGCACACAGATTAACTACCTGAACCGGGCGCTGGACATATTCAACACTTCCATCGTGACTCCCATATATTACGTCTTCTTTACAACATCTGTTTTAACGTGCTCAGCTATTCTCTTTAAGGAGTGGCAAGACATGCCTGTTGATGACATCATCGGTACTCTGAGTGGCTTCTTTACAATCATTGTGGGGATATTCTTGTTGCATGCCTTCAAAGACGTCAGCTTTAGTCTAGCAAGTCTGCCTCTGTCTTTTCGAAAAGACGAAAAAGCAATGAATGGCAATCTCACCAATATGTATGAGGTTCTTAATAATAATGAAGAAAGTTTAACCTGTGGAATTGAACAGCACACTGGTGAAAATATCTCCCGAAGAAATGGAAATCTGACAGCTTTTTAAGAAAGGTAAATCTATGATTGTTGTTAGTCAATGAGTTTATCACAATGTGTCTGAAAAAGCACTCTTCTCAAATAATGTTCTCTAGAGACAATCTTTTGTAAAGTTGGACCAAGAATTTACTTTTCTTATATTTAAATGATGGTAGCTCACTAAAATGACCTCAGTACCTGGCCAATTTTTGTTAACACTGTATTGTAGCAGTATTTAAAATTTTCCTTCACCAAAATCTAAATGCACTAATGACAGTTTTAAGTCTATGAAAATGCTTTATTTTTTCATTGATGATTAAAGTCTGAAATGCACATTTGTCCTCCCCATTCCATCATTCCCTCACCATTTTAAGACTTTTTGGTTTAGAAAAGAATAAAATCATCCCAATACATTATCCTGTTCCTTACCTTACATACAAAAATGACTCCTGTTTGAGGAATTATTTTAATTTTGAAATGTTAAAGAGAATCCTGTTATTAAACGAAGGAAGCTAATTTACAAAACAAAGGGAAGGAAAAACTTCTCAGGCTGTGGCGTGTTCATGCGCACCTTCCTACACAGCACTTTGTGAAACCAGGACATCCTGCATCTGTCGGGCTGTCTGGCCAATTTTATTCTTCCGTTTAATCCCTTGATACCTGGAAGATTACCATTTTACATCAGCTCTTGTACTTTTCAATATATTTTTCATAATGAGTTTTATTGTCATTTAGATCTAACAACTCTGGGAAATAAAGTCAGATTAGGGTAATTTTTTAAATTTAGCTCCTGTTAATAAAGACAAATTGAAACAGTTTTTAAGTCTGAATGCTTAGAACTTAAGATGTTTGTAAAATCTTTTTTGTTGTTGTTTTTTTTTTTTTTAAGATTTTATTGGGGAATTGGGGAAGGGGAACAGACAAGTTGCTGTCCTTTTGTTCTTCAGTCTAGTTGTGGAGGATGTCACTTCACTGGCCCATGTTGGTATTGTTATTGCGCCCTTCTCGGGTGAGGCAGTGGCTCCCCGGCCATTGGACGGCAGCTCACAAAAGCAGACACCAGCTGCCGGCCAGCTCCACTACAGCCTACGCCGTCCTCGGCGACTCATAGCAGCCTAGCTCCAGGTCAAGCTGTTGTTCACCATCTTAGCTGTAGGAGGCGCAACGTCACTGGCTCTCAAGTGGGATCCAAATCGGGGCCCTGCTGCTCAGAGCTGGTGTCCCAAGCCAACTCTTAACAAATGTGCCACTTGGCTGGCCCTAAAATCTGGTTTCTTTGTACTAAGTATTTTACTTTGCTTGCAGGTTTGTTTGGAGCACTATATATTTCAGTCTTTTAAAAACATCAATGAAAAATGTTTACAGAAAATTTCAAACATATGCAAAAAAGGTGGAATAGTATAATGAATTCCATCCAGATTCAGAACCTGTCATTGTAGCAGTTAATTGGCCTTAAAAAAAAAAAAGGTGTCAGTGTCCACCTGGGTAAAGAAAGGACATGGGGCTTGTGCCCACTCTGCTGACTCTGTGTAACCAGCCACCCCTGGTGCCCCAATATCTTTGCTGGGGATGGGGGTGTGATAGCACCTGGTGGTGATGGCACCAACACCCCACAAGCTCTCCATTTATCAGGGAAGAGTTGGCCATCTCCAAGTGTCATGAAGTAACTCCCCTTTCCCCAATATTTTATTACCCTCTAGGGAGCCTTTTTAGACATTATTTTTCCCTACTGGCCTTCCACATATAATTTTAATACCACAGATACACTGTATATGTGTGCTTTGTACTGTATATGTGTGCTTTGTACATAACAGTGAGAACCAGTTTTCACCCCCTTGAGTGGGACATTGCCCTCATTGAGAATGCAGAGGTTAATAATAAATTCTTAATTATTTAACATCTTACAGCTCTTGTCTGGTACATGAGTGTCTACTGCATATTATTTGGATTGTAATTAAATCTTACAGAACTCAGTAATGTGAGTTACATTGAGTCATGACAGTATTTTTCATTATATTCTGTACTTGCAGTATAGGGTGAGAGAAGCTTCTTCCCTTAGCTGTAGCTGAGTGCTAGTCCCCGGGATGTTGGTTCCCATGAACAAAACCAACAGTTCAGGGTGACTGTAAAGACCAGCCTCAGTTCACGTTACTCAGGGTGAAACAGGACAGTGGAACAATCAGCTCCCACTCTAGGTTCGGCAGTGTGTGTCATGCTGCTCGACTTCAGTATTTTGTTTCCAAAGCCACATGGAAGTTACTCCCTCACGTGACCTCGTCCATTCTCCAAGGCTGCGGGTGGCCAAGACGCAGCCGCGCTGGGCCTAGTCCGTGCACATGGGTACGCAGATGCAGCCCCTGTCTGAGCCAAGGCTCAGAGGCCCCAGTGAGTGAGCACAAATAGGTTTCATTAGTTTTATTTCTGTAACCTTTAAGTCATCCCTTACAAATTAGATTCGTTACAATGGCATTTAGTAGAAACAGGAATCAAGGTCACTATTTTCTGAAACACGGACACAAAAGGGAAGGGAACAATGACTTAGAATTCATGAAAAGGACCTTTAGAAAAACCCCTAAACAAAAGCTAAATAATCAGTAAGGTTAATTGTAATTGGTGACGGGTTTTATTACAATTACCTGGTATTAAGTTTCTTGCTTAAGTTCATAAATTTTCCCCTAAACGTTACTTGACCCTTTGCTAAGGGGTAAATGGACACAGCTGGCTGTTGGAACATTCCATGAAAAATGGAAAACTACTTTGTAAGAATATGATGGCAACAATCAGCAGCCAGTAGTCTCAGACTTTCTAAGTACCAAAAGCATATACCATTTCAGTCTAGAAAAATACGTCAATTTTATAAAATTAAGCTTTTAGGTTGAAAAGCACCCCTTCAATAGGCACAGAGATACTGAAAAAGAGCCCCCTGGAAATCTCACTAATTGTTTATGAAAAGAAAAGCATGCCCTATAGTTATGAAATGCAGTCAGTACTGGGACTTCAAACACAGGTGACCTGCACACCTCAGCTGCTGGCCAGGGACTGGTGGATCGGGGGCTGGAAGCAGCGGACGTGCTCCACGGGAGTGCTCTCGCCATCACCTGACTTCAGGTATTTGTCCAAGATGGTGATTATCTCGTCATTTAGAATCTGGAACTTACGAATTCTCTCCACCATCTTCTTCAAAGGCTGCAAGTTAAAAATGTCAGGATTTTCATATTTTCTCAGAAAAACTATAGCAAACGATTGACACCCATACCATCTCTTTAATGCAAGTTATTGGAACAATGAATATATTTTGCATTTAAATGCATTCCTCTGATGGTTTCATGCTACTAACCAGACTTTCTCATTTATGCAACTTACAAGTCTATTCAGCCAACAGGTATTAAGAACCTACTGTGTGCTAAAAGCTGGGACTTGAAAAGCCCGGACAACACGGTCAGTGGGGAAACACCAGTCATCTAATGGAATACACAGTTCAGAATCCTGGCATGGTGGACAGGACACTTCCCAGACAGTGTCCTGTCGCATCAGAACTGGATCAGGGATGCACACAGGACAGACTTGAAAAGCACTGCTGGTCGTGCCCATGCAAGAGGTAGAGCAAGACTTCTCAGGGACAGATGCCACCAGCAGCAGGGGGACGAGCACACGGCCTCGGCTCGAAGAAAGCTGGACTACACACGGACACGCCCATGAAGCCAGGACCCTAATCAGGCTACAATGGTGCTAAGTTGGTAACAGCCCCTGGAGATGAGAAGCAAATGGAAACGGGGAGAAAAGCAGCCCCGATGGAGTTCAGGCAGATGCACAGAAAGCATCCAACACCCAAAACACATGTCAGTCTTAGATACCCTTGGGGCCTCAGATGCTAGAACTAAAAGACATAGAATATAAAATACATGAAATGTGTAAAGAAATAAAAAATGGCCAAAATTCAGTGAAAAAGATAAAACGACCTGAAAAAAAGCCAAACGCAACTTTTAAATATAAATATGATTTTTGAAGACAGGGCAGAAGTGAATTACTTAACTGAAGGAAGTACTCTGCATGTAGCCCAGAGAGGCAAGGACCTGGAGGTGTGGGAGGTAGAGCGGCCCCTCAAGAGATGACCCCCCCAGTCCCTGGAACCTGTGAACGTGTGACCTGCCACGGCAAAAAGGACTTTGCAAATGTACTTTAAAATAGGGAGCGCCCTGGACACTCAATCATGAGCAGAGAACGTCCCCCAGCTGGAGGCAGAGAGATGCGGCAGAAGGGATGGCTGGGAAGTGAGAGGTGTTAGAGGGACTGCCCGGGCTTGGCTGGAGGGCCTGTGGGAAGCATGAGAAGGGATGTGGGTTACAGAGCCAGGAGGGAGACAAGGGCCCCAGTCCTCCCAAATGTAGGGAACTGAATCCAGCCAACCACCTGGAAAAGCCTAAAAGCAGATTCATCCCCAGAGGCTCGGCTGAGCCAGGCTGTCCCTGGAATTCTAGCCTAGAGAACTGAGACAGTCAATCAGTTGTCTGGGGCAGTTTGTTACGGCAGCAAGAGAAACGTACTACAGGGCAAGGAGGCCAGAATAAGATCTAACACATGTCTACTTGCAGTCCCACCAGAACAATACAGAATGGAAGATGAAAATGTTTGAAAAGATAATGGCTGAGTGTTTTCTAGAATTCAATTACAAAAGAATCCATAAAATGACAAAGACAAAAAGATCTAAAAAGCAGCCAAAAATCATGCTGCCTACCACGAGGGGAGCTTGAAACTGGACAATAACCAGGAATGGTGGAGCTAGAGCATGAGAGAATAAAAACGGAATACTTAGTGTTTAACTGTCAGGCTGCTTTACTACCCAATTATATTTAGATTCATTTGGGGAATGAAGGAAAGCTGCACTGGGTGGCACCTTAGGTCCCCAAGATTACCAGAGAAGGAAGTCAGGAGAAACGGAAAATGGGCTTTTTGCGGAGCATGCACATACCACGTTTTTGATGACCTCGTCTTTGCCGTCGTGTTTCTGGACTCGGAGGAGGTGGTAGCAGAAGTCCAGCACAGCAAAGCGCCGCTGCTGCCCGAGGAGGACGATGACCATGCAGCCTGCCCAGTGCAGCCCGTCACCGAAGCACTGCCTGGAACCAGGAGCAACAGCAGCGGTCACTAAACCATGACCCCAATAGCAGTGACCATGCCAGGAATGGAGTGCTGAGAGGCTGGGCATGGCCGTTTGTGGGTCCCTCTGGCACTGTTTCCTAACCTGTTTTTAGAGCATGGACCCTCCAGGAGGAAGGACTTCAGGAAGCTCTGGGCCTGTCTGGGGAAGGGCTCCCCAAAGCCCAGCCCTGAACCAGCTGCCATGCATCAAGTAGGACCTTCGTGTGAGTGGCTTTAAAGCAGCCCAGCAAACCTTAGTCCATTTTCAGGGGAACACAGCTTCCACCCCCGCCTCCCTGTGCACTGAGCATCACTTACTCGACCGTGAACTCGTGTGTGCCCACGGGAATGCAGTAGACAAACTGCATGGCGCTCCACAGCCTGTGAAACTCGACACACTCGTCCACATGCATGACCCCGTTGCTGGGCAGGGGCCCACGCCAAATGGGGTCATCCAGAAAGGTCCGGATCCGGGTGAGGATGACTTCAAACATGGACAGGCCACAGCACAGACGCTCCTTCGTCAGCAAGTCCCCCTCTCTCGCGATTGCGATTTGCTGTAGAAAGGATGGCAAGTTACGGGGCCAAGGCGGGATGCTGGACCACTGACCAAACTACTACACTTTGGTTTCCAATCATCTCAGTTCACAGAAGAGGATTTTCACAAATAAGCACCCACAAAATTAATGTCTATTAACTATATGTCTTACATAATTCACATCCAAGGGGAGTTGCTGAGTACAGCTATCCTTAACCAAGAATGACTTTGCCCCCAGAGGACATTTGACAACGTGTGTAGACACACTTTCGGTTGTCACAGCTTGGGGTGGGTCTAGTAGCATCTAGTGAATAGAAGTCAGGGACACTGCCAAACATCGTACAGTGCACAGGAAAGCCCCCACGACAAAGAATCTGATCCAAAATGATGACAGTGCCGAGATGGAGAAACCCTGATGGAGCTGAGCTGACAGAAATGTGGAGCTCTGCCCTGACACCGTGCCTCCTGCCTGTCACTTCATGTCCTGTTCCTAAAAACCCATGAAAACTCTTTCTTCATGAAGGGATGGACAACAAAAACAAGTGACATGTACTGCGTCCATCTTACATGCCAGGTGATGTTCTCAGCACTTTACATGTGTTAGCTCAAACTCCTAGCCACCCTGTGACAAGATCCTGTTACGAACCCCATTGAGACACAGGGGCCTGGGGACCGTCCACTTCATGAAGCCTCCCCATCTGGCCTCACCCACAGCCCAGCTCTGTCATGGCCTGACATGGACACCTAGCTCACAAGAGGCGGCCATCACGACATGCGTTACCTGTGGGGTCCCCAGTCTTTCGATCAAAGGGACAAGATGCAGTGGAGCGTACTTTGATTCTAATCTTTTCATCTTTGCATCAAGTCTCTCTCCCTCTGCAGTGGAAAAAAATATTTTATACTCTGTATTTTCTATGAAAAATGATTACAAACTTGTCATTTTACCAAAAAAAAAAAGATTTTTAAATTAACAGTATACATACTTTTATACAACTAGCTCATTTGATATTTTAATTCAAACCGACAGAACTGATTTTCCCTTCAATATTCACTTTTTAAAACTTACTGAAAATTCCAAATGTCATCAAAAGCAGGGAGCTCTCTGCATCCTGCTGCAATGGCTTCTGGCCCGGCCGGCCAGCAGCCCCCGCCCCCTGCTACCCAGAGCATACCGAAGGCATCATTCCACCCCTAAACATTTGTTTTCAATATTCACTCAACTATTACACGTTACTAATTACCCCCAGTTAGGACTGAGCAGGCATCAAACTCAGACCAAAGTGGCCTTTAGTGGTGGGTGACACAAATGGTGCCTGAGCACTGCAAAGGGTGGTGGGGACCCCAGGGTCACAGACACAGCTCACCTTTCACATGGACCCTCGGCAAGATGTTCTGGAAAGGGGCTGCATGCAGCAGGTCACACACTTCTTCTAAAGACTAGAACAGAGAGAGAGAGAAGTCATGTTGGGCGGGCAGAAATCTGGTGCTGAAACCAGGCACGGCAACCCTCGATCAACGCGGGTTGGACTTGCATGGGGTCAGCGCCCCTCGCCGCGCTGTTCCCCGCATTGTTGGAGGCCCACTGTCTACCTCTCTGTTGGGCGTGTAACGAACACTGTGCAGCAGGACACTGGGGCTGTGGCCACACTCTCTGCTCCCGTGAGGGCACTACCACGGGTGGCTGTCAAGTGCTCGGAGTGTGGCCAGTGCTGCTATGGAGCTGAGTTCATTCAGTTTTAGTTTAATTTTAATTTACTTTGAACTAATTTCAACATAGACATGAGTAAAGCCAACACTAAATGTGGCCTGTTTGCCAGAATTTACTGGCATGGTGCCTCTCCCCCCCCCCCCCCGCCCCGTTTACAACAAAACGGCAGCACAGATGGGACGGGGCGCTTCCTGTAAACAGGGCTGGAGGCGGGCAGAGTGGTGGCCTCCTCCAGCACCCAGTTCCTGCTCTTGCATCACGAACTCCTTTAAAACAGGAAGGAAAACCCTACACCACTCTCGTCCCTCAGAATAATGTCACGTAGACAGTTTACCGCCAACATCTCGGCGTGCAGAGCCCCTGGAAACACACCATGAACAGCGCCCAGGTATGCACGAAGTCCCCACCACACCCACAGTACTGACACATCCAGAAATGAGCGGTGACAAGATGAAGGCAGTACACCTACTGCCTGAGGCGAGAGCTGCTGGGTGGGAGGGCTGGGTGCTGAGCCACACAGGAGGGCTCCGCAGGCGGTACAGGGCCTGCCAGCCAGCAATGCCACCCAGCAAGACCATCACCATCTGGGCTGCCTCCAGGTGCCATTGCCTATGAGCTCAAAGTTTTGCCCCGAAACCAAACCAGAAAGTGAGAAGTTACAATAACCAGCATTCAAAACAAGCAAGGGCCAGCCGAGTGGCGCATTGGTTAAGAGCTGGTTTGGGGACGCCAGTGGCCCTGGTTCAGATCCCACATATGAGGGCCAGTGACACTGCCCTCTACAGATAACAACAGGCTACAGTGAGCAGCTGGCAGCCAGCGTGGGCTGCCAATAGCCGCCATGAGTGACCATCCAGAGGCCGGTGACCGATCTGCCTCATCCGGGAAGAGCGCAATGACGATACCAACATGGGCCAGTGAAGCAACGTCCTCCGCAACTAGATTGAAGAACAAAAGGACAGCAACTTGTCTGTTCCCCTTCCCCAATTCCCCAATAAAATCTTTAAGAAAAACAAGGAGACTGCCCGAGCTCGCCCAGTGTGGGCAGCCTGTGGGCAGGTGGGAGGAGCCTAGCTCTCCGCAGTGGGCAAGGGGCTGGGGCTGGGCCGGAGCCAAGCGGCAGAGCTTCCAGTCTTTCACGATGAAAGCTTTGGAGACGCTCCTGTCTTCTCTGTGTAGTTGGTAGTTTGGGTGGTGAAGACAGGGCTGACTGTCCAAACCTTTCTCCGGGACCTTGCCAGGGAATCAAAGGCTCCATCTGGGGACCAGGTAACATCTCCAAGCTAGATGCTCGAATTCAGCAAGAGAGAGAAGAACAGTGCTGAAGGGCAAGCAGTGTCCTGGGGCAGAGAGCCCAGGGCATGGAGCAGAAGCAGGAGAGGGAGCAGTGTGTCGTGAGCAGACGCTTCCAGTGCTGCGCTGGGAATGGCGGCGGGATCTGGTTCAGTCTCCCCTTGTTTTTTTTGTTTTTGTCTTTTTGAGGGCAGGGTCACTGGCCCTCCTATGTGGGACCGAACCAGGGCCGCTGGCTTCCCAAGCCGGCGCTTAACCACCGCATCACTCAGCCGGCCCCAGTCTCCCCTTGTTTTATTGGGTGCTGATTTCCGTGCTTCCATCAGCAACTGCCCAAATCATTGCTGATCCATCCCTGCAGGGAGATATTTAGTCATGGCTGGAATTCTGCCTCATGTCACTTTTCAGGGCTCTTTGGGTGCTCCCCATTTGTGTTTCGCCAAGTTGTGGATGCCATGTGGATTCAAGATACAGCGGATGTGGCACTCGAGGTGTCAGGGCAGACGCCTTAGCCACCCCCAGTGTCAGCAGATCTTCGACCTGCTGCAGGCTCTTCCTCATCCGGGGTGTTTGAGTCTCTTCCTGTCCGTCTTGCTGGTCCACTGGTTAGTCTCCTGCATGTGTCCCTTCTCCACTCGCTACACTGCTTTAAATATCGCTGGTTCAGTAAAGGAACTGAAGCGCACCAGTGGTTGTCAAACAGAGAGGAAGTGGCCTTCCTGATGCAGATTTGGTTTGCCCGTGGCCTTCCTACAGCAGTGGGCCCTCCTACATTACCAGTGGCTGCCTCTTCTCTAGCCTTGGTCCATCGCCAGTGCAGGGAAGCGGAAGAGCCCCGCAGAGTGCCCTTTTCCCCATTGCGCCTCATCTCCGGGTGGTTTTGTTCAGCAGCAGGCTCTTCCACGGGCACTCTACCTGCAGTCTGCCCGAAGGAGCTCAGCCTCTGCAGGAAGTTCCCTTCGCCGCACGCGTCTCCAGCCACACTGAAGGCTGCTGCAGGCCACTGGGTCACCTGCCCCCCAGGCGGGATGTGTGGGATGGGAGTGCGGCTGCCAGCCCTGTCCTTGTTCCCGCCCCACAGGGACCAGTCTGCCAAGGGCCCTCTGCATGGTCCCTTCCCTGTGAGGACCTGGGACTTCCATCTGGTACATGGAAGGCACAGTCTTCCTGACACCAGGATGTGCTTTTCTAACCCCGTGAGTGGAAGGACCCCAGGCTTTTCTGCGGCTCTTTTCTAGCCTTTGCCAGCTCCGTGCCTGGGCTGGTCTGATACCTTTCCTCCCTCTGCATCTACCTTCCACCACCGCTCCCTGCCCTCCACCCCCTTGAAAATGGATTTCGTAATTCTAACTGCTGTATTCTGTGGACCTGTTTTCTGTGAAACGCACACATTGGATGTGAGAGCTCTAGGAGGCTCTCTGTGGCCCCTGATCACTCCCTTTATAGCCCTCAGTCTTATTTCTTGCAGCTCAGGTTAGACTTGGGTCTCTCTCGCTCTACTGCAAAAAAAAAAAAAAAAAAAATGCCTGATGAAATGTAACAGGAGGCAAGACCTCACAGCCAGATCTGCTGGGGGTTTTTTTGTTGTTTTTTTTGAGGGCAGTGTCACTGGCCCTCATATGTGGGACCCGAACCGGGGCCGCTGGCTTCCCAAGCCAGTGCTTAACCACAAAGCCACTCGGTTGGCCCAGATCTGCTGGGTTTTGAGGAGTGCATTTTCTTCCCCTTGAAGGGGAAAAAGCTTTTTCACTGTTCCATTCAAACTTTCTCAACCACAGGGAGGTGCCAGTTTTGGACAAGTGCCACTGCAACCCAGAATCTCAGGGAACCTGAGCTTCTAAACTCTGGGGATCTGAAATTTACTGTCGGCCACTGTCGGGTCTGTCTAGTATTTCAAAAGAATACTGAGTGCTGCAAATAGGAAATGAAGGGGTAAACTTATTAAACCTGTGATTTAAGGGTTTAAAGAGTCAATATGGGCGCATCGTCTGGGCACTTCTGGTGCCAGGTAGACTGTCGCCATGAAGTTCAACCCCTTCGTGACCTCAGACCGCAGCAAAAACCGTAAACACCACTTCAATGAGCCCTCACACATGCGCCAGAAGGTCATGTTGTCCCCGCAATCCAAGGCGCTTAGGCAGAAGTACATCTGCTCCATGCGCATCAGCAAGGATGACGAGGTCCAGGTGGTTCGAGGACACTACAAAGGTCAGCATATCAGCAAGACAGTCCAGGTTTACAGAAAGAAGTGCGTTATTTACATCGAGCGGGTGCAGCGTGAGAACAGCACAGCCGTCCATGCAGGCATTCACCCGAACAAGGAGGTTAGCACCAGGCTAAAACTGGACAAAGACCGGAAAAAAATTCTTGAACACAAAGCCAAATCTCAACAAGCTGGAAAAGAGAAAGGCAAATATAAGGAAGAACTTATTGAGAAAATTCAGGAATAAATATAACCTGGTTGTGTGCAACCATGGCTTAACTGCAGATTTTTAGCCCGGTTTTGACGGCATCTCTGGAATTTTGTTTCCTTCCTGTTTTGTTATTGATATGTGACTCTGTGAATCTATTTTGGTGTTCTAATTTTATGAATAAAAACTGGAAATGTTTTCTAAAAAAAAAAAAAAGAGTCAATATAGAGGGAGGGGCAGATGTCAAAACATTTGTACAACTTTAAAATGTCACAATGAATTGAAGGTGAGCTGGCCACCTCCTCCCCCACCAAAGAGCAACCTAAAACTATCCTAAAACAAAAAGTTTAGTAAACACGCACAAGCTAAATAAAAGATAAATAACTACATTACCAAAATTTTCAGGTTGCGTTGAAGGAGCAGGATTTAAAAAACGAGGGCTTGGGCCGGCGGACTGGCGCAGTGGTTAAACGCTGGTTTGGGAAGCCAGCAGCCCCGGTTCGGTCCCACATATGAGGGCCAGTGACACTGCCCTCAAAAAAAAAAGCACAAAGAAAAAAACGAGGGCCGGCCAAGTGGCTCAGCTGGTTAAGAGCTCACTCAAGAGTGTGAGCTGAGCTCTGAGCAACAGCAGTTCGATGCCCAGCCCGAGATGAGTTGCAGCTGAGCTGCCAACAGGTGGCAGGATGGCTCAGCTAAAAAAAAAAAATTAAAAAAAAAAAAAAGAAAAAAGAAAAAGAAACAATCCTTCTCAAAGCTAGAAGGTGCATGTACCCAGCACACAGCTTCAGAGGAAGATCAACATTTGAGATCACTGAACCCAGCCTTGGTGCCACCACCGCACAGCCTCACAGGACAGGCCCAAAGCCCCATCCACATGCTCAGTGCCCCCACTTTTCCAGTGTTCTGACAATTTAAAGGACACATTTACCCTGAATATCTCCAATTGTAACAGTGGACACCTACAGAGACTAGAAAACATTTCATTCCCAGCTTCCTCAGCAAGAACAAACATCACCAAGAAGAGATAGCTGTCTGGAGTTCTCAGACCAGCCCCTGGGTTAGAGGGGACTTGGGGGCAACCATCTGAGAGGCAGGGACAGCACTGCCCTGTCCCGCCCTGGAGCGTCCCGCCCTGCTGGACCTACTGGAAAGCATTACCCCTTATTTCCAAGGACAAAAGCAACACCACGGAATTCCAGTCTTGGGCCGGGCCTGGGAGCAGACGGACCCAAAGCAGACAGTGTGGCTCGTTGCCACCTCCACAAGGTACACTTACAGGAGGGCTGGACCTCTTAAAGAAGCTACAAAAAGTGCTAGCCATAAGGACCAAGGCTGCATTGAAGCTGTTATAGGAGGATTGGTTTATCAGAAATCACCACCAGCAAATGGACAAACCACAAACAGGAAGATGTATGTGCAATACATCATTACGCACCAAGGACAGACGAAGAACTTCTATGAACAAGCTGTGGGGAAATGGGCAACACTCAGGGCATTTTCCAGAACAGGAAGCCACACACAAAGAGGCCACTTCCTCAATCAGGAGGGGCAGGCAGAGTCAGGCCACTAATCCTCCCGTGACACGCTACCAGGGCAGAGAGACAGACTCAACGACAGCACAAGGAGACGGGAGAAAGCAGATGGCCCTGCGACTTCTCAGGGAGTGGCGCTGTCCAACTCAGTGGCCCTGCAGCTGCTTCAGGGTAAAAATGCTTTGGTTTTTCACGGCACTGAGCCACACTCAGGCCTCCATAGCCTCACGTGGGCACGTCCCGTCGCTGCAGACATTCTGGGCAGCAGCGCTTCGTGCCGCACGCATGTCACACATATTAGTGTCCAGCTGCCAGAGCCACAGAATAAATTATGCCCAAACCATGGGCTGCATTGCGTCTTTGTTTTTCACATTGGGACAAATTCAAATTCAAGTCTAAATAGTCACAAAAAAAATGGTGCTTTACGACACTTGCTGCCCTTACCCCATTAAGTGGCCCCAATACTCAACCCTCTACAAAGGCACCCTCCTGCCCCGGCTGGCCACTCACCAGGCTCTGCTCAATGAGCAGGCAGAAGAGCACGGCGTTGCCCACCTCCCGCAGGTTCTGGAAGCACACGGTCTTCAGCTCCGCATACTCCACGATGTCCTTCAGCTGGTGGTGGAAGAACTCCAGGATGCCTGTGGGGGTGGGAGGGAGCCACGGGGTGGATGCGGGCAGGGCACACCCCAGGGGACACAGCCCGGGGAGCACAGCCCGGGGGGCACAGCCCAGCAGGGCACAGCCTGGGAGGCACAGGTTGGGGGACACAGCCCAGGGGGCACAGCCCAGCAGGGCACAGCCCGGGGAGCACAGCCCAGCAGGGCACAGCCCGGGAGGCACAGGTTGGGGGGCACAGCCCGGGAAAGCACAGCCCAGCAGGGCATAACCTGGGGGGCACAGCCCAGCAGGGCACAGCCCGGGAGGCACAGGTTGGGGGGCACAGCCCGGGGAAGCACAGCCCAGCAGGGCACAACCTGGGGGGCACAGCCCAGCAGGGCACAGCCCAGGGGGCACAGCCCAGCAGAGCACAGCCCGGGGAGCATAGCCCAGGGACACAGCCCAGCAGGGCACAGCCTGGGAGGCACAGCCCAGCAGGGCACAGCCCGGGGAGCACAGCCCAGGGACACAGTACAGCAGGGCACAGCCTGGGAGTCACAGGTTTGGGGGCACAGCCCGGGGAGCACAGCCCGGGGGCACAGCCTGGGGAGCACAGCCCGGGGGCACAGCCCGGGGAGCACAGCCCAGCAGGGCACAACCTGGGGAGCACAGCCCAGGGAGCACAGCACAGCAGGGCACAGCCCAGGGGGCACAGCCCAGCAGGGCACAGCCCGGGGAGCACAGCCCGGGGAGCACAGCCCGGGGGGCACAGCCCAGCAGGGCACAGCCCGGGAGGCAAAGGTTGGGGGGCACAGCCCAGGGAGCACAGCCCAGGGGGCACAGCACAGCAGGGCACAACCTGGGAAGCACAGCCCAAAGAGCACAACACAGCAGGGCACAGCCCAGCAGGGCACAGCCCGGAAGCAGCTGCACTGGCCATGGGACATTCTGGCCCTGTGCCTGCTGTGGAGATGGCCACATGTTCCCAGGCACCAGCATCTCCTCCTTTTTTTGTACAGCAACTGGTCTCTGGGCCTCAGCTGCAAAGCCTGCCTGTCAACCCTGTATCTTCCGAGCAGGCACCACACAACAAGAATAAACAAAGACCGTAATGTCACCTCCAGCACGGGCAGGAAAGGTACTTGGTAAAGTTCAGTATCCCTTCACAGGCACAGAAGGAATGTACTTAATCTGACAAAGGACACCTACGAAAAGCCTGCAGCCAATATCACTGTCAGCAGTGACACCTGCGCACTGTCTCCTGAAGGCCCTGGGCACGGTAATAAGGCACAAAAAGACAGAAGGCGTGAAAGCTGGGAAGGCAGTCAGCACTCCTTAACTCGATCTACAATTCACTGTGACCCACAGATCCCGTCAAAAAGCCACAAGCTGGGCCGGCCGAGTGGCACGGTGGTAAAGCCCGCTGGCTTGGGAAGCCAGCAGCCCCGGTTCGGGTCCCATATATGAGGGCCAGTGACACTACCCTCAAAAAAAAGCCACAAGCTGACTCCAGAATTGAGATGGTCACGCAGAAGACCTCGAATAGCTCAAACAACCCTGAGGAGAACGAAGCTGGAGGTTTCCCAAGTTACAAACCCTTCATCCCAACAGGTCAGGCCCCAAGTGCCGGTCTGCAAGGACCCCACGGCCCTGCCTGCCTCAGAGGCTGTCCCTTTCTCCTCACGGTCTGCCCCGCAGTTCTCAACATTGCCCCCACGGGGCCTCAGACCCTCTCGGAGGGAACACTCCCTCATGGTGTCACCCCACCCACACCCCCCGCAGGCTCCCACGGACGGGGCTTTGCCCACATGGTGATACCCATGGGCCTGGGCTCCGCCAACCTTCTGTGCTGACATGGGGTGGCAGCTGGGTGACAGGCATGAGAGGTGGCCCGCCAGTCCACAGCTCTGCCCCAGACTAGCTTTGAATTTGGCCTAACTGGCTTCATCTTTATATTTAAAATCTCCATGTCCAGCCAGGACATAAGCACTAGTTTTATTGTCCCAACATCACTCATTTTTCTGACAATGAAGTCAGATTCTCCTGAGCGAGGCCACACCGATGCTTATTTCCCTCCACAGTGGCCAAATGGTCACCTTGCCCTGTCCTCAAACACCACAGCCCTCGGTGGGTGCTAGGCACCACCTCAGAGCTTGGCCACATTGGTGGCCGATGGCTCCTCAGAACAGTATCTCACTGGTGACCCAAGTGTGGGCTCAACTCACCTAACCCGACAGTTGTCCAGCTTTAAGTGTTATAAGAGACAAAGGCAGTTTTCTTAAGAGGCACAGTTCCTGTAGTACAATTTCATCATGAACAAATTTTTTTTTTTTTTTTTTTGAGGGCAGTGTCACTGGCCCTCATATGTGGGACCCGAACCGGGGCCGCTGGCTTCCCAATCCAGCACTTAACCACCGCGCCACTCGGCCGGCCCCCAAGCCAGTTCTTAACCACTGCACCACTCGGCGGGCCCATGAACAAACTTTTTAAGACCATTAAGGCTATCTACCTGGATAGCATCAAATCAGCTTTCGTCTGGCCACATGACTCAGCACCCTCAAGGTCTCTGGGCAGAGAGTCTCCAGGGCGCCCTCCTGGTCCCGTTAAACCCAGCAGGGCAGTGGGACCCAGCAGTCCAGCTCCCTGCCCCTCCCTGGTTGGTGGCCTTCGAGATCCAGGTGCTGGGGCCAGCCGAGTGGCGCGGTGGTTAAGCGCTGGCTTGAGATGCCAGCGGCCCCGGTTCAGGTCCCACATATGAGGGCCAGTGACACTGCCCTCAAAAAAAAAAAAAAAAAATCCAGGTGCTGGGTCACCCAGCATGACTAACGGATGCTGCCTCACCCCTCACGCCACAGCTTCCTCACCCAAAAGAGGGCCTCCGGCACACCTTGGTGCATACCTGCTCCCAGGTGAAGGTCAAGTTGGTTGGTTCCACTGGAAACAATCGGTTCTAGATGGTTCTAGCTGGGCTCCCCACCTCCTCCCACCCAGGACGGCAGATTCTGATCAGGACCTGAAGCTGGCCCCACTCGCAGTGCCCCACTCACCAGGAGAGCCGTACTCGTGCCGGGGCAGGCGGCACACCTTGGGCATCACCTCCATCAGCGTCTTCACATACTGCAGGATCGTGCCCTGTAGCTGCAGGACAGACGGGCTGTGTCAGCCACCGGTCACCACTGTCCCAGAGGCTGGGGCGGTGCTGGCAGGTGGAGAGGGGACTTACTAACACGCAGGTGACGAGCGGACTGAGGCTCACTGGCTGGGAGAGGAAAGCCCAGCCATGGAGAGAAAACAACCTCCAAAAGGGTGACTGCAGGACTCAATAAATGTACGTCCTAAAGCACAAGTCCCCTTTACGGAGGCACATGGCCTAGGTGACGTGGTGGCCAGGGCACTCTGAGGGAGGGGCATCCTCCCAGGGCAGGTTCTGCCTTCCTCTGATGGATGGGTGCAGCTCCAATACTGGGCCATGTCACCCTGTGTGCCTGCCACTTTCCCAGTTACCACGTTTGGGGGCACAGACCCCCGCTGGGGGTCCTTGCAGGCCTAGGTCAGGCAGGGAATCATGGCCGTGTCACACGACCCAACACCTCTGTATTCGAATTGATTTTTGACCCTGACCTATATGGTTGTAGATTTCGTCAAGTTCAAGGGGGTTGTAGGAGCTCCTGATTTACAGCCAGTGAGTCAAAGACACAGGTGACAGGTGGGCCTGTGACTGGAGTCTGGGGCCCCGGGGGAGGGAGCGGCAACCCTGTGGGATCTGAGGCCGTGTGGGCAGTATCAGAGCTCACTGTGGACATCCAGCTGGTGTGTCCAAGAGCTGCTTGGAGCCCCAAATTGGAGGCGGGTGCAGAACCTTCACACTGTGAAGGAAGCACGTCCCAGGGGACCCACCAGGCTCTTGACGACCTTGAGCAGCTCTTCCATGACCACCGCGATGCCCTGGTAGCCCAGCAGCCGGCAGATGACCTGGAAGTGCGGGGGCCCCACGAAGTTCCGGAAGCTGCCGTAAATGCTGGAGTAGGCCAGGTTCAAGGCCTGGGGAGAAAGGACAGAGGGCTCAATAAAACCTCGTGTTCCGGACGTGGTCCCTGCACACACACACAGATGAGAGTCACCGGGCAGCACACTCGACACACATCCCTGGGGGGTGGTCCACAGGCTTGTCAGACGCCCCCCTTACTGGTAGTTCCGTCTTCAATCGGAAGACATGAAAATCAAGCTTGCTGGGCCGCTTGCTGGGCCGGCCGAGTGGCGTGGTGGTTGGGAGCTGACTTTGGAAGCCAGCGGCCCCAGTTCGGGTCCCACATGTGAGGGCCAGTGACACTACTCTCAAAAGTTAAAAAAGCAAGCTTGCTAAAACAGGGCTGGTGGGGAGGGGGTTTGGCTTTTCAACATTTACAAAACTGCCTGTTCCACAGATGCTCTATGGAGGTCCTGGGGTGAGAATTTAGTATGTCTTAGCACCTCACTGCTAAGCGCCCCAGTGTCCTGGGGGGACGCCTGCAGACAGACCGCGAGGGGGTAGGGGGAGCCGGGCTCACAGCCCCGCAGGGTGGGCTGCTGAGACAGACAGTCAGATCCCTAGTGGTCGTTCCCCTGTGCATGACATGAGTTGCCAGCCCTTTACCGCGTCCCCTCCATGTAAGTCCCTGTCCCTCCCCGTCCCTCTCTAACTGTCATATTTCCGCTGCATGCACGAAGAACACTCAAAAAGCAAGGACTCAACAGTGCCTCCAGGAGGCCTGCCTGCAGCTCCTGGGAACTCAGATCCTGGGATGGTGCCTGTGTCACCGACTATGACACAGCTATTTTCAACACCGGGCACACTTAACCATGCTGCACACTCTGGTCTAGGCTGTTTGGACAAACAGTGGTTTATGGCGAGCCCCTCCTTCCTTCTGGACTCTGTGGATCGGTAACCATGGAGAGCTACACGGGACCGTGTGCCCATATGCCCAGCCCCCGTGAAAGCCTTGGACCTGGCGTTTTCAGGGGCTCCTCTACATGTCCTGTGAGCCCCACTTTGAATGGATGGCTTTGGCAGCCTGTGCCTAGACCCAGCAACACCTCCTGTGTCTTTTCCCTTAGGAGCCTGGTTTGTGGTCTTCTGCTATAATGAAGTGCAGCCACGAGAAGAACTCTGAACCTGAGAGCGCTCTGGAGAATTACCAAATGTGTGGGTGGTCTTAGGACCCCCAAAACACAAAGTCTGAGTCTAAACCAATTATCAATTACATCCCTGACCAGGTTGGAAGCCCTGCCAGGTGCCTGTCCATGCCCATCCCACGATCCCCATTGAGTTCAAAAGGACCGTATCTCCATCATCTGCTCAGAAGTGTCCTCTTTCTCCCTTCCCATTCTTTTTTTTTTTTTTTTAAAGATTTTATTGGGGAATTGGTGGAGGGGAACAGCGTTGGGGAATCTGGAAAGGGCAACAGACAAGTTGCTGTCTTTTTGTTCTTCAGTTTAGTTGCGGAGGATGTTGCTTCACTGTTAGTATCGTCATTGCGCTCTTCCCGGATGAGGCAGATCGGTCGCTCACCGCGGCTATTGGCAGCTCGCGCTGGCTGCCAGCCGCTCACGCTGGCTGCGGGCCACTCACTGTAGCCTATGGCAGCCCACTGCAGCAGGGGCTGCAGCCCACACCATCACCGGGGCTCGCACAGCCCAGCTCCAGGTGGAGCTGTTGTTAGCTGTAGAGGGCAGTGTCACTGGCCCTCATGTGGGATCCGAACCGGGGCCGCTGGCATCCCAAAACCAGCGCTTAACCAATGCGCCACTCGGCCGGCCCATCCCTTCCCATTCTTAAAGCACTTTAAATGCTGGGATTCTGGGTGAGGTTTTGCTTGATAAAAAGTTCTAATGCTTGAAAAGAAGACCATGAAAATCATTAGTGAAATCTAAAGGCCTCATGTTACAAGTGGGAACATCCATCCCAAAGCCACCGTGAGTTCCTTAGAGCCTGTGGCTCAGTAACCCCTGGTCCCCAGCAGTGTGTGACTACAAAGAACAATCAAATCCAATTCATCTAATCTTTCTTTGCCCCCAAACAGGCACCTGCTCTGCAGACGCCCGAGTGCCGTGTCCCTGTGGACACACAAGGCATGAACGCGGCACCCAAGCCCCCAGGACTGTGGGCTCATGGCTTTGTCATATGGGAAACAGAACCCCTGCCATCTCCCTGTGATCCTGGAGCAAAATCCTGCGGAACGAAAATAAGTCTCCTGAGCCTTTAATAGCCTGATGGACACACGGACACATCTGGGCCGCTGGATGGACACAGCAGTGCTGGGGGACCAGGAATCCATCCCTCCAAGGACCTTGGGCTGACCTGACACCCCCGTGGCCAGAGGCTGTGCAGATGTGGGGCAAATCCCCAACATTCCCCCTGCCCTCAAGAGCCAAATGTCTCCCCATTGCGACCCTCTGACACACAGGGGCAGGAGGAAACGGGGCGGGGACAGGAGAACCACCCTGTCTCTCGCTTCCTCCTTCCCACAGACTCCTCTCTCTGTCATGCTGTAATGAAAAATTATTTTGTGGTCATGACTAAGAGAGAGATTAAAAAATTCAGAACCAAGCCAAGTTCACAATCTTTTAGTTAACAAAGACCCCAAAACTTTCTCTTACCAAACTGTCTAGTCGTATCTCCTTAAATTACATAAAACTTTAGTTCCAAGAGCGTCAAACACTACATTTTAATTTCAGAAAGTGAGCAGCAGAGCACTTATTCTAGTCCTTTTAAAAATTATGCACCTGACGCCCTTCCCAAGGAGCAGAGGACGTGGGCCACACACACCAGCCTGGACTGTACTGGGAGCCCATCTCCATGGTACAAATGCTCCCAGCACAGCCAAGTTCAAGCTGCCATCTGTGGTGACAGGAAGGTGGATAACCAAGAGAGTGGACATGAAAGGTTCCCGCTCTGTGGAACGGAGGGTTGGGCAGTGTGGGCGAGAGGCTTCCTCTCAAGTTCTCAGATGCAGCCGGTGCCTTAGGACGGGCCTGGAGCAGGCCTGGGGGCCTCGATGCCCGGTGGGCTAGGCAGGCAGGCTGCTTTCTGAGTCACTCGATCAGCAGCTCAGAGCATGAGCATGGGCTTCTGTGTGGGTGTCACCCAGTGTGCAAGCAAGCGTCACCTGTGTGACCAGCGGGGCCTCCCAGCTGCAGCCCCAACGCAGGTGCCTTCACCCCCCACCTCCATTTTCAGAGGCAGGTGAGCAATCGCCGGCCAAGTGGGAGGAAGGCCCACACCCGCCTAGCTCCCAGCAGAGGCCAGGCAGTGAGCCCCGAGACTGACTGCGACCCGGCATCAGTGCAAGACACGTCAATGACTCAACATTAAACAGTGACACCTAAGCTCAGAAAGGGCAGATGGGACAATGCCGCCTTCTTCACTGCTGGTCGTCACCACAAGTTTTACAACAGCTGCCAACACCCTGACCCTAAATGCCAGGAGCAGCAGCCTGGCATCCTCTGTCCCCACAGCAAGGCCTGTGATACAGAGTGGGCAGCCCCCGGGAAGGGCAGTGAACACAGGCCCCAGGGACACAGGCATCATCCCTTTACCTTCCCCATTTCTTCCCTCTCTTACTTCAAAACGTGGCACCTCCATTCTCCGACTGCCAGGAACCTAAGAAATACCGTCAGGTCTTCCCTCTCCCTCACCCATGTCCAGTGACCAGCAAGCTCGGTCAAGTCACCTCCGAAACACACCCTAAATCCACCTGCTTCTCTCCATCTCTGTCAGTAGCACTTGGCCCATCACCACACTGCTGCACAAGGGGAATGTCATTCTCTGCCCGCTCCCTGACCCACTCAGGCCTCGGCCCCTCGCCGGGTCCCAAACGCCTCACGCTGCCTGCTGCCCCACAGCCTCGGCCTCCAGGACCCTCTGCAGGTCCTGCCAGAGTGAGGCCATCCCAAAAGCCACTCAAGGCTCTGTCACATGATCCCTTTCACAGCATTACTAGGAGAGTGGCTTCTCATAGGGACTCAGCCCCAAACGCCACACAGAGCGCCCACACCTCCTGTGAGCGACAAATAGAAATGGGATCACTTTCAGCCTGAATTCCACAGAACCGCGTGGACACCGGCCACGTCTATATCTACCCATGCGGGTTTCCTGTCTGTCCCAAATACTTCCTCCACGTGACACCCTGGCTTGTCCCAGCAACACAGCTGTTGGTTCTTTTTTGGCCCACAGTTTGAAAATCTTAAACGGCCACATTAGCTTACAAAGTGCTGTGACGCTGTGACAAATATAATGAGTGGCTGAAGGGTGCGAGACACACAGTGACGACGTCACGAGCCCGGAGACGCTGGAGGCCAGGCAGGGTGTGCTGAAGACATGTCTCCTCACAGACTAGTCAGAAAGGGGACTGCGAGTCACAGCTAGGGGCCCGAAGTGGGGTCCTTTCATGTCATTATGTCAACAGGCTCATTTCTGCATTTGTGACAAGAACATCCTACTCAAACCTCGGCCCCTTAGGTGCGTGGCCACAGGAAGGAGGCTGGCGGGTCCACAAGCTCTACCCACGTCAAGGGAACAAGAAAACTGGCGAGAGCAATGCAGGCGCATCACAAACAGGATTCAGAAAAGGAAACCCTCTGTCAGACACGGCCCCCCCCAGAGCCAACCGCTGTCCAGCACCCCGTGCTCTGTCTCTGGATGTGTCATTTGTAATCAGAGTGGCTGGAGTCTGACTTTCTAGGATGCGGGCCGTGGCCTGTCGGTGGATCTGTGCAGTGGTTTCTAACAGCTGCCCTTCACTGCGTTGAGCTCACTCTGTACATATCTCATTTCCTTAGAGGTCCAGTTCCTGCCGCACACTGGCGGATGCCCCAGAGTGACACAGCCCCACGTGGACACCTACAGTTGCCCTTAACATGGCTTCGCTCCACAGAACCTCTTCTGATCTGATGGGCAAAATAATTCTTACTGTCATTCATTTCTCTTCAGTTACTGGTGAGGCTGGATATCGATTTTTATTTTGTACTACGTTTTTGGGAAATGTCTGTTCATTGCATGTCTCCTTCTTACTATGGTGTTTGTCTTTTATTAAGTTACTAAATTGTAAGAGTGTGTTAAACATAACACTGACACTTAATAACACTCGCACTTGCTGCAAATCTAGCCACCCTCCGCCGGGGCCTTCCTCCTACCACACGGCGGTGGGTGGGGTTTCCAGCTCGACTGTGTGCCCCTCCCACCTCTGCACCTCCCCTTCGGGGTCACATGGGGACAAGCCGCCCTGGACCCCCTCACACTTTCTTGGCATGTTTTTCAACCTTTAAATCTGCCAACAACCCCACCCATTTTAGTGCCAGGAGTGAGGCCAGGCCCAGCCAAACACACTACTTGGCCACAGGGCTGTCCCAATCCTATTATTACTTTTCAGGAAACAGTAACATTTTTTTTTTTTTTTTTTTTTTTTTTTTTTTTTAAAGATTTTATTGGGGAATTGGCGGAGGGGAACAGCGTTGGGGAATCGGGGAAGGGGAACAGACAAGTTGCTGTCTTTTTGTTCTTCAGTTTAGTTGTGGAGGATGTTGCTTCACTGTTGGTATCGTCATTGCGCTCTTCCCGGATGAGGCAGATCGGTCGCTGGCCTCTGGATGTCGATCACCGCGGCTATTGGCAGCTCACGCTTGGCTGCCAGCCGCTCACGCTGGCTGCGGGCCACTCACTGTAGCCTATGGCAGCCCACTGCAGCAGAGGCTGCAGCCCACACCATCACCGGGGCTCGCACAGCCCAGCTCCAGGTAGAGCTGTTGTTAGCTGTAGAGGGCAGTGTCACTGGCCCTCATGTGGGATCCGAACCGGGGCCGCTGGCATCCCAAAACCAGCGCTTAACCAATGTGCCACTCGGCCGGCCCCAACAGTAACATTTTTATACATATCATGACACATTTATATCATGGCAACTAAACGGATTCCAACTAAATTTACGCTTAAAAGCCTACTTTTCTTTTTTTTATTATGATTAGTTACAGATGTACAAAACAATGCAATAGTTATCCTTTTCACCCCTTACAAAGTGACTTCTCCCTACCCCCTCCACCACCCTCCCACCCCCAATATCATCCATATCTATTACAATTCCATTGACTCCATCCCCACACTATATTCCACATCCCATGACTATATATATGTTAAATTATAGTCAACATCTAATATTATTCAGCGGCAGCTTCAGATGTACAGTGCAGTAGTCAGGCCACTACACCATCAATGAAGTGGTCTCCCTAATAAGACATGAGTCCTTCTGGTCCCCTAAAAAAATATTTACATTATTGATTATGTTCCCTAAGCTGTCTCTTCTATCCCTGGGTAATATTGCAGTTACCAGTTTGTGTTGCTTTGTCCCTTCCCCTTCTCCCTCATGCCCATCCCCATCCCATCTAGCAATCATCAGTTAAAAGCCTACCTTTGATCCATGCAAATACTGGGGTTGTGCATTCGGCTGTTTATCTCTTTGAAATTCTTGAGAAAATGGTAACACCGTCCGAACAAACCTAAATAAGATTAAAACAAATTTAATGATATGTCTTTAGAATTCAGAACGTTCTCATCAATTAAATCTTCCTGCAAGTGGACTGAAGTAATCATCTCACAGGAAAACTCAAGGAAATCAGAGACCAGAGTAGGATGGGGTATAAAAATACTCTGAAATATGACAAACGTATCCTTGCTCCTGAATGGACTGAGAACAGTCTCCACACCCTGGGAGAGCACTGGCCCGTTAGGACCAGAACCATGTCAAGCCTACCCCAGCCCTCTGACCAGTGGTCATGACCCAGCACTTGGGCCTTGCTGAGCCGCTGGACATGGCAGTGATGGCGGGGACCGGGACATGCACTACTCAATTCACTGGTTACAAGCGAGGGGAGCCTGTGCTGTAACTGGCTCCCGCGAGCTGCTGGGCGAGTGCAGGCCCTGCGTCTGTGCTGCTGAGACGCCCTGGCTGCCAGGAGAGCCACACTCACCGGTTGGTGGAGCCGTTGTAGCAATAGTTAGGCAGGAAGTCGTAGTTGAGCTCCCAGAAGACGTGTAGTGTGATTCTCCCGTAGGGCGCCGACACGTTGTGGTTGGCCTCCCGGAACATGGCGTCGAAGCTGTCCAGCGTCAGGTACTGGCTCAGCAGCCTGTGCGTCATGCGGTTGATTTCCAAGAGGCCATCCAGCTCCTGGGGACCACAAGGACAGGGGTATGAGGATAGAACTGGGCCCACCACGGCCTCCATTCCCTACAGGTGCCCCGATTCGGTGGGGGGGGGCGCATAGCAGGACAGAGTGGAACATCCTGAGTGGGACCAGTGAGCGAAGCCAGAATGCACGTGACAGGTGCCTGGGAGGTGGCAGGGCTTGCTTCTCACACAACTCACTGTGCTCCTCCGCTGCCTACGGTTGCCCCACAGGGCAGAGACCACTTGGACATGTCACCCCTATCTGGCTGGTACACTGCGTGCGTGTCCTTGGGTACTGGCCTGTGTCACCTGGAGTTCCCCAAAGCATGGCTGTGCAGCACAGCGGGCACGCACACCCATAGGTGGCCTTCCAAGCTTTCACGGATTACCTGTAGAGCCCACTCAGGTCTGCGCTACCCATTGGACACATGTGACAATGAGAACGTTGCTGGCCATAATGGGGTATGCTATGCTGTGCGTGTGACATACACACCAGAAATCAAAACTCGAGTATGAGACAAATGTAAGCTATCCACATCAATGATACTTTTATAAGGCTTACATATTCAGTTGTTCATTTTGGGATCTATTGGGTTAAACAAGTAATTAATTTCATCTATTCTTTTTCCTTTGCTAATGTGACTAAAAGGAAATTTTAAGTTATCTGTGTGGCTTGTACTATATTTCTGTTGCGCAGCATGGGTCTAGGTCAATACTTTGAGCAATTTTAATCCAAATCATAAATGGTCAGTGACAATCGAAAGCCATCATCCTGGAACTGTGCTTGTATCACGGGCTACTGTGGGTCTGGGTCGTAAGACAGTTGTCGGACTCTGAGGAAGAAGCTGAGGGGCCAGGAGACGCCACTGAGGCCCGTCTTGCCTCCCAGAGCTGCTTCTCAGCAATGACCACGCGTCCTTGAGCTCTTGCATGGCCATGACCTCTCATCTGAGGCCTTTGTTCTTGGAAGATAGATTTGGCTTGACACAAAATTCCTAATTTGAACTTCCTTTCCTTGGCTTCTGGCATGAATAGTTGCTGACAATGGTCTGAGGACAACCAAATTCTCTTTCTTTGATTGCTCAGATCAGATACCCAGAAGACTTTATCTTCTAAGTCCAATACTTCTATTGCAATATTCCTTGGGGTTGACCACTTTGGGTGAGTTTTACCAGCACATGACATATGCTTTTAATATATACGAGGTCTGACAATTAAGTTCAAGAACTTGTTGCAACAATGTTACCAACCTTTTTTGATATCAGAGGATTATTCATTATGAATTTGTACCAACCAACCTTTTTTGATATCAGAGGGATTATTCATTATGAATTTGTACCAACTGGACAAACTGTTAACCAAGTTTACTATTTGGAAGTGCTGAAAAGGCTGCATGAAAAAGCTACACGATCTGAACTTTTCGCCCACAATTCATGGCTCTTGCATCACGATAATGTACCAGATCACACGGCACTGTCTGTGAGGGAGTTTTTAGCCAGTAAACAAATAAATGTATTGGAACACCGGCCCTACTCACCTGATCTGGCCCCCAGTGACTGCTTTCTTTACCTCAAGATAAAGGAAATATTGAAGGAAAGATATTTTGATGACATTCAGGACATCAAGGATAACACAACAGCTCTGGTGGTCATTCCAGAAAATACAAAGAGTTCCAAAATCACTTTGAAGGGTGGACTAGGCGCTGATGTCAGTGCATAACTTCCTGAAGGGAGGACTTCAAAGGTGACCACAGTGATATTCTACAATGGGGTATGTAGCATACTTAATTGTGCAACCTCGTATTTATAGCGTATTTTTTCAATTTATCAGTTTTATTGAAATTGAATTTTTGGGGGTGGACAAATAAGTTTTTATTGTGAAATATTTTTATGGATGAATTTTTTAAATTAAAAATTTTGGGGGCTCCTGCAGAGGCTTGGCGGGCACAGAGGCCCAGCCGGCGGGTGGCTGCAGCCGGGCGCCTGAGGCCGAGCTGTTGCGCACAGGTTCTGACCCGGCTGGGCCATGAGTCGGCCGTCGCCCTGGTGGCCAGGCCTCCCCGATGCCGGCTGGGGCTTTGAGAAGCAGAGCGCAGGCTGGGCCTGGGCCGCGGGTGGGGTAAGAGGCTGGAGGCGGTGGCGGGGGCAATGGACGCCCTGGAGGAGGAGAGCTTCGCACTGCCCTTGTCTTCCACCTCTGATGCAGAATTTGATGCGGTGGTTGGATATTTAGAGGACATCATCATGGATGATGAATTCCAGTTATTACAGAGAAATTTCATGGACAAGTACTACCAGGAGTTTGAAGACACAGAAGAGAATAAACTCACCTACACGCCTATTTTTAACAAGTATATTTCTCTGGTAGAAAAATACATTGAAGAACAGCTGCTGGAGCGGATTCCTGGGTTTAACATGGCGGCTTTTACAGCAACTTTACAGCACCATAAAGATTAAGTGGCTGGTGACATATTTGACATGCTGCTCACGTTTACGGATTTTCTGGCTTTTAAAGAAATGTTTCTGGACTACAGAGCAGAAAAAGAAGGCCGGGGACTGGACCTAAGCAGTGGTTTAGTGGTGACTTCGTTGTGCAAATCCCCCTGTGTGCCAGCTTCCCACAACAACCTGCAGCACTAGGCCCTCCTCCCCGCAGTGAGCTTGCTGTGGGCTGGGGCAGCTAACGATGGAACACATCCTGGGAAGACTGGCTCTGTTCTGCAATCTTCATTAATGTTAAGTATTGATGGGTCCGGAAAACAAATTATCTGACCCTCCTGGCACCTGTCTCCTCTGAAAAACCCTGTGTTCAGTGACCTTAGTACTGCTCCCCAAGTAGAGACACTCTCAGGGGTTTGAGTTGGGCTCCTCCTGAGGGAGCCCACACCCAGCATTCCACCCAGGGGCCCCTCCCCAGGCTCCCTGTTGGTGTCAGCACCCTCCATCACCAGCCCTTGGTCCCAGCAGGCTTTGCATGAATCTTTTTGTGCACTCAGAGCTTTTCACACGTTTCAAAGTTTCAGTCCTTCAGCCTCAGCAGTGTTTTTGACTGTCTGGGAATATTTATCTAGGGTGGCTGCTCAAGCAGCTTCCCGTCTTGAGATTTCTAGAGCAATTGTCACAGGTAGTCTTGTCTGTAGGAATCAACTGAGAGATGTCCTTTATCTAAAAGCTACACGTGAAAACTAGTCTTATATTCATAGTGCTTGTATCACTGTCTTCTGCTGATGTAGTCCCCGTTTCTAGAACTTTCTTAAGCATTTTTGAAAAAATATTTTTCTAGATTGAGACTTTTTTTTTTTTTTTCAACTGAGCCATCCTGCCACCTGTTGGCAGCTCAACGGCAACTCAGGCCAGACTGGCATCGAACCGTTGTTGCTCAGAGCTCAGCTTGCACTCTTGAGTGAGCTCTTAACCAACTGAGCCATTCAGTGGGCGAAAAAATATTTTTCTAGATGAATACTCAGGCTAACCTAGTGGCTATAATCTTGGAACCTCCAGGATTACCCACTTAAAGATCAAAGTATTATATGCTGTGTGCTTTTTAGTTGTTAGTGCTCTAAAGCAAAACTGCTATGTTGGTGCTCTCGTTGTACTGGGCACCAGTGAAGGTGTGCTTGAGTTGGAGGGAGACTAAAAGCTGTCCCTGTTCTTGTAGCATGTTAAGTGTTTGTGCAGGTTTGTTTAAAACCTTTTCTGTATAAATTAGTTTGTTAGGGTTTCTGTTGGGGTAGGGGCTCTGCAATTCCTTCTTCCTGTCAGTCTTCCTACCAAGACTGTTTTACTGGTCTGGCTCAGCAGGGGCAGGAGACAGCAAACAGCTTCGTGGGCCATCTGCCTGCTTTGATTAGCACATTGGCTGAGCACAGTGTTTGATAGAACGTTATTGGCCAGAAAACATGGCTGTCGCATCTCTAAAAATAAGAAAAGACATAGTAGTTCTTAGATTTTTTTTTCTTTTTTTAAGTAAAAATAACAATCTGTATTAACTTTTCACTTGGCTGTTCTGGTTTTAAAGGATGAGCTCTAGACTGTGTTTTCTGTACTGATGTGGTGCATATTAAATACTTTTGTACCATGAAAAAAAAAAATTTTGGGGTGGCATTGGTTAATAATCCATTAGTTTTAGGGGTATGATATTATAATTTGACATCTGTATACTCTACTGCATGCACACCACCCAAAGTCTAGTCTTCTTCCATCACCATGTATGTGACCCCTGTACCCACTTTGCCCTGACCCCCACGCCTCCCCTCTGGTCACCCCCATTCTGTTATCTGTATCTCTGGCTTTGTTTTTGTTTTGTTAGGTCATCTGTTACTTGCTTTATACTCCACATATGAATGAAATCATGTTTTTTGTCCTTTTCCATCTGACTGATTTCACTCAGCATGACACACTCAAGGTGCACCCTCGTAGCCTTGGCCGTTGGTGGCACTTGATGGACTGTCCCTCCACCTGCGCATCTGAGGTTTAGAGAGTTTAGGTCTTTCTTTTGTTTCCCAGTAGATGGCAATATGGGCGCATTTTTGTTTTCTCTCACCTTTGCTACTTGCACTTTAGGAGTCATGCTGGGGCATCACTGTGGCTGTAGAAATGGATACCCAGATGACTGGGGTGGTGGGTATCCCTGCTGTCTCAGGGCGCCACCATTGTGGCAGGGGATGGGGGGATGTGGCAAGGGGCTGGGAGCCAGGCTCATGAGCCCAAAGCTGCTCCTTGGTTCCTTATGGCAACTGGCATTGCTATGCGGTAGCCATGGGGCCGTAGACGTTATTTCCATGGCTGCCACCAAGTTCTGCCGCCATGGGGGACGGGGCCCGGATTCCCAGGCACCGATGTTGCCTCTGCCCCTACCCACCGCCAGGCATAGGGTGCAGGCCGCCCCAATTCCCGCACTACGGTGTCAGCCCTGCCCTCCGGGCTATGCCTGCAGCCTCTACGTGTCCCAGTGCTCCCCCTCCAGATGCGCTGATGCATGGCTCTCAGTGTTTGCGTTGAACAGAGGGACCAGTGCTGGATTATCGGTGTCTGATGTGCTGTAAATCCCGGGGGAGATGCAAAAGGATCTGTCTTCTCGCTCCATGATGCTGATGTTACTCTCCCAAACACAATTTTTCATGTTTGTTCTATCCTGTTGCTTTGGTTTTCTTCTTCAGGGACCCCTATGTGTATGTTGGAGCTTCACTATCTACTATATGATTTTCTCTCAAATCCTTTTTCTCTGTCTTCATTTCTGCTTCATTTTTGTAACTTTCCTCCTTTCATTCTTTTGCCATATTAGGAATAATTTATTTAAGATGGGGATTATTCTTTAAAGTTAACTTAGAATTGTGAACACTGTCTTGACCCAGGATAGGCCAACCTCAATTAGTGCATAACTTTGGATTTCTAGGAAAAAACTGAACATACCACTGGTTCAATTTATCAAAAAGGATGTGTGGCCTCACAGCAGCCTCGCCATTTGCCTCCCTGCATTCGCCCATAACGGCAGGGCCTCACGGGGGACAGGATATTCACTATGTTTATGGCAAAACCCCATGGGACCCTAAGAGAGAGGGCAGGTCATCCAATGACGGGCAAGACCCTAAATATGCGCATTAGGGCGGCCAGGTGCTACCCTTGGGTACCCTGGGAGGAATCAAGGAGGTGAAGCATGTGGGGCCTAAGGGCCTGTGAACCCTTATTGGCAGAGCTAACAGCCTGTAGAAGATAGAAATCTTCCCAAGAAGATAACAGCAGTCCTCCTTGCATTCTTGCCTCTAAGTGTCATAGTGAATCATTAACTGTTCCCATAGGAGGCAATGTTGTATTGGTCAAGGGTCTTTCGGCTGAGGTGGTCTGTGAGGCATAGGGAAATTTGGCTAAAACTTGGGTGACGCATGTGATTTACAGACCTCGGAAAGAGCAAAGCCCCTTCCCTGTTTGTACTCAATAAAAGCTGCAAGCTGACCAGATTCGGGGCTCTTGTCCATCAGACAGGGTCCCCTGGCTCACATTGCTTTTTAAACTATCCCTGTCTCTTGCTCTTCATTTCTTTTTCTGAGTCCCCGCCGGTCCTCTGGAGGAAGCTAGACCCAGCCACGCAGAGACGCGACAAGGATGAAAGTAAAATTAGTGATAATCCTTGAGACCAGTCTCCCCCAAATCCGCTGAGCCCGACAAAGGAAAGAGCACTTACAACTATTGACGTCAGGTCTTCACTTTCAAAGCGTCCAATAGCCAGCTCCAAAGACTTATACATGGCCACTGAGACGCGCTGCGTAATCAGACGATTGAGGTCTATGGACCTGCCCAGGAGCTGGGGAATGGAGAGGAAGGCGTCAACAACTAAAACAACTCAGCAAGAATCATATATATCTCCTAAAAAGAGTATACGTGATGTGATCAAAACATACAGTGAATGTTTACATAAAAAAATGTATTGCAGTAAAAGATGCATTGCCATTAGTCCCCCTCCAAACACTCGCTCTCACTTCGAGCACACTTATCCCATCATTCTTGCCACTTCCTTTTTTTTTTTTTTAGAAGGCCTCATATTTATTACTGAACCAACCTACTAGTGGAGAAACATATTAAGAGAGAATTCATTTTCTCCATAATTTCCTAATAAAACACACCCAACTGTTCAGATAGTAGCAATCTTTTCAGTGCCATTGTTAAGATCTAAGCAACCCTGACACAGCATAAATATGTGGTGCCATCTCATGTGTGATTCCTTATAGACCCAGCTTGGTTCTTCTCCAATGTCTCCTCTTGGAGTTGTACCTTATTTTATTACCAGTTTTCATCCGAATCCATTGGGGAATGGGCCGATTCTGCTTTTGTTTCTTGGCCAGGAACCGCTTGATCCTGAAAGTCTTGTGAGAAGACATGGCGAAGAAGAGTCAACTGCACCTCTTGCCACTTTCTGAAGCAGTTCTGGAAGCCTTCTTTCATATCTTTAGTTGTACTGCCTCGATGTCCTAAATCGATTCAAAATATTTTCCTCTCTTTCATGGTCATTTTGACTTTGGGGAAGAGCCAGAAGTTGCATGGTGCCAGATCACGGTCACTGCAGCATCACCATAAACTAATTTTAACATTTTGTGGGTTTCTTTAGCATGTTTTTGTAGTTTAAAACAAAATTTCATGCGTTGAGATCCACGATTTACGGCACACCAAAACACACCTTCTCTCAACCTTCTGCTCACACCCAACTGACTGCACCAAACAAGTGGAAACTTGTCACACACTGTTACTAAGATTTGATGTGCCGCTTCCCGTATTGAAGATCCCTGCCTTTACACTGAATGGCACTTGGCAGCGGGATTCACTGTAGTTTTTGATCACATCTCATACACACACATTCTCTCTCTCTCTCTCTCTCTCTCTCTCTCTAAAAATCGATTCTGAAAGATAAGACAAACAATGTACAATATTTAAACATTTTAGATTAAATGATATTCACAGCTCTCATGACAAAATACTCTCCTTTCCAGGAGCTGAAATACTGCAAGTCAGAGCTGTAAAGGGTTTTCAGAGCGTTCTTAAATTTACACTGACTTCATGGGTAGAGACCCTGGAGAATCGGGGTCAGTCAGCACAGCAGTGTTCAGGGCGGCCAGAGCTTGCCAAACCTCCACAATGTTACAAGGACAAGTAAGAGAAATTACTTTATCTCTATTTCAGAGTCCCAGTAACATATGTGTATCTCAATGTCATTTCAATAACATAAAAATATGAACACACCCTGGTGAAAACACCCCAAAGTGTGAATGGTGATTATCTGTAGATAGATAACAGAATAAGGAATTTTCATTACACGTTTCTGTATTTTCCTAATTTTTTGTGATGTATACATATTGTTTTTAAAGAAACAAAAAAAAAGCACTGTGTTTTTCACTGTGCTCGCCAAGTGAAAGTTCATCTCCGACACCCCTGAGCTGACAAGCATCTCTTACGTCTCAGAGCTTCCTTTTGAGCTCAGCTCTTGGGCTTCTGGGAAGGAGCTGAGGCCCCAGGCCAGCAGGGCGTTTTAGGTCTTCCCGTGTGTTTTGGCATATCCATAGAAACTATCTTTAAAATCGTAACTTTTACAAGGATGCTCCCACAGTCACATGACATATTAAACTCTAGTGAAGACTAAGGAAACCCTACCAGTCCCAGGGACAGCTCCACGTGTCACCACACCTGGGAAAGGTCCCACTCACCTGCACATGCCTCTGCTTGAGCAGTGTCTCATAGCGGTTAGATGGCGGGAGATGGATTGTTGCCCCCTGATTCTTGCACTCAGATCGTAACCGTTTATCAAGAAGCAAACTAGAATAGAAGAAAGACAGGGCATTTCACACTTGTTCTGAATTTTAATGGAAATGTCAGATCAAGTTACCCAAGATTTCGTACCCAAATCACAACCACATACTCACCTTCCTGCCATAACCTTATAATATGCAAATATCTGGTCTGCCAACTTGTAAACAAATTGGTCAAAGCACAGATTCACCTGAAGAAAAAAATAAAACATACATTTCACTTCTGGGTATTTACCTGAAGGAAATAAAAACACTGGCATGAAAAGGTCCCTGTAGCATTGCTCACAGTACCCAGGACATGGAAACAACCCAAGCACCCATCCACGGATGGATGGAGACAGAAGTGGTACATACATCCAGTGGTATATATACTCAGCCATAAAACAAAAGGGATCTTCAGTTCCATTACATGTTACGGGACTGCCTTCGTACATGCAGTCTGTTGTTGACAGCAATGTTGTTATGCGTACAAGACTATATAATAAGCAAAACTAAAAAGCTAAAATGAAAAGAACCAGAAATAGAATAGGGGCTGGTTCAGCACATCTACTGAGAATGATGCACCTGCTTTAGGCGGTACATGGCAGAGGCTGACGAGGACACCAACGTGCTCATGTGCTGTCAGGTGGACACGCCTATCACCCAACAGCTTGTGTTCTAAGACTCCAGCTATCACATGCAGA
Source organism: Aselliscus stoliczkanus (assembly GCA_033961575.1). Classification (NCBI taxonomy): domain Eukaryota; kingdom Metazoa; phylum Chordata; class Mammalia; order Chiroptera; family Hipposideridae; genus Aselliscus; species Aselliscus stoliczkanus. Next base: position 36,619,212 of record CM066741.1, read on the forward strand.
TGCACAGGGAAAACTGCAGACAGAAGGGTTCATCCCAAAAGCTTCATTTCCATAGTCCCCCCACCACCTGAACCTTGAGTTGTAAAGAAAATTTGCTTCCTCTAACACTCAGAGAAAGGACATTAAGACGCTTGCTGAGATGCTGGGCTCTCACCTCTGCCTCAATCTCGTCGTACAGAAACTGCTTGTTGAACCTGGTGAGGGCGTAGTGGGCGCTGTCGTTATACAGGTCCAGGGAGTAGAGCACGTACCTGTGGGGGAGAGCGGTCAGCCTGGTGCCCGCAGCATCAGGCCCTCATGCCCCACACCACCCTCCCTCACAACAGGGCTCAGTCTGTCACGTCAGAGGCTAAACCCGGCCCATGCCCAGGGGCCCTCGCTGCACCCCGATAGCGAGCCAACCCCACAGGCAAGACACAGGACTCAGGCCAGGCCCAGGGGACCCGGCAGGCCGAGGAACCTCAACAATCGCATCTTCTCATTTGTCATCTTTCAGAGTTTCTCACTACAAGTATGTGGCATTTTTTATAACCACAAAAATGAGGTATTTTCTTAGTTTTAAGAATGAACTGCCTGACTTAAAAATAAAAACCTATGAAGGTCCAGTTTCCCACAGGTGACCATGAGCATGTCCAGTGTAGCTGAGAACTCTGCTCCCCGTGCCCCATGGACAACAGGAGGCAGCCAGCAGTCCCCGGAAGAAAGGTCTCCCTGAGGGCGCAAGGCAGTGTGAGCCGCAGGGCCAAGGCCAACCCCTGAGGTGCCAGAGAGGCAAGTGGCACATAAGGCCCCATGCAGGTCCCCATGCTCCACACTGCCTCCACCCCGATGGCTGACACATACGGGCAGAGAGGAGCCACCCACGTGTCCCGCAAGTGAAGGGAGCACCTGCTAGGTCAGTCCCCAACCTGATACAAGACACCCCCTCGCCTACTAGTCTCATGGATTTCATTTTTGGGGAGTCTCTGAACCCCTACCCCAGCCCTGAGCCCCGACCTCAAAACCAAGCTGTTTAATCAACACATCTCCCAAATTTGTCGGGGTTGGAAGCTGTGCCATGCGAGAGGCTGGGCCACACCTCCACTCAGTGACCCCCGCTGAGTCCCCAGGGCCTCCCAGTGCCTGGACACACTGGGACTTAATCAGTCCTACTGGCTGAGCTCCTGGTTTCAGTCAGAAGCCAAGAACCCTGCTACTTGTGTTAATCTGAAGTCTCACCCGCCCCCTGGGCAGCTGGGTGGCTCAGTGGGTGAGAGCGCATGCCCTGAGCAATAGGGTTGCCGGTTCGACTCCCCCATGGGACAGTGGGCTGTGCACGCGTCCCCCTCACCCCTTGCCCCTACACGTAAGACTTTTTGAAAATGGTGACTGGACTTGGAGCTGAGTTGCACTCTCCACAACTAATATTGAAGGATAACAACTTGACTTGGAGCTGATGGGTCCTGGAAAAAACACACGGTTCCCTGATAAAGTTAAAAAAATAAAGTAAAAGTCTCACCCCAAGAATTATGACTTCACATGAAGTGCTGAGAACACTCCGGTCCCCTCCTCTACCTCCCGGCTCCCACAGGCCACCAGGGACCTGCATCAGCACAAAGAGCCAAGATGGGCCCATGGACACTCACTCCATCATGGACGCCTCCTTGGTCTCCAGGATGTGGTCCGTCAGGATCCAGGGCATGGACATCTCAATGGGGAACTGGATCCTCCGGCCCATCGTCAGCTCCAGGAAGAACTCTCGGAACCACAGCTGTGAGAGGTCACAGCACTGCTGTAGAGTTTCTGTAAGGTCCCAATGACACCACATTAGCTTCTGCAAGCAGAGGACTCAGCAGGCAGGACAGACAGGAGAAGGCCCGTGCCGGCGCGGCTGGTGCGCTCTTGGCACGGAGCCAGGCAGGAGCAGCCATGAGCGGAAGGGGGCACATGGCACCTAACACCAGGGACGGGACAAGCTCGGCATGGCTGCAGGCAAAGCCATCCTGGACTGTGCACATTCTCGCTCATGAAAAGAGCAGAGTCAGCATCTAGCCCCATAAGCCAGGCGCAAACATCACTGCCCACTAATACTAATGGATCCTGTCACCCCTGTAAGCCCCTGACGGGGCAGGAGAAAAAAATGTCCTTTTAAAAAGGAGAAATAAAAGTAGGATTACTTTACTTTAATTAGGATAGAGACACAGCATTACACTCATACTCAGTGCAGGTCTATCTAACGCAAAAGAGAGACAGATTTTTTTCTACAAGTTTCTGTCCTGTGATGGAGTGAAAAATAAAAACCTGCAGCACCCCAGTCATGACAGGGCCCATTCCTGCTCTGAGCAAGCAGCTGCGACATGGCTAAACGTGGGTCGCTACATGATGACAAAGGGCATCCACCTGGTGCCCCAGTCAAGTGACTGGCATTGCCCCAAGACAGGCTGCCTGTCAGGTCACTGACCGAGGGGCCTATTTCTGGTATTTATCACTGTCTTGGTCACAGTGATTACATTTGCCTGTTTTTCAGGCTCTGTGTGGTTACAAAGACTGTGTGTTCAGGTTGAAGGGCCAGCTACAGCCCCCAAACCCTCACCCTAAGGGCCAAGCCACATGAAGGGAGCCCCGGCCAATCATGCATTTAAAGCGGTAAGTGAGGGAATGCCACGAAGGTTACAACATAGGTCACCGCCTGGGCATGTAAGGGGACCACAGCAGGGGATGTCAGGCAGGTGGAAGCATTCTACACGGTGTTAGCGGTGTTAGAACATGCTGGGCCAGACGCTGCTCAGCAGTATCTCTTACCACTGAAATTTATCAAGTGAGTGTAGAAGAATGACTCTCGATGAAACTTTTCTATGTCCAATATGGTGGGCCCCTCAAGGCTACTTCTCAAGGTTTTCTTGGAACCACTTTTATCTGCAATGAGGGACTCTAGCATGGTTCTCACCATGTAAAGCTGCATGAGCCATGGAAGCAATTGCGGGGGAAAAAATACACAGGGTACATTAGTTACACCAAACTCCGATCGGCCACAGGGCAGGACTGCTCCACCATGCCCCGACCAGAGCCGGCTCCCAAGGTCAGGGCGCCCAGCTCTGCCGCCGGGAGGAAGGACTCACAGAGGAGCAGTTCGCCTCCATGCCACAAATGTCAACAAGAGAAACAAACAATGTCTTACCACCAAAGGTTAAAAGGGGCGGATAGGTGTAGGACTGCCTCAGAAACGCGTTAACCACATGCAAGAGCCTTTCCATGCCCAAAGACTTGAGCTGCCTCAGCAGCTCGGCGGAGTTCAAGGACTCCGCCATGCTGCGCACCAGGTACAGCTAGACACGGACAGACGGGGAGAGTGGGAGAGAGCCGTTAGTCACACAGCACACGTCAAGGAGCGGGGACACGCGGGGCAGAGGGTGGGGAGGGCACATGCACGTCGCACACACCCAGGACAGGGTGCCTCTGGGACGGCCGGAGGCCTTCCTCCCACACAATGAATGGTTTCATTAACAGCCAGCAGCGTGCTTTGCTGGGAATTCTCTGAAAGACTGGCAGAGGAGCTGACAAAAGCCCCCGACAGAGACGTGATGAGTAAAAAGGACCAAGTCCCAAAATGGGAGAAGAAAGCAGAGGGCATATTATAAGGTGTGAGTCAGAAGGAAGCTGCTTGGGGGGTATGGGGGGAGGGCCCAAGCGTGCCAGACAGAGAACAGCGGTAGTGGCTTAAGACTGGGGACACATGAAAGCCACATTTTTAAATTTTGAAAAGTTTTATCTTTAGGAATGATACTTTTAGGCCCAATGTAAAAATTATAATCATGCACTTAAACACCCACCCAGAAACAGTGTAAATACAGACACAGACTCTCATTTTTTTTGCGGACAGCAGTTGATGCAGTAAGTTAAGTTCTGCATGCGAATGACCCAATCTGAGAGTCACAGGGTGTCCAGGCTAAGGCTCCAGACCCACGCGGGCAGGAAGACACAGGCAGTGCTTGAGCTGCCCGAGCGCAAAGGTGAGATCACTTCAACCCCAGCCTCATTTATGGAACCCCTCCCCCAACTCAGGGCTACCCACTCAGGACAAGAACCTGCGTGCTGGAGGGTCCCACGGCGCGGCGGGGCACTTTAATGTCGAAGCCACTTTTGGGGTCCTTTTCACCCCGGAGGGCCGGGTCGTTGAAGGGTTCATGCCCTGTCTCCCAGTCGCACACCGTCTTCCGGATGGCCTGCAGGACACTAAACCGGAGACACGCGGTGCTGAGCCCATGGCAAGCATGAGCATTAATGAATGGTAAAAATCATACCATGCCAGGTGACAAGCACATCCACTATAAAGCAACAAAATGCAAACAACGTGCTTGCAAGCCCCTATAAGCTTCATTCTACATCGATGTCTGGGAAAGACAACTTTATATAAAAGGCTCAACACAGGGGGCCGGCCGAGTGGCTTAGTTGGTTAAGAGCACGAGCTCTGAGCAACAGGGTAGCCGGTTCAATTCCTACATGGTCCAGTGAAGCTGTGCCAGAGCTGAGTGCTGCCACTGAGCTGCCAACAAGTGGCAGGATGGCTTAGCTGGTGAGAGCATGTGCTCCTAACAACAAGGTTGCCAGTTCACTCCTGCATGGGGTGGTGGGCTATGCCCACCCGTAACTAAGATTGACCACAGCATCTTGAGCTGTGACGGGTGGCCGGATGGTGACTGACTTGGGAGCTGAGCTAGCTGCGCCCTCCACAACTAAGATTAAAGGACAACAACTTGGCTGTTCCCCTCCCTCAACTCCCCAATAAAATCTTTAAAATAAATAAATAAATAAAAGAATAAAAGGCTAAACACAAAGAGCAAACCAGCTCAAGACTGCCACAGGATCTTGGCAATGGTCATGCAGTTTTTGACCAGTTCGCATGACAACCAAAAAGGAATAGAACAAAAATACTGAGGATAACACACTTTGAGATGGCAGGTGGGATGCCGCATGTCCTTGCAGGCCTGGGTCAGCATCGTCAGATGGATTCTGAGACCCTCACCTCCCTGCCCCAGGAGAAACACACCACTGGCCCTGATCTCCTGACTGCGTGGTACTGCAGTGGGTTTCCCGTAGGCTGTTCAGGTTCATCATCGGACCCACCATGTTACATTTAGAGGGAAGTCACCAAGAGGGTGTCTGAGGCTGAAGATAAATGCACTGAGCATATTTATGAAAAGATAATTCAACTGCTGTGTAAAACGAAACTGAAACTCCAGCACTGGACGCTGAGTGCAGGAGGCTGACCTCTGAATGACGTTCTTCTTCTTCTTGATGGCCTGTCTCAGAGGCTCCCGGAGAGTGACCTGGGAGAAATCCTGGAGGGCAGCATACACTGTGTGCCGGATAGCGTGGTTGAACACGCTCTCCATCCTGCCCATCAGCACCTGCAGGCCTTTGATCATGGCGATCACCTGTGGGGATACATGGCTTGCTGGAAGGTGACAGGACACGGCTCCTTCTCAGGCGGCCTGAGCACACCCGGGAGGCTGCGGCCCCTTGTGCACAGCGCCCCTCAGCAGGCCTGGGGTGATCAGTCCCTGCAACATTCCCAAGAAAGGCCTGTCTTCAGGTTGGGCCCTGCTGACTCGCAGAAACTGAGCTCTGAGCTCCTGGAACGCTCTGGGGACCCAGAGTCTGAGTAGCTGAGGCCAATCATGAACGTGTTACATGCCTGCATTACTGACCCCTAATAAAGGCTCAGGTGAGCATCCCTGGTTGGCAGCTGCGCACTGCTGTCACCCATCACTGCTGGGAGAATTAAGCAACTCCAGAGTAGGGGATACCTAGAAGTTTGCAGCTGGTTTCTCCTGGACGTCACCCATGTGCTTTGTCCCTTTACCTGTTTTAATCTGTATCCTTTTGTGCTGTAATAGATCATAACCTTGAATAGAAAAGCTACTTAGTGCTCCAAGTCCTTTCAGTAAATCTGGTGTGAGGGTGGTCTTGAGGACCCCTGACATATCCGCTACTTCACACCATAAAAAAACTCACTCAAAATACATCACACATTCAAATATAAGAGGCAAAATGATACAACTCTTAGGAGGAAATAGGAGTAAGTCTTTGTCACTTGGGTTAGGCAATGGTTTCTTAACATATGACACCAAAACCATAAGCAACAAAAGAAAAAGTAAAAAAAAAAAATTGAACTTTATGAAAATTAAAGGTTTTTATGCTTCAAAAGACCTCATTAACAAAGTGAAAGGATGGGCCGGCCGAGTGCATGGTGGTTAAGCGCAAGCTTATGAGGGCCAGTGACACTGCCCTCAAAAAAAAAAAAAGGAAAGTGAAAAGACAACCTACACAATAGGAGAAAATAGTACAAATCTGGTAGGAACGGGTACCTATAATGTATAAAGAACTCAATAATAAAAAGCAGAACAACCCAATTAAAAAATGACAAGGGATGTGAACAGACCTTTCTCCAAAGATAGATAGGTTGTCAGTAAGCACATGAAAACATGCTCAACATCATTAGTCAGGAAAATGCACATCAAAACCACAGTGAGATGCCACTTCACATCTAGTCAGGTGGCGAGAATCAAAAAGACAGACAATAATGAGTGCTGGCCAGGATGTGGGGAAAGTGCGGCCCTTGTCCACTGCTGGCAGGAATGTAAAATGGTGCCATCATTTTGGAGAACCACCTGGCAGTGCCTCAAAAGGTTAAACACAGAGTTACCATGTCACCCGGCACATCCATTCCTGGGTATATCATCAAAAGGAATGAACACAGAAACTTGTTCACGAGAGTTCACAGCAGCATAATTCATAATAGTGAAAAAGTAGAAAGAGGGCCGGCTGAGTGGCGCATTGGTTAAGAGCTAGTTTGGGACGCCAGCAGCCCCGGTTTGGATCCCACATATGAGGGCCAGTGAGTGACACTGCCCTCAAAAAAAAGAAAAGGGGTGGTGGGTAACTTCACAATGTGAACCCTCGTGATCAAAGTCAACACCAACAGGGATGAGCCACGCTCATGTACCTTTGATGTGACATGATGAAAATGGCATCAGCTCCATGGTTCTCCTTCAAACCTATAACCCCAGTCTAATCATGAAAAATTATCAGGTAGCTGGCTGAGTGGCTCAGTTAGTTAACAGTTCGCTCAAGAGTGAGACCTCTGAGCAACAGGGTTGCCGGTTCGATTCCCGGCCCGAGCTGAGGTGCTAACAGGTGACAGGATGGCTCAGCTAAAAAACAAAACAAAACAAAACAAAAAAAGCCATCTGGTAAATTCATACTGGGGAGCATTCTACAAAATCCCTGATACCAGTGCTCCTCAAAACTTCAAGGCCATCACAAACAAGGGAAGTCGAAGAAACTGTCACAGCCCAGAGGAACCCACGGACACATGACAGCTAAATGTGACATGGAATCCTGGCTCAGAAGTGCATTACAGAAAAACGGAGGCAGTCTGAATAAAGCATGGACTCTAGCTGATAATACTTGAGCCACCATGAGTGACCGGCAGCCAGCGCTGTGTGGCTGGCAACCACCGTGAGTGGCCGTCCTGAGGCTGGCGACCGATCTGCCTCAGCCGGAAAGAGCGCAATGATGATACCAACATGGGCCAGTGAAGCAACATCCTCCACAACTAGACTGAAGAACAAAAGGACAGCAACTTGTCTGTTCCCCTTCCCCGATTCCCCAACACTGTTCCCCTCCCCTAATTCTCCAATAAAATCTTTTAAAAAAAAAAAAAGTGACAAAACTAATGTAAGATATTAATAATTAAGGAAAATGGGTGTGAGGTACATGGGAATTCACTGTGCCATCTTTGCAATTTTCTGTATATCTAAGTGTTCTAAAATAAAATACTAAAAAAAAACTAATACTATAGGGTGGGCTGAGTGCCTCATTTGGTAAAGCGCTCACTCAAGAGTGTGAGCTGAGGGCCGGCCGAGTGGCTCAGCTGGTTAGGAGCTCGCTCAAAAGTGTGAGCTGAGCTCTGAGCAACAGCAGTTCGATGTCCAGCCCGAGCTGAGCAGCCACTGAGCTGACAACAGGTAGCAGGATGGGTCAGCTAAAAAAAAAAAAAAAAATCCTAAGCAAAATATTAGTAACTCTATCCAGCAATATACAGAGGGTAACATATAATCAAGTTGGGCTTATGACAGTAATGCAGGGCTTGGTGTAACTTCAAACCTGATCAAAACAATCCTGTCAATACAAATTCATCACATGAACGGAATAAAAAAGTCATGGGAGTACCTCTATGGACGTGTGTATTTAATAAATACCTATTCAAGATAAAATCTCTTAACAAGCACGGAATAGAAAGTAACTTCCCTGATCTGATGAAGGCTAGCTGCGAGAAACCTACAGCTGACGTGTTATATGGTGGAGTGCTGAAAGCTTTCCTTTTCTTTAAGCTGACCCATCCTGCCACCTGTTGGCAGCCCAGTGGCAGCTCAGCTGGCTGGGCATCGAACTGCTGTTGCTCAGAGCTCAGCTCGCACTCTTTTGTTTTGTTTTGTTTTGTTTTGTTTTTTGAGGGCACTGTCACTGGCCCTCATATGTGGGACCCGAACCGGGGCCACTGGCTTCCCAAACCAGCACTAACGACCGCGCCATTCGGCTGGCCCGACAGCTCGCACTCTTGAGCGAGCTCTTAACCAACTGAGCCACTCAGCCAGCCCTTGAAAGCTTTCCTTTGAATGGAGGAATGGGACAAAGGTGCCTGCGCCTCCTCCTCTTTAATGAGTAGGGATCCTACCCAGTGTATTTAAAAAAAATAAAATAGGAAGATGAGAGAAATAGAACTGTCATTCCAGATGATACAATTATGTAAGTATTGGGTTGTCGGAAAAGTCATGAAACATTTTTGCAATGAAAAACATAGAAAAAATACATCATGACTTTTTTGACAACCCAACAGAATGCCCAACAGAATCTAAGAATAATTTATTACAATTATGAGAGCGTTTAGATAAGTTGGTAGATATAAGGAAAAATGCAAAACATAATTTAGATTTTAAATACCAGTGACAAACATTTAGAAAAATCCTAAAATATACCAACTAATATCAAACACCTAAAAATGAAGCTAAACAAAAAATGTACAAGCGTTTTACACATTGTAAGAGAAATTAAAGAAAATCTAAACAACTGAAAGAATATACCATATTTATAAAAGACTTAATATTCTAAATTTGTCAATTCTCCCTAAAATGATCTATAGGTTTATTTGTATCCTCACTAAAAATTCTAACAGCTTTCACTAGAATATAAAAGATATTCTGAACTTTATATGAAAATATAAAGGGCTGGGAAAGCTCAAGAACTATTTACCAGATGCAGAATAAACTATAGTAATTAAGACGGAGGGGTGTTAGGTAGGCCAGAGGAGACAAAGCACCCAATGGAAAGTCAGCAAACACAGCCACCACGAGTGGTTATTTCATTCATTCACAACAATCGTGGCAAGTGAGGGTGGGGGCAGCGGGGTGTCAGATATAAATGTGAAAGGCAGAATGATGATAATATATCCAGAAGGCAAGCACATCTTCAGGACCTCAGAGTGCAAAGCTTTCTTAGAAAAGGCAGGAAAAGTGCAAATACAAAAGAAAAGAAACGGGATGGCACTGAAATTAACAACTTCTGTTCATCCAAAGGGACGCTGCAGAGTCCGAGGCCGTCGCCCCAGGCATGTGAGCTACCACTGCCTCAGGCATGTGAGCCCAGATCTGCCAACTCCAGAGCCCCAAATGGGGGCTCTCCTCTCTCAGACACCAAGGTGGCTTCTCGTCCCTCTTCTGTCCCCACACCAAGAAGCTGTGTCCTGCTCACAGGCACAGAGCTGCCCTTGGAAAGCTGTCAACGCAAAACCCACAACCTATTTTATTTTCTGTTTTGACGACTGTGACAGATGCAAAGGATGCCCTACACAGAAGCAACGACATAAAACAGGCAGTTTGTTCATGATTCTGCCTCTGCTTTTGAAGGGAAGACTCTGCAGCCAGAGCCACACAGGAGGAGAGAGCAGACAACACGCACCTCCACAAGGGCGAACTTCTCCTCGCTGGTGTAGTTGTAGCGGGTGGCTCGCTCGTACTCCTCGGCGTTGTCGGGGCAGTCCTTGTTGGAGTATTTGTCCGTTGGGTGCACAAGTTTCCATGAGTACTGGCAGTCAGAAAGAAGGGACATCCACATGAATGCAAAACATTTAACTGCTGGCCTGACGGGCATGCACATCGCCAAGCTACCCCAAGGCCAGCCCTCTACTGTGTGCGCATCTGCAAGGCTTCCTCTTCCTCCTTCCCTCTCTCTCCTCTCTCTCTCTCACACCCACAGAATCCATCTCCATAAAACCACACAACTTCCACCCATGCAACTTCAGGTAAAATGGCCTGGATAGTGTATGGACTACGTAAGACACTAGGCATTTCATCACCATTTAAAAAAAAGAATTAGTTTTTCAAATGATCATGTACTCATCCAATATAAAATTTCTGTCCAATCAAAACACACAAAAGAAAGAATCTCCTATGATTTAAAGGTATCTAAATATTTATATGACATCAGAAAAGCATTTTAGTAATGCCAAACCAGAGAGACTGAAGACTGGAATTTCACAAAGAAAATGCCATTTAAAAAAATGAAAATTATGATCTATTACAGAATTGGACACTTGAAACCTATATAATTTTACTAACCAATGTCACCCCAATAAATTTAATAAAACTTAAAAAATGAGAATTAAAAATGATCATAATGGTACAAATTTAATTCTGTTAATAAGTTTTAAAAGACACACACATAAATGAAATATAGGTTGAGTTTCTTCTATTTAAATTGCTATATAGTCTTGTCTCTAGGGCCAAAGGTAAAAATCCAATTTGTTCTTGATCCAAGGACCACAGTTAATGCAGAACAAGTATCCTTTAGTCAATTTCTTGATGCATTTTAGAAAGAACCCACTTGTAACCAACTGTGGGGTAGGTGTCCTTAGTTTCCCCGTTTCCAGAAAGCAAGAGCAGGGCCTACCACTTCCATCACATGAGCACTCCACTGGGACAGCAGCTGCAGGCCCTGCAGCGCCAGGTCGAAGAGCTTCCGGTATTCCATGTCTGTCTTCTGAGCTTCCTGGCGGCCTGACCCTGTGACAACCTAGACAGAGCACAACAGCGGCATCAAGCAGTGATCCAGTGGCCAGAAAGGCTACCCTGTTTACCCCACTAGGCACTCTCACGAAACTGTGACATGGTGGCACTGGAGCCTGCGGGGAGGGGCGGGGCAACACAGCAACTACAGGGCCCAGGTGGCAAGCTCACTTGGCTGTGCAGAGAACAGCGGCCGCAGGTGCTGCAGGTCATGGGACTCAGTGTTGAGATGCGCAGTTTGCCTGCCCTAGCTCTCGAGAAGCACATGCACCACACCTCGCTTATCCATGCCTCTGCGGATGGGCACCTGGTGGTTTCCTTGGCAACTGTAAATAATGCTACAGTGGCACACATGCACAGTCAACTGACCTGCACTGAGGGTGCCTTCTGTGAGGACAGAATAGTCCTTTTAACAAATAATGATGGGAAAGCTGAATGTCCACTTGAAAAAGAATAAAATTGGACCCTTGCCTCATACTATATAAAAAATCTAGGGCTGGCCAAGTGGCATATTGGTTAAGCGCTGCGTTGGGAAGCCAGCGGCCCTGGTTTAGAGCCCACATATGAGGGCCAGTAACACTGCCCTCAAAAAAAAAAAAAAATCTAACTAAAAATGGATCATAGATTTACATAGAAGAGCTAAACCTACCAAACTCTCAGAAGAAAACAAGAGGTAAACCTTTATGACTTTGCATTAGGCAGTGGTTTCTTCAATGTAACTGCAAAAGCATAAGAGCCAAAGAAAAAATAGATAAAACTGGACAGACTCAATTTTTAAATTGTGCTTCAAATGACACCATCAAGGGAGCAAAAATACAGCCCATAGAACAGGGGAAAATATTTGAAAATCATATATCAGATAAGGGACTGGTATCTAGAATATATAAGAACTCAATTCAACAGTGAAAAAGGTAAATAAATTAACAATGGCAAAGGACCTGAACAGAGAAATTTGTATTTCTCTAGAGACATAAAAATGGCCAGTAAGCACATGAAAAGATACTCAACATCTTTAGTCATTAGGGAAATGCAAATCCAAACCACAAGATACCTCTTCACACCCACTAGGATGGCCAGAAAAAATAAAACCAGTAAGAAGTGTTGGCAAGGATGTGGGAACTCAGAACCTTATACGTTGCTGATGAGCATATAAAATGGTGCAGCCACTTTGAAAACAGTCTGGCAGTTCCTCAAAACATTAAACAGAGTTACCATATGACCCAGCAATTCTACTCCTGGTATCTACCCAAGAGAAGTGAAAATATGTCCCCAGAAAAACTTGTCCCCGGATGTTCACAGCAGCACTATTCACAACCGCAATGCCCACCAATCAACAGGCGAATGAACAAAAACGTGGTGTGTCCGTACAATGGAATTGCATTTGGCCATAAAATTGTTATAATTATAAACCATAAAATTGAATAATAAATCATAAAATTATAAAATTATTGACATGAGCTACTATGTGAACCTTGAAAATACTGTTAACGTAAAAAACAGCCAGTCACAAAGGACCACGTTATATGACTCAATTTATACAAAATGTCCAGAAGAGGCCACTATGTACACAAAAAGCACATCACCAGGTCTGGACAGCAGGGGTGAGACTGAATGCTCACTGGTACAGATGGCTTTCAATGGGCTGAAATGTTAAAAAACTGGACTGAGGTGATGGTGCATAACTCATCAAATATACTAAAAAACTGACTTGTACAATTAAAGTGGGTGGATCAGATCTCCATAAATCTGTCTAAAAATAAACTGAGCAAAGCATTGGAAGGCAGATCTCCTGTTTACTAAGCCATCATTTTAGGACTCTGCGGTTGACACCAGACAGATAGGAGCCACTGTACTGACTGCGAGGGTACGAATCAGCTCTACCTGTGTGTGTCCCATCAAGTCTTGGGGGCTGCCCCATCTCTACCCTCACAACCGTGCTGGCCACCCACCGGGTGGATGCAGTACCCAAGGCAACAGGGCTGCTTCAGTCACCTGGGTTACATGGTGACTCGTGTTTGGTAGGTGGGGACAGGGTGCTCGCCATCCTGCAATGGGGGAGGGCCAACGCACAGAGCTGTTCCCCGCAAATGTTAACGGTCCTTCCGAGAACCTCTGGCCCCGGGATGTCCTCCCTCCAGACAGGAAAGGGGCCACAAGTCAGGACCACTCCATTGCTGGTGCCCTCCCATCCCTGCACCATCCTCCAGCAGCTGGGAAACATGGGGCTCAACTAAAAATGCCGCTTAGTTCATGGTCTCTCCTCAGTCCCTCCTTTTGGGATCCTTGTTATGTTTCCTGAGAAAAGAAGTTTTGTACAGCTGAGCAGATGCAGACAATGCTACCTGCACGGCCTCGCCCATTACGATGGGTGCCTTTTAAGTGGCAGGTACTAAGCTATGTTTCAGAAGCGATAAGTCAGTGCTTGGGCACACAGCACACACTGACAGCGCAGGGCCCTTGGTGGGCCTGGTGGAGGCGGGCACTGACCTCGCTGTTGCTGTAGCGCGCCAGCTCGGAGATGAAGCGCATGTGGTCATCGCGGATCTGGGCCATCTGCTCGCAGACATTGTACTGGGGACTGCTGCTGGGCGATGCACACGTCCACCTGGTGGTGAAGCGCAAACGTGTCACCGCCAGGGGGTATGAGGCTGGGACGGCCGGGGACACGCACAGCAGGTAGACAGGACAGGCCGCCCACTGTGGGGTGAGGAGGAACCCTCAGGGAGGAGCCAGCGGCCCAGCCCCACGTCCCTGCATCAGGGTCTCTGTCCCACCTCCTCTTACAGGTGTTGGAAAAGTAATCCTAACTTCTCCTTCATCCAGACACTACTTTCTAAGAGACTGAGATGTATGGCTGACCAAGGACACGGTGCCGGCCATGCTTGGACCCCTGACACATTACTGCTGGCGGCGACTAATGTTACTCTATTACACATATGTGAAAACATAAGCTACAATAGAAAGCAGGGCAGCCAGACTGGGGAACAAAACTTGCCCTTACTGGGGGAGTTGAAAAGTGACATCACCTGGAGATTAGGTGGTGTGCACGACACAGTTTCGGCAGTAAACACACACAACTGAGTGGGAAAGAAGTTTACTAAGAATTAAAACTGTTGGAGGTCTTGGTCAAGAAGCCGGGGCCCTAGGGCTCAGCAGGCGGCTCCGTCGTACGCAGCACCAACACTCTCGCTGTGTTTAACAAAGGGAAGGAACGCAGTTCCCACTTGGCGAAAGGATGGGAGTGCTATCCCCCATCTAATCTGATTCTGCTACAGGAGGGTGACACGGCTGGGCTGGTGGCAGCCATGGCAGCTCCTGGAGCCAGCGCAGTCAGCATGCACAACCCTAGCCCTGCACTGCGTCCGCCCTCCACACACCCGCCCCAGCAGGCCCCAAACAGCATGGCCACTCCCGAAAGGTGATTGCTAAACATGCCCACTATAACCAATTCAATGCTATCAACTTGCAGTAAATCATGCTAAGGAAGAAGTAAACTAAAGTCATTGTGTCCTGAACTATACCGATTCTGCCACTGCTCTGCTCTGGCATTTGGGCCTGTGAGGGTGAAAGCACTCTGGAACGCCGTGCTTCTAGCTAACTGTCACATGGTTAGCGTGAACTTGGTCATGGTGGGACCATTTACACCATGGCAATCACACAGCTCCGAATCAGAGCCTGAACTGGTGCTGACAAGGAAGAGGTTTTGGCTTCATGAGTGTAACTTAGAGGACGGTGAGATGCTATCTGTGGGTCGCACAGCAGATTCAATGGCGCATTTATTAGGAAATAAGTCAGCGCAGAGTTTGGCAAATGACAGCACATGCCAAATGCATCCCAAGTTTTTAGGGCCCCAGAGCCCCACAAAATGGTTTTTACACTTCTAAAAACTTGTTTAAAAAAACAAAAAAAGAATATGCAACACAGTGTTTACAATTCAGCCTTACAGAAAAAGTCTGCCAGCCTCCAAGTAAACACACTGATATGGAAATGAGTTTTTCAAAACCACACTGGAGTCGTGGCAACCAGGTGCCTATAGGTACACGCGTTTTGGCAAAGTCAACAAAATCACCTGTGAGGCTCACCTGGCTACACGGAACTAGAATAAAGAAGACTGTGTATTTATTATCATCTGTAATTGTGAGCTACAGACCCTTGATGGAAGGGGTTGGCCATCTGTCTCAGTACAGGGCCAGAAAGGAAATACTTTAGTAGGATCTATGGGCTACACTGCCACATCTGTCACATAGCTGTTATCTTTTTTTAAAAATAACCCTTTTAAAATGTAAAGATCATTCTTAGTAAGAGAGGCCTTACAAAAAAAAGGCCTGGGCTGGATGTGGTCTGTGGGTGACAGTTTTGCAACCTATAAGATACCTGCAAACACCCCGCCCCACCCCCAGGCTGGTTGCTAGGCATTTACCCACACACCTCTGGGCCCAGAAAATGTATTTACAAGTCTATATTCTCTCCCAGAACTGTCCAATAGAACTCTCTAGAATAATGAAAAAGCTCTATATGTGTAGTGACCAATATAACAGCCACTAATCATTAGATATCTGAATTGTGGCTGTTTTAAAGGAAAACAATGGCATTTTTAATAAAGTTAAATGTAAACAGCCACATGGGGCAAGGACTACAGGATCAGGCATTCAGTTCCAGATGGCTGAGGTTGTCAAGGGTGTTATCACGAGCTGAGGAAGGAGCGCGTTACAGAGCCACATGAGAACACTGCAGGGCCACTTCCGAGCAGCTCATGCTCCTACCGGGATTTATTCTCCTCATAGTGGGCGCTGGTCTTGATGTATCGAGCCAGTTCTATTTGCATGTCCCCGAACAGCGGAACCACCTGGAGCTGCTGTAGTCAAAGAACAAAGAAAATAGCATCGTCATGTGTGTTCAGTCACTAATACATAACCACAAGAAGAATGAGTAATTCTAATGATTACTGTGTGATAAAAGCTCTCTCTATAAACCATTTACTGGAAAAAGATGTAAACGACTTCTACTTCACTCCAAGAAGAACAAAATACACGTTAAGAACCAACTTTCAGGGCCGGTCGAGTGGTGCATTGGTTAAGAGCTGGCTTGGGACACCAGCTCTGAGCAGCAGAGCCTCGGTTAGGATCCCACATGAGGGCCAGTGACACTGCCCTCTACAGCTAAGATGGTGAACAACAGCTTCCCCTGGAGCTGGGCTGCCATGAGCTACCGTGAGCGGCCGGCAGCCGGCATGAACTGCCATGAGCCACCATGAACGTCTGTTCAATGGCCAGCGACCGATCTGCCTCACCCGGGAAGAGCGCAATGATGATACCAACATAGGCCAGTGAAGCAACATCCTCCACAACTAGACTGAAGAACAAAAGGACAGCAATTTGTCTGTTCCCCTTCCCCGATTCCCCAGTGCTGTTCCCCTCCCCCAATTCTCCAAAAAAATCTTTAAAAAAAAAATTTTTAAAAATCAATTGCATTTCTATCTACTATTAACAATTAGAAAATGAAAATTTAAAGAGAAACAATCTGGGGCCGTCCGAGTGGCGCAGTGGTTAAGCGCTGGCTTGGGAAGCCAGCGGCCCCGGTTCGGATCCCACATATGAGGGCCAGTGACACTGCCCTCAAAAAAAAAAAAAAAAAGGAGAAACAATCTGCAATAGCATCAAAAAATAAAAACATATGTATGAACACACTAAACAAAATACATACAAGATCTCTAAGCAAAAATGCTACCAAACAGTCTAGAGAAAAATTTAAAGTTTTAAGTGAATGGAGAAATATATCAAGTTCATATGTTGGAAGGCTTCGTACTTTTAAAAACTCTCTTCTCCCTAAATTAATCTTCACATTCAATGGAATCCCAGGCAACAGTCCGGGAGGAAAAATGGTCTGTGAGTAGTGCATGTGAAGTCAACAAGCCAATGTATTCCCAAAGGTGAAGGGGCACTATGCATGACAACCTTTAAGAACAGAACATGGAGAATTCCTGGAAAGCAGACCTATCTATATAGATAGAATGAACTGCATCAAAGTTGAGAAGTTCTATTCACCAAGTGACTCCTTTAAGACAGTGAAAAGGAGAGCCCTATAGGGAGAATGCCCATATGTTTGAATACCTGTGTCCAACGAAGGACGCACCCAGGAAACATACAGAGCGACAAATCCACAGGAGAAACAAGAACAAGAAATGTGAAGCGACACTTCGTTAGAGAACTCAAAAGGAACAGCATGAAAAGTAATCAGGGAAACACCAACTAAATCACAAGGAAACGCTGGCCAACGAAATCACAGTGACATACGCAGCCTCTGGATGCCCGCCCCCCCAAAAAAGGTGACAAAGCGATAGTGTCAACGGTGGGTCTAGATGTGGAGCAGTGGCTAGCGGGAACTAGCTAGTCAGCACATCCACGAGGGAAACCCATTGGGCTGTGCCCAACACTGGAAATGGTTACATCTGTGACGCCCGCTCCCTGGGTAAACATCCAACAGAAACATGCAGACAAGCACTACTCAGAGCAGCACTGGTCACACAGCCAGACCAGACACAATGTCTCATGTGTCACCGCAGCATGGACACAGATGGCCTGTGACAGCACAGCGAATGTTTACGACTCCAGCCACAGGCTCCCCGCAGGGATGAAGAGGACACATGGCATGATGGCCCTCCCACAAGACTCAAACCCAGTCAAAGCCAACAGGCGGGGGAAGGCAGGCGCCCCCACATCCTGGCACAGGTAGGGGCACCGGGGTTCACGGCCAAAACTCAAACTGTATACATGTCAATAAAGAGGCTTATGGAAAAAAACGTGGCTCACCTTGAAGTGCTTGTCGATTTTGGATAAATTTATTCTTTTCTTAGCGTCTAGTTTATAGATGTTGCTGACACTCCCATCCATCAGGTAGAGACCAAACCCCATGACCTGAAAAAACCAAAATGGCACATAAAGCTCAGACTTGCCAGGTTAACGACCCATACGCACTTACACGCCACAACTCATAATTGTGAAATGACAAGCCACTCTTTCTTCAAAAGCAATTTTAAAAGCTCCTGGGAAACAAGCACTATTCCTTCACTTGCAGCTACTGTGTTATGTGTGTCATTTCTTGTGGCTCTTTTACTGTCCTAACAGCACGCCTCCCACCTCCCCATCTGGTCACCACAGAGCAGTGGTAAATACGGACTGCCCCACGCACCCCGGCCGGGACTCCTGCCACTGACAACGGCTCCCTTCAGCCCTGACTCCCACGGTGCTCTCAGTGGGGAAGGTCTCAGGGCTGGGCCCACTCCCGCAGGGACACCCAGCACAGGTCCTCCAGAGCTGCCCTCTGCACAGGGAGGCAGCAGAAGAAAAGGAACACAGAACTGCCTTCTCCCCTCCCCAGTGAGAAATGTCGTTGAGAACCTCCCCAATTTGAAACAGAATAATAATGAAGAATATGGTGAACGGCCAAGTTCCTTGACCAACAAAAGACTATTTTACCCTTGGTGACTCAGTTTACAGGTGCTCCCTGACTTATGACAGGGCTATGTCCTGATAAACCCACCCTAAGTGGAAAATATAAGTCAAACATGCATCGAACCCACCTAACCTAGTGCACTTCTCTGCTCAGCCTCACCCACCACCTCGAACGTGCTGACGTTACACTGACCACGCGTCACAAGCTCACGCCACTTATCGCTGGCCCGGGAGAAACTCAACATTCAAAAACCAAAGTATGGTTTCTACCCACTGTGTCTCACTTTCATACCAAAGTTAAAATCCTAAGTCAAACCATTTGTACTTAACTCCTAGGAATTACGTCCTTAACAGTAGAATCTGGTATAACCTCTGCTATGAGAGGCTCAGGACCTCGTCACCCATGGACACCTGTTCCCGAGGTGGCTGTGTAACCCACCTGGCACTGGGGCAAGCTCAGGACACACTCACTGGAATGTATCAAGAGCCTGTAGTGCAGGCTGCTATCCACACACACACCCAACACACACACACTCAACTCATACACAAACCCCAAAACACAACCCACACCTGCACACATACCCCAACACACACACTCAACACGCACAACACACACACCCAATATATATACACCCAGCATACACTCAACACATACACACACACTCAACACATACACACACTCCAACATACGCACTCAACTCATACACAAACCCCAAAACACAACCTACACCAACACACACAGACCCAACACACAGACACCAACATACACCCCGCACGCGCACACACCCAACACACACACATACCCCACCCACACTCAACTCATACATACCCCAAAACACAACCAGCACATGCACACACACCCCAACACACACACCCAACACATAAACACACACACACGCAACATACACATTCACACACACTCAACTCATACACAACCCCCAAAAAAGAACCTGCACACGCACACACACCCCAACACACACATAGACCCAACACACACACACACACACACACACACACACACACACACTCCCCAACACACACTACCCTCCAAGCATGAGGATAAGAAGAACACGTTGGCACAAGCAGAGCAGACAGTAATGAGAGCCAGTCTGTCACCCCTCTGGCGGGGGCCCTGGCAGCTATCCCCATCCACGTACTTTGAGGAGCATGTGTTTCTCGCTGGGCGTCAGGTACATCCTATTCTCATAGTAATCCACACACAGGTTCACAATGTCAGCCAGCAGCTCTTCATAGCCAGGAATCACTTCAAGCTGCTGCTGTAGGGACTGGAAAAGAACAGAGACCATGCCGCTGAGTGTCCCCAGCCCAGAGCGCAGCCTCACCTGTGTGATCTTGGCCCCCAAGGCCCCTCAGTGCCCTTTGCCCAGAGCCCAGTCTCACCTGTGTGATCTTGTTGTGATTGGCCAGGAACATGGATAGATTCTGTGACTCCTGGATGGACTGTGGGTCCGCCATTTTCCGTAAAAACTGAGCAGCCCTTTGAAAGCAAAAAACAAACAAATAAACAAAACAAAAAACAAAGTTGACCAACATACTCAACAACTTTTTTTTTAAAGCTGGGAATTGGGCCAGGCATGTGGCTCAGTTGGTTAAGAGTTGGCTTAAGAGCACAAGCTCTGAGCAACAGGGCCGCCAGTTCGATTCCCACATGGGCCAGTGACGCTGCACCTGAGCTGACCTGTCATTGAGCTGCCAACCGGTGGCAGGATGGCTCAGCTGGTGTAACAACAAGACTGCCTGTTCGATGGTGGGCTACGCCCACATGCAACTAAGACTGAACTCAGCACCTTGAGCTGAGCTTCCGCTCGGATGGCTTAGTGGATAGAGCGTGCACTCTCAACAACAAGGCTGCTGGTTCGACTCCCACATGGGATGGTGGCTACGCCCACCCACAACTAAGACTGAACTCAGCACCTTAAGCTTAGAGGCCACGAGCTGCCGACGGGAAGCCAGATGGCGACTGGTGCCCTCCACAATGAAGACTGAACAACTTGACTGGTTCCCCTCCCCCAATTCCCCAATAAAATCTTAAAAAAAAAAAAAAAAAAAAAGCTGGGAATTGAAGAGCACCTTACTGTGCCTACAGTTATCTGTAGAAAATGTAGAAGCTGGTTACAATTTCAGCCTCCTTGAACTTCTCCATCCTGGATGGCTGACAGACATCCTCGAGCTGTTCCTGAAGAGCCCCTGCACATTGGCCTGTCCCTGTTACCCCCAGAGCACAGTGATGAAGATGGCCAGCACCGAGAACCCTCTGGGCCACCACACTTCCCACCAGTCAGGGATCACACACAGTTTTGGTACCGAAGGTCTGAGACGGAATCCTGGTTCTGCCACCAACATGCAGCTCCATCTTGGACCAACCTCCTAAGTCTCCTCAGCCTCAGTGATCCCAGTGACAAACAATAGCTGTCTGTCCCACCCCCACAGGGCTGATAGGAGAACAGAGAGGGAATGGCACACACGAGGCGACCTGTACGCCGTGGCCCATAACACTGCAATGCCTCTCTGCGTCTCCAAGCCACGCAATGACTCCTGCACACATAGGGTGCAGCGCCCAGGCGCCCCATCCCGGCATGCTCATGCAGCCCAGGCTCCGCAAGGCTCACCTCTTGTACGCCGAGTGATCGTTCTTCACGCTGCACTTCATGTTCTTCAGCTCGTCCAGCACTGCGAACATGTTGATGAACTTGCCCAGTGTGATGAGGTAGGCTTCAGACACGAAGTCCTTCCTCCTCTCCGCGTGGCACAGGCGCTTCACCTCCCCGCAGAAGCGCTCAATGGCATTTCTCTGAGCAGAGAAGGGGGACAGAAAGGTGCCATCACCTCCATGCCCAGCATCCGGAGTCACCTGACTCACTGATGAAAGACCCACCAAGTGAGAGCAGACTTAAAGCACAGGAAAAGGCACTCGCTTCATAAGTCATTTCCACATGTCCCTGCTCTGTGACAATCACTATTCATTTTGCACTTTGCCAACTACATCTCTAAAGAAACGGACTTTTGTTGATTATTCCAGCAAAGTTGCTGGGTAAAACGTGCCAGCAGAGTGTCTACGGAACAGATGTTTTAGTTCTCAGAGGTGAAGGGGACACAGTTTTCCTCTTGACAATTTTTAAGATGAAACAAAAACTCATCTCCTAATAAGTTCTATCTTCTCCCTTTTTAAAGGAATCTATAATAAAAATCTACACACATTTCCAAAGTACACATTTGAAAAGCCAGCAAGTCCCCTCCGTGTGGCCACTTTGCCTAACCAAGGAGGCAGAAGGGCCAAGGCCCAGGTGAGGGCCACCGGAGCGAGCGGTCAGGATGAGGTTGAGAGAAAGAAAATACCTGAAAAACCAGCGAATCCAAAGTACAAATTGGCAGAAAGCCAAACGTACTTGGAACTGACAAAAGGCAGTCTTCATGAAGGAAATGCGAATTCACTCTCGCCCTCAAATGACAAAAGAAGTGAAACACCAGAGAGGTGTTTATTCTGAAAGGGCCAGCAAAGCTTTAAACTGTCACAGGCTTGGTTCCTTTTTGTCTCAGAAGCTGCTGTTGTTGCTTTTTACATGTACTTTTTTATATTGAGTTCATGGTGATGCTGACAGTGATACCATCCTACTCCTCTGCATTAAACCCCTAAAATTATTTTGCTCTTTTACCTGGAAGTACATAAAATTCATCAGTTTTGTGACCTCAGGCTCAAGGACTTCCACGGTTTTCTCATAAATTTCCACTCTATTAGGCTGCTCATTACATTTCACCTGGGAATGAACAAGTATGACATAAAGAGGCTTTTAACTCTGCTAGAAGTGAGTTAGAGCTGGGGTCCCTGCCTGCTGAGGGGTAGAACTCAGGAGGTGGCGGGGCAGAGGGAAAGAGCTGGTAGCAATGAGGGCGAGGGCTATCAGGGCTGGCTGGGGCCAGGGATGTGAGGTCACCGGGAGGATGCGGTATGGGGGCGTGGTCTGGCTGGGCTGGGTGGGGCTGGTGGTGTAGGGGCGTGGTCTGGCTGGGCTGGGTGGGGCTGGTGGTATGGGGCGTGGTCTGACTGGGCTGGTGGTGTGGGGGCGTGGTCTTGCTGGGCTGGGTGTGGCTGGTGGTATGAGGGTATGGTCTGGCTGAGCTGGAGGTATGGGGCGTGGTCTGGCTGGGCTGGGTGGGGCTGGTGGGCGGAGCGTGGTGTAGCTGGGCTGGTGGTATGGGGGCATGTTCTGGCTGGGGCTGGAGGTGTGGGGACGTGGTCTGGCTGGGCTGGGTGGGGCTCGTGGTATGAGGGTATGGTCTGGCTGGGCTGGTGGTATGGGGGCATGGTAGGGCTGGGTTGGGCGGGACAACAGGGTACCTGTGGGATGGCCCGAGAGCAGCTCCTCCAGGTGTACAGCATGACAGCGTACTCTTGGCCCTCCTCCAGCATCTCATTCTGCAAAGGTACACAGGGCAAATCTAAGGCAAGCAGGAGAATAATCACAACAAAGGAGATGTGAAATTGCTAAAATCTAGAGGCATACACTATCCTGACTTGCCCTTGAGGAGCAATCACAAGGACCTGCGTGCTAAGGAAGAGACAGCTGTTAAGAAGCTGGCAATGCTGCAACGCAGTGGTGTGGCCCCGAAACCCCCCGAAACATCCCCATGGATGCTGTAGGCTGGAGACAGGGGTCCGTGATGTGCAGGCATCTCTGTGCGGGGCCAGCACAGCTCAGGATATATACCCGCCACAGCAGCTCCACCTTAGCTCCGCTCAATCTGACACAGCCTGAGGATGATGCAGACCTGAAGTGGGGGTGTGGGGGCACACACAGGGTCCTCCCACCTCTCCAGCAGGCTACGAAGATCCTCCTGCTTAAGAGGAAGGGTGAGGTCCCTCTGCCATCCCTAGTGCCAGGAGGAACAGCCAGAAGTGTTTCTGTGGCACGGACATGCAAGGAATGTCCCTGAGAAGGGGACTGCCATCATTTAAAAACTGTTTCAGTGTCTACTCTTTTCACGTTGTTTCCTTTGGTAAAAATGGTAAGAAATGCATAAACGTTCTTGAAAACCTGAACTACAATGTGGTCATGTTTTTAATGTGCTTTAAAATGTTCACAACCATTGACCCGGTAACTTCACTTCTACAAATCTGGCCAAAGGGAATGATGTACTTAGAAAAATGATCATTATAGCATTTTTTTTCATTGTAAGAAAGAAAGAAAACTAAGTAAACATGCAAAAACAGTTACATTGTGGACAGTTATAAAAAGTTCATGAAATCATTAAAATACATAATAACATTGCAGGTTACTTATGCATTCTATTTTTTTTTTTTTTTTTTTTTTTTTAGGGCAGTGTCAGTGGCCCTCATTTGTGGGACCGAACCGGGGCCGCTGGCTTCCCAAACCAGCGCTTAACCACCGTGCCACTCGGCCGGCCCTTACTTATGCATTCTAAATCATGACATGCATGTGTACAGGTTATAAGAGAGAGAAAATAGACTCCCTCAAAACGCTAATAAAAGTTTTCTCTGTGCCATAGATGTTAAATTTGCAGAAAGAGCATGTATTGTTTTTTTGGTTTTTTTTAGCTGGGCATCAAACTGCTGTTGCTCAGAGCTCAGCTCGCACTCTTGAGTGAGCTCTCAACCAACTGAGCCACTTGGCCGGCTCCGCATGTATCGTTTTTATAATAAGAAAAACAAAGGCTTTTTAAAAATCATTAGGCATTTCGTTCCCATTCTTCTTTTTTTCCTCACTATGTACCCTACCAGAATAATACCAAAAACGTGTACATTCGCCATTTAGATATGCCATTCCCATAGAGGAAAACAGAGAGACGCTGGTGGAATTACCATGCTAGAATGGACGGTCGCTTGTTCAATGTATCTTGCAATACCAGTGACAAATGCATTTCTGTCTTCGAAGTTAGTGTTGAAATTTGGCTGAAAGGAAAAAGAAAGCCATCACATGGAGGTCAGCGTTACAGGCAGCATGCTCCGGGGCACCCAGCACCCACCTGGTACAGCAGGGAGGACGGTGGGGGCTCGATGCAGGGTTGCTGGTCGGGCAGAGGCAGCTCTTCCAGGAGGTCCACGTTGGACAGCGCGTCCTCCAGTGTCACCTGAGCCGCCATCCTGGCCTAGAACAAAACAGAGCCACCTGAGCTGTGAGGAAGGGTGGCAGTACCCTGACAATCCTGGCCTGACCCCTCTCCCGAGGGCACTGGGGATGACTGAAATGTCATGACCAGTCCCCAGGTTCTGGCATCTCTCCCAGGGCTTGCTGGCGAGGGTGTCACAATACAGCCTCCACAGGCCTCCAGGAGTGTCATGATGCAGGGTACATGGGTCATCACACATGCCGTCATTCCCTGCCACCTTTCCCACTTGGTGCCACTGTCTCACAACCAGAGGAGGGAATGTCACTGGGCCGGGCTGGAGAAGGGGCCATCCTCTCCAACACCTCATCTGCCCCAAGGAGGCCAGCAGGGCCCGGAGGTGGCTCCACGCCAGGGACTCCAGGAGTACAGGCTCAGCCTGCAGAGACTAAGGTAAGGGTCGGGACTGTCAGCAGAGCACGGAAAACACAAACTCCCAGGCTGTGCAGAGAAAGACAGAAATGGAGACGACGGCATCTAAATGCGAGAGCACTTGGCCCAGTCCAGCCTGCCCCACTGAATGCTGCCCAGACCCTGGATGGACACAGGGAGTGGCTCTAACCACAGACGAGACACACCACGCAGCTCTGACTTCACATAGGACACGTGGGGCAGTCCCCACCAGACGGGACACGGGGCAAATGAGTGTGCTCAAGAAGAAAAGAGAAGCAGGCTAGCTGGAGGAGGACACTGATGGAAGGACCCCCGCCCCTCCAGCCTCGGGCCCCAGACAAGAAGCAGGCATGGAAGTGTGCAGTTGGGGGAGGTGGTCACCAAACCCCGGGTGCCGGCTGGAGAAGCAGAGAAGGAACCCGAAAGCCCCAGGGCAGTGTGGAGAGAAAGCACCTCGGAGCAGCAACTCCATTAAGCTGCTCATGAACCTCAGGCCCACCTCCAGGCTGTGTGGGTCGGGCACTCGCACACCCCAATCTCTGAGACCACAGTCAGGTCCCACATGGCCAGGGACGGTGCACAGGGACAGGTCCAAGTGGCACCGCAGAGGCTCTGAGATAGAAGTGACACTGCCACAACCCACAGAAGGCAGGTAGGAGATAGAGTCTAAATCATTCAGGTTGTGTGCTGCCCGAGTGGCTCAGTTGGTTAAGAGATCAAGAGCTCGTACTAGAGCTCGCACTCTTGAGTACGAGCTCTGAGCAACAAGGTTGCTGATTGGATTCCCGGACCAAGCTGAGCAGCAGCTGAGCTGCCAACAGGTAGCAGGACGGCTCAGCCAAAAAATAAAAAATAAAAAAATAAAATAAAATAAATCGTCCAGGTTGTCTGGCAGCTAAAACAAAAAAAATCAGCATTCTCCTAAGGATTTAAACAAGACCCAGAGTCTCATATCCTAAAATCCAAAATGTCCAGTTCAATCCAAACTAATCAGCTCCCGAAGTACCAGGAATGTCTCAACTCCTGTGGGAAAGACAAACAAGAGGTAACAACACAGAAATAAGGCAGATGTTACAATTACATTTCAGACTTTAGAGCAACTAGTATAAAAATGCGCAAACAATGATAAAACTCCCAAAACAGAAAGTGAGCAAAAAAATTAAAAATTAAAATAAAGATAAAATAAAAAATTAAATTAAAAGCCAAAGAACGACTGGCTGTAAATCAGAAGTTCCCACAGCTGCCTCCTTAATTTGCTAGAGCAGCTCACAGAACTCAGAGAAACATTTTCCTTACTTAAAATTTAATAACAGACTCAGGTACAGCCAGATGGACACCGGGAAAGGACACTGATCTCCCTTCCATGCCCACTCTGGCTGCTCCCTGCTTCCCAAATGTCCATGTGCTCATCAGCCCAGAAATGCTTTGAATGAGGCATATGCTTTGGGGTTTTCAGGAGGTTGATTAAATTGCTGGCCTCTTGCAATGGACTCCACCTCCAGTCCCTCTCCAGCTCCAAGGTGGGGGGCGGGAAGGGTACTGAAACTTGTGACCATCTCGTCACATGGTTAGACCTCCTGGTAACCAGACCCCATTCTTAGGTGGTTTCCAAAAGTCATTTCATTAACATAAACTCAGGTGTGGCTGAAAGGGTTTGTCATGACTAATCAGAACGCCTTTATAGCTCTTATCACTTAGGAAATTCCAAAGGTTTTAGCTCTCTGCCAGAAACAGATGAAGACCAAATGTATTTCTTTTAAATCACAATATCCCAGGACCAGAACCTGACTGTTGGTGCCCTGACACTCTAATCTCAGACTTCTAGGCCTCCAGAACTTTGAAAAATAAAATTCCATTGTTTATAAGCCAAGGGGGGAGGAAGGGGAGGCAGGTGAACAGGAATCAAATAATAAAATGATCTGTAGTACTAAATGCAAACATATCAATAATTACATTGATCATAAATCATCTAAACACCCTCATTAAGACAGACTGTCAGAGCCTTTTGAGCTTCCCCTTTTGCTCGCCAGCTCCACCCTTTGGAGTGTGCTTTCTCTTCTAATAATGTCCCTTGGGCCATTCTGTACTGCTCGGCCTGATTCTGCTTCTTTGAAATGTATTTTTTTCTCCTAATAAACTCCTTTTCTGCAACTTAAAAAAAAAAAAAAGATGGACTGTCAGAAAGGATACAAAAATCCTTATCCAACTACAGTCAAGCCCTGCTTAACGACAGGCATTGTTCTGATAAGTGTCCTTAGGACTCCACTGGGCCAATGTCACAGAATGCACACACGCCTAGGCTAGATGGCAGCACAGTAGGTCTGTTGACACTGGTCACCACAAACCCCAGTAATGCACTGTGTTGCCACATTATGACATCACCAGGCAATAGGAATTTTCCAGCTCCATTATAATCTTTTTTTTTTTTTTTTTTTTTTAGCTGAGCCATCCTGCCACCTGTTGGCAGCTCAATGGCAACTCAGCTCAGGCTGGGCATTGAACTGCTGTTGCTCAGAGCGCAGCTCGCACCCTTGAGTGAGCTCTTAACCAAATGAGCCACTTGGCCGGCCCCCCATTATAATCTTATAGGACCACCGTCATATACAAGGTCTGTAGTTGACTGAAACCTTTCATGGCACGTGACTGTATATGCCAGCTACAAGAAACACAGTTCATGGGCAGGCCAAGTGGCGCGGTGGTTAAGCGCTGGCTTCGGGACCCACATATGAGGGCCAGTAACACTGTCCTCAAAAAAAAAGAAACACACTTCAAATACAATGACACAGGTAGGTTCAAAGTAAACGGGTAAAAGTTAACCACACAAGCACCCATCAATAGGAAGCTGGAAGGTCAGCCGAGTGGCGTGCTGGTTAGGAGTTGGTTTGGGACACCAGCTCTGAGCAGCAGGGCCCCGATTCAGATCCCACATGAGGGCCAATGATGCTGCGACCTCTACAGCTAAGATGGTGAACAGCAGCTTGATCTGGAGCTGGGCTGCCTTGAGTCACCGGCAACGGCATAGGCTGCAGTGGGGCTGGCCGGCAGCTGCCGTGAGCTTTCGTGAGCTGCTGCGAGTGGCCCGTCCAACGACCTGCGATTGATCTGCCTCACCAGGGAGGAGTGCAATGACAATACCAACATGGGCCAGTGAAGCAAAGTCCTCCACAACTAGACTGAAGAACAAAGGGAAAGCAACTTGTCTGTTCCCCTTCCCCGACTCCCCAGCACTGTTCCCCTCCCCCAATTCCCCAATAAAATCTTTAAAAACAAAAAAAGGAAGCTGGAGTGGCTAAGGGAGGGGTAAACCTCAAAGCAAGGAAATTACCAGGCTAAGGAGGTAATTTCATAACAAATCATCTCATAACAATAGAAGGTCCTTCACCACGGGAGACAGAGGAATGCCAAATGCATGCAGCTGACAGGAGAGCTTCAGATGACAGCAAGCAAACACTGTCTGACTACAGAAGGAAACCACAAGTGCAGCAGGAGCTGTGAGAGTTCTGTCACTGACCGGAAATCAGCAGGAAGAGGGGAGCTGAACACAGGCAGGACCAATGGAGCTAAATTGGCATTTACAGAACTCTTCCTGACAACAGTGGAATATCTATTCTGCTTGTTTCTATCTATAAATTTAAAATGCAGCAGATATTTTTCAAAATACTTGGAATTTTTGAAAATAAGGAACATAGCCTTTTTTCTTTCTTTACCAACTTCTTTCTATTGTCACAACTTCCTGGTCCACACACTCAAGAAAGGTGAGGCCCAGGACAGTGAAAGCACACAGCCAGGTCTGCCTCTGCCCTGCAGAGCCAGCGAGGGGAGCCCCAGGGGTGTCCCTCAAAGCTGATGGCTTCCAAGGAGCCAGGCTGCAAGATGACAGGCCTCTTGCAGACTCAGCCCGGAGTCCCGCTTTCGGCCCTTTTCAGGGCCCAAGCCCAGGCTGTGTCAGGAGTGGCCTGGAGACTCACCCAGTTCTTATGTGCCCTCCACGCCACCTATCAATGAGAAAACAGGTTGGGCCAACCACTCTGGACAGCCACATAGCCCGCATGACCAGTCGCCCTGGCCTCACACGCACGCAGAGCCCACAGGATCTCTTTCCTGTCCTTCCTCTGCCCAGGAGAGGCTGAGACCACTCGTAGGGCAGCAGGGTGACAGAAAGGCTCAGTGTCAACGTCTGTCACATCCAAGAAAAGCGTCAAATGCTCAACTCATTTCAGATTCATGTTGAAGGACATTCAGGCCAGTGTTCGCCAACCACTGTGGAGTGCACCACGTAATCCTTTGAGGTAATGGAAGGAAACACGGGGGCAGCAGTGTTTTTCCCTAACAAGCAAGAGGAATGAAGCCTCTCTGATGGCCACATACCTAGCCTCAGGCCAGTGTCCTCAAGGAGCAGTGGGAGCCCATGGCTCGGAGGGGAGGCCTCACCGACACCCATCACTGAGGGCCAGCCTGGAGGGGGGTTGAGGAATGCTTGATAACATTGAGTTGTTTTTTTTTGTTTTTTTTTAAAGATTTTATTGGGGAATTGTCGGAGGGGAACAGCGTTGGGGAATCGGGGAAGGGGAACAGACAAGTTGCTGTCTTTTTGTTCTTCAGTTTAGTTGCGGAGGATGTTGCTTCACTGTTGGTATCGTCATTGCGCTCTTCCCGGATGAGGCAGATCGGTCGCTGGCCTCTGGATGTCGCTCACTGCGGATTGGCAGCGCATGCTTGGCTGCCAGCCGCTCACGCTGGCTGCGGGCCACTCACTGTAGCCTATGCCAGCCCACTGCAGCAGGGGCTGCAGCCTACACCATCACCGGGGCTCGCACAGCCCAGCTCCAGGTGGTGGAGCTGTTGTTAGCTGTAGAGGGCAGTGTCACTGGCCCTCCTGTGGGATCCGAACCGGGGCCGCTGGCATCCCCAAACCAGCGCTTAACCAATGCGCCACTCGGCCGGCCCAACATTGAGTTTTAACTACAGGAACTGCTATGGGCTGAACTGTGCCCACTCCCCACCCAAATCTATATGTTGAAGCCCTAATCCCCAGGACCTCAGACTGGGACTGTATGGGAGATGGCCCCTTACAGAGGTAACTGAAGTAAAATGAGGTCACTGGGGGCTCTAATGCAACATGGCTGGTGTCCTTAGAAGACGAGGAAATTAGGGTACAGGCAGGCACAGACAGAAACCATATGAGGTCTACCAGCCAAGGACAGAGGCCTCATGAGGAACCAAACCCACCAACACCTTGATCTTGGATGTCCAGAATCCAGAACTGAGAGAAAACAAATTTCTGTTAAGTTACCCGGTCCATGGTACTCTGTTACAAGAGCCCTAGAAGACTAATACACAAACCTACCGGAAAGGTTTTGTTCCTGCAAGGGATGGAGGAAGTCAGGAGTCCGGGCAGCCCCAGACTCCACTACAATGAACTGTGCCTAACAAGTTTGGCTAGTGGAGTATCTGAGAGATGATTGTAAATTACAAATACACTGGTTAAAAGGTCACAGTAGCTATCACAGTCCTTTTGTCTTATTCACAGCCAAAAAAATCTGAAAGCCACACAAGGCCCATCAGTTCTGTCTCTACAGCCATGAATGAATGCGAGGCCAGCATGATATAAAGTTGAATGGGGGACCAAGCAGTTAAATGAATGCCCAATGAGTTTCTCCAGAACAGGACAAATGCACACCAGGCTCAAAGGAACACAGAGGGAAAAACAGACCCCTACTTTCTTGAGACCATGTTCTAAGAGGCCTTTAACACAGAAATAAATCAAACAAATGCAAATCTTACCCCTGGAATGCCCTGAAATCCTATCAGAGAAGGTGAAATCAAGCCAGAGCTCCACTCACAGCCCTGGCTCCTACAGAGCTGCTGTGCGTAAATGCTCCCCCATATCTCCTCTCTGCCGCCAAGGTTCTCCAGATACAAGATATAAGGAGAGCAAATAATAACATGGCAGATATAAATCTCACCATGTAAGTATTTACAAGTATTTACAGTAAATGTAGATTTCTACACTAAAAATTACAAACTCTGCTGAAAGAAATTACCAACACAAATAAGGGGAAAGAGATTCCATGTTCATGGATTGGAAGACTTAATGTTGTTAAAATGACAAGATAACCCAAAGCCATCTACAGAGTCAATGCTATCCTTTCCAAAATCCCAACAGCCTTTTTTCGCAAAGATAGAAAAACCCCATCCTGAAATTAATACGGTATTTCAAAGGACCCAGAATAGCAAAAACAATCTTCAAAAAGAACAACAAAGTTGGAAATCTCACACTTACTGATTTCAAAATTTACTATAAAGCTCCAGTAATCAAAACAGTGGGGTACTGGCATAAAGACAGACACATTGACCAATGAAAAGCACAGAGAGCCCACAAACGAACCCTTGCATATATGGTCAAATGATTTTCCACAAGGGTGCCAAGACCATTCACTGGAAAAAAGACAGTCTTTTTAACAGATGGTGCTGAGAAAACTGGATATTCACATGTAAAACAAGTGAACTGAACCATTATCTTAAACTATATACAAAAGTTAACACAAATTAATAAAAAACCTAAACATAAGAGTTAAAACTATAAAACTCTTAGAAGAAAACATATGGGAAAAACTTCTTGACACTGGATTTCACAACGATTTCTTGGATATGACACCAAAAGCACTGGACATGAAAGAAAAATAAATAAACTGGACATGAAATTTTAAAACTTATGCACCCAAGGACATCATCAAGAGAGTGAAAGGACAACCAACACAATGGGAGAAAATATTTGCAAATCATATATTTGATAAGGGACTGCTATCCAAAATATATAAAAAATTCCTACAACTCAACAACAAAAACACAAAGCAACATGATTTAAAAAGGAACAAAGAGGGGGCCAGTCAAGTGGCTCAGCTGGTTAAGAGCGCAAGCTCTGAGCAACAGGGTCCCCGGTTCAATTCCCACATGGGCCAGTGAGCTGTACCCGAGCTGAGCTGCCAATAAACTGCCGACAGGTGGCAGAATGGCTCAGTTGGTGAGAGCACGTGCTCCTAACAAGAAGGTTGCCAGTTCGACTCCCGCATGGCTAGTCGATGATGATGGCTACTCCCACCCACAACTAAGATTGAACAGGACACCTTTAGCTGAGCAGCCAGATGGCGACTGGACTTGGAGCTGAGCTAGCTGCGCCCTCCACAACTAAGACTGAAGGACAACAACTTGGCTGGTCCCCTTCACCAATTCCCCAGTAAAATCTTTAAAAAAAAATAAAATAAAAGATTTTTGGGGGGCCGGCCGAGTGACGCGGTGGTTAAGTGCTGGCTTTGGAAACCAGCGGCCCGGGTTCGGGTCCCACATATGAGAGCCAGTGACACTGCCCTCAAAAAAAAAAAAAAATTTTTTTTGCTGGGGCATTTGATTGGAATTGTGTTAATTCTATAGATCAAGTTGGAGAGAAATGACATCTATACTATGTTGAGTGTTCCAAATCACACCAGTTGCTTCTCCATTTATTACATGATCTTAATTTCATTCATCAGCATTTTGTCATTTGTAGCATACAGATTCTGTACCTGTCTAATCAGATTTGTAGCTAACTATTTGATTTCTTTGAAGCTACTAAAATGGTATTTTTTAAAGTTTTACTTTCTAATTGTACATTGCTAGTATACAGAAATAAGATTGATTTACATGTGTTGACTTTGTATTTTGTGATCCTCCTAAGCTCACTTACTTGTTCAAATAGTTATTTCACAGATTCCTTGGATTATGTTATGTAGATAATTATGTCTTCTGCAAATAGGGACACTTTTATTTTCCCTTTCTTTTTATTTCTTTTTCTCATGTTACTGCACTTGTTAAATTTTGTTTGTTTGTTTGTTTGTTTGTTCTTGAGGGCAGTGTCACTGGCCCTCATATGTGGGACTCGAACCGGGCCGCTGGCTTTCCAAGCGAGAGCTTAACCACCGCACCACTCGGCCGGCCCCTAAAATAAAATTTTTCAATTACGTAGCTGTAATTAATCCATGCTATCCTGTGGCTGCTAAGGGTTGTCTAGCAAATATAAATAATAAGAGTAGATGGGATAGATTGGTTACTTAAAATGTCACACTGTAGGGCTGGCTGAGTGGCACGGTGGTTAAGCACTGGCTTGGGAAGCCAGCGGCCCCGGTTTGGGTCCCACATGAGGGCCAGTAACACTGCCCTCAAAAAAAAAAAAAAAAATCTCACACTGTAAAATTTCACAGTATAAATTTCACACTATAAAATACATTTTTCTAGGGCCGGCCAAGTGGCGCGGTGGTTAACAGCTGGCTTGGGAAGCCAGCGGCCCCGGTTCGGGTCTCACATATGAGGACCAGTGACACTGCCCTCAAAAAAATAAAATTAAAAAAAAAAATACATTTTTCTAATGTAAAAGCTTTTGAAAACACAGCACTAATAGTAACTGTTCCTCACACAGCACTTTTCCTGTATTATCTCATTTGATCTTCCTAACAACCTAATAAACTTTTTCCATGTTACTGAATTAGGAAAATGGGCCAAGGTAGGCCAAGCAACGAGCCCACCTGGGCTCAGGTGATCATGTTGGAGGATACGTCTTGTCAGGACCTAACACGATCTCCACCTGCCCACATCTCTGTCTTTCCTCCCACTGGCTAGCTGGGTGGCGGGGGCGCTGACTGAGCTGACTTCTCTATAAGCTGGTGCTAGTGAAACCAGCTCTAAAAGCCAGGGCACAGACAGGCACACAGTGAGAGGGCAGAGGGAGCACTGGCCCCCGTGGGGAGCCACCAGGCAGGTCCTCCTGGAGTGGTACCTGAGCCAGCACAAGCACGGTGCCTTCAGATAATCACAGGTGAGTGTCTCTGTAGGTGTATGAGGGTCAGGTCCAGGGTCTAACGCATTGAGGAAGTTGTTTTTGGCAGCTTCCTTCACATTTTTAACTTGGAATGTGCAAGTCAGATGGTCAGAGTCAACGTCTGGCTCTGCCATTTACCAGACATGTAAACTTGGACACATACTTCACCGCTCTTTGTCAATTTCCTCATCCACAAATTGGGAATAATAATTACACCTACCTTTGATGGCTGTGAGAATCATTAGTATGCAAAGTACAGAACAGGAGGTAGCAAACTACAGCCCACTGCCTGTTTCTCTGAAGTTTTACAGGAACATGACCACGCCCATTCATTACATACCGTCCATGCTGTGTTGGTGCTAGAACAGCACAGGTAGTTGTGACAGAAACCATATGGCCTACAAACCTGTGAATATTCACTATCTGGCCCTTCCCAGGAAAAGTCACCCTGGCTTAAAACAATGCTGAAGCCAAGTAAGTACTCAAGAAACGTTAGCTATTATTTAAACCCCATTCACTTCCAGAATGATAAACTTGAGCACATGCACAAAGATACCGACAAAAGCGCTGATTATGGTAGTGACAAATGCAAAACAGCAATGTCAATTAACAGGAGGCTGATTAAACCGTACGTCTGTGCTATAGAATACCACACTGTCATTAGAAAGAATGAGGGAAATCAGAGTATATACACTGGCTATACCAACATGTAAAGATTTCCAGGATCTTTGAGTCAGTCACGATTTTCAAGTGAAAATGTCTGAGGATATATGCAATATAATCTCATTATGTTACCAAATACAAAAAAAAAAAAAAAAGGGCTGTAAACTATGACAGACGTGCTGGGAGAATTTCACTTTTAGTATAAGTAGTTCTGTACTGTTTAAACTTCTTAATGAGCTGGAGTTCTGTAATTTTTTTCATGACTTAAAAATGGTATTTGAATCTCTCGGGTTGTATCTAAAGGTACACTTTTCACACTTTTATGTCTGCAACCATCAGGGGCAAACTAGTGTGGATGAACCCTAAATGCATTATGTTAGTGAACTAAGCCGGACGACATTCTGGAAAAGCAAAACTTGTCGGAATGGAGAACAGCTCACTGACTGCCAGAAGTAAAAGTGGGGGAGGGGTGCCTACAAAAGGGCAGCATGAAGGAATTTTAGCGGTAATGGAAGGGTTCTGTATCCTGACTGTGGTGCGGGTCCCAGGACTCTATGCACTTGTCAGAACTCATTGAACTGTACACCGGAAAGTGAATTTTATCATGTGCAACTTTTAAAATAAAGTCAGATAAATACACATTCCAAAAAAAAAAAAAACCTTGGGGACTAGATGTTCTCTGCGTCACCTATCAGCACACAAACGTATGTATTAAGGCAGGAAACTGCCCCCACGGTTCCTTGCTTGCGTTAGTCACAGCTGATGCTGCTGGGGAGAGCGCAGCGTGGAAGTCCAACGCACACCTGCACGGCCCACGTTTCCTCACAGCGTGATTCTCTGGGGCTCTGCCTGCGCATCTGTCCACACGGACACCCACTAGCGACCTGCAGGCATGAGGGCCGCACCCGAGGGTCCCTCGCCCGTCCAGGCACACGAGCCCGCAGCGTCAGAGGAACCTGGGCAGGACCTTCTAGGCAAGCTTCTCCGAATGGGTGACAGCGGAGCAATCTGAGCCACGGTGCCGGGTATCAGTGCTGCTTCAGTCACGAATCGTGTCTCAGAAAATGGTCACGAACCCACACCCGGTCACCTCGGGGCTTCGCGCAGGGCACGGTGCGGTGTGGCACACGCACGCCCCCCACAGGGAAGAAACGCTCACAGACGCGCGAGTCACGCCAGCCCGCCGCCCCGGGGCCGGGTACACAGAACTCTGGAGAGGAGGCGGCCCGACGCCTCCCCGCCCCAAGCCGCTCTCCCACCTTCACCTCACACACTTCGGCGGCCAACGGAGGAACGCACCTGGGACTCAGCGTCCCCAGCCCGGTGCCGAGAGCTGCCCCGGGCCGCCGCGGCGACGGAGCCACCAACCCGCATTCGGGTCCAGGGACCTGCAAATGGCTTCCCGGGCCACCGGCCCGGGCCTGGGCGCACGGCCGCACTGCAAGCCGTCTGCTCCAGCTTTCCAACGCTAACGACGACGCCTCGGCGTCGCCCTCGCACCGGAACTCCGACACGTGCGGGGCCGGACCCGGGGTCAGGCTGCGCGACGGCGGGGGGACCCCCGAGGCCATGCCGCCCGGCGGCGGCTCCGCGCAAGGCCGAGTTCGGGCCGCAGGCGGGTTCTGGTGCCGGCCCGGTTCCGAGGGTGGCCCGGGGCTCCCGGGTGGCGGGCAGTCGGGGGCGGCGGCGTTCTTTACCTGGGTCCGCGGCGGCGGCTCGGAGTCCTGGAGGCCCCGGACTTTCCTGCGGGAGTGAGTCACCGGGGCGGGCCGGGAATGCGCCAGGAAGCGCGCGCCTCCACCCCTTCCTCCCGGGCGGGGGCTCTCCCCGATGGGTCCCTTCCTCCTGGCTCCGCCCTTGCCCGGCTCCGCCCCTTCCTCCCGGCTCCGCCCCTTCCTCCCGTTCTGTCCCTGCCTCCCGGCTCCGCCCTTGCCTGGCTCCGCCCCTTCCTCCCGGCTCCGCCCCTTCCTCCCGTTCTGTCCCTGCCTCCCGGCCCCGCCCTTGCCCGGCTCCGCCCCTTCCTCCCGGCTCCGCCCCTTCCTCCCGTTCTGTCCCTGCCTCCCGGCTCCGCCCTTTGCCCGTCTCCGTCCCTTCCTCCGGTTCTGTCCCTGCCTCCCGGCTCCGCCCTTGTTCGGCTCCGCCCCTTCCTCCAGGCTCCGCCCTTTTCCCAGCTCCGCCCCTTCCTCCGGCTCCGTCCCTTCCTCCGGCCTCCTCCCCTGCGCTGGGCTTCCGCGG
The DNA here is from genome assembly GCA_033961575.1 of Aselliscus stoliczkanus. Taxonomy (NCBI): domain Eukaryota; kingdom Metazoa; phylum Chordata; class Mammalia; order Chiroptera; family Hipposideridae; genus Aselliscus; species Aselliscus stoliczkanus. The sequence continues at coordinate 36,656,054 of CM066741.1, forward strand.
GGTTCAGCTGTCCTCCGTCCGCCGTGTGAGGCTGGAGGATACGCGCCCCAGCGGTAGTGGCCGAGCTCCGCCCCTGCTGCCGAGGGTGCTCCCGGGATCACCGGCCGGCTTGGGCCACCTCGTTTCGGTGGAGGTCTGCACCCTATCCCGGGGCTCGAGGGGCCGTAGTTTGTGTGGCGAGCTGCACAAGAGTTGCGGGGACATCGACCGGCGTCCCACGGCCAAGGAGGAGACGGTGACGGTCCCCGCAGGGATCACATCTGCACAAGGGGTAGACGCGTGCGCATGCTTGTGGGAATGGCCTTAAACTGGACTCAAAAATCAATCTCGAGAGAGGCCAATTAAGTGACATGTGGGAACGCTGAATGGAGTGAGCTTGTCACACGCAGGCTTCAGTTCAACTTCCCTCCCGGCTCGGAGGGGGAACTACAGGGATGCCCGTCAGGTGTATGAAAACCGCAAGAGGTCTCATTACCCCTGCCTGTTTTCCGAATAACGCAAAAACTGACAGCAGATGGATGCTGCTAGACCAAATCTAGGAATTGTCTGAATATTCAGAGGACACTTTCTCCATAAGCACCGAGGTGCCAGCACTGCCACACTACAAGGCTCTGAGTGACTTTTCGGGTCCCAGCCCACACCTTTCCAGTCAGGAAAAAAAACGGCTTCTTTCTGCTCAGGACTGAGTATCCAAGTTAGATTCCAAAGGGTTTTTTAAACTGTAGGTGAAGTGACAGAATACAAATTCAAGGTATATTGTGATAATTTAAAGAGCATTGTAATCCCCAGAGCAATTAATAAAATAATAATAATAATAATAATAATAATAATAGGAATAGTTAAAAATCCAAGAGAGGAAAGTAAATGGAATGCTAAAATATACTCAGTCCAAAGAAGGAACAAAAAGTACACAGGACAGTCAAAAGCACATACTGTTTGGCTCAAATCCACCTGTATTGGTAACTACATTAAATGAAAATGGACTGGACTCTCCAATTAAACACAGAAAATGTCACATTGGGTAAAAATAAAACCCAAATATATGCTGTTTAAGAGAGACATACTTTAAATATAAGGACCCAAAGAGGTTGAAATTAAAAAGATGGATAACATCCTACCATGCACATGCCAATCCTAAGAAAGCTAGAGTGGCTATGTTAATATCAAAGCAGATTTCAAGACAGGAGTGTCACCAGAAATAAAGGGACATTTGATAAAGGTGAGTGGGTCAATTTGTTAAGAAAAAAATTATTTTTAGTTTGTATACACCACGTAAGCCATGAAATACTTGGGAGAATTGGTAGAATCAGAAGAAATAGTCAAATACAACTCATAATTAGAGACTTTAACACTCCTCTCTTAGTAATTGTTACAGCAGGCAGACACAAAGGTAAATGAAGATACAGAAAATTTTTTGAAGTAATAGCCTATTTGACCTAAAGAGTACCCCCACAAAACAATACAGAATACTTGTATTTAATGAAAGATTTCAACACCTTTATACTAAACCCTCAATATATTACTGAGAAGAACTAAAGTTTCAAATACATATGTAACATTCACAAAATATACCATATGCTAGGAAGTCTCAATACATTTCAAAGGGTTGAAATCATATATTGGGTTGTCAGAAAAGTCATGATGTATTTTTTTCTGTATTTTTCGTTGCAAAAATGCATCATGACTTTTCCAACAACCCAAAAGAACCTTCTCTGACCACCATGAAATTAAACTAAAAAGCAGTAATAAAATGATAACTTAAATAATGCCCAAATATTAGAGAATTAAATAATATACTTCTAAATATCCTTTTGATCAAAGAAGAAATCATAATGGAAATTGGAAAATATGTTGAATCAAAAAAAACCATCAGGGGGCTGGCAGAGTGGCTCAGTTGGTTAAGAGTTGGCTTAGAGCGCCTGCTCTGAGCAACAGGGCCGCTGGTTCAATTCCCACATGAACCAGTGAACGCTGCCCCCAAGCTCAGCTGTCACTGAACTGCCAACAGGTGGCAGGGTGGCTCAGCTGGTGTAACAACAAGATTGCCTGTTCAGTGGTGGGCTATGCCCACCTGCAACTAAGACTGAACTGGGTACCTTGAGCTGAGCTGCCGCCTGGAAGTCTCAGAGGATAGAGTGTGTGCTTTTTTTTTTTTTTTTTTTTTTTTTTTAAGAGCGTGCGCTCTTAACAACAAGGCTGCTGGTTTGACTCCTGCATGGGATGGTGGCTACGCCCACCCGCAACTAAGACTGAACACAGCACCTTAAGCTTAGAAGCCACAAGCTGCCAATGGGAAGCCACAAGCTGCCAACGGGAAGCCAGATGGCAACTGGTGCCCTCCACAACAAAAATTGAACACCTTGGCTGGCCCTTCCTCCAATTCCCCAACACTGTCCCCTCCCCCAATTCCCCAACACTGTTCCCCTCCCCCAATTCCCCAATGAAATCTTAAAAAAAAAAAAAAACATCAAAATTTGTGAGATACAGTTAAATGAATCCTCAGAGGGAAAGTTTGCATATGAAATGCATATGTTAGAAAACAAGAAAGGTTAAAAATCAGCTATCTAAACTTTTACCTCAAAAATGTTAGAAAAACAAAAATTAAATCCAAAGAAAGCAAAAGTGAAAAAATAATAAAGAACAGACATCAGTGAACTAGAAAACAATTGACCAAATGAGAAAATTCAAAAAAAGCTGGCTTTTAAAAAAATGTAATGGATATCTCTATAGTCCCATATTGGTAGAAGAAATAAAATAGAAATTCTAATTTAAAACCTTCCCACAAAGAAAATCTCCAAGTCTATATAGCTTCACTGGTGAATTCTATAAAACATTTGAGGAAGAAACAAAGTCACAGTAATAAAATAGTGTAGTCTTGGCAAAAGAATACAAAAAGGTCAGTGGAATGAAAGAGTGAGAAATAAGCCCTAACATAGGCTGAATGTTGAATGTTTGTGTCTCCCCCACCCCGAAATTCTTATGTTGAAACATAATACCTAATGTATTGGTATTTGGGGGTGGGGCCTTTGGAGTGATTAGGTCATGAGAGTGGACCCCTCACAAATGGGATTAATGTTTTTTAGAAGAGACCCCAGAGAGTTCCTTCGTCCCTGCCATTGTGTGCAGATACAGTTCTATGAGCCATGAAGTGGGCCCTCACCAGACACCAAATCTGCCAGCACCTTGATCTTGGGCTTCCCAGACTCCAGAACTATGATAAAAAAATGAATGTCTGTTGTTTATAAGTCACCCCATCTATGGTATTGTGTTACAGCAGCCCATAAGGACTAAGACAAGCTGACAGCTATATGGTTAGTTGATTTTCAATGAAGGTGCCAAAGAAATTCAGAGAAGCGCAAGTCTTTCTGTTAAACAGCCCTAAAAGACTGCATAACCATGTGGGAAAAACTGAACCCTGATGCCCCTGCCCATACCATACACAAAAATCAACTCGATAGGGTCCTAGACCTAAATTTAAAAGCTTCTAGAAGAAAACATGAGAAGAATTTCACAGCCTTAGGCAAAGATTTCTTAGAACAGAAAATGTACTAACCTCGTTGGTTGGTATCTTTAGGAAAAAATGAGAAATTGGTCAAAAACAAATTTTTTAGAAAATATTTTTTTATTGGGGAATTGGGGGAGGGGAACAGTGTTGGGAATTGGGGAAGGGGAACAGCCAAGTTGTCCTTCAATCTTAGTTGTGGAGGGCGCAGCTAGCTCAGCTCCAAGTCCAGTTGCCATCCAGCAGCTGGTCATCAGCTCAGGGCAGCTCAGCTCAAGGTGCTGTGTTCAATCTTAATTGTGGGTGGACGCCACCCACTATCCCATGCAGGAGTCGAACTGGCAACCTTGTTAGGAGCAGTGCTCTCACCAGCTGAGTCATCCTGCCCCCTGTTGGCAGCCCAGTGGCAGCTCAGCTCAGGCACAGCTCACTGGCCCATGTGGAAATCGAACCACTGACTCTGTTGCTCAGAGCTCACGCTCTTAACCAACTGAGCCATTTGGCTGGCCCTCAAAGTTTTAAAACTTCTCATCAAAAGACAATGTTAAGAGAGTGAAATGTCGACACAGACTGGAAGACAATATTGCTGTATACATAGCTGACAAAAGAGTTGTATCAAGAATACACAGAGCCCCCCAAAATCAACAATAAAATTACTCCCCCAAAATAGGACACTTCAAAGAAGAAACCACTTTTGAGGTCTCTTCTAAGTTTAGACATCCATATAGACATCCATATATGCGGTGACACAGCAATTCTGCTTCTACGTATGCAGCCAGGATCAATGAAATTTCTCACACAGACCTGCGTGTAACATTCTCGAGTTTTCTTCATAATAGCAGAAACTAGAAGCAAATCAAAGTGCGTAACTAGGAGATAAACTGTGGTGTTTTCATACAGTAAAATAATTACTAATTAATATTAATTACTAATTACTAGAAAGGAAACAATGAGTGAGCCCAGTATTATCACAAAATGGACAAATCTCAAAATTATTCTGTAACTTTACCAGAGATCAAAGGTTAACACATTAGTTGGTTTGGGCAAGGCAGCGGAGCAGGGAACCCCAGGCCTTCACCCCCAACAGAAATACGGAGTAAACACCGTGATGACCAAAGAAGCTTTGTGAGAATTCTAGAAACCAGTGAAGGATCTGCAGCAACCAAACAAATGCACAACCAAGAAAGAGTTGCATCAAAATGTTCCAAGGATTTCATGGCATTTTTAATCATGCTTGCCCACTCCCTCCCTGGTGTGGAACAATCAGGAGAAGCCACTCAATTTCTGGTTCCTCCTTTATGGTGGAAGGAAAAAAGTGGAAGTTGTATGCAGTGTTGTGACTTGTCTGGGGCTGTAGGGGGGCTGGTTTTTGTCTTCCCTGGCTCAGTGCTGACAGGAAGGGCACCATGCTGGAGAGATGCATGGGGTTCCAGCCCTGTGGGCACCTGGGGGCAACAGATTATGAGGAGAGGAATACAGTTGATCATCTAAGGCCCTGAGAAGAAGCAGGGTGAGACTTGTAGGGAAATAAGACTTCTAAACAAGCAGCTGTGTACACAGGGGAATTGGAAAACACACACACACACACACACACACACACACACACACACACACAAGGCCCAAGAATGATGCATGACCAGGAAAGTCCTGAAAAGACCTTAAGCCTTCATGCTCCACTGGTAAGAGGTTTTCCCCACAAGGTTCCTGTTTTCAAACGCCCAATTTTCAACAGATCTCAAGACATACAAAGAAGCAGGGAAATATGACTGATTCAAAGGAATAGAATAATCTCCAGAAACTCACACTAAAGAAACACAAGTTTCAGACTTACTTGACAAAGATTTTGAGTCTTAACTATGCTCAGAGAACTAAAGGCAATCAGGAAAACAAAATATGAACATATTGGGTTGTCGGAAGAGTCATGATGCATTTTTGCAATGAAAAACAGAAAAAAATACATCATGACTTTTCCAACATTTTGATAGGTTGATATATGAACAAAATGAGAATATTAACAAAGAGATAGAAATTATATTCAGTTTCAGGCCTAGCACGCCTGGAGCTTGAAAGTTGCCACTCTGTCCTAGCAAGTAAATTGTCCAATGACCTGAAAATCGACAACTCGTTAGGTCCATTAGAGAAGTGAGGTCACAGGGCAAACTGCTGACACATGAATTGGAGACAGAAGAGCCAGAACTTACCAAAGCAGAACCCCATGACAGAAACCTGTATATCAGGATAAGAAAACCTAAATTAGGGCCAGCCGAGTGGCACATTGGTTAAGCGCTGGTTTTGGGATGCCAGCGGCCCCGGTTCGGATCCCACATTGAAGGCCAGTGACACTGCCCTCTACAGCTAACAACAGCTCCACCTGGAGCTGGGCTGTGTGAGCCCCGGTGATGGTGTGGGCTGCAGCCCCTGCTGCAGTGGGCTGCCATGGGCTACAGTGAGTGGCCCGCAGCCAGCGTGAGCAGCTGGCAGCCAGTGTGAGCTGCCAATAGCCGCGGTGAGCGACATCCAGAGGCCAGCGACCGATCTGCCTCATCCGGGAAGAGCGCAATGACGATACCAACAGTGAAGCAACATCCTCCGCAGCTAAAACCGAGGAAGGGCAGCAACTTGTCTGTTTCCCTCCACCGATTCCCCAATAAAATCTTTAAAAAAAAAAAGAAAGAAAACCTAAACTGAAACTGACGATTAGTGGAGGCTGACGATTAGTGGAGGCTCAGTGTGAACCAGGTTGAGTGAAAAACTGGTGGGACCTGGTCTCAGGCATGTGTGCCTGCAATTTCGAGTTTTCTCTCCAGAAGCCTTACCAGGTTCTCACAGTGAAGATCACAGAGAAGTCCCTTTGTGCTTCCAGCATGGGGAGGGGAACTGGAACCGTTTTGAAACAGGCCAGAGCACTCTGTTCTTAACCAAGCCTGTCCGACCTGGGTGTGAGCAGAGTGAGGGGAAGTGCTCAGTGCCAGCCCCCTCTAGCCATCCTGCCCACCTGAAGGAGGGAATAAGGGGAGAAGTACTTGACGTTCACAGCCCAGAGGCACAGGCTCACTAAAAGCCTGAGAACAAATCATATTCCTTGTCAGCAATGAGGCACCAGGTCTGTGGGAGCAGCACACAGACCTCATAGCCCAGGGGTGGACACATCCTTCATTCCTCACCCACAGCTGGTACTAATGGCAACGGGGAGCTAGCAAAGAATTCTTTTCCTTCTGGCAGTTTACGTGGTCTCTTGAGGCACATCCCGAAGTATGGAGCAAGCACTGGCACCACTCACGCCCTCAGCTCTCTTGCCTCCTGTCACTGGAACGGTAGGTCATACAAGTGGGAGCACACACATCTTTACAAGTCTGAGTGCTGGCAGACCCGCTCCTCCAGATAAAACAGAGCAGGCTTCTTAGCACATGCCCCCTTGTGTCGGTTCTGCCCCCCTCAGCTCCAGCTCCTGGCAATGACTTATCTGCTCTCTGCCCTATGGTTTTGTTGTTTCCAAAATATCATTAAAAAAACCCAAAACCCACACATGATGTAGCCCTTTCAGTATGGATTCTTCCACTTAACATTGGTGTTTTGTTGTTGTTTTTAATATTTTATTGGGGAAGGGGAACAGTGTTGGGGAATTGGGGAAAGGGAGCAGCCAAGTTGTTGTTCTTCAGTCTTAGTTGTGGAGGACACAGCTCGCTCAGCTCCAAGTCCAGTTGCCATCCGGCCACCCATTGGCAGCTCGCAGCCACTCAGCTCAAGGTGCTGTGTTCAATCTTAGTAGCAGGAGGACATAGCCCACCATCCCATGCAGGAGTCGAACCCGCAACCTTGTTAGGAGCACGTGCTCTCACCAGCTGAACCATCCTGCCACATGTTGGCAGCTCAGCGGCAGCTCAGCTCAGGCGCAGCTCACTGGCCCATGTGGAAATTGAACCGGCGACCCTGTTGCTCAGAGCTCATGCTCTTAAACAACTGAGCCACTTGGCCAGCTCTTAACATTGTTCTTGAGATTTGTCCAAGTTGTTACAAGTTCACGTCTTCTCATTACTGACCTAGATTGTATGAATTGGTACCATTGAACCATTCACCGGTTGATGGACATGTGGCTGGTTTTTAGTTTGGGGCACTTAGGAATAGAGCCCCTATAAACAGGTGGTCAGGTTTTGGTGAGAACATACATTTCATTTCTCTTGGGTAAACAAACACCTAGAACTGGGATATGTTTAATGTGATAAAAAATGAAAAAATTCTCTTCGGAAGCGGCCATACCATTCTGCATCCCTGGCCTTGAGGCCGGAAAACCACACCAGGACTTAGTATTGTCAGTCTGTTGTTTCCTTTGCCATTAATAGGTATGTAATGGTGTGCCTGTGCTGAAAAAAAATGTTTTTAAGATTTTTATTAAAATATAACTAAAATACAACATAGTATCAGCTTTAGAGGCACACCATAATTTTCAACATTTATACACCTAAAGAAGTGATCACATAGGGGCCGACTGAGTGGCACGGTGGTTAAGTGCTGGCTTGGGACGCCAGCGGCCCTGGTTTGAGTCCCACATATGAGGGCCAGTGACACTGCCCTCAAAAAAAAACAAAACGAAGTGATCACGTAAGTCCAGCAACCATCTGACACTGTACCACACTATCACAATATTATTGCCTATATTCTCTATGCTGTACATTACATCCCTGTGCCTTGTTTTTTTCTTTTTTTTTTTTTGAGGGCAGTGTCACTGGCCCTCACATGTGGGACCGAACTGGGGCCGCTGGCTTCCCAAGCCAGCACTTAACTACCACGCCACTTGGCCGGCCCAATGTGCCTTGTTTTATTATACCTGGAAATTTGGACCTCTTATTCCCCTTCACCTTCCCTGCCCTTTTTTTCTGTTACAGTTGACATTCAGTATTATTTTATATTAATTTCAGGTGTACGACATAGCAGTTAGATATTTATACATGTATACACACACACAAACACACTGGGGATGCCAAAAAATGTACACATTTTAAGAGATGTTATCTATGTCTTTTTTTTTTTTTTAGGGCAGTGTCACTGGCCCTCACATGTGGGCCCGAACCGGGGCCGCTGGCTTCCCAAGTCAGCGCTTAACCACTGCGCCACTCAGCAGCCCTCTATGTATTACTTTTCAAAGTTGAATTGAATTATGGTAGCAATATGTAGTATGATATTCGCTCAAAAGGTGGTATTAATCAAATGAATGCTAGCATGATTTATTGTATTGCAATTTTAATAGTTTTTTCCTTTCTTAAAATCTGTATACATTTTTTTTTGGCACCCTCTTTATAATTTAAGAAGTGATCCCCGGGCCATCCGAGTGGCTCAGTTGGTTAAGAGCTTGCTCGAGAGTGCAAGCTGAGCTCTGAGCAACAGCAGTTCAATGCCCAGCCCACGCTGAGTTGCCATTGAGCTGCCAACAGGTGGTAGTATGGCTCAGCTGAAAAAAAAAAAGAAAATGTGACCCCCCCAAGTAGTCTAGTACCCACCTGGCACTACAACGTTATTACCATACCATTGACTACAGTCCCTATAGTTTACATCCCCAGAACTATTTTGTAACTATCAGTTTGTGCTTCTTAATCCCTTCACCTTTTTACCCTACCCCTAACCTCCTTCCATCTATCACCCCAACAAATCTATTACCTGACACCAAACAGTTATTACCGTATTATTGACTATATTCCTTATGCTATACCCTACATCCCCATGACTACTGTATAACAACCCATTTGTATTTCTTAATTCCTTCCTCTTTTCACTCACCCCTCCTCTTATCCCGCAACCATCAATATGTTCTCTGAGTTTATTTTGTCCTTTAGATTCCACATATAAGTGGAATCTCACTGCATCTGTCTTTCTCTGACAGTCCACTCTGTGCCGAAATTTGTTTGTTTAGCTTTTATTTCATAAACATAAACTTAACTCTGCAACCCAGCTAGACTTGGAGGAGGCAAGGAAAATAAGGAACCCAACAAACTGCAGCGAGAGCACAAAGATTATGGGGTGTTCCGAGCAGATGGGGCAGGTGTGCTCTCCTGACTACAGAAGGAATGGACTGGTTAAGAGAAAACCCGTCAAATGCATCCGAGTTGTCCACAGTCAGCAATGGTGATCTTCTTGCTTGTCTTGCCAAAGCTCTCCATGGCTTCCACAATATTCATGCCATCTTTCCCCTTGCCACAGAAGTGCTTACCATCCTGCCACTTGGTCTTGGCCGTGCAGATGAAAAACTAGGGACCGTTTGTGTTGGGCCCAGTGTTTGCCATGAGCAGGATGCCAGGACAGGATGAAATTCTCATCATCAAACTTCTCCCCATAGATGGACTTGCTACCTGTGCCGTTCTGGCGTGTGAAGGCACGCGTGTGAAGTTACCACCCTGGAATGATTCTGTGAAAGCAGGAAACTTTATGACCAAATCCTTTCTCCCCAGTGTTCAGGGCACAAAAGTTTTCTGCTGTCTTTGGAACTTCATCTGCAAACAGCTCGGAGACATGGCCCAAGGGCTCAGCTGTCAACAGCAATGTCGAAACACACGATGGAGTGGACCATGGCTGAACACAGGCAGGTCCGGGTGGCGGCATCTGGAAGGCAGCCTGAAAATTTTTAATGACTTTTTTCAGTTGAGGTATCATTTACATAGAGTGAAACGCACAGACTTTAAATCCATAGTTTGTGCACGTCTGACGAATGTACACACGTGTCACCAATGGAACAATAGAACACATCCAGCTCCCCCTCTGCCCTTCGTCAGGCACCGCTGGCCCAGAGACAACACTGTTCCAATGTCTATGACTGCACTACAGGTCTGTTTGCTACCTTTATGTACATTGAGTAACACAGTATGAAACCTCTTCAATATGGCTTCTTCATCAGCATAAAGCTCTTGAAATTCATCTATGTTGTTGTGTCAACAATGTGTTACTTTAAACAAGCGACTTTATTTCTTAGTGCAGTTTTGGGTTCCCACATGCACAGCCTCCCCCACTGTCTGCATCCTGCAGCCTCGCCATCTGATAGTCCACAAATCTACACTGACTGATTACACTTTACACCGGGTTCCCTCTCGGTGTTGCACCTCCTGTAGGTCTTGTATCCACCACTGTTATCGCATCCAGTCACTTCACTGCCTTAGAAACCCTCTCCTCCCAACCCGATCCTTTCACCGTCTCCAGTTTTGCCTTCTCCAGAATGTCAGAATTGGAACCACACAGGTGTCCTAGCATCATCTGTTTGAAAATTTTCCTTTCTCCATTAAATTTTTTTGGCATCCTATTTAAAAAAACAACAAATCAATAGACTGTCTAGGTCTATTTCTTGACTGTATTCCATTAACCTATCCTTTCATCAGCACCACACCAACCCTGATTACTGCAGCTTCATAGGAAGTCTGGAAATAAGCTGATATAAGTCCACTAACCTCCCTGTCCTTCAAGGTTGCTTTGGTTATTCCAGGCCTTTGCATATTCACATCAATTTGAGAATCAGCTTGTCATCCATAAAATGCTTGCTGAAATCACTTGGGATTGTGCTGATTTTATAGATCAGGTGGGAGGAACTGATATCTTCATCATATCAAATCTTCTCAATTGAAATACTCATTTTTTCAAAGGAAAATATTTCCTGAACATCCTATAAATAAACTTATCTTC